>OY747124.1:82865607-84295283 GCA_963556465.1 Berberis vulgaris | reverse complement strand
ACCTTATAAATTTGGTCATTATGGAGGTGTTGATAACTCGTTTTGAAGTGGCAATTACCACTATTTTTTGGAATAGCATTTGATTCCCTTAATGCTAATTGGAAGAACTTTATTAGTTTGAGGAACTAGCTCTTGTAATAGTTGTATATTCATAGAAGATATCCAAAAAAATAAAAATAAAAAACGGAAGATCAAGTTGGTTGTGTCAAACCTCCATAGAATGTAAGCTCTGTAATAGGAAATCCTAATGGATCGTGCATGATGAGTAGGAACATAAATAAGAGAGTCCACAAGTAAACTAGCAGGACAGGGAGTGGACTCAAATTAAAGTTATTTTTACTTATTTAAGTAATTTTTTCTATGTGTGATGCAAGATATGTAGGTCAATATCCTATCAGTCATTACTACCTCGAATTATGAGATCAAGTGCTACATTGCTCACCCAGGCCTCCGACTTAAGAGTGACATAGTTAAAAGCACTAGGCGTGGGCACCTCATCTGCAAATCCGATCTCGTCTTGATTTTATTTGGGGTTTTTTTGGATTGATCAATCATATTCTGATACCGTCCCGATCTAGAATGAGATGTGATTGGGATGGAGATTTTCAATCCCGCCCATTCATATTAGGAAAGATAACGTTGAAAACGAAGATTTGATCATTCATATTTGTGTTGTTGAAGCTGATTAAAAGATTCATGTGCAAGGTTGTTATTTTCCAGTGAGAATTCAAAGATAGGTAGGTTCATATCCTACTAATGATGACGGCCTGAAAAATATGTGGGACAAGTTCAACATTGGTGACCGATGCTGACAACTTAGAGTGTTGTAATAAATAGAGCACCATAAATAACAACGTTGTGGCACCAGATGTAGTTGATTCATGTTCTTCTTCCTCGCTGTTTACCTAGACCTACACAAGCAGCACACGCGAGCTAAGGACCACCGTGTGACGGCCAATGGCACTTTGATGCTTAAAATAGATAAGGCTTAGAAGAAGCTTAAAGCTGTAAATTGGGTTTTTGTAGCGTACCTTAAGTTCATTGACCTTATCTCCCTTTTATAGTGTGAGAGTCTTTATTCGGCTAGGCCTTTGATGGAGATCCTTTCCTGTTTGGGAGCTGTCCATGTGGCATAGTTTCCCTACACGACTTGTGCTCCTAGATCTGCGGGAGAGATTTCTCTTTCTGCGTGTTGTCCATGCAAGGAAGTTTCTTTGCTCGACTTATACTCTAGTATTACTCTTGGGTCGATCCCCAAATACTTTCCTTATCTAAGCTTACTCTTGCCTTATTATAGCTTACGAGTATTGGGCTTGACCGTGTGACTTGTGGGCTTAGTGGCACATTGCAATTTGGGCCCAACATTCTGAAATCTACGAATAGTGGGATTAATGTTGTCTGTGTCTCGCTGGATTGAGCATGCAATGGGGCATGCTTTGTTTTGTTGACGAGATTATCATGACACATGTATGGTGCTGATTCGAGGACGGTTTGATGTATCATCAGCTACTCCCCCGAGCGGGTGGGGCATCTCATTGGTCCACCAAGTCATTTTGTGAAGCAGCTCTGCAGTCATGATGGTTGAGCGACAAGTTTTTTTAATTGGGCGTGCATCATTTCGAAATAAAGAAAGGTGGGAGTTTTGTTTTCTATATAGATCTCTTGCCTATGTAGTGTAGCCTCTTTACTCTTTCGATCTTAGAGACTCTGTTTTGCGGTATTGCCTTCTGTACTTTTGACTTCGCTTGACCTTCGTATTCAAAAGCTTGTAGAATATTTCACAGCAGGCCGAAATCAGTTTTTCAAAGAACCGTTCGCTAAGAGTCGCAAGTTTTTCAATGAGATGTTGCTTTCTGAATCGAATCTGGAAGTACTTCGTAAAACATACGAGATTCTCGATGATCTGGTGCTCTGCACTCTGGGCGCCGATCTGATGCCATTGTCTGCTTCTTAGGGGTTTATCCGTCTTCATCGAGGTATGCTTCAATCAGGTGTTCGCTTTCCTGTTATTAAGGAGATTTGGGGGTTCCTGGCATTCCTCAGCACTGCACCCACTCAACTATTGTCGAACAGATATAGGACTGTGATAGTCATTCTGATTAGGGCTAAGGACACTGGTGTCTGAGTATCTTTGAGGGCAATTTAACTGCTTAATTACCCTCGGATAAACGAGCACGCTGTGTGTGTGCTGTCGTCGCCCAATTGCTTCAACAACCTGCTGGTGATTTTAAATCCTGGCAGAAGTTCTATTTCATGGCTCCTATGGACTCGACGTACTTTTAGCTTGCTGGTCATCTGGTCGAGCGTGAATTCAGACAATTGAGTAAGTTAGACTCTTTTTTGGTATTGTTTGTGTTAACTGCATGTTAGATTGACCTTCGTGGTTTTCGTATAGAAATTCCAAACTTCACGACTTTCTGTTGAGGATAAAGTAACTTTGGATGCATTTTACGACATGCCTCGTCTGCCAATAGAGGATGTCATTGAGTCTTCTAAAGTCAAGGGCAGCGAACTGTGGGCTCATTCGCATGTGACTCCTACTCTTTTTTGGGTAAAGAAGCCAAAGCCCGAAGGTGTGTCTGCTTCGAGGAAGTGGAAACTTCCCAAGATTAAGGTTCCAAGCCCTTCAAGGAGGGCAAAAATAGATGAGGCGCTTCCTTTTCCTATGCCTTTGAAGAGGTCTCGTGCTATGTCTAGACATGTCCGCAAGTGCTTGGCTTTATCCAAAGGACGTGATACTATCGGGCAAGTGCCTTATGAGACTGTTATTTTCGAGGGGCGTGATGTTTGGGCCAATGCCTCTATTTCCCTTCCTGACTTGGAGAGAAAGTATTTGCAAACGGTGGGCATGAATGATGTAACTAAACTGAGTACTAAGCAGGCAAAGTTTATGAACAAAATGTTTCTGCAAGTGGGGGTGGGAGCTTCGTCTGGTTGTCCCTTTTCAATAAAAGACTTTGAGCTCCACATTTCTGCGGATAATGAACCCGTTGAGGGGTCTCCTCCGCATCACCCATACTATCCTCCATATCGTTCCCGACCCCACATTGAATTGACGAAGGGTCCAAGGAATAACTCGCTTCCCTTTTCCCCGTCAACTGATACTTAATCAGCTCGTGAAAAGGAGCTGATTGTCGTGGGCAAAGGGAAAGTTGTGGATGAGGGCCCTGATGCTATGAAGACAATCAAGGGCGGTGCTGGGGTGATTTCGGTTCCGAAGGATCTTGGTCCGAATGCGCGGATCAGTCTGTTTGCTCAAGACGTAGTTAGGATGAACACCCAAGCGTGACATCAAGAGGTTTGCATTTCTTACGCTTCGAGGAAGCATATTAGCAAGTGGAATGAATGGCTAGAGAACTGTGCTCCAGAGCTAGTTGGAATGAATGGCTGGCGAACTGTGCTCCAGAGCTAGTTGGAGAGACGTTGGGAAAGTGTATGGATAAAGGGCAGAAACATCTATGATGGGGATGTTATACCTGAATCTAGCGGCTGCAGCTGGAACTGAAGTCGAGGCCACACGTGAGAGAGTGTATACTATGGAGCGAGCCTTTGCAAACTTGTAGAAGTCATACTCTGACGCACTCTACGAGATTGAGTCATTGAGGAAGCAACTTGGAACTTACTCAGATATTGGAGCGGAGTCTTGGTGCACAAGATCGAATGCTCGAAAGGTTTGCTTGGAAACAATTTAGTCTAACCTAAAGAGGATATGTCCGTGAGGGATCGGTTCAAAAATAAATTGAACCTCGCTCATCGTGACTTGCTGCTTGCCCACGAAACTGTGGTTGTAGTACAGGTTGAAATGCAGACTCTACATGTTGTGAAAGATAAGGAGTTCGAATGGATTGTCCGATGTCTGCAATTAAAGGCTGACGTTGATTTTAACACCAAGAGTGTGCAGACCGCTGAATAGCAGCTCCTTCTGTTGCAGAATGAGATAAGTATCATCAATGATAAGCTGGGTGCTGAGCAGTCCAAGACTGACTTGCTGTCGGGCAAACTGGAGCGACTGGAGTAGGAGTTTGTTGAATCAAGGGTGCGCGAGGAGAAACTTCTTAAGGCCCAAAGCATGTTTGAGTTCAGTAGAGTTGTGCATGGAACGTTGGAGCTGTTGTATCTGATGAAGGAAGAGCATCCCGACTGGGATTTTTCTTATTATATAGAGATTGCATATGCAGAGTTTGGAGTGGCCTCCGATTCGTCTGAATAAGAAGGCGACCCTGATGAGGGGGATCGAGAGGCAACATGTATAAATGTGTTTCCTGCTTCTTCCCTTGCTAAATCTAGTTCTTTTGTATCTGACTCTCCTCCTAATGAGGGGTGAACCTTATATTTTATTTTTGGCTTGCAAATGAATATAACTTTGCACATGTTTCTTATTACTTTGCACATGTTTGTTATTCTGTTGCTTTTTTGCTAGCTTTTACCTGCTTTGTCTTATTTCTACATTAATTGTCAGACGGTAGGCTCTGATAGGCCAGGAAACTTTATGATTTATCTGCTGGTAAGAGTTCTGACTCCTTGTGCTGCGACAGTTTCTGCAATTCTGGTCAGAATCTTCTTAGAGATCGAGGAGTGTAATTCATCCTTTGTCTGGGGCTTTGCTGTATGTTGAACCAGTAGTTGTTGTTGATATTATAAGCAAATTAGTCAGACTGTGGTTCCAGCACGTGCACCATGTATATGTTCGGACGATAGTCCTCACGAGTCGTCTGGGTCGAGCTTCCAGAGTTTTGACAAGACTATTGGCTCGTATTTACCTGCTATTTGTAGAATAGGCTTTGTTGGATCGGGGGTTGTTATCACCAGTTAAGACTGACTAAATCGGGGTCAGGTTTCGACAACCATGGTGGTCCCTAGCAAGGCATCTTAATCAGGCATCGAAGGCACTAACTAGACTCCCACTTTCCAACCCATCTTGATCCGTTCGTGACGTACTAGGAATTGGAGCGAGCCAAAAGTTATCATCGTTAGTCGTTCTAACTAAACTTTGGCGGGGTTCGACGATCATTGTTTGTAGTTTGCCAATGATCCCTGGCAATTCATCTTCACCAGGCTACATGAGCACTGACTAAGCTCTCACTTTCTAGGCATCGTAATCCGTGCATAGCGAACTAGGCTTCGAGCAGACCAAAGCCATCGTCATCAGCGGCTACTGACTAACTTTGGTCGGGGTTCAACGATCACTATCTGCGTACGAGTAGTGACCCCTGGCAAGCCATTTTAATTAGACTTCAAGAGCACTAACTAGAGTCCCAATTTCTAAATCGTCGGAATTCGTTATTGGCAGACTAGGCTTCGAGCAGACTATATGCCATTGTCGTCGGTCATCACCGACTAAGCTTTGGTCGGGTTCGGTCACTATTTTCCATATTTGGACAATGATCCCTGGCAAACCGTCTTGATCAGGCATCAGAGCGCTGACTAAGTTACAACTCTCTAAACCGTTAACACCCATTTAGTTTAACAGACTGGGCATAAGAGCGTACCAGAAGCTATCGTCATAGGTCAAAATCGACTAAGCTTTGTTTAGGTTTGGCGACCATTATCTATAGTTGGACAATGGTCCCTGGCAAGCCATCGCGGTTAGGTATTAGAAACGCTGACTAAGCTTCTACTTTCTAACCCATCGTCGTCCGCTCTTGGCGGGCTAGGTGTTAGAGTGGACCAGAAGCTATTGTAATCAATCGAAGTTGACTAAACTTTGGTCAAAATAAGATTTTGGGCGTAGGTGTCCTGACTTACTTAATTTTCTTGGCGGTCTGATTCCATCGTCGGATCGATTGACCGGACTAATAATAGATTGACCGGCTTTAATGATTAATAGCAGAATAATAATAGAGATGATGCATTGGATTAATGATAATATTCTGTAGGTGTTCTCCTTATTCCATAAGCACTCAGGGTCTTTGTTGCTTGTTCTTTTGCATGTGTTGGGCCGGATCTGGCAGGGCATAAGCTTGGGTCCATTAGTGGAGGGGCCCAATTAAAACAAATCTTTCTAGATCAGCGTGCTATGGATACAGTAGATATTGCAAGATGGTTCAGTATTGATTACTCCCCCCAGTTAATGGGGCTGCCTGCAGGGTCATTAAGTTGAAATATGTGGACTTGTGCAGTTGCAATTGGAACCGTCATTTCTCGATTTCCCGTACGGCATTCAATGCGGAAGTAACTGTTGGCTGACGCTGCTTCATAACCCATTACGCCTATATATAAGCTGGCCATTCTACGTTCAATCACTGCAATGAGAACAGTAGAGCGTGTCAATCAAATGCATCTTACAGAAGATTGTGCTTTGGGTTTTCCAAAGGCTTAAGGAAGATCTCCCTCACTGGAGTCTTCGAATGTTTTGACATTTGCGACCACGAGTCTTGATAAGACTTATTGTTATGTGGTGCCACATGATCTGGGTGGCATTTGATTGATCCCCATGAGATCTTGTAATATCTTCTATATTACGAAGAAAAGTTACAAACTTTTTCCTCAGGGGACATGTTTGTCTTCCATCTTCTGGTGCTCAAGCACTCTCTCATATGTTACTGTTGTTGGGGGATGGTCCTCACAACTAGTTTATGGTTGATGGGAGCGTTGGAGGTCGCGACTTTCATTCCTGGGGTGGTATATATGCGTCACCCCAGGCATTACACGTTTGAGAGGCATCCTCATTTGGAAGCACTATGAGACCTTGATGATCCACTGCTTAGGGACATCTTCACGAGGCAGATTGGCGGAGCAAAGAGTCGAGTTAGATGTCTGCATTTCGTTTCAAGGTTCATGTTGCTACTTTCAAATCATCTTTGTAAGGTGATTCGATGGAACAATGAATTGAGCGTGCTCTTTTGTTTTCTTTCTCAGATGCTTTACTTTCACCACCTTATCTTCTAGAGGCGGATTAGCATATCGGAATCTCCACCCTTGTTTCAGCGGATAGATACTTGCATCGGACTTAGATACTCGTAGTGTATAAATTGATGTACTAGTTGGTTGGCAAGCTTTGTAATAACTCTAATTGGAATCAATAAAATCTGTTTTATTTCTGGTTCTGGTACGCACAATTCTTCTAGACTGAAATGAAAAACATAAAATAAAAAACAAAATCAAAGCAACAAATAATTTAGCTCCGAACGAGGACTAAGCTAACCCAACTCTGAAAAAGGTGCAAATGGTCCTGGCTTGGATTGCATAGTCCCTCTAGCGAAGTGTATTTTTTTTCCAAAGCTAGCAAAGTTATTGAATAGTGGACTTGTTGTTGGCGGGCAGTTCCTTGCTGATTAACAGCTCTTGGAGTAGTTGTCAGTTTGCTAAAGTATCGTTACTTAGCTCTTTATTAGTCTGGATTGCGTTGCTAGCTCTAAATTATGGCTCTCAGCATAGCTGCACTTTGGTTATTGGGGATACTCCACCCTTATAGAGTGATTCTCCTCTTTTGTTTAGGCCTGGTGCCTGGCATGTTGGTTCTATGGGCCCAAGCTGCAATTGAAAACAATTCAGCTGTTTTAGGGCTGCATAATGGCAGTCTCTTGCTGCAGGTTGATCTCCTCAGATTGTTCCTTAGGCCTGGTTGGTTGTATATTTTATGCATTGGTGCAGAGTTGAAACCACTGCCTCCATATGATGAAGTCGCGGCCTTCCCAGAATAATGTTGTAGGAGGACGAAGCGTCGACCACCATAAATTCTTGGACAAAGAACTTTCGCAACTGCAGCTCTCCCTCCTCCACAATTAGATTTTTCTTACCAATGGGGAAGCACTTCTCTCCATTGAATTCGACCAAGTGGTGTTGGCGGGGTTCAAGTCTTTCTCCTATAGTTGCATGTTGCGAAATGTGTTGAGAAACATGACATTGAGTGAGCTTCATGTATCCACTAAAGCCCTCTTTACCTCCTACTTAGCGATGAGGACGAAGATGACAAGGGCGTCATTGTGAAGAGAATGTACCCCCTAGAGATCCCTTTCCATAAACGTCAGTGGTGGGATGGGGCTGTGAACTCGTGCATGCTGCACCTGTTGTTCCTCACACTAAGATGGTATTCGCATCTGGGTCAGTGTTCTTTTGCGAAACCTATTAGATTTCTCCTTTCGGGACCAACCCCGTGGAGGACATAAATGATGTCAAGAGCTTCTTTTTCAATCTCCTTGACAACGTCTGCTCTTTCCCTTGCTCGGCCCTGCCTCTTGTCCGAGCTTAGGAACTCCTTGAGCTTGCCTTCCTGATCCAGTACTAGACTTCTCTTCTGAGGTTTCTGCGATTTTCAGTATCGTGTCCTCCTTCCTTGTGGTAGGCGTAGTATTTCCTGTTGTCGGGCCTAGCGGGGTTCCTCGCTGCTTAGACGACCATTTCAGCTCTTCCCAATCCTTGATATAATCAAGGATATCGAACGGACTAGTGTTGAGAGGGGTGACTGATTTGGACCCGACATAATTTGAGGCCTTGTCTTACCTTGTGCAACCCGAATCAGTCTTGCTATCAGTGCACTTCCTCTTGTTCCCGGCGTCATCCTATTTCTTCTTCCTCTATTTTTTGTCCCTAGGGGCAGAGGTTTCTTTTCTGATTCCGCTTCCCTCTTGGCGACCACCATCTTGTCTAGAATGATATATCTCTAGCATACCTAAGCAAGTTCGTCATATTGGTTGGGGGATCAAGGGTAAGGAATTCGTAGAACTTGCCTCTTCTCATACCCGAATTGAGAGTCGTGACGGTGGTGTCATCACGACAGCTGTCGATGAGGGTCAACTCATCGTTAAAATGAGTGACGTACTCCCTCAACGTCCCGCTCTATTTTTATTTAGGGCTAGCCGATAATGCAAGCTCTTTCTGAGTCGATGTCTTCCCACGAAGCATGTGAGGAATGTCATCGCCAATGTTCGGAATGACGATAGATTTTGGAGGGAGGTTGTGGAACGAGGTCAGTATTGGCGACTTCAAGCTGGCAGGGAATGATTGGAACATTATTGCACCAGACCCTTCCTTGAGTGCCATAACATGTTGGAAGTGGCGCAAGTGATCGGACGGGTCTCCTATCTCGTCGTAAAACTCCAGCTTCGGTGGTGTGTATTTCTTTGGTAGTTGTTCATCCATGATATGATCCATGAACGGGGGGACTGTGAGGTTAATAACACATCTGGGTTTGTGGCCCCGTTCCGAATGGGGTTGTGCGAGACGTATCTGTCGACTCTGGATGTTGGGTCTCTGTTGGTCGCTCATCCATCTCTGGTCCATTGAGAAGTTGCTAGGGCAGCATGACTCCCCTGACGTGTTCTCTGGAGCTCACTGAGGACTGGGCTATTCGCTGCTTGCGGTCTTTTTTTCCAGGTGGAGGGTTCCTCTGCTTGAGTGCCTCTAGTGCTTCAGCGATTTTCCACATTTAGGTTGATTGTAGATCCACCCTTGGATGCGTCGTGGCTGCCACCAGTGCGTGGGTCTGAGAGGGTTCCTCCTGCGGTGATGGTGGCGTCGGAATGGGCGGTGCTCTACTAGTTCGAGCGTTCAAGGGTTCCACAACATCTGTATTGTTGCGAGACCTAGTTGTCACCATCTTTCTAGTTTTCTTGGAAATGTGGTACTATTGCTTCTTCTGAGGAACTCTGTCATTCCCCATAGACGGCACCAAACTGATGTAGTCGATTCCTGTTCTCCTTCCTCGCTGCATACTAGACCTACATAAGTAGCACATGTGAGCTAAGGACCACAGTGTGGCAACCGATGACACTCTAATGCTTAAGTTAGATAAGGCTTAGGAGAGGCTTAAAGCTGTAAATTGGGTTTTTTTGCGTACATTAAATTCATCGACCGTATCTCCCTTTTATAGTGTGAAAGTCATTGTTTGGTTAGGCCTTTGTTGGCGTAGTTTAGAGAAAGAGATCTTGCTAGAAATCTTTTCCTGTTTGGGATTTTTCCATGTGGGATAGTTTCCCTACACGACTTGTGCTCCTAGATTTGTGGGAGAGATTTTCCTTTCTAAGTGTTGTCCATGCAATGAAGTTTCCTTGTCCGACTTATACTTTAGTATTTGTTTCCTAGTCGGAACCAATGTACTGCTGGCCTACCTGACTTGGGTCGATCCCTCAAATACTTGCCTTATCAAGGCTTACTCTTACCTTATCAGGCTTACGAGTATTGGGCTTGACCGCATGATGTGTGGGCTTAGTGGCACATTGCAATTCGAGTCCAATGTTCTGGAATCTGCCAATATTTGGTTTAATGTTGTTTGGGCCTCATTGAATTGAGCATGCAATCGAGCCTACTTTGTTTCATTGATGAGATTATCATGACACGTGTACGGTGTTGATCAGATGACCTTTTGATTTATCATCAGCACCCATGACCTAGTTGAAATTTGAATGAGATTAGGGAGACACCTATATTTGATGTTATGTCCAGGTACACACATAAATACAATAGGTGTCATTTTTGTGATTAATATATTAGTTCCCTCTGCGTCGACTTGGCTTAGTTCAGGAATATGGTCACTTTATCCATAGAGAATGATATCATTTGTATTTTTAGAAAGGAAAATGACTTTTGAGGTCTACTTTTCAGAAAATAGACTATTTAGATACTGTAGTTTATATAATGAATCATTTGTGCCTACTTTTATTCTTTTATGACCAACAATTACTCTTTTATTAACCCAAATTAGCCCATAACGTTATAGGACATCTTTTCCCTTCTTAAACAAATTGAAAATATAATTAATTAACCACGTGCATTCACATGTTTGTTGATTTTTTTTTTCTCTTACGTCTCTTTTCTTCAATCTTTTCCACACGTGAACACCAAAAACAAAATATATGTTGATTGATCTTCATTAGATCTCCCATATTTTTCAAATATTTAATTGATTGATCTCTTTGAATCTTGAGGTATGGTTATGATTCTTTTTTTCCATCTTCTCTTTAGTTACTTAAATACTCATCGAAATCACTTTCAGATACTCGTGTGTTTTGCTAAACAATTGTTTAAGTATAGTTAAAAAACTATTTGACTAAGAAAACTTTTTCCAGCTTTATTGGGGCACTTTCACGTCCTAAATACTTCATATGTTTGGACTGATTTGCACTACTTAATCTCTACAAGTGATTATGTCAAAGAAAAAATAAAAATTAATAAAAAATCAAAATAGTGATGACAAACAATGTTAGCCTAGGAGTACCTTGTTCCAATTTAACATCCAATCAAACAATGGAGTGGTAGTTGATATACCCCAAGTGACACCTAGAACCAAACCTTAGTGTTGATGGTTATGCTACGTCACTGTGGATCTAATAACATTTGATAAGAACTCAAAGCATTGATTTTTACGCCCCATTTAGTTATTTATTAGTCTTTAGTTGTACTTAAAATTAATTAAATGTCTCTATTAGTTTCGAATCTGATTATTGTTACAATTATCGCAGGAAATCAAGAAATGTGCAAAATATATTTGACAATTCTACCTTAAATTTATATGACCAGGAGAAATTGGAGAAATTATGAAATCTATGAAAATTACAAAATTCGAGGCATTTAGGCACGTTTATGGTACATGTGGATCAAAAGTTTCATTTCAAGAACAATGTTTTGGAAGTCAAGATTTGATTCCGACTAGTGGTGATTCATGATAGAGACATGTGGCAAGTTTCAAGATAAGAACTTCAAGTGTGAAACATGCAATCATAAAGATAAATAAAGCATCAACTCAAAAGTATATTTCAATGATCAAATCAAATAATATTTCATTGTCTTGAGTTTTGTCTTACAATATCTATCTTCAATTAGGAATCCCTTGATATATCTATCCCTAATTATGGCTTCATTGACTCTGTATGATATGATTTGGAGTATAATCAAGGGATTTGTGAGATTTTAAGTATAATCAAGGGATTTGTGAGATTTCATTCCCATTCTACCTTTGGAGGAGAACATTATAAATAATTTCTTTAACTCTTGGAAAATGGAACATCTAATTTTTTTCATACATCATTCTCTTATCTCTAGCATAGCTTAGATTTTTTTTTTCTTTCTTTCGTTGGTTCAAGTCAAGTTTATTACATATAAATTTTTAGTTTTGAATTTAATAAAAGTTAATATTTTTTCTGCATTAGTTATCTTTTAATTTAATTAGTTTACTTCCTCTTCTACCTTCTTAGTTATATTCTTAGATTAATTCACCACAATGACAATGGTAGGCTAAACCTACTTGACTGATGTAGATATTTTTTTAACACAAAAAATAAATAATATAACTTGTATAATTTCTATTAATCTTATATTCAACCAATGAATCAAAGTTGTCAAATCGAAAGATGGACAATGAAAGATTATGCGAAATGAAGATAAGGACTTGGAAGCAATGATCAAATTTGTTATCCGTAGTTCTTCAATTCTTCATAAATTATAACCATTCATTAAAAAGTCGACATCAAGAGAGGGGTGGATTAATGATGGTCAATTTGTTTTTTTTTTTTATCATCGAAAGAGATAAGTAAAATTCTATCTTAGAAATGAATTTTCTTTTGAGCATGGGTTTTGAATTAAAAGTTAAGGGAATTTGTCCAAGTATTCAAAAATGTGTTAAATTAATCTTTACAAAGCTAAGAGGTGGATTCTCCAATCCTTGAGACCTTTCTTTTAATTGGTAAATTTGTTTAGTAATTTTCATTCTTAATTTTGAATCAAAGTTTGTTTAAAAATAACTAAAAAAAAAAATATTTCTATTCTCCAAATCTTATTTCCCTTATTTCCACCCATTCTTAATTTTATTTGATCTTCTAAAATGTTTCTAAAATTTTGAACTTGAATCATTTTAACTTGGTGAGTAGGACGACAACTGTTTTGAACCACTTTACTTGTATTTTTCTTAGAATTTTGCAGGTAATTGATAAGAAGGGAACAAACACACAAAAATGCCGATTTACATGGAATTTTAGGCGACAAGAATTTCAAACAAATCAAATGGCGTCGTTACCGATCATCAAGTGAAGAAAGGAAAGCTTCAGACATTAAAAGCGCAAAGTAAATCACAATTTGTAATGCCTCAAAAAGTCGAGTGCAACTTGTAATAATTGGATGTTGCTTTTATTTTTGGTGGATTGTTAGTTAGGATACAATTTGATGCAGTCATTTTTTGCTTCCTACTTTGACCTTGACTTGTAAACATGCTGACATGCACAAGGAACGCACACGAGCCACGAACAATCGTTGTGGTGGCCGATGGCACTCCGATGCTAAATTCAGACATGGATCTGAGGAATGTGTAATGATTTAAATAAGGAATTTGTAGCGTACCTTAGCTTACCAACCTCATGTCATATTTATAGTGCATGAGTCCTGGTTCAACCAGGCCATCGATGGCATAGTTTGGGGAAGAAGATATGCGTAGAGAACCTTCTCTAATTAGAAGTCGTGCTGTGGAGGGAAGTTTTCCTATTAGCCAGGTGTTCCTTGATACGCGGGAGATAGTTCCCGTTCCGAGAGTATTCTAGAGGTAGAAGTATCCATATGTGATATATACTCTGGAATTTACTTCCTAGTTGGAAGCGAAGAGCTGCTGTAATCACCCATTCGAAACTGATCCTCAAGATACTTGCCTTAGCAGAGCTTACGGGTATTTAGGATAGATGTGAGATAAGTGGGCTTAGCAGGCTGTTAGAATTTCAATCTATCTGGCGGACTGCATTGGGTGGGCATAGAACCGCTTGGAGCGGATCAATGTTGGGCTGATGCTATGGTCTGTTATTCCTCAAGACCATCATGACACATGTACAACATGGAATTGGGACCGTTTTGGTGTATCATCAGCTACTCCCCCGAGTTAGTGGACCATCACATTGGTTCACTAAGTCAATTCTTGAAAAGATACACCGTTCATGATGATTGAGTCTGAATCGGTTCTTGAGCTGCGCACTTCATTAATTGAATGTGCTTTGGTTCAGTGGAGAAGAGGCAGAAATCCCATCCCTATTTAGGTCATCATTTATGCAGAGACTAACTCTTTTATTTTCTTGTTTTGTTCATCTTCTGATTGAAAAGATTGTTCATCTTCTTCATGGCTCACCAAAACCATCTTGATGACGTAACTTTGGCCAAGGGCCTTGAGTTTTTCGAAGATAGGCTGCTTTCTGAATTGGGCCTTGCTGAAATTCGGACGCAGTTCAGGGTCCCTGAGGACCTGCCATTATATACTCTGAAGGATTATCAAACGCCAATGTTTCTGCCAGCGGGGTTTATCTATTTGCACTGCGGGATGCTCCAAACTGAAGTTTGTTTTCCTGTTCTGGATGTGATTTGAAACTTTTTGGACTTCCTTGGAGTTCCTCCTGCCCAGTTGGTACCTAATGGGTACAGGATCATTCTTCTCCTTTTTATTAAGGCAAAAAAAATTGGCGTCTGCGTGACTCTGCATATGATCCAGTTGATGACTTCTCCTCGGTTGAACAATCACGATGTATGTAAAATGATGTCGTCAGCTTGCTTTGAGAATTTTCCAGATGACTTCAAGTCTTGGCAGAAGTATTGTTTCTTGGCTCCTGTGGATTCAAAGTATTTCCAGTTTAAGGGTCGTTCGCTCGAACGAGAGTTCAAGCCACTTCGTAAGTATAGTTTTTTCTTCCAATTCCGTTGCGCTTGATTGTATGCTAATTGTTGCTCGTGTTCCCTCGCAGTATGGTTTTCCACTACTCTTCTTACCCCAGAGGAGCGAAACACTATGGAGAAATTTCGCGACTTGCCATCGAAGAATGTGGTCGAGGTCATATGTGTTTTCAACTTTATTTGCAGTGGGTTGTGAGACAACTGACATGAGGCCCCCACTTTTTACCAATCGTCGCGAGTTAAGTCTGAAGGTAGGGCCCCTTCTAGGAAGCGAAAAGCCGCTGGATTTAAGGCTCTTGTCTCATCTGACACGGATGGGGCATTCGAGACGCTGGCCTCTTTTGTGAGTTTGAAGAAGTCCCGTGTTAGAATTGGGTCGTCTTCAAAACGATCCGCTCCAGTAAGTGAAGAGCGTGACCCCGATCGACCCGTCAGGGAGGAGGCCGATGTATCAGGCTGGGAGAGGGACCACATGAGATTAGCAAGGGTTGAAGATGTATTAAATATTAGTGTCACGCAAGTGGAAGCTCCGAACAAGCAGTTGATGCTAGCTACAATGACGACTTCTACTGGAAACTGATCATCCTACTAGTAGGTTGTCTGATAGTGGTCGTGGTGATACTGGCCAAGTTTCTCATAGTCCGCATTGTTCTCCATCTCGTTTCAGGCCGTATCTTAAGGTGTTGGAAGGTCCGTCGGACAACTCGCTTCATTATCTTCCTTCGGATCCTGCTAAGTCATCTCGCACTAAGGGGTCAGTTGTTGGTGACAAAGGAAAATCTGCGGAGGATGACCTGGGAGTAGTGGTGCTGGCATAATTCCTCAGCCTGGAGAGCTTAATCCGGATGCGCGGATAAGTCTATTTGCCACAGACTTAGTAAAGATGAGCACTCAAGTCTAGCACCAAGAGGTTGATGTGGATTATGCTTCAAATAAGCATATAAGTAGGGCATACGGATAAGGGTTCAAAGTACATTATGCTGGCAATGTCTCACTTGAGCCAGGTGGCCGTTGCTAGGACAGAAGTCGAGGCGGCTCGTGAGAGGGTGTACACCATATAGTGTGTCTTCTCAAACATGCATAGGCTGTATTCTGACACGCTTTTCGAAATTGAGCTACTGAGGAAGCTGGCTGAGGAGAGGCTAAAACAGTTGGCCATTGTTGTTGAGGCTCAGAAGGTGTGTCTAGGCGCCTTTGAGTCTGACTTAGCAGAAACGGTGTCCATGAGAGATAGATTCCAGCAGGAGTTGGATCTGATGTGTCGTGATTTGGCGGTTGTGCGGGAAGCTACGGCTGAGACGCATTCTAAACTGTGGTCCCTTCCTGAGGAGAATGTCTTGAAGAAGGCTGATTGGGCTGTTCAGAAACAACAGTTGGAATCCAATGAGGAATTTAATGCTTGAGTGGCGAGGAAGGTCAAGGACCAGCTTGAACTGGAACAACATGAGCTCAGTGTTGTAAAGAGCGGTCCAATTACACATCAGTCTAATGTCGATGCACTGACTGACAAGCTAGAGCTATTGGAGCGTGAACTTGCTAAGGCGAAAGCGCGTGAGGAAGAACTTTTCTAGGAGCTAGGCAAATGTGAATTCCACTTGGTCATACAAGGTAGATTGGAGCTATTGGCGCTGATGAAGGAGAAGCATCAAGAATGGGACCTCGATCATTATAAGAAGATGTCATATGTAGACTTATCAATGGCTTTTACATCATCAGACGAAGAGGGCAGTCCGGATCATGATGCTCAGACTGCGGCGAGTACGGACGCAACTCTTGCTCCCTCTTCCATTAAGCTTAGCTCTTCTGTTTCTGTACCTTCTCCTGATAAGGAGTAAACTTTGTACACTTGTACCTTTTTTGTTTCAACTATTAAAGAAAACAGGTTTATCTTGAGTGCGTTCCATATCCGTTTTATGCTCGTAATCCCTATTGTGTTTTTTCTGTTTCGCCTTGTCATTTTACTTTGGCATATGTTAGTTGGCTCAATAAGAAATTGAATGGTCTGTCTACTGTTAAGAGTCTGACCATTTAAGTAGCGAGTGACTCGGAGTCACTGTTGCTTAGTCACTTTCGATAGTGGGCGTTCCGTGGATGGTTCAGAAACTGGCTATGCTGCCCAGCTTTGGCCCATTCTTAAGGTAGGCCGCTGAGGGCTCGTTTTGCCCATCTGATTGTCGGTCGCAGTTGTTGGCATGAGTGAACTATGATAGTCGAGCACATGTTTAGTCTTTGACCTAGGACACTTACCTTGAGTCATGTTTCGCAAGCTCAGGCTGTCATTCCATGTAGCACTCGTTCGCTAGTTGCAAGATGACTTATGTTGGTAATAGAATGTCAGCTCGTGTGAGTGTGAAGATGTTGCTTGAGCTATGATTTATCTTTATGATCGCTTTTTTGAAGAGCGTGGCAAGCCATCTAGGGTTCCCACCTTCCGAACTATCTATGTCCGAGCAAAGTGAACTACGGGTTCGGGGAGCAAGGATTTGGCGATCATGGTCTGTGGAAGAGCGTTGATCCCGTGGCGAGTCGTCGACATCAGTTCGGGACTGACTAGTCTCCCACCTTTCAAACCATTTACACTCGCACGTAATAGGCTACAAGTTTGAGATGAGGGGGGTTCAGTGACCATGCTGAATGGCAGTGGTCCCGTGGCAAGCTGTTGGAATCAGTTTGGGACTGAATAGGCTCCCACCTTCCAAATCATCTACACCCGTGTGCATTGAGCTAAAAATTTTGGAGTTTTCGACCAACATGGTCTGCAAAAGACTAATGGTCCCGTGAGGAGCCGTCAGAATTAGTTTGGGACTGACTAGTCTCCCACCTTCTACACCATTTACGCCCGTGCAGAGGGGGCTACAAGTTCAGGGTTGGTAATTCGGCGACCATGGTCTATAGAAGAGCAATGGTCCCGTGGCGAGCCATCGGAATCAATTTGGGACTAACTAGGCTCCCTCCTTCTAGACCATCTACACCCGTGTAGTGGGGACTACAGATCTGGAGTTGGTAATTCGACGACCATGGTATATTGAAGAGTAGTGGTCCTGTGGTGAGCCGTCGAACTTAGTTAGAGACTGACTAGGCTCCCACCTTCTAGATCATCTGCACCTGCGCAATGGAGGCTGCAAGTTTGGGCTTTGATCAGAAGTTGTCTTTACCAGTAGTCACCAGCTAGGCTTACCTGATCGGGTTTGGCGATCGTTGTCCATGAAGAGGTCAGCGATCCTTGGCGATTCGTCGTCACCAGGCATGACAACGTTGATTAGACTCCCACTTTCTAAACTATCGACATCCGTGCTGAGCGGACTAGGTGTTGGGATGAACCAGAAGCCGTTATCGTCAACTAAGTCTGAATAAGTTTGTCCGACTAGGTGGAGGCTCCGCCAGCTGCAGACGTGATCCGTGTGTCAAGAAATGCTCGTGTCAGGCACGTGGTAGAATATTTTTTGAATAGTGGGGTCGTAGAGTGAGAGCTAAGGTTTCTTGTATGCAATATGTTACGTGTACGGCGTAGATCGCATGGTAGCACATGCACAGCGTGGATTGCGAGACGGTTGAGTATTGGTTACTCCCCCTCAATTAATGGGGTTGGATGCAGCCTTGTTGATTGGACGAACGTGGACATGTGCAATTTCCTTGGGGATCGTCATCTCCTCGTTTGCCATACTGTATTCAATAGCAACAGTTAATACTGAAGCGGCCGTTTGGTGAACTATTATGTCTATACAATGGTGTTTCTTCATTGTTGTAGGCACTATCTTCTATAGAGCGTATCTCTTGTAATGTTCTTACTTGAAGAAAATGCTTTCGATTTTCCAAAGGCTGAATGGAGATCTCCATCGTTGGAGTCTTCAAATGTTCTGATATTTGCTTCGATAAGCCACGATGAGAATCCTTGTTACATTGGTCACCTGCTTTGGGTGAGCACCTAATCGTTTCGCCGAGGTCTCATAATTTCTTCTCATTTTGCGAAGAAGTTGCACTCCCTCCCAAGAGACGAGTCTGTCGTTTATTTGTTTGCGCTTTGGTGTTACCCTTGTGCCACTATGCCCACATGTTTGTGGTTCCTACTGCTAGCTTATGGTTGATCGAAGTGTTGGCGGATGCGTCGATGCTTTCGAAGATGGTATCTCTCAGTCACCCCGAGTATCGTGCATGGGAAAAGTGTCCTCACTTGGCAGCACTGTGAAACCTTGACCGCTACATCGCTTGTGTCCATCTTCTGACCCCTTTTACCTCCTTCGGGGGGCCGAAAGCCGTTTGAGGAAGTCTGCAACTTGTTGCAAGGTCTGTGTTGCCGTTGTTGGGTAAGTTTTTACGGGTGATTTGGCGGAGCAACCGGCTGCTTTGTACTATCAGCCCCTTTTCGCACTTTTGTCTGCAACTAGTTGATACGCTTCTTCCACATTGATTAATCGTGCAATCAACATTTCTTTGCGCATATATATATATATATATCCTATTTATGGCTTGACTACATATACTGACTCCTATTCCTATCACTACGCAATCCGTTGCAGTATCGAGCTAGAGTTTGTTGTTTAGTTTCCACAACCCTGCTATAGACAGTCAACTCGTGGAAGCGGTTCGTGTATTGATCCACAGTCAATAGCCCTTGCCTCAGTTGTAACATTACTTCGAACATCATCTGCTCATAATCAATGGGCAAATATTTTTCCTTCATCTCCTCCCAGTTAGAAACAGATGGACGCCGAGTATGGCATAATTGTTCTTACACACTTTCTTCAATTTCATTTGGATAAAACGAACTTTTCGGTCCCCCAATGCAACAAATTAGTCAAAATAATCCTCAATGGCCATTAACCAATCTTCAAAAGCATTGAGCTCTAATTTTCCATAAAAATTTGGCACATCCACCTTCATCCTCTTAGTTAGTTCGTCAAAAAGTTGATGACCCGCGCCACGCCTACCACGACTTCGGGGAAAATCTTCTTTATTACATTGAAATCGATGGCTACGATTCTCAAACTCTCTGTCTTCTTCATCCACCAAATCCTCGTCTTCATCCCTATTATTTTCGTACAGCAACTCCTCATGAAACGGGCCACGCCCCCTTCTATTGATATATCTAAGCTCTTCTCAGGCTCGATGTTCATCCATAACATCCAGTCGGTGAGTGAGTTGTTCCAAGACAATAGCTAGTTGAGCGAATTGTTGTTGTATGATGGGTTGTTTAGGGTCTGGCTTGTTTGGAATTTACTTATTTGACATATTGTATGAATTACCACTACGGGTTATAGGCATGGGATGCTAATTGGATCTCACAATTGTTGATAGAAAACAATCGCAATTTATCTGATACCAAAATTTGTGTAAAGCCTCCTAGTTCAACCTCAAGTTGATAGCCAATAAGGGGAAAAACACATAATCTCTCTACAACTGGAATCCCTCCAAATTTCATAAAAAGAATTCAATGATGGCTACTGCTCTCGTTCTCCTTCTTTACATTATAAATATCCAATCAATGAATTACAATATAGGAAATAAAATTGGTAACAAATATCAAACAGGAAACAAACTATGACTCCTAAAAATAATCAGATTTGAAGTAGTTAAATATGATTCCTAAATTAGAACACCGTTATTTAAGAAACAATTTCTTGATTTGCATCAACAACTTCCTGATTTGCATCAGACAGGCAAGAGAATGGTGGTTAAGAATTCCTGCAGCTCCAGTTCAGCTTATAAAAGAGGAAGACGATAAGAATAGGAAATGACTGGTCAAATTGTTGTGGATCAGTTTTCAGTTTTAGATGACACCATGAACCCGCTACAGGTTTAGTTTTTCACCTCTTTAAATGGTTACTTCTCTCAATGATTATAGCCGAACTCTTCTAGAGAGTCAGGCCTGCGCCAGGCCAGGCCCAATACCATCTATTATCCTAGAGATGCTCATAATGGCCCAATCGAACACAATCACACGGACACAAAACCTCCCTGTCGTTGTCATGGCTTTCTAGATTTTTTTATTATAGCCTTCAAGAAAAAGAAAGAAAGCATTATGAGCATGCAGGTTATGGGGGAAAGAGAAAGCTTATATAATTTTTGGAACATAAAAATTTAAGTATTTCACTGATGTTTCTATACTTCCTATGATAATACTTGAAAGGGAAATTTTTCATCTACGTGTCAGTGTGGTATACCTTGTAATTGTCTCGATTGTTTACACCTGCCACATTTGCAACATGCAAGTCAACCATGGGAGAATGTTAGTCAAAGCACATGGATCTACATTCAGGTTGCTAAGAATTTTAATGTTATGTTTTATTTATCTGAAAGTAAGAAGATTTGAAGGATCTCAATATTTTTATATTAAAGAAAGAACAGCAAAAGATCACTACACCAAAAAGACCATTTTGCAACACAACCAAAATTTATTTGTATCATTTTTGGCATGTTACAATGTTTGTAATAGTTTAGTTAAGTAGCTACTGTTTTTGTATGATACAATCGCTAACATATGCCAACCCTCTCAAACTCTACTAACATCTGATTGTTTGGATTAAAAAAAAATCTCAAAATCATTCCTCCCTCGAAAAGGAAGAACAGTTGATGATTTTTGCTCAAAATCTCGAACTCTCCCTCTACAAACTCTCCCTCCCTCGAAACTTCACTCTCCCTCCCTCCCTCGACCACAATCTCCAGGTTAGGATTTTGACTCTCTCGAATTTGATCAGCGAGGCAGAAAGTTTCGACTTCACTCTCTCGCTTCAACTTATCAGCAATCGCTCCAAGGTTAGGGTTTCGATACACTTTGAATAGATCTCGATTCCACTTTTTCTAATTACTGATTCTTCTACTTTGACTAACTCGTATGAATTTGTGTTATCGATTCTCTCATTTTGTGTGTTTCAACTAATTTAAAGTTTATATCAAGATTTTTGCAGGATTCGGTGATTGAACTCAGCTTGTTTATCTAATTGTATGCAAGATGTGAAATTCTAACCATTATTTGGCAATACTGATTTAATATATGAAGTATTTATTATGCAACGATTATGAGGATGCATTGTTGGTTCAGTGAGGTTTGTAAATCGATCTAACATCCTTTTGTATTATTTATTTTGGATGAATGAATGAATGGATACACATCTAGTATAAATGATGTATAGAAAGTCCAAAACAGAGAATAAGGTACAATCAATGGGAATAAAAATCTTAAAAAGAATCATAAAGTACGAGTGTGGAGAAAATTATCATGACTAACTTTAAATATTGGATGCTCAGACTGAACAGAGGGGGTGGGAAGATTACAAAAGATATTCTAATCCAACTTCAATAATGACTTGGATTTCCTACTTGGTCAAAAGACGTATGGCAACATATCTTGTGTAGCTACTTGTTTATACTAATCTTAATTATGTCAATTCGTGGATTAATAAATAATTGAACCAACTGATCATTCAAAGGTAAAAATTGGTTTTTGTTTGTGGTATTTTGTTGAATGTCATTAGGTTTTAGAATGGTAATTGCAAGTAGCTACCTATTATTCCAAGGTTGGGGTTTGTAAATTCTTCTATGCTCAGGCTAGGGTTTGGCATCCGGTGACTAGCGCTCTATAATAAGACAGTGTTCTTGCTTAATGTATTATATTTACCTACATATGCATCTAAAACTGCAGCAAATCCAATTGTAGAGTTCCTAGAGTCTGGAAATCTAATTTTGAGATACCAAAATTCAGATGAATATTTATGGCAAAGCTTTGATCATCCATCAGATACTTTGCTGCAAGGTATGAAGATTGGTTGAGACTCAAGTATAGGACAGAATAGGCATCTGACGTAGTGGAAGAGTTTGGATGATCCTTCCCTCAGGGACTTTACCTATGGAATTGATCTTACTCTGTATCCTGAACCAGTTGTCAGAAATGGAGCTAATAAGTATTCTCGAAGTGGCCCATTAAATGAACTTCGTAACAGTGGCCAAGCTGAACTAAATAATAGAATAACTTTCGTCTACAAGGTTGTAAGCAATGAAATCAAAGCTTCTTTCAGTTTCCAGCTTGCTAAGAAATATGTTCTTACAAGGTTCGTTCTGAGGCAAAATGGTAATCAAGGAGACCTTTAGTGCCTCACATGGGTGGTTAACCGGAGCCAGAATTGTCTCTTTCAATATCCAGTTCCAAGATATCGTTGTGGTGTTGGCAATATTTGTGATATAAATGAGGTACTAGGTTGCCTGTGTTTGGAGGGGTTCAAGTATGCATCACCACCTGACTAGAATAAGATGATTGTTCTAGGGGATGTGAACGTAAGATGCCCATGCGGGGTTAGAAGTCAAACAGAGTCCATTTGGTCAATCAAATCCTTATATTCTCGGATTGCACCCAAATTGGCTTCCAATTGAGCCTACAACGTACAAACGAGTTTGCCTTTTTCGTTAAGCACAACCAAACTTGTTTGTTGAGTCAAACATGTTGAATTTGTCGTTATTATGGTACCACGCGAGGTTAGAAGTCAAACGGAGTCCATTTGGTCACTCAAATCCTTGTATTCTCGGATTGGACCCAAATTGGCCTCCAATTGAGCCTACAACGTACAAACGAGTTTATCTAACGGGGATGGGTTCCTGAAGTTTACAGAGGTCAAATTGCCAATACAACTAGAACTTGGATGAATATGAGTCTGAATCTTGAGGAATGCAGGGTCAAGTGTTTGAAGAATTGTTCTTGTATGGCTTATGCTAATACCGATATTCGTGGAAATGGGAGTGGATGTGAGATGTGGTTTGGAGATCTGATCAACATAAGAAAGGTACTTGGTGCTCAGTAGGATTTGTATATTAGCATGGCAGCTTCTGAGTTAGGTACAAATTCCATTTTTTTTTTTTTTATTAATTTCCTTGTAGTAGAAACTTCTTATGTGGGATTACTAAGGGCATTCATAATTTTCATAACTTTTCTTCTCCATGCAACATGAAAAACTTTAGATCTAGTATAAAAACAAAATGAAACTAATATAAATATCATATAATATAATATAATATAATATAATATAATATGAATGTCGTGGTACTTATATTCTTTCAATTATATTCACTGATCTTTTGAAATTATTTTCAGGAGTAGATGTGCACAAGGAAAGCAAAATTGTCCTCAAAAGTGTGAAAACCCAAAATAGGATTATTACTATTTCGATGTTTCTTTAGTTCTACTCTTGGGAACCGGTGTCTGTTTCATATGGAGCAAATGTCGTATTGTTGGTTCTGAATTTGAACCAGAACATCATAACAAACGTAACACCTATTTATTGCGCTTACAAAGGAAAAAAAAAAAGTTTACTCAATTCATATATGTTTGACTTGATCTAATTATACCAACACTGGCATTCTTCTTCCAATCTAATTCATGTGGTTCTGCAACCTTAGGTGGAGCAATTTTATACTTTGCACGTACAATAAAGATCAAGGAAGCTGAAGGCATTAGGTAACTTATGCCCACCACAATAGTCCATTTACTTGTTTAATTGTTGAATGAAGTTGTTTAGGACCCATATTGTTCATTTAGAAATATGGTACTGTAGTCTGCTTCACTTCTAGAGTTCACAATCTACTTAATGCATTGATGACTAAGATGTGGTGATCAAGTCCATCTATTTATTAGAATGGAAGAGCAACGCAGTGGTTATGATCTTGTTGGTTTTGGTATTTTAAGTTCTATATACTTCCCTATTATCAGTATTTGTTATTGCAAATCTGGTAGTTTAGTGGGAATCTCCTTGTGTAGGCATGCATAACTAACATGTTGCTTAAGGCAGTAAATTTATGTAACAGTTGGAAGTAGTAAATCATGGAGGAAAATAATCATTCTATGATTAAAATAGAACAACCTTCTTTAGTGTGCATAGCGTGTATACACAATCAGGAACACAATATGCCATTATAATCCAAGAATGTGTAGCTACAAATGAACAAAAAATGTTGTTTACATTAACATTTTAGGAGTGCTTCGTTGTTTACAATCATGAATACTCACAATAGTTGAGCTATATGCATTATGGCATTATACTCATAAAGTTCATGAGATCCATTGTTATTTTTGATAAACCAATAAGTTATTTATTAATTATAGAGATAAATCAATATGTTATTTATTATCTATAAAGATAGGCGAATATGATCCTATGTACCTGGGCAATTTCAACATTTAGACATCATTGAGCTTGTATTAGGCGAGGATATGTGGAAAGACCGCATTTCTTGGAGAACCAAAATTCATGTAGCCGACCTCGAAAATATCGGGAATGGGCTTTGATGATGATGATGACTAAATGTTGAGTGCCACTTGTTTTGTCGGAAATAATTGGCTGTAGGGCTGAACAAAAAACCGATCAAACCAATTAAACCGACCGAACCGATTGATTCGGTTTAAATTCGGTTCAGACCGATTTCGGTTTCAAAAAATTCAAAACCGAAGTGGTCGATTCGATTTTCGGTTTCTATGTGATTTTAACCGACCAAACCAAACCGACCGAATATATATAATAAATAATATATATTTTATATATAAATAATACAATATGTTTAAAATAGTCGGTCGGTTCGGTTTTATTTCGGTTTTAGTTTGATTTTAGTCGGTTCGGTTACGGTTTGCATAAATTAGAATCGGTTCGGTTTCTAATCGATTTTGTTAATGGTCGGTTCGGTTTCGATTTGAAAATTTTAAAACCAAACCGTCGGTTCGATTTTCAGCCCTAATTGGCTGTGATGATGAAACTACAGCTTTATGCTAGTTGTGCTACTGAAAATTCTTGATTTCTGGTTTTGATGAACATGTTCTTTCGATGTTGTTGGATTGATCTGTGAATCCAGATATCCTGAATAGGCACAAACAGGTCAGTATTTAATTAGATATTTGCTTCAAATGATGATTCAACAATAGTGGTTATGTTATCTATTTAGTTTGCAGAGTTCTGATCCTTCTATGGGTTTGGGATTGTTTCAGACTCCTCTTATGTTAGCTGCAATGCATGGGAAGATTGGCTTGTGTGCAAAAGCTTCTCGACACATGGGCTAATGTATGAAACTTTTGCTAATTTTATTGTCATGTGGGTTAGTTTTGATTGGAATGTTGAAGGTAATATGGGTTATCTTTGAAATTTGTTAGATATTGATGTTACTATGGTCATTTGGATTGTATTCAAGCAATTCTCTCTACAATTCATGCATCCCATGTTTCAGATTCCTGGTATTGTTTTTAGTCTCACTTTCAGATTGAATTGTCAGAAGTATAGTTCTTGATGTTATAAGTTTGTATTAATTTGATTTAATTTGGATTAAAAACAGGGGATTTGTAAGATTTGTGAATGTTAGAGATGGAAATGGATCAACCCCATTGCACCTAGCCTCCCATCAAAGATGGCCAAAATGTCTTCATATTCTATTAGACAGTAGAGCTCTTGTTTGTGCTTCGACTGGCGGATACGGGTACTAAATCCTTATCATGGTCTTTGTTTTTTAGATTTAATGATAAATTCAATCTTATATATCTTTATATATGAAAATCATGATTGTAGGTTCCCAGGTAGCACACTACTTCATTTAGCGGTACAAGGAGGTTCGTTAGATTGTGTTAGAGAACTCCTTGGGGTGCGGATAGGCTTCAGAGAGAAGCAGCTGGAAAGGGCGGACAATTAGCGAGAGTTGCAGGTGCTGTAACGAAACTGATTGCAAAAGAGGGTAAATCGGCCACATTAAAATTACCATCTGGGGAGATCCGTTTAATATTCTTTTTTTTTTTATTCATCTTTTATTTTTTATTTTTTAGTGTTGGATGATTTTTGGTGACAAGGTAGATGAAGTTATGCTACCTGGGTTCCGATTTCACCCAACTGATGAGGAGTTTGTGGGGTTCTACCTAAAGATAAAGAAACTGGACATTTATAAATATGATCCATGGGATCTTCCAAGTAAGCTAATTAACTTCCATGTATAACTTGATCCAAGTTTTTCTTTTACTTTGGTCAAAAAGAGTGAAAATAGTCTGACATTTATTTATTGTTTCTTCTGTAACTAAAAACCCAAGTCCACAATGTTCTTTTACTTTACTTTTGTGTACATGAAGTCTGACAACAACATAAAAGCTTTTAGACAACAATATAAAAGCTTTTATTTGATTCTTTTGACCTGACAAATTTGTCCGTATCTTTTATTACAGGAACCTGAGCTGAGAGGAAAGCATTGAAGATATAGATAGGCTTATTTGTCAGAAGGTTGCTGAAAAAAAATAAGGTTCTTCAAATGTAGAGACACTATAAATATTTTCTTAGTTTATCTACACCACAAACTAATGTAATTGCCTGTAATAAGCTTCCTGGTTGTAAGACTTTTGGTATTTGTTTTGTTTCAACAATATATTTTAAGATTACACTTGGTATGCTATTTTGATATATAAGAGTACAAGACATTAATTCGGATGCAATTTAATAAAATACAATGTTAGCACAAGTTGGATGTCTCTTATTGGAGAGTTTTGATTATTTGATATGTTTTGCTATTATTTTTCTTAATCAGAGCCCTTAATGAAAAACATATTGAATCGAAAAGTTGATAAAAGGATGTGGGAAAAATGAGCAGCGCTTCAAAAGCATCGGTGTCTAGGTCTAAGAATGTGCGTTGTTTTGCGTAATTTTGGGTGTGTGCTATCCATTTTTTCGGAAAATGTTTTAAATTAGCTATAGTTTTTACATGATACAAAGTAAAATTGAGTATCAACTTCATTTGAAATTAGTATTAGCTAGTGTGTAACTATATAAAATTTAGTATTAATTTTATCATGTTGCAATTATTCCATTAATATGGGTTGGTTGATGATACAATTATTCCATTAGTGTGGATTGGTTAATGATACAAATATTAGCATCACCTCATGTGGTATGAGCACAAAAGTGTTACAATTCATTTTAACAATATGTAAGAGTTATAACAAAAAACCCCTTTATGGTGTAATGCCATCATATAGGCCGTAGCCAAAAACATCTTTACAATAGATGCAACTTTGTGCAAGGTAGAAAGCTCTAACATAGGTTTATGCAACAGCAGTAGTGGTATAACTTTGGGCAGTTATGAATGTTTAATGTACTATTGGTTGTACTTGTTTTTGGTGAAACGCATTTTAAAATAAATGGAAGTTTCATTTCCTAACGTTACATAGTAAAAGTAACCTCACGTGCTCTTCCAGGAGAAGCCACATCCAGATGGAGAAGGTAGTAGCTCTTGGAGGACGGACGGCCCAAAATCTTGTTTTTTTCAGAGTAAAAAATCAGGAAGAGCTCTTGGTTTGGGCAATAAAGGAGGTTGTAGAACGATTTCGCTGAGGATCCCATATGTTCTTCTCCGGGTAGCACTATGAGATTGCTATCTTGACGGTATTAATGCAAACCATCTCTAATTGCATATTGGATTTCCTCATCTGTTGGGAAATGATATCCGGGTTAAGTAGACAAACTAAAAGTTTGTGGAAAGGATGACTGAAGAATAGTCTCCAATCGGGTGATCACTATAAAAAAGAGATGGAGATTCTTTACCCATATAGTGATAACTTTTATGTAGTCATCTTGAATACACATGATCGTTTCCAAAGGCTATATCTGCATGGACTATTGAACCAGCCTAACATGTCATCTTAGACCTGTTTGGATTTGTACTTTGTTCATAGAGTGACCCGGGATACTTAGTTGGAAAAGGAGTCATTTTATTATGGAGAAGATTGGGAAAATGGAGCAGGAGCAGCACAGTTTTTCCATCCCCAACATATTGATCCTCTTCAAAGCATCTCGAAGAAGGTGAGATAACAGAGTTGCCCCAACATCTCTAATTGACTGGACTTGGCCATTGACTTAGACTCTTCTGTGCGTCTACATTTGTTTAACATAAAACGATGTATAGAAACACGCTTTCCCCAGCAAGGTATCACTCGTGTTAGCTTATTAACCTGGGATGAGCTTCCTAAGTTTACAGTTCATTCTTTCTTTGGAGCCAACGCAAAGATTCAAATACAACTCCATATTCTCATCTCCTAGACAACAGTTGCCTTTTGCCTTTACTAAGAAACAAGAGTTGACGGCTTCCAAACAAAAAAAAGCTGTCTGATACTCTTGACCATCTTTTCTCTCCTCCTTTTTATTTGACTTTAAACCTTTGTTGTTTCCGCATCTTTGTCGTACACTTTAGAATATGAGCTAACTTGCCTTGCTCACTTCGGCAAAACATAGAAAATGAACAAACATTAGTCAGGAGATTGAACTGTGGTACCTATATTCCTTTTTTCTTCCATGATCAGATTGCTCCTTCCTCCCCAAACTTCCAATCCACCATTTGTTTTTGCTTAACTATGCAACATGAATTTGAGATCGTTCTGTTTCTTAGTCGTCTTGATCAGATTCGTGACTATCAGTTGTGCCTTACCACCAATCGGCATCCAAGATTACTACCCGCATGAAAGAGATGGCTTGATTCAAGTTAGGGAATCTCTGACATCTTCTCTTATAAATTTGCATTCTAAATGGACAGGACCACCTTGTTATAAAGATACAAGCAATTGGATTGGTGTCGCCTGTTTGGATGGGCACGTAGTCCATCTTTCCCTTGAAGGAGCTGGATTAAGAGGTTCACTCCCATATTCATCTCTGCAGAACCTTTCTTCCTTAACAAAGATCAGTTTCCGAAACAATTCACTCTTTGGCCCCCTTCCTAATTTATCTGGTCTTTTGCACTTGCACCTCATTTTCCTCTCTCATAACAGATTTTCTGGTTTGATTCCATTGGACTACATCAACCTGCCAGAATTAAATCGCTTAAGTTGCAAGAAAATCTTTTCACGGGCAATATCCCGCCTTTCAATCAGCCAAGCTTGACAGTTTTTAACGTCTCATACAACTACCTACACGGTTTGATCCCAGAAACTCCAACTCTTCAAAGGTTCAATGACAGCTCTTACAGTAATAACACGGAATTGTGTGGGAAACCTTTGGATAAACCATGCACCATTGCTCCTCCTGCACCACCATTGAGTCCTGTGGTTCCGTCAAAGGAAATCAAACACAAAAGCCTCAAATTATGGATGATTGTTTTGATCGCTGTTGCAGCAGCATTGGCACCATTCATCCTTCTGATTGTTTGCCTTTGCTATTATAGAAAGATGCATGAAGAGGGGACAACCAGCAACCATGGTGAGGACTTGTATTCCCACTTCATTATTATATTTTTATTTCACTCGCCTATGAGGTATATGGTATTTCAACCCTGAAAAAGTAGATTAACTGCAGACAATATAATCTGTATCAAATACACAAATCCATATTTCACAAACCTAAAACCATTCAACAACAAGAACTTACAATGACTATTCTTGCCTTCAAGAGACCGAAATTCTTATTCCTCTCCATAGATGAAATTTCGCTTTCCTAATATTCAAATGTTTCTAATACACAAGTCCATATTTCACAAAAACCAAAACCCATTAAACAAACATGCTCCGTAGATGAAATTTTGTTTCCCTAATATTCAATGATGTGTCTGTAATAACAACCCAATCAAAGTATATCTCTGAAAAAAGGTATCCCTAATTTCCTCTTTATACTTTGTAATGGGTGAAGGTTCTGCAGAGCCTGAAAAGATAATGCAAAGTTCAGAGAGCATGGGGGATCCTGAAAGAAGAGTAGCATTAGAGTTTTTTGATAAAGAACGGCCAATTTTTTACCTTGACGATCTTTTAAGGGCTTCTGCGGAATGATGGGAAAAGGAAAACTAGGAAGCACATATAAAGTCACAATAGAAACAGGTTTGGTTGTTGCAGTTAAAGGAGTGAAGGTGATGAATGGGTTGAACAAAAAGGATTTCTTACAGCAAATGCAGTTGCTAGGAAAAATGAAGCATGAGAACCTAGTGGAAGTCATCTCTTTCTACTACTCCAAAGAGGAGAAGTTGATTATCTATGAATATGTTTCTAATGGAAGCTTACATGACCTTTTACATGGTAAAGTCCTATCCTCTCTTCCATTTCATTATGCAAATATAAGCATTCACATCTTTACTACGTTATTCACAAATAGGTTTTAGCTTAGGTGGTAAGACTTGTGGTGAATGGTGTCACAAGTACAAGAGTCTTATGTAATAATGCAAATTGTATTTTAGTATTTGTTATAGAAACATATTTCCTAAAAGTCTAATCATGAAGACTACAACCCTTCTCATTTTGGAAGCTTACCATTTCTATATTTGCTATGCATTTAGCATTAAAATGTATCCATTAGTGGTTGTGCACATACATTTGGCATCCTAACTAACATGTTAATTAAGAAATGTCATTAATTCATCTTCCAACAATATACCTTAGCTTTGAGGTTCTTTTAGACATTTTAATTTTCCCAGCGTAAGGGAAGGCTCCCCATTGTTATATTCTTTTATTCTTCAAATATAAGTGAAACAAGTAAATTGGTTTATTAGGAGATTGTTTTTTTTCCCAGTGTGGTATTTCAAAAGGATTCATAATTAAAAACAACATTTTTCTTCCCGGTGCCACGTAGCCAAGTATGGTTTGGTTTGACAAATGGAAAATCAAGGAAACTCTATCTCATATGAATTATTACCATTGATCTGAATTTTGAAGTTATTTTGGGGTTTCAGAAAATAGAGGAGCTGGAAGAGTACCATTAAATTGGAGAAGAAGATTTTCAATAGTGAAAGGTGTAGCAAAAGGTCTAGCTTACCTCCATGGATCATTACCAATTCATAAGGTCCCACACGCCAACCTCAGATCTTCCAACGTTCTCATAGACCAATCTGATCATGTGAAGCTCACAGATTTTGGCTTCCATCCACTTCTACCCTCTCCGAAAGCCTTGGGGGAAAACCTCTGTGCTGGAAAGTGTCCTGAGTTCTTGAAAGGGAAAAAGCTGACTCACAAGGCCGATGTCTACTGCTTTGGCATGCTATTATTGGAAATCATCACTGGTAGAATAGCATGGACAAGTGATGACGACCTTTCTGAATGGGTGAGATCAATTGTCAATGAGGACTGGTCCACTAATATACTGGATTTGGAGATAGCAGGAGCAAAAGAAGAACATGAAGAAATGTTAAAATTAACAGAGCTTGCACTTGAATGTACTTCTACAGCACCAGAGAGGCGTCCCAAGATGACTCAAGAATTGACAAAGCTTGAAAAGATCGAATAGCAGCAAACAGACAAGAAAATTCAGAGAGATCCAAAACAAATAAGGTATTTTCAACCAGAAGGTCCAGAAACTAGACCTTAACGTATAAGTAAATACTGATAGTGAATATCATTTTTTCATAATTTCGATCAGAAGTCAAAACTACCATATTTGATCTAGGCAAACACAAGTGATCCTAGTTGGGTCACTTGATTGTCTTCAGCTGACTTGACCAATATCTAGCAATGATGTAAAGCTATTATTTTAGCTACACAGGAAAATAAAATTGAAGATATGTCGTAAGTGATTATGTATAGGAGGGAATCCATTCTTTGATTATGAATAAACCATTTTTTTTCTTTTTTGTCTTTGGATGACTTCTGTACATAAAATTTAGTTCAAGGCAACCCTAACTGCACACACACAAAAAAAGAAAGGAATTGCAAGACAGGCAACAAACACTAATTGAAAGGAAATTTTAACCGGAGCCTTGATCTAGTACTGGAAGTCGGCAATGTCAACTGATAGATTTATCTGTCTGCTCTGTTCCAGGGATGAAGAACTGAAATATCACTGTCAGACAAGCACCCAGTGGTGTTATCCCAGTAAAAGGGATAAAAAGAACAGAAAAAAGAACTTCATTACTAACATAATACAACAAAAAGATGTAACATTTTGTTATAAATTGAAGAAAACTTTTCAGAAAGAGAAATGCAGAGTTATAATCTTGTAATTAAGTTAAAGAAGACATTATTCACTGAAACCTAATTATGGTCTAAAACTCTCAATATCAATGGCTGAATTAAGTCAGAGCTATGGAGAACATTTGCGTGAAAGATTTGTTAGAATCTTTGCCATAGAATGCACAATCTGACTTAGACAATTGGCATTGTAGACTCTCGGATAAGTGCTTCATGCTACTTGCTGTCCAAGTTCACATGAAAAGAGTATGGAAATCAGATGCTCATATAATGCATTCTTTACACTGCAATAGTGCTACCAAACATACTGTATAGCACAACTGAATCAAAGGAATCTGCTTAAACGAATAGAAGTATACCATGGGAATTAAAGTTTTAACAGAATACGACATACCACAGAGAGAGCTTCTCCTCGCTGCAATGCCCTTTCAGTGTGAGCCTGAGCACTCCTATCACGATCAGTGGGTGGAACATCCACCGAAGAAAAGAAAAAAAAACCCTCCCAAAGTATAATCAGTTATTAGGGCTATCCAAGATGCGCAAATATGACTCGTCTGATGAAATATAGGGGGGTGTATTGTATCTGGATTCTGTGGGCAATTTAATAAATTCCATGGATTCTGAAAATCCAAGTGTATTCAATTTGGATTTTAAAAAGTCCACAAAAGTCTAGGGGTATTCAATCAGGATTTTAAAAAGTCTTTCTGAAATCCACAAAGTCTAGGGGTATTCAATATGGATTTCAGAAAGTCCACAAAAGTTTTAGGGTATTCAAAATATCATTCATATTTATGGATTTGGAAAATCATGGATTCTCATGGACTTTGTAGTGTTAAATATAAATAACAAAGTTCAATAGTTTGCCAGCCTCCATATCAAAGATTTCAATGATATTTTAAATATTTTTTGGTTCCATCTATGATAACACAAAAAAGGACTACTCCTCTTCCTCCTCTTCTCATTCTCTCTGCCGAAATTCCTACAATCCCAACAAAACTAGAGTTGTGCTGAGCTGACAGAGATGTCTTTAGCTTCTTCACTCCCTTGCTACAAACTCCCTTCTCACACTTCTTCATCCTCTTCTTCCTCCAACTCTTCTTCCAGCCCTTCCTCTTCATCTTCTTCTTCATACAAGTTCATCACTATAAGGAGCTCCAATGCTGAAGGACCTCTTCGAAGACCCAGTGCTCCTTCTCTAAGACAACCCCCTTCACCCACTCTCAAGCCTGCTCCTTCCCCTTCTCCTCCATCTCCATCTCCATCCAAGCCAGCTTCAAGTGTGGTGGAGCAGAGTAATTCAATGGTGACTGTTGAATTGCAGAGGAAAATGGCTAAGGAGCTTCAAGATTACTTTCGTCAAAAGAAGCTTGGGGAAGCTAGTCAAGGTCCCTTCTTTGGGCTCTTTGAGAAAAATGAGATTTCCAATGGAAGGTAACAATACCCATTTCTCTATTTTCTATGAATTTTACTAATCTTCAGTGTTTGAATAAAAATCTTCAATTTTTCATGTTTTGGGGTCTCTGATTTCACCTCACATAATGAACGAAAAATTGATAGTATGAACTGTTGATGACCTTCATTAGATTCAACAATAGTTGTGGGAAATTGATAGTAGAGTTTGATAAATCAACATACAAATATTTAAAATATCATTGGAAGGGAACCATATGTAGATGATAGAACGCATAAGTTTGGGATTGAAAGGGCTAGTTTTTTTTAGCACATGTATCTCTCACTTTTGTTAATTATATGCGGACGTTTTTTTGTTTCATCACTATTTACCAACTTCTTTTTTATCTTGCAAATAATTAGAAATCTGTAAAAGTCGTTCATATAAAGTCCGTGGATTTTCATAAATCTCTAGAAAGTCTGTAGCAAAAGTCTATGGATTTAAGAAATCAGCAGAAGTCCGTGGACAATTTAAAGAGTCTGTGGACAATTTAAAGAGTCCGTGGACTTTTCAAATTATTTATCAATTCCATAAGAATCCATATACAATACACCCCCCTAAATGACTACTCTGAGACCAAGCACTCGGTAAATTGCGAAACTCAGCACCAACAACGATGAGATTGGTGTAGACCTGCAAATGCAAATCTCCATATTGGGAAAGGATTGTGATTTCGTTTTTTGAGTTAATTTCGGTTTCTTGATTTTAAGAAATATTTCGATGTGTAAAGCAAAAACGTAAAAAATTTAAGGAAACGTGAAATATATATAATGAATTTCGAGAGTATTTGAAATATGTGAAAAAATAAGAGGCAATTATATAAATCTATTAAACACATTAAATGAAGCCTAAATACCAAGAAATGAAACAAACAGGAAATCAATATATAATTAAAAAATTAGAGAGTGGATTCAAAAATCTATATATAAGTAGAAGAAATGATGATTAGAAAATAAATTGGTGGTTTCAAAAATCAATAAATAATTAGAAAAAAATGATAATTATAAAAAAAAAATCACAATTTATGAACAACTCCAAAATATTTCGAAAAAACCTCAAAAAATGTAATTTTTGTAGCTGGTTTCTGTATTTTTAAGAAAAAAAAACAAAATTTACGAAAAAAACTCAAAATTTTTTGAACAAATGTAATTATTTCTTTCACCATTTTTTCTTTTCGTAATTTCAAAAAAAACGAAATTTTCAGTGAATTTTGCTAAATCTCATTCCTTGATATTGGGGTATGAATATAGTAAGCAAGTCCCCTACGAGTTTGAGTCGATCCGCCAAAGGTGTACCAGCTGAGCTAGTAGAGGTGTGACAGATGGAATCACACGTCACGGGTTCGAACCCGGTTGGCGGCATGGGGTGGGGAGAGTTAAGGGTAAAAAAAAATATTTGAGCCAGTCCACAAACCTTCCGGACTTGTACCAAAGTGTGGGGGGAATATCATGAGCCATGTCCAGTGCAGCTTGAAGTTGCGTAACATCAGCCCTGGACAACGGCTTCGAGATTGGCACATCCTGAATCACCGCATACTTATAATTGTGCACATAGTTATCCAAATTCAATTTAGTCAAACATTTCATGAAACAGTTTTCAGTCACTAAAAAAGTAACTCTACCTTGGTTTCAAATGTGACAAATGGCATGGGGGCCTGGGTGGTAGCTTCTTAACCAGATTTATCTTAAGGCGGTCAACAAAAGCAGTTCCACATCCTTGAATACAAATACTGATGTTGTTGCCGAGAGCGTAGTGGAGGAGACTGAGGTTGGTGGTGAAGGCAATGCGATAGTCGTTCTAGCTGGAGATTCAGTAATGATGGAAGAGTGATTCTTTGCGGAACTGTGTAATGCATTGAACGCCATCATCTCCATTGTGGAAATTCTTTGGCTGTTCACCTTTCTATCTCTCTAAATCTAAACTACGGTAATGCGAGGGAACTTATGCCTCTCCCTACCCTCACTAAGTATGTTCATTGACAATTTCCACTTTGCAACACCATGTTGATTACCTCATTTTCACCTTATACCTCCAATACCAGAAAGAAAGAAAAAATAAATAAATTAAAAAAAATAAAAATAATTGGGAAAACAACTTTAAATGCCTAGTTTTTCACTATTGTAGACCAAATAGGACCTCATCAATTTAAAATACCCCAAAAGGCCTATTTTTAGTAATTCAAAACTTTAAAAATCCATAAAACCAAACCTTGGTTAAAGAACACAAGAAAAAAAAAAGACAACTATGCCCCTTCACTTAACTATTTCGATCCAAAATAATTAGCATTTAAAATTTTTGAACTTATTTTTATATTTTCCTTCTCATTTAATAAAGCTTCATGTTCTTAGTAGACAAGGACCGATGGGTTTGTTATTTTCAATTAGATTTTTTAGTTGTAAATCTTGTTTGATCAATCACTGCTTTAATTCCTCTTTACTGGTCATCATCATGTTGTAAAATACAAGCCCCCCATCCAATCTTTACTCAACGACACAACAATGCTAAACTTTTTCCAACCATAACTTCTATTCAGGGAATTGAAAATAAAAATGATCATTTACCATTTGATTAACTGCTCTATTAATTGTAATGGAGAAGATCATAATTAGCATTTGATTATTGAAAACATACTCGCCATATTTTTATTTATTGAGTACAAAAAAGTTTGACACAAAGGCGTTTCCTCACCAAAAAAAAAAAAAAAAAAAAAAAAATTTATCAGTACAAAGTGAGAAAAAGTTTGATCATGCATCCTTTGCCTTCCATCCTAAGGTGTGTCCCCCCACCCCCTTCTACTATTTGGCATCAAAATGCCATAAAACATAAGAAATATCCCTATTGCACCTAACTAAGAGTTGTCTTTAAACTCGTAACTAAATAAAATATCCCTATTACACCTAACTAAATTAACTGTCTTTAAACTCGTTCACAAAACATAAGAAATTCTCTTCTTTAGCAATAGTAAGTAGGGTGGCTCATGAAATGGACAATTTTAAGAAAAATAGGAGGTGCAGCAAGGAAACACCTTCACAAAATTTTGTTAAAAACCAAGAAGATATAATCATCAACTTGCAACTTGAAGCATAAGTATCTTTCTCCTTGGGTTAAAAATACTTGCAGATTCACAAGGCAAATGCTACTTTCTGGAGCGACAATTCATTATTCTTGTTTTATTTATTTACTTTTCGACGGGGCATGGGAGCGAAAACTGTGTTTCACCATAAACTTGAGCAAGATACCTACACATAAAGTTTTACCTAGGCAAGACAGTCATTTGCTTTAATCAAGTAAACATGGGTAGTTGCACACAGTGACAGTAAAAATTGCAAGACCAAGCTTCCATTCAGGTTTTTGTCTGTGAATGAATATAGAAACTTGTTTCAAATGTACAGAAAGCTCTTTGGGCAATCCGTTGCTTCATCCCTCTGCCATTCCTCAAACACAACATAATTGTTACATGATGATTCAGTTGCAGTCTCCAGAGTTCTGTTTAACAGAATAAAAACCTTTTCATCTCGTGACACCTTAAGTAATCCAACTTTAATTTCAATTTCATCACTTTGTTCAGCCTTCTCCATTTGCAGTTTCCAGTGCATCACTTTGTTCGGCCAGAGCCAGGTTCTGCTTCTCCTGTTCCTCTGTGGTTATAAAATAACAACAATAATAAAGTTCAGAATCATGCAGATGATCATAACATAGAAAAAGCGGGTAAAGATCAATAGGTAATCAAACAAAGAGTAATATGATTTGAAATAACTAATTAGGTGCTTCACAGAAAATCAAAAATTGCCTTGTCGTCAATGTCCAACTAATCATGACCATCACAACAATTAAAGAAACGCCTTTAACCAGAGGAATGCCAAAGCAGCTCCATTTACCTTTCCACGCACTAATCCGCCTCTTCCACCTCTCTCCAAACCCAATCCAATCATATCAAGGAAACATAACCAAGAAAGCTCAACTCATACAATCATATGCTTTTTCGAAGTCCACCTTACATATCAAAACCGGAACCCCACAAATCAATGACGCCATTAGCCACCAACACCCAAGGATTTGTCTATCTTCAACAAAGCCCCCTAAAATCCGTGAGGATATTCTTCATGCAAACTTCCATCCAAGCCCTTAGCAAAGATCTTATAACAGCTCCCAAGGAGACTAATAAGATGAAAATCCTTCAGCTCGCACACCCCTTCTTTCTTGGGGATGAAAGCAATGAAAGTGGTATTAAGGCACCAATCTAAGAAATGAGCATTGAAATTCCCGCTAACTTGGATACTCTTCATGCAAGCTTCCATCCAAGCCCTTAGCGATGATCTAACAACAGCTCCCAAGGAGACTAATAAGATGAAAATCCTTCAACTCGCACACCCCTTCTTTCTTGGGGATGGAAGCAATGAAGGTGGTATTAAGGCACCAATCTGGGAAATAAGTACTTAGAAATTCCCCCTAACTAGATCCCTTGTGAAGTGACAACATGTCTTAAACACCACATAGGAAAACCATCTGAGCCCAGGGCCTTATCAAAGCAACATGAAAGTTCAAAGCTCTATTGATATCCTCATAATCTCTCTCAATGCACTCTTTGATGTCCGAATTAATTGCAATAAAAGTAAACACTTCCCTTGGATGGTCTCCTTCTCTCCTCTTTAGACTAAAGACTCGAAGAAAAAAAAAATTCCACCACATGGTTTTCAATCACCGCCAAATCATCAACCACATCATCCTCATTGGAGAGCTTCAAGAGGTCATTAAGGTTCTGCTCGGTTTATCATGTTACAATGCAGTTGGTGTTACGGTGCATATGCATTAGATTGCATTTGCATTTGCATTTTGTTACAGTGCATCTAAATTCCTGTGCTCGGTAAGGTTAGTTGGGAAAAGCTTCCAGGTTATTAGAATATCCCTGAATTAGATAGTCACAACATTCTTCTTATGATCAACTCAATTGCTTATGAAATAAATTTTCAGCTATACCAATGGAAAACATTCTCCTTGTTGACAAGATTGAATGTATAAACCTCAACGTTTATATACCAATAGCAAGGTTAACAATCTCTTTTGACAATAGGCCTACTCAATCTTGGTTGTGGTGCAATTAAATCAGGTAAGAACTCTTCCCCTCTCTCTTTCTTCTTGTTTTGAATCAACCAACATACTTCAAATTTATGCTTTGAATGATTCACACAGAAGATCAAGCGAAGTGAGATTTAAGCTTCTAGATCAGTGCTTTGGAGGATTTTGATGGTGGACGAGTTCATCAGAGGTCGGTTTTTTGATGTTGTGAATAGATTTGCAGGGGAGAGTTGGGAAGAAAAATGATGTGTGTCTGCGTTGGGAAGAAGAACAAGAATGTGCAGTTTGCTGCATTATAATTCAGTGAGTTTTTTTTTCCCATAACAGAATGCAGCTAGTTAATAGAAATTGTGGGGTCACAGCATTCTTTTACAAAAAGAAAATATGCAAAGTAAACTCATGCTTTTGCATATGTTTACCCCATGCCAAGCAGAGTTAAGCCTCCTTCTCAAGGTGGAATAAGCATGAACATGCTAACTGAAATTACTGGCACCCCTTCACTTAGCCCCCGACATTATGTCCACCTCTCATCTTCTACTCATTGAATACCCTCTACTGTCACCTTTTTAGCAGCTCTAAGGAATCACGGTGTTCAACAGACCTTCCTCAAGAGCATCAATCCCAGCAATCTCCTCCCCAAGCATGATCTCTCTCCTTCCAGCTTCCCCCAAAACAGTCTTGAAACACCCCACATAGCTAGCTGACTGATGCACATTGCTTCCCCACCACTGCAGAATCCTCATCCTCAAGACTCAATAACTCAAACTAGAAATACTTCCTCTTCCAGTCGCACACCTTATCTGCCAACAAAATTGGCGATGCGTCAAAACCCTGTAGGAAGTGCAAATAAATCCACAACTCCACATTGATCCAATCACTACTGATAGACCAAAAATCTATCCAGTTTGCTAAAAATAGGACTCTTGATTATTGGACCAAGAAAAAACAGCCCATCACATAGGAATATCAAACAACTCAGAAGCTTCCATATAGGAACGTCAACTCTCTTGATTACTGGACCAAGAAAAATCCGTGAAGTCCCTCATACTCCTCATAAAATAAAATAAAAACCATTGATTTCTCCTCAAGGAAGTGGATCACATTGAAATCCCCAATCAAAACCCACAGGAAACCAAGCATCGAATAGCATAAAGCTCATTCCAAAGTTTCTATCTCTCACGGCTGCAAGGCAGGCAAACCACTACAGGAAAAGCATAACACCAAAGACAAAGTAGGCTCCCAACAAATCCTCTTCCACCTCAACTACTTGCGGATTCCACATGACCAGTATCCCTCCTTGACTTGCCTAGAGCTGGCACATAAAGCCACTCCACCTGTCGTCACTCCCAGCATCTAACCAAAGCCTAAGAAACACTACTTAGTCTCACTAGTGAAGACAATACAAGGGTCACTCTTCTTAACCATACCTAGACCCTTCACCTATGTAGTAAATGCAAATAAAGGACCCTTCGCGGTCTAGGAACGATTTAAGATTAAGCCAATTAATCGGTCTACTTTTTCAAAATATACATTTTTATACCCTCACTAATGTAAGATAATAAATAATATATCTTGACAATAAAGATTAATTAGACAAGTATTATAGAGCAAGAAAAGTCATATTATAGAGCAAATTATGTAATCATGTCCAAAACATTACACATTATATAACAACAACCACCACCCAATAGGACAACAGCCACCACTCAACAGAACAATCTCGATTTATCACTAATTTTTTAATGACACCGATTAATTGGTGACTGCTAAATTGTGCAGTTAAAACAACGTTATAACGCCGATATACATCCAATATAATGTTTAACAGGGGTGAGCCGTTATGTTATAAGATTATCACATTTTTTTATCACGGCTCCAATATAATGCAGTTATATGGTTGTTATTGAGATAACTTTTTTTTTTCAATAACGTCGTTTTAACTTTTTGTTCTAATACATAAAAAATACCCATTTCATTCTCGATCAAAGAAGAAGGACCAAACCTCACCATCGCTGATCGACAGAGAACCAGACGTCGCCGATTGACAAAGAACAAGAGAAGAAGGGAAGAATATGAAGATTCGATCGCAATCTCTATTGCGATCTCACTCTCATGCGAAGGGAAGATATTTTTTATTTATGTTTTGATGTTTTTGAATTTAATGTTACGAACATGATTTATTTTTTTGTCTCTATAATATCAATACTTTGTGGGGGTATTAAAAATATTTAACAAAATATTTTGTTATATACCGTTATATCCCGTGATAACCTATAATGCTCCTGGACCGTTATGAGTCTGTTATCCGTTTTAACTGCATAACCGCTAAACCCAACCACTAAATACCTAGTTAGGATCGGTCTACCCCCGATTTACACTAAATCACCGCATAAATAACCCAGCCCTGCACATTCCACGCCACAAAGTTGTCATATCACTTTTGACACCCCGAAAACATGCAAGTGAACCCTATCCATCATATCTCCCTAAAAAAAACAACATTAATCTCTTCAATACCATTTCACCCCACTTCCATAATGTTAATCAATCACCAAAGGACAAAGTTCTGATCCCTTCAAATAGTCAACAAATATATCCCTTCTTCAGGCCCATCGACACCTTATCCAATCCCTACGAGTCCTCCACAGTGTAGTTAAAAAGCGCTTAAGTGTGCGACTTAGGCACAAGGGGAAAAAAGGCGCAGAAGTGCACCCTATTGTAGCCTAGGCGCACCCATGTTCATGAAGTGATAATTAAACGCGCTTGTTAGTCACAAGCGCAGCGCGCTAAAATAAAGTCACCTTTTGCACATCCTACCACGCACATTTTTTTCCCTAATATTTATTCTACTAAAATCCAAACCCTAATAAAGGCGGTTGTCAAGCCCTAAAAGATCCCTAACCCGTCTGTTTCTACTTGTGTTGTATTGAGGAGAAGTGGAGACAGACTCATAATCATAGCTACAAGGGGGAGATTTCAAGAGGAAGAAGATGAAATGTAAGTTGAACCCAATTAAATAAAACAACAGGAAGACAGTGATAGCCTTGAGTTGAATAAAATGAAATAAAACAAGAAGAAGATAGTAATAACCTTGGGATGGAGGAAGATGATGCAACATTTGATGATGAGTATTAGTGAGAAGTTTGGATATGGAGGGTTGGAATCATGGAACTTGTTTCACATTTTTATATGTTTGAAATTTTTTTGGCTTGTTGAAACAGCAAGATTTTTTTTAATGATTTATTTGAGTATTTGACCATTTTAGATTGGAATCTTGGTGCAAGTTTTATTGTTGACAATGCTAGTTTTTTTATCTTGAAAATTTGTTGCTTTCTAATATATGAATATGCATGCTATATATAAACTTTATTAGTGAATATGACATTTATATATTGACAGAATTAGGATATTTATTAATATTAGGAATATGAGTAAATTAGAAATAGTAGACAATTCGATTATTTTTGTAACGGATTCCAATTAGGGTTCTTATATTTGTTTCCTATTAGATTTAGAGTTTGATAATGGAAAGTAAGTTATAAATATGGGAATAGGTTGTCCGTTGTTAGTGGGTTGAATGAATAAAAGTTATTTGTTATTAGTTTATTTCGTTTATCGTTACTGTAATTTTGTTTATTTTATTACAATTTAGTTTATTTTATTAATCTGAATCTATCAATTGGCATCAGAGCAAACGATCATTTACACAACGAAGACAATCAAACATTTACGCAATGTTACTAATGAGTTGAAGAACCTAATGGATCAGAAATTTGAGAAGATGATGCAACAACAACTGAGGCATCAGTTCATGGCAGTCCATGGCATGGATCTCAAACAGTCACACCGCCGCCGCAAGCAGCCCAACCCGCCGTTAGCATCTCCGCCTTGACAACACTGATCGCACAACTTCTCTAAGTCACAACCGCCCCACAGACCAACAGTCACCATCAATCACCACCAACAAGTCGATCACAACCCTTATCACACCCCTCTTCCTGCCAACAAACGGCGCTGCACATCGATTGCCTGCCTGCTACCACATATCATTCTCATCGCCTCCATCAGACACATCATTAACTCAAAGAGATACAACAACAACTACACCACCGTCAACAATCCCTCACCGACCACCGCACAAGGTCACCAACAGGTCGATCGACCTCTTCTTTCCCATGCCTAGATCGATTGCAACCCCCCAAGTCCCCCTTGTCCTCCTTCGCAAATCCCTCACCTCCCCGTCGTTGTAGTCATAAACGCTCCCCTATGATTCAGTCGAGAGGAAGAAGATTAGTTTTAAAAAGTCCCTCTCCAAAATTGTATTCCAGTCTCTGCCCTTGATTTTTCAATTAAGCCATTGGACCCCATGGTTATTTGCCCCTGCAGTTTGCTTATACCACAGGGTTCTAAATCATATTTTGAATATGATTAGCTAATTTGCAGCCGCACATATGAATTTGTACCGCCATAGATAGTGTTTTTTATCCAATTTGGGTCAATTTTCTGGAAAATGCTAGGGACAAGTTTGCGCGTCTTATTCAATTCATGAAGTGGGTTTCTTGTGCGACAGCGGTTCATTGCAAACATTATTTTTTGAAGCGCATTATTGATTTGATTGTTGATGCTCCCAGTAATTACAATGGAAAGTTCGAGGTCGACTTCTACTTGGACACTCCATATTGTGTTGTTGCTTGTGCTCGTATGACTTCCTTGGCTTTAAGCTCAAGGACAAACTTTTTCAACCCGAGGAGCTTGATAAACTTAGGATATTTACTAGTATTAGGAATAGAAGTATTTTAGTAATATTAGACAATTCTATTATTTTTGTAATAAGGATTTTAATTAGGGTTCTCATATTTGTTTCCTATTAGGTTTAGGGTTTGATTTGGAATGTAGATTTGTTATAAATATGGAAGTAGGTTGTCCATTGTTATGATTGAATAAAATTTATTTGTTATTAGTTTATTTCGTTTATCATTTACTTCATTATTTTCATCTACTGCAATTTCGTTTATTTTATTAGTCTGAATCTATCATATATATTCTCATGTGTTCTAATTGGCATGTGTATAAAGTACATAAGGCGCACACGTCACCTTGCGCCTATGGCACAACAGAGGGGAGACGCCTTTGCAGACTACACTGGTCTTGCATTGAGTTACCTATGGGACCCAAACATATCTTCTCAAGCTTTGATCCCACTTATTTTTATTCCCTTTAATCCACTGACCCAATCTCTTAGCCACCACGGTCAATTGTTTTGTGTCATCTTTAAAAGTGTTCATTCCTACTGTCACAGCAACCTTACTTATCATCCATTTTGGATCCTTTTCTTTTATAAATCAATCTGAACTTGGGGTCTGTATGCTTCGTAGGGTTCAAGTCCAAAACAAGTTGGGCCTTTACATTGGGCTTAGATTGATGAGAATTGAGAAAACTTGTCCAATCCAGTGGATCTGCAACTCTACAGTTATGGCGGAATAGCATTGCTTAACTAAAAATTATTTTTACCAGAAGCATAAACGACAAAACACAAACATATACACACTCATATTTTGCAAGAGTTATCATTCCAACTCCAAGAGTCCTCTTGATGCAGTTCAAGCATTGTAATTATATGTAAATAGCTAGTAATTTCCAATTCGTACAAAACTCAACGAAAGACAAAACCCACAAACCACCAAATTACGCAACTTGAAACAAACCGGGAAATAAGGTGCCTTATTGAGATTTTTGTTCCTTCATGTGTACTTTGCAACTTTGAGGCTGCATTTTCATGCTCCAATGAGTGGCCCAAAGCTCAATCGGCCCAACCAATTGCCATAAAAGAGTATGGGCTTTGTTTATTTGGCTGGAGCTAGGCATAAGAAAGTTTTATGCACACAGGACTGTCTTGCGTGCCTAGCCCAAATGATTAATTTGACCCTCTTTTCTTTGAACATCCAATGGGAAAATAGTAGAAAAACAATTATTTGCCTCTTGAAATAAAATTGTCACCATCTTTGTATAGTTTTATCAAATGACCCATTGGAGCACACCCACCCTGGACCATTTTGAGTTTGAGGTTGAGTTCTTCAATGGAAATGCTCTAAGGTGCTTAGTAATATCCAAGGAAGCACAGACTCTTCGAAAACTTGTCGTATCCGACAACAACACTCGCTCAACACACCTCCGACACGCATCACACATCAGACACTTGGCCAACGGTGCTAGACACATGGTCAATGTAGTCAACGTATCGGACGCGCCTCCGATAAACTCGAAATATGCTCAGGACACAGTCAAGACTCGAAAACCAACTTTGTTTTATTTTTTACTTTTAGATATTTGCAAATAACCACCTAACTTAATGGTTGTTGATCTATTTGAAATTAATGACTCTTTCAATTGTGATTTCAGACAAATAGGGCAAAAACCACTAAAGTATAGACTATGCTTCTTGATCTTTGCTTCTTCTCTCATCTACTTCTTATCTACTATACTTTCTCTACTTCAATTTTTCTATGAATACACTTTATTAGATTATTATTTATATTTATGATTTATTAAAAAAAATAGTATGACGTGTCAACGTATCCCGGAGTCCTAATTTTTGTGAAATTGTTGAGTTGACAAGTCTTGTCCGTGTCCAACACGACGCACGTCTTTGTCCGTGTTCAACACGACGCGCGTGTCCGTGTCTGTGTCCATGCATCCTTGGTGTATCTATACACAACTTTTACAGTTTTTATTAGGTAAGTGCATAACAACTTGAGTAGCCACAATTCACCACTTCATCTTCGTGGATGTCTGAGAAAGAGTATAACTATGGACTACTAAATTCAAATGAAAAGTCAACCAAATGATGGGCAGTAAAAATGTTAATGCATAAAAGCAAGGAAAAAAGCCAATATAAATTATACACAATTACCACTATTTTTGCTTTTGGGTGTTCCAAATGATTGTCGTAAGAGATCCTAAAATCCAATAGTTTAAGCTAAATATTGCGGAAAACATGTTTGATACACCTTTTTATATCAGCAAAACAAATAAAAATTTACTAAATCATATGAACATAAAAGAGAAGGGGGAAGGAAGAAAAAGCCAAATCACCAAGATACCTCAAGAAGAGTTATTATACAGGATGATTGATGGGTTCAATGGAAGCTTACAGACCAAAACATGATGAAGTTTCACAACTTCAATTAATTCTCAAAACTCAAAATGAAACTGATTATAACTTCTGAATAAGCCTATTTAACCAAAATAAAACCCTATACCTAATCTAATTGGCCTCATACTCATAGTTGGGCCTTAGCATGGATCAACCCAATTGTTAAATAATAATAAATACAAATAACCCAATATTATATCATTCTCCCAGACTTTCAAAAGCTCGTCCCCGAGCTTTGAAGATGCAATCTCTGAATAATGGCAACACTAAGACTTGTCCTTGAATTATTCCATTGTAGTTGTTGGTACCACGAACAATCAAATAAAATTTTGGCCACCAAATATAATGTCCAATGCAAATCCCAGGATAAAATACATCTACTTCATGATAATAATTCCATGCGTAAACTTTTTTCGAACCAAGCTTCAAACATGTCCCAAATGGGATAAAAATGTTTTCCCGCAGTGGCACATGTCATGTTTAATCTCTATTTCAGAATCAGAACAATCAAAAGTTTGAGGTGGTGTTTCAAGCTGCTGTGAATAACCCAATCCTCTTTAAAAGAGGATTTAAAGCCTTGTGGTGGTATAGGTTCTAGCCTCGGACTGTCAAATAACAACATAATCACTTAATTCAACATTGTATGGTGCTACTAACTGATGTTGTGGGAGCAAGTAACTTCTCCCCAAACTTGTTGTTTTATGATCTGTTTCATCCCTCCAACAGAACAATTGTTGCCCTTACAATGAAACACACCATTGATAGGAGGATTTGGTCAAGGGCACGATGATGTTGGGAAGTACGGTGGTCATGGCAGAGTCGCTACCCACTTCGCCGATGATCTTTGTTGATTGGTAGAATTGGTTGAACTATGTTTTGATTCAATGGCCATTGATGGTGTCGCGGGGGCTATTGGCGATGATAGAAGGATCTGTCCTAGTTCGATTTAGGTCTGATTTCGATGATTTCTTTTTCAAAATCATCTTTAATAAATAACCTCTTTTCTTCTTATTTGGGTAGGCTTAGGGTTCCCAAATTGCAAATCGCAATTCAATAAATATTTATTTACTCCCGGTACTCTAAAGTGAAAGATATTTACAAATCATATGCGAAATTGTGGAAAACTACCCTCGTACCCTATTTTATAAATTCATTTACAAATTATACCCTAAGACTACACCAATTTACAAAATACCCAAAACACCTTTTGTTTTACTTTTTAAATCCTAAAATTACTAACATAAAGAATTCCCTTTTTACCTATCTTCTTCCCATTCGTGCATATACAAGGAAAAGCTTTTCACCTCAAGAAATGTACTTATCCTCATTCTTTATAATTTCTTTGAATCCAGTCAATAGTAAATATGACACTAATGTTGTTATTTTTTGTCATTTAAAACCAAAGGTAAGGTTGGTTTTTCTTCATTGAGTGCCAAAGGTAAAGTTTGCAACTATAGAAACTATAGAGTGCTCTACTGTTATTTGTGACGCTCAATTTTTTAAAATTTGAAACCCATTTTATCATCTCAATTTATAAATACAACTTCATTTAAGTTGTAAAATAATCTAACAATTTAAAAAAAACTTAAATTAGAAAGAAAAATCTACAATGGTCGTGATGTTAAAATTATTTGCATAACTGTTTAACTTGGTGGGTAAAAGTATGATTTAGTTGTTATTAACTAGATCTGGCTAAAGATAAGTAGAACAAAAGGGTAGTTTGGGTGTTTTATAAATTGGTGTGAGCACAGGGTATATCTGTAATACAATTTACAAAGCAGGGTATGAGGGTAGTTTTTCAAACTCTAGGTATAATTTGTAAATATCGTCCACTTTAAAGTACCGGGAGTAAATAAATCTTCAATAAATTGGAGAAATTAGGGTTATCATAGACAACCCCATCCTTGCAATTTTCTTTGATTTCCAAATTTTCTTTCACTTGAAAACTGCAAAGTTTTTGTGATGTGTTTTGGTCTCACAACGCAATGACTTGCGTATACTCCTATACCCTTCGTACACATCAAACATGGGTGGTTTCTTCCAATCAATGATGATTTTTCGCGGTATCTTTCTCCAATATACCCCTATAGCCTTCGTACATATCAAATACAAGTGGTTTCTCGCAATCAATGATGACTTTTCACGGTGCCTTTCTCCACAATCTTACTGTTCTGATATCAAAATTGATAGGCTCAGCGAAAGCTTACAAACCAAAACATAACCGAAACTTTATAAACAAAGTTTCACAACTTCAAATAATTCTCAAAACTCAAAATTAAAGTGATTACAACTTCTGAATAAGCCTATTTAACCAAAATAAAACCCTACACCTAATCTAATTAGACTCGTACTTCTAGTTGAGCCTTAAGATGGACCGATCCAATTGTTATATAATAATAATAAATACAAATAACCCAATATTTAATCAATGACATTCCAATTAAACATACAAAAAGTGTATTGGGTATCTTTGAGGATCCCCTAAGTGCTACCCATAACCAAAGGTTTACTTTAGTATTTATCCACAAAACATCAACTTTTCCTACACATCTCTAAAATTCCTATTATTTCTTTCCCTCCAGACAGCCCAAGCTCACTTGCCAACAAGTGACAGATTTTGAAACTTGCAGAGAACTGTGTGTATTAGTGATGAACTAATGAAGCGTAGTTTATCAAACTCTTTTAGTTCCTTCAAACTTTTGTAAGAATCACTAATATCAAACTTAAAAACATAGTAAAGAATGTAAACCGGAAGAATGAAGAGCTTACCCATGAGTTGAAAAATTGCTTTCTGAGTGCGTCTCTCAAGTTTGTCAAGCTTCTTTTGCACATCCCTTCGTAGGTCCCAATTTGGCTTCTTTGGAGCAATGTGCACAAATGGATCCTGTAGGAAGAACACAAGGGTTAAAAGGGATTATTTAAAGTCCTTTCAATCAAGATGGAAAAAAAAAAAAAAAAAAAAAACTGAAGTTGAAGTAAACCTCAATCTTCTCGGACTGCAGAGGTGCTGAAGCAATTGGATCTTCAAACTTTGGTAAGACGGGTGCTTCTAGTTTCCCCTCCTGAAGCTGCTTATCATGAGGAAGGTAATTCCTAAACTTCATACTTACATTATTCCTGTATGAATCACAAATGGTATTTGTATCAGGATGGAGAGGAGAAAAAATACCAGCATACATGAGTCTTCTAAAGTAAAACATCAAACTATTTCTATAAGATGTTTTCCACGTAAATTATACAACGAAGAAACCCTTAAGAGAAGCACAAATTTTAACTACACTGTAGATTTCCATAATGCAGATTGTTGATTGAAAGTTGTGTCTTAAATTTCACAAATTATGAATACCAACCCCGCCTCTGAGAAGTGTTTTAACACATGAAAAAATCCTAAAAATAAAAGAAAAGGAAGGGGCGCTTACTCCTCTTGATTAGTTTGTTCTTCATCATCTTCGGTAGTCTTGGACTGCTTATCTTCAGAACCATCTGGATTGCTAAGAAGTTGATGAGCTGCTCTAAGCGCTTTCAGCCTCTCACGTCGAGCTGTAGCGGCTTGTTCCGCCGATTCCTCTTCACCGCTCATCACTCACCTGTATATATTAAACCCTAATTATTTATCTCCCAAAATCTGACTCCTCGGTCAAAAATTACGTCACAAAATTAGTATAAGAAGAAACAAACGTGTATGTACCTCTGGGTTTAAGTCTTTGCGCGAGATGGGGGGTGAGCACCGATCCTGATACAGAGAACTACTTAGTTGCCGGCCGTAAATGAGGTAAACAACACTACTCGTAGACTTGTGTAGGCTTCTGAGTTTTTCCCTTTTTTCCCAATTTCTTTATATCTTTATCAACATTGCTTTTTTCTGGTAACTCTTGAATCATGGTCACTAGTCAAAGACTCAAAAGTATGAAAGTATGATGGTTCAAGCAGTTACGAATATTATCATTAGGTCACAGAGTCAACCCAACCGAAAGCATCTCAAGGTAGGAAGGGTTGAGGGTTAAAAAAAAAAAAAAAAAAAAATATATATATATATATATATATATGAATAACAAATAGAGATGGAAAAAAAAAATTATGAACAAAAAATAGGGATGGCACTGGGGCAGATATCCGCTCTGTTTGTGGCAGTTTTGGATATGCCTAATTGGATTTCGGGGTGGATACAAATATCTAAACAACATCCATTAAATATTCAGGGCGGATACGGATTTGCCATATCCACCCCACATATATTCGTTTAAGTATAGAAATTACAAAAATACCCCTGGCCCTTAAAGAAAAGAAAATAAAAAAAATGTAACCCTATCTCTCAATCTATTTTTTCAAAGACTTGTCAGTTTGGTGAACTTTGCTTACCCATCAACCAATAAAATCCAAACCGACCCAGTTTCTCCACTTTTTCTTCAAATACAAAGAGGGTGAGTCTGTTTGTTTGTAGAGAAGAAGTAGTTTTGAAACCCCAATTTCACTTCTTCGCCTTCTTCGTTCACTCATCAAACACCCACCACCACCACAATATAAGAGTAACTAAATTGCGTCGAGGGTGAGCAAGTTAACCCCCCCCCCCCCCTCGAACTCGACTTACTACGATGACCCGAACCTGGGTTACTTAGTCGAGAAGCCATGAAGGGGTGGGACAAGAAAAGAATAGAGTGGATGAAGCAGCATTCGTCGTTTGCAACGGGAGCACAGGATCAGATTGTGATGGTGAGTGGATCTCAGCCGTCCGCATGTAAGCATTCGATTGGAGATCATTTGTTATTCAGATTCTTTTAAAAATAAAGTTGATTATTGTAGATTACATGGTCATGGCTTCTTCTAAAGTAATGCATTGTTGCATCCCAAGATGGGCTCTTATTGGCAGGGCAAATCGGGGCAAGGAACCAGCAACCACCACCAAAATTGCATAACTATAAACGGATTGGCGGGGCGGATATCCGCCAATCCGAGTGGGGCGGGGATGATTTTTAAATAAAAATATGTACGAATTGGCAGGGTGGATTCGGGGATCCGCAATCACTGACCGGGCGGGGACGGATTTGCTCAAATCCGCCCAACTGCCCCATTGTCATTCCTATCAACAAATAGCTCGAGCAACAAGGTATATTTGGTCAAAGTTTTATACAATGTAGTCAAAGCAATCCAAAGCTTAAAGCCAAAATCCAAGCCAAGCCATGACATCTCGTTTTGCCTTAGTCAAAGCCAGGTCACTACCCTAAAGCCACAAAAAGCCACCACTTTTAACGCCTTTTTGTTGAAGTGTGAAGCTACAATTATGCCATGGCTTCATTAAACAAAAGCTCTTTCTTTTTTTTCCCTTTTTTGTATTTTTTCTTCTCATACTTTTTTCTCTTTTTTCTTCTTTCTTTAGAGCTTCACAACTGAATCAGAGAGCTTCAACAGAACATGAGTTGGAGATCTTGTTCGAGGTACGAATCTTCTTACCTTCAACAGGGCTTTACCAAAATTTCCATTGTCATGACCTTGAAGAAGGAACCCATATCTATACATTGATTATCTATGCATTAATAATATATACATTAATAATGTTGTTATTTTTTGTTTACTTAAGGTGATTGAGGTTATTGATTATGGAAGAAAACCGTGGGGCAAGGAAGAATAGTTCTCGGAAAGACATTGGTTGGAAGTATGGTGTTGCAGTGAATGGTAACAAACATCATAACATAATAAACAATATGAATACTTACATTGACTTGAGCTAACACTTATAAATCTAGTAGAAAAGCGGAATAAATATATTTAGAAGCTTAGATACAAGAAAAATGCATATATTTACATTTTTTTTATATATACATTTACAATTTTATGGTCGCTTTACTTGCGTAAAGGCATCGCTTCACGCTTTGACTACCTTGGTTTTATGATTATCTTTTTCATGAAAATCGTTTACCTATAACTATTCAATATCTTTTTTTAACAATATATATATATATATATATTGATCACATTTAAACGTTTATGTGGTCGAATACATTTTGAATTTGATAAATTATATTGCTTGAGAAGTATATGTTCGTGTAGGCCCTATTGATCTATCCATTGTTAATTGGAAATTGGAAATTGGAAACTAATATTCGAAAGAAACAATTGCTTAATTACAGTATTAATTTCAGAATCAGTATATTTGAACTCTGCTTGAGGCGTTTAATGGTTCTGGGATCCAATAAAAACCCTCATCGTCTTAAAAAAACAAAAAACAAAAAAAAACACTACTTGCTTCAACTTTCAATTTATCCCTCTATTTGTTTCCCTTAACTCTTTTAGCCACTCCAATGCTAGCATAATGGTAGTTATTATGGGTACCCACCAGTTTCACTTTCGAGCACCACCATTAAATCCTTCTTTTTTGCTTGATTTCAAGTGAAAAGAAAGCAAATTCTCTGACCTCTCTCGATTGAAAACACTTCTTCCCACCTCTCTCTTAGTTTGTTCAACCTCATTTTCTCATATTTCCTTCCCCAAACATACTCTTTTAGCCACTCCAATGCTAGCATATTACTCTTTTAACCACTACAATGTTAGCCGGATGGGCATTCCTATGTGTACCCACCAGTTTCATTTTCGAGCACCACCAGTAAATCCCTCATATTTGCTTGATTTTGAGAGAAAATGACGCATATCCTCTGAGCTCTCTTGATTGGAAGCACTTCTTTCCTCGTCTATTTATCAGTTTATTCAACCTCCTTATCTCATTTTTTCCTTCCCCAAACATCGTTTTTCTTCATCGAGGTTAAACTCTTTGAGGTTAGGAATGTGTCCTTGGTTTATTTGACTGAAGCACGACTTGATTTAATCTTCTTGCATTGGCGTCTTTAGTTGAGCCTTCATGGTCGCATTTCAACGATCTAATTTCATCGATCACTCGCAACCCAATATGTACGACTTTATAATTTAGTCATACATTTTACAATATCACTCCACTCAATATTTATTGGTTTTACAAACTTAATGAATTTTGTTTATCTCTAGTTCACAAATAACATTTTCAAACTCGCCCAAATTATATTTCGTCTTAAATTTATGTTATCAAAAGAGAATGAGTATCAAGAGAAAATCGAACTCAAACATATGAAGGTCGGTCAAGCATTGTCAAAGCTTCAAGAAGGAAAATATGAGGATTGAGGTCCAAGAAGGTGGACAAAGTCAAGTGGGTAATTAAATATAGCAAAAAATAGCTTATGGATGACCAAAATTCAAATGAAGAGCCAAAAATTATTTGAAGGCAAAACATTTTAGAGAACCAAATTCATACTTGAATTTGAGATATCATTTCCCATGATAATGAATATAGTCTCACAAGATGGATATTCCCTCATGAGACATGCTCGTGTGCTTAAAGGACATGTCCACGTTAAGGTACAAGGTCATGTGCTGAAATACTTTGCATATGCAACACAAGATCTTTTGTTCTAAAAATGGTTCTGAGAATAGCAAAATCGTCTTCACCTTGATATGTCGATGTCAGCAGAAAACTGTTTTGATAAAGCAAATAGACGTTTTGATTATAGTCGTTTTGAAAAGCAAAAGGTGACCTCAGCGAAGTTGACTTCACCTCTCCAGGATCGGTCTATACATAATTGCATCCCCATTTACTTTCATCAACTTTGGGAGTTCAAGAGAAACTTATGAAAGCTATTCAAGAGCAACATATCCAACAAGAAGGAGAACATGTTTCTCCCTATTGTTCAAAAAAATCTCCCCATCTCTTCATTTCATCTTTGAATGAGCTTTAAAAGAAATAAAGAGATCTGAGGTTTGAGTTTTGAGCATAACCTTGACCAAACAACTTATTTGTTTGAGATCTAAAGGCCCTAGATAGAAATCTTCCTTATGACCCCAAACCTTCATACTTCATACTTGTAAGGGTGAACTAAGCTTATACTCCATAATGAAATGAGGGATCCGAGCTTAAACTTTTTTCTAATCTGTTTATTTGAGAAACACTACTAAAGAAACCTTTTTTGAGTGTAAGTTTGCTAAACTAAACTTACCCCGTGTGGGTTTTTAAGTCCATGGAGTGGATTTATATGAGTAAAAATCACCCGATGAACCCAAACAGGAGGTAAGAGTTGGTTGTGATGTATTTCATGATGATGTGATTCTTGGCAAAACTATAAGTTTTGTGGAGCACGATCATAATAACCAAGTGGTATCTTTGGAATCCCAAGTGCACGTCTGTAAGATTTGGTTGTGGTTGCATCCCAGTGGTGATAACCAAAGTGTTCATAAGACTCGCGGACTTGAACATTTTATTCGTTCGGTAAGCTTCGAAGAAGCGCGACAACTTGACAAGTAATAGAAGTTTGTGGCTTGTGAGCTATTTCCACTATGGTTGGGGCCAATTAATCATAGCCCATCTTAGGTGAATCTTATTATATCTGTGTGTCACATTGTCTTTTACCCTTTTTTTTATATTACTTATGCATGTTTGTTTATCTTACTGCTAATGATATCTCATCTTGCATGTTTTAAGTTTTATAATCAAAATTGAGCTCGTTTGATTTATGCATTAAGTCTTGGATCTACTTTGCAAAAGCACATGTATCGATAATACAAAAAATGGAGGGGTACTTAGCAATGTGGTACATCTGACCTTTCTTTCACATTGTTGAAGAAACAATCAATACCCAATTTCATATCCAATATGTGATTATGCATAATTTTCGTACCCATTGTGAAAGACACCTAAATTATGCATACAACAAATATAAATAACTCAAAAAGTGTTTGATTCAGATTTTATTAACCTAAATTAATAGGTTAATTTGACGTGATTGTTATACTGCAAATGCACGGTTGTTTAACTAGTAGAAAATGGCAAATACGAGTCGATCCTCCAAAGATTTAAAATACAATAAAAACTAATATCTACCTAAACTAATAAAGGGGTTATTGCAATCGTAAATTGCTAAACTAATGGAAAATCATGAAGCAATTGTAAGTGTGTTTTAAAATCTAAGAGAGAGATGCTAAGGCTTTTGAATCGTCCATCAAGTTCATAAAATTATACTCATTTCAATTATTGTCCCATTTTGTGGATTGACTTTAACAAATATTGCAACTCCTTGAATTAATTGTTTGTTTAAGGCACAACTAATTGCAGGTTTAACTAATACGAATAAAATATGTTTAAACAGTAACTTAGAATAAATTCTACTTACCATGGATACACAGTGAAAGTAATATGCCTTTGTTCACAAATCAATCCAATGTTAAACCATACAATACATCAAAGACACAATAAATGACGAGAAATTTCTACCGAGCCTGAGGAATCATCTAGGCCTTAGAGGAGGGTTTAGAAGATCATGGTGATGGTCTCGACAACAATGCGGGTGAATTCCATAAACTCCTTAATGAATGCGCTTCCCAAGAGATTTGGATGTTGTGCGGTGGTACAACATGGACGTCAAGGTGCAAATAGTGTGAGAAAGTGTTTAAAACGTCTTCCCTCCCAAACGTCTTATTCTTCATTACTGCTTCTTTCTCGTGGTGCTTTGTAGTTGTGTCTGTGGCGAGATCAGAGAGAGAGAACGAGGAAAGGGATTAGGAGAAAGGGATAAGAATGATATGGGTGGCAGGGTGGCTGTAGTAGTAAATGAAAAAGAGAGACAAATAAGAGAGGTAAGGGGCGGTGATGTTGTTACGAGATGGAGAAGAGGAAGGAGCAGGGAGCAAGTGATGGTTTGTGATATGTGGCTGTGTGTGTGTGTTTCAGCGATGGAAGAGGAAGATGTGGGTCAATCGAGAGGATGAGAGAGATAGTGAAGATGGCTCGAGATGCAGGAAGAGTTGTTCGTGATCAGAGACGTGATTGCGAGGTGGTTGACTAACGATGGATTAGCTGGTGCGATGGAGAGAGAAAGTAGATGATGGTGTGACGGAGAGTGGCTGTGAGGTTGTATCAAGATGGTTGAATGTCCGTGAAGAGAAAAAAAAAAGGGAGCAGGGAGACGAAATAGGGGTTGTGCGTGAGGTTCTCGGTGAAAAATCAGGCGTGGTTGTTGCTAGTTTTCTGTGTGTTGTGGTTGCCAAGCTAGAGAGAGGGAGGAGTTTTTGTGTCTGAAACTACTATCATGTCTTAATTGGGCTTGCGCTTAGGTTAAGAAAAAGTTGGATTTGGGTTTGGTTGGGTTGGGTATTGGCTTGTGGCGGCGACTTTCAATTCACCCATCACTTTGTACCACCATTCGAACCTGTCAAATAGTTGCTCTCTGAAGTGCACATTTATACGATTTCACGGTTTAAGCTCCCAATCCTATAAAAACTTGCTTAGAGTAATTATCTAATTGTCAAAATAATAAAAAACAACTAACAGTGTCACAGTAGTATATCAACAGATTTTGACAACAATTTGATAATATCCAAAGGTTAAATAAATTTCATCATCATTCTTAACTTGATGTGTGTGTGTGCATAGCCTTATCAATTTAACTCTCATTTCACAGTAAAGGCATGACTAAATAACCTTTAGAAAATACGCTTTGACTACAAATCTCTCATGTCACTCAGAAATAAAACACTATGAGATTAGGTACTTGTCACTCGTTTATATGTGAGAAAAATAATAAATTATGGAAACACAAACATCTTACATATAATTATCATGAAAAACAAACTTTTCAAATAATAAAATGAATATGATCTATAGACATGAATATCAAATACTTTTTAGAATGTTGAATCAAACACCATAGTTATTGTCTATTCAATCTCCACGTTTACGAACCGAACCTTTACTTAAAATCAATTAGGTCTTTATTAGGTTGTAATGGGGCTTGGATAATGGCTAAAAGAATAAAAGAGGATATACAAACATTCTCTTAGAATAAATACACCCTTAGTAAAAACATTGGGCATTGAAGGATAAATCAATATTGTACACCACTAATTTTTATTCCTTCAAAATTCTTCTTCATATATATATGTTGAAACAAATTTTTTAATTTTTTTTCTTTTTTTTTTATCAATGACACGATTTTCCCCTTCTGCGCAATGAAGCATTTTAGTCTTGAGGGTTCATGGAATATCTAGGTTTAGCTTTTTCTATTTGTCCTTTCCAAAACTATATCAACCATACACATTCTCAGAGAAATTGAGCAAGGACAAAAATATAGAGTATTACTCCATAATTAGAGTAGGTAATGGAAAATGCATTAGCAAAGAAAAGATTGTTCAAAGGCTCAAAAGGGCTGCAAACAGATATTTATTACTGGGTAGGCTAAAAGCTAGAGAATGGTTCAAAGAAAAATGTCTACATCACTTCCTAAGTTCTAGTCGGTATTATGACATCTCAACTAAATAAACCAAGAAATTTTAGTCTAATAATCCAATTTTAATGTCATTTCAAAGCAATCAATAAGCGAAACAAGAATAATGAGATCATCAGCGAGATAATGCACACTCAAGAAAAATCAGAGTTTATTGAATAACCCTAAAAAAAATGACTCAAAACTCAAGGGTTAAATCTCCGCTATTATTCTAAGGCTCTCTAATAAATTATCTTACTGATCAATTTCAAATTATGTGAACTTAGCTTATAGTGCAAGAATAGTCGAGTTGAAATTCTCATTATATATATTTAACTTAAGGATAATTCAAACCTTATGCCTTCCTATTAATATATCATCGTGACAAGTAAAACATTTATTTCTCAAATTTAAAAAGAATATTTGAAAGCATATTCTCTTATTGGAAAAGATCTTCGTATTTTGAATGCATTTTAAGATCAAAGATTTTTCACAATTACCATAATCATCTATGTATTCAATTGAGATTGAGTAGAATACAGTAATTAATCGGTATAGTTGTGAAATACATTTCATTTCAAAATTTTGAAAAAAGCACAAAAACTCATAAATCCCATCTCCAAACCTAAACCAAACATTGTCCTCAATGTATAAAAAAATAAGCATGACAAGTGCAGGGAAAAAGGAAAAGATGAGGGTTAGAGTGATATTATCATGATGAAGTTTTTCTACCACTTTCAAAGAGATCATCCACTGATGAAACCTAAAAAACAAAAGAATTATGGACTTATCACGAGAACCTGTTAAAACACCTACACGACAAAAAAAAAATGCACATACGAAAAAAATACATGCACCAGTTGTAAGTCAAAATCGTTATGGAGCTAACAAGTATCATTGGAATGCAATTAAAAGAACTCGAAAATCAATCTAGACTAACCATAACAACACAACTGAAGTTGGGCTGCTTTCTAGGAGCGCTTGATTTAACATCGTCAGTTTGACATATAGTCTTCATCATAAATGATGTACCATAAAATGAAGTGGAAGAACATAGTGAACACCCTCCCCCAAATATAGACACTTAGTCCATGATGTAAACTAGATAAAAAAATGTCAAAGAAGCGTATAACAACAACTGAAATAGTTGATGATCGGTCTAACCAAAAGTAGCAACCCCATGTTGCACGACATATTAAAACACTCCAAAAACTACGAGGGCAGCATGCAAAATCATAGAGAAAATGCAAATGAGTTTGCATTCATAGAAAATCCTTAGGGACCTGGAACATAAATGTATCACAAATAGTTATATCTAGCAAATGATTCTTTCCTATTCCTAAAAATGGATATTCTAAGTCAGACTGCAAATCAGAAGATTGAATATTTTGCACAATGGGATGGTGGAAACTAAAATCATCACTTAAAAACAAGGGATCCACTTAAGTGTCGTTAGTCAATGTTAATGAGATGCAAAGGGGTGTATCTATAGATATATATATCGGGTGGTATAGGCTTATCATAACAAAATGAATTACACAAAGATGATGGACTAGACAATTCAAAAACACACCCAAACTTGGAATTAGCACTACCTATGGCATGAATTTTTTCATTAGATGCATTTTTCAATAACGCCCTGACTATTTCTTGAATTATGGGGTCATTTGTATTGTGAAAATAGTTGAGGCGAGACTCCAAAAAATACTGAAAATCAAACTTCATGTATCAGTCACCAGGAAGGCATTCATCGAATGAGTCAACATGAAAATGTGCCAAAGGGAATGGGTCAAGAAGCAAAATAGTCTCAACAGAAGGGACCGGTGTTGACTCACTGAGTACAAGAGGTTCTACTTTAGGCTTCCATGTATAACCATAATCCATAAGAGCATCTCCAATGGTAAAAGTTAAAATGGGGGATCAACCATCCCCCATTTTAACCAAAAGCTAAATTTATGGGTCCCATATTTCTTCATCATTCCAAACCACATCCCCTATTTAACTTTTTCATCATTATTTAAATATATCTTCCACTTTACTATATCAATATAATTTCAAATATACTCTTAGCAATTTCAACTTAATATAATTATACTATTATTAATTTCAATTATACTATTATAATTGAAATTAAATATATACTATTATTAATTTCAACTTAAATATATAATGTTATTAATTTCAATTATACAATTATAATATTTATTGAATATATACTATTATTAATTTCAATTTAAATATATAATATTATTAATTTGTTTTGATTTTTGGTTTTGTTTTTAATTTAGGAAATTAAAGATTTGAAATATTTTATTGTTATTTTAGATTTAGGGGATGGTTTGGTTGCCCCTAAATTTAGGGGGAAGTTGAAGTTGTTTTAGGGAATGGTTTAGGGGATTGATTTGGAGCGTGGATTTTCTCCCATGAGACCCCTGGCTATTTTAGGGGATCCATTGGAGATGCTCTAATAGGGGTTGAATCAAGCAAAACATTCACTTTCCTAATGGAATTATCAATATCAAAGTCTAAACAGAAATGAGTCAAACAAGGCGCTATGGGGTCATCTAACACATACTGCAAAAGGGAATTATCCACCAAACTCTCAATCCTGTTAACCTCAGAGACATTCTCAGACTCGAGAGGTTGTTGACTTACATTAAAAACATTGAGTTCGACGGTCATGTTACCAAATGACAATTTCATGATTCTATTCTTTCATTTAATAATAATATTAGATGTGGCTAAAAATGGGCGACCCAAAATAACTGGAACATGACTGGAGGGATTGTGAACATGTTTATCAAAAACTATAAAGTCCACTAGAAAATAAAAATTTTCAACCTTAAAGATCACATCCTCTATAACACCACGAGGAACTCCAATTGACCTAACTGCTCATAAACAGAATATGGCAATAAATTAATACTCGCCCCTAAATCTAACAATGCATAATCAATCATATGTTCACCAGTAACACAAGAAATGATGGGCACCCGACATCCCTATACTTCGACGGGGTTTTGTGTTGAATAATTGAACTAATTGTTTGGCGCGGAAGATTATCTTTTGCACATGTAGCTTTCGCTTATGTGTGCATATATCTTTCAAAAACTTGGCATAGGCATGAATTTGCTTAATAGCATTGAGCAATGGGATATTAACTTGTTTTAAAATTTCCATTACATCTTTGACATTTATTCCTTTATTTGTTGGAGCTAACAGTGACGGAAACAGTGCCTTATGCAAATAAGATGCCTGAGTGGAGTTAGAGTCAAGAGGAACATCTTTAGAAGGTGAAGCTTTATGAGCCACCTTGTCAAATGGAGATGCAACCTGATTGACTTAGACGGGGATGCAATGACACTCAGATTGAGCATTTGTACCCGATTATCAACTTTTTTCCACTCCTAAGGATAGTAATAGATTGGACATATTTATGACAGGGCTCAAATGTGCTACCAATTGGGAATTGACCCTTTGGGTTTGGAGCAGGTTGGCTAGGAAATATTTCTGGTTCTCTCTCAGTGAATGACTGAGCAATCTGACTCACAACTATCTCAAGTCTACTGATGACTTGAGATTGGTGCTGAGTCGTGGCTTTTAACACTGATATAGCCTGAGAATTCTGCTCAAGTATAATTTATGTTCGCTGCATAAAACGATTAACCGTTTCCTTTATACTTGATGTGTTGGATGGAGGAAGTTGGTTAAATTGAGGCCTAACAGCGTTAAGGGCTTGAGGATCCTGGGAGACAATAAGTTGTCCCCTTGGTGTGGGCCATAAGCCCACCAGAGATTTGGATGCTTGGCGAACCCTGGGTTGTAATAGTTTGTCTGTGAATTATTACCGGGTCACCGAATAACATTAAAAGAATTGACTTGCTTAGAAAAATATGCAGGATAATAATTTTGCAAATGACATTCAGTTGTGGACTGATTCAAACTCGAACATGCAACACAAACCTTAGAATCATTTATACCACCCTTATGCCTATCAGAATCATTTCTCGATAATCCCATTGCTGAGAATTCTGTAAAGTGTTTCAAAGAAATCCAAAATCTCATTAATACCCATCTTCATGTGATCCACCACTAGTGGCATCAATCACACGATGGTTTTGAGGGGTTAACACATCTTGGAAGTATTGAACTAAACGCTACTTCTCAAATCCGTGATTGGGTCACTTAACAATGAGTTCATTGAACCTTTCCCAACATTCATAAAAATGTTCGCCCTAGTTTTGTTGAAAATTAAACGTATCGCTTCGGAGGGTATTCGTTTTATGAATGGGAAAATACTTGGACAAAAACTTTCTTCATATCCTAAGTTGTGATGGTTCCTGTTTCTTACGAATTTAACCATGACTTTGCCTTATCTTTCAGAGAAAAGGGAAACAACCTAAAATGGACCGAATCGTCCGAAAAGTTTGGGTGATTAATGGTAGCACAATGTCAAAAAATTCTTTGACATGAAGATATGAATCTTCTTTCTTAAAACCATAGAAGGAAGACAAAAGATGGATGATGGATAGTATGAGTTCAAAGCTATTTGCAGTTGTCTCAAGTAAGACAATGCAAGATGGAACACTGCTGGAAAGAGGAGAAAAGTGATCCTTATGCACGAAACTGCCCTGCTTCAATGGAGCTTCGAAGCCTGCCAGCAGCAGAGTTCCTTCTCCTTGGTCTCAGTAGACAAGGAAAGGGAACCTAGAAAGGTGACGGGAACTTCAAATAACTCTTCGGGGTCTTTTCGAACTAGCTTACACTCAGAATCACACACTTAGGTACGTATAAACTAATGCACACCACAGTTTCAAAGTTAACACTCCTTAACAGGGTTCAAGTGTTTTTTTTCTTAAAATATTTTTATGCAAGCCTAACATCTATATGAAGATGATTTAACTGTAAAAAGACAACGAAATTCTAAATGAGACCTAATTGATGCGCGAACAAAATGAATGACAAACAACCCTAGAGTTATGCTACTAATGAAATGCTGAAATTCAATTTAATTTACCAAACTGTGGGATATGTACGATAATTCCCTATCAATCCACCACTACAAAATTACTTCTACCTCTTTTTCACTTTGAAAGTGAAATGCCAGTTCAAGAACTTTTCCAAGACATGATATGGTCCTTCACTTGACTACTTTAAGTTTTCAAACTTTCAAAGAGGGATCCTATGAGCATGAAACATGTCCTAGACAATTATCTTGCTACAAATTTTAAATAGTGAAGGTTTAATTTCGTAATCCTTAAAAAGATGGTGGTTAACCTATCCGTGGGAGAGGGCACAAAAGTTGCAAATCTGTATTTTTGTATTTCTTTGCTTTACTATTTTCCTTTCTGCTTGTGTTTCACGACCTCTGCTTTTCACTTTATTCTCACGAGAACTCCTATGAATACATGTATATGATTGTCTGTAAAACAAATACAACAAACTAAAATTCAAACTAATAACAAATAAAACAAATAAGCAAGTGATTCCACCGTTCCTAAACAAAGAAAATTAAACATGAATTGTAAACTAATGAAAATAAAACCCTAGACTTCGATTGCACCATTACAATCCCTGGCAACGACGCCAAAAACTTGATGCGAATTTTACTAATTTAAATTAATAGGATAATTTGACTTGATTGTTATACCGCAAGTGCATGATTGTCTAACTAGTAGACAATGGCAAATACGTGTTGACCCACGAGGATTGAAGACACAATAAAAAAAACTATGATTTACCTAAGCTAATTTAAAAAGGGATTACTGCAATCGTAAATTTCTAAACTAATGAAAAATAGAAAAAAAACAATTATAAGTGTTTTTAAAATCAAAGAGAAATATTAAGGCTTTCGAATCTCAACCCGTTTCCATTGTATTAAAAGACGTGATGGAACCATAAGTGGTTTAGGGATAGACTTGAATCCATTGTATTAAAAGATGGCATAGACCCATCTCCATTGTATTGAAAGACATGATGGAACCAGAAGTGGGTTCGAGATAGACTTGAATCCATTGTATTAAAAGACGGGTCTATCCCATCTTTATTTTATTGAAAGACGAGATAAAACCAGAAGTGGGTTCAGGATAGACCTGAGTCCATTGTATTAAAAGACGGGATAAACTCGTCTCCTTTGTATTGAAAGACGTGATGGAACCAAAATCATTATTCAATCCACCACCAACATCAAAGGTGTACAAAGCCTCAACGGAAGAGTAACAACCTTGAATAGGTTCATCTCCAAATCATCAAACAAATGCCTACCCTTTTTCAAGATCTTGAAAGGGAACAAAACATTCAAATGGAATGAGGAATGCGAACAAATTTTCCAAAACCTGAAGGTATACATGGAGAGTACAGAACTATTATCAAAGTCGAAAACATGCAAGATACTATACTTGTATTTGTCAGTATCAGAACACGCAATCAGCTCCGCACTGATACGCGAGGAGAATGAAAACAAAAGCCATTATACTACGTTAGCAAGACATTTGCGGACACAGAAGCCAACCATCCAGCCTTGGAAAAACTAGCATTAGCCCTAGTCGTATCTTCCAGAAAGTTGCAACCATACTTCTAGGCCCACTCCATCAACGTCATGACCGAACATCCACTTCGGTCGGTACTACATAAACCAGAATTGTCTGGCAGAATAGTGAAGTGGGCGATAGAGCTCGGTCAGTTCGACATTAACTACGCTCTTAAAACTACAATAAAAGCTCATGCATTGGCGGACTTCATCGTTGAATTCGCAGGCGGTGAAAAGCATCAGTCGGATAGTAATAAGAAGCAGGAAACTGCCAAACCCAATACCCAAGGATGTATCTTACGTTGTGATGGAGCATCCAACATGAAGGGAAGTGGAGCTGGAATAACTCTGTACAACCCAGAAGGAGTGACTTTGGAAAAGGCCATAAAATTCAGTTTCAAAGCCTCAAATAACGAAGCTGGGTATGAACCAGTAATAGCTAGACTACAACTAGCTAAACACCTTGGAATAAAAAAGGTCAGAGTTTTCACTGACTCCAAATTGGTGGCTAGTCAATTGAATGGCAAATTCCAAGTGAAAGATGTGTGGATGAAAACATACCATCAAAAGGCAAGTGAGCTGATTGATAGCTTCAATGTAGTCACCGTTCAACGATGCGCAAGAGCGAAAAACTACATAGTAGACAGCTTGGCGAAAGAAGCATCATGTACTGAAGAGGTCGACAATCCCCTCATCACCAAACAAGAAAGTTCAATTCTAGATAACAATGGACATGAAATATGCACAACAGACCAGGAAGATAATTGGATAACTCCAATTCTAGCATACATACAAAACAAAGCTTTAAAAACATACATAATGGAGGCCCGTAAGCTACCGAACAGAGCAACACGGTACATGAGGTCTGCCACAGGCCCCGCTGCTAAGATGACTTTCACTCAGTGACGCCGACTATGTTCTTCGAGAAATTCATTTCAGCATACACGAGAATCATCCAGGAGGCAGAACACTAACTCACAAATCTCTAACATTTGGATATTACTGGCCAACAATGCAAAAGGATGCTAATGAACTCGTTCGGTTATGTGATAAATTCCAACAATTTGCTCTGCAAAACTTAATCCCAATGAGTAGTCTGTGGCTATTTGCACAATGAGGAATGGACATCGTAGGTCCACTTCCAATCTCCTACAGGAAAAAGTTTCTCCTTGTAGCATTGGACTACTTCACCAAGTGGGTAGAAGTAGAACCAATGTTAGGAAAAGCTCAGATCAAACACTTTTTTATGGAAGGATATAATATGCAGATTTGGAGACTCGAATAATTGTCACCGACAATGGGCCCTGATTCGAAGTTAAAAAGGTCAAAAAATTATGCGAAAATTTGAGAATCAAATGCCAATTTTCAGCACCTATTCATCCACAAGCTAACGGACAAGCAGAAGTGATCAACCGAACAATCCTAGAGGCCATTAAGAAAAAGCTTGAAACATCAGAAGGATTATGGGTGTCCGAATTACCAGGCACTCTCTGAGCCTATAGGATAACAAAAAGAACTCCAATCGGAGAGACACCATTCGCCCTAGCCTACGAATCTGATGCAATGGTGCCAGTCGAAATTGGTATGCCAACTTTCAGAACTGAAGAGTTACGAATAAATGACAACAATGAAGCACTGAGCGTCAGACTAGATCTTCTCGAAGATACGAGACAAAGCTTCAATCAAAGTCACGACCTACCAACTGAGAATGGCTAAGTACTACAATAAAAAAATCAAATCCCGCACATTCAAAATCGGTGATTGGGCACTTAGAAAGATCCAACTCAGCAAAAGAGAACCAACTGCGTGGAAGTTGAACCCAAATTGGGAAGGGCCATGCAAGGTGGTGAAAATCAATAGACCAGGAACATATTGGTTAGAAAATTCTGAGAGAGAACAACTATCAGTAATCTATCAGAGGCCATGGAATGTGGAACATTTTTTTTTTGAAAAGGTATTATCAGTAAACTATCACATTCCAATAATTTTTCGCCTCCTGCTCCAGTAATCTAAGCTAGTTAGAACATCAAAGTCAGACTAGGAAATTATTTGTAAATCTTTTGGTCCGATCACCATGTCGGACCATGAAGTGTATTAAATTAGTCAGGACATCTAAGTAAGACTTATTTATAAATCTTCTGATCCGATCACCATGTCGAACCACGAAGTGTATTAAACTAGTCAGGACATCAAAGTCAGACTAGAAATTTATTTATAAATCTTCTGGTCTGATCACCATATCGGACCACGAAGTGTATTAAGCTAGTTAGAACATTCGAGTCAGACTTATTTGTAAATCTTCTTGTCCGTTCACCATGTTGGACTACGAAGTGTATTAAATTAGTCAAGACATCCAAGTCAAACTTATTTGTAAGTCTTCTGGTCCGATCACTATGTCAGACCACGAATTGTATTAAATTAGTCAGGACATTGGAGTCAGACTTATAAATCAATTTCATATTACTCGTGGGGTTCAATGGTTGCTGATGAATATATTTCTTTAAGAAAATTGAATACAATACTGCACCAAGAAATTGATTTATCAAACTTCAAATTTAGATTTTGTTGTTGTATCCAGTTCATAAAAAATAATAAAATCTAGAAGTTGCTACGTGTACCCGAATGTTTGGCTTTATGCCCCCAACTTTATCTTTTCAATTTCGCTTTTAAAAATTGCTTGGTGTACCCAACCAAATTTTGTTAATGTTAAAACGTATAAAATACATTACTCATATTGCTGATTGGGGATTTTGTATAAATGATTCCTAATGTAAATGTTTGGATTTCAATTTTTTTTTAAGTTTTGAATGTAATTTTTTTGAATTTGATAGAATAGTTGCAACAATTTTGAAATTTATGTGTTGATTTACATTTTTTTTATGTTTTATTTTTAATACGTATTGGTTTGTCAACCCATGTATAATAATGAACACAATGAAATTTAATGAATGCTTGACTGAAATGGTTTTGTCAATTTTATAGTCTATAGATGATGGTTACTATTGTTCTTTCATTCAATAGCCAATTAATGCTCCTAAGTGAGAAAATTTCGTTATTACAAAAAAATGATAAGTCGGTGCAATAAAATCAAAACATCCCAAACTACCGGTGCAACAAAGAGACGGTGCAACCGAGCCAAATAGTCGGGTACACGTAATAACTCCCTAAAATCTATTCACTTGTCATTGTATACTTGTTCTCATTCTGTTTCTATTTATCTTTATTAGAAGTCCCTATCCATCAATTTGCTTAACAGATTGCAGTTAGAGTTTTACAAAAAAAAAAAAAAACAGATTGCAGTTAGAGCGATTGCATTTAGGCTCCGTTTGGTACACTGTAAATTAATGCATTTTGCAAATTGATGCATATGCATTAGTTTGCAATGCATTACTTTACGGGGGCTTGGTAGTAATTAAGGAAAACCTATGCAAATTAGATAAGTGATTGTAGGTGCTGTTGATGATGGTAGTAGTTGTAATTTTTTCAAGGTCATGGTGGTGGTGATTGTGGTTGTGATGATGGTGATTGCGAATGTGAGTAATGATGGTTGTGGCAATGGTTGTTAAAATGGTGGTGGTGGTGATGGCTGCAGTGGCTATGGTAGTTGTGGCCGTGGTAGTAGTGAAGGTGGTGGTGGTTGTGGTGATTATGCTTTAATAGTGGTGGTGGTTATGCTATGGTAGTTGTGGTGGTAGTATTGATGGATGGGTTGAGTATGCTATGGTAGCGGTGATCGTGGAGTTGGTGGTGATGGTGGTAGTGGCTATGGTGGTGGTTGTGATAGTTTTGTTATGGTGGTGGTAGGAATGGTCATTATGGTGGTGGTAATGGCAATATCCGAGGCAGTGGTGGTGGCACATGACGATATGGATTTTGGTGGTAATAGTGAGGTGGTGTTGGTTGTAGTGATTATATTATGATAGTGTTGGAGGTGGCGGCGGTGATAGTGACGTGGTGTTGGTGGTGGTTGTGATGGTTATGGGTGGTCGTGGTACTGGCGACGATGGTAGTTGTTGAGGTGGTGGAGGTTGGGGTGTTTATGAAGAAGTTGAGAATAATCGAGGAGATAATGAAAGTTTTGCAAAGTAATGCGGGAGATTTTGTTCTGCAAAATTTTATATTAGGAAATGTGGAGGTCCTGAATTCAAATTCAATAACTGTTTTCCGCAAAGTCAACCAAGCACCCAAGTTTATATAACCGCCGTAAACTTTGCATATGCATTCTTTTACCGTATAACAAGCGGAGCCTTAGTTTACAATAAACTACGGACCTTGTTACAATGCAACCAGCGTGCTTACAGCCTAGTTAATTTTTCAAAATAGCATAACTCACTAGCGGCTTAAAAGTAGTGCTTTGAGAATTGGTTCCCGATTTGATTTTATTAGCTTATATTAACAGGAATAAGATATCCATCTACTCTATGGTTGGTTCTACGATGTTATGCGAGTTATCAATATAATCTAATGGAAATACTGAAAAATAAATTGATAAATGAAAAAATCAAATAGTCAAACTTGCATCTTAGTTTTTGAGCCGCAGTTGAAAATTTGCAACAGACTTGTTGGGATCCAGACACTTTTTGCTTTTTCTAAGAAGTTAAAACACAAACCAATACATTGAGAATAAGAGGTGAGTGAGAAATTCAACCGAAAAGAAGTTAAAAACACCTTACAAACAATTACATTATTTGCACACCAAACAGTACCACAATAACCAAATGATCCTTTAGTTGCTATCCTAAAAGCTGAGCGCGTTTCCAAGTATCTTATCTTAATCAAATTGAACAAATGTAGATATGTATCTTTTGTGAACTATATCCGGAGAGTTTATTTCATATTCTTCTCCATTGTGGTTGGATCAATACTGTGTAGAAGCATTTCCTATGATTGTTCAGTATGAGTTGGGTAATGCTTGGTTTCATGGAGACATTGTTAAGAAGTTCGAAGACTCCTAATATTCAGAAGGCGTTATGGGAGCTAACTTCGTTTGCAGTGTCTTGGACAGTGTAGAAGGAATGAAATAATATATTTTCAGTGATAAAGCATCGGAGTTTGGCTTAGTACATGGAGCTCTTACTTACTTTTTGGGGTTGGGCATCTCACATTCTGTCTTTCAAAGAGCTATTCTTTGAGAATTTGTTTGCTAATTGGGATGCTCTTGTATTGGGGCCTTAATGCTTTTAAGGTCACTATCGTGTAATACTGCACTATATTCATGAAGATGCCTTGAAAGAATGGTTGATCTATCAATGCTTTTAAAATATATTCATGTTTCTCTCTTTCCATAGCCCAAGATACAATGTGAACTCCCAGTCCAAATCTAGTAACCTAAGTTTAGCTGTTTTTAAAATTTTAATTCCTAACTTCCAAAAATGTGAATATAAAATTGTCTAATAAAAAAAAAAATCTAATTATCCATAAATGTTGCAAGACCACATTGTTGGTCACGATCAGTAACATGTGAAATCCTAAATTATACATGCAATTTGCAAATGGTTGCTCAAGTTTGGGCACATTGGATCCCTCAGATTGGTTGATGCAATGATTTCAAAATAATGACTTTAGAAAAAAAGGATTTTGATGAGGAAAATCGTTATTCATCAATCAATCATGCCGACTATAATATATGCCTATATGGAAGTTGTATGAGACTTGATACAGGGGTTTCTAGTGGGGTCATTTAAGACTAGATTAGATTTATATTTCAACCACTGTTAAAGTTGATGGCTTTTTTTTTTTATTGAATTTCAGATAGACCCAAGTTTATTAGGGTTGAGATTGAATGATTGATTTTTTTTTTATTAAGTCTAGAGAGTCTTGTTTGGGTGCCTCTTTTGGGTTTTTTTTTAACACTTTTTACCATTTCTCTTTAAAAAACAACCATAAACACCATCCATAGAAGGCGTAGAAGTGTCAAAAAAAACCCTAAAAAGACACAAAAGAGGCCCTAAACAAGTCTCCCTAGAATTGTTGTTTTTTTATTTATTTTGTAACACTACAATTAAGTAAATAAGTCAAAATGTCACCAAGAAAGCATTTTGACCTTCCTATTTGGTGGTTTTAAACACCAAAAAGTACTAACGACAATGTTTTTCGTCTTCCACTTTAGTAAGAACTACTACCTCAGCCACTTTAAATCAGCTGTAAGCTAGGTGAATGCAACTTTATCATTTTGCTTGACAGGTTTTGGAAAGAAGACTATTTGAAATTTAAAGTCACTTGGCATCTCTAGTTACATATATTTTTTTGTATAACGAAAAATAAGTATAAAAACAACAACAACAACAACAACAACAACAACAACAACAAAAAAGAAGAATTGAGAGATACTTTCTTGGATTTTAGATATGATGCCATAATGCTATCATTATTTATTTGATAAATTCAATTATTAATTTTTGTGCTTTCAAATGTTAAAAATGGTATTGCCACAACATGCTTTTAACACCTGATTTTATCTCTTATTCTCAGTGAAGCTTCACCTATTTTGTTTTCGAGACAGTACCTTTGAAGTGTGATGGCTCTGAGAGGGGTTTGGAAACTTCAGAAGTTGGTCGTGAGCTTGACAACATGCACGTTTTGAGGTCGTTCAGGGATCCCACAAAGTTGACTGATTTGCAGTTGACTGAAGTGGAGAAGTCAATTAGGGATCGATTTCTCGCCCTGCCCTTGGCACCTCTAGAAGAGTTTCTTGAGTTGGAGGCCATTGACCGGAGTGGCTTGTACAGTCTTAATGCTTGAGATCAATCGTTGGTTCTTTACGAGCATAAGTCCAATGTTACTGTTGCTCGTCTTGTTTCTCCTGTTCGATTTGGTGGTGCTAGTGTTGATGGGAAAGTGAGCTCCGTCTAAAAGTTACGAATCTCGATGCTTCTATTGGCGTTGGTGGTGTTGTTCCTTCTGTGAGGAAGAGGAAAGCTTTGAGGCTCGTTAGTACTTCAAAAGGAAGGTCGTGGGTGAGTTGGTCGATTCTACTCAACTTCTAAAACGGGAAAGGCCTGTTGGGTCAGGTTCTACTCTGGGAACTGTTCAGACTGCTCTTCCTCTTACTGTTTCTGGGAAGGGTGATGAAGACGACGCTCGCTTGCTGCTTAAGAAGATGAGGAAATGCAGCAGGCAGTGGAGATGAGTAAGGTGGAAGTTTCTCATCCTCATGCTCCATTGAGTGAGTATGATAAGGACTTCCTTGCTACTACTGGTATGGCCGACCTCATCAAGGTTTCGGATGAGGAAGAGTGTGTCATTTCAAATAAAATGACATAGCTCGCAATGGAACAGTCTCATAATCCAAATGCATAGTTGACTTAGGTTGATGTTGATCGTGGTTAGAGCTCCAAGTTTCGTCCTCATCCTCTTGCTGATATTAAGTTGAAGGAATTGTATGCTTCTCCTCCTTTCTACCCGAACTCCTCTCCTGTTGTTCCGAACAAGAAAGGAAAAGGTGGTGTTTCTGTCATCACCAATGCTCTGGTTGTCAAACATGTGACCAAGGGTGGACTTCTATCATTATGGACCCTTTGTGCTTTCTCTGCAAGTTAGTTGGAAGAAGCTTGTTTCTGAAGAAATCCATATCAATATGGATGATGGGTTCATTTGGTATTCGAAGGTTGATGTTCAAGAGAGTGCACATAATCACATCAACTCATGGCATAAGTGGTTGATGGATAAAATTCTGATGCCAGTGTGTTCTGCTAGAAATCATCTTGACAAAGGTGTAAAACAGATCATGGAGATAAATAGTTCACCCTTCTTAATACTTTTTTCTTTGTTCCGAGCAAGGGATGTGTCATCTTACTTATGCTGGGATGATGGGTTCAAACTATCAAGTTGCTCGTGATTACGTGTTTGCCTTGGAGAAGAAGCACGCAGAGCAGTTGTTGCAGCTTTCTGATGCTTTGGTTCAAGTGGATAAGCTGAAGGAGACGTGTGCTGATCAGGAGAAGGTGGAGGCTGTCAGGGATCAGTACGCTACTGAAATTGCTATTACGGAGGAGGAGATGAATTGCCTGCATGAACAATTATTTACTATTGAGAATGAGTTGCTTCCATTAAGGAACAACTCATTGAGAAAAGAAGCGGTAAGGAGCAAGCTTCGGATAAGCTATCTGGTGTTGAAGAAGAATTTGTTTGGACCAAACAAGAACTCTCTGCATTTGTGGAGAAGGCCAAGTCTACTGTAGATGCAGTAGAGTGGAGTAAGATTGTTGCTGACATGACTGAAATGATTGATTTTATTGAATCGGATGGGGGCTTTGGGCATGTCCAACTATCGTGATATAGAGACAATGTCTATGAGGGTGTTTCTATTTTGTCTGAGGATGAGGAAGATCATGCCCCAATTCCTTCAAGTGATCCTATTGATGAAGGTCAAGCGATTTCTCCTCATGATCCTACCAGTGATGATAAGGTATATTCTCCTCCAGCTGACCCTATTAATGAAAATAAAACTCCATCTCTGCTGTCTGATCCTGCTAATGAAGATAAAACTCCATCTTCTCCAACTGATCTTGTTGTTGAAGACAAGATTCCATCTCCTCTGGCTGATCCTGCTAGTGCTAAAAGAGTTGCCTCTCCTTCAACTATTCCTCATGTAACTTCTTCCCTAGATGTAATTGATCGACTTATTAATGATATTCTTCTCTCAGCCGCATCCTGCGGAACGCTTCTAGGAACAGGATATTGGATGAGCTCCCCTTGTCCACCAGTGACCTTTTGAGGCCCCATTCGATATGGTAACCATGATAACCAGGGTGTCGTTGTGCGGGGAGTAGACCCATTGCATGTCCTACTCGGTGAATGTTAGGTCCTTGTTGGACTGGGCGGTCTCTGCTATGGGTACCTATCCGCAACCCTCAGATTGTCCACTTCCTCGATCTATTGGATCTTTATGATTCGTTATGAGCACTGAGTAGGATGTAGATGAGGTCCGTAATCTTTTCTTTGGCTTCTAGGGCCGCTTCTTCTTTCTTTTGGGGTTGTTTCTCATCAGAATATACAAATTCTCCGAGTCTTCGCTTTCGAACCCAGTATTTTATCTAGTTCTTGAGACTTTAGCAATCCTAGGTGGTGTGACTGTGATCCTTGTGATAGGTACATTATTTGCTCATATCATGCCTTGAAGAATCACTTTTGATCTCAAAGGGGCACTTGATGTCATCTCAGTTTTTATGATAGAGAGGATTTTGGCCAAGCTAGAGTTGAGCGGAGCAAACTCAGTTAACCTTGCGCCGATGTTTTTGGTCTGACCGGGTCTTGTTGTAATTTTTCCTCCTCTTGTCCACCTCTTCGAGCATTTCCCCCTCTGTCCTGGGTCCTGGGAGCCTATTTGGCCTCAATTTTGCCTCCTTTTTTGGCGGCCAGCATCTTTTCCAAAGTGATATACTTATGCGCACTTTTCATAAAGTCTGACATATCCCTCGGGGGTTCCAGGGTGAGGAAGTTATAGAACTGAACTCCTCGAAGGCCAGAAGTGAAGGCGGTAATTGACGTGTCATCGCTGCAACTGTTGATAAGGGTTAGCTCGTCAATGAAATGAGTGACATACTCTTTTAGGGTCTTGCCCTGCTTCTGCTTGAGACTCAGCAGGTAGTGAGGCCATTTTATGATTCGCTGGCTTCTACGAATCTTGTGATAAACGCCTTCACCAAGACCTAGAATGAATCAATGGATCCTGGCTGAAAACTGTGGAACCTGGTCAATGCAACCTTCTTCAGGCTAGTTGGAAAAGTTTGGCACAAGATGGCCTCTGTACTTTCTTTGAGCGCCATTTGTGGCGGTAATGGCACAAATGGTCTGACGTATTTGATGTTTCGTCATAGAACTCGAGCTTTGGCAGGACAAACTTCTTCGAAAGTGGGGTGCTCATGATCTCCTCCGAGAAAGGAAGGACGGTGAGGTCGTACAAGATGTCCGGATTGGTTGCCCTCAGTTGGAGCAGGTTCTTGACCGTGGTACGGTCTTTTCTTGGGGCGTAGTCCTCGTGATTTCAATCGTCTCTTAAGCTCTCATGCCAACCAGTTTTTTGATCCTCCATGGGGAGGTTTTCACTTTCCTGAATGCGCTCTTGGGCGTCCTATTTTGTGTTGGATCTTCCCGAATCTCCGCCACTTTCGTGCGGCTATTGTCGATCATGAGCGAGTCACTCTACTAACTGCGCTAGATGATCCATATGAAGCAGGATCTGGTCTATAAGGGGGTCAGCCATGGCTTCCTCAGCATCTAGGTCGTGCGACTGCTCTGCCCCCTCGGTTGGATCGGTTCGACCTAATGGGGGCTTCTCTGGCTGAAGGGTTGTTTGGTTCGACATTGTCGACTACTCGAGATCAGGCACTGGTGACCATTTCTCGATGCTTTGCTTAGCTAGAATGAACTTTGTGTGTTCGTTTCTGGGAAACTCATCATCATTTTCCCCATGGGTGATGTAAAACCGATGAGTTTAGATCTGTCCTCACTGATCCCGATGATATCAAACTCGCAAAAATGAGCAACTATTAAGCCAGAGACCACCGTTGTGGTGGCTGATGCTTAAGTCAGATATCGATGCAATGAAGAGTGAAAACTGTATGTAATTTGCATTGTGTATACCTTTCTTCCTCCTTTTACTATCTTTTATAGTGAGTGTTCCCTCCCAACTGTCCCTATGATTGAGGGCGTGATGAAGGGAGGAGATCTCGCAAAGATCTCACCTGTACATGGCAGACTCTCTTCGGCACTTGGGTTTGTATAGGACCTAATGCTTGATTGGGCTAGAGCTGATTTCGTTCGAGTAGATCTCGGGCTCGTGATAACTCTGAGATTCATTGTTCAGGCCTTATTGATCTGGGCCAAGTCCTGAGACCTGTGCCTCTGGGGGTGGCATGTCTTGGGCCTGGGTACCTGAATTTTGGGCTGAACAATAGTTTGCGCATGGGTCTGCTTGGAACTGTGCTTGTCACGACCCGATCCACAGAGTACTATATTGTCCGTTTTGGGCCCAAGGCCCGTACAATTTTAAAACGCGTAGTACTTTGTAAATCCAACCTCATATAAATATAACACATCCCCTTCCCTCACCTAGGCGATGTGGGACTATAATCTCCTCTTGGTAGCTCGCCCAACCCCTTTTGGGATCAATGGGCCTATTGGGCTTCACCATCACGGGCCTCTCCCGCACCCTCCCCTTCAGGTCCGCCCACACAAGGGTATCACAGTCCACCCCCCTATGGGAACCAACATCCTCTTTGGCACACTTTTGGCTAGGTCCGACTCTGATACCATTCAGTCACGACCCGATCCACAAAGTCTATATTGTCCGCTTTGGGCCCAATGCCCGTACGACTTCAAAACGCGTAGTACTTTCAAGATCCAACCTCGTACATATATAACACATCCCCTTCCCTCACCTAGGCGATGTGGGACTATAATATCCCATTGGTAGCTCGCCCAACCCCTCTTGGGATCCACGTGCCTATTGGGCTTCGCCATCACGGGCCTCTCCCGCACCCTCCCCCTCAGGTCCGCCCACATAAGGGTATCACAACGCTGAAGCCTTTTGCATGCTAGGGTTAGCCTATTCCAAGTGTATGGTTGTGATTGAGTAATCGTTTGAATGTCTCATCAGAAATTTTTTGTTAGAGCAGATTTACTGTAATATTTTTTTACCTAAGTATAGTTTTCAGTTAGCTTTGTACGCCTATTGATGCAAAGAACATGATCAATCACTGCAATGTTGTGTGCTTCATGACATTGGGGTTTGTCACTGGAGATTCTCTAACAAAAAAATGAGCGGGAAACAACAGAAGAAACCACTATTGAAGATGCGGTAGTCTTATCGAGATGACAAAGAACTAGGTTTGAGAGCTTCTCATGCTGTGTTCAATGAAGAGGTTGTCTTGAGAATAAGAGACAACAACACCCCAAGGCCAGATTGTCTCCAAGGAGACTTTGGTATAATTGAACTTCCAAACTTTACCTTGCATATTATTGAGAAAATTATAGCATCTTCCTTTGCTTGTTGTAGATGTATTGCATGCCTTCTGTTTAGTTCTAATCGAAGGGAAAAACATTTGTGACAATTCCATATTAGCTCAAGAGTTGTAATGGAATGAACAGAAAACTCGACTAATCGAAGATGTTTTACGAAGGTGGATCTTCAAAAAGCTTTCGATGCAGAGAAAACATTAAGATGGTGTTTTTAAAGGCAACAACTTTCTCGTACCACAGGTTACTCTTACCCACACCTCTCATCTAATTTTTTCTCACACCATACACTTTCTCTCACACACCACTATTCTCTTCCACACCACCAATATAAGGAAAAACCTAAATCTTTCTCCCCTCTCAAATTCAAACGATCGAAAGCTCCCTCTCCCCTCCCAACTTCCCCTTATCTTCTTCGATCCTTCTTCTTCTCTTCTTCGATTGAAAACTCCCTCTACCTCTCACCTCCCAATTGAACATCTCCCCTCTCAATTGAACCCTCATTCTCTCCTCTAATATCTTCCATTCCACTTCCATTTGACTCACCCAAAAGAGTTTTTCATCCCCAAAGGCTTATTGCACAATTTCCTTTTCCCCTACTCTCTCAACAGGTTTGACACTCTAAAGGCTTCTTGTGTTATTTCTCCACGAAGGACTGTGTGCGATTTGGTTTGGCAGTAGGTGTGCGATTTAGGGTCATTCAACAAAGGCAAACCCACATTGTAGGTTTGAATTGATTGTGTTGTATGTCAAACACGACCAAAGATGTTGTGTCTTCTATGGTTAGTGGTGGTGATGGCGGTGGGGATGATCCAGCTGATAAAGGCGATAGACAACCATTGACGGCGTCTAACCGAAAGGTGATTGCAAAAAAGTGTAAAGAAAATATGGAAGAAAGAAAAAAAAAGAATGGAAGAAAATAGAGAGAAAAAAGTGAATGAGAAAATGAGAGTGGATGAAATGGGGAGTAATTTGATAAACACAGAAGTAGCGGCGAGACTCCTAATCCTATTGCAAAGTCAAGCTGAATCACAAAACATAAGCATGAGGGTGTTGAACATGAGCGTGAGGATGTTGGACATGAGTATGGTATCGAACATGAGGGTGAGGATGTTGGACATGAGCGTGAGGTTGTTGGACATGAGGGTGAGGGTGTTCGACATGAGGGTGAGGATGTTGGACATGAGCGTGAGGGTGTCAGACATGAGGGTGAGGAGTTAGAGGTGGGTAAGTAGTTAGAGGAGGACGACCAGGTTGCTGGTGATGATGAGGAACCAATTATTTCTGTTGAACCCGAACTTGATGAATTTGAAGAAGTTGTAAATGTTTCGTATTCTGGGGGTCCTAAAGATGGCTCTATATTAAAGGATTACTATGGCCATGTGTCTCGGTCCATTTGGGATGGTGATGAGGTAATTATTATATTTTTCATTTTTTTAAAATATTTAAGTTTATTTGCTTTTATATTATTTGGACATTGATTTAGTTTTTATTATTTAGGAATGAGGTGAATTGAGATGTCGGCATCAATATAATTTTTTTTTAGTTTGGCAGTTGAGATAAGAGTAGAAAAAAGTGAGGCAAATGGTGCATAATAATGGTATACGTCCCTTGATCTCCTATTGTAAGGATCATGTCGATAAGGTGACAAGTTGTGCTTTCATGGAGTGTTGGCAACCTGAGACCAACACTTTTCACCTCCCTTTTAGAGAGATGACCATCACCCTCGATGTCGTCAATCGTATAACTCAGCTGCAAATCGTTGGTAAGCCGCTTACTGTGAAAAAAACTCAAATGAAGGCAAAGGAATGTGTGAGATTGTTGGTTAATGGTTTGCCCATTCAAAAGACTGAAGCAAAGAAGCATGTCCACAAGAATCTTAGTTTTGTTGAAATGAAGTGTGTTAAGGACAATTGTTGTGGAAAAGCGAGGGCAACCGATTCTCTTCAAGGGAAACGAACAAGTTGGTAGGGGTAACTTGTTACTTCTCCTGTGCATGACTATCTTTGTCGATAAGACTGGAACCAAGGTTCAGATTGAATATCTGAAGTTGCAGATAAAGGTGGATGATATTGGAAAATTTGCGTGGGGGCAGAATGTTTGGCGTTCTTGTATCGTCAATTGGGGTGCGCTAGTAGAGTTGGTACCAAGCAAAGATTTGGATATTTGCCGCTTTTGGAAGTATATTTACACTTGGTTATTAAGTTAATTTCGCTTTAATTGTTTATGATTTTTGAATGAATAATTTTTGTTTTTGTTTCATTTGTCGAGTTGGATATACGATCATTTTAGGCTTTGGGGTAACACGAGTATTTCGTCGAATTATAATCTCTCGACCAGGGTGAAGTAGGAATGCCCCCAACTTGTAGGGATTGTGAATGAAGACATCATCACCTTTAGGGTGCATCTCGACGACCTGTCACCTGAAGCGGTAAAATTGCGCATTAAGTAAAATATTGATCTCATTTTATTTTTCTCATTAATAGTTATTGATGTAGTCGATTTCCACTCCATACTTGACCTTGACCTGCTGACCTGTACAAGGAACGCACGTGAGCCACGGACCATCGTTGTGGTGGCTGATGGCTCTCCAATGCTAAAGTCAGACAGGGATCTGAGAAAGGCCTAAAGCTGTAAATCGGAATTTGTAGCATACATTTGTTCACCAACCTCCTGTCTTATTTATAGTGCTGGAGTCCAGGTTCAACCAGGCCATCGGTAGCTTAGTTTATGGAAAGAGATCTTCCTAGAGATCTTCTATAATTAGGAGTCGTCTTGTTGAGGGAAGTTTCCCTGTTAGACCCGTGTTCCTAGATACGCGAGAGATAGTTCTTAATCGAAGTGTTTTCCATAGGTGAAAATTTCCATGTATGACGTATACTCTAGTAATTGCTTCCTAGTTGGAGACAAAATACTGCTTGCTTGCCCGTCTCAAGCTGATTCCCGAGATACTTGCCTAAATAGGTTTTACATGTATTGGGGATAGCTATGAGACGTGTGGGCTTAGCAGGCCATACTAATTTTGGTTGGGCTGGCGGATTGCACCTTGTAGGCTTGATGTCGTTTGGGATGGATCAGTGCTAGATTGATGCTGGGACTAGTTGTTCCTCGAGAACATCATGACACGTGTACGGTATAAAAGAGATGACATTTCAGTGTATCATCTGCCGCTCCCCCCGATTTAGTCGGCCGTCGTATCGGTCCACTAAGTCACTTCTCGAAAAGATACGCCTCTCATGATGATTGAGTCTGAACCGTTACTTGCGCGACGTGCTTCATTAATTAAGCGTGCGTCGGTTCAGTGGAGAAAAGATGGGAAATCAATATCTATTTAGATCTCCCTTTCTGCAGAGATTGACTCTTTCATTCCTTCGTTTTTAGAGCCTCCACTTTGTTCAGCTTTTAATTGAAAGCTTATTCACTTTTTTCATGGTTCGCCAAAATCAACTTGATGATGAGCTTCTTGCCAGAGGCCTCTAGTTCTTTGAAGATAGGTTGGCTTCCAAATCGAGCCTGGCTGAGAATCGGAAAATATCTGGGGTCCCTAAAGACCTGCAATTCTACACATTGAGTGCTGATCAGACGCTAATGTTTTCTCTGGATGGATTCGTCTGTTTGCACCGGAGCATGCTTCAGACGGGAGTCCGTTTTCCCGTGATCGATGAGATCTGGAGCTTTTTTGAATTTCTTGGTATCCCACCTGCTCAGTTGGTATCGAATGGGTACAAGATTGTTCTCCTTTATTGATAAGGGCAAAGGACGTTGGTGTCTGAGTGACTCGAGGGTGATTCAGTTATTAACTTCTCATCAACTAAACAATCATGGCGCGTGTGAGATGAAGTCATCGGTTTGCTTCGAGAAACTGCCAGATGACTTCAAGTTCTGGCGAAAAACACTGCTTCTTAGCTCCTTCGGACCCGAAGTATTTTTTGAGTTCAATGGTTGCCCCTTTGAACGGGAGTTCAGGGCACTTCCTAAGTATAATTTTGTTTTTTGCTTTAGTTATGCCGATTGTATGTTGATCTTTATAGGGAGGTTCCCCGCTACTCCTCCTTCCTCAGAGGAGGAAGCTGTTGTGAAGGCATTACGTGGCATGTTATCTGTACTTCCAATTTTAGTCGCAGTGGGTTATGGGCCCACTTGTGGCTCTCACTCTTTTTAGAGTGCCGAAGGTTCAGTCTGTAGGTGGAGCTTTTTCCAAGAAGAGGAGGGCCTCTAAAGTTAAGGCTCCTAGCCTGTCAGACACAGAGGGGCTTTTTGAGACGCTTGTTTCCTTCATAGGCTCGAAGAGGTCTTGCAGTGGGGTTGAGCCTACTTCTAGACGGTCAGCTCCGTCGAGGGAGAAGCATGATTCTGACCTATCAAACAAGGTGGAGGTTGTAGCATCTAATTTGGAGAAAGACCACCTGCGGCTGGCAGGGGTTGATGATGCGTTGAAGCTGAGTATCGAGAAGGCATAAGCCTTGAATGAAAAGTTGATGCTGGCTACTGTGGCGGCTTATACTAATACTGACCAACCCAGGCATGTTTTACTGAAAGACCTTGATAAAGATTTTTCTTTGGCCCCCGAGGTCTCTCATCCTGCTGGTGGATCGTCTGACAGTGGCCATTGCAGCGTGGTCCCTCCTTCTTGCAACCCGCATTGCCCTCCAACTATCTCCAAGCCATATATTGAGATAACGGAGGGTCTGATAGACAATTTGCTCCCTTATCTCCCTTTTGATTCTACTAAACTGGCTCACAACAAAGGGTCGCCTGCTGGTGACAAAGGGAAGGCAGTAGATGAGGGCCTAGGTGTGGTAAAGACTGCAAAGGATGGTGTTAGTGTAATTTCGCATCCGGGAGAGCTTCATCCAGGCACACAGAATAGTTTGTTTGTTTTGGATGTAGTGAAAATGAGTTACTAGGCTTGGAACAAAGAGGTTGATATTGATTATGCTTCGAGGAAGCATATAAATAGACGTTATAGCTAGCTGGTGAACCGCGCTTTGAAGCCAGAGGATGAAGCGTTGGGAGAGCATACTTATGCTGGGGATGTTGCATCTGAACCAAGTGGTTGTCGCTGGGATAGAAGTTGAGGTGGCTCGTGAGAGGGTGTATACCATGGAAAGCGTCTTCTCAAATATGCAGAAGTCGTATTCTGATGCACTCTTCGAGATTGAATCTCTGAGAAAGTAGCTTGAAGATAGGAGGCTGGAACAATCAGCCGTTGATGCTGAGACCCAGGGTGTTCATTTGAGAGCCCTTGAGTCCGATTTAGCAAATGCGGTGTTCGCAAGGGACAGATCCAGAGAAGAGTTGAACCTGGTTCGCTATGATTTAGAAGTTGCATAGGAAGTTGCGGCTAAGGGGCACTCTGAGTTGCAGTATCTTGCTGAGAAGAATACTAGGAAAGAATCTGAGTGGGTTGTCCAGAGTCAGCAGTTAGAGGCCGACATGGAATCCAACGCTCGAGAAGCAAGGAAAGCTGGGAACCAACTTCTCCTGGAGCAGCATGAACTTAGAGCAGTTAAAGGCAGCTTGAATACTGAGTGGTCTCAGACTGACACCCTGATAGGAAAGCTGGAGCTGCTGGAACATGAACTTACTGAAGCAAAGGCGCGCGAGAAAGAACTTTTCAAGGCGCAAGGCACGTTTGAATTCCGCAAAATCGTGCATAGGAGGTTGGAACTGTAGGCGTTGATGAAATAAGAGCACCCGGACTGGGACCTTTCTTACTATAGGAAGGTGTCCTTTGCAGATTTCAGAGAGATCTCTGAGATGTCAAAGGAAGAGGGCAATCTGGATCATAATGCTCAAGCTGAGGCACGCATGGATGCAACTCCTGCTTCTTTTCTTGTTAAGCTTAATTCAGCTGTACCTTTTCCTGATAAGAAATAAATTTTGTACATCTGTATCTTTTGTTTAGGTTGTTAATGAAAACAGGTTTCATTCGAATTTTCTTTGTATACACTCTATCGGGTCCCCCTGTTGCATGTTTTCCATTTAGCCTTGTCATAGGTTTTGTTGGGTTAGCGGGGAGCCGCATGGTCTATCCGCTGTTGAGAACTTGATCGTTTATGTCATGAGTAATTCTGACCTGTACTTCCATGAGATCTCAGAGTCACTATTGCATAGTTATGCCCAATAGTGAGCATCATGTACGAAGCGGATGGTTTGGCAGTGAATCACTTTACCTAGGATGTAGCTCATCCTCGAGGTAAGCCGTTAGAGGATCAAGTTATATATTGGACAGTCGATTGCGGTCGTTGGCATGAGTGAACTATTATAGTCGAGCACATGCGTTGTTGTCTGTAGTCAAGCAAGAGTGCTTGGCTTGAGTTAAATTTTGTAATCTCGGGCTGGTTTCTCGTGTAGCATTCATCTGCGCTTAGCGAAGTAGTTTTTGTAAGCTCGGACTGGTCTCCCATGTAGCATTCGTCCGCGCTTAGCGGATTAGTTTTCGTGTCAGCTTAAGGGGCCATTGCTGATAACGGGATGTCAGCCTATATGGTCATGAAGACGTTGATTGAGCTATGATCAGATTCGGCAACCACTGTCCTGAAGAAGAACAGTGGTCCCGTGGTAAGCCATCGACATCAGTCAAATTTGACTAGGCTCCCACCTTCCAAACCATTTACACCCGCGTGGAGCGAGCTACATATTTGGGATGAACAAATTCGTTGACCATGGTCTGCAAAAGAGCAGTGGTCCAGTGGCAAGTCGTCGACATCAGTCAAGACTAACTAGGCTCCCACCTTCCAAACCATCTACACTCGCGTGGAACGAGCTATAGATTTGGGATGAACAAATTCGGCGACCATGGTCTGTAGAAGAGCAGTGGTCCCGTGGCAAGCCATTGATATCAGTCGGGACTGATTATGCTCCCACCTTCCAAACCATCTACACTCGTGCGCAACAAGCTACAAGTTTGGGAGATGGAAATTCGGCGACCATGGTTTGTAGAAGAGCATCGGTTCCATGGCAAGCTGTCGACATCAGTCGGAATTGACTAGGCTCCCACTTTCCAAACCATCTACACCTGCGCGGAGCAAGCTACAGGTTTGGGAGTTGGAGATTCGACGACCATGGTCTGTAGAAGAGGATTGGTCCCGTGGCAAGCCATCGACATCAGTCGAAACTAACTAGGCTCCCACTTTCCAAACCATCTACACCCGCGTGGAATGAGTTACAGGTTTGGGAGCTGACCAGAAGTTGTCACTAACTAGGCTAACCTTATCAAGTTGGCGATGATCGTCCGTGGAGTGGACAATGATCCCTAGTGAGTCATCACCATCAGGCGTGATATCGCTGATTAGACTCCCACTTCCTAAGCCATCGACATTCGCGCATAGCGAACTAGGCATCGGGGTGAACCAGAAGCTGTCATCGTCAGTCAAAACTGACTAAGCTTACCTTGCTAGGTTGGGGCTCTGCCTATTACGAGCGTGCGAGCCTACTTTCGAAATCGGAGTGCATTGTGCGAATTAGTTTCTACTCAGTGAAAGTTATTTAAAAATATGTACCTTAAATCAGCTGGTGACATGTAGGTGTGCTCAGTGTGTCAAGAGTGACTAGGGCCTCTACTGCTTGCATCAGTGTACGTGGTAGAGTGGCGCTCGGATAGTGGGCCGAGCTGGTGGGCCCAAATAAGAAAAAACTAGGTATTGTCGTAGGATCGTGGTGCCATGTGTACGGCGTAGATTGCAAGACGGTAGTGTATCGATTATTCCCCCAAATTAATAGGGATGTGTGCAGCGTCATAATTGATTAAACGTGGACCTGTGCGATTTTCATAGGAACCGTCGCCTCCTCGTTTCCCATACGGTATTCAATGCTGGTATTTAATGCCGACGCACCTGTTTGGTGAGCCACTACGCCTATATAATGGCATTTCTTCATCATTGTAGGCATTACCTTTTGCAGAGTACATTCTTCAGATGCTCTTACTCAAAGGATATGCTTTGGTTTTTCCAAAGGCTAATGGAGCGTTTACGTTATTTGAGTCCCTGAATGTTTTGACATTTGCAGCGGTGAGTATTGAGAAGACTTTATGTGTGCCCACTCGTTCTGGGTGAGCACCAATTTGGTTCATTGAGACCTTGTAATTTCTTCTTGTATTACGAAGAAGAAGTACAGACTTCCCTTCAAAGGACGAGTCTGTTGTTTATGTGCTAGTGCCCTGTTGGCACTTCGAACTGCATAATTTCTGAGATAACACACAAGTAGCCAACTTTGGAGCGGTTGTTTTCCTCCCTCCTCAACTAGCCTTGACAGATTGCACTGAGCTGGAACTCAAAATTGTGGGGCGGAGTGAACTTGGACATGGCCTATCTGAGTGGGCCATTAACTCCTCGACGCCCCGATCATCCCTCAATAGGAGGGTGCATTCGATCCGTTTCAACCTGATACTTGTCCCAAGTTCGGCTGATTGGGTGGATCGAGCGTGTGAGTTGATTGTAGCATCGGTCGGCGTGTCATGGGGCCTCTGGTTGCTAATTTTGTACCACCTCAGGTCATCCTTGTGAGGTGGTCCGACGAAGTATTGAATTGAGTGTGCTCTTTCATACTTTTTGTTTTTTATACATTTGATCTTGCTCGTAAATCGTCTTCTCTAGAGAAATCGCAGATTGGAACTCTTAGAGGGCACTGTAGTTTTACCCTAGGTACCTTTTCTTTCACTTCTGAGCCCTTTTCTGAAGTAGGATTGTTTAAGCAAATTTTTACGGTACATCGCATCGGATTTGGATGCTTGCAGTTTGTAATCTTTTGTACTCGTCATCTGAGCAAACGTTGTAATGCATTTCCAGTAATCAATAGAGTATGTTTGTGTATTTCTTTTTTATTTCTCAAATGAATACAAATCTTATAAGTTCCTAACAATTAAACCTCTAAACTGACTACTGAAAGAAAGCTAAACAACTGGATAGATTGACTGTTGGCGAAGAGCGGCTAATCCAACCTCCAACCCTGAAGTAAATTTGCATGGCCCTTGCTTGGATCGTAAGTACCTTCGGTAAGTTGTCAAGTTTCGCCGATGCCGTTGAGGTTATTGAAGAGTGTACCTTGCGCGGGGGGGGGGGGGGGGGGGTCTTTTCGCACCCACTGACAATTGTGGGATTGCGCTCCCATTTGCGACGACTTCTATGTTTGGCCAGATGTCCCGATGGACTAGAGGGCAGACCGCTCCTTTAATGCTGAACTGTCCTCCATCGCTAAGTTGAGCCTCTGCTGCTGGGTCTTTGTCCTTATCTGGGAAGAGCGACTCCTCCCCAGTTTTTGCATTTGGCTTTTTCCCAACTTGTTTGGAAGGCTCCAGCTGTTTCTGAGAACATTTTATCTGCTTTAGAGTAGCGTAGTGGCAGTCTTGTGCCATTGGTTGGTCCCCACGAATTGTTCCCTCTGAGTGGTCGGCGATATATTTGACGCATTGATGAAGGGTAGAAACAAATGCTTCCGTCTGGTAGTCCAGGGCCTCCCCAAGATGAGGTTATAGGTAGACGGTGCATCTACCACCATGAAGTCCAGGAACATGACCTTCCTTAGTTGTGGCTCTCGTGCCACCATTGCTAGCTTTATCTTCCTGATCGGGAAGCATTTTCTCCGCTAAACCCAATCAGCGGGTACCCGAAAGGTGTTAGGTTCTCTTCCTTGAGGTCTATGATGCAGAATGCATTGTAAAATAGGAGATTGATGAAGCTTCCCGTGTCCACCAGGGCCTTCTTTACTTCCCACCTTGTAATAGAGACCGAAATGACAAGAACATCATTGTGCGGTGCGCGAACACCTTCGAGGTCCTTATAGTAAAAGTCAAGGATGGGATGGGGCTTTGTACTCGCGAGTAATACACGCGTTGATCTTTGTTGGTGGGCTGTGTTAGCATCTCAAGGAGTGTCCACTTTCAGGACTCGTTTGACAATTCTTCTTCTGATCCGACTCCGTGAAGGACATAAATAATGCCCGAAACCTCATTTTCGATTTCTTTGACCGCCTCTTCTCTTTCTCCGATGCGGTCTTTCCTTTTTCCCAAGCCCAGAAACTCCTTCAGCTTGCCTTTTCAAATTCAATACTCGATCTCGTACCTTAGACTCTTACATTTGTTGGTGTCATGGCCACCCTCCTTGTGGTATGAGCAATACTTGTTTTCGCGCTTCGAGGGGTCTTCGCGCCTTCAGGGGACATTTTAGATCCTCCCAATTCTTCATGGAATTAAGAACGTCTGTCAAGCTAGAGTTGAGGGGGTTATGGTCCTGGATCGGACATAGTTAGAAGATTTCTCTAGCCTGGCTTGACCAGAGTCTGACCTGCTGTCGCCGCGCTTCTGTTTGTTCCTATCTTCATCTTCTTGTCTATTTCCCTCCCTTCCGTCTTTAGAACCGGAGGGTTTCTTTTCTGTTTGGGTTTCCTTCTTGGCCGTTCTCATTTCTTCCAAGGTGATGTACCTCTGGGCACTTTTAAAGAGTTCCGCCATATCCAAGGGGGTTCTAAGGTGAGGAAGTCGTAAAACTTTCCCTTTCTTGGACCCGCAATAAAAGTCGTAACGGAAGTATCACCGTTTCAACCGTCAATGAGCGTAAGCTCGTCAATGAAGCGCATGACGTATTCCCTTAGCGTTTCATTCGACTTCTGCCTCAGGGAAAGTATATAGTGCGGGTCTTTCTTGATCCATTGGCTGCCTACAAACAGTGGAAGGAATGTTTTGGCCAGTGTCTTGAATGAGTCGATTGACTTTGGCAGAAGGCTATGGAACCATGTCAGCACTGACTTCTTCAGGTTGGTAGGGAAAGTTCTGTAGATCACCACTTCATAACCTTATTTTGAGCGCCATCATGTGCTGATAATGACACAAGTGATCGAACAGGTCATCGGTCCCGTCATAGAACTCAAGCTTCGAAGGGTTGAACTTCTTTGGCAGCGTTTCTCTCATGATGTGGTCCATGAAAGGGGGAACATAAAGGCGGTACACCACGTCTGGGTTATGAGCCCCTCAGCAGAGGGGGTTCTGCAAGGCGGGTCTGTCTGCCCCCTAAAAGTTGGATCTTGGTTGACTACGCCACCACCTCTAGTCCAGTGAGAACTGGCGGGGGTTTTACTCTTTTGTGCATGCTCTCTATTGTCGTCTGGAGATTGAGGTCTGAGTTACTCCTGATCTTCATCAGCGGGTGGAGGGTTCTGCTGAGTGAGTATCTCAGCCACTTTAGCGATCTGCTGTATCTGTGATGATAACAGATCTATCCCGAGGTCCATCACCACTGTTGCTGGTGCAGTGGTGCGAGCCTACCCCCCTTATGTCGCCGGTACCGCTGGAAGCGATGGTATAGCGCCAGTTTGAGCGTTTGACGTGTCCCTCTAATCTCCATTGTTGGGGGATTTGGTGATCACCATCTTCTTGAACACTGAAGAGAGATGGTATCAATGCTTTGCTAGAAAATTTGTCGTCCCCATGGACGACGCCAAACTGATACAGTCGATTCCTCTCCATGCTTGACCTTGACCTTGACCTGGTGACCCGCACAAGGAACGCACGTGAGCCACATACCACCGTTGTGGTGACCGATGGCATTCTGATGCTAAAGTCAGACAGTGATCTGAGGAAGGCTTAAAGTTGTGAACAAGGAATTTGTAGAGTACCTTTGTTCCCCAACCTTCTGTCTTATTTATAGTGTTGGAGTTCTAGTTCAAATGGGCCATCAGTGGTGTAGTTTAGGGATAAAGATCTTCTTGGATATCTTTATCTAATTAGGAGTCGTTTTGTAGAGGAAAGTTTCCCTGTTAGACTTGTGCTACTGGATACGTGGGAGATAGTTCCCAATTGGAGTGTTGTCCATAGGTGGGAGTTTCCACGTACGACGTATACTCTAGTATTTGCTTCCTAGTTGGTCCCTGAGATACTTGCCTAAATAGGTCTTACGGATATTGGAGATGGCTGCGAGACGTGTGGGCTTAGCAGGTCATAGTAATTTGGGTCCGGCTGGCGGATTGCACCTTGCGGGCTTGATGCCGGTTGGGCCGGATTAGTGCCAGACTGACGCTTGGGCCTGTTGCTCCTCGAGATCATCATGACATGTGTACGGTGTAGAAGAGATGATGTTTCGGTGTATCATCGATTATGATTTTTCACTGGGCTATTTTATTAAGTTTCAAGTTTGTATGGTTAGGTAATTTGGGACCCTTATGTGAAATCCAAGCAAAATACTCCCCTTCATAGCATCACATGGTTTCATGGTTTTTGTTATGCCTGGACATCGAAGAACCCTATCACCTCTGATGTAGTCTTTTTTCGCTCCCTGATTTGACTTAATCCCGCTTACCTGCACAAGTAACGCAAGTGAGCCACAGACCACCGTGGGGTGGCCGATCGCACTCCGATGCTAAAGTCAGACATGGCTCCAAGGAAGGTGTAATGTTGTAACAGAGAATTTGTAGCATACATTAGCTTACCATCCTCATGTCTTATTTATAGTGCAATGAGTTCTGGTTCAACCAGGCCATCGTAGGCGTAGTTTAGGGAATAGTCTTCATGGAGATCCCTTTCTAATTAGGAGTCGTGCTGTAGGAGAAAAGTTCCATGTTAGCTCTGTGCTCCTAGATACGCGGGAGATAGTTCCCAATCAAAGAGCAATCCATAAAAAGGAGTTTTTCTGTGGGGAAGATACTTTGGTGTTTGCTTCCTAGTTGGAAGTGGAGAGCAACTGTAGTTGCCCGTTCGAAGCTGATCCTCGAGATACTTGCCTAAAGAGGGCTTACGGGTATTGAGGATAGCTGTGAGAAGTGTGGGCCTAGCATGTTGTGAGATTTCGGGTTCGCCTGGCGAACCGAAGTGAGCGGGCTTAGAACCGCTTGAGCCGGATCAACATTGGGCTGATGCTGACGCATATAGTTCCTCGAGATTATCATGACACGTGTATGGCTACGGGGTGTGACCATTTTTATGTATCATCAACTACTCCCCCTGAGTTAGTGGGTCGTCAGATCGGTTCGCTAAGTCATCTCTTGAAGGGATGCATCGTTCATGATGATTGAGTCTGAATCGTTGCTTGAGCCACGCGCTGCATGAATTGAATGTGCATTGGTTCAGCGGAAAGTGGCGGGAAGCCAACCTCTATTTAGGTTATCCGCTGTGTAGAGTTTGATTCTTCTACTTTCCTTACTTTCGAAGCTGTTGCTCTGATTAGAAAAGATTGTTCATCTTCCTCATGGCTCAAGAAAACCTTCTTGATGACGTTGTCTTGGCTGAGGGTCTGGAGTTTTTTGAAGACATGTTGTTGTCCAAGCCTGGTCTCGCCAAAATCTGTACAAAGTTTGGGGTCCCTGAGGACTTTCCATTTTATCTCCTGGCGGGCGACCAAACGCCGATGTGATCTCCAGCTGGTTTTATCTGTTTGCATCGCGGGATGCTTCAAATTGGAGTGTATTTTTTGGTTCTGGATGTGATCTGGGAGGTCTTGAACTTCTTAGCTATTCCCCCGGCTCAGTTGGGGCCCAACGGATATAGGATCATCCTCATGATTTTGCTTAGTGTTAAGGAGGTCGGCGTTAGCGTGACTCCGCTGGTGATTCAGTTGCTAACCTCTCATCGGCTAAAGAGTAAAATTGTTTGAAAGACGAAGTCAATGAATTGCTTTGTTAAGCTACCTGATGATTTCATGTTCTGGCAAAAGTATTGTTTCTTTGCCCCTGCGGATTCGAAGTACTTTTGATGCAAGGGTCGTCCACTCGAGCGATAGTTCAGGTTGTTACGTAAGTTCATCTCTTTTCTTGTGACATTGATGTGCTTGATAGTGGGCCGATTAACCATCGCTTGCATGTTTCTGTAGGAAGGTTTCCCACTACTATTCTTACCTTAGACAAGCAAAATGCCATGGAGAAGTTCTGCGTCCTGCAGAAAAGAAAGGCAGTTGATGTCATAAGGGTTTCCAACTTCATCCGTATAGGGTTGTGGGACAATTGGCACGTCGCCCCCACTCTGTATCGAGAGTCGCACATTAAGTTGGAAGATGGGGCCCCTTTCAAAAAGAAAAAGGCTACTGGGTCCAAAGCTTCTGTTCTGTCTGATGTGGAGGAGTCGTCTGAGACTATTGCCTCCTTCGTGAAAAAGAGGTCTCGCATTAGAACCAGTCCATCTTCGGCACGACCTACTCCGATGAAAGAGGAGCGCGAGTCTGCTAGACCTATTGAGGTGGAGATCGATGTTTCCGACTTGGTGAAGGATTACCTGCGATTGGCAGGAATTGTAGACAGGTCGAACCTTAGTGATGCGCAGGTTGAGGTTTTGAATGACCGTCTTGTGAGGATTCGCCTGAGGTGGTAGAATCTGATCGTCTTGTAGTTGCTTCACCTGGTAGTAACCGTGGTATCGGCCATGTCTCTTGCAGTCTGCATTGCTCACCATCTCGCTCTAGGCCTCAGTTAGAGGTGTTGGAGGGTCCTTTGGATACTTTGCTGCCTTTTCTCCCTCCAGATCCCATTGAGTCGTTTCGTAAAAAAGGGGTTGTTGTTGACAAGGGAAAGGCCTAGGAGAAGAGCTTGAGGATGGTGGCGACCGTGAAAAGCGGTGTCGGCGTGTTCCCGATCAGGGAAAGCTTCATCCGGGTGCACGGATAAGCTTGTTTGCACCGGATTTGGTGAAGCTGAATTCACCGATCTGGCACCAAGAGGTGGACGTAGAGTATGCTTCAAGGAGGCATATAAGCAGGCGTCACAGCTGGCTGATGGATCACGCTTCAAAACTCGATGAGGATTTGTTGGAAGGGTAAATAGATAAAGGCTTGAAGTACCTTATGATGGGTATGTCTCATTTGAGCCACGCGGCCATTATTGGGACGGAAGTTGAAGCGGCTCATGAAAGAGTATACACCTTGGAGCGTGTCTTCTCGCATATGCAGACATTGTATTCTGATGCGCTCCATGAAATTGAGTGGCTTAATAAGCAGGCCAAAGAAAAGCAGTTGGATTAATCAACTGTGGCTGCTGAGGCTCACTAGGCTCGTGTGGAAAACCTTGAGCGTGATTTGACAAAGGCGGTGTCCAAAAGGGACGGACATAGGCAGGAGTTGAGCCGTATCCACCGAGAAGTCGAGGTTGCACAGGAAGTTGCGGCTAAGGCGAGTTCTAAACTGTTGTCTTCTGCTAAAGAGAGTGCTTCGAAGGAAGCCAACTGGGCTGCTGAAAAGCAACAGTTGGAATCCGATGTGGAGTTCTATGCTCGAGAAGCGAGGAAGGCCAAGGACCAGCTCGAATTGGGGCAGCATGAACTTAGTGCCATGAAGAGCAGTCTCAGGTTGACACGCTAACTAACAAGTTGGAGCTACTATAGTGTGAACTTGTTGATGCAAAGGTGCGGGACGAAGAGCTTCTCCAGGAACAAGGCAAATGTGAGTTCCGCTGGGTTGTACATGGATGGGTGGAGTTGCTGGCGCTGATGAAGAAGGAGCATCCAGAGTGGGATCTCAGCCATTATAAGAAGATGTCGTATGTGGACTTGTCTGTTACCTCGATGTCATCAAGCGAGGAAGACAGTTAGAGCCCTGATGTCCAGGCTGCGGCGTGCGTGGATGCAACTTCTGCTCCTTCTTCCACTAGGCTTAACTTTTCCATTTTTTTACCCTCTCCTGATAAGGAGTGAACTTTGCGTGCTTGTACTTTTTTTTTGTCTTTGATCATTAATGAAAACAATTTTATCAGTTTTGTACTCGTTGTCTCTATTGCATGTTTTTCATTTCGCCTTGTCGTCTTGCTTTGGCATAGGCTGGTTGAATCAATAGGACGTTGACTGGTCTGTCTTCGATAGAGAGTCTGACTGCTTTGTGTTGTGAATGACTCGGGGTCATTGTGGTGTAGTCATGTTCGGTAGTGGGCATGTTATGATCAGTTTAGCTTGGGGTTGAGTCGTCCTAGCTGTGCTCTGTCCCCAAGGTAAGTTGCTTGAGAGTTACCTTGCTTGTCTGATCGGTCGGTTGTAGCAGCTGCTGTGAACGAGTTGTGGTGGCCAAGCGTGCGTGTCAGAGCGTTTGTACTGAGTCAGGCATCGTAAGCTCAGGTTGGCACCCTAAGTAGCTTTTATCTGGGCACTGTCCGTACGATCCTTATATCGGTGCGAGTGGCCTTCGCTTAACATTAGATGGTCAGTCCATTTGAGCATGAAGACGTTGACTTAGCTAGATTCCTATTTGGTGACCAGGTTGAAAAACGATGGTCTCGTTGCAAGCCGTCAGAATCAGTTCGAGACTGACTAGGCTCCCACCTTCCAAATCAATTATGTCTGAGCATAGTGGACTACAGATTCAGGGAGTAAAGGTTTGGCGACCAGGCTAAAAAGCAGTGGTCCCGTGGCAAGCCGTTAGAATTAGTTCAGGACTGACTAGGCTCCCACATTTCAAACCATCTACATCCTCTTCGGTGGGGGCTCTAAAAATTAGAGAGAGGTTTGGCGACCAAGCTGAAAAGCATTGGTCCCGTGGCAAACCATCGAAATCAGTTCAGGACTGACTAGGCTCCCACCATCCAAATTATCTACACCTGAGTGCACCAAGCTACAAATTTGGGAGGGTTCGGCGGCCACGCTGAAAAGCAATGTCTACAAGTCCAGGCTTGGTGATTTGGCGGCCACGCTAAAAAATGGGGGTACCATGGCAAGCCATCGGAATCAGCTCGGGAATGACTAAGCTCCCACTTTCTAAACTATCTACACCCTCGCAGTGGGGGCTATAAGTCCAGGTTTTTATCAGAAGCTTTCGTTGCTAGTCGTCACCAGCTAGGCTTCCCTGATTAGGTTCGGCGATCATTGACTGCGAAAGGGGCAATGATCCCTGGTGAGTCGTCATCACCAAACGTGATAAAACTGATTAGACTCCCACTTCCTAAACCATCAATGCCCGTGCTAAGCGGACTAGGTATTAGGATGAACTGGAAGCCATCGTAATCAGGCTTGGCTGACTAAGCTTGCCTGGCTTAAATAAAAGTTCTTCTTGCTAGGGGCGTGCGAACCTAATCCATCAGCATGTTGCATGGAGTGGATGAAATTACCTTAAATGAGCTGGTGATCTAAAGGTATAATCTGTGTGTCAAGGTTGACTAGGATCCCTAGTGCTCGTGCCAAGCACATGACAGAGTATTGTTTGAATACTAGGCTGAGCCCATGGACCTGCAGAGGAAGGGCTAGGGTTTTCTGCATGGTGCACTGTGTGTATGGTGTAGATTGCGTGGTGACATGCAAACGGCATAGATTGCGTGACGGTTGAGTATCGGTTACTCCCCCTTAGTTGATGGGGTTGCGTGCAACGCCATTAATCGGTTGACGTCGTCTTTGCAGTTTCCTTGGGAACCGTCGTCTTCTAATTTCCCGTACCGTATTCCATGCTTGACAGTTAATGCGGGAGTGCTTGTTTGGTGAACCATCATGTCTATATAATGGTGTTTTCCAATCATTGAAGGAGCTATCTTTTGTAAAGCTTATATCTTATAATGTTCTTGCTTGAAGAGAGTGTTTTGGGTTTTCCAAAGACTGAAGGTGGATCTCCGTCTCTGGAGTCTCGGAATGTTCTGACATTTGCAAAGGTCAGGCACAAAGATAGTTGCTGTTATGCATGGTCACTTGCTATGGGTGAGCATGTAGTTGATCTGCTGAGATCTCGTAATTTATTCTCAGTTCGCAGAGAAGTAGTACGGATTTTCTACCAAGGGAGATACCTTGGTGTTACACCGTACCACTTGTGTCTTTGTGTGCTCGGATCCCACTGCTGACCGATGGTTGGTCGAAGTGTTGGTTGATGGGTGGTGTTTTTGAGTCACACCTGCCATCGCATATATGAAAAGTGGTATTTCTTGACGATGTTGTGAGATCGTGATTGCGTCGCTGCTTGTGGCCATCCTCATCTACCTTCTTCTAAGCCCTTTGAGGAGGTTAGATAGACGGTGGGATGTCTCTTGAGGAAATCAGCAGCCCGTTGCAAGGTCCATAATGCTGTAAGGAGAGCGTCTCCTCGAAGTGATGTGACAGAACAATCTGACTGCTCAGTCCTTTCAATCCCCTCTCACATTTTACTGTTGTCTTCAGAAGGGGTCGAGCGATTTTTATTTTTTTGATTTTTTTAATTTTTACTTTTGATGTCACTTGCAGATTGCTCGCATCGGAGGGTTTGCAAGTCTTTGGCGGATGCTGTCCATAGTATAATTGTCTAAATGAGCATTTTACTTTAGTTGGCACTGTATTCAGACGCTTATAGTGCTTAGTCTTTGTATCCACCTCAAGGCGTTCGCAATATGAAGCATTTTGTATCTGCCTCAAGGTGCTTGTTGTTACATCTTTCCAATAATCAATAGAGTTTGTTTTTTCGTAATTCTTCCTTTATTTCTTTAATGATGGCGAATCACATAAGCTTTTTAAGAACTAAAACTCAATATTGACTATGGAAAAGGAAACAAACAACTTAAAGCAAACTAGCTGTTGACGGAGAGAACTTGATCCTGGCCTTGAAGTGAATTCGGGTTGCTATCGCGGATCGTTTAGTGAACTATTGAGGCGTTAGATATGTCACTGAAGAGTAAACCTCGCAGAGGGGCGGATTTCCTCACCAACGGAATGTCGGGGGATGTGTTTCCGTTTGCCATGGCCTTTATGACTTTCTGGGCGGAAGAGTTTATTGCTCATGTACTACTTGAAAATGATGTCTCTACCATCTTTTGGCCTTGCACTGGGTCAGGCTGCTCTGCATGATGTAGCTGAATATGGGAACACTCTATCTTTTTCAGTGAGGCATAGTGGCAGCCTCGTGCCGTAGGTTGGTCTCCACGTATGGTTCCTTCGGAGTGGTTAACAACATACTTAACACACTGGTGAAGGGTGGAGACCACTGCTTCCATCCGGTGGAGCCAAGGTCTTCCCAAAATGAGATTGTAGGATGACGGTGCGTCTTCCACCATGAAGTCTAGAAATAGGACTTTCCTGAGCTGTGGCTCTCCTGCCACCCTAGCCAACCTTTTCTTTCCGATTGGGAAACATTTTCCCTGTTGAATCCGATCAGCAGGTATTTTGAAGATGTCAGGTTTTCCTCCTTGAGGTCCATGTTGCGGAACGCGTTGTAGAACATAACGTTAAGTGAATTCTTGTGTCAACCAGAGCTCTCTTCACTTTCCACTTTGCGATGGAAACAGAGATGACCAAGGCGTCATTGTGCGGCGCTCGGACTCCATCGAGGTCCCTCTCAGTGAAAGTCAAAGTGGGAATGGGGTCCTGAACTGGTGAGTGGCAGATGTGCCTGTTCTCACCCACGGATTGCGTCCGCATATCCAGTAGTGTCCGTTTGCGGGACCTATATGACTTGTCTTCATTTGGTCCGACTCCATGAAGGACATAGATTATACCTGGAGTCACCTTCTCTATTTCTGTAACTGACTCCCCCCTGTCCTTTGTTTGTTCCGTCGGTTTCTCAGACTCTAGGAACTCTTTCAATTTTCCTTTGTGGATCCAGTACTCAACTTCATACCTCAAACTCTTGCAGTCATTGGTGTCGTGGCTGCCCTCATTGTGGTACATGCAATATTTGTCGTTGTCGCGCTTGGAGGGGTCTCCTCGCGTATTTGGGGGCCACTTCAGTTCCTCCCAGCCCTTCGTGGAGTTAAGTACGTCTGACAGGCTAGCACTTAGGGGGTGTCACGGCTCTGGATCCAACGTAGTTGGATGATTTCTCCAGCCTGGGACGACCAGGGTTTTGCCTGTTGTTGTTGCGCTTCCTTTTGCTGCGTTTCTCATCCTTGCGACTCTTTCCTTCCATCTTGTCCCTAAGAGAAGAGGGCCTCCTATCGCCTTCAGTTTCCCTTTTAGCGGTCCTTGACTTCTCCAGGGTGATGTGTCTTTGGACGCCCTTGAGGAGCTCCGCCATGTCAAGAAGTGGCTCTAAGGTGAGTTCCTCGAAAAGCTTTACCTCTCTGAGACCCGCAATGAAGGCCGTCACGATTGTATCGTCGCTGCACCCGTCGATGAGGGTCGCCGAACTTCTGCCTTAGAGAAAGTATGTAGTGCGGGCCTTTTCTGAAACGCTGGCTTCCGACGAAACATGTCAGGAATTCCTTCGCCAGTGTTTTGAAGGAGTCGATTGACTTCGATGGAAGGCTGTGGAACCATGTCAGCGCAGGGCCTTTTAGATAGGTGGGAAAGGTTTTGCACATGACGGACTCAGATCCTTCTTTGAGGGCCATTACGTGCTGGTAATGGCGCAGATGATCGAAAGGATCGATGGTCCCATCGTAAGAGTAGAGCTTCTGGGGAGTAAACTTCCTTGGAAGGGCCTCGTTCATTACCTGGTCCACGAATGGTGTGATGGAGAGGCGATAAAGTATGTTGAATCATGCGCCCCTCAGCGAAGGGGGGTTCCCAGGTCCGAGCCTCTCGGTCTTGGCGGTGAGCACAACGTTAGCCGCGCAGCCTCCCTTAGTCCAATGAGAACTAACAAGGGTTTGGCTCTCTCGTGCTTGCTCACTATCATTTTTTAGAGACAGAGGTCCATTCTGCTCCTGGTATTCGTTAGCAGGTAGTGGATTTTGTCACGTAAGAGTCTTCACTGCCTTGGTGATCTACTGTATCTGAGATGCCAACACATTGATTTTGGGGTCCATGGTTACCTCTGTCGGCGTGGGAGCATGAGTTGGCTACCCGTGCATGACAAGAACTGCTGAATGAGGCGGTATAGGGACAGCCTGAGCGTTGGACGTGTCCTCTGGTTCTCCGTTGTTGCGTGACCTGGTGGTCACCATCTTTCTGAGTTTTTATAGAAGACGACGATTAGTGTAAAGTTATGAACTATGTCATCCCCACGGACGGCGCCAAACTGATGCAGTCTTTTTTTCGCTTCCTACTTTGACCTAATCCCATTTACCTCTACAAGTAACGCACGTCAGCCATAGACCACCGTGGGGTGGCCGATGGCAATCTGATGCTAAAGTCAGACAAGGCTCTAAGGAAGGTGTAATGCTGTAATAGGGAATTTGTAGTGTACCTTAGCTTACCAACCTCATGTCTTATTTATAGTGCAAGGAGTTTTAGTTCAATCAGGCCATCGTAGGCGTAGTTTAGAGAGGAGATCTTCGTGGAAATACCTCTAAAATTAGGAGTGGTATTGTAGGAGGAAAATTCATTGTTAGCTCTGTGCTCCTAGATATGTGGGAGATAGTTCCCAATCCAAGAGCAATCCGTAGAAAGGAGTTTCCCTGTGTGGAAGATACTCTGGTGTTTGCTTCCTAGTTGGAAGCAGAAAGCAGTTGTAGTTGCCCAATATGTACATCAAAAGTGCATGTGTGCATCAATCTAATATGGTAATGACCTTTTCCGAGTTGTTCATCTTCTTAGCATTCTTGGCATTGTATTTTTTCAACATTATGTCGTCCATGTGGAATTGCGCATCGAATGAACTCTTCTAAGAAATTGCTTCTAGGAATAGGCGAAAGGGCCAACTAACAACTGTACGAGGCAATGGGTATCTATAACATATGGAGCAAGACAAAGTGATAACTCTGGGCAAGGTGTGCCATGAAACACACCTTATTGTCATTGAACTGTGATGAAGGCTTAACATATGGAAAATATAATGTTTTGAATTCCATAACTCACAAACATACACCGGTAATGGTTGGTTGCAAGCTTTAACATATCAAGGTCAATAAGTCAATTTCGCTTGCCTACGTGTACCTTGGATTCATGAATTATCAAAGCATCCCTTACCATTTTCACCCTTGACTCGTGCCACATTCCAAGCCAAAACTCTTAATTACTTTCTAGCTCCATTATTAGCTCATTCCTTACCTGCTTCCAACCACTCTAGCAGTCATAATCTAGGAAATTGGTTATGCATCGAAATCCACAATTTCCATCGCCTTCAACGTTCTCAGTGTTATCAACATAGTCTAGAATCCACAACGAAATTTGTTTCATCCAAGTATTGTGGGACTTTTTGGGCTTTTGTTTGCAAACACTTTCTTGACTTTTTAGCACCTCCTGAGTCTTGGCATTCTCGTGACCTGATGGGTCTCTTTTAGTCGACCTCTCATATTTAGACAACTTCTTCTTCTTAGGCTTCCATTGCCCACAACAAATTCGAATGGTTCGATCATTATAGTTGAACCAAGGCAACTCAACTCTAAAAGCTTCCTCTTCAACACCAAATTCTGATCAGAAGTGGATTCATTAAACCTTTTCTTAATTCCGTCGACCACTGGGTCTATAATCACATCTGCGTTTTCATAAATAGGTGTTGCCAAGTTGCATCCAATACTTGTTTAAGGTATCTAATGGAAGTTGTCAAGTAGGGGTTAGATACGTTGTCATTTCATGAGCACAAGGCAACCCATGAGTGGTTAGAATCACACATCCACACTTGACAGGATCATTCCCAACATATTCACACCTATGGATATCTAAAAGCATCAAATCAATAGCCCTATGCGCGCTATAAACCCATGAAGTTTTCTAAAAACATTTAATACATGCTCAGTCTTCACCGTCGTTAAACTTTGTTGAAAGGATGATTCAGTCTCTATGTGTTGTATTTTTATCATTTCATGCATTACAGTCCATACATTGATAAATGTGTCTTGTGAATTTGCCAATATATTCTTAAACTTGGAGTGTGCGCCCTCAACATGACTGGTTGTTCGTTGCTAAAATGTATGAAAGTCTCGGTCCATGCACTCACAAAGTACTCATTTTGCAGATACCATACCGTCCTCAAATAATCCAAACACTTCGGGTGTGATGCCCATTTTCTCTCAAACTCAACAGTTGCCTTATTCCATTATTTTTCTGCACTTGATCTATACAAATCTGAGAAAGAATGTATAAACTCATACCACGCCTCATTATCCTTAAAGTTTTTTTTGCAATTCTTCTCAACATTTGTATTTATGTGCCACGTGTACAACAATTCCTTGCTTTGGGAAAGACTGGTTTAGTGGCTTTTATCAAACCCAATTTTCTAATATTGACAAATATGGCTGACAACTTGTCTAGTTAAAAAATCCCAAGAAAAATTTTCAGTGCTCAGGCGTACGAATCTTCATTCTCATAAGACATAAAACAACATGCAACATTGAATGTCTTGTCAATCGACGTGACACCCACAATCTCAAACAGTGGCTTCCGATAACGATTAGATTTATAGGTGTGATCCATAAATCATGACTGATGAAAAACATTTCGCTAGTTGAATTAAATTAGGAAGTGCCTAGAAAATGTTTGTGACTCTATTGCCCTCATCCATAGTATGCCACTCTATGTTATTATAGTTGCTCAACAAGATCATAGTCTATTGAATATTCTTCAGATTAGACATATTATTGGGACACAACTCTTTCAAATCGGCCAAGATGTGACGAGGGGCGACACCCGACTTCGACATATCCTACACATATATGATCTCTTATTCATTCAATCTGCCAGCAAACGAATGGCCAACAAGTGATTTTGCTTGAGGAAGATTGTGGGTTCCACATGTTACGTGCAATTTTTAATGGTCATTACCTTGTGGGATCCCTTTCAACTGAAATGGCCTGGCACACTTCTTTGTACTGTTTGATCGAAACATATTCTTTTGCCTACTATCTTGCTTCCCTCCCCTCTCACATCCAAAATGGATCCCTCCCTTAAGGTTGTGATGAGTTCTGATTCAGTGATAACAACTATGTTATTATCCTTACCGATGCCTCGACACCAAACTAACAAAGTTGAACTCGATGTGAATACCTATAAAATTTAAGACAAAAACATGTTAGGAACACCAATAAACTTGTAAGTAATAAACAATAAACTTGTTATGGGACTAAGCTAATGACTGAGCTTTGGCCATGGATCATGAGGGAAAGGGTAACTCCCCTTCAATGACCTAACAACCAGAGTGCGACTAATCTCTTGAGGGCTTGCGACTGAGTGCGACTAAGCTTTGGCTATGAATCTTGAGGGAGGGGTAACTCCCTTCCAGTTGCAGATCTGGTTTCTAGTGAACAAAGGCAACAAGTTGATACTACTATTGTTCCAGAGGGAAGAGGTGACTGATCTGGAGCAAGTCAACAACAGCAATTGCAAGAAGGTGATTAACAAGTGGCCGGTTATGGGAATTGGAGGGGGTTGTTTGGCAACAAAGCAAAGGGAAAGAACCCCCATCGTATTACAGAGAAGCATTGCTTGAAAATGGAGTGCTCAAATGCCCACCAATTATTTGTCAATATGGCACTGAGATATGGAAGGAGTACCTTGTGGGTTTCTTTTTGGAGAAAACTCTTCCTTATACACTGGTAAAGAATGCCATTGACAGAGCCTGGAAACCAAAAGGAAATCTCAAAATCGCAGCAGATGGAGAGTATTTCTTTTTAAATTTCTGAGAAGAAACAATAAGTGGGATGCTTTGATAAAAATTAAATTCAAGTAGCAGGCAAGATAATGTCTATTAGGCCTTGGGGTGAGGATCTAGAAGGAATGAAGAAGGGATTAACAACGGTTCCAATGTAGGTGCATTTCTATAATGTTCCTAAGGTCTTATGGAGTAGAGAAGGGTTAAGTTTTCATAGCAAGTACTATTGGTAGACCTCTAAAGTTCGATGCATCCATAGAAGATAGGAAAAGACTTGGTTTTGCAGCAGTCAGTATTGAGATAATGCCCAATTTTGATCAGCCAGAGAGTATAATGGTGGATACAGGTAGAATCAATGGAGAGTATACAGAGGTGTTCATTAACTATCCCTGGAAACCATTGATGTGTTCTTCATGTCATTCGTTTGGTCATGCCAAGGGAGATTGTAAAAAAAAAAGGTTTTATACCATATGAGAGGAGAAGGAATCAAAGAAATCAAACCGAACAAGTAAGCAACGAAGAGAAACAATAGGCAGGGAAAGTAAACGAAGGGGTTTGGGAAGTGGTCAAAAGCAAAAATTCAAAGAGGAATCAAACTAGAGAAGTAAGACGAACAAGATAAGATGATAGGATCCCTCAACCAAACAACAAACAAGGGGGATTCTTTTGCAGTTCTTAGTGTTAGGATGGAGGAAATAGCAGAGGTAAATAGAGAAGAAGGGGAGATCCTCTTGGGGGAATAAGGTAAAATAGGGAATGTACAACAGAACAATACGAAGGAAACTGCGAAAGAAAATGGAGAGATGGATCTTAGTCAAGATACAAGAAGTTGTGAAGATAAGCAACAAAGTGAGGGGAAACAATTTAATCCTGAAATAAATCAACAAGATGATATACAAGAAGAACAGCTAATCAACATAGGTGATGCAGTCATTTTTCGCTCCCTGCTTTGATCTAGTCCCGCTGACCTGCACAAGTAACACACGTGAGCCACGGACCACTGTTGTGGTGGTTGATGGCACTCCGATGCTAAAGTCAGACATGGATCTGAGGAAGGTGCAATGCTGTAAATAGAAAATTTGTAGCGTACCTTAGCTTACCAACTTCATGTCTTATTTATAGTACAGGAGTCCTAGTTCTACCATGTCGTCGAAGGCGTAGTTTAGGAAGGAGATCTTCGTGGAGATTCTTCTCTAATTAGGAGTTGTGTTGTAGGAGGGAAGTTCCATGTTAGCCTTGCGCTCCTAGATACGCTGGAGATAGTTCCCAATCCAAGAACAATCCGTAGAAGGAAGTTTTCCTGTGTGAAATGTACTCTGGTATTTGCTTCCTAATTGGAAGCAGAAAGCTATTGTAGTTTTCTGTCCGAAGCTGATCCTAGAGATACTTGCCTTAGTAGGACTTACTTGCCTTAGTAGAACTATTGTGTTACTTCGTGCCGCTTATGTCCGCGTGTTTGCGATTCCTTCTGCTAACTCATGGCAGATCGAAGTGTCAGCGGATGCGCGGTGCTTTTGGGTGTGGTATTTCTCAGTCACTCCTGGTATCGCGCATGAGAAAAGTGACCTCGCTTGACAGCATTGTGAGATTTTGACTGCATCGTTGCTTGTGGCCATCCTCATCTGCCTTCTTCCATCCTGTTCAGGAGGCCAAAAATCGTTTGAGGAAGCCTGCAAGAGGATGGGATGTCTTTTGAGGATGTCAGCTGTCCATGGTAAGGTCTACATCGTTGTTGTAGGGGCGTTTTTCTGCGGTTATTCGACGGAGCAACTGACCGCTCAATCCTTTCAATCCCCTCTGACACCTTGTCCTTGATCTTGGGAAGGGGTCGAGCGAAGTCCATTGAATATATTTGTTGTCACTTGCAAATAGCTTGCATGGCCTTCTTCGGACACCTTACATAGTTAGATCGTCGAAGCGAGTCCTTACTTCATGTCGCATTGTATTCAGATGTTTGCAGTATGTAGGCTTTTGTATCCGCCTCAAGGTGTCCGTTGTTACATCTTTCCAATAATCAATAGAGTTTGTTTTCGTAATTATTTTTTTATTTCTTAATTGATTGCAAATCACATAAGCCTTTAAGAACCAAAACTCTATATTGACTATGGAAAAGGAAATTAACAATAAAAAAGGACTAGCTGTTGACGACGAGAGATTGATCATGGCTCTGCTGAAGGGTGGAGACTACTGCTTCCATCTGGCGGAGCCATGGTCTTCCCAAGATAAGGTTGTAGGTCGATGGCGCGTCTACTACCATGAAGTCCAAAAACATGACTTTTCTTAGTTGCAGCTCTCCTGCCACTATTGCTAACCTTATCTTTTCGATGGGGAAGCATTTCTTCAGGCTAAATCCAATCAGCGGGTAATCTAAAGACGTTAGGTTTTCTTCCTTGAGGTCCATATTGTGGAACGCTTTGTAGAACAGGACGTTGATCGAGCTTCTTGTGTTCACAGAGCTCTCTTTACCTCCCATCTTGCAATGGAGGCCGAGATGACTAGGGCGTCGTTGTGCAGCGCTCAGACTCCTTCGAGGTCTTTGTCCATAAAGGTCAAGGTGGGAATGGGGCTCTGAACCCTTGAATGGCAAATGCGTCTATCCTCGTCTGTGGGTTGTGTCTGCATCTTCAGTAGAGTTTGTTTGCGGGACCTGTACGACTGGTCTTCACTCGATCCGACTCCATAAAGAACATAGATTATCCCTGGAGTTTCCTTATCTATTTCTTTAATTGACTCCCCCCGATCTCTAGTTCGTTCTGGTCGCTTTTCAGAGTTCAGGAAGTCATTTAGTTTTCCCCTTCGGATCCAGTACTCAACCTCATACCTCAGACTCTTGCAGTCGTTGGTATCGTAGCCACCCTCCGCGCAGTACTTGTCGTTGTCATGCTTGGATAGGTCTTCAAGCTGCTTTGAGGGTCACTTCAGATCTTCCCAGTTTTTCATGGAGTTTAGTACCTCCGACGGGCTAGAATTGAGGGGTTTCACGGCTCTGAATCCAATGTAGTTAGAGGCTTTTCCTGGCCTGGACAACTAGGGTCTGACCTGTTGTCACTGCGCTTTCTCTTGCTCCTTTCTTCATCCTCACGTCTCTTTTCCTTCTTTTTGCCCTTAGGAGCGGAGGGCTTCTTCTCGCCTTCGGTTTCCCTCTTCACGGTCCTCAACTCCTCCAAGGTAACATATTTTCAGGTGCTCTTGAGGAGCTTCGTCATGTCCAGAAGGGGCTCTAAGGTGAGGTTTTCGTAGAGCTTTCCCTCCTTGAGGCCCGCAGTGAAGTTTGTCACGGCTGTGTCATTGCTGCATTCGTCAATGAGATTCAGCTCGTTGTTGAAGCACGTGAGATACTCTTTAAGTGTCTCATTGGACTTTTGCTTTAGAGAGAGTATGTAGTGTGGGTCTTTACGGATACGCTGGTTCCCAATGAAACGTGTCAGGAACTCCTTTGCTAGCGTCTTGAAGGCCGTGGAACCACATTAGTGCCGACTTGTTCAGGCTTGTGGGAAAAGTTTTTCACTTCACCGACTTGGCTCCTTCTTTGAGAACCATTACGTGCTGGTAATGGCGTAGGTGATCGAATGGGTCGGTGGTTCCATTATAGAAGTCAAGCTTCGGGGGATTGAACCTCCTCGAAAGGGTCTCATTCATAATTCGGTCTACAAATGGTGGGACAAAGACACGATACAGCACGTTCGGGTTGTGTGCCCCTCTGCGGAAGGGGTTCTGAGGGTTGAGCCTCTCTGCCCTGGCGGCGGGCTCAGCATTAGCCGCGCAACCTCTTCTAGTCCAATGAGAACTAGCAAGGGCTTGGCTCTCATGTGCTTGCTCTCTGCCATCCTCCGAAGACGGAGGCCCGTGCAGCTACTGGTCTCCATTAGCAGGTAGTGGATTTTGTCGCGAGAGAGCCTCCACTGCTTTGGCGATCTGCTGTATCTAAGATGTCAACATATCTATTCTGGGACCCGTCGTTGCTGTTGTTGGCATGGGAGCGTGAGTCTATTGTCTGTGCATGATCGGAACCGCTGAAAGCGGCGGTACAGCGCCAGCCTGAATGTTTGACGTGTCCCCTTGTTCTCCGTTGTTGCGTGATCTAGTGGTCACCATCTCTCTGGGTTTTGAAGGAAGACCGTGCTAGTGAAAAGTTAGGAACTTTGTCGTCTCCATGGACGCTGCCAAGCTGATGCAGTCATTTTCCGCTCCTTGCTTTGACCAAGTCCCGCTGACCTGCACAAGTAACACATGTGAGCCACGGACCACCGTTGTGGTGGCCAATGACACTCTGATGCTAAAGTTAGATAGGGACTCGAGGAAGGTGTAATGTTGTAAACAAGGAATATGTGTACCTTAGCTTACTAACTTCATGTCTTATTTATAGTACTGAAAGATTTCTGGTGACCATCGAAAGCGTAGTTTAGGAAGGAGATCTTCGTGGAGATCCTTTTCTAATTAGGAGTTGTGCTGTAGGAGGAAAGTTCCATGTTAGCCCTGTGCTCCTAGATACGCGGGAGATAGTTCCCAATCTAAGAGCAATCCGTAGAAGAAAGTTTCCCTGTGTGGAATATGCTATGGTATTTGCTTCCTAATTGGAAGCAGAAAGTTGTTGTAATTGCTTGTCTGAAGCTGATACTCGAGATACTTGCCTTAGTAGGACTTACGGGTATTGATGATAGCTGTGAGACGTGTGGGCCTAGCATGTTGTAAGAGTTCGGGTTCGTCTGGCAGACTGAATTAGGCGGGCTTGGAACCGCTTGGGCCGGATCAGTATTGGGCTGACGCTGAGGCCCGTAATTCTTCAAGATCATCATGACACGTGTATGGCTCAGGGATGTGACCGTTTCTGTGTATCATCAATGGTATTTAGAGAGATCAGCTGGAGAAGGAAAACAACGGGTATAATATGGATATAGATTTGATAGAAGAACCAGATCAGCAGATCAACTAGGAACCTTCATCTTTGATGAAGGCGAAGGAACACCTTTAAAAATAGCATTTTGGGGTGAAGATGAAGCAGATGGGGAAGGGCCTGAAGAAGATCGCGGTGTTGTTCCACCTTTTAAGCCACCATATTTTCCCAATAGAGAAACTAGAAAGGGGAAGAAAACTAAGGGATCAATTAATGAATCTCCTAAGGCTTATAAGTCTAGGAGAGGAAGAAAAAAACATTAATCCCATTGCCAAAATCAGTACATGGAATATGAGAGGTCTTAATGACCCAATAAAACAGAGGCATTTAAGAAAGTTTATTAGAACTACTAGAGTTGATGTGGTTTGTCTGTTGGAAACAAAGGTGGGTAGCAGAGTTTTAGATATGGTGAAATGCAATATAAATAAATAATGGGGGTGGGCAGAAAACTTAAATGAGGCTCCTTATGGGATAATCCTTGTAGCTTGGAACCCAATCAAAGTGAAAGTTGAAGAATTAGCAAAGTCTCCATAGTTCATTCACTGTAAGATCTGCTGGAAATAAACTTAACATCTAGATGGTCTTCAACTTCTAGATGGTCTTCAATGTCTAGATGGTCTTCAACAACCATGGTTGTTGTACCAACCATAGCCACCATTGTTGATGGTTGTTGTACCAACCATAGCCACCATTGTTGATGGTTGTTGCCTCCTTTGTAGACTTTGTTGTATTACCATTTACCTATAAATAGGTAGAGGATGTGTGTGTTCTAAGTGTGGAAAACAAAGAGAGAAATAAGAGAGTAGAAGTGTGAGTTGAGATTGTTCTCCTTTGAATAAAAAGAGTGTTTCCTTTGTTGTGATTGAATTCTCTCTTTGTGATTGCAAACCACCATAAGTGGTCATTTCCACCAACAACTGGTATCAGAGCTAGGCTCTCTGCAAGTTTCTACTCTCTTCAAAATTCTGATTCTCTGTAAGTTACTGTTCACAAGACGACGACACTGTTCACACTGTACTGTTACAGATACTGTTTACTATACGGTATTGTTCACTGTTCATACAGTACACAACTATTCATATATACGGTAGTGTTCATAAATACATTACTGTGTATACTTTTGCTCCAATGGCAAATGGAAGTGCTCAAGTCCTTATCCCGAAGCTGACCAAAGAAAATTATGACAATTGGTGTATCCAATTGAAGGCATTACTTGGCGCACAGGAGTGTCTAGAGCTCGTAGAAGATGGCTACGACGAACCAGTGTCCAAAGAAGAAGAAAAAAGCTTGCCAGATGCAGAGAAGTTGGTCCTCAAGGCCAATAGAAAGAAAGACTGCAAAGCAAAGTCTATTCTTTATCAAGGTCTCGATGAAGCCACGTTCGAGATCATTGCTTCCGCAGAAACGTCAAAAGGCATATGGGAAACTCTACAAAGAGTATACCGGGGTGCCGACAAAATAAAAAAGATTCGCCTCCAAACATTGCGAGGTGAATTTGAATCATTGCAGATGAAGTCCTCAGAATCTATTTCCGATTACTATACTAGAGTTATGGTAATCGTTAATCAGATAAGAAGAAATGGAGAAGCTCTCACAGAAAGTCGAGTTATTGAAAAATTCTTGAGATCCCTAGATCCAAGATTCGACTATGTTGTCGTGGCCATTGAAGAGTCCAAAGATTTGGACACGATGACGGTAGATGAGCTTGTGGGTTCATTACAAGCCCATGAACAGAAAATTGTGAAAAGAGGTGAAGACAAGGCAATGGAGCATGCCTTGCATTCCAAGCTGTCCCTCAGGAATGATAGCTACGAACAAGGAATGACATCACAAAGAGGACGAGGACAAGGACGAGGTCATGGATCTCGTGGACGAGGATCTGGGAATACAGGACCCAGAGGCAATGGCGGTAGAGACACTACCAAAGGAGGACGAGGCCAACAAGCTTATGCTCCTAGAGGAAGATCGAAAGGAAGAGGAGGAGGTTACAATTACCGTGACAAAAGAAATGTACAGTGCTATAATTGTAATAAATATGGGCACTATAGCACAGAATGTCGTGGAAATCCTCCAGCAGCAGTTCAAGAACAAGTCAATTATGCAGAGCAAGAGACTACCATAAAAGGTCCAGCTGCATTATTTGCCCAGCAAGGTTCTGGACAGAACCAAAATAATGTTTGGTATCTAGATTCTGGAGCCAGCAATCACATGTGCGGACAACGGGAGCTATTTGTTGATCTAGATGAGACTGTGCAAGGACAAGTCTCATTTGGTGACTCCTCGAAGATTCCTGTGAAGGGAAAAGGCGACGTCCTAATCAAGATGAAAAATGGAGATCATGACTACATCTCAAATGTGTATTATGTTCCAGCCATGAAACACAACATGTTGAGTATGGGTCAACTCCTGGAGAGAGGTTATTTTCTCTACATGAAGGACCATCATCTTACAATCAAGGATGCCAATGGAAGACTGATTGCCTATGTGAAAATGTCCAAAAATAGGATGTTTCCACTAAACATTCAATATGATGCAGCAAAGTGCTTGAGCGCCGTCGCCAACAATGAAGAGTGGCTCTGGCATTTGAGACTTGGACATCTGAATTTTTCAAGTTTGAAGATGCTAGTTAGCAAGAAAATGGTCAAAGGTATGCCCCATATTGACCATCCAGATGAAATCTGTGAGCACTGTGTCCTCAGCAAGCAACACAGAGCTAACTTTGTTAAAGAAGTAAACTGGCAATCAAAGAAGCCGCTGGAGTTAGTGCACACTGACGTGTGTGGTCCATTGAAGCCAATGTCAACTGGACAAAATAAGTACTTCCTTACATTCATTGATGACTGTAGCAGAAAGACATGGGTGTATTTTTTAAAAAGGAAGTCAGAAGTAATGAATTGCTTTAAAGAGTTTAAAGCATTTGTTGAGAAGCAGAGCGGCTACTACATCAGAACCTTGAGATCTGATCAAGGTGGAGAATACACATCAGATGCCTTCGAAAACTTCTGCAAGGAACAAGGCATCAGGCATCAGATGACACCAGCTCATACGCCGCAGCTGAATGGTGTTGCAGAAAGAAAGAATCGAACAATTCTTGATATGGCAAGGAGTCTGCTCAAAGGAAAAAGTTTGCCCAAGCAATACTGGGCTGAAGCTGTGTCATGTGCAGTATATTTACTGAATCGCTGCCCAACCAGGAGATTGCAAAATGTCACTCCAGAAGAAGCATGGAGTGGTCACAAGCCAAGTGTTACTCATCTCCGAGTTTTTGGCTGTGTGGCTTATACAAAGATACCTGAGGCGAGAAGGTCCAAACTCGACGACAAAAGTGAGAAATGCATTTTTGTTGGATATGGTGACAGAAGAATGGGATATAAGTTATATAATCCCATCACAAAGAAGGTGATCATGAGTAGAGACGTCATCTTTGAAGAAGATAAAGCTTGGCACTGGGATAGTGATCAAGAGGAAACTAGATGGATCAATACTGATTTGATCCTTGAAAATGAAGAAGGAGTATCAACAATACCTTCAGAAGGTCCGATAGATGAGCCACAAACTCCGGTACATGGATTTCCTACACCAACATCGGTGTCACCTTCGTCATCAGCAATTTCATCATCAACATCCTCACCAGAAGGACCAAGAGGGATGAGAAATTTACAAGATTTATATGATGCCACCGAAGTCAGCGAGGATACAAATTTATTTTGTTTCTTCGCTGATTGTGACCCACTCAACTTCACTGAAGCTGTCACAGAAGAAAAATGGGTGAAAGCAATGGATGAAGAAATTCATGCCATTGAAAAGAATGACACCTGGAAGCTAACTGATCTACCAGAAGGAAAGAAAGCTATTGGTGTAAAATGGGTCTACAAAACAAAAAAGAATGCCAAAGGTGAAGTACAAAGGTACAAGGCAAGACTAGTGGCAAAAGGCTATAAACAAAGAGAAGGCATTGACTACGGAGAAGTATTTGCTCCTGTAGCCCGACTGGAAACAATCAGACTGGTGATCTCACTAGCTGCACAACATAAGTGGAAGATCTATCAACTTGATGTGAAGTCAGCATTTCTGAATGGTTTCCTGGAAGAAGAAATCTATGTTGACCAGCCGCTTGGATATGTTGAAGCCGGCAACGAAACTAAAGTGTACAAGTTGAAGAAAGCTCTCTATGGCCTAAAACAGGCTCCACGTGCTTGGAATACCAGGATTGACAAGTATTTCCAAGAAAATGGATTTGAAAAATGTCCATATGAGCACGCGATGTATGTGAAAAAGGAAGCTGATGGAAGCATGTTATTTGCATGCTTGTATGTCGATGATTTAATTTTCACCGGCAACAACTCAATCATGTTCGAGGTTTTCAAGAAAAGCATGGTGCAAGAGTTTGAGATGACAGACATTGGTCTGATGGCACACTTTCTTGGCCTCGAAGTGACACAGAAAGAAGATGGGATTTTTGTATCCCAAAGTGGTTATGCCAAGAACATTCTTGAGAAATTCAAGATGGACAAAAGCAATCCGGTCTCAACTCCAGTTGAGAGTGGACTGGAATTGAGGAGGAAGAATAAAGTGGGAAATGTTAATCCAACATACTTTAAAAGCTTAGTAGGAAGCTTGAGATACTTGACATGTACCAGACCAGACATACTCTATGGAGTAGGACTGATCAGCAGATATATGGAGACACCAGATCAGTGTCACTTGAATGCAGCCAAGAGAATTCTCCGCTACATCAAAGGAACGGTGAATGAAGGTATGTTCTATACTTCATGTGAAAATTTCAGTCTTACTGGTTACTCGGATAGTGATTGGGGTGGAGACTTGGATGAAAGGAAAAGTACAACAGGGTTTGTCTTTTTCATGGGAGATACATCGTTCACTTGGTCATCCAAGAAGCAATCGATAGTGACGCTATCGAGTTGTGAAGCTGAATATGTTGCAGCTAACTCAGCTGTATGTCATGCAATATGGTTGCGAAATATGCTAAAGCATTTGGGATTTCCTCAAGAAATTCTCACAGGGATTTATGTTGATAATCGATCAGCAATTGCTTTGGCGAAAAATCCTGTGTATCATGAAAGAACCAAACACATCGATACACGTTATCATTTCATTCGAGAACACGTGAAGAACAAAGAAGTTGAACTGATATCCTGCAAGTCAAATGACCAAGTTGCAGATATCTTTACAAAGCCACTGAAGGGTGAAACATTTACCAGATTGAAGTACATGCTCGGAATGATATCCCTCGATTAAGTTTAAGGGGGGAATTTGCTGGAAATAAACTTAACATCTAGATGGTCTTCAACTTCTAGATGGTCTTCAATGTCTAGATGGTCTTCAACAACCATGGTTGTTGTACCAACCATAGCCACCATTGTTGATGGTTGTTGTACCAACCATAGCCACCATTGTTGATGGTTGTTGCCTCCTTTGTAGACTTTGTTGTATTACCATTTACCTATAAATAGGTAGAGGATGTGTGTGTTCTAAGTGTGGAAAACAAAGAGAGAAATAAGAGAGTAGAAGTGTGAGTTGAGATTGTTCTCCTTTGAATAAAAAGAGTGTTTCCTTTGTTGTGATTGAATTCTCTCTTTGTGATTGCAAACCACCATAAGTGGTCATTTCCACCAACAAGATCACCTATCTTGAGTCATGGGAGTCAGTGCTATGGCCAACTTTGTATGCCAAGAATAGCAGGAATGAAATAGCTTGTTTATGGGAAGACTTGAAGCAAATTGGTCAGAATGTGAGTATGCCCTGGCTACTTGTGGTAATTTCAACTGTTTAGCTCATGTTGATGAGAAATAGGAGGTAATCAGTTGACTACAAGAGAAACTAGTGAACTTCAAACAGTTATGCTGGAGAATGATCTACAAGACATTAAAGCTACAGGATGCTATTACAACTGGACTAATAGGTCAATTGGTGCAGATAGACAGTTGTCAAAGTTAGATAGATGTTTGGTGAATAAAGACTGGGTGAGTATTCTGGTTCATGTGGAAGGTGAATTTTTAGAGAGTGGTGTGTCAGACCATTCCCCCTGTGTTGTCACTTGGCATGAAAGGATGGAAAGAGACCCAATCCCCTTTAAGTTATTTGGAACATGGACTGAGGAAGAGGATTTCATAGATATTGTTGAGGTATGGGGGGAAAAGATCAAGAAACTCCTCTATATATTTTGCAAGAAAAAATTAAAAGCTCTGGAGATGAATTGAAAGCATGTAGTAAGACAAAATTCAGTTGCCTAGATAAACAAGTAGATGACTTGAAGAAAGAGTTGGAGATGATTCAAAACCAAATTCAGCAGAACCCAAGGAATAGGCAATTAGCCATTCAAGAAAATGCGATTCTCGATAATTACAACAAGGCTTATAAGAAGCAGGAGAGCATGGCAAGAGAAAAAAGTAGAGCTATTTGGCTGCAAGCTGGAGATAAAAATCTTCCTTATTTTCATATGGCGATTAAAGGTAACAAGGCTCACAATAGTATATCAAAAATAAAGGACGATACAGGAGAATGGAAGAAAATGACAGTTTTATTGAGTACTATAAGGCCTTATTGGGTACCAATAATATAGTGGAGAACAAGGATATGGGTACTTATTTGAACTTCCAGAGTTGCATAAATGCATAACACAATGAGATGATGATTAAGCCAGTCACCAAAGAATAAATTAAAACAGTTTTGTTTAGTATCAAGGATTATAATGCTCCTGGGCCAGATGGGTTTAGTGCTAAATTCTTTAAGTTCAGCTGGGTGGTAGTGGAAAAGGACTTCATTAAAGCAGTGAAAAACTTCTTCAAAAAGAACAAATGTTCACTACAAGAAAAGTCCTCATTTATAGCATATATTTATAGCGTTGTTTTACCAAAGTGCTATTATTGACTGCCTTATTAATAGCATTTCTTTGCTTATGCTATGAAAAGGCTATCAAAATGGGCTGGGCGGGAGTCATATTTCGTAAGGTGCCAAATTGCCCGCTCGATAAAAAAAAAAAAGAAAAAACAAAACAAAACAAAAAAATAAGGAAGGAAGCAGGAAGCCAAATTAAGTTTGTTCCCTCTGCCTCTCTGTCTCCCTTTCTGATCTGCTCTGCTCTCCCTCTCCGTTCTGCTCTCCCTCTCCGATATGCTCTCCCTCTCCGATATGCTTTCCCTCTAGCTGTCAACTCCCTCTCCGACTACCTGTTTCGCTGTGCTCTTCCTCTCCGACGTGCTCTACTTGTCGCCGTGTTCTCCCTCTCTGTTTCAGGTTTCAGGTCTCAGGTCTCTGATTCTCAACACGCTCACTCTCTCTTGATTTGCTTTGCTTTCACCACAAACCCTAACAATTATTTTTGTATCAGTTTTTGAAGTAATGGATGTTATGGATTGGTAGATTGAAGGCTTTGAACAATTGAACAACAAGGAGGTGACGAGGAACAAACAGTGAAGGATCCTAGGACAATCGCAAGAAAGTAAGTTGTGTGTTTTGATATACATTGTTTATGTTTTTGGATAGGATGTTGAGTTTTTGCCTGTTGTTTGTTTGTTTGAGTGATTGTTTCTTGGTTTTCTTGAAGATATCAACTCGAACTAGCCAAAAAAGCTGTAGAAGAGAATGTTATTGTGTATTTAGGGACTGGATGTGGAAAGACTCATATAGCCGTGTTGTTGATCTGGGAACTTGGTCATTTGATCTGGAAACCGGAAAAGAATGTGTGTTTTCTTGTCTCCAACAGTTCCGTTGGTTCATCAGATGAGGTTTATTTTTAGTTTCTTAAGTTTGATTGAGTAAATAAGTGTGTTTGACGCGTTCTTTATTTATGATATATGATGATAGGTAAGATTAGTGATTTTGGAAAAGTTTGATTGATGATTTTGAAGTTTGGTTGAGGAAACACGCGCCTTGGTTGTGTTCTTAAGTGATGATTGATGACATGTAAAAGTAATGATTTTGAAAGTTTGATTGATGATTTTTTTAGTTTGGTCAAGGAAATACGCACGGTTGTTGTGTTCTTGGTTGATGATAGATTTGTGTGTTTTGCTATTGGTTGATGATTTATGTTTTATAAATTAGAGAAGCTTTTATAATTTGTGGTTTGGTTGAGGGATGGATTTATTTGCTCGAGTTCTTCATTAATGAGGCTCTCATGAGGTAGAGAAGCAAATGATTTATGCCTCTAGATTTTCTTTGACTGGATATCTTGTTTGTGATTGATGAGTTATTTTCTAGTCAATAAGAAAAGTAAGAGTTGTTTAGTGTGAGTTTATTGATGATAAATGTCATTAAAATGTTAAGTTTCGTGCCAGAAATGAGCATTTTTATCATCATGACTTCAATGTGGTTATAATTTTACTGCATGCTTATAATTCATTAATGCCTTTTGTGTATGAATTATGTTCAAGGAAATATATCAATCATTAAATCGTAATAAGTTACAAAAATTTGATGGTATCGTGAGTCCTGTTGTGATCATTGAGTTTGATACTTGGTACCTCTATTTGAAACCAAATGTTATATGAGTCCAATTCGATTAATACATAGGTGGATAAATCACTGACTCTTAAAAAAAGCACCATTCTTACCTTCTTTCCATTTATACCTTCAGCAGAAAAATTCATATTGTGTGAGTTTCGGCCAAATTAATTCCTTTTTTTTTTACTGTGTAAAACACTCTAGAAGGACCAGTGTTACTGAAGTCAAACACACATTTTTTTAAGATTCCCATTTGGTCAAATTAGAACAATAATAAAGGAAACGGTGATGACTGGAATCTGTAAGAAATGTAAAATCACCATCCCAAGATAGTGAGAAAAAGTGTACATGCTTTTGGACTAATACTGATTACTACTTACAACATTAGATTCACCACTTTGCTGAAAACGGTGACAATATTTTAACTTGGACTTGAGCTACCGGGTCATTTGACATTACACTTTAATTTTCACACACCTCTTGCCGTCGTTGGCTCATTCAAATACATGTCGTCTTCATAGGATTCTAAAACAGACTCCTCTAAGTTTTGAACCTATCTCATTGCTGAAAGGAGTATTAAATGCTTAACATCCATATATCTTGGTACACTCGTAACCTAATGAGTCCCCTTCATTGAACAACCTTAGCATCATGTGATTTAAATCTTATAATTGAACCACAGGTTGCATTGCAATCAATGTTGTAGCATAGACAGAAAAAGAAGACAACTGAGAAAGAAGAGATCAATTTATAGTTCTTTGTTTAGTTATTCCTTGCACCATGAACAATTCTGTTTGCCATTTTCCTTATTTTTTTCATCTGCTCGGAGATAAGGGTTTAATATTTGCAGTTATTTTCCTATAACTACAATTCTCAGCAAAGCTTGACATTTCATCCCTGATTTTTGTAGCAAGCGGACGTCATAACGAAATCAACTGATTTTAAAGTTCAGACCTACGTCGGCCATACTAAGCATTTGAACCATCAAGAATGGGAGAAAGAGATGGAAAACTATGAGGTTCCATTCACACTCTATGCAGCTTATCTTCTTCATAATCTATGATTTTAAAGTGATTTGAGTAACTTTTTTTTCCCAATATAAAAAGAAATTTTTTTAGAAGAATTTCATTTACTGATAGATTGCCTTGCTAAAGTTGTTCATATGGAAGATTCAGGTAGCTAAAGGGTAACAATTACCCTAAATAGTTATGGTATAATGTTTTTTTTTTTTTTAATCCAGGTCAGTATCCTCGACAAAAAGATTTAATTATAGGCGCAATGTTTGAGACAAACTCATATGCGTTTTTTGTTCTTTGATGTTGCAGTTGTCAATGATTTCAAGACTTAAGAGTGATCATTTCGTTGAGTTGGTTGGTTATTGTCTGGAGAATAATAACTGCATCTTGGCTTATCAATTTGCTACTTTAGGTTCTTTACATGACACTTTACATGGTAACTCCAACGTCATTCCTTTTATTATCAACTTTGAGTGTCAGTCCCTAGGATACGTTTGAGTTTTCATGTGCTGAAAGCTGAATTATTCATAAATTATTTGGCGCAGGGAGGAAGGGAGTGCAAGGGGCTGAACCAGGCCCAGTTCTTAGCTGGAGCCAACGGGTAAAAATTGTTTATGGTTCAGCAAGAGGTCTTGAGTATCTTCATGAAAAAGTCCAACCACCAATAGTCCATCGGGATGTTAGATCGAGCAATGTGTTCCTATTTGACGAATACTTGGCGAAAATCTCTGAGTTCAATTTGACCAATCAGTCACCCGACTCGACAACTCGCTTACATTCGACTCGAGTTTTGGGAACCTTCAGATATCATGCTCCTGAGTAAGCTTACGCTAATTGATAGTTCACTCTACTATTTTCAAACTTGAATGAGAATGATAGTTTCAGGGGAAAAATGAAAGGTTGGTCTTTAATCCGTCATAATAACTTTAAACTTCGAAAATTTCTTTACTTTGCCTACTTAATGTATATTGGTTTGGGATTCAATATGAATAAATGAGAGTATTCAATATATTATGAAGTAGTTATTTATAAAAATAAAATAAATAACACCCTATGTATAAAATATATTCTTAGCGGAACAATAAGATGCATTCCATGTGTCTGCAATTATATTAAGATTCATCTGTACAAATTAGTTTTCGAGCTGTTTTCGGTATTTAAGTTGTATTTGGTTTGCTAAGGAAGTGATGGGAAAATGTTCACAACTATGAATCTAACTACAAGTGGATATGGTGACTTGTATGATTATCCTTTTGCTCCATTTTACTGATTTTCATGTGTAGATCCCAAGTTAAACAACGATTATCCGCCAAAGGCTGTAGCTAAGGTGTTTTTCACTTCTTTCTGTTTCTTAACAATTGTGATCACAATCTAGCTATAATTATTATATAATAATGATTTGAAGTTCTTTTGAAATCTAAACAGAAATAGAAGTAAAATGAAAGAGAATATAGTTGGTTAATTTGCTAGGGTGCAATGAAGTAGGTCACATATAAACTGGTTTATTCAAGCAGTCTAATTTCCAAAACTGGGCTCATACATTCTGCTTTTGTAGAAATTGTTGTATTTCTTCTTACCAGATCAACGACTATCAAGGGGTGTTTGTTTTTGTCTCTAAACCTAATTAGAGGTCTGAAATTTGCAAAATATGGAACACTCTTGACGAAATTCAGATCTCTAACTAGATCAATTAGCAACATCAACACCCCTTAAGTTGTGCTTTTATCTGAAAATCAAACAAGTTTATCAATGCAAACTGATGTTTATTTAACTATATCCATATAGTGTAAGCTTGACAGAGACTCCAAGATCAATAACACACGGAGGCACTTATTCCTACGGCGAGTCTTCAAATAGTGCTGCTGGTGTTTCTGGCGATCGACCTATACATAGAAAGGTTGGTGACCCTTGATCTCAGTTTTGTAATGTAGCTTTTCTTATAAAAGTCTTGAGAAATACTTTTGTATTTTTATAACTCCAAAACAAAAATCAGTTATCATTTTTGTCAGTCCCTATGCAGTGGGATTATGTTCGTATTAGCTTAAACTTAGACTTCTACTTCACTTTGAACACAAAATTCCATTTGAAATTTCCAGCTAATTACCTAAGTATTCTGATAATGAGTTGCACAGAGTGTCAAACAAGTTTTTTTTCAATGGCAAATATGGTTGGTAATATCAAGGTCATCTTAATCTGTGATACTTCAGTGCTTGTACGCAAGCAGATCTCAGCTTGATGAATGTGTTAGCTCTAAACACATGTGCATGACTCCATGTTAACAAGTCTTGTCACAGAATATATCTACTGGTCCTCCAAGCTCACTTTTGCAGGTTGCAGTAAAAAATAATCAACATCCTGTTTGGCACTTCATTCACACTTATGAAGATATCATGAGAATTACTGAGAATTTGAGTGAGAAGTATATAATTGGTTATGGAGCATCAAGCACTGTTTACAAATGCGTACTGAAGAACACCAAACCAATTGTAGTCAAGCGACTTTATACTCGATATCCACATAACTTGCGGGAATTTGAGACAGAACTTGAAACCGTTGGCAGCATTAAACACAGAAATCTTGTTAGCTTACATGGCTATTCACTGTCGCCTAATGGAAATCTACTCTTTTATGATTACATGCAGAATGGCTCGCTCTGAGATCTTCTTCATGGTTTGTTCTCTTATCCTCATGTTATGTTCTCTGCTTTTCTTATGGAACTGATTTGAGAGGTTACTGATCGTTCTTTCTTCAACAGGACCAGCGAAGAAGGTAAAGCTTGATTGGGATACACGGTTGAAAATAGCTGTGGGAGCTGCGCAAGGGATTGCTTACCTTCACCATGATTGTAATCCTCGCATTATTCATAGAGACGTCAAGTCTTCTAATATTTTGGTTGACGATAATTTTGAAGCCCATCTCTCAGATTTCGGTATTGCTAAATGCATCTCGTCATCAAAAACCCATTCTTCGACCTATGTCATGGGCACAATAGGCTATATTGATCCCTAGTATGCTCGCACCTCTCGCCTCAATGAGAAGTCTGATGTTTACAGCTTTGGTGTTGTTCTTCTAGTGTGGTGCTGATATGCAAAAGAAAGCTAATACTACCTCCTGGAAAAAAGTTGAATGTTCGAAAAAAGATGAAGGTCTTGATGTTTTGAATTTGAAAGTATGGAACAACGCAGCCTATTGTCATCATCTATTTCATATTGCTAGTAAAACAAAGTCTATATGGGTGTCATGGGTTGAGAAACATCAGATGAAGAGTAAAAGACTACGGACTATGGATATTCCCAAGGACTGTTTATGGGTGTGAAGATCTATTCTCAAAAGCAAAACTCAGTGCTCTGTTCTTATGAAGTACAGAATTGAAGGGGGGAGGGAAGTCTCTTTCTGGCATGACCCATGGACTGGAATAGGTATCCTACGTGCTATAGTTCCCTATGATAGAAGATGGAGATCATGCATCCCTGAAAATGCAAATGTTTAGCAAGGTGAAAAGAAGTTCTGGATGGAATTTTCCAAGAACCTCTGATAGTGTCATCGAGCAATTATGGGAAGAGTTTGCAAAAATAGAAACAAGAAGTCACAACCATGATGACAAATTAGTTTGGTCATCAACACCCATTGGAGAGTTTTCTATTAAACAAGCATATAGGGATTTAATGAGAAAAGAAAATAGATCAAGATGGTACAAGATTGTATGAGATGCTAATGGAAGTCCAAAATACAACTTTTTTAGCTGGATGGTGACCCAAAATGTGATTCAAACTCAGGATAGGCTATGCTACAGTGGCTTTCTAACTCTCTCCAGTTGTTGCTTGTGTAACCAACAAGAGAATACTCAACATTTGTTCTTTAATTGTGATTTTTCTACGTAGGTGTGGAAAGGTCTGTTGAACTGCTCGAGTTTTAGAAGGCAGGCGCTTCAAGCTAATCAGGAATGGAAGTGGGTCCATGCAAGTACCTTAGGGGCAATCTTAAGGCAATTCATTGTGAGAACAATTTGGAAATGCACTATGTACATCCTGTGGGAAGAAAGGAATGCAAGGAGGTTCAGGCTCATTTATAGTACAACAGAGCAGGTTATGAATAAAAGAAAAGCGCTGATTGGAGAATGGCTTCACGTAAGTGTGAAACATGTGAAAGATATGGTACAATAGGCAACTATGTGATCAGTGGAACCTAACACCCAACTTCAATAATCTAATAGTAAAAATGTATTGGTGGGAACACCCCTATAATGGAATAGTTAAACTGAGTTAGGATGGGTCTTTGAAGGAGAATTTTGCTCAAATAGGGGTAGTGATAAGAAGCAAGGAAAGTAGAGTTATTGGGGGATTCACAGGTAGAATATCAAAAGGATCAATTCAAAATATTTGAAACTTGTGCATTGCTAGTGGGTCTCAAACTGGCAAAAACCTTGGGACTTCAAAAGGTTCATGTAGTGATGAATAACAAAAGGGTAATCGAAATAGTTGGAAGTCAAGGCTTGGTTCCTTGGCAGGATTACTATCTAGTAGATGAAATAGTTGTGTTGAAGGACCAGTTGGAGCTCTTCAGGATTGATCATGTTTTCAGAACTTGCAACAAGGTAGCCGATGTTCTTGCTAGCTTGGATGGTCCTGAAGGAATCAACTGGTTTTATCCACCTCTAGATAGGAATATTGATAATCTTGTAAACCTTGATATGGGTAATGATATGTACTTTAGATGACTTGGAGGAAGCACATGATTGAGTAGCCCTTTGGTGCCTACCTAGTAGGGATGTTTGGGTTTACTTGTGATGCTTGTAGGTCCTCTTTGTCCGGTCAGTGTTTTCATTACTTTTCCCCGCTTCTTGTAACCTCTTTTTTGTTTCTAATATATTGGGTGGGGTCCTGCCAACCTCAGCTTACTTTGCAAAAAAAAATTAACAAAAATTGAAAAAAATAAACTTGTAAGAATAGTTATATTTGAATTAACCTAACATCTTCTGTAAGAAATAAGTCACTATCGTCAAGCACATCTTCCAATGCTCTTTCCTCATTGTTCATCTCATCATTACTATCAACATGATTGTTTGTAGGTATTTTGAAGCGTATTACACCCATGAGAAGGGACTATGCACAAATTAATAATGGAACTTATAAGTAAAATCGACAAACAATAGCAACAACAACAATATCACAACAAGAAAAAAATTAAAATGCAAGTTCATCTCAAGTTGAGAGTGTTACCTCAAGTGGAATGATAAAAAGTTCATCTTCCTCTTTAAATTGTTCATCTTTTTCACCCTCATATCCACCGTTGTAATCGACAAGGCTATAATCATCAACTTCACTAAACCCATCCATTTCGACATAAAAAGTTCAACCAAACTCCTTACAAACAAATTTGAGGAACTACAAATGAAAAAGAACAGTCGACTGTGTTGAGAGGGGACAATGGCAAATTCCGGCGAGCTTGGTTGGAGAGAGAAGACAATAAGGAGGGGAAGAGATGTTTGCGAGGGAGAGATGACTTCTTGCCCTAGGAGAGAGACGCATGTTTGTGTTTTTTGTGGTGGTGTGAGAGAGCAGGTAAAAAAATTGGATGGGTGGTGTGGGTGAAAGTAAGTTGCGATGCGAGATAGTCGCTACCATTAATTAGTGGTGAGAAATTTTCTCTAAATCCGCAATTGAATAGGAATTGTGCCATACCACACCAGTTCCAAACCGAACCGTAGGTTTTTTTTTTTTTTTTTACTGTTTCAGTACTACTACCAAAACATACCAAATTAGGATGGTAAGGTTCTGATCCCTAGTTTTGAAATACCGAAATAATTGAACCTTACGAATCGTAAATATTAAGTTATTAACAAAAGAAATTATTAGCTTTCTACTTTATCTCTTTTTTTGTTTGTAATTTTCGTTTTCAGTTTTTCTTTTAAGTCCAAATTATAAAATATTTGTTCAATGTATATTACAAGAAGTGTAGAATTTGAATTAATTACAATAATTCAAATTTGAAGGTGTATAAAATTACATGAATTTGGACGGACCGTATTGGGTACAAGATTGTATCAGTTTAAAAAACCCTTAGAATCATCCCGAACTAAAATTTATGGAATGGTACCGACTGGACCATGCCCACAACTTTCAATAAACCTTGCCATGTTGACCAACACGTTTTCATTTAATTAGGGGCGTTCCAAAACACGGGTGATATTTCCTTAACCCAATCAGGGAAACATCCCATTAATGCTTCCAATGTATTGTAATCATTTTTGGGATGGTTCCAATGCATCCATTCCATTGGGTTATATAAATCTCATTAATGGTTCACTTATAAAAAGGATTCATTTGACAACAACCATTTTCAATTCAAACACCAAACACGCAGTTGGAAAAAAAAAAAAGGAGAGTGGGAAGAAGACGATGAAGAAATGGAAGAAAAAAAACATTTCGAGTCTTTTGATGAAGACGATGATGAAGTTGAAGTCGATACATAACTAGCCAATTTCTTTGCTATGTAGTCTTGAGCTATACTTAAACGACTACCGATGACATTTTTTTATGTCAAGGTCGAATGAGTCCAATTTGAATTTCCTAAAAATGAGTCCAATTTGAATTTCCCATTTTTAGCACAATTTGTGTGAAATTAGTTGTTAAAATTATGTATGATATGCAGGTGTATACAACAAGATAGATTGAAAAAAAAAAAAAAAAAATATATATATATATATATATATATATATATATATATATATAGTGTTGCTTGGTGCTAGGCAACGCCTAGGCGAGCTAGGTGCCCAAGCCAAGCCTATCGCCTCGCATTGCCTAGCGCCTGGGGCAACATAGGTCCTCTGATAACCCAAGTGGTCAGCCGTCATTTGATGAATCCTCTAGTGATTCATCAAATGATTATGATGTTGGTTGTTGTGGTGATGTCTGTGTCTAGGGTTTGGCCATGAGCTCTAGTAAGTAGTGATAATCTTATTTGGGCGCATAAAGTATAAGCTATGATGTATGTAAATCCAATAATTAAGGGAGAAAATTGGAATATTTTGGCTTAGTAAAGAAAATTGCTACTCATAGGCGACTTTGGATTTGATTAAATAAACACGACTTACACTTATTAGTGTTATTGTGATTACATTGAGAGCAACATCTAACACCCACTAAACGGAATCATGTCCAGTGACCTCAATATGAATGCATAGACGAAGGCTAATTCCCAAAGTACCTCAAACTTGCAAAGTGCCAAAACATTCATAAAGTAAAATTCGTGTTTCAGACATTCCCTAAACACTTTTAAGACAAGTACTAGATTCAGGTATGTAATTCATGAAGTGTTTTTAACAAGAAAATGAAGAAAAAGAGTACATAACCTTGAATATATTTTAAATAGTAATGAATATTATATATATATATATATATACACACTAGGGTGTTGATGCGCCCTACGTGCGCGGATATTCAATATATTTTTATTTTATTATAACAAAAAATTATTATTTAATTTATAAACAAAGTAATTATATATAAGTATATAACTTTAAGCGCATATGTTTAGTTTACAAATAAATAAGGCGCTTCAAATAATTTATGTTAGGGGTATATGTATAATTAATCATTGTTTGAGAGGCGCTGATTTTTATTGTAAAATATATGAAATGTTAAGGGCAAAGTGGAAAACCAAAAGTTAGATGTAATGGTTTTTTTATAATTTATAAATAATTGGAGTGCTTCAAATAAATTATGGTAGGGGCTTAGGTATAATTAACAAATATTTAGAGGGGTTGGGTTTTCATTATAAATAATCTGAACTTGAGAGGGCAAAATTGTATAAAAACTGTAATAGTTTTTTTGTTTACGGACACAAATACCCTTTGTTCCTTTTACCCACTTTTTGGTTTTTCTTTTCCTTTTTTCTACCTTAAAACCATTAGAAACACCCAAGTCTACTGATCTCAAACTTTCATTGTTTGTCATTGCAAAAAAAATAAAGTTACTACATTTTCTTAAGAATAAATCATTATTTGTTGATTAATCACCCTCCCCCCTTCCCTTCAACTTTACCTTGAATTAATAAAAAAGATTATGATTAGTCATGCTTAAACAAATTTGTTCTCCCTCTGCATGCTTTTTCCATTCTGACTGATATCTTTCAATTTACAGGTTCAATTCTAAGAAACACCTCACATTTTGCTCCAAAATCATAATAACAATAACAAAGGATTTAGTACTAGAAACATACCTTCCTGACACTGAGAAGTGCCCTGCATCAAGATTGCACTTAAATAGTAGTGTAATATTATCAGTCTTCATATCCCTCAACTTTGCCACAAACTTTGTTGGCTCAGAATACAAAACGCGAGGATCTGCAATGACATGACATCAGAGTACAATTAATTTTTTTTAGAATATGTCTTAAGTACTATGAATCAACCCCACATAAATGCAAACAGGGGACCTACTTCATCTTGTCCCATGGATTGCTTGTTCAAAATGAAAATATGTTCTAGTAGGAAGAAAATAACAATAATTTTGTTGCAAGTGGGGATAGATAATTTAAGACTTACCATTTAAACCAGCAGTATTGAACATGTGGGGATAATTTTGTTGCTTAACCTGTACAAAACCATTTTGGAGGGTAAGTCGTCATAGGAAGAAAAGAACAAAACAGGTAATGATAAATCTATAGTTTAACGAAAATTCATGTAAACCATGAAGTTTGATTTATAAAAATCCTTCAATACTGTAAGCAATGTAAATGGTGCAAAGATCAGATAATGCTTTTCTCCATTGGAAATAGTGCAAAGTTACTTACATTATCAACTGGAGCATAAGACTTTATATAGTAGTAATTTTTTTCTTCCCCAGGATTACCCCATTCCTGCTGCAGAATCAAAAATATCAAACAGAGTTCCAGAGTTATATACACAATCAGATTTTGTGATATTATTTTTCACCCTGCTAACAGGAAAGATTGGTCAGAATAGCATCAGATACAATTTGCAAGTGTACCATTTTAGCATTCCATGAGGATGCAAAAAATTCAAAAATCAAAATCAGTGCAGACAGGAAAGAAAGGGGGAAAAAGAAATAAAAATATTACACATGTGGTGGGTCAGAACATTTATCGTAAACAAACAAAATAATAGAAAAAAACGCATAGAATAGTCCAATGTGATCGAGGAAAGAGTGATGACCTCATACTCTTCAGGTGTGAGAGGTATAGTCGGATCCAGCATTGTAGTCAGGACATCTACAAATGGAACTTTTGCCACAGCTACCTTGATAAATCTTGCCGCATGTTCAAAACTGCACCAATAAGCAACCCTCCAGCACTCCCTCCGTAAATGCACAACTTTTCTTTTGAGCAATACTTTTTCTCTATCAGATACTTGGCACATGCAATAAAATCGGTGAATGTATTTCTCTTCTTCAAAAGCTTTCCATTATCATACCACTGCCTGCCCATTTCACCACCCCCTCGAACATGAGCTATTGCATAAACAAAGCCCTGGTCTAACAAAATAATCATTGATGCTGAGAAGACAGGTTCTGTAGATAACTGCAAATATATGGTTTTCAGTTCTTTTATCCACTAGACCAATCTATAAACAACTTTGAATGAATCATGTTTTAATCAGCCTACCTGCATTAATATATGGGTTGCTCAGACATTTTAAGGACTAAATTATAAATACCTCATATGATCCATATCCATAAAGAAGCAACGGATCAGACCCATCAAGCTTCACGAGATTCTTTTGATAAACAATTGAAATAGGAGTACGAGTGCCATCTGAAGCATTAGCCCATCTTCTCTCAGTTACATAGTTCGAGCTATTGAAACCTCCTAATACCTGGAAAGTAATGGACGATAATGAAAAAATAAAAAGTTATCATGAACCATTTGCTTAGTGGCTGGACACAAATTGTGAATAATTTCATATCAGACTAGAGAATGCGGGACAATATTGTGGCAAGTGTAGTATGGAATATAATTCATTAATTTTCACTATCCTCCAATAGCAAAAGAAGAATTTACAATGCAAACAAGAGAATGTACTAAGATTATATACTGATTCAAGTCACAAGTGCAAGTAGACAGTCTTCAGAAGTTTCAGCAGGACTTGATTGCAGCTGACAAGCAAGCCATATGTGGGGGCAATCCAGTCTAGAGACATGTAACCTAGTAAGCCATACCTAAATATTTATGAGATGGCAACTTGGCATGTGCACTTTGATTCTTCCTAAAAATGTAGAATATACAGATTTCAAACATATTTATGAGAAACATTTTTTGCTTGGGAGGATAATATCTGCATCTGAACTTAATTTTTTCTCAGAAAGAAAGACACCACAACCCCCACCTGCCCCGCCCCCGCGCAGGCGGCTTAATTGAAATTACCTTATCTCAATGCAGATCTACGGTGTCTGGTAGCACCAGGCACCCTAGAATTAGCCTACATTAAAACATAATTTGTTTGACAAGATAAAAATATGCACAAACTTCTGGGAAATCAGGCAACAACAAATTTATTTTCAAAAAAATCCGACATCATAAGAAAGGAAAAAAAATCATTAAAGAGAAAATATTTTGGAAGGTCCAACTCAAATATTATTTCTACCTACACAAGGCATGAAAGTACATAAAAAAGAAAAATGACAAAGTAGAAACGGATTAAGCAGTTTTCTTACCGTATCCATATTTTTCAAAACAGAAACACCAGTATTCATGTCATAATCATATACTGATGAAGGCGTCCTTAGTGAACTGTAAGAAAATTGTAATATGCTTGAATAAAACTCTGATTCCAAAGGCTTCACCGAGTATACAGGATCAGTAAAATTAACTGTGCGAAATTTTTCCAGCTTATTGAGTTGTTCCCCTTCAGCAGGAAGGCGATAAATAGTTAATTTGACCAGACCGTCTTCGCGCTGGGATACAACGAGATGATCCTTAAAAAGTAGTACATCCTGTATTTTCACGCTGAACAAACCAGAGGTATGTATTCAAAGTCATTAAAAAGTGTGCAACTGGAAGAACACAGGAAATATATATATATATAATTCTGCTCGAACTGAACTTTTGATAAAAGGGTGAAGTTTTTTAAGCTCTTCAATTTTTTGTTGAATTGGAAGAGAAAAATATGCAATGTAGCTAAAATTTAAGATAGACGTTACTCAAATAATTAAGTTCAGTGCATGATAACTTGGAACTCAAATACATGAATCGGACGTCAAATTGTTGGAGTTTTAGCAAAGATTTTGGTCCTAAAGAAACAAACTATAAACACAAATACACAGAAAAAAAATGGACTAGTAATTAAAAAAAAAACAAAGTGTCGAAAATACCTTTCCCTGTGAGGAAGTAGTACAGTTGTAGAAGATAAATTATCTAATGGACAGGCGAGTAACTCTGAGTTAAAGATCTCAACACTTCTCCTCTGAATAAAGAAGTGATTCCCCCTGTGGCTGACTGTTGAGGCAACACCTTCTATGCGATTTGTCAATAGCTTAAGCCCATCTTCTAGTTTAGTAGCATGCATTGAGGTAGAATACGAATCGTGTAGTTATACTCTCAGACGAAAAAAAGAAAAATCTTTTGCTCTCAGAGGTTTGTAGATCAAGAATGAACTTCTCATCTTTTTCATGATAAAGTAAGATGTCGCTTGACTGATTGGAACCCAACTTATGTAACCAAACCTATAAAACTGACTGGAGTAAGCATGTAGGAAACAAGAAAGCCAAAAATCAGATTACTAACTTTATAAAGAGCATGGAATTCTTGTTACTAAGACTGAAAATTTCCATAGCAAAGCTTTTTATTAATGTTATATTCTAATTAAATCCTAATTCTTTATTCTAAGAAAGCACTATTAGCCACAAACACTTAATATTATTGGTGGTAGTGGCAATTATAAAACTTACTTAATATTATTGCTGGTAGTGGCAATTACAAAACTAATACAAAGCCACTATGAAACAAAGTTTTCTCTAAACAAGATAAGGTCAGCGACTTATTATTAACAAGCTTAATTCTCTATATTTGAGGACCTCTAAATCAAGTAATAAAATGACATTTGCTTTACTAAATTAAGTCACTCTAGTGAGCTTCCATGCATCTTTAACCTGATCCTTGAGTTGTATATGCCCTCGTTCAATACTGTAATATTTTTCCTTGAGTTTTAATTTTGTTTTTGATGATTTCCTTATAAAAGTAAGTATAATTCATATATGGGCAGGGTTTCATTGACTAAACTTTATACTAGAACTCCATTGACCTATGTAGAGAATTTGGAATCCAATGAAAAGTGTTTCGTAATGTTACCATTGAAAATCTTAAAAATGTTGATGTTTGTATTAGTGCTGTTTCAAAAAAGTCTCAAACGTGTTGAGTAAATGTTACAAGATTTAAGGCTGAAAAAATGAAAAGTAAGCATGATAAGCATCAAATGCACCGTGACAAACAATTATTAAATATGTTACATAGTGACAAAGTACTTTAAGTTTCAGGCAACACTAGTAGGTAAATCACAATATTTATAGTTTAGGCTTGGCAATGTGACTTTTAGTTTAAAACAAAACCTAAGGGCATTTAAAGATAAAGTAGAAATTGTTTACAATAAAATGTCAGTCCCAATATAATCTGAGTGGTATAGAAGTAGATATATATTAAAAACACCAAAACCAAAAAAGGATTAAGTAGAAAGAGAGAATGCAAACTGAAACCACCACAACTGACCTTGTCTGGCCCAAGGATCGCATCCATTGTAATGTAAACTAGTGCTTCATCACCTGCCCAGTCAAGGGACGTTGTCAGACCTACTAGAGGCTTCTCAACATTAGTTTGATTTTTAGCATTAATAACATGCACGGTATAAATCTCATTTCCTTTAGTGTCTTCTGCATATGCTACCAACTTATCATTTGAACTGATCTGAAAAGGGAACATTGCCAGAGGGTGGGAAAAAAATGAAAAACGTGACACATCTAGTAAAATGTAGAAGAAGAATAAACAGTTAAAAGCTACACTTACTTTGTAAACCAGGAAGTAGTAGTTGTGTCCTTTTGCCATAATGTTCACATCCAGTATAACTTCCTCTGGAGCGGCATCAGGTCCTGTTGGCATAGAATCATACACAGAAACTGGGGCACTACAGTTGGTAACAAGACGCCTACAGTACTGAGGATACACTCCTTTCCTTCCAATGATTTGCTATAATAATAATAACATCCACTACACAAAAAATCCCCATTAGCAACGGTTTTAAACCGTAGGGGTAACCCATTGTCACGGCTAAGAGCCGTGGGCTACAGAGGCGTCGCGAAATTCCATTTAACGGCTATAAACCGTTGCTAAACATTTTAGCAACGGTTTTATGTTTGAGGAGGTGTGGTGATTTTCAGCATTTAGCCACAGTTTACCGTTGCAAGAACAATAGCAACGGTTTTTAGCCGTGGCCACAGTAGCCACGGTTTTAAGCCGTGATAAGGTATGGATAATAGCAACGGTTTTAAACCGTGGCTAACAAAGTAGCAACGGTTTTAAGCCGTGGCTAACCCTGGCCACGTTTTTAAGCCGTGGCTAAACAGTGAGAAATAAGCCGTGGCAAACGTCATAGCAACGGTTTTTAGCCGTGTCAAGTCATGGCCACGGTTTTAAGCCGTGGCAACTGATGAAGAAATACCACGGTTTGCAGCCGTGGCAAGATGCGACCACGGTTGTAAGCCGTTGGCAGTTAAAACAAAATTCAAAAAAAAAAAAAAATCTGGTTTGTTGCGAAAATAATATAATACAAAAAAAAATTTAAATTTTTTTTTGCTGCTGCTGCAGAATTGGAACAATCCAATTTCAAACTGATAATGCAATCACAGAGAATACTGGAAGATGATATTGCAGTTTCAGCATTAATCAAGCATTATCAAGAGAATCACAGAAAGGGAAGACAAAGAATTCACAGGAAGGAAAGATTTATTTGATTGGAATGTAAAGGTTACAATGGTCTGATAGACTAGAATGTATTAGGCACAATTCGAGATTGCCAATCTCCTACACTTGTACAATGTGTTTACAAAAATGAATCAATGCTTTCTGTTACAAACTCCCCTACTTATATCAGTTCCTAAAAGTTCCTAATGCCTTTATAATTCTCCATAAAGCACAAGACAGCACTGCATTGATATAGCAACAATGCCACAACAGTTTTGTGTAACCATCCAGACTTCCAGACTTGCTAACAGATAACTCCCCAGATTTCCAAGCTTGCTAACAGACTTGCTAACCACTTGCAGACTTGCTAACAGACCTGCTAACCAACCATAATGTAAATACAACATGAGTATACCTACAAGAAATGCATCAAGTTCTTCAGCTGGCACATCAAATACAACACCCTTCCAATCAGCTGTAAGATAAATTTTAACCCTGCACAAGCCACCTCAAGTTAATACTCTTATTTTGCTTATTTCACTTGTGAAAAAAATAAATTTTAACTATCTTTTTAGCATTTTATTCACTGAATTCTAACAAACAAATGAGGTTTACGTCTCCGCTTCATGAAAGGTTTCACCTCAGTTCCCGATTACGATTTTTTAAACCTTGATTCTAACATAAACTCCATTGAGATGTCCAATGCCACTTGTCAATGAAAGGGAAGCACATTTTTTGAAAAATACAGGTAAGAGATAATAGCCAGCTTTTGAATCATATGACTTGAGATGCTCATCTAATCCTATTATTCTCTCCAGCTACTTTTCACCTAAAAGGGATGTTCAAGAAATTCAATCCTATAACTAATGTTTATTCTGTTCGCACTTGTTATGGTGAGTTTACTCATGATGTGAACAATACAATTGTAGAACATGAGAAACTTCTCCCTAGGGACATATTATAAAAATTAAAAAGGCAAACGGCATACAACCATTCTTTCAGGTGTTTCTTAAGCAGATACAAAGAGGCACATAAAGATCAAACAAATTTAGAATTTGCTTACTTCGTACTCTTCAAATTCGTAGTCCTCAATCATGACTATGCTAGGTTGGCCACTTGGAGGTGGGCGAAGCAAACCCTGTGCCTCTTCCCATGTCAGTCTCAGCGCCAGGGCGTCTTCACTATCGATGAGCAATCTCTTACTTTTAGAACCAATATTACGGCTTCTTTTCTTCTCGGGAATCAGCAGAGGTTGCAGTGACAATCCTTCATTCAATCTTCCACCATTGTTGTCAGTTTTACGCCAGCTAATGTTCCCATCAACTGAGTGCAAATGGTCCGACATGGCACTTAGGTGAGGATCTGAACTTCTCTTCAGGGGCTGAAAAAGGGAAAAGTTACATAGTAATTAATTATTGTTGTCATGCTATGATTGATAACAGAAACTATGCCAATTTCCTAATTGTGTCTTACTAGCAAGTGGCAAGAGTAGAAATGTTTACCTGCAAAGTTACACAATTTGATGCTTTTCAAAACCCCATAACAAGTTTTCCTTCAGGATCTAGCCTGCTGAATGTCACTGCAAAGAATATCATTTAGAACCAGGAAAAGAAATGAAAAGCCAGCAAAATTACAATGCATAACTTCCATAAAACGATAATAACATGATTCGCATTTAGCAATGCAGGAACTGCAAGGAGAGTTCTTCATCTGACTTTTTCAAGAAAAAGTAAAATTCCATAACCACCTCACATTTAGCAATACAGGAAGTGCAAACAAGGAGAGTTTACTATATGGGGAGAACTGACCCACCATCAACTGTTAACACGATTCTCCAATGACAGTATACAATGAAAACCTCTCTCAACACAATCATTAATAGTATGTCAAACAATGAGGATATATTCAAATGACTAAACTATCAATCAGGAGCCAGGAGTGTGATACAAAGCTACAACTGTTTCAGGTAAAGGTTATGAAAGTACTCATCCTCCCACATAGACCCACAAATGTACGTAGTACTTTTATTTTTCATAAAATAGGATATGCCATATTATTCATAATTGTAAGGGACATGAAAATACCAGTATCGCCAGCTTGTAACTGCATGGACTATATGCAAGGAGTTACACACTCTAATACGTACATCCTGCTGTTGTTATTAGGCCAAAATCTGAACTGACACACCCAATCCTTCCCTTTCACATCTCGAATCCTTAATGGGAGGCCTTCCGGTTGAGAAATAGGAGGGAAATATGCCTGCATGTAGTTTCTTGTTCAATTTAACATAATGAATAACATAATCTGGAACTGTGAGCACAATGAATAACATAATCTGGAAACAATTTAGATCTTCCCTCATCTGAATTTAAAAATTTTACCTATGCTTTGGCCTGAATATGTTATATAGGACCACTTTTAAGGACTACCGATATGAGTTCCTTGTGCAAATAAGGATCCTGAGTACACAAAATTATGACACCGTAAGTAAGTCATATTTATGTAAGGATAGAAAACATAGGGCAAGAAACATTATTAAATGTAAGAGCATGAACATGGTGGTCTCTAGAACCATATAAGGAGTTCATACATCTAATAACCAAGTTTCCAAAACAAAGAAAAAACTAAATATAACTGCAAAAAAAAAGTAAACAATAGCAGATTTTGGGACTTACTGCAAGGGACGATCTACTGATGATGCGAGGTACGCACTGCTGCTGCTGCTGCTGCTGCGAGGGAATCACTGCTGCTGCTGCGAGGGACGAACTGCTGCTCTGCGAGGGACGCACTGATGCGAGCTTGCTGCTGGTCGCAAACCAGAGTGCGCTCTGTTTCACTGCAGAGTACCCACTGTCCTGGCAGTTATGATCTGCGGATTTTTGAATGCAATCTGGGTGCTGCATTTCACTGCTTGCACTCATTCCTGCCACAGGTCTTGGATTCCAAGCAAGTACATTACTTTAACTTGTATTTGCTATTGCTATTGCTACTGCATATGGTACCAGCTTTGAGAACACTTTGGACTTCCCTTTATAAAAATCCCCATACCTCCATGTGAGCCAAAAACTCCATACAAAACCATAACCCTGGAAACCCACTAAACGACCAATTATACGCCTTTTGGTGTAGTGATCCCCTGCGTGAAGGCATAGATATTTCATCTTCCTTGATCTGTCCCTTTAGTTGAGCAAAAATTTGATCTTCAAAATGCTTGGTCCCTACAAGTACCGATGTGATTTGACAATCGAAGCAAAGTCTATTAGTCATAACCAGTGGTGATGCCCGCATCATGGAGATGTTCACTTGAAGTGCTACGAAAATAATGAAGCTCCAAAGAGGATTCCATCTAAACGCCCAACCAAAGCCATTTCATATTTTACATGAAAGATCATTTGCAAACAGAAAACTAAGAATCATTGTTGAAAAGTTTTTAGACCATAGTTTTGCAAAGTTTTTCATCTATGATGCATGAATATGGATATGGGTATGGACAATGATATGGATAAATGATACACAAGTTTAGTGAATGACATTGATACAGGTATTGTAATATTTTATAGTATCTATAGCACAAACAATAAACAATTTAAAATATTCACAAATAAAATTATGAACATATGATTTTTATAAGACATTAATTGTATCAATGGGCATCGAAAAACAATGAAAGGATTTATAAGAAACCAGTAAGTATTGGTTAATAATCATTTATTCATACGAGTGATGTGTCGTGTCCATAAAGTATCCGGGTGTCGTCAGGGGCGGACCCAGGATTTCACTCCAAGGGGGGGCAAAATGACAATAATATTTGTCGATAATAATAATTTACTAAAATAACCATTTTCCAAAAAAAAAAAATTTGTGACAAATTTAAATACTACTATTTACTTTCTTTTGTTAATTTATAAAATAAGATATTGTATTACTCACAAAAGATGGGAGAGGTGAAAGGAATTCACCTCGCTAATTTACAAAAAGTATTATCTATAAATTGCAACTATGCAACTCATACGTACAAAAAGTATTATCTATAAAGGAATGTCCTTATAAGGACCCTTCAAAACACCTAGTATTTCTTTCTAACCATATCATTTTTACAAATATTCACGACGCGATCTCATGTTCTGGAATTGTTGCATGATGGCTTCATTTTCAATGGTGTCCAAAACATCTCTTTCAATATTAATTAAGTAAATAAAAATATAATATTTACTTTTAAGCATTGTTATCATGGAAAAACATACAAACTCTAACAATATTTATGAAAACATCAAATTCACAAGATTTAAGATTAATTTTCATGAACAAAATGTTAATGTACCTGATCTGCAAAAGTGTAAAGCAAAATCCAAGTAGTCCTTGTCCTTCCTAGCTCTTCTTTAGTCACGTGATTTGCAATCTGTACATAAAATAACGAAGAAAACTAGGTTATACATTAATCCCTTCAAAAACGTATCCAACTAAAGATATTTTTGGAAGAACAACCAATGTTGTTTGACACTCTACCATGCTTTAATAGTTTAATTGTGACCAAAGACAAGCATATCCAATTAAATTTTCTTTATACAATCTTCACAATAATTTAATTAACATAAAGCATATATACTTTAAGGCTTTAAGCCACTTTTGCTTTGCAAATCTTCGTATGGGCTGGGCACGAACCACATATTTTGTCAAAATCCCATTAGCCACAATTTGTTAAACAAGCAACTAAGTCATTTTCTTTATCTATCTTTATGCAAAGAAGCTGATGAAAGGGCTTGCACTTTCTTGTTCTTCATTCAGATTGGACTAACATGTTAAATTAACCAACCAAAGGAATCCAAGGGAAGGAGGGAATAATTGCTTCAGATCTAAACACCAAATTAACCAACAAGACAGAAAATTCTCTCACCAAACAAGAGCCCTGATAGAAAACAGAACTTCTCCGCCTACGCTGGTACGTAGCAGCAGAGTCGAGAATCAGATCTGATCATCTGAAGAGGAACAATCGAACAGACCTTGCGCGTGGTGAGAGAAAGAAACATAGCTCAGCTGTGCGGTTGTGCCGCTGTGCGTGAGAGAAGAGGAACAACCGAACAGGCTGTGCGACTCCCTTTTAACTCCACAGACACTCTAGAAAAATGAAGAACAGGGCGACAATCATCCAACAAACACAAAAAAACACCGTAAAAACAATTTCCTGAAACACATTACAAAGAAACCCAACGAATCCCCCATAAGAAGAGTACATTTAAAAATCCCAATCATACTCTTTAATCATAATTCATCATTCAAAACCCACTTAACCCCAAACAAATCAAACAAAGGCAAACAATCTAACAAGAACTCAAAAAAAAAAAAACCTTAACCAAAAGCAACATTATAAGCAAAACCCAGACTTGAAAAACCCTAAATTCAAAACACAAACAACCCAAACCATCAAATCAAATCCAAACCAAAACTCGAACAAAGGGGTTCGTTGAATAACATAACAGAGGATTTACCAGTGAAGGGCTTCCGCTTGACACAAGGATCAAGTTGATTACACCACCGAAGTCGACACGACTTCCCTGACCGCCCAGGGATCCCCCGAGCAATCAAACTCCAATTCCTTGCTCCGAACTTGGACACGAGTCGACTCAGAATCGAATCCTCCTCCGGCGACCACGGCCCCTTCACTCGGTCATCCACCTCCTTTGTGCAGCGTGAGAGAAGTCCTTGTGCCTTGCGCGTGACTGCCTGAGAGAAAAGGAGCCTGTGCGTGACTGCGTGAGAGAAGGGGAACTTCCCTCAGTTCCCTATGCTATGCGGCTGTGTGTGAGAGAACAAAGAAGGGAACTTCCTGTGTTGTGCACTCGTGCGGCTGTATGTGAGAGAACAGAGAAGGGGAACTGTTAATAGCCTTAGCCCTAATAGCAATTTTTTTTTTTTTTTTTTATAAATATGAACCAAATTTTTTTTTTTTTAAAGTTCAGGGGGGGCAGCTGCCCCCCTGGTCCCTGAATAGGTCCGCCCATGGGTGTCGTCATGTGTCTGACAAACAAAATGAAGTACCGAGGTATCATTGTGGGCCAAAATGATGGGTTCTGGAGGTGGAAGAATACATCCACTAAAGGTTGATGCACTTGAGAATTGCTTATTGGATTTCCATCAACAATGGTTTTATATATGTATGCATTGATTCAAGTTTTCCTCATGTAATTTGACATGAGATCTTGGTTAGTGTTTTCAGTTCCAAGTTGTGTTTTACATGTGTAGGAGTGTCCTACATGAACAATGTGTCTAGAAACACTGTCGCAGATGACTCGAACTCAGGACCTGAGGGACAAACCCACACAGCCCTAACCACTAGACCATAATACCATTGGCATGATGGGATGAAGTTCTTTTCTAGTATAACCCAAGTTGCAATCAAAATGAGGGAAACCAGTATCTACAAAACAACAACGTCTTTATCCTAACGACCTGAAAGAATAAGGAGAGTGGGAAGCAATTCTTTCCAGTATCTACAAAAATTCTATTCCATTTAATTTTTAGACTTTCAGATCATGACTAGAATTCTAGAAATTTAACTCTTTCTAGCTTTCCAATTCTTTCAACAAGTTCAGAGGATTGTAGATTAATTTAGAAAATTGAAAAATTGTAACTTTGGCTTCAACAAATTGATGAAATTCCCAAAGTGTTTATGTGTATCTCAATGTTGTAAAAAAAACATCATCTTCGTTAATTGCAAATCATGGTTCCCTAGCCTCACTCATATTTATTATTTGGTGAACATTCGGAAAGGGAGAGAGGAAAGGGTAAGGTTGATTGCAACCAATATATTAAAAAGTAATAAAAAAAAAACTCATATAATTTAGATAAGAATTTTTTTAAATATTCCTTAATTCGTCCCACCTCCACATGCTACCGGCAAATTTCGAACCCTTTACTTGTAATACCATCTGCCAAAAAGCCTACTAGTTGAGCTAGTACCCCATTGGCATTTAGATTAGAATTGATTATAGGCAGCAGTAACTTTTGACACCAATACTTTTGCTGAAGTACACAACGACCTACTGAATGAGACCACTAATATAAACAACAAAAACCCAACATCACCTCTCTTATCTTCTCTTCTTTTCCACCGTCAGCGACACCACCCTGCCCCACCTCCTTCTCTTTTTATCTTCTCAATTTGGTGTTTTTTTTTGCCCTTGAGCAGATTCGTGTCCAAGGGGAAAACAAAAAAAGGAGGCAGGGCAGGGTGGTGCCGCCGGTGGTGGAGAAGAAGAGAAGAGGAAGAGAAGAGAACAAGAAGAAGAGCAGAGGAGTAGAAGAACAAGAACAAAGAAGAATAGGAAGAAAAGAAAGGTGGTGCGGCCGACCGTGGCAGGGCAGCCGAGGTAGTGCTATTCCATCGTTGCTGTGAAGAGAAAAAAGAACACGGAGAAGAAGAGGAACAATAATGAAAGAGGTGTTTATATTAGTGATGTGCTTAAGCACATTCGAAAAAAGGGGAGCGGGTGGTGGTGTGCTTTAGCAGAAGTGGTGGTTGCCTTGGTTATATCACATCACTTGTATAGCATTATAATATATTATATACCATCTGACTTAAATTGTGTGGTTCTTCCCGCCGGTGTCGCTTAAATTTAGTTTTGGTGTTATATATGGCTAATTTGTAGCATGGAAGTAGCTCAACTTGTAATCCAAATGAGAAAAAGAGTTGAATAATAATGCCAACTCCGTAGAACTAAAGTGATAATGGGTAAATGAATTCTGAGCCACAACAGCAACAGAATACAAATGCATGTATCTTGTGGCTGAGATTCATGTGCACCTACAATTGGAAAAACACAAGGGGCTGATAAGATTAGTTAGAAAACTAGTAATGAAAAGTTAGTTGATGATGAGTTCATACCATTCATGACAAATTCTGTGTAGGAATTTTCTTCATTGAGGTACGCCAGGACTTCAGGATTGGTCCGATTATCATCACGAAGCCAATAGTAGTTGTCAATCCTAACGTCTCCAAACATCTTCATTTCATACTTCACCTTCTTGGCCACTGGAGGAGCAAGTGCAGACTGTGCAGTAGTAGTAGTAGTAGTACAAGTAGAAGGAAATGAGATGGAAAACAAAGAAACAAATACAACTCCTACTAGTCCTTCCATCTTCTTCAACTAAAACGATTGCAATGAACATGTAACTTGTTCTACAAAAACAGTTAAGCAGCTTGTGTGCTTAAATAGGTAACAGGTTTTCCATGCTTACAATCACTAAAAACCATGGCATTCAATTCAGAGCCAGCAACTTTGCTTCCACATGCTAGACTTGTATATGTTTATCATTTATGTAAATTCCAATTGATGTATATGCTTATTTTCTAAAGTTACTGTTTTTATGAAGGTTAGTTGAGGAACAAAACAAAGTGACGGCCTTGAGTATCCATTCCATCGTTTGCTTAATTTGATTGCAAATTATCTTGGTGTTTGTATTGATTATAAGAAGATTTGCCAAATGTAAGAAGGAAGAAGAGGGAAAGAGGGCCATCCACGAGCATACCCAAGCCCAATTGCACAAATCAGTATGGACTAGGGTTTGAGCTTAGTTCCACAATTAATGGGCAATACCTAGGTGAAGAGTAAAGACTTTGGGTACCCAAACTCATGAAATATTACCAAAAAAGGTCTTTACATGTGCATCCACCAGTTCCACTTTTGAACACCGCCACCTAATGCTAAGTAACACTACCACTGGAAAAAAAAAATATGAACTGCAGAAATTGAAATTCATTTGAGATTAAGGCTTAATCTCACACAAATTGCAGTTTCGATAGTTCACATTTATTTATTTTTAAATTTTCCGTTCTTGTTAATTTGTTACATTTTGGTTTGATAATGTTTGTGTTTCCTCTTCATCTCCAAATCACTCATAAACATTTCAAATGTCAAAGTCTGAACCTTAAAAAAAAAATTATGAAGAAAAATGATGTTTGGAAAATGAGAGATGAAGAAAGATGTTGAGGGAGGTCAAACAAACAGAGAGAAAGAGGAAGAAGTGTTGCCGGTCATGAGAGCTCGAAAAATCCCCCTTCGCCTCGCTCGAAGTGAAGCAAAACTGGTAGTTTTTTTTTACTATTTAATGGTGGTGTTGCTTAAAATGAGGGGGTGGCCGTCAAAAATGGAATTGGTGGTTGCAAATAGTAACAACCATAAAATAAACTTAAGAGAGTAATTTCTTTAATTGATATTTGATTTAATATCTTACACCAATAATGTTGGTTGTGCAACATCGATCAGGCTTTTAGTTGCTAAACTATATCTAGAACAAAAACTTGAGAAAAAAGTCAGTGGACACAATGTCAATCAACGAGAGGTCAAGTTAAAAAATATGTTAATGGCTTTGCTTGGCTATGTAACACATAAAAATCATCAATGAGAACATGATAATAAAGTAGTGGAAAATTCAATTGTTTTCCCAAAATTTGAAACTTTGAAAATACTACTATCATAGAAGTTTTATTTTCCTTTAGAGAAATTCATCAATCCATATGAAGGATAGGGCGGACCAAAATTTTGTATTTTGTATTTTTTTTTTTTTTTTTGGAAGGGGGAGCCCTCATATAGGTTTAAGATTATGCATAATAGTAGATACGCTATTTTTTGTTAGAAATGTAGAATAAAAATCTCAATTGTAACAGCGATGTTGAACTGTTGTATCTCCAATATTAATTGTGTGTAAAATATAATTAATATTGTGGAAGCTTATGGATGTCCATTTCATGTTCTTGAGGTGGCACGATCTAAAGCTTGTGGAGCTATGTGGCAGGCCTATATATTTCCACATGTTTTGATCGACTAGACAAATCCTTATCACTTAAGAATGAAACAAACAGGTAACAGGTCCTGTAATATAAATATGGGAACATTTCCACTTTGATAAATATGGAAAGAATGAAATATTAGTGCTCATATGGTGTTTGATATGGAACAATAAATACAGTGTTCTTGAGTAGTCCTTGTATGTAGGGGTGGGCATCCCATCCCACGATCCCGATCCCGTCCCGTCCCGATTTTTCCGGGTCTTAATGGGATTGAATAATTTCATCCCGATCCCGTCCCGATCTAGAATGGGATGGGATGAGATGAAAATTTTCAATCCCGCCAATCCCGTCCCTTCCCGAACTAATTTTTTAATATTAATTATTAATATTTTTATTTATTTATTTATTATATACAGAGAAAGTGCAGTAGAATGAAACATGTATTTTGTGATGTGTCTAATACCGAATCTTGAATAAATGAAACCCTGACAGATCCTAAAGGTACATAGAGAAATATGTCCAGAAAATATGTGTAATGCTACTAAATTGATGCCACAGATGTTTAACACCTAATGTGTCTCCAGGAGGCTTCTAAAGTTGTGATGTATGCACAATACACTCTGTGAATCACAGAACTGAAGAATGGATTGTATTACAGATTGCAACTAGTCAGATTTTCCCCCCACTTTGATAACAATAGTGTAGGGAAATATTTTATTTAAAAAAATATTTCAAAAATGAATGAAAAAAACAAAATTGTTATTTATAACACATGCAAAACTTAACTCCAAAAGTGAAAATAGTTATATACAACTTATCTAACAAGGAAACTAAAAAGAGGACGAAAATACTACAGTATAATTAGATCTCCTCATCTGGTTTGCTAATTCCTGATCAGTTCAACAGTGGGAATGCTGGAGGAGAAGGAACGTCATCAACTACACTGTTTTCTGGAAACAAATGGTAGATTGTCATGTATAGTGAATGCTTTGTATTGATATGTCCAGATTAGCACGATGATCCCGTCCCGTCCCGATCCCGTATGAACGGGATGGGATAGGGATGGGTATATCTCGTCCCATCCCGTCCCGTGCCCACCCCTACTTGTATGAGTGATCTTTATAATATATTAACTTTCAATTTCAGCATGTTATCAACACGAGGCTCTTGAGCGATTGTATATTATTGTTTCGTTTATATGGTAATTCCTTGCAATACTTGTGCATTGGATGTGTGTATTTCATAACTCAAAACTAATTTCATATTATTTACGTATATAGACTTGTTTTGCATTAGTATCATGAATAGAAGATGTGTATATGACTTATATAAAATGATTCACATAATATATAGAGTATATATATTAGTGAACCTTCACTAAACACATTTTTCACATATTGGATAGAAAAAAGTGAATAGAGAACAAAACAAAACCCTATAGATCTAAGTAAAGGTTAACCTGTATTAGTTAAACTCAGTGTTCTAAAAAATGGCCTAGGCGTTAGAGAAACGCCCAGATTAATGGCTGGGCGGGTTCTGGGCAGTCTAGACGGGGGTCTAGGAGAGTTTTTTTTCTTTTTTTTGAATAAGGCTAATTGTGTTCTTATTTTATTTTTCTTTCCCCATTTTTGGAAATAAACAATTTAATTATTTTTTATTCAGTATATGTATAAATGTAGCAAATGATGATTACTTAATGGAATTCTCAAAGGATCTGCTGGTACCAATTTTAGTAATGTAGATTTTAACAAACATGATTGAGGTCATTCATGCAATTTGAAGAAAAATAAAGAGTAGGTTTGGATATTTGTCCACAAATTCAACTTTGTATAAAGTACCCATCATGACCAACTTCAGTTAGTTGAGCTTTAATAAATTTTGTTCATGATTGTTAATTTTTCATGTTTTTAAATTTTGCATATGTATCTTGGCATTAAATTGGATGTAATTGATAAAGTATTATGCTTAACTTTTGTAAACTATTAAAGGTATAATACAAAACCTAAAACCGCCTAGGCGCTAGACACCTGCTCGTTGCCCGCCCACCGCCTAACACTTTTTAGAACACTAGTTAAACTATTCGAAAAGCAAGTAGTCTAAGATACATGTTAGTGTTTTTGTGAAGTAAATTACCTTGTCTAGAGATTTTCTAGTCCTTGTCACCATTAACAAGCCCAAAAGAAATACCCACGGATTCCATGGGCCTTAGCATAGTTATCTTCATTTCAATCAGACATCTATTCTCATATTCAACACATTATTATAAATTTAATAAAGTCATCGATGATAACCATAGAGGATCATATATACTTCATATATCCCTCCCATCTATTTTTATTTCCATTCTTTTATTAACCAACACAATACTTCAGTCTTCACTCGCTGTTATTAAAGGCACTAGGCAGTTGATTAAAGACATGGTACAAGTCAAAAGTGTCTAGGTTTTACCTTTATGAAAGAAAAGTAATAGTTGTTAAGCATGTGATATGATTATAATATTTGCTAGGCATGTGGTAATCTTACAAGCTAGTTGTTTTTCCCAAGACTCAAGACTTGTCCCTCAACTTGGTTGAGGTAGATAGAAAACACATGAGCGTAATTATGACATGGTTTGAGACAAATATCCATTTTTATCCTCCCTTGCTACTCATTCTACTAATTTTACTACTTAATTTCTCTTTCTCTTTATAAATCTCTCTTTCATTTCAGCATCATTGTGTTTTAGTTTGGGTTGAAGTTGCTTGTAGTCATTGACAGAGATGAGGGATGCAGATATTTCACTAAGAGCTCCAAAATAAGGACCACTTCCAAAATAGTTGTTCATGAAGCCTTATTTTGATCCTATGAGCAAAGTAAGCACAAGCTATGGAATAAATCCTGGATCACTTCTGAAAAAGTTGGTATTTCACCAACCATTGTATATACACATCTGGGAGCTAGAGACCAACCAGACCCATGGAATTGGAGCACCTACATTTGGTGTAGGGCCTTGTTTTGATGGGATAATGAATTATTCAGAATTGATTGATTTTAATACCATAGAGGATGACACTGTTGTGTTTTATGCATAAATAATATCTATATATTTGTATACAGTGAATATGTGTGTTGTCTCATCAGTAGTTGTTCCAACTTCTGACAACTGGTTGTCTTAATAAAGTATGTGTTTCCTAGATGATACCCGAAAGTATATATGTTTCAAATTATGGGGCATCACCGTTTTGATATCAGAACTTAGGGATGCTATATTTTGATGATGTGACCTTATTTCCTAGGATATTGCGTTAATTATTTTATCTACTACCTTTCAGTTACCATGGGTTTGTGGGATGATTTGATACTTATTTTCAGAATGACATTCACATTAAAGATATTAAAGCTCATGAGGAAAAAAAATTGATCGACAGTCGCTTGAGATTTTAGATGAAGTGATTCATCGAGTGTTTACGACATGGGTATTTAGGGGACCACAAACACATGACAATATTGTTCGTCGTCATATAGTCTCTCAACTAGGTGTTGTACACAAGGCTTTGGAATGAATGTGTGATTAATCTCAATTTAATACCATACTCCAACTCATTCATAATGGAAATGATAACCTGATGAGGTTAACCTCAGAGTTTTCGTGTGATACCCGTGTGTGAGTGGACCTGAGGGTGAGGGTGTGGGAGAAGCCCAAGAGTCATGGTCCCAAAAGGATTGACAAGCTACAAAGGGGAGATTATAGTCCCATATCGCCTAGGTGAATGAGGGGGATGTATTACATATATGCGAGTTTGGATCTACAAAGTAATACGCGTTTACAGCCATGTGTGCATTGGGCCCAAAGCGGATAATATAGTACTTTGTGAATCAGGTCGTTACAAAATGGTATCAGAGCCTAACCCAGCCAAAAGTGTGTCAATGAGGACATTGGGCTCCCAAAGGGGGTGGATTGTGAAACCCTTGTGTGGGCAGACCTGAGGAGTAGGGTGCAGAAAAAGCCCAAGAGCCCATAGATCCCGAGAGGGTTGGTAAGCTACAAAAGGGATATTATATTCTTACATCGCTTGGGTGAAGGAAAGAGATGTGCTATATATGTGCGAATTTTGATCTACATAGTACTACGAGTTTTAAAGCAGTGCGGGCCTTTGGCCCAAAACGGACAATATATTACTCTGTAGATTAGGTCATTACACTTTGAGAGTGAATACACCTATGACGTTAAGGTTAGAAACAACCAAGCCTCCAATTGTGAATGTACCTCCACCTCAACCTTACCGCTTGTAATCTAATCCAACCACATCTTTTGGCCATCGTGATATTTCTGGAATAAGAACAAAGTATGTTGAAACAACTACAAGACTATCTCCTGATGGTTCTTATGAAGTTGATGGTCTACCATTGCGTATATGTATTGACTAAGGACATGGTAGATAATGACAGATAAGTACTGATGCTATATCCAATTTTTTGAAACAGACATGTTTTAGCAAGGTTGATAAAACATGCATGTATGGACTAGTGGAATAGATTCTTTTATAAGTTATGAAGTTTGATGTACATAATAGTATGATATGTATGATAATTTGATATTTATGACAATTTTGGTGTATAATAAATTTTTGGAATACATTATGGTTCTTGTTTAATTATGATTTAACATTTACAAAGGCTAAACACATGGACATAAAAGAACTTAATATCTCAACAAATATGTGGCAACTCTAGAAGGAGTAGCCACTAGCCAATGTAATCACAAACAGTGGTTGTTACAATAATGATACTCCATGTCTCATCCTTATTTTACGAATCACGAGAAATGGTCTAGAACACATGCTATAGAAATATATTTATTAAAATTTTTATTTAATCCATTTGTTTACTGTATATATTTTTCTTTGAAAGTATGACTTATAAACTGTAAATGATAGACAATCATGTTCATCGTGCCACTATTCATAATATATTGGCAAGTCAATTTTTTTTTCTCAAAACTAGTTCTTCAAATACAAACGGTATCTATCATAGCTAGACCTATGCAACTTATTATAACCTCCGGAATAGCCCACAATTTATTATTGAATGACACAAATTATCCAACATGTATTATATTTCTGTTGTTCCTGAAACAACTTGCTTCATTTCAAAAATATATGCATCACATCTAATGTTGAAAGCTGATAACTTACATTAGAGATTGTTTTGTTAACTTATGGAATTATACAACTCTCGGAGTTGTTTTATCACATGTCGTTTTACATTAGAAGCTTAAATTAAGTCATGACCCTTCGCGCACACTCAACTTACATGTACTTTTGTACTTTTTATTAACCTAGTCACCTTATTATTAGACTTCTTCCGAGTCTTTATCGTTCTTATAGACAATACACGATGACCTTTTTGGTCCACTTCACTATGTCAGTTGCCCTTTTAGATATTGCACATTACTATTAGATGCATTCACTAAATGGTCTCATATTTTTTATTCTTCTTTGAGTTTGATGGTACTATTGTATCTCCCTCTTATACATATTATATATCATTTTGATGTAGTTTGAGTAATTTTTATTAGCAATGACTTTGAGCTGTGCAATATGATTTAATGTTTTCTTATCATTTTGATATGTTTGAATTTTTTTAATAGTGTAGTAAAACTGAACATTCCTTTCGTGGAGGTTTGGGGAGGCCATCGGATGATTCTAAATTACAATAATATATCATTTTAATCACAACTTTTCACTATAATATGTTTGGTCTAATACTCTCCAATTCATATTAAGTCTCCACTTGAACAAAGAGATGGATGAACATTAACTACTAAGAAGGCAAAGATTTGTTGCTGAGATGAGGTCACAAATGGATGAATATCATTTTTTCTATTAAGTTAAATATAACCAATGAAAATCAAATTCCCCCTCAACCAAACTGACACGGTTTTTATCAGTATGCATGCAGGAAAACATTGGCTGACGCAAAGGGTTCGAGGAATGTTTGCAAAACATAGTTTACTGGCAATTAATTTTGATGTATACATAATTTCTCTATAGTTTGATACTTGGATATTAGGATAGTAAGATAAAAAGCAAGGTGGGAAGGACGTGAAATGTCCATTACTATGAATGATTAATTTTAATAAAATAATGACTCATTGATGCCCATGAACTGTATAGTAACTTGTGACATTTGTTTTGATTTTGAGGTTTGATCAACATACGTGATGAAAGAGATATTGGAGATCTTCCAAAAGTTTAGAATTTTCTTCATGTAGCCTTGCATTGGTCTGTTTTAGCTCTAGCTAGTTGATCTCTTCAATTGCTAGATTTGTATTTTTTTGCTATATTTTTTCAATAAATTTTATTTGTTATATCCATAAAATAGAATAGAGAGTTACGGTGAAAAAAACACAAAAAATAGAGTACGCCTAAATTCACAATAACACAAAAAGATTACCCTATTTTCTCTCAAATCGTGTCTCCTCCCTATCAACTTCTCTCTCCCCCTATTTTTTCCTCAAACTTTGTGACACGGTGAAAAAAAAACACAAAATATAGAGTATGCCTAAATTAACAATAACACAAAAAAGCCAATGGCATGACAGCTCAACGGTTAGAGCTTGGCGGATGGTACCACTAGGTCATGGGTTCAAACCCAGCTTGCGACATCTTTAGTGGGTTCTGGGATCCTATAAAAACCCTGCTTGCATTTCAAAAAAAAAAAAAACAATAACACAAAAAGATAACCCTATTTTCTCTCTAACCGTGTCTCATTCCTATCAATTTTTCACTCAAACTTTGTGATACAGTAAAAAAATATAAAAAATAGAGTACTCCTAAATTCACACTAACACAAAAAAATAACCCTATTTTCTCTCAAATCGTGTCTCCTCCCTATCAACTTCTCTCCCCCTATTTTCTCTCCATTGTTGCTTACTTCTTCTCAATTGTTGCTTGCTTTTTCTTTCCTATTTAGTTCTTCTTTCACACTACATTTTTCACACCATTTTCCAATTTTTATTCTTTAAGGTACTGGTAATTTTCATCATGGGTTGTTCTCTTGATGAAGCACGAGTTGTTGGCTTTTTTGAACTGCCGGCTTTTTCTGCAAAGCAAGTAAGTTGGGATTCCAATTGGTCGAGCTCTAGCAACATACTTTTCCTTTTCCTTGGGAAAATTACATCCAGGTAGTGTGCAAGCTAGTAAAAGCAAGTAATAATATTCAGCTCCTTGAAATTCCATACTCTTTAGTTTATACATTCATTCATTCATTTATTACTATTGTTATTATTAGTGTATGGAAAATTGGAAATAAACTCCCAAAGTTGTTTTCCAAAAAGATTTAATAAAAAACTGTGAACTTGTAAGTATCAATTTGTACAAAGTACAGATTGTTTCAAACCCAATTCTAAAGGCTCAACAAGAATTGTGTTTAATTACATGGTTGTATGTTATATTGTTCTCTCATGTAAAACTATGTAAATTTCATTTGGGTTTTGCTTTTTTAACCATGAAATTCAAGATAATAGATTGATTCACCTTGAACTAGAAAATATAACACAATGTTGCATTTTGTCAAGTTGTCGAGATTATATTTTATCAATGTCATTGAAATGAATTACAACATGCTATTTTCAGATCTTCCACTTTCAAAATGTGAAAATTAACATGTTTCTCCTTTTATAATTAGGCAATAATTTTTCATCGATAGAAATTTATTTACTTTTCCTTAACATTCTATTTTCTTATATTACTTTCTGGTAGAATTCATGGAAACTTCGTGTATCAACAATTTAGAAAATCAAGCAACAAATGTTCAAGCGGATGAAGTTAACACAAGCCATAACCCTACTTCTAATAAAGGAATTGAATAACTACCAGCACCAAACAAGAATATGAGTTTTGAAACGATTAATGAAGTAAAAGATTACTACAAAAAACTATGGTCAAGAAAAGGGTTTTTGTATTCATACTCGAACTTCATCCAAATCACGGCCACGTTGTGATGAGGTGACTACCACACAGTTTGTCTGCTCACATCAAGAAAAATTCGAGGTATGCAATTTGAAAGATAACGGAGAACAAGATTGTGTTGAAAAAGACGAGAACAAAAAAATAAGTCCAGGAAAAGTTATTCAACCATGAAAGGTGGGTGCAAGGCCACATTACGAATTTTGAAAGACAAATGGACTAACAAATGGAAAGTAACAACTTTTAGTGATGAACACAACCACAAGTTAGTTTTATGGCTAAAAGAATGAAGATGAAGTCAAATAGGAACTTGCCCAAAGTAGTAAAAGACCTGACAGAAGCATTTGCCAAAGAAAACTTGGAAGTTACAAAGGTTGTTTTTATTCTTAATAGGGCTCAAATTGGGTTTGATGCAACGGATTGTTGTAACCACTTGAGAAACCCTATACATAAGGAGTTGGAATGTGGTGACGCACAATCAGTATTAAATTACTTTCAGAAGAGGCATGTTGAAGATCCACAATTTTTTTTATGCAATACAATTTGATGCATATGGGATGGCAGCTATTCTTTTTATAGACTCAAGGTCCCGCATGGCATATCAATATTTTAGGGATGTGGTCACCTTTGACACAACATATAAGACGAACAAATATGAAATGTTTTTTGCTCCATTTACAGGGGTAAACCATAACTTACATACTATACAATTTGATTGTGCGTTTTTACAAGATGAAATAGAGTTACAGTTGTATGTTTATTTGAGACATGGCTTGAAGTTATGGAAGGACATCATTACTGATCAAGATTTGGCGGTGAGGGGAGCTGTTGCCAAAGTTTTTCCTAATACTAAACATCGTATATGCCTTTGGCATATTACAAAAAAAAAATTGTTGAAAAGTTGTCACAGTTGTATTTCAATGAATCAAAATTCAAGAGTGACATTAATAAATGCATTTGGTCAACTTATAAAGTTGAAGATTTTGAAGCCAAGTGGCATGCCTTGATTTTAAAGTATAAATTGGAAAAAAATGATTGGCTTCTACAACTTTATGATATACAAGCTTCGTAGGTTCCTGTTTATAACTTTGGTATTTTCTTTGCTAGAATGAGTACCACAGGGCGTAGTGAAGGCACCAACTTTTTTTTTTATGGCTTTGTCACATCAACCACAAATTTAAGAGAGTTTGTGGTCAAATATGAACAAGCACTTGCAAGGATTGTCCAAAGAGAAAGTGATGAGGATTTTGAAACAAAACATAAATATCGAATCGTTGATGACCACGATTTCCTTTTGAAGCATGCTGCAAAATTGTACGCAAAAAATGTGTTTGGGAAGTTCAAGCATGAATGGAGTCAAGTAGATAGAGAATGAGGAAAGTCTAGGTGGATATGACACATACTTGGTGAAAACTAAACTTGGTGAGCAATAAGAGTTTCTAGTAGAGTTATATTTCGAAAGTCGAGAAGGAAATTATGAATGTCAAAAGTTTGAGTTTGTTGGAATATTATGTACTCATATTTTGAAAGTATTTATCCGTTTAGATATTGATGAGATACCAGCCCACTTTATCCTTGATAGATGGAGGCAAAAAGCTAACAAATTCAGGTACATGGACTCAAGTCCATTGGTAATGGTAAACAACAATCAAAAGCATTGAGACTGAGTCATATGACTAGGCAAGCTAATAAGTTGGCTTGCTATGCTACACCTTAATATGAAGCCTACCAAATTTACATAGAAACAATGAGAGAACTATTCAATAGACTTGCTGAAGTGAAAATTTGTGTGATGCAAAATGGAGATAATCCTGGGTCTACAACTGATGTTTCTAATACTGATCATAACTTTGAAAAACTGTTTTTGGATCCAAATTTATCTAAAACAAAGGGGAAGAAGAAGGATGACAAGGGAAAGGAAAACATTCAAGGTTCTCAAATGATGCAAAGTGGCATGGAGAAGTCTCAGAAGAATAAACAAAGAAAATGAAGTGTGCTTTATGCCAAAAATTGGGACATGACAAACAAATGAACCTGGTAAGGAAATTGTCACTTGTATGCAATATATTTTTACTTATTTTTTCATATATATATATATATATACCATCAAGGGAGGAGAAGATGTAGATGGCTTGGTTGAGAGTTGGAGTAGAAAGGCTTACAATTGTTTACTATAACTGCACTTTTGATACCTCGTGCAAGTCATGTGCTTCTTTACTAAAAACCTAAATACCCTTTAGTAAAAACATAAGTATATATAATGTTAATTTTTTTTTTTTTTGACAATTTGTTGTTTTAATGAGGGATGTTTTTGTTATTTACTGAATGTGGGGCGTCGGATATTGGTTAGTATCATTGAAAAATTGGTAAGACACAATTTGGTACCCTATGTCAGGGGAACATCTGCAATACCATATATAATAGGATCTAAGCCTTAATTAAATATTTGTTTCGGGTAGTAAAGGCAAAACTTTGATTCCCAATTCCAATGTGTATTTTTAACATATAAAAGAGCAAAAAGTCTAGAGAGCCAGGCCCTAGCGCCAGGGGAGGCTCTCTAGCACGTGATTATGAGAGAGACCAAAACCCAAACTTGTAAACCAAACTTGTTTGATCAAAGCGAAAGCCCTAACCCAAACTTGTTTTCTTGAAGCTCTGAACCTATAAACCAAACTTCAGTTTTTGGTGTTTGACCAAAGAAATGGCTCGGATTTGACATGTAAGTGTAATAAAAATGCCAACTTCTTCTCACAGATGTTTTAGATTGTATATAACAACTTCTTCTCAAGCTCCTTAGACAGCTCTTCACCCTTGTCATGATAAACACTCAACTCTTCCATATCAAATACAAGTTTTTCCATTTGTTGACATTTAAACCTCTCTGATTGGGTTTTGAGATCAACTATCTGTTTGTCAATCTTCATCTGTTCTTCTCTTGAGATGAGAAACTATCTTGAAGTGTCTGGGTCGAAATGATGATTTCAGATAAGACATTAGTTGGGGGATGTTGCAACAATGCTCCATCTCTTCTTCTTCCATTTTCATGTCAAATGATCTAATGAATCTCATTCATGAGTGACAAGGGGTGAATGTTTGTTTTGAATCTGTGTTTTTCTAGTCAGCCAGGTTTGCTAGTCACTTTAGGGAAAAGTATTGACATTTCATAATTCTACCCCTTTTATAGGTAGTGTTTGTGATTGCGTTTTAAAGAAAAGGAATAAAAAGTGTAAAAATGTCAAGACTTGGTCCAAAAGTGGCCAACAAACCTTGCTGCCTAGACTTACTCCTATGGAAAGGCTCCAATTTTAGAGAGCCAGAGCTACCAACCATTTTTTGGCCAGGGTTGGGGCTCTTTATACTTCTACCCTTTTTATAATTTGATGTTTGTAATTATGTTTTAAAGAGAATGACTAAAATTGTAAAAGAGCCAAACTTGCCAAAAAATTGGTTGATTGCCCCGGCTGCCTAGACTTACTCATGGAAGGGCCAATAATTTTAGGCAGTCAGGTTTAGTAGTCACTTTTTTGTCAGGTTTTGAGTTTTTTACACTTCTACCCTTTTTATAGATAATGTTTGTGGCCGTGTTTTAAAGAAAACGGTAAAAGGTGTAAAAAGCCCGATCGTGACCGTAAAATAGCTATCAAACCTGGCTGCGCCGAGACTTACTCACGGAGGTAAGCACAGCAGAGAGTGAGATTCAGCACAGCACAGCACAGCACAGTAAGGGGTCACAAAAATCGTCCGTCTCTCTCAACAACTAAAGAAGAGTAAGAAAAGATGGCGGAACAACTGACGGAGGAGCAGATCTCTGAGTTCAAGGAAGCTTTCAGCCTATTCGACAAAGACGGCGATGGTTCACTTCTTTTCTCAATCTCCATCTTCTTCTACCCTTCATTTCATCCATGATTTCAAATTTTCTTCTCTACTCTACTACCTACTGCTATTAATTAGGGTTTATATGCGAATTCACCTAGTAAATGTTTTTCAACTTTCACATCTTTTTTAATTATCAATTCATATTGCTCATTCCTAAGTCTTATTAGGTTTTCATACTTTCGTTTTGCTTGTATGTTGGAGATCGATCCGGTGTGTTTTGGATGCTTTTTGGCAAATTTTGTCAGATCAGTACTTCATCCTGGATCTCATAAAAATAAAAGATTTGCTTTACATGATCGTAGAAAGATAGTTCAGAATCATATATGAACGTAGAGATGCATGATGATCGAAACTCTATTCTTATGATTTACCTACCTTAGAAAATTTTGATGAAATTTCAGTCCAATACTATTTCCTAAACCTTGCTAACTTATACTTAAATCTAAGTTGACAAATTCTGGCGGTAAGGATGGAGGGATGATAAGAAAGGCGTCCATCCCTCAGGACAAACATATTAGCAATCTGTTGCCTTAGTCCACTCCATCAGCTCTCCCAATTTGAAAAGGATGATTACTATGTCACCAACGATCAAGGTAAGAAGGGTCACCCCAAGGAAAAGGAGATTTCAGAGTTAGGAAGATTAATGATGCCAGTCGCGCACTCATTGCTAACTGCCAAGTGCTTGTGGAAGTTAAGGGATCAACAGCATCTCGTTCACTAAGTAGGTGAACAACACTTACTCGTGTTCAACGTGGGAGAGCATTATGGAGGAGAAGCAAATGAGGTGAACAAAACTATGGGTGTTCAATGTGGAAGAGCATCATGGAGGAGAGAAAACTCTTGAGAGAGGTATTACATACTTGTTGGAAAATGGGCATCAAATCAGACTCTAGGTGGATATTCAAATTCGTAGGATCCCCTACAACAAACAAGAGAAAATTAGCTAGTTCATAGTTCAGTGAGGGTCCTCTTTCTATTGGTATCTACAACTACAAAGATGGGTTTTAAAAACTCAAGAGAGAAGTTGATCGATTGATCAACCTTCTACAACAGATTCACCAACCAACGAAAATGAAGATGACTGAGCCTGCCAACATCACAGTGAGGACTTTACTGCCAGGGTGTACTACAATTCCATTTGTGCTATAACCCTAATGGATATGGGGTAAGGCAGAAAAAAGAGGTTGCACTACAAAAGTGCCTCTCTTCAGCCTGACACCCTTATGCATTTTTGTGATTTAATAAAGTGGAAAAAGAAAATATAGGAAAGCTCATAGACAAAGAATTTAAACAACAACCTAATTTGTTTTTACCGTTCAACATGACTAAACATCTACAACTTCCACCCTTGTAAAAAGGCTCTGCCTGAGTGGCGTCTCACCTCACCAAGGATTTGTTTATTTATTATATATATATATATATATATATTTTTTTTTTTTTTTAATTATTATTATTATTAATTATTTATTTATTTATTTATTTTTATGAATAAAACAGTTGTATTAGAACAAAAATTGAAAGGCATGCAACCAAGCAAGAAGCACAGTGACAAAAGGGAAACAAAATGCAAAAAACAAACAACATGAAAGCAAAGGAACTTAATGGGACAAAGCCCAGGACAGAACTTTGACAATGGTTTGTTTGTCATCATGTTCCAGGTTAAGGCCCATGAGTAGACATGACTTTCCTCGTGTTCTAAAGGTTGTTGCCATCTAACTTTTTCCCCCTAAATGCTACATTTTGGTTACTTTATGGGTTTTGGGAAATGTTGGGGGTATATTCAAGGATGCACGGACACGACACGACGACTCGACAATTTCTAAAAAATTAGGACTCGGCGACACGGTCAAACTTTACTTTTTATTAATATTTTTTTTTTATAATTCGTATGAACATAAACAACCTAAAGCTTAAAATTGTTTAATATTTTTACTTTTGAAGCTGGAAGAGGAGAGCTTAACAAGAGATAGAGATGCACGGATAGTCAAAATTTACTGAAGAATGTATCTAATATACAAATTGTTTCAAAATAGTGTGTAGTTGTGTATTTAAGCAAAATAATTATCAGAAACAGATAAATCAAATTACAAAGAAATTACATAGCAAAATACCCTCTTTTGTGTTTGTATTGTATCTAATTTAGAGCAAGTGAAGAAACGACCTTGATGTACCACCAAATGAAAATCACCAGTCAAGAACCCTCAGACCGAGAACGGCATGAAGAGGTGCTCTAGTTGAAACAACTCTTCTCCCTGGCTGAAGGAATTGAAGAATTGACAATTGTAATTGAGTGCAACAAAACTGGTGTTTATTCAAGAACTACTTCCGAAGACCAGCAGAGAAACCAGGAAAAAATAAAAAAAAAAGGAAAAACCCACTGGCTGTGTCGGGGCCGTGTCCTGGCCGTGTCGGTTTCAGTCTGACCATTGACCGCATGTCATCTGACTCTCAAAACGGGGGTTTTTCGAAGAGTCTGTGCATCTTTGCTCCTCTTGTAATTTGATTGGGGAGAGATAGTGATAAATACAAATACTTATCATATATATGATGTATGCCTTTTGACTGTTGTTATGAAATGAAAGCCTTTTGTTTTGCTGATCATAACAAAGAAAAAATGAAATCTTGGAACTATGTACCCTTGAACTCAACATTAGAGGAATACATTTACCACAAAAACCCCATTGCATCCATAACAATGCGTTATCTAGAGGTGGAAAATAGCTCAGAACCCCCTATTCCTCTCTTGCATTAGCACCCAACCAACAACATAGGGAATGCGTCTAGAATACCCTACCTTTACCATCGAGTAGACTTTTGGGAAATTGCTAGGCAACACCTAGTCGATTCCCACAAGCTCTGATAAAGTGAGACAGTGAGACCATATGATAGAGTCTTCAACAATGTTTCCAAGTCAGTTGAGCAACTGTGGGTTGATGTTAAAGTGACTTTGTGGCCCTGGGTTTTCTTTTTGTATGTTCAACTGGGATTGTATGGTACTAAATAGTTGTTCTCAAGATTATCCTGATGTATACTTTTGTGGTGGACTTTGTGGTGGACAGCAGGCTTGTCACTATTTTCTTCCCCATGTTGTTTTGCTGATAAAAATATATATAGAGAGGTAGCCAACTCACAATGAATGAGGAAATGATCTCTAGACTCCCTTCTAACCCCACACATGAGGCAACCCACCTCCACGTCCACCCCCTGTTAACAAAGACGCCCCTTATAGTTACGAAGGTTCCAAATTGCTCCACACTACCAAAGTCAGAAAATCTTCCCTAGCATCCACCAACTGCAAATAGAAAGAGGATACTGTGAAGCTCACTTTTAGACAGAATACATTTCCAACCATCCTCATTAACACCCGGATCTATCAACACCCAGAGTTTACTGATTTGGTCATTTTCTGCACCCAAGAAGAAGATCGTGTTGTCAGAAAGCTGCAGAATGTGAATCTCCAAGCCACTGTTGCTAACTCTGAAACCAGTGATTAGCCTTGCATCTGTTGCTCTCATCATAGTCATTCTTGTAAGAAACTCCTACAATAGAGAAGAGCATAGGGGAGAGAGGGTCTTCCTGTCTATAACCCTTGTGGCTTTGAAAAAACCATTTGGACAACCCCTGATGTTGATATAGAAAGTGGCTTTTTTGACAATCATTTGCACCCAGTTTCTAAATATCAGCCCGAAATCTATTTGGAGAGCACCTGATAAATGGATGACCAGAAGATAGTTTCAAAAGTCTTAGTGAAATCAATTTTGAGAGTGATACCTTTTGTAGATAACAGCCTGAAATGGGTGAGTTTGTTGGTGATTAAGGGCCTGTTGATCAGTTCGGACAGCGGCTGATTGGAAGGGAGAGACTAATTGGTGCATGAGTGTAACTAACCTGTTAGCCACTACCTTGGAGATTATTTTGGCCATTAAGGAGATTGGTAGTGGAGATTATTTTGGCTATTAAGGAGATTAACTTTAGGGTTAAAGGAGTTCAACCTGCACTCTAGAAACAATTCTTTACTGAAGTCATTGACAGCTTTGGTTAAGTCACCTGTCGTTGTGTTCCAGCAGTGCTTTAAGAATTCAGATAGGAAACCTTTAAAGTAGAAACATGAGTAGCTAGGGAGTTCATAGCTCTCTGTACTTCCCCTTCTTTCATATTGACTCTCTTGCTTGATCAAGGGTAATAGAGTGGAAATTAAGACCACCCAAGTTAGGCCTCCACACCATAGCTATGCAGTTAAAACGGATAATGGACCCATAACAGTCCAGGAGCGTTATAGGTTATAATGGGATATAACGTGATATAACGGTATATAACGAAATATTTTGTTAAATATATTTTTAATACCCCACAAAGTATTGTTGTATTATAGAGCAAAAAAGTAAATAATGTTCATTACATTAAATTCAAAAACATCAAAACATTAATAAAAGAAATCTTCCCTTCGTTCGAGAGTGAGATCATAATAGACAGTGTGATCGGCTTTTTGTCTTCTTCCCTTCTCTCGTTTTTTGTTAACCGGTGAGGTCTGGTTCTCTGTCGATGGGCAACGGCGAGCTCTGGCCCTTCTTCATCAATCGAGAGTGAAATGGGTATTTTTTTTATATATTAGAACAAAAAGTTAAAACGGCGTTATTGAAAAAATAAAGTTATCTCAATAATAACCATATAACGGCGTTATATCGGAACTGTGATACAAAAACTTGATAATCTCATAACGTAACGGCTCACCCCCGTTAAGCGTTATATCGATGTTATAACCTTTTTTTAACTGCACAACACCATAGTCTCTGTAAAAAGGTTTCTGAAAAGACCAGTTATGTGATCAGCTATGCTAAATGATCACATAATAATGTGATGGATTGTAAGTTGTAACATATGTAAATATGTAATGAATGCACCACTTTAGAGCATCTACAATGGGAAACCCCATCTTCTCCCCTATTTCTTAAAAATTGTCAAGGTCTCGTTTACTTGATCAAAAGATTGTTGTTGCATTTAGGGGACAAAACACATTTTCAAGGGTTTTTATGGGGTCAATCTTCAAAACCAGGAGAATTGTGGAGTTCGGGGTTTTGAGTTGGGATCTCCAACCGTAGATGCTCTTTCTGCATTTCTGTCAAATTAGTATAATGTGATGAATGGTAGACCTTTGGGTGGGAAATCTTGGTACACAGATGATTTGATAGTCACTTGGGAGAATCTTCTTTTCAAGTGGGTTTTGTAATGTTGACCAGCTTTGTAGCCTTTAGGGAGTGTCTCCCTCACTATTGGCAGTCGTTCTCTGTAAATAAAATTCTTGTTTTGCCTAATAAAAAAAAACATGATTGTCAGATACAATTACTCTTTCATTGATGTCGAAAGCTGTTTTGATACGGGTGTCTTTTTATCGGAAGTTCTGGTTACCTTGTTGAAAAACCATATTAGCTTTTCTATAATAGGATTAAATTATGCATTCTGTCAATACCTTTGATCTAATGCTATTGTTGGCTCATAGATTGTACAACTGTCCTTGTAGGCTGCATCACCACCAAAGAATTGGGTACTGTAATGAGATCTCTTGGGCAAAATCCAACTGAAGCTGAACTTCAGGATATGATCAATGAGGTTGATGCTGACCAGAATGGAACTATTGATTTCCCGGAGTTTTTGAATTTGATGGCACGTAAAATGAAGGTGAGTGATTTTATTCAAGAAGAAACAGAAATATCTGAATATAGTTCATCGATTCAGTGGAATTCTTCTTGGAACATACTTCTTCTAGCTAACCGCGGAGTTTTACTCCAAATCTGGAGTGTTCAAACACATTATTGAATTGCTAGGGAAGTATTGAATTGGAGGGTCATAATATAAGTAAAGTTATATGTTTGTGGTCTGCAGAAACTATCTTTAAAAAATCACGCTTCAGCTTGAACTTAAAAGAATAATAATAATAATAATAATGATGAAAACTTAATGCTTAAGATGAGTAGGTTGATTGCAAAATGTTTATTGATATTCTAGTTTTTTGAACCTTACAGTTTGTTTGGTTGCAAGAACTGGCAATATTTTCTCGAGATTTTTTTTGGGGGGGTTAGCTCAACAAGATTGAGTTGGAAAAAAATTTCCTGGTACTCAACCAAACACCAGAAGAACTAATTTGTCTGGGAAAACAAATTCTCCTCATGCTGCTAAAACAGCACAACCTTAATCTTTTCTTACTAGGACATCGTCAGTAGAAGTTATGAAACTTGAGAATGTTTGTTTCATCACTTCTCAGTAGTGAAGCTCTAGAAAATGTTGTGTCAATAGACTCGAGCACTATGTGTAGGCCTTATTATATTTAAATAGTATTTCTTCACATTAAAGTATTAATTCCACTGAAGAAAACGACAAGTGCAAGAAGCATAATTATTTAAGAAACCGAGATGGCACATTCAACTTCACAAATATACATGGTTGGATGTAGCAAATCAACCATGACGAGATGTTTTATGCAATTTTAAATTTATTTTGCAGTTAACTTTAAGTGTAGCATCACTGACAAATACTTGCTGAATTCCTTTATTCTCCCTCACATTGAAGGACACTGATTCTGAGGAGGAACTAAAAGAAGCTTTCAAAGTCTTTGACAAGGACCAAAATGGATTCATATCTGCTGCAGAGGTAAGTCCAACTGTTGGGTTTATAAGCAAGCAGAATTGCAGCTCTTGCATATAGTAGTTTATCATCCAAGGAAGTGTACAACAAGTCTTTTATGTTTTTGCCGCAGTAGATGTAAAACACACAAGAAATTGTACCCTAGTTTGTGTCCACAATTCAAATTCTTCTAGTGACAACCTGAACTCTCTCTCTCTTTGTGCACAGTTACGTCATGTCATGACAAATCTTGGAGAGAAATTGACTGATGACGAGGTGGATGAGATGATTAGAGAGGCTGATGTTGATGGTGATGGCCAGGTCAACTATGAGGAGTTTGTAAGGATGATGCTGGCAAAGTAAAGGTGTTTGCTGTGGTTGGGGGCAATAGAGTTTGCTCTTGTTGGTTTCAAACAATGAATTTGTAGTAGTATAGTGTTTCATATTCTCCTTGTTAGTTTGAAGCTGTAGTGATGTTTTTTTCTAGTGTTCCTAACAACATCGGGTTCACTGGGATTTCAAGATCTGAGTTCTGTGAGTTGTCACTTGGTACGAAGTATTTATCTTTTCAGTGATCTTATGTCTCCAGTAGAACTGTTAAAGTCTGATTGCTGAAATTTCCCTATGGAAGATCTTAATGGCATCTAGGTAGTACGTGGGGATCATCTGGCCATGCTTGTTGGCTGCTCCAGAAAATGGCAACTGCAGTTAAGAGTTCAGTTTCACACTTACTAGAAGTGATCATAGACAATTTACCTTGTTCAAGCAATAGCAGATCGAGATCCAGACCCAGTGGCATAGCCATCACTTCGCTTAGATCTAGAGACCTTCCAAGAGTTTTGGGGGTCACTTCCCATCCAATAGGGAGGGGAGAGGCAAGCCAGACTTGGGTGCTTGGGTGCTAATGGACATCTAAGGGGAACACGCTCACCAAATTCAAGGGGTTGGTTGCAGAAGGGGCATTCTTGAGGTACGAACATGTGGTGATGTAATTTGTATGAAGGCTGCAGAAATGAGTTTTCCACAACGTCATGGTTTTTCCACAATTTTTAACACAACCGTCAGTAGCACCCAAATTGTTTAATTTAACACTAGAGGTGTGCTAAATTTACCAACCAACTAGCACACTCTTCTGCTATTGACCTGCCAAAATATATGAGAGGGAAAAAAAGCTAAAGTTTCCGTCTTTGCTTCAAATATGGTGCTTTTAAATTATGGTTGAAAATTGAACTGTCGGTTCGGTTTTTCACCTAAACTGTGAACCGAACCGACTTAGGTCGGTTTTAAAATTTTCAAATGGAAACTGAACCGACCATTAACAAAATTGATCCGAAACCGAACCGATTCTAATTTATGCAAACTGTAATTGAATCGAATCGACTAAAATCGAATCAAAACCGAAATAAAACTGAACAGACTGACTATTTTAAACATATTATATTATTTATATATAAAATATATATTATTTATTTTATATATTCGGTCGGTTCAGTGTGTTTGGTTAAAATCACATAAAAATCGAAAACCGAACCAACCATTTCGGTTTTGAATTTTCTAAAACCGAAACCAATCCGAACTGAATTTAAACCAAACCAATCGGTTTTTTTGTTCAACCCTACTTTTAATTGGGGGGACAAACCCTACTTCCTCTTCTGCAATGTTGTTAACTTCTCCAATTTACTTATTAAAGTGCCACAGTTTAGTGCGGATGCTCTTCAACAAAAGTTTTGGTTAGCTTTTGCTGGTGACAACAAGTTCATTTTTTTTTTATTACACAGAATCAATGACAGTCCCTTGCTTGATATGAGCAGCTAGTATTGTATATTTTATTGGTTCACAGAAGACTGGAGTTCCATTCCTCACATGATTATATCACTAATGAGCTTCTTCACTCTCTTCCAGTGAGAATGTTAATTTTTTTACAACATATGTATTTGGTGTTTCTTCTAGTTTGGGATAAAAGATGACCTTTCAGCTATCAAGTCTGTGTGTGTGATTTTGCACCCCCTTCCTTCACCAGCTCATAAGATCCATTAATTCTAGAAATTGCTTGGCGTCATCATCCACTCTCCGAGACAATTTCTCTCTCCATTTTTCAGTGCCAATGAAGTTATTTTTGCATGTACAGGAATCTTTCCCTGAGAAGCAATTGTATCAGTAGGGAAAGCTTTTATGCCGAGATTTATCCTTGTCTTGCAATAAACTTGCATGTTTTACAGGAAATTTATACAATTTGCTTACAATGTGCCCTTGAAAGGCAGGAAACTCAGTAAACACTTAGGGTGTGTTTGGTTGCATGGAATCCTATGCAATGGAAATTCATGAGGAAACCAAACATTTAAGGATAAATTGATGTATTAATCCAAATCCACCATTAGATTTTGTGATCAACGGTGGGAATAAAAGTCCCATGAACATGAGAATCGCATGCCTTTGGGGGGTCAAGGAGTGTGATTCTCATGTTCATGCGACTTTCATTCTTACCATTGATCACAAAATCTAATGGTGGATGTATAGTTATACATCAATTTAGCCTTAAATGTAAGTGTCCTCTCATGGATTCCCATAGCATAGGATTCTATCCAACCAAACACACCCTTACTTACATCCATTTGCCCCTTAAAATAAGTTGTTATGCACAGTGAATGGTTTTGGTCCAAAGACAATCATGAGAATCAATTTTTTTTTCTTTTGATAAAGCTTACTGCATATTAATATATATATAAAAAAAATTATAAAACGTTATGACTTACTGCAGCAGTCATAGCTAAATCATGGGCCACAATATTGAGGTCTCGGCCCACATAGTTACAAAACCAACATGGAAGCAACAAAAAAAGGCGCCTAATATTTGTAATAATAGGACACCAAGCCCAGTTCATAGCTAGATCATGATCAGTGTTGTCTGTATGAATGAGATTGATGATGTTTGCCGAATCACCTAGCAGGAGACTTGTCTTCCAGTCTTGCGCTAGAATCAAAAGAAGTGTTGCCTCTATTGCATAACACTCCGCCATGGTGTTGTCGAGGATCTTGCCAAAAATAGGGCATGCCACTGTCACAAAAACTCGCTCATGTTGGTTGATGGCAAAAACACCAAGGGACCCCTGCTTAAAAAATTCAAAAACACCGGCGTCAAAACTGACAATAATCATATTTAGTTCCAAGGTGAAAGGGATGAGGCGAAACAGATTGGATATAAGGTTGATTCAATGGTGCCTAGCTGACTGAATCTGGTTGTGGATCATGGCAGTATGGGTTGTACTGATCTTGGAGTGGGGGCCCTGTAGAATGTCCTAGTTTGTGTTTCGGGTATGGTTCCCTGGGACACCTGTCGTAGTTGTTTCCAAGATCTGAGGGATTGATGCGATGTCATAATAGTCTCATCAATTTCTGTGGCCACTAAAAGGGGGGGGGGATTTGGGAGTGGTAAACCATTGTTGATGCCAGGTTGCCCATGTGCGGTAGAGAGTAGAAGGGAAAGATTGAGTGCTGAATTTAGTTTTGTTGAAAACATTTCATTGCAAAGTTTCTAGTTAGTGACAAACACAATCGTAAATTGGGCCAACATTTCTTATTTTGCCTCAGGATGGGTTTTTGTCGTATTCCAGATGAACTAAAAAAAAACCCGAGATTGAGGTAGGGTTCGGATGTATGTGACTCCAATCAATGGGGAAAAAAGAAATGAGCCAACATCTTTTGATAACCGGGCAAAGGAAGAAGATGTGGGTGATGTCTTCCTTATGATTCTGGCAGAAGGAGCAGCAGTTATCAATAGGCATATGAATCCTCACCAAATTTGTCGTAGTGGGGAGGATATTCCTATTGATCCGGAGGAAAAAAACGCTAATGGGGGGGGGGGGGGGGGCTTTGATTTTCCAAAAATGCGTGAAATATGATTCTCGTGGGAGAAGTGAAGACACCGAGGTAGAGCTTTAGAGATGTTCATATGTGAAGGCACTGGAAGTGCTTTTAATGGAAAAAATTCCTTGTTTATCAAAGAGTCATATGAGTTTATCATGATTGACAGTTGGTCTGATGGGATTATTCAGAATATCCCTTACCACCGGGGATGGAAAAATGGACACAATAAGTGTTTCATTCCATTGAGGTGCAAGATTAGGAAAGAGGAGCCAGAGATCAAGAATGGAGTTGATTGCTGGGGCAAGAAAAGGGTTAGGGCGATATTCCGAGAGACTCAAGTCGAGTTTAACCTAACAATCATTCTAAAAATCAATTTGATTTCCTAAGAGAACTTGCCAGATAAGAAACTGTTTCATCTTGGAAAGGGTGGTCAAATAACCTCTCCAGGCAAATGAGGCTATATTGGGGGTACCTTTAAGTTGGAACAGGTTCTTCTTGTGAAAGTAAAGAGCTTTGAGTTGTTGAACTCTTTGATTTTTTTTGGGGCGGACAAGGCTTGCCACACATTCTTGGCCATCATAGCCAAACAAATTTGGCGGACAAAAAGGAGATTAAGCCCGCCAAGATGTCTGGGTATGGTGGTACGATCCCAAGAGCAAATGCGCCTCGATTTGCTATCCACTGCTCCATTCCACTAGAAATTTTGGGTTAGCTTGTCCAGCTTATTCGAAATTGAGCATGGAAAGAGGAATGTTTGCATTGTGTAAGCTAGGATAGAATTGAGAACAACCTTGATCATCACCGTTCTACCCGCTTGAGACAGACCTTTGATTTCCAACTTGAAAATTTAGAATTGACTTTATTTATCAAGAACGAAATCCTTGGTTTTTTTTCATAGACAGAGGGACCCTAGGTATTTATCTTTCAGATTGTATCTTTTAGATCCTAAAATTTTGTTAATCATCTTGGAATGTCACGGGTGAACATTCGAGCTGTAATAAATATAAGATTTGTCATAGTTGACTGCTTGGCCCGAAGCCACACAGTCATGACTAAGGATATCTTTGATAGAATGTGCTTCTGCAAGGGAAGCTCAACAGAAGATCATGAGATCATCTGTATAGAAAAAGTGACTGATAGAAGGGGAGTGTCGTCTAATCTTAATGCCTTTGATGATATTGTCATTTTCAGCATGCAACAAGATACAGGGTAAAGCTTCTGCCACAAGGATAAAAAGATAAGGTGAAAGCGGATCACTTTATTTGATACCTCTAATGGGACTGATTTTTGTCAAGGGGGAACCATTGAGCATGATCCAAAGGGATGAGGTGAAAATACATTGTTCTATCATTTGGATCCAATATCGTCGAAACAAGTTGGATTTATGCCGGGTAGGTCTACTACGGAGGCCATCTTCCTGCTTAGGCAAACTATAGAAAAATATCGAGAGGCACGTAAGAGTTTGCATATGGTTTTTATTGATCTGGAGAAAGCATATGATAGAGTCCCCAGGGAGTTAATTTGGTGGGTGTTTGAAAGGAAGAAAGTGTCTCAATGTTATGTCGATATCATTAAGGATATGTATGAAGGGGTTGTAACAAGTGTCCGCTCAGTAGGTGGGATGTCTAGTGAATTTCCAGTGTCAGTAGGACTACATCAAGGGTCGGCGTTAAGTCCATATCTCTTTGCTTTGGTCATGGATGAGTTGACGAGACATCTGCAAGAAGATGTACCTTGGTGCATGTTATTTGCAGATGATATTGTCTTAATGGATGAGACTAGTGCAGGTTTAGGTCAGAAATTAGTTAAGTGGCGGGAGGCTTTAGAGAGTAAAGGTTTTAGAATTAGCCGTTCAAAGATGGAGTATCTAGTGTGCAACTTTGGGTGTGAACCAAGAGGGAGAAGTAATGCAATTGAGATCGAAGGTGTCGAGGTCCCAGAGTGTGAGGCTTTTCGATATCTAGGATCTATAATTCAAAAGAATGAGGCTATTGGAGAAGATGTAGACCATAGGATTAAAGCTGGTTGGTTGAAATGGAGAATGGCGTCAGGAGTATTATGCGATAGAAGGATGTCTGCAAGGCTAAAAGGGAAATGCTATAAGACAATTGTTCGACCAGCCATGCTATACGGTTCAGAATGTTGGGCTACTATGGGACAACATACGCATAGGATGACAGTAGCAGAAATGAGTATGTTAAGGTGGATGTGTGGTAAAACTCGTAAGGATAAAATTAGAAATGAAAGAATTAGGAGATACTTAGGTGTAGCGCCCATAGAGGACAAAATTAGATAAAGACGTTTAACTTGGTTTGGTCATGTGCGGAGGAGACCAAGCACGGCGCCAATTAGAAAATGTTTAGATTGGCAAGTTAATGGAGGGTGTAGACGGAGGGGACGACCGTTGAAAACTTGGATGAAGACGGTGAATGAAGATATCATTGAGCTTGGATTAGGCGAGGAAATGTGGGAAGATCGCATTGCTTGGAGAACCAAAATCCATGTAGCTGACCCCGAAAATCTCGGGAATGGGCTTTGATGATGATAATGATGATGATGATGATCGTCGAAACAAGTTGACGAAGAATTTGAATCAGAAATGACCATTCAATTCTGTCACAAGCTTTGGCCATGTAATTTTAATAGCCATCCAACCTTGTTTCTTATTGCGGCAGTGTTTCATATGAAAGAAAGTTTTATGGGCAAGGCTAACATTGTCCGCAATAGATCCGCATTAAGAAAAAACCCTTGATTGGGGGAGATGATGGCTTCCAGCAAAGGTTTCAAACTGGTTGCTAGGATCTTGGAAATGACCTTATAGATAAGATTGCAAAGCTCAATAGGTCAGAATCTGTCCGGAGTAGTGGGATTTGTGATTTTTCGGATCAGAGCTATGAAGGTCTCAATGAGTTTGGGATCCATAGTTTTAGTGGTAAAGAAATTTTGGACCACTTCGATGACATTTTGTTAACTATCTCCTAGTAATGCTAGGAAAAAAACATGGAATCCATTGGGACTCGAGGCATTATGACTACTCGTCCCAGAGATGGTCCAATGAATTTCCTCTTCATCAGGGATTCTCAAAAGAAGTTAATTCTCCTCCGCAGAGATATTGGGCATAAAAGATCGAGGATATCATGGTTCAGGGATGGATTTGATGACTCAAAGATTTCCTTAAAGTAATCATTAAGAACCTTACCTACTGACTCTTGGTCAGAGTGCCACTGATACATAGGATCCTTAAGACGAAATATGAGATTTCTTTTCCGGCGGAGCATGGCAGCTAGGTGAAAGAATTTGGTATTTCTACTTTCAGCAAACCAGGATTTCCCAGATTTGTTACGCCAAAAAGTTCATCTCTGAGATAAAGTTCGGAGAAACGATATTCCAAAACCGTAGTAGCCACTGCGTTATCATGGGAAGGGGGTAATTTTGAAGTTTATCAAGAGCTGATAGAGTGTCTAAGATACTTTGTTGAATGTTCCTAAAATCCTGCTTATTCCACCTAGTGAGCCTGTGACTACGATTCTTGGTTTTGAGATGAAAGTTGAAAATGACGACGGTGAGGATACCAAGACGATTCAATCACTTGGCGACATCTTGGGTCCCTAGCCCACATATGGTAAAATTTGAAGGGTTTAGGGCCATGATGAACTTTAGAGATTAGATGAATGGAAATGGTTTTGTGGTCTGAGGCTGAGGTATGAATGGTTTTTGCAATGGCAGAGGTGAAATGAGTCATCCAATTAGTTGTAATGAGGATTCTATCAAGATAAATGAAGTAGATATTTTTAAGGCCCCTGCTAAATAACACCAGCACTTCTACTAAGGGACACCACCAACACCATTTTTTAATCTACTAAAGAACACCACCACTATATAATAAAAATGGATATTTTTATTTTTTCCCAAACCCAACGACTCCTCCTTTCCCACTCGCACGAATCGACCCCTTTCCAACAGTCTTCTCCTCCCAATCTCGTCAGATTCATGACCGTCGGCCACCGTCTTGAGCCTCCATTTCCCTCTCTCACCCGTCTTCATCCTCCCTTTCCCCTCTCTACTATTTTTTGTGCTATCTCTTGCGAGAAAACACCTCTTCCTCCCTTCTTCATTTTCCATCAAAGTTGTCTTATATTCCAAGCTCGTCGGACGATCCCAACACCGACTTCTCTCCCTTTCTTCTACGTCTTGTTATCTTGCTTCTCTATTCATCTTCCTTTGTTAGGGTTTTGGTGAAGTTTGTATATAGAAATGGATGAGTTTAGTGAAAACGAGGTTGGTAGGATTCAAGATGATAATGTTGTAGTTGAGAGTCAGCATTGCACTTCATTTATAGGTGTCAACGAAGATGAGCATTTTTAAGACAAAAAACGACCCACTCCACTCGAGGTACACTCTCAACTTGAGATGAGCTTGCACAGGTATTTTTATTTTTGTTGTCATTATCATAATTACATGTTTAATTTTTTTTTTGATTTATTTGAAGCAACATTATTATTTTTAAGATTAGTTGTTAATATTTGAACCCTAAAATTTGTTTATTTGTAGGGTTAGTTTGATCCTTGTTGTTGTTGATTGTTGTTATTTTGTGCACAAAATTTCATCGTCGATCTAATCGATTTCGATATACCTTGTCATAATCTAGAAGAAAGTATTAGTTTATGTTTCTCCCTGAATATTGGTGCATTACCCTTGATTAGATTCATGGCAGCTCATTTTCATGTAATTTGAGCACTCATCGACACAGGAATGGAGTGTGAAGTTGTTACAGAGAAACAGTCAATTTTTGTTTATTTTCCTTGAACTTTCATCGCAATTATGTGTTACATATCATTTATAACCTTGAAAAGCAACTTCAACAATTTGTGTATGGACTCAACAAATACATCCCCACTACCATCATTTACCTCTTATTTCCCTTTCAATGCCATACCCTTTCTCTCCTCCAAAATCTCCACCATTAAAAGCAAAATCGACAACCACTCCTCTATTCCTACGTGAATCACCTCCACCAACTATTCCTTTATTGTTCTTCATATGACTTGAAGGTGAGGCGGTGGTTTTGTTGTTGTGAGTAGAAAGAAGTGATAGTGTGAAATGAATGGAGAAAACATTAAATGGGGTCGTCCAGATTAATGAAGAAAAAAAAACTATTACATAGTTTTTTTTGTGAGGATGATCTCTTCTCCACTTGCTTAAGACTTTCGAAGCCATGGAAAAAGGCAACAGATCTTAAAGTCAATATATTAACAACTAATTATGACAAGGTATCTCAAAGCCATGGAAAAGGTGTTTGGACTATCTGCGGACTATTTGGTATCCGCACAAGGAGTTCTTTGTGAATGCATGACTGTTTTGTATCAGCACAATAAGTTCTTTGTGAATGCATGGACTGACAATTTCATGCATTTTGGCCAATGGACAATTGATCGCGTTGAAGGGGCACACTCTAGGTTGAAGAAGATGTTGGAGAATTCCCATGGGACATTTTATAATGTATGGCAGAAAATGTCTGACACGATCCAAGTCCAAATTGTAGAGATTGAAACGTCCTTCAGAAAAAGTCTCACGAAGGACAAGAAAGAACACATTGTTCCATTATTTGGAAAACTTCATGGGTCTGTGTCTCATAAAGCTCTTGACTTGATGTTATCTGAAATTGGTAGATCTGATGTTGAATTTGTGGGCGCCAACCTAGTCAAGTGTTGATGTGTGCTGAGAACCACTCATGGATTGCCTTATGCTCATGAAATGGCCCAATATTTCACTCCTAATGGCCAATTTCCACTGTCTATATTACACAAGCACTGTATGCAACTTGGCAAAACACCTCTTAGTGCAACTGCGGATGTGATTATAGATCAAGTGGTAGATGTCGTCAAGCAAAAATTCTTAGAATCCACTCCTAATTAACAGTTGGTGTTGAAGAAGAAGCTGCTAGATTTGAACTGCCCTGATTCACGTGTCATGCTTGAACCAATTGAACCCGTAAAGGGCAAGGGGAGACCTAAAAAAAAGAAGTTGTCTAAACATGAGAATTTCGCCAAAAGGTACCCCTCTGGTCATGAGTACGCGGAAACACAAGATAAGCTTAGAAGTCAAGCTAGTGTTTCTAAGCCAAAACAGAAGGCGCCAAAGTGGAAAACTACGTTTATGAAACAAATTCTTTTGTGGATTCAAGATTATATTGAGGACACTCAGAATGTACTCCCCGATGGAAATTGTGGATTCAGATGCATAGGAAACTTCTTAGGTTACGATGAGAAGATTGGTTGGAGGCAAGTGAGACATGATCTACTATTGGAGCTGGAAGGTAACTATGACTTTTGGGTTTGAATGTGGAATGATGAAGGGGTGAAGATTGTGAAAAATGCTCTGACAATTTCCGAAAGGCACTGTATGCATTGGCGATGAAAAACGGTTTATTCAATCGGATATGTTAGAGTTGGCGGCCAACCATTATAGTTGTGTCTTTATGTGTTATGAGAATCAAAACAATACATGTTTTCGTATATTCCGTTGCCGTCAAACTTGAACAATGTACGGATGTATTTCATGGCACACCTTCTACGGAGTAAACACTTCGTCTTGCTTTATATGACACAAAAACCACCACTGCCTCAGACAGTACCGACTTGGCCTTCACGCGTGTTCCCAGAAACAGTATCATGGAAGACTTCGTTTGATGGCCAACTGCAGTTAGGTGAGGTAATAGTTAAAAAATACAATGCATCAAAAGCAAAAAAGAAGTCAAAAGCGGTTGTTGTACTTGATGATTGAAGCACATTTTGTAACTTTTTGTACATTTGTAAATGACATTATGTATACATACGATGATCAAATTGTAAGAGAAGTCAACCTTATTGTAGTCTTGACTTGTATCTTTTTTATCATTAAATATCAACAAATTATATTTTACATTTCATGAAGATTTGTATTGGTTTTGTATATTATGGATGCTTTATATCATGCTAATGGGTAAAATTAACTGTATAGTAACATAAACATGAGCAAAAAAATTCAGACTGCAAAATAAAAGGCTAAAAGATGACTAAATTTCAAAGTTTGAAAATTCTGCTATCAAAAATATTTCAGACACCAATCGCACGAGCCACTACGAATATGACAAACATATTCACAGCGACCTGCGGATAGAGTAAACTCAATCACTGACAAAATTGCGATTGAGTCCTGAAAACTAATCAACATGGATTGACAGCAAATGCAACGGCTCATGCGAAACCTATAAAAAAGATCGTAGCAATCACTGCGAGTATATCTATCCAATTCGCAGTGACCGTTGCGTTTGGACAGAAAACAGACTCTGTCCAAAATTTGAATTTTTGTATTTGAACCTTTTTTGGATTTTTTTTTCAATTCCTATATGTTTGATACACTATTGGCATAAATGATTTATTGCAAAACCCCACTTTTGAACTCCCCAACTTTAGATGGTCAAAAAACCGCTGCGTTTGGACAGAAAACAGACTCTGTCCAATTTTTAATTTTTTTTTATTTGAATCATTTTTAGGTTTTTTTTTTTTTTTTTTTAATCCTATGGGTTTGATACACTATTGATATATTTGATTTATTGCTAAACCTCATTTTTTACCTTCTCAAGTTGGAGTGTTTAAAATTGAAGTTTTGCAATAAATCATATATGCCAATAGTGTATCAAACATATAGGAATTGAAAAACATAAAAAAGGTTCAAATACAAAAAAAAAATCCAAAATTTGGACAGAGTCTGTTTTCTGTCCAAAAGCATCGGTTGCTACGAGTGGGAAATACATCCTCACAACGACGATGCGATGTTGTGTTTGATCTTCACATGAGTCGCTGCGTTTGATGTCTTTTGTTGTGAGACTTGTTTTCAGGACCCAAACGCAACGGTCGGTACGATTTTGTAAATTACCTTCGCAGCGGCTCGTGCGTTTGCAGACAGAAAATGCATATTTTGTGTGTTGAGGTGACTTTGTGTCAAAATTTTCAAGTTATTTGATAGAATTTGTTACTTTTACTTGAACTATAGTTAACATTACAACCATTATTAAGATATACATAAATACTGATGCAAATCATAATTGTGAAAAATCTAACTGATTGCATAAACATATATTATTACATTTTCACTAACTAACTACAAAATAAAACAAACAAAATTGTTTCTCAAAATTATACATCAATTTCTCTTGGTCTTTTTCCAGGGTTCAACTTCTCTCATGCCTTTTTTTGGTCCTGTCCTCAACGCCACCACCAGCAAGAACTTCTTCACTATCTTTAGAACCACCACCACCACCTCTTCCCTTTTCTCTACCACTAACACCAACACCAGCACCATCATCACCCCTTCTTCTACCACCACCAACACCACTACCACCCTCAGATCTTCCTCTAGTAGCACCAGCACCAGCAACACCAACATCACCCCCTCCCCTACCACCACCTACAACACCACCACTTGGAGCACCACCACCATTACCAATTTGACTAGTTTCTTGTTTTTCCTCATTATATCTTAAGGAAGAGAAATGCGTAGACATTTGTCTTAGTAGGTCACCTACTCTCTTTTGCCTTTTGAGCAACACAACCTTATCCACATTCCCTCCTTCAATAGAGGCGTCCACCAACTAAAGAGCCTCATCAACCAACTTGTTCTGCAACGAAAACATTGATCTTAGTAAAAAAAAAATATCAATTATGTATTTCAAATGTGAGCAATTTGTTAAATTATAGATCGATTACCCGATTGTAAGATATGAACAGTTGATTTCTTAAGGGATGTGTCATCCTAGTCTTCGGTGGTTGGATGAACGGATGGCTAATCTCATGAAACCACTCTAAATAGTCCTTGCTACAATCACATGAAAGCTCCAATGGCACTCCTTGGTTTTCAATTGACAAGAGATGATTATGCCAAGTTGCAGCAAAGCAAGACATCATCTCGTGGTTCATCGAGTAGTTGTGGTCAAATCGACCTCTATTCTTCATTTTGTCTTGAATGCGGGGATTTGGAATGACCTGTACCCTTCCCATCTATTTCATCACTCGATCTGGGTGATAGAGTTCTTCAACATCAGGGCATAACAAGCAGCCTTAGAACCATGTAATGTTGTGAAGTGGAGTTTTTCGCTTGGATTCTGCATAAGGGTCTTAAATAACTTGACAATACATACATGAACTTATTAAATTAACTGAGATGAAACATGAACTTAAATGACTAACTTTTACCTCTTCAAGAGACATGTCAACAAGATTCTTCCTAAAAGTCAAAAATTTCTTCACTCACGACCCCGCTAAGTTGGGGGCAATCCGACTTAGCCATAGTAAGGAGGCGATCATTCCACGAGGCTCGAGTCGTACCCCAAAGGCTAAAGTGACCTTATATCCAACACTACAAAAGAATCAAACATATCAATATAAAGAATCAACTGAAACACTAACAAGATAATTAACTGAACAACTAACCCGAAAATTGTACCTCCAAAAGCGATAGATATCCAGATATTTGTTTGGTACCCGTTTTGCTAGCACAACCAAGTCGTTGATACAAGAACACCAAAGTATCAACTCCCCATGCGAACTTCCAATATCATCCACCTTCATCAGCAACTTCAAATATTCAGTGCATACCTTGGTTCCATCTTATCAGCGAAGATTGTCATGCCTAGAAGATATAACAAGTAACCCCATGCAACTTGTTGTTTCTTTTGAAGAAAATCACTTGTGTTCACTTTCCCACAATAGCGATCCTTAATAAATTTCATTTTCCATGAAACTATGAAACTTCTGGACATCTTTTTGTGTTTCACTTTTTTGAATCCTTAGACCATTCACCAAAAGTTCAACACACTCCTTTTCCTTCATTTGAGTTACCAACAATCGGCAAATGAGTGATACGATAGGCATCATCGATGGTGATGGTCATTTCTCCAAAAGGGAGGTAAAAATTGTTGGTCTTAGGTTGCCAACGCTCAATGAAAGCACAAATTGTGACCCTATCAATATGATGCTTACAATGATCTATCAACGGTCAGAGACCACTCTTATAGACCATTGAAATAGCTTCATTTGACTCGTCATGCAACCTCCAAACTATAAAATTCTTGTACTGATGTTGACATCTCAACTCCTCTCGTTCCTACACAATAAGAAAAACTAGTCAGTGTCCAAATAATGTAAAAACAATAAGTACTGCATATTGAAAATAACTTGAAAATATTATAAATACCTCTTGACCAGCCCAAATGGAGTGAGCAACATGACCATCATAATCCTCTAATATGGATGCATCATTGGGACCACTAGGATAAGAAACTTTGCCAGGTTCTAGATCTTCTTCATCAGGACCAGGTTCTATAAAAATAACTGGTGACTCTCGACCCTCCGCATCACTTTGGGCCTCAGCATCCCCCTGACCCTGCTCACCCTCCTCATCCCCTGACCTTCGTATCCCCCCGCGTTTGCACACCCTCCTCATCCCCTTCACCCTTATCCACTTCTTCAACGTCATGAACCACACTACATTGACTTTGAGATAGCAATAAGAGTGTCGCCGCTTCATCCGCAACAATCAAGTCACTTCCCATTGCATCTTTTCTCCTCGTCATCTCCACTTTTTTCCTCTGTTGTTGAATTTTTTATTTTTTATTTTTCATTTTTTTCTTTATTTTTTTACGGCTATGGTCTTTCTCAAAGGCATCATCATTGGTCGTCTTTCAATTGGATGATCCCCACCAACACTTCCACCACCACCTACACTACTGCCACATCACCACCACCACCACCAACAACAACACTGCCAACAACACCACCACCAACTCACAACTTGCACTACCGCCAGCATCACCACCGACAACACCAACACTACTACCAACATTACCACCAACACCACTAGCAACCTCTTCCACAACATCTTTATTTATCTTTGCCATACTAAATATTTTAAATAAATTTGAAATAATTAAAACAAAACAATTGAACACAACGAAGGGAAGAAAATTTACTTGAATTTGTTTGGGTTTGGTTGAACAATCAAACAAAACGAAGACCACACACCAAATTGACACTAAATTGAACCAACTGAGCCCTAGAATCTTACACAAACCTTAATCGCACACAAACGCATCGATTCACACACCAATAGACCCCAAATCGTACGAAAACCTCCAACCTTTTAATCACACACCAACGGTAGAGGGAAAAAATAGAGAGTAAAGCAAGAGAGTAGAGAGTAAAGGGATAATGAGGGCGGGAAGAGTGTGTGAAGTTCAAACATTGGGAGAGGGAGAGGGAGAGACCGTTTCTTTCGATGTGGGAGAGAAATGATTTTTTTTTCTAAAGGGCTTATATTGGCGGTGTCCTTCAGAAAGGTGGTGGTATCCTTCAAAAAGTAGGGGTTGGTGGTTTCCATCAGTAAAAGTGGCGGGGTTATTTAGCAGGGGCCTATTTTTAATAGAGATTGGGCTATATAAATTAGGTTAATTGGGTTGGTTATATTTATATGTATATCATCTAGCAGCTTTTTTATTTTATCTTATGCATACCGAAAATAGAAAACCAATGAAACGCACAATGATGCAAAGCATATATACATATATAGAAGAGATGACAATATTTGATCTTTTTACTAAAAGTGTGGCATTGGTATTTATCTGGATTTTTGTTTTGCACTATCATTTGACGAGGTAGAAGCTATTTTATTTTTTTTTCTAATTATTTTTATTACATTTTTATTCAGATATGGAGTCGAGGATATATATATGTATATATGAGACGTACATGTGATGTTTCCTTGGGATGGTAGTTAATGAGCTTTATTGAGTGTCAATCGCTTAGTTTGTAATAACTATGAGTTTTTTGAAAAATTTTCTTTCTCCAAATACTAAATAAAAACACAAGAAGGCATCGGGCCACTTTTTTTTTTTTTTTTTGCAGTAAAGGGATTGAAAGGTCTTAGACTATCTTCGGAAAGTTTTTGTTTTTACTCAAAATGATTAGCGATGCATCCAAATCCCCATCCTCCTAGAGATCTGACCTGCAATACAGGGTTAGATTGCCAAATACCACCTTTTGGGTGGCTGAAGGCATTCTGATTCTTAAATCAGTTAATTGTAGAATAAGATTCAATTTGGATAGAGTATAGTTCAGTTGTGTTTGCATACTGTGATCATTGTGTCCTTCTCATGCCTTTTCTTTTATCTTATATAATGAGAGCATTCAACTATGTGCATGACTTAAGCACGAATTGCGCAATGAAGGTGGCGTTTGTTATAACGGTCTCCTCCTTCATTGAGATGTGTCCTTGGGGGAGTGATTCCCTCCATGACTAATCTCCTTCATAATGGTCCTCTCATAATTGAGATGTGTCCTTGGGGGGTGATTTCCGCCATGACTTATAACATTCGTATCGGCCATCTCTAGTTATGATGGTTTGTGCCACGTGTATGGCCACAATGGGTGGCAATTTGATGTATCATCAGCTACTCTCCCTAGTTAGTGGGCTCGCTTGCGTAGCCATTAACTTATCAATCGTGGGACCGAGCAGCGGCGTGATGGCTTTCTCTAGTCATACTATGAATTCAGTATGACAAATCATTGTACTCGAGCTTTGTGAGTTCAGACCAGATGTCGTCTGTGTGACAAGTCATATAGTCAGCTGTGTGAGTCCGTACCATGTGAAGTCATCTGACAAATCATCGTAGTCAGCTGCGTGAGCCTGGACCAGATGAACTCAGTGTGACTATTGTTAAGTCGGACCAATCTTCTATCGAACTTGCGGACTTGACTCTTGTCGGATCCATCTCCTATCGAACTTGATTCCCGTTGGGTCTGTCTCCTGTCAGACCTGTCTCTAGTCGGTCCTGCGGACCAGTCTCTAGTTGGACTAGTTTCCAGTCAGGGTCGAACTTGTGGATCTGCATATTAGCCTCCAATCGGGTCAGTGGACTGCAGGCCTTCATTCGGACTAGCGGACCTGCCAAAGACCAAGACGATCAACAAAACCATAAATTGATAATTATGTTGTTGGCCAAGTTCATACCCATGACCTAAGATTCCCTAAGCAACACCTTTACCAACTCAGCTGATACACCGTTGATAGAATATTTAGTTTTGCATTATTGTATCCACATGTACCTGAATCATCTGTTAATTAATAGGATACAAGTTTAATCATTTAAACAAAATATAATAGAATATTGAAATCTGAAAATTTGTCAAGTAAAAAATGTAAACTAATTCAATTTTAACAGTTTCCATATTCTCTGTTTGAATAAGGTCCACAAGGCAAATAGATTCAAAATTAGCGCGTCCTTTATAAAATACTTCGCCAAGAAACATACTCTTGTTACCATTGATATTGGAAACAATTTTGGACAATCGTAACATGTCTGGTTATGGTCAACCACAATGTTTATGACAATCAATGCGACGATGACAACATATCCAAGCATAGGCTCTTGTCTTGTTGCTCAGTTGTGATCAAGCATAGGCTTTTCATTTTTTAAGGAAACTGTCGTTCCCCACGGACGATGCTAAACTGATGCGTCCAAATCCCTATCCTCCTAGAAATATGACCTGTAAAACAGGGTAAGATTACCAAAGACAATCTTTTTGGTGGTCGAAGGCACTCCAATGCTCAAGTCAGTTAGTTGTGGGAGAAGATTCAATTTGGACAGAATCTAGTTCAGTTGTGTTTGCATACTAGGATCAATGTGTCATTCTCGTACATTTTCTTTAACCTTATATAATGAGTGCATTTAACTATATGCCTGATTTAAGCTCGAATGACACAATGAAGGGGGCGTTTATTATAACGGTCTCCTCATTCATTGAGATGTGTCCTTGGGAAAGTGATTCCCGTAATGACTTATATCATTCGTAACAACCATATCTAGTTATAATGGTTTGCGCCACGTGTATTGCCTTGATAGGGTGACAATTTGATGTATCATCATTATTAACAATGTCACTCTTAATTTTAAAAAAAAATTCACGAAAAATTTCCAACCTCACAATTTTCAGCAAAAAAAAAAAAAAAAACCTTTCTCACTTGAAGGATGCTCCTAGTACTTAACTGACATGATGGCTTTAACAAAGTTAACTAAAGCTTAGTCAAGATCTAACATTTTTTGTTACATAGAATGTATAAAACATATTTGATAAGGTTATTTCAAAAAGGTGATCATGGTGTGCCATAAGGTTGTTTTTAACAAAATATATTCTTACATTTTCCTCATTGTTATGATAGTGGTTGTCCACCTTATAAGTGGTTGTCCACTTTATGAGGTGTCATCACCTCTTCTCTCCTTATCTCATCAAGGTTGAGGTGTCAACATTCCATCGATGAGTGGCATTCTCAACAAGCTCAAGTCATCTTTTTCTTAATGTATATATTCTGTAGTTGTAAAATGTAAAGATGAAAAAGAAATAGTGAAAGAATGAAATAAGAAAATGTTTAGTCACCACTTATGTCCTTTTTCTGCTTAAGATTGTAATACATTATTAGCACGAATGCTTCAACAAATTTTGACGATTTCTTCACTCTATATTGTTTATTTGGATCATGATGCGTAGGTATTTATCTTTGCCTTCATTATTTGCAAAACTCTTTAATCAAAAGAGTTAACAGGTAAATTTTCCAACCAAAATCTTATGTTGCTCAAATTTTAATATATCATGCATAACAATTACTTGTATTTTTACACTATCTATTGTTGTATCAATATATGAGTCGAACTTAAGTAAACATCATATGGGTTCACTTCAACCCTTATGACAACAAATCCATAATTTTCATTGAATAATTTTGAACATACATACAAATAATAATAACTAGAAACCAAGTGAAATTTGGAGACTAAAAGAAGAGAGAAGAGGTTTGGTGTAAAATTTGTACAATTAAGAAACCTCCCAATGTTAATTAGGGCACAAATCTGTTGATATTTTTTCTTTGACTTTCAATTCATCTTCCATCTCCACACAGAAGCTCCAAACGCACTGCAGCAAAATTCTGATGTATTCATCATTAGTAAATTCTGATGAATTTTTATTTTCTAATTGCATGTGCGTTTTCAAAAAAAAAAAAAAATTAACCAAACAAATTACCCACTCGGTGCCAATTTGCCATCGATAGAACCTTCGAATTTGTGTATAAAAAAAACTCTTTTGAGTATTTTTTTTTCTCGACTCTTTTGTTGGCGACGTGCAGAGAAATTAAAAAAATGAGAGGTGTGACAAAATAAGTTGAAAGAGATGAATCAATGCTTTATTTAATCTTACAATGAAAATGGCAAGATAACAACACACTCCCTCTCCTTTGATGGCAACACAACGGTCCACTGTACCACTGGAGAGTATTGAGTTGGAATATCAGGGTTTTGATATCTGTGTCGTACTTATTAGATAGTAGATTAGCATGAATATAACAACGAAAATTCTAGCCAGAGGGTCTTGGGCATGTGAGATCTGGTTGGCTCAAAAAAGCGAAAATTAGATATCTGGTTGGCTCCAAAAAGCAAAAATTAGATCTCTGGTTTTCGACATCTTGAAGCGTCGTCTTGACCACTTGAGCCTTCTCTCTCGAGCTTTTGAAAAAATCGACCAAGAAAATTTGGAGAAAATCAGAGAAAAGTTTTGCATCGAATTTTTGTGTTGATTGCAGATAGTCCCGCAAATTCAAACTCGATCCAAAACCTTGACCTCGACCTCGTGTTGAGAAATCAGAGACCAGATCTGAGCATCGTGCTGACTTGCGACCTCGACCTCGTGCTGAGTTTCGAACTCAATCCAAAACCTCGACCTCGACCATTTCAAACTAGCGTCCACCTCGACCATGTTAGAAGTGTCGATTGCAGAGTGTCCCACTTGAGCATCTAAAAAAGACAGGAAACAAAGACCTTCTCGACCTCGACCTCGACCAAGATCTCCATCCATCAACGAAGAGTCACAAAGGTAACATACTGACACTTGTCTTGAATTTTTTTTCTTTTTTGGGTCTTTGCAATCTCAATTGTTCTGTTACATTTAGGTTTTTGATGAGTGTTTGGTCCATTTTCACTAATAAATGGGGAAATATAATATGGGTTTTGCAGAGAATTGAATGAGGAAGAAAATTCTAGCCAGCCTTGTCTTGTGAAAAATGGTGTTTAGGGGAGAAAGAGGGGGGGGGGGGGAAGTGAAAGGTTTTAGCTTGACTAGAAGGTTTTTTGTTTATTAGATGAGTCGATAGTCGGCACTGCTTTGATGCTCTGTCTGTTACGTGTTTTCTTCTTCTTGAATGAGGAAGAAAACCCAGTTCTTGAATTTTTTTTCTTCATTGGTTCATTTTCACTGATAATGTCAATCAAATTCAGCTTTAATTTTCAAGAAATAGAGATTTTTATGTTTGGCTTCAGCCGACTCTTAGCTACAGTGTGTAATAAAATTCTTTTTTTTTTGCTAATTTTAGGGATTAGTAAATCTTCCGTGTTGCTCTCCATCATTCGAAGCTCTTCTCGAACTCTTTCGATTCCATCCGGATAAAGGTAACTCTTTCAGTTTAAAAGTATCTAACATTGAAGTAATTAGAAGTTCAAATTATTTTAGTTAATTAGTGTAATGTTTTACTTGTATTGTAATTATTTCAGTTCAGTAATTATTTCATAGATTTTTTGTTTAGGGATACATTTTATCATTAGCTTGTATTGTATAGTACTTCTATTGTAGTCTATTTGGCCGGAACTACCTGTATAACAACTCCGGTGGATCCTTAGTTGCAGCATTGTTCCCTAAAATAGACTATACAAGGTAATAGTACTAGGGCTATTAGCTGTGCATTTATGTTATAACAGTTGTTATATATTATAACACATATTTCAGGAATGGATAGTATAGGAGATAATGAATTGATGGATAATGAAGAAAATTTAGAAGAGATAAGGGATCCTACAAAAGGGATGGAATTCAGCAGCATTAATGAGTACCAATGTTATTATCATGATTATGGTAATAAATAGGATTTCCAGTGAAAGTAAGGAATACAAAAAGAGTTGAATATGAAAAACCTAAATACATTACGCTTGCATGTGGTCGGTCTGGGCAGCAGAAAAGTGAATAAAAAAGTGTTGTAAAATTGCGGGTACAACTAAATGATGTTTGGCTAAAGTTAGAGCTCAAATACGCTCTGATGGAACAGTGTTAGTGACAAGAGTAACACTTGATCACAATCATGAATTGAGCCCCAAAAAATCAAGATTTTATCCGAAAAATAGAGTTATGAGCTCGTATGTCAAGAAGAAGCTGGATTATAATGATAGAGCGGTTATTAAGCCAAGTAAGAGCTTTTCTTCATGTGTAGTTGAAGCTGGTGGTCATGATATTCAATCATTTTCTCAGAAATATTGTTACAATTATCTGGATAAAATGAGGAGGTTGAGACTTGGAGAGGGGGATGCAGCGGCCCTTCATAACTACTTCCATAAAATGCAAGCTAACAATGTTGATTTCTTTTATATGATGGATTTGGACGATAAAGGGATGTTGAGAAATATATTTTGGGCTGACGCATGGAGCAAAGCAGCTTACAAGGAGTTTGGAGATGTTGTTACTTTTGACACTACATACTTGACAAATAAGTATGAGATGCCATTTGCTCATTTTGTTGGGGTGAATCATCACGGTCAGTCAATTCTTTTGGGATGTGGATTGATATGTGGTGAGACCATTGAAGAATTTGTTTGGCTTTTCCAAACTTGGCTTGTGTGTATGAATGGAAATGCTTCGACGGCTATGATCACTGATCAAGATAGGGCAATGAAGAGGGCCATTGAAATTGTATTTCCCAACACACGACACAGATGGTGCTTGTGGCATATTATGAAGAAGTTGCCTGAAAAGTTGTCCGATTGCGATCAATATGAGGCAATCAAGTTTGCAATGCAAAGAGCAGTTTACGATTCTCTGTCTCATGAAGAGTTTGAAGTAAATTTGTATGGTTTCACTGAGAAATATTGTCTGCAAGAAAATGATTGGTTGAAAGGATTATATCTTGAAAGAATGCGTTGGGTGCCAACATATCAAAGATGTACTTTTTGGGCGGGGATGTCTTCAACTCAAATGAGTGAAAGCATGAATGTTTTTTTTATGGTTATGTAAATTGGAAGACCACTTTGAAGCATTTCGTAGAACAATATGAGAATGCACTATGAAGTAAGGTTCAAAAGGAAGCTGAAGAGGACTTTAAATCGTTCAACCGAAAGATTCCTTGCATTACTCATGCAATAGAGAAAGCTTTTCAAACTGCCTACACTACAAATAAATTTAAGGAGTTCCAAGAAGAGATAGATGGGAATATATGTTGTAAAATTCGTAGTGAAGTTAGACAATACTTGGTGATAGGAGATAGACAACGCTCAGTCAATTTATAGTACATTTTAACGTTGTCGACTTCAATATCAAGTGTAATTGCCAATTGTTTGAGTTCAAGGGGATCTTATGCAAACATGTATTGAAAGTGTTGTTTGAAAAAGATATTCATGTTGTACCAGATAAATATATTCTTCGGAGGTGGAGGAAAGATGTGAAGAGGGCTCATACAAAGGTTAAGATTGTTTATTCAGATTGGGGAATGAAGCCTGAAAATCAACGGTTTGACAATATGTGCAGTGCCTTCTATGAAATGGCCGACTACGCCGCTGAGGATGAAAATAAGACATGCCAAGTTCAATAATGGTTAACTTTGAAAATGGAGCAACTTAAAACTGATGATGGTGATGAGCGTGTTGATTCACATGGGTTTTTGGAATTTGGCTCCAATACTACTAGTTCTGAGATCAACATTCATAGTCCATTACCAATTCGTAGCAAAGGTCGACGCTCTAATTCAAGGATGCAATCCACTGTTGAAAAAATTTGTAGAAAAATACAACAGAAAAAAGGAAACAAGCAAATAAAGAGCAGGCCATTGAGAAGAATGTGGTATGTTTTGCAATATGTGTTTTATGAATATTTATTTCCTTAAGTCTAGAATATTAAATTTTATTTACACATGTCATTTGTAGGGTTGTTCCCAAATTGGAATTGAAGGTTCAGAATATATGACACCTCATTCATTAAATCCAAATACACAGGTTTGTTTTTAATATATTTACAGACGCGTAACTATCACTTATGATTTGTATATTTGTCGACTTGAAGGATGAAACAATGGGGTCACAATCTGGTATTCCAATCCAAGGAATTGATCATTTTTATTCGTTGCTCTCACAGGTATATAAACAAAGGTGTAATATCTGTAGTTAAAAAAAATTTGTTTGGAGAGGAATGTACTCAGAAAATATGGTGGGGGCACATAGCTACCCACCCAATAAGAGAGACACCACGCCCCTTCTCTTATTTCTTCTTCTTCTTTCTTTTTTCCGTTTTCTTACAGAGCATAAACTCTTTGTCGATTCGTGATTCCGGCGTGTGTTTGGGAGAGTCGAACAATTCCTTCGCGAAATCTCGTCCCTTGTTCTTCATTTCTTCTCCTCTTCTTTCCCTCTTAATTCTCTTTAGTTTTTTCGCGAAAAAAAAAACCAAAGTTTCAGATTTGTGGGAGCTTGACGGTGTTGGTTTTGACTAATCGGATAGCGTAGCTTCGATCAGCCCTTACAGGGGTATTGTGGCGTCATTTGGAACCTGTAAACCCCACATGCAAGGGTGGCTTAAGAGTTGGCCGAAATTTCAAAATAAATCAGTGTGCATGTTCGTTAGGAAGGTTCTTCGGCTTGAATCCGGGCATTGGGCGCATGGGTGAGTTGCAAATTCATAATTTCAGTTGTTCTTGGACCTATTTCCGTCGTGTTGTGTTGTTCGAAGGCGATCAGACAGGAGTAGGGTGGGTTTCGGTGAGTTTTTGTTGAATTTTGGGTGTTTGCCGGATTTAATTTGTCGGTAAGTTTTTCTTTCAGTCACGTGCCGGTTGTTTATTTCATTTTTCAGCTTTCGGCTAGTTTGATCACTTTTGAGTCCGCCTTGTAGTTTAAAAAAAATTTCCTTGGTCATGCATTCACTATTTCGCGAGTTGGGAGCTTCGACCGGTACGATTTGGGTTCCGAAAACCCATTCCGCTCAAGTGAGTGTAACTATAATATTTACCTTGAGAAATATTTATTTTATATCCTGAATTTAATTTTTACATTATGCTGTCGATTGTGTACAAGTGAATACAAGTTCGAAATTCAGTGTTTTTGAGATTTTGATGGTTGTGTTGTTCTTTTGTGAAAACATGACATACAAGAATGAAATAGAATGGTGGTTGAATTTGGGTGTGATTAGGCTTTGGTGTAATGGCATTGGCTTGTATGTTGCGTTTTACCGTAGATTGTCGAGTCTTGAGCATGTATGCTAGTTCGACTCGAATGACTTTATTATGGTGAATTGGGTCATATTGGGACCCTAGCGTAGTCGTGGATTTATGAAAATTTCTAAACTGATTATGGTTACACGTCTGTTACATTTGATTATGTACAGACTCGTAGTATGTGCATGTTGATATTAGTGTAAGTGTCTTTACCCCGCTGTAATGCCTGTTGTGCCGATGCTTAGGAGCTTGCTCGCATCGTGAGTTTGATGGTGCTTGAGATGACTTGCACTAGATATTGAGGACGCTATTGCATGTGGCAAGTTTGCTGAGGTGTAGTGAGCTCCCGCACACACTTGCCACTAGAGAGTTCAGTAAGACGGGTCCCGGAGGACGTGCTTTGGAGATTACTCGCTTTCCCTCCCAGCGCGCTTGAGTTTGATTTGTGTTGGGTTGGCCGTGTTAGGCCATTTTTTTGGGATGTTTAAGTTTGTATCCTGGTAGATGGCACCCCATTGGGATACAAACAACCCGAAGTGGTACTGAAGCACGTTGTGGGATGTGTCTGGGTGAGACACATTCGTAGGGTATGCGGATACCAACGATATGAGACACTTATACATAATCTTTTTATGGTTTCGACTTGATTGCTATACCTAGGAGACTATGAAGAATTGTGATATTGTATTTGTTTCATCGCTTGATAGTTACCATGTTTGAATCACCTGTAATGACCGACATATCTCGTAAACTTGTAGTTATTGTTGAATCTGAAATGCTTGTGTTGGTGCTTGAACTTAGAAATATTATCCTTAGAGACACGGTGTGATTTAGACTTTAGAACTTGTATAAGGACACGTTTTCCATTTTATTGATCATGCATCTAGGGTTACTCACTTATTCATTATTGTGTGGCATGAATTTTCCCTGTATATTATTCTGTTATTTGTATTTAGTTCGTTCGCACCAGTTAGCTTTGTGCTTTGCTGACCCCGCAAGGGGTGTACTTCTATTGGAGTGCAGGCAGTGTTGGCGTTCCTGCTCATCGTGGTGCTTAGGCTCAGTTTCCAGCTGTAGCCTTATTTTGTGTGTTGTTTGGTCGTGTCCACCCTATGCGGGTATGTTTTGCTTCCTTTGTATTATCTTGTTAAATACTAGATGTTTGTATATATTGTTTTTGTCGCTATGACTCTGGCGGGGTGAATCGTATATTCTTATTTTGTTCAAATTTTATCATAGTTTTTATTTCCGTTTAATTCTCGTTTCAAGAATGTGTTATATTATGATGTTGTGGCCGGTTACGATCCGCCTGAATTACGGATTAGTTCACACATCGGCACGATGTGGTTCCCGTGACGGGTTGGGGTGTGATAGAGCTTGGTATCAGAGCCATTGTTTACCGGTTCACATAGAACATTATCGTATGCTACTTTATTGAGTGAATTGGGTAGAAGAGTTAGGATTTTTGTTGTGTTCTTTGATGTATTGTATGTGTGTTTTCTTTTACTTAGAGTGAGTGTGGTGATGGCGCGTGGTAAGAGAACCCAGGGTGAGTGATCAGGCACTGCTGGAGAGGATGTCTCTTAGGCTTTCATGGAAATGATGACACAATGGGCACAGAATATGAGACGGGGAAATCAGTCAGAGGATCTGTTTACTCATCGCAACAAGAATTTTGTCAGCTTGGGTAGTGAAAGATTTGATGGTACTGGAGATTCTCTAGCTGCGGAGAGGTGGATCCGTAAGGTAGAGCTCATATTTAAGAGGATGGTGCTGACACCTATACAGCGTACCGAGTTAGCAACACACCAATTTGACGGAGAGACTATGTATTGGTGGGATTCAGTAAGGCAAAGTCGAGATGTGTCAGAGATGCAGTGGGATACATTTTGCGAGGTGTTTGAACAACATTTTGTTCCTGATTCTGCCAGAGCTGAGATAGTGGACAGGTTTCTAACTTACAGCGGGGATCTAGACCTGTTTCAGAATACTTAGCCGAGTTTACACAGTTGAGCCGTTATGCCACTTGCTTCATAGATACTAAAGAGAAGAAGAACAGGAAATTTTTGAGTAGTCTGAACCCGTTCCTAAGGAAACAGTTGATGGTGATTATCGATTGTCCTTTTGAAAGATTAGTGGACGTCACTTTGAGTCAGGAACGAGTTGACGCTGAGTGTAGGCAAGAGACTTTGGTTCGACGAGCTAGAGGTTCAGAGCACAGTCAAAGGTTTGGCTGAGGAAGCCAGACAGTTGAGCAGGCACAGCAGCCAGAGCGTACCGCTATTCAGCAGAGAGACCCTGATAGATGGGGACCAGTTAGGACTAGCAGAGACCGCAGAAGTGACAGATGTTCCCGAGGAGATCATCGACAACAGCAGCAACAGAGACAACCTATGAGGGGTGGTCAGACAGGAACTAGGAACGGTTGCTTCACTTGTGGTCAGGAGGGATATGTAGCCTGTGATTGTCATAGAGGTCAGACAAATCGACGGGAGCAGGTAGTTTGTTATACTTGTGGGCAACTGGGGTACTTTTGCAGAGCTTGTCCTCAGAGTAGGGATGTACCAGCACAGCAGAGGGTGCCTCAGGGACAGTTAGCACCGGCGCCTGGAGTTGGTCAGAGAGTCCCTCTCCCAGCACCGCCTGTTCGCCTCGCAACTATTCCCGGTCAGGGAAATGTTGAGGGTATGTTACTATTTTTGTTGTAGTTGTGTGTGTTAGATGTAGTAGGATATGTGTTATGTGCATTATGCGTAGGAAAAATTGCATGTTAGTGTGTTGTTATGTGACTCAGGATATGTGTTGTGTGCCAGGTTTTGTGCATTCGTCGTCTTCCCAGTTGAGGGATCTTTTCGATACAGAAGCATCTAGGTCTTTTATTTCTAGACAGTTAGTTGTTAGAGACCGCCTAGAGGTAGTGCCTTTGCTGGAACCCTTGTGTGTTGTGTCTCCTTTGGGCAGTTCGGTTTGGTTGTGGGAATATTGTCCCCGTTTTGAGTTTTCCTTGTTGGGGTACAACTTCGTGTTTGACTTTATTGTCTTGGGTTTTGAGGGCTATCATTTGATTCTAGGGATGGATTGGATGTCCAGTCATCTGGTGATCATTGATTGCTTGCATAGGTCGGTGATGTTAGCGCCACCTGATGCTTCGCCTCGTGTTTGTTTCTGTGATGTTGAGTTTTCTTGGATCTCTTGAGATTTTTAGTTCCGACACCAGTTTTGTAGAGGTTGTGTGTGAGTTTCCTGACGTCTTTCAAGAGATTCCTGGTATCTCGCCTCGCCGTGAGGTAGAGTTTTGGATTGACCTGGTTCCTGGTATTGCACCTATATCTAAATCAGCATACAGGCTTGTACCTAAGCAATTGGAAGAGATGAAAGTACAACTTGATGATTTGTTTCGTAAGGGGTTTATTCGGCTGAGCAATTCACCTTGGGGGGCTCCAGCAATATTTGTGTCCAAGAAGGATGGATCATTGAGGATGTGCATAGATTATCGGGATCTGAATAAAGTGAGCATCAAGAATAAGTATCCGTTTCCTCAAATCGATGATCTATTGGATCAGTTGAGGGGAGCCGTAGTGTTTTCACAATTAGATTTGTAGTCTGGGTATCATCAGATGAGAGTTGATAAACATTTCGTTCCAATTACCGCTTTTCGATCGAACCCGTTATGGCTTGTATGAGTTTCCAGTCATGCCATTTGGACTGACCAATGCACCAGCCTTCTTCATGGATTTGATGAATAGATTGTTCAGTCCGTACTTGGACAAGTTTGTGGTAATCTTCATTGACGATATCTTAGTGTACTCGAGGACTTTAGAGGAGCATAGAGAGCACCTTCGCATTGTTTTGCAGACACTTAGAGAAAATCAGTTGTATGCGAAGTTCAGTAAGTGTCATTTCTAGGAGCCTGAAGTTCAATTTCTCGGACATGTCATTTTTAGTGGAGGTGTTGCAGTGGATCCTGAGAAAGTCGAAGCAATGAAGTCTTGGAGATGACCGAGTAGTGTGACGGAGATTCGTAGTTTTCTGGGTTTGGCCGGGTATTACCAACTGTTTATCGAGAAATTTTCACTAATTGCGGCACCACTCACTCAGTTAAGAAGGCAGAATGTTACTTTTATATGGTCAGAGAAGTGTGAAGAAGCTTTTGAAACTTTGAAGCTTCGGTTGACTTCAGCACCAGTGTTGACTATTCCGACACCTGGTAGCCGACTGGTGGTATTTACTGATGCTTGCGGTATAGGATTGGGTGGAGTGTTGATGCAAGGCAAGAAGGTCGTAGCTTATGCGTCTCGACATTTGAAACCCCATGAAAGGAGATGTCTGACACATGATTTAGAATTGGCAGCCGTAGTCTTTGCTTTGAAGATCTGGAGACATTATCTGTATGGTGAGAGGTTCGAGTTGTTCACAGATCACAAGAGTTTGAAGTACCTATTCACTCAGAGGGAGTTGAATATGAGGCAACAACGATGGGTTGATTTTCTTAGTAGCTATGACTTCGAGATATAGTATCAGCCTAGTAGAGCCAATGTGGTTGCAAATGCCTTGAGTAGGCGACATGCAGTGATGGCAACCATGATGATTCAGGAGTACCGAACACTTGAGACATTAGTTTCATTTGTAGTTCAGGCTACCTTCAGTACAGAAGGAAGCATGATAATGGGTTTAGCAGTTTATCCGCCGTTGATCAGTAGAGTGGCAGAGAGACAGACCTCCGAGAGGCAGATAGCAGATTTGGTAGTGGACACACTGGATAAGTGCCCTACCGATTGGTCGGTGGGTTCAGATGGAGGGTTACGGTTTCGTGGTGGCTTTGTGTTCAATCTGATTAGGAGTTGCGGAGAGATATCATACAGGAAGTTCATAGATCTCGTTTCACCATTCACCCCGGTGGAAAGAAAATGTATCAAGATTTGAGACGTTCTTTCTGGTGGCGTGGCATGAAGAAAGACATTGGAGAGTTTGTGGCACGGTGTGCAACTTGTCAGCAGGTGAAAGCCGAGCATCAGAGACCGTCTGGGTTATTGCATCCATTGGAGATCTCGACGTGGAAGTGGAAGTATATCACTATGGATTTCATCGATGGATTTCCACGGTCGAGGTAAGGTCGTGATTCGATACGGGTCATTGTTGATTGGTTGACGAAGTGTGCACATTTCATTCCTGTTAGTATGAATCGAACGACAAACAGTCTAGTGGTGTTGTTCATTCGGGAGATAGTCCGCCTTCATGGGTCGCCTGTTTCAATTGTATCCGACTGAGATCCGATTTTCACAGCCCACTTCTGGCAGAGCTTTCAGCAAGCTATGGGTACTAGATTGGACATGAGTGCAACATATCATCCACAGACAAATAGCCAATCTAAGCGAGTGAATCAGGTAGTGGAAGACATGCTTAGAGCATGCATTTTAGACTTTGGAGGCAGTTGGGAAGATCACCTACCATTGTGCGAGTTTGTGTACAACAAAAGCTACCATGTAAGTATTTGCATGGCACCGTTTGAGGCGCTCTACGGACGACCGTGTAGGTCCCCTGTTTGTTGGGCAGAGATTGGAGAGTCAGTTGTGATGGGGCCGGATGTGATCAGAGAAACAACTGAGAAGATTGAACTGATTAGAACGCGTTTGTTGACAACCCAGAGTAGACAAAAGATTTACGCTGATAGGAGCCGTAAGGAGTTAGAGTTTGCTGTTGGCGACAAAGTCTTTCTGAAAGTTTCCCCGATGCACGGAGTTGTTAGGTTCCGAAGCCTAAGGAAGCTTGCACCGAGATATGTAGGGCCCTATGAGATTACTGGGATGATTGGATCAGTGGCCTACAGATTGGCTTTGCCACAGAGTATGTGAGGTCTCCACGACGTGTTTCACGTATCCATGTTGCGGAAGTGTTTGGCAGACCCGTCACAGATTATGGAGCCCGCTGAGTTGGAGATTTCTGATGAGTTGATTTATCCAGTAAGGCCAGTAGCCATTGTTGATGATGAAGTGAAACAACTTTGGCGGAGGACAGTGAAGTTAGTGAAGGTCCAGTGGAGCCACCAGGAGGGTGACATGACTTGGGAGTTGGAGGACCAGATGAGACAGAAATACCCCAAGCTTTTCGCCTAGTCTTTCTTGTCATTGCTTTGTCTGATCTCGAGGACGAGATCTCATTTTAGGTGTGTATGATGTAATATCTTTAGTTAAAAAAATTGTTTGGAAAGGGGTGTACTAAGAAAATATGGTGGGGCACATAGCCACCCACCCCTTAAGAGAGAGACCACGCCCCTTCCCTTCTTCCTTTTTTTCCGTTTTCTTACAGAGCGTAAACTCTGTGGCGATTAGTGATTTCGGCGTGTGTTTGGGTGAATCGAACGCTTCCTTCACGGAATCTCGTCCCTTGTTCTTCATTTCTTCTCCTCTTCTTTCCCTCTTCATTCTCTTTCATTTTTTCGCGAAAGAAAAAACCAAAGTTTCAGATTTGTGGGAGCTTGACGGTGTTGGTTTTGACTGATCGGATAGCTTAGCTCCGATTAGCCTTTTCGAGGGTTTTTGTGGCGTCATTTGGAACTTGTAAACCCCACATGCAAGGGTGGTTTAAGGGTTGGCCGAAATTTCAAAAAAAATCAGTGTGCATGTCCGTTAGGAAGGTTCTTCGACGTGAATCTAGGCTTTGGGCGCGTGGGTGAGCTGTAAATTCGTAATTTCAGTTGTTCTTGGACCTATTTCTGGCATGTTGTGCTGTTCGAAGGCGATCAGACCGGAGTAGGGTGGGTTTCGGTGAGTTTTTGTTGAATTTTGGGTGTTTTCCGGATTTAATTTGCCAGTAAGTTTTTCTTTCAGTCACGCGCCGATTGTTATTTATTTCATTTTCCAGTTTTCGGCGAGTTTGCTCACTTTGGAGTCCGCCTTGCAGTTTTAAAAAAATTTCCTTGGTCCTGCATTTGTTGTTTCGCGAGTTGGGAGCTTTGATCGGTAGGATTTGGGTTCCGAAAACCCATTCCGCTCAAGTGAGTGTAACTATAATATTTACCTTGAGAAATATTTATTTTAAATCTTGAATTAAATTTTTACATTATGTCGTCGATTGTGTATAAGTGAATACAAGTTCGAAATTTGGGGTTTTTGGAGATTTTGATGGTTGTGTTGGTTCTTTTTTGAATGAATTTATGTATTGAGTTTTCTGAAAGCATGACATACAAAAATGAAATAGAATGGTGGTTGAATTTGGGTGTGATTAGACTTTGGTGTAATGGCATTGGCTTGTATGTTGCATTTTATCGTAGATTGTCGAGTCTTGAGCATGTATGACAGTTTGACTCGAATGACTTTATTATGGTGAATTGGGTCATGTTGGGACCCTAGCGTGGTCGTGGATTTCTGAAAATTGTTGAACTGATTATGGTTACACGTCTTTTACATTTGATTCTGTACAGACTCGTAGTATGTGCATGTTAATATTAGTGTAAGTGTCTTTACCCCGCTGTAATGCATGTTGTGCCTATGATTAGGATCTTGCTCGCATCGTGAGTTTGATGGTGCTTGAGATGACTCGCACCAGATATTGAGGGCGCTATTGCATGTGGAAAGTTTGTTGAGGTGCGGTGAGCTCCCGCACGCACTTGCCACTAGAGAGGGCAGTAGGACGGGTCCCGGAGGACGTGCTTTTGAGATTACTCGCTTTCCCTCCCAGCGCGCTTGAGTTTGATTTTTGTTGGGTTGGCCGTGTTAAGCCAATCGTTCGGGATGTTTAAGTTTATATCCTGGTAGATGGCACCCCATTGGGATACAAACCACCCGAAGTGGTGTTGGTGCACGTTGTGGGATGTGTCTGGATGAGACACATTCGTAGGGTATGCGGATATCTACGATATGAGACACTTATACATAATCTTTTTATGATTTTGACTTGATTGCTATACCTAGGAGACTATGAAGAATTGTGATATTGTCTTTGTTTTCATCGCTTGATAGTTACCATGTTTGAATCACCTGTAATGACCGGCATATCTTGTAAACTTGAAGTTATTGTTGAATCTGAAATGCTTGTGTTGGTGCTTGAACTTAGAAATATTATCCTTAGAGACAGGGTGTGATTTAGACTTTAGAACTTGTATAGGGACACCTTTTCCATTTTATGGATCATGCATCTAGGTTTACTTACTTATTCATTATTGTGTGGCATGAATTTTCTCTGTATATTATTCTATTATTTGTATTTAGTTCGCTCGCACCAGCTAGCTTTGTGCTTTGCTGACCCCGCAAGAGGTGTGCTTCTATTGGAGTGCAGGCAGTGTTGGCGTTCCTGCTGATCGTGGCGCTTAGGCCCAGTTTCCAGCTATAGGCTTATTTTGTGATGTTTGGTCGTGTCCACCCTGTGCGGGTATGTTTTGCTTCCTTTGTATTATCTTGTTAAATACTAAATGTTGTATATATTGTTTTTGTTGCTATGACTCTGGCGGGGCGAATCGTATATTCTTATTTTGTTCAAATTCTATCGTACTTTTTATTTCCGTTTAATTCTCATTTCAAGAATGTGTTATATTATGATGTTGTGGTCGGTTACAATCCGCCTGTATTACTGATTAGTTCACGCATCGGCACGTTGCGGTTCCCGTGGCAGGTCGGGGCGTGACAAAAGAAGTCACACTATTTCGTAATACTTATTTCATTTTTGCAGTGCAATTAATTATTATTTATTTTTGCAGCCACCAGCTTCAAACAACGACATAGGGTTGACAGACTATAGGTCGTTGTGAATTCAAAATGTTGCAAATCAGTGGCAGTCACTGTAAGTTTATTAATGGCATGCTCTTTATTGTATATAGGTTTTTATGTAATGGCAGTCACTGTAAGTTATTAATGGTCTCCTGATGAGCTTCTGGTCATCCAAACATAAAATTGTTCAACCAAGCCTTTCTAGTCAATGGATGTGGCGTTTTGGTAAAAAAAGAAGGAACTATGTGGTGAACAATGACTCATGAGAAGTGTGGTATTTCTAATAGTGGATGGTACTCAAACCTCCCCAATGCTCTTTATGGATGTGCTTGGTGGAAAGCAATCATGAGTTTAATCATATCTTTTGTCCTGTTATTTCATTTTAATTGGTGTATGGAGATAAAATCAGTTTTTGGCATGATACTTGTGGAGGGAATTCAGCCTTGCAACACTCCTTCCCTACCACTTATGCTCTCTCTTTGTTAGTGGCTGAGATGTTTGTTAGTGCAGAGGGAGAAATAACTACTTGGAACCTTGGCTTAAGGAGGGCCATAGAGACTCCAAAATTTCCTCAGCTTTTATAGCTAATTGACCACCTTTAGCTACACAATCCTTTAGAACACCTTGACAAATGGGTCAATTTTCTATCCAAGGCATGCACAATAGACTTGTCAAAAGTTTATTCCAAAACAGCTATTATCCTTTATCTTTTGGCCACAGTTTCGTTTGGGTCAAACAAATTGCTCCTATAGTAAATTTTTGCATTTGGTTTATTGGCCATTGCAGAATTCGGACTGTTGATAACTTGTCTAGAAGAGGAATGATGATTCCTAATAGGTGTTGTTTCACGTTTTTGTGAAAAAGAAGAGGTTGTTGATCATTTTTTTTACACTTATTCCTTTACTAGACAGATTTGGAGCTCAATTTGTGAGGAAGGTTGGCCTCCGACTCCTGTAGCTCAAAGTTTATTGCAAATGGTTTCTAGTTGGCACAAGAATGACTGCTTTGAAAGGGTTTGAAAGGGCCTCTAGTTGTGGAAGAGGTTTATTTATTATTATTTTTTAAAATTTTATAGCCATAGTGTGGAAGGAAAGAAATGGTAGAATTTTCAGAAAAAGAAAGAAGGATTGCCCTGCATTATGCAATGAGGTTAAGAGTTGGGTAGCATTTGGGGAAAGTTGGATAATATTGCAGTTCAATCGTTCTACAATAAGAACCAGATATTTCATATCCCTTTAAACATAATAAGCATATGCATTACTTGCTAGAATTTTATGTACTAGCTAGAAGAGTGAATATGTACTTAAACTGATCAGGAGAATTCAATTGCAGGAACCCATTTGCATCTTTACTAGTGAAAAATGAAGCAACAAGAGAATTCAATTGCAGGACTCTTGGCTAGAAATTTTGAAGCAACAGGACTATTGGCTAGTATTTTTGAAGCAACACGACTCTTGGCTGGCTAGAAATTGCAGAAAAACAGATGTATGACTCTGACGATTATGAATATGGCGATTGGTTTTTTGTAGTATGTCACTGATCAAATGAAGCAACAGAAGAATTTTTGTAGTATGTCACTAATCAAATGAGCTCCTTTTAAGTGACTGTATATTGCTTAGTGACTGTCACTGATGTAAAAACATCATTCACTAATGTATATTGCTAAGTGACTGTATGAATTCTAGCTAGCTCCTTTTATGAAAAAACATCATTCACTGATGTATATTGCTAAGTGATTGTCACTGATGTAATGGCAGTCACTGTAAGTTATTTGAATTGCAATACTACTCTTTACAATATTGGTCGTGGGTGTGACTTTTTAATTGCTCAAAAGGCCTCGACGGAGGAATAGAGAATGCGTTCGTTTGATGCTATAATGTGATCAAATAATGTGATCATTAATGTGATCAAATAATGATTAATGATAAAATAATGAGCTTGAAGAGATTGATGCTATAATGTCATTGAACAAGTTACATAGTAATAGGGTAAAATTTGAGGTTAGCTTTTGTGCATTGGTCCAAAGCACAAATGCTTTGTTTCCAAAATCCATTGGCAAGCAATGTGTTGTTGAGCTTTTGTGCATCCCACATTATGCAATTTGGGTTTCAATTTTTGTGAACCGTATGGATGCATCCCACATTAAGCTAAACATTTCGAGTGTTTTTCATGCATTAGCTAGCAAGTATAATAGATGGCAAAATAGGGATTGGATTACCAAATATCTATCAAAATAAAGTAAAGAGGGTGCTTGGAAACACAAATTGGATTGGATTACCAAATATATTCACATAATACATATTTATGTACATATTATATTACACATCATTCGGCCAAGAGCTTAAGAAAAAATAGTACAAGTATCATAATAATTACTAATAATAAAGCGTTGATTAAGTCCCTCGTAAAAGCCCAAGGATCGTTGTTCCCTTGGGTGTCATTTCTTTGATCATTTACTTTATCGGCTTGATCGTCAAAAACACGATCATTAACTTTCACATCTTCATTGTTGTTTAATGTCTCCCGGTCTTTTTCTCGCCTCTTCTGAGCGAACCCACAACTCATATGATTTGTATGCTTTGGCGGCTGACATAAACCCCTTATAGAAAACACCGATATACCCTGATACCTCAGATAAACATCCTGGCCAGTTCAGGTATACTCCGGGTTTAAGACCACGATACACAACATATGCTTTGAATGTCATCCCTGCAATTAAATAAATATATCAGAAAAAAAAATTTCAGAAAAGCAAAGCAACAAAGATCCAGCCCAACCAGAAAAAAAAATTTGAATCGTTACAAATCAAAAAATTGAAGAAACACCTAAAATCCTGTAATAAAAAAATGGGGTATCATTACAAATCGAAAATGTGAAACACCATAATCAATACTTGAAATCCAAAAAATGGGGTATCATTAAAATATGAAAATCCATATGCAAAAACACTCTTGTAAACCTTGTTAATTTGGGTATGTAGGGAATGGTGAAATTGGGGTTAGTGGTGGTCCATATGCAAAAAGGTGAACTTACTCTAGAAATTTTTCTCTCTTAAGAACCAGAGAACTTAAGTGAAATGATAGTGGACTGGTCCTAGATTGCATTAGTTTATATGTACAAGTTACATGTACTGCAACTTTGAATTTGTTAGTTTTTTTAATTCATGGGGCTAAATTGTTTACTGAGCCAGATTGATAAATTAAGGCCTGATTATTTCAGTTTGTTTACTGTTGGATCTGGTTCGAATCTAGATGAACTGGTTAGCTTGTTCGGTTCAAATTCAGTTGGGTCGGATTGGTCCAGATGATCCAATTCAACCCTACTGGATCTATTTTGTTTACTGAGCCTTATTATTATTCATCACAGGACCTATTCATTTAGACATGTTTATATGGACCTGTTAAATTAGTAATTAGTAATTGGACTGGACCTTGCTGACTTAAAAGCCAAAAGCAAATGTCAATTACATTTTTACAAGGGGGCAGTGATGGGAATACATACTTTAAAATAAATGGTACCTTCTGAAGAGGTAGCCAAAATAACTACTCTAGTAGAGTTAATCCCTCTAACAGTGATAATTACCCCAGCAGAGGTAATTATTCTAGCAGAGGTGGTTATACTCGTAGAGGTTGTCATCATCCTAGTCGCACATAATCCAAAGCTCCTATCTGGGACAATAATCAAAATCCCGCCCAAAATAGTTTGAGTGCTGCTAGAAATGATGTTTGTGGTAAACACGGACATGGCTCACTATTTATCCAACATCAAATAAAGCAGTAGAGTAATATCAAGTTTCCAATACTTAATACAAATAGAACCGTTTCATCAAACATTTAAATTAGGGCACATGCAAAATATAACTACCCCTGAATATGAGGCAACTCTAGCGGAGATGGCCATTAGCGAAAGTAAAATATCTAAACATTTTACAAATATATGGAAACTTCAAAAACAGTAGCCACTAAACCATGTACTCACCCCAAAAGTGATTGTTACAATGTTATTCTCATGGCTAATTCTTATCTTAAAAACCAACAGAAGTGGTCTATAACACCTGCTACAAAAAGTGAGTATTTCGTACAAATTTTCACTAAGCTTAAGGACTCATATCATATTAGATTGATATACTCAATACATTTCCTATTACATGTGGAACATATACTGTAATTTGCTTAATTTATCTACTGCATATCTATTTTTCTTTTACAGCATGGTTTATAAAATGCAAATGATGCCAAATTATACTTATCTAATTGCTAGTACCAAGTCCGCAATTTTTTTTCTACACTACCCTTTGAGACACGAGGGTGTTTATCATAGCTGGACATATGTAATTTCTTGATTGCTCTGGAAGAGCCCACCTTTTATTATTCTAGTTTCTAAAGAAACTTGCATTATTTCAACATATATGCTCACATCTAATGTTAAAAGCCTGAAGCTTGCATTATTTCAACATATATGCTCACATTCCAGATATACGCATCACATCTAATGTTGGACGCCTGAAGCTTGCATTAGAGATCATGCATTAAGCCTGAAGCTTACATATCATAAGCTTCTGACGGGTAATTTTTCTTATATGTCTTCACATTGTTTGGAAAACTTTTCCTTATGTAGTCTAGACTACCCGATAGTATTTGGGAACATACTGTATTGCATATTGTGACATTACATATTGTGACTCTATTCCCACTGTTAGGGGGAGATATGGAATAAAACGGTGTGGAATTGGAATATTTTCATTTTATCTCAACTACGAATACACCTGCTCGAATTTGTATCCTTTAAGAACAAAGTTTGAATAAGGCAGCCAGTGAATCCGTTGTACGCCAGAAGCGTAGCAGACATATAGGTTTCGATATTTCACTCATCGGAAAAGGAGAATTAGTAAACATTCATGCCCTAATGCTTCTGAAGAAACAATGTTTGAAACTCCCACAAAAGTTGTAAAGACTCCAGAAGTACATATAGCTCCAGAAAAAGCATAACATGACGTCCTGAAGAGGTCATGCAGCTCCAAAAGAGCATAACATGACGCTTCTGAAGAGATCATACAGCTCCAGAAATGCATAACATGACGCTCCTTAAAAAGTCATGAAGCTCCAGAAGTAGCAACGCTCTTAAAGAGGCCATGACGCTCCAGAAGACGTCATAAAACTTTGGAAGCAACATTAAATGATGTTTTAGAAGAGGTCATTCCACTTTCTCCATTACCCTAGAAGTAGTTATTTATATCTCCGAAGTGACTTAAAAGCCCTAGAAGAGTCTTAGGTACCTGATAATAATGAAATCTCAATATATCAAGGAAAAATGTGGAATCAAATGAAATGATCATCGATGACACATTCACATATATGGTAGCTACTGAAATATCAAAGGGCAATAATATTGAAATTACACCACATGTTTATAAATGTCGACAAATAAATGATTGACCAAATGAAAAATATATTGTCCAAGGTGCATTAGGTCCACCAAATGGAAATATATTATCCAAGTGGAATTGGGTTCCCTTGAAAACGTGATGTGTTTGAACCTATAATACAAAAAACCTAAACATGCATATTATAATGAGTCTTTGTAAGAAGACAAATAAGAAAATGAGATAGTTTGATTTAAGGTAAGACTTATGGCACAAAGGTTCCTGCAGAAACCTGACGTTTGATTTTTAATATTTCCTAGTTAGGAATATGTCTTATAGTTTCTAAAAATTGATATGCGAATTTTGAATGTCATAGCTACTTATTTATATGAAAATTTAGACAAATATTTATAAATCCTTGAAGGATTTACTTTGTTAAATACACACATGAAAATCCCAGAAGGATTTACTTTGCTTGAAGCAACTCAATACATCTAGGACATGTTTTATACGATTTGAACCATTCCAAAAGAATTTGGTATATTTGTCTTAGTAAAAAATATCTATGTAAGGAAGGTTATGCAAATTTGACAATATGTCTTTATTAAGAAATAGTTCACTGTTTTTTTTCATACTAATAGTATATAACAATAATATCTCTTTTTGGACCATGAAAATACTGTTAGTTGTATAACGACAAAAGTTGCAATTAAAGACCTTGGAAGAACAACTTTTGTCTCGGCCTGCAGATTGAGTAAAATACTAGTAGAATATTTGTTCATCAATCGAGGTATACTGATAAGATTTGTAACACTTTTAACATAGAAAACTCTCATCCACTTAGTACGTCCATAGTCGTCTAATCTTTAGATCTCAAGAAAGATTTGTATTAACCAATTAAAGGATACTCGGTCCTGAAGTACCATATGTAAGTATCATTAGTGCATTGTTATATTTGACACCATGTACACTCTTTTTCTGTGCATTTACTAACACGGTATCAGTTTGCACAAACTTATATATATTTGCATGGGATACTATCTTTGTGGGATCATTTATATGAGTTTATTTCTATGATTTATTTAATCATTCTCATCTAGTTGGATATGCAGATTCAGGTTCTCTGTTTGACCCTTATAAGGATAGATCAGGCTTCATCAAAGGAGATTGAACGAAACACATGACAATCAAATTCTTTTACCGACATGAGCTTCGGAAGAACCATGTGCTTGAAGTCGAACAAATTTGGTATATGAACAACCTTGCATATCTCTTCACCAATGCATTGTCTACATCAATGTTTTAGAAATTGGTTTAGCATGTGTAAAGTTAGTCAACAATTGTGCTTACATAAGGGGGAATATCTGAAAGTATACCACCCAAGAAACATCTCTACAAGAGCATATGGAAATACATTCTTGAAAGTATCCTGAAATATACTGTATTTGGGTAAGCTGTACTCTTTTTCCTTCGACGCGATTTTATCTCATTGGGTTTTTTCGTCAATGTTTTAATGAGGCAGCAACATCCAGAAGTATGTCCCATGAGAAAGCATCCAAAAGTATGCTACGAGATCATATAGAAGTATATTTTATTTATACGCGTTGTACTCTTTTTCCTTCGACATAGTTTTTTTCATTGGGTTTTCCTGTTAAGGTTTTAATGAGGCAACATTATGCGCATGAAACATCCTGCAGTATGTAAAATCGATGACTGTACTTTTTTCCTTCGACATGATTTTATCCCACTAGATTTTCCTGTCAATGTTTTAATGAGGCAACATCATACGCACCCACCATATTCCTGAAGAATGGCTTTACTGACAAGGTTTTAGCAATGTGATAATACAACCTTCATTACATGAAGATATACTCGTGTACTCTAGAAGAAACAGAGAGCATTTCATCAGAGGGAGACCTGATTTTGCAAAAGACTTTGGACAAGTTACATGTTGTACCCTTTTTCCTTCGCTGAGGTTTTGTCCCACTGAATTTTATTGACAAAGTTTTAATATCATGGTAGACATTCAAAGGGGAGTGTTATGATAGTGGTTGTCTACCTTATAAGTGGTAGTCCACTTTATGAGGTGTCATCACATCTTCTCTCCTTATCTCATCAAGGTTGAGGTGTCAACATTCCATCGATGAGTGACATTCTCAACAAGTTCAAGTCATCTTTTTCTATATGTATATATTATGTAGTTGTAAAATGTAAAGACGAAAAAAGATGCAATGAAAGAATGAAATAAGATGATGTTTAGTGGCCACTTATGTCATTCTGCTTAAGATTGTAATACTCATGAATATAAATTGGATTCTCCAAAGGCAACCTGTGATTTCCACAAATTCTACAAACTCTCTCTCCTTTACTAACTCTTCCATTTTTCTTTCACATTATGTATTTAAGCTGATTTTTTTGTATTTTCATAGTTCCTCGCATTTTATGTGTTTCCATATTTCACTTTTCATTTTTTCCACAAAACGTCAACCTGATTAAGTTTCCTGAAATCATTGTTATGTTTGAGAAGTTGATTGAGCAAACTCAAACCTTCACAATTGACATGCAGAGAAGGTGGACGCTGTAGAAGTTGAATGAAATCTACTGAAACGGAACCAAGTGTGCACACATAGACTAGATAATGGACACAGCCAAAGAATGGGATACATCTTGGAAATCTTACGAGGATCAGATAATTGAACATAACACATTCCAAATCCAAAAACAACCAACATCTGCAATGTGCATGACCAAACTTGCTGATACATGTTCACTCATTTTGTAATCCCTTACAGACAGCTTTGCCTTTTTTGTAAAGGCCTGCAGAAATTTCCTAAAACCCATTCAATGAATTCACTTGGATCTTCTTGTTTATTATTAGCATTTCTAAACCACCATTTCTGCAATGCTCAAACTCAATAACATGTTAAAATCCAAATCTCGAGTTTGTACTCTATATTATTTCAGCTTAATCTAAATCTCTCAATTTCCCTTGCAATAAAGTCTGAAGAGCCCCATGGAACCCAATTTCTCCACTTATGTTTTCATCAACAGGCCAGTATTAAAACCCTTTATGAATGGAGTTTGATCAACTTAGGTCCACCCAAATTCCAACAAATCTCACCCCTAACAATCCTACAGATGTAGCACGTTGAGCATGCATGTCATTAAACACATGCTAGATAAACTGTCAAACTCCCTCCATCTTTACGCTCATCATAAATAAAGAGAAACTGTGCTTACAACAGACTTCCCATGGCTCAGAAACAAATTCTGATGCCCATTGGGATTAACCATCAATCAATGGTAGCAAACTCGAACAGGTAAGTTAGCTCTTGGCACATCTAAACAATTAGAACTTCCATCTCAACCTGCGATCAATCAGTCAGACAACAGCTAGCTACTAATGGTAAACTTCACCATAGTAATAAATACAGCAAAAAACTTGCTTTCAAACTTATTACCATGAACATGAGAAAAGCCAAGATGACAGTTATAAACAGTGTGATTACATTAAAATGAAGATGGAAAACAGAACAATGGAAAAAAGGGAACACGCAAGTTCGAGTTCCTAAAGGGGGAGGAAATGAACACACAAGGCCAAAAGAGAAAGAAGTGGAAAGTATTTATATTACAATTCAGAATGGTGTTTTACTATTCATTGCTGACTGAGATAAAAGATGATCAGGATTAAAAATTGAGAAATATATTAAATTTGAGGGTTGAGATTCATTTCCCATGATGGTATATTTGTAACTATTAAACATGTACAAGGGCAAAATAATGAAAAACTTTTGAAAAAAGTTGGTGGAATGTACATGTGGCGGAGAGAAAAAATAGTGTTTTACTTCTAGGAAAATGAAAATTATCATAACTATCTACATCGTTATCGAATTTTAGTAAAGTTAATATCGTTGAAATGCATTTTTTTAGATTTTTCCAACAAAATCAATGATCAATATGAGCGCTAAAATTTTAAAAATATATATTCTATAATTAAAAAACATATAAAGTATTTCACGTTTTTAATATTTTTCAAAGCAATGACACGGGCCGATCATACTAGAAAAATGAGTCGGGCATCTTAATGCACATTTAAACAAACTCTAAAATTCATATTTTGGAAAATTCAATTATTGGGGGAGAACTCATTATTGGCGTTTAAATTTTTTCCCCAACTGATTCAAATTTGACCGAGTCTAACTCTAAAATTTATGATATATATTTTTACCTTAAAATAAGCTTACACTTCAATACTGATTCAGAGCCAAAATGAGGATAATGAAGAGGTGTTTAGTACAAAATATTTAGCAAAAATAAAATTATATGGAGTGCCAACGGCACGGAGCATACTCTAGTATATAATTAAATGGAGAAGCATATTATGTTCAACAACCCAAGATAAACAAATAAAGAGATTGAACATGGGATGAAGGTGGCAGAGGTCATGCCAGTAGGGAAAATGATAATAGTGCCACGCAATAATCAATTATAATTGAATCTAAAGCCTCAAATAAGGCTTCATGTTCACTGCAAGAAGAATGTAAACCATTAAAACCTAAGGAGACTTGACACAAGAAGAATGACAGCAGTTAATAAAAAAAGAAAACAATAAAAAATAGCACAAAATAATAAATTATTGCAAATAGCCAAATGAAAACAAACTAAATGAAAACAAACTCGGAATACGTCGATAAAACCTACTGAGAATACAAACCATTACAATCTTCGGGGACTTGACACAAGAAGAAAGACAGCAATTAATAAAAAAGAAAACAATAAAAACTAGCACAGAATAATAAATTATTGCAGATAGCCAAATGTAAAATAATCTCTCCCCCCCCCCCGCCCTTCCTACTTCACCACTAATAGCCACTTTGAAATGAGATAGCCACTATTCCATAGTACCAGAATTGTCTGACAAATTCACAATCATACATTTGGCCAACTCTGTTTTTTTTTCTTGTTACTTTAGTATGCTCACTCTAACCTGATCTATTATGTGCTTGGTCTCCTTGACTCTACTAAAAACTCCCACATGTACATCCTTCTGGTTGGGATCTACAATTAAGGCATATGAATCTTCCTCTAGTCCAGAGGACTCCTCCAAACAATTTCCTAATCTTATCACTCTGACATTTAAACCTTTTCACATAGCAACACCAATGCCAGATACATCATGCTATCTTCCTATTTGCCATTTCGTTTATACTTAATTAAACAAATCTCTTTAGTGCTTGAGAACTTCTAATTTTGTTTTATCAATGATAAGTGATACCTACAGTCTATATAAGATATATGTGAAAACTTGATTTTGTATACAATTAGTTTAGAATCGTCAATGTATCCATGTTATATAACTAAAGAATATCAGGACACACTATCCATATATGTCTCCTACATTTTGTGAAGTTTTGTGTTCTATCTTGAATTGTCATATCCTCATATCAGTGCCCATACCTATACTTGTATGTCGGCATCAGAGGCCATACCTATGCTTGTATGTCGGCATCACAAGTTTGAGTAGAGACGCGCTTTCTTTTCAGTAAGTCGATGACGCATCAGTTTCCTACTTCCCTCAAAAGTAGTGAAATTAATCAAATGAAATTCACTCTACCTTATTTATCTTGGTCAGAAAGACATTCCCTAAAATGAGCCCATAAATGAGTTCTAATTGAGAACTTTAAGATGGGGGGAAACAGACATGCGGCAGTATCTCATTTATCGTTCCTAGAAGTTTTATATGGATATAAAGTTGTAGTGTCAAGACCTCAGGACTTTGATGTGTCACTTTGAGGCAGCCTTATATCTAAATATAATTTGGCCAAGAACAAGGTTTCTATGAGATTGATGTTTCAATAGGTGCTTCCATACTTGTACCCATCTTCCTTCTGTTTTAGTTATAGGCCGACGCCACCCAGATAGACATGAGATTCAACCTATGAAAGATCAAACTGTAAGTTGTAGGGGTGGGCAAGAATCCCAGTCCCGACTCGGTTCAAACCAGGATGAATCGGTTTATATTGTTTTTATCCTGATCTCGGTCCCGAACCGATTTTCACAAATTCTGTCCCGAACCATTCGGTCCATCCCGGTTACTGTAGCTAGCCCAAGCCCGTGTAATTTTATCAATTCAAAAGCCCAAGCCCAAATTTTTTACACACATCAACCCAAGCCCAAATCTAATATCTCACATATAAACCAAGAGAAATCTTCCTCCTTCCTCCTGTGTTTCCTCTTCTTCCTCCTCCAGCCCATCCTCACCTCCTCAACCCCAACCCCAACCCCAGCCATCATTAAGGTCGTCAGATGAAGGAGGAACACCAGAGATCAAAGCGTTGAGTTCGCGAAGAACCTTCTTTCGATGTGCCTGCTCAACAACAGAACAAGGGATTTGTTTAGATGCATTTTCTTCTCCTCCTTTGTAATAACCATCTCCCCAAAGAAGAGAAGTGGTCGTGTCGTGATCCAGTGAAGATTGCCAGAATATACCGTATGTCTAGCAGCTCTCGTGTGCGCCTTCGATTAGGGCTTGGAGACGTTGGAGGGTTTCTTGGTTTAAGAAAGAGGGAGAGTCTTGTGATTGGGATTGGGATTGGAATTGAAGAGATTGTGGTTGTGGTGGTGGTGGTAAGGGGGATTTTGCTGCGGTGGAGGAAGAAGGATCAGTGACAATGGTGGTGGTTGATGTGGTGGAGGAAGACGGTGGCCATCCGAAGTCAGATGATGCCATGAATGCATCCATCATTGATGATTTATCGTCCGTCCAAAGATTCATTTTCCAAATATTCATTGTCGGCACTCTGTATTTCGTCATCAGAAATGAAGTTTGGGTATTGATTGAAAAATCAAGTTTAGGTATTGATTGGAAAACAGAGGTTTGTTTGGTTGCCACTTTGAGTTTGAGACGAGGTGATAAGATTTCCATATTTTGGATTCAAAAAAAAAAAATACAAAAAACAAAAACCGGGTAGGCATGGTCCCGACCCGGACTGTCCCAGTTCCAAACAGTTCGGGTCCAACTGGGCCATCCCCAAAAAAGTGGTTTTCCCAACCCGGACTTTTCCCGGTTGACTGAACCGGGACTGAGACTGGGATAGGCCTCAACCCGGACCGTGCCCACCCCTAGTAAGTTGGTTTGAAAAAGAGAAGGTAGAGTGGCACTATATTTCGAATTTCTTTGTCTAGCAAGCATGTATTAACCTGTCCTAAATCTCATCCTGTACATCATAGGTGGATGGGACTACAGACTAAGGATCTTCACAAATTCTCTTGTTTCCTTTGGCATGGAATGTGTTGAGACAAAGGGACGAGGGTGGGTGGGATAGAAACATTGAAGACACATCTAATTCCTCGAAGCAGTAGGGGTACAAGAGAATTCTGACCTCATGGTAAAATCTTACCATTCTGCGACGGTGGAGTGAATAACCTTCCCATTCTGCGAGGGGTGACAAATGTGGTAGAGATTATTTTTGCAGGAAAAATAAATCTACAGATATCCCTTATGAGGATTGACTTTTGAATTTTGTTATTTTGACTATAAAGGTGGGTCAAGTTTATAATAGTTGGAAAGTAGTTTCCTAAAGCAAATAACAAGTTCATTGACTACAGTTCTTCATGTCTATCTAACTCATAATGTCTGCAACCCCTTCTTTCTAGTCTCCAATGTGTTGTGACTTATGAGAAGTATCACCCAAAACGGTAGCTATATTTTCCAACTTGTGTTGGGTAGGATACTGTGAATAAAAAACAGGGGACCTCAAACAGAAATTTTTTGGGTGAGGGAGAAAAGGAGGGAGGAGGGGGGGTTGCGCTGTCGGGGTGAAGCTGATTTCCGAAACCAAAGGGTCATCTTTCATGACGGAGATGGTAAGGGCATTGAAGGTTGTTTTCAAAAAGATCTTTTTCCTCTAATTTCATGCTATTATTCCAATAGTAATGATGTCATCCGAATGCATTTTCAGATTTTAGATGATAAGAGTACATAGGTAAATAGCAAGTCTGCAATTCAATATAAAATTACGTTTGTACCGAATGAGACAAGATGATACTTACATATAACCTCTAAAAGCATGTCCACTTGCTAGAAAAATAGCAGTTAACTAAATCATCACATCAATGAATATATCAACAGAAATAATTCTAAGAAAATATCCAAAAGTTGTTCTTTATATGGTATCAGATGTAAACACCGAACCACACATAAAAAAGGAACCAACGAAAAATTTCATTCCTAACCCCTAAATCCCTGCCCAATGTGATTCAAACTACAACTAGAAAAGATAAAGGATGTCCAAGAAACCGAAAGTCTGAATCATAAAAGCATGTAACAACCAAGAAAGCCCATTGACTACAAACTATCGGTGAAGCCTCCGCAACAGGCCACAAACATATATACAGGACAAACAAACCAAAATGCAATGTGAGGCCTAGTATGGTATCCACATTGTACATCTACCTGATTGTAACGAACTTGTTGGTACCATGTTTTGCCCAGTGAGTCCTCAAATCTATCGGCTGAGAAAAGTTGTAACCTTCAGCCGCAAGCTTTTCCAGAACCTTCTTAAATGCACCCAGACTCATTTTGCGTCCAGCAATCCTAGCACCACGCCTTTTGGTACTCATGGGCAATGGGTACATTGACATGCCTGTGGTGCAGCAAGCAGATTGCCATCCACCACAACCCCATCGATAACACTGCTGTGGAGATCCTGTGCACGAGCACACGGGTGAAGGGATGCCTGATATGTCCATGCCCATTCCATTTATGATCAAACCAGTGTTCCTTGCAGGTTTTGCTCTTTGAACAGAACCATTAATTTCATCCTTAGGCACAACTTTTTTAGGTTTCCTAGTTTTGGGAGACTTTTGGGCCCGACCACCTGCCTTTTTCTTCAAGGATCCATTACTCTTACTGCCCGTCTCCTCCATTTCAGTCACCCTGTCATCCTTAAAATAATCAGGCTGTTGTAGCATCTGCAAACCATGGGTGCCATAAGTCTCAGAAAGAACCCCATAATTCGGGTTTCCTTGCAACACAAAATGCCTCTCCCTCTGGCTTATCTCCCTCTGGCCTATCCAGTTATCCCTCATAGTGAACTCATTGTTCAGGGATGATTCTGTGACCCTGCACTCCCTGTGGTGAAAACCACCATTATTAGCATTGATCATGAAGGAAGAAGAATCTCGACCGCCAAGTAGAGGTTTAGCGTCTCGCTCAGAAGCAGCCACTGCAGGCGACATAAGCTGCAGACCAAGGTCCCCTTTGAGGTATGACTCATAACAACCCCAGTTACGGATCCCCAATCCAGCGTCGTCGTCCATGGGAGCAACAATCAATTACGAATTGCAGTAAAAGATAAGACCTCGATTTCAATTTTGACTCAATCCATCTACTTCACTGTGTTCCTCCTCCCTACAATACAAACATGCATGAATCATTGAACCAAAACTAAGATTTAAAAAAAAAAGACGATTCAACATAGTCACAAGGACCATTTTAGATCATCACCATTTCAATGCAAAACAAGAAACAAAGAGAAAATCGGACAAAACTTACACCACAACATGCAAAGTATCCCCCTTTTCCCATTAAAAAAAAGGGAAATCAAAACATGTCTAGAAATACATCCACCGACTACCCAGATAAACCAAACATGCCGAAATGGGATCCAACCAATCTACATTATAATTTTTAACAATAAAAATTCAATCTTTCCTCAAGTTTCATGACTTGATTTCAATACCCAGACAGAAACATGCACAAATTATCAACTAAAAATAGATAGATAGGTTCGCAACCAATCAAAATTGGTTTTTTTTTTTAAATCTAGAAAATATACCCAAAAGTGCATATTTGTGGAAAGAAGAAAGCGAAAGAAATCGACAGAAAGAGAGAAATAGAAAGAGAGAGAGTTACCGAAAGTATAGCAAAGGAGCTAGTTAGGGTTCTTTCTTCTTCCCTTTTTTGAGAGAGGAAAAACGAAAGGGGGATAAAAACGATGAGAATGTACTTCCCTTGTTGAAACTCTCCTCTTCGAACAAGTTGTTGCAAGGACCCATTGGGCTTTTCACTACTTATATGTTTTTTTTTTTTTCATTTATTAGTGCAAATGGCTTACCCAATAATAATTTGATTTATTCTTAAGAAAACATATTCAAAGTAGGGGTGGGCAAGGGATGAGATGGACCTCATTAATATCTCATTCCATTTGTTCGGGATCGGGATAGATCTCACCCAACCTCGTCCCGTCCCAAACGGGTTCAAGACGGGACGGGATGAGCATTTAATAAATTTTGAATTAAAAATTTAACATGCAAGATTGAAAATTTTGGATTTACCAAACACACAACTCTAAGAACAAATATATGACTTTAAGCCATTGATTATTATTTCTCCATTTCATTAGCTTTTACTCCGTTTTTTTAGAACCACTATTGAAGATAGTCATTTTTTTGTACATTGCTAACCAAAATGATCAATGGGTTAGTCATTTAAAAACTACGAGGAGCACACATTGTTGTTGTCAAGAGTTAGAAAGAGGAAAAAAAGAAGGAAGAGGAAAATATATACCATAAGCAAACTCGTACAAAATTTGAGCCTTATATAAACCATTATATTATGAAACTGTATTAGGATCATATTATGTTGGCAAATTTTAGGGTTTTTTTAGCTTCAACTAGATATTTATTCTAATTATTTTGTGATTTTAGTTATATATTCTAGTTATTACGCTTGTTTTCCCCTTGCTAAGGTTATCGATATTGTGACCTTAAATTGGCTTAAAATCGGACTATACTAGATTCAATTTGATATATGCAATGTATTTTTGATAGTTGTATTTTTACTAGTTACTAGCTCAGGTAGGAAAAAAAAATTTGCTTCACCCTTGATAACTATTATTATTAACTAATAATTATTTACCATTTTGACCCTTGACTAAATTCCAAGGTCCGTTGTTGGTTTAAGTTGATGACGGTATTAATTAGATCTACATATGTATGGTTGTGGTAAATCTTAAACGGTCAATTAATTTATTTCTTCTTTACACTACAAAATCAATGCATTGTGATAGAGAATACTTTTGGTTATGAATCATTTACAACAATTTTTTCTTCATGTAGAAATTTTTTTATCCTATGCTTAACTCTATAATAACTTATAGATTCTATTGGTGAAGTATTCTTAATCTGAATGCATGGAGATAGAACATAAATATTAGTTTACATGCAAAGTAGATCTTATTATTAAGTCTGACTTGACTGTATGTTGTTGTCAAAAAGGTTAGATTTTTAAGAATCCAAGAGATATATTCGTAATATAAGTTTCTATATTTCAGTTGTTGCAACGTGTAAGCACGATGTTTTAGTTAGAGTGTGTTTGTGATACATGTTTTGGCTTTTTTGTGACAATGTTTGTCTTCTTTGCACATTAAGGGTGTTACAATCTTTTGATGGAAGATCCACGATTAACTAATTACATAGTATGCGAGAGCTGAACTATAGGAACTCCAAATGGACTCCATCGTCTTCGTAACAAACAACATCCAATACTTTTGATTTCTTTACATTATTCACTCATCTGACGTTAAACGATAAACTCATTGGTGGAACCCAACTTCCTTACTTACATCAACAACATAACACAATATGATGACACCAAGAGAAATTTTCATTTGGGTCTCTCTAGCTAATGTCATAAACAAGTTTTGAATTCCTATTTAGGTTATGGTCTTGTTTACTGACCATCAACAGTTAATGGCCCATGAAATCGACAAAATTGATTTTCTTTTGATTTATTTAAAAAATCTCCCGGTATTCAAGCAAGCCTACTAATACCTACCTAACTTTCCCAACTTTAACTAAATTACTAAGACTCGAACACTTGAAAACTCACATAGGGGACATGAGAAACCTTGCTTTGCATTTCACTCAATGCTTGATGGTTAATGGGACTTATTTACGACAACAGTTTACGTATTTCAAATAGATCAGCTTATACCAATCTACTATTTAGAAATCACCTTCCTTCAAAATTTGAAGTTACTGATACTCCAAACAATCATAGTTATTTATTTACATATATATATCATCTTTAGGATCATGAGATGAATGCTTCTAAAAAAAACATTCAATGATAATTCTAGGGTTGTTCATGATTCGATTTTGATCGGTTTCATAGTGAAATCGTCAATCGAACAAAATCTATCAATTTCCATTTTGTATCCAAACGAAATTGAACCACAAAACTGATATACTCAATTTAGATTCGGTTTAGACAGATTGTCTTGTCGGTTTTATGAGTATAAGTAGTGGTTTCAAATAAGGGGGGAGAGATCAGAGGATAGGAAATCATGAGAATGAAAGAAGCGGTCTACTAGCTACTGTCTGTGATTTATTCACTCCTTTTTGCTTGTAAAGTAAAGAAATAGACTATGAAGAATCTTCAATGGGGTTTTGATCTTCTCCTGTCAAAAAAGGGGTGAGGAACAAAGAAGAGATTTTCGATCTTCTTTTTTCTTGTTTTTTTTATATAAATCATACAGGTCTTTTCAACTTCTCCATTTGGGAGATGGTATAAAATTGTATGTACTTATTTAATATATTGGTACTCTAAATATAGTGAACAAGTAAAGCCTACAATATATCTTTTCCAAGACATCGTAATTTGATACTACTTTCCATTATAACATGGAACACTTTCCAAGATATCAGATTTAAATAATGTTACTTTCCATTAAAAATGGATAACTTTACAAGTAAATGACTTTGTAATGGAAAAAAAGTGGCTATCTATATTAAATATTGTTCAAGTAGATTCTCATTCGGTTTTTCATGGCTAGAACCAAAATTATTGGTTTTCCATTTTAAAAAACTGAAACCGAATTGAGTTTGGTAGAAATCGAATCGACTAATTTAGTTCGCTTCGACTCGATTTATCAGTTAAATCGGTTTTTCGAACAACCCTTGGTAATACCCCTCGCTTAATGAAGAGACACCACATCACCTGATGTCAAAATGAATGCAAATTTTGAATGTTAGAATAGAGATTTTATTGTGAGATTAGACTTAGATTTTATGCATGTTTCCACAATTAGTTTGTAATATAGAGAAAGCCTCCTTAACTTTTACTACTACCCTACAAATTATAATTTACATGGTTACTTTCATCATCAGAGGAAGACATTCAAATAGTTTTCATTGCTTTAAGTCATCTGAACTCTTAAAGTTTACCTTAAATTAATTTGATTAAGTGAGAAAAGTTATTTGAATGTTCAATATGAAGGGACAACAATTTTAGGATCACCCACTTATTAGCGAGGGTGTGCGGGACGCGCATAAAAAAATAGGTAAGCCGAGACTTGACATTAGGGTTGGACCCAGGGACAACAATTTTTAATAGAATCAAATGAAATAATAGAGTACAAACCAATTGAATCACACCAGAATGATCGAAAATGTACATAATACAACCAATATAGGAAGTGACCAACACAAGATAAAGCTGAATTGTGAGTCTTGTTAGTGTGATATGATGTATACAATGATCCCCTTTTCAAATATCATTTGCATTAAATAATCAAAAAGAAAATTCAAACCTTAGAAGTGTTGAAACTGGGGGTTAAGATGGAGAAGCCTCCCGATACTGCAACGCATGGTGTGCCAGAGATTTTTAGCCTTCGAACATGTGCCCTCGCATCCAAAGCAATGATAATGTCCCCAACTTGAACATTGTGGACCTCGAGTGTGGGGTTTTTAGCTAAAAATGTCTCGTTGCTACCGAAGAACATTCCAGTGCTTATTAGCTTAACCTTATGTGACTCCCTAGCCAATGTGAAACTAATTTGCACATTCAAATCGGCCCATATCCTCAACAATCTTCACTTTGGCGAGGTTTGAGTCTAAGCTTTACTTTAATTTGCATACTCAAACACACCCTCGCCAACCTAAATGAACTATCAACTTTGACACCACTTGTTAGGATCATAAAAAAATGATGAAACTCCTAAAATTGCATAACAGTGTGCTCACAAGATTGTAGACCCCTAGTCACCTTAATATGCATACTTCATCACACCCTTGCCAACCTCAGCCCAATTATCGGCTCCGATACCACTTGTTGGGTCTAAGATGAAACTCTCCAAAATCGCATAGCAGTGTACACATTATTTGAAAATTGGAATCTATGTTTAGGTTAATGAAAATCGTGATATTTATTTAACAAATTTTATGGAGAATAAAATTATGATGATAAGGCCCATAGCCAAGCCCATGTTATCGTTGGCCTTTGGACTTCTTTCGAGATACTTCTTCCATGAGTCTTGGTGTTCATCTTAATAGCCACCATGACTTTCCTAACATTTATCATGAACTTTCTAAGAGGTGTCTTCATATTTATATAGTCCAACCATTGTCATTGTTTTCATCATTCAATTCTTCCATTATTTTTATGTTGTTGCATTGTTTTTTAGAGAGTTCAATACATATTTGGTTCGCCGCTTCCTTTTTGTATTAGGAAGGTAAGTCATTGTGCCATGGAGACATTCATTGCTAAACTGTTTAGCACCATAAACGGGGCGATAAACATCTTAAGGACAAATAATTCAATTTTGCCTCAACTATTTATTTATTATTATTTAGATGTTCTCTTTCTTTGTTATTGTCCAATATAACACGCACAAGATTGTTGACCACCAATATGTTCCACCACATATCAAACAATGATATTGTCCCAAACTTGAACACTGTGGACCTTCGAGTATGAGGTTTTAACTAAAAAAGACGGTACCATTTTATAACACTTTAAAGATTGTCAACCCCATACATGTCCCACCATATATCAAACAATGTTATGATCCCCAACTTGAACATCGTGGACCTCCAAGTGTGAGGTTTTAACTCAAAAAGACTTATTGCTAGTGAGAGACGTATCTAATGCTTATTAGCTTAACTTGATGTGACTCCCTAGCCCCCATGTTGGACTAACTTGCATGTTCAAACTGAGCCACATCCTTAACAATTTCTACCCTAATGAGGTTTGAGCCTAAACTTCACCTTAATGTGTATGTTCTCGCACATCATCACCAAGCCCAGTTGAACCATCCATTTTGATACCACTTGAAGACCTAGTGTGTGGTTTTAACTCAAACTGTCGTGGACTTCCGAGTGTATGGTTCTAACTTAAAATGCCTCGTTGCTAGTATGAGACATGTCTAATGCTTTTTAGCTTAACCTGATGTGACTCCCTACCCCATGTGGGACTAACTTGCACACTCAAACTGACTCACACCCCCACATCCTCGCCAAGTCCAGCCGAAGCATCTGTTCCAATACCACTTGAAAATATTGAAGGAAAAGAGGATAAACCCCTCGGAACAACAATGCAACGTTCACACAAGATTTTTCGGACCCTAAACATATCCCACCACATGCCAAGCAGTGATATTTCCCTATCTTGAACACTGTGAACCTCCAGGAGTGGGAGTTAAAAAAACATTGTTGCTAGTGGGAGCAATGATCAATGCGTATTAACTTAACATGATGTGATCCCTAGCACACGTGGGATTAATTTGCACGATCAAACCGAGCTACATCTCCAACATAAAATTCAAATGCTTTGATAGAGCTTGCATTCCTCTCTTCCTTCCTTACCTATGACCTCAGCTTGATTACTTATTTGAACGTTGGAGGTTTTTTGCCTGGAGATAGTTTGATTTCTTTTAGTCATTTATTGTCCATTTCTCTTGGCTTGTTTAGTGATTTGCACATTGGAGGCTCTTCACCTGGAAACACCCTCTTTTTGGAGGCTCAACTTCCTATCATTCCACCTCAACACCCAATATACCTAATTATCTCTTAAAGAACATTTGAGAATCTTCATGTCTTGCTTCCACCTAAATGGTCATTTTTAAAAATTACTTTCTAATATTCTAGCGATGACCAAGAATTTAAGAACACATCAGTACACCCATATTGATGACAAATGTACTTTTTTGTTGGTACGAAACTATATCACCCATATTTTTTTTTCCATATGGTGGACTGCTACACCTTCAACAAGTTTTGGGAATCTTACTCTCTTCTGCGTTTACTCAGTTCTATTAGGGATGGCAATGGGGCGGATTGGGGCGGATTTAAGCAAATCCATCCCCGACCCGCTGAAAATTGCGGGGATTAAAATCCGCCCCGCATATCCGTTTGGTATTATTTTTCAAAACCGCCCCCGCCCCAGACGGATTTGCGGATATCCGCCCCGCCCCGATATCCACATGAAAATTTCTTTCTACAGTATTACGATCATTTATGCTTTAAAAAAACAAAATATAAAAAAAAAAAAAACATACAACAAATTTAAAAAAAAAAAAACAGATATCTGATTCTGAATCTCTAATATAAACAACAAATTACAAAAAAAAAAAAAAAAATCTAAAATTTACAACAAATTCGATCTAAAATTACAACAAATTACCAAAAAAAATCAGATCTGATGAGATCGAGATCAGATCAGATCTGATGAGATCGAGATCTGATGAGGTCGAGAGATCGAGATCTGATGAGATCGAGATCTGATGAGGTCGAGATCTCATCAGATCTGAGATCTGAGGTCGAGATCTCATCAGATCTGATGATATCTGAAATCAGATCTCTGATCTGATCTGATGATGTGATGATCTGATCTCGGATCTGATGATGTGATGATCTGATCTCGGATCTGATCAGATCTGATCTATCAGAGATTTGATCTCGGACTGATCAAATTTGATAAGATCTTAGATCTGGATCTAAGATCTTATTGCTAAGATCAGATCAGAAGGAGAAGGAGATCTGGAGAAGGAGAAGGGGCGATCTCTGTGAGAGGGAGATCTCTCTGCGACGCTGTGTGAGGGACCTCTCGAGGTCGACGTAGTAGTGTGAGGGAGGCAGGCAGATAGCGATGGAGGCAGATCTCGCGAGTCGCGGCCGCGCTGCGTGAGGGAGGGCGACGTGGTGTGAGGGAGGGCGAGTGCGACGCTGCTCTGAGACTGAGAGTGAGACGAGAGCTTGTGCTCTCTGTCTCTGTGTCTGTGAGAGGGAGTTGGTGAGGGTGAGGGTGAGGGCGAGGGGAGCGTTTGGTGAGGGTGTGAGGTGTGATTTGCGAGTGATTTGTGAAAAACAGTAAAAGGTTAATCCTTTATATAGGCGAAGGGCTTTTTTGTAAATTTGTTAGTTAAACGGATATCCGCGGGGCGGATATGGCCAAATCCGTATCCGCCCCGAATAGTGAACGGATATTTTTTGGATACCCGAAACCACCCGAAAATCCATTCAGCCATATCCAAAACCGCCCCAAACGGATTGGGTGGGGCGGATATCCGTGAAAATCCGCCCCACTGCCATCCCTAAGTTCTATGAATACATTTGCAAGGTTGTTATAAGTCCTACCTATTGAGGGTCAGGTTAGTGTCTCACAATTGGCAGTGAAATTAAGAAATGCAACCATTTTTAGCAGAAAAACCAATAGTTCAACAATATACTCCTTCTTGTCCGGCTTGGGGAAGGAATTCATCACTTTATAACAATTCAAGATTCCTAGTACTACTTTGAAAATTCATATTGATGATACACCAAAAAGGTCACATCCCTGAGCCAAACACGTGTCATGATGATCTCGAGGAGTTACGAGCCCCAGCGTCAGCCCAGCACTGATCCGGCCCAAGTGGTTCCAAGCCCGCCCAATGCAGTATGCTAGATGGACCCGAACTCTTACAACATGCTAGGCCCATATATCTCACAGCTATCCTCAATACTCGTAAGCCCTACTAAGGCAAGTATCTCGAGGATCAACTTCGAACAGACAACTACATCAGCTCTTTGCTCCCAACTAGAAAACAAATACCAGAGTACATATCACACAGGGAAACTTCCTCTTACAGAACACCCTCAAATAGGGAACTATCTCCCGCGTATCTAGGAACACAAGGCTAACAGGGAATTTTCCTCCTACAACACGACTCCTAATTAGAGAATGATCTCCACAAAGATTTCCTCACTAAACTATGCCATCTATGGCGTGGTCGAAGCATAACTTTTGCACTATAAATAAGACATGAGGTTGGTAAGCTAAGGTACACTACAAATTACATGTTTACAACATTACACCTTCCTCACATCCCTCTCTAACTTTAGCATTGGAGAGCCATCGGCCACCACAATGGTGGTCCGTGGCTCACGTGCGTTACTTGTGCATGTTAGCAGGTTAACAAAACTAGGTCAAAATAGGGAGTGGAAAATGACTGCATCAGTTTGGCGCCGTCCATGGGGACGACAAAGTTCCTAACCTTTTATTAGCATTGTCTCCATTCGAAACACGGAGAAATGGTGACTACTAGATCGTGCAACAACAAAGGACACGTCAAACACTCAGGCTAGCGCTGTACCACCGCTTTCAACGGTTTCGGTTATGCATGGGAAGCAACCTCACGCCCCCACACCAACAACAGCAACGACGGACCCCAGGATAAATATGTTGTCATCTCAAATACAACAGATCGCCAAAGTGATGGAGGCTCTCGCGCGACAAAATCCTCCACCTGCTAATGGAGACCAGGAGCAGCACGAGTCCCCGTCTCTGGAGGATGGAAAGGATCAAGCACAAGAGAGTCAAGCCCATGCTAGTTCTCATTGGGCTAGAGGAGGTTGTGCAGCTAAAAAGGAGCCCGCCGCCAGAGCAGAGTGGCTCGGCCCACAGAACCCCCTCCGTAGAGGGGCACAAGACCCAGACGTGTTGTACCGTCTCTCTGTCCCACCATTCGTGGATCAAATCATGAATGAGGCCCTTCCGAAGAAGTTCACTCCTTTGAAGATCGACTTCTACGATGGAACCACCGACCCATTCAACCACCTGCTCCATTTCCAGCACATAATGGCTCTCAAAGAAGGTCCGAGTCGGTGATGTGCAGAACTTTTCCCACTAGCTTGAAGAAGTCGACACTAACATGGTTCCACAACCTCCCACCGAGGTCAATCGACTCCTTTAAGACGCTGGCACAGGAATTCTGGACGTGCTTCGTTGGAAGCCAGGGTTTTCGAAAATGCCCACACTACATACTCTCTCTAAAGCAGAGGTCCAGTGAGACACTCACAGAGTATGTCACACACTTCAATAATGAGCTAACACTCATTAACAGATGCAGCGACGACACAACCATGACAACATTCATAGCGGGCCTAAAGGAGGGAAACTCTATGAAGACCTCACCTTGGAGCCCCCTCTGGACATGACAGAGCGCCGAGAAACACATTACCTTAGAAGAGTTGAGGACCGTAAAGAGGAAAACTGAAGGCGAGAAGAAACCCTCCACTAATAAGGAAAATAAGGAGGGAAAGAGATGTGAGGATGAAGAAAGGGGCAAGAAAAAGCGCAGTGACAACAAGCTAGACCCTAGTCAGTCCAGGCTAGAGAAAGGCTCCAACTTGTTGGATCTAGAGCCGTGACACCCCTCAATTCTAGCATGCCGGACGTACTAAACTCCATGAAAAACTGGGAAGATCTGAAGTGGCCCCCAAAGCAGCGCAAAGACCCTTCCAAGCGTGACAACGACAAGTATTGCGCGTACCACAAAAAAGGAGGCCATGATACCAACGATTGCAAGAGTTTGAGGTATAAGATTTAGTACTGGATTCGCAGGGGCAAACTAAAAAAAGTCTTGAACTTTGATAAGAAACTAGAACGAACCAGGGATCGGGGAGAGTCAGTTAAGGAGATAGAGAAGGAGACTCCGAACATAATTTATGTCCTTCATGGAGTCGGACCGAATGAAGACTAGTCGTATAGGTCTCGCAAGCGGACCTTGCTGTAGATGCGGACACGACCAGTGGACGAGGATAGACGCATCTTCTACTCAAGGGTTTAGAGCGCCATTCCCACCTTAACCTTCATAGACAAGGACCTCGAAGGAGTCCGAGCACTGCACAATGACGCCCTAGTCATATCGATATCCATTGCAAGATGAGAGGTAAATAGAGCTCTGGTGGACACAGGAAGCTCACTCAACGTCCTATTCAACAATGTGTTTCCCAATATGGACCTCAAATAGGAGGGCATGTTGTCTACAGACTACCCGCTAATTGGATTCAGCAGAGAAAATTGTTTCACGATCGGAAAGATAAGGTTAGCAATAGTGGCAGGATAGCTGCAACTGAGAAAGGTCTTGTTTCTGGACTTCATGGTAGTAGAGGCACCGTCTATCTATAACCTTATCTTGGGAAGACCATGGCTCCACCAGATGGAAGCAGTATTCTCCACCATTCACTAGTGCGTTAAGTACACCGCTAACCACTCCGAATGAACAATACGTGGAGACCGACCTACGACATGAGGCTGCCATTACGCCACACTGAAATAACTGAGTCCTACAGAGTGTCCTGAACCAGTGCCAGGTCGAATGAATGAAGAAGTGTCACAGTCAAGCGGTATAGGAGCAATCTATTTATCAACCAAGCGGAACGGAGAGGCCGAGGAAAATAGGAACATAACCCGTTGACCTTCCGTCGGTGCAGAGATTAACCCCTTACAAGGTTTACTCTTTAGTAACCTCTGTAACACCAGCAAAGCCCAACAGTCAGCTGAGAAACTAACAATCCACAAGGGCCATCCAAATTCACATCAGGGCCAAGATCAGTCTCTCTCCGTCAATAGTTAGTCTTTTTCAATTGTTTATTTCCCTTTCAGTAGTCAATGTAGAGTTTTGGTTCTTAAAGACTTATGTGATTTGCAATCATTTAAGAAATAAAGAAAGAATAATGAAAACAAACTCTATTGATTACTGGAAATATGTAACAACAAGCGCCTTGAGGCAGATACAAAAGACTACATACTGCAAGCGTCTGAATCCAGTGCGACATGAAGTAAAAACTCGCTTAGACGATCCCACTACGTAAGGTATCCGAAGAAGGCCATGCAAGCTATCTGCAAGTGACACCAAAGATTTTCAAATGTACTTCGCTCGACCCCTTCCCAAGATAAAGGACAAGGTGTCAGAGGAAATTGAAAACACAGAGCGCCCGATTGCTCCGTCGAATCACCCCAGGAAAGCGACCCGCCAACAGCGATGCAGACCTTACAATGGACGACTAACTTCCTCAAAAGACATCCTACCCCATCGCAGACTTCCTAAAATGGTTTTCTTTCTCCTGGAGAGGATAGAAGAAGGAAGATGAGGATGGCCGCAAGCTCGAAGCAGTCAAGATCCCACAGTGATGCCAAGCGAGGACACTTTTCCCATGCATGGTACCCGGGGTGACTGAGGGCTACCACCCCCGGAAAGCAGCCCACATCTGCTAACACTTCGATCAACCATAAGTTAGCAGAGGGAACCACATACACGTGGACACAAACAGCACGAAGTAACACCAAGACATCTCCCTTGGTAGAAAATCCGTACTACTTCACAATATGAAAAGAAATTATGAGATCTCAGCAGATCAACTACGTGCCCACCTAGAATAGGTGACCACGCATAACAACAATTAAGATCATGCCTGGTCGGTGTAAATGTCAAAACATTCAAAGACTCCAGAGAGGAAGATCCCCCTTCAGCATTTGGAAAACCCAAAACATTTTTTCAAGTAAGAACATTACAGGAGATACGTTTTACGAAAAATATTGCCTACAACGATTGAAGAACACCATTATATAGACGTGATGGTTCACCAAACGGGCGCCACAACATTAACTATCAAGCATTGAATACTGTATTGGAAACAAGGAGACGACGGTTCCTGAGGAAACTGCGTAGACCACGTTCGTCCAATTAATGGCGTTGCACGCATCCCATCAATTGAGGGGGAGTAATCGATACTCAACTGTCCCGCAGCCTACGCCGTACACGTGTTACCGCACAATCTACTCTGTACACGTAGCACAACCGTGCAGGAAACCCTGGCTGTTCCTCTGCGGGCCCATAGGCTCGGGTCACTATTCAAACAATATTCTGCTACATGCTTGGCACGAGCACTAGAAATCTAAGTTAGCTCTGACGCACAGATCGTACCTATGGATCGCTATTTAATTTAAGGTAATTATGTCCACACAGTGCACAACGCTAGCAGACATGGGTTCGCACGCCCTCAAACAGGTGAAACCTCTTTCCAACCGGGCAAGCTTAATCAGCCAAGGCTGATGGCGATAGCTTCTGGTACGTCCTGACACCCAGTTCACTCAACGCAGATCTCGATGGTTTAGGAAGTGGGAGTCTAATCAGCGCTATCACGCTTGGTGACGATGACTTGCCAGGGATTGTTTCCCCCTTCGTGGTCAATGATCGTCGAACCCGATCAGGTAAGCCTAGCTAGTGACATCTGACAACGAAAGCTTCTGATCAAAGCCCAGACCAGTAGCCCCCACTGCGCGGGTTTAGATGGCTTGGAAGATGGGAACTTAGTCAGTCTCGAACTGATTCTGACGGCTCACCACGGGACCACTGCTTTTTAGCTTGGCCACCGAATTACCAACCCTAGACTTGTAGCCCTCACTGCGCGGGTGTAGATAGTTTAGAAGGTGGGAGCCTAGTCAGTCGCGAACTAATTCTGATGGCTCGCCACAAGACCACTGCTATTTAGCGTGGCCGCCGAAAACCCCCAAATTTGTAGCTTGATGCGCACGAGTGTAGATGATTTGGAAGGTGGGAGTCTAGTCACTCCCGAACTTATTCTGATGGCTCATTACGGGGTCACTGCTTTTCAGCCTGGTCGCCAAACCCCTTCGTCTTGAACTTGTAGCCCCCACTGCGCAAGTGTAGATGGTTTGGAAGGTGGGAGCCTAGTCAGTCCCAAACTGATTTCGAAAGGCTCGCCACGGTACCACTACTTTTCAGCGTGGCCGCCAAATTACCAACCATGGACTTGTAACCCCCACTGCGCAGGTGTAGATAGTTTAGAAGGTGGGAGCCTAGTCAGTCCTGAACTGATTCCGACAGCTCACCATGAGACCACTGTTTTTCAACGTGGCTGCCAAATTACCAACCCTGGACTTGTAGCTCCCACTGTACGGTGTAGATAGTTTAGAAGGTGGTAACCTAGTTAGTTGAGAAATGATTCTGACGGCTCGCCGCGGGACCACTGCTCTTCAGCGTGGCCGCTGAAAACCCCCAAAATTTGTAGTTTTATGCGCACGAGTATAGATGATTTGGAAGGTGGGTGCTTAGTCAGTCCCGAAAAGCCACTCCTTTTCAACCTGGTCGCCAACCCCCTTCGTCTCAAACTTGTAGCCCCCACTGCACGGGTATAGATGGTTAAAAAGGTGGGAGACTAGTCAGTCCCTAACTGATGTCGACGGCTCGCCATGGGACAACTGTTCTTCAGCGTAGTCACCAAATCCTTACTTCCCGAACCTGTAGTCCACACTCTTCAGACATAGATGGTTTGGAAGGTGGGAGCCCCAAGCAGCTTGCCACGCGACCACCGCTCCCCTTCGAAACAGTGGCCATAAAAATGAATCCAACCTAAGTTAGTGTCCTTGTGCTCAAACAGACTGACATTCTATTATGAGCAAATGCCATTTACTCCGACACATAGATCGTCCAGCCAATGCCAGGATAAATGCTACATATAGTGTGTCAACGCGAGCTCACGACACCCGATTCGATACAAACGCTTTGACGTGTACACTCTGCTATCGCAACTCGCCCATAGCAGCAGCTGCAGCTGACCAATCAGACAAGTGAGGTAAGCCTCCAGTTGCTTACCTTGAGAACGATACATAGCTCGGGAACCCAACCCTCGACTAAACTATCCGTGACATGCCCACTATCGGACATGACTACACAACAACAACCCTGAGTCATTCGCAATGCAAGCGGTCAAGCTCTCTACTAGAGATAAACCACTTGACGTCCTATTGATTCAACCAGTCTATGCCAAAGCAAGACGACAAGGCAAAACGAAAAATATACTATAGAGACAACGAGCACAAAATGGATAAAACTATTTTCATTAACAGTCGGAACAAAAAGGGTACAAGTATACAAAGTTTACTCTTTATCAAGAGAAGGTACAGAAACAGAAGAGCTCAGCTTTACAGAGGAAGGAGCATGGGTCACATCTACACACGCCACGGCCTGAGCATCAGGGTCCGAATCGCCCTCCTCGTCCAAGGACGCAAAAGCAACAAACAAGTCTACGTACAACATCTTATATCAGCCAAGATCCCATTCTTGATGCTCCTTCTTCATTAGCACTAGCAGCTCCAGCCTGCCATGTACGACCCATCGAAACTCACATTTGCCTTGTTCCTACTAAAGCTTTTCCTCCCGCGCCTTCGCGTCAACTAGTTCACACTCCAACAGCTCCAGCTTGTCAATCTGCGCATCAACTTGAGACTGCTCTGTAGCCCGACTACTCTTCACAGTACCGAGCTCATGTTTTTCTAGTTCGAGCCAGTCCTCGGCCTTCCTCGCCTCCCAAACGTTGAATTCCACATTGGCCTCTAGTTGTTGCTTCTGAGTGGCCCAGTCGATCTCCTTTAAAACACTATCTTCAACGAATTATTCAAAGGGCCCTCCAACACCTCGAGCTGTGGCCTGGAACGAGACGGTGATCAATGTGGATTACAAGAAACTTGGCTTGTGCCACCATGGCCACTATCAGACTGCACACCAATGGGAAAATCTAATTCCACAACCTTAGGCGAATCTTCACAAGAACCTTTTATTGGAATAGTCCTGCACAAATCAGCACCGACAGAAGCGACCATTGCAACCAGCATTAGCCGCTCGCTCAAAGCTTCGGCCTACGCATCACTAAGGTTCGACCTGTCTTCAACCCCGGCAAACTACAAATAGTCTTTCTCCTAGCTGGATACACTAGTCTCTGCCCTGACGGGCCGATCAGACTCACGCTCTTCACTCATTGGAGCAAGTGATGCTGAAGACAACCCGGTTTTGATATGGGACCTCTTCGAAGTCACAAAAGAAACAAGCGTCTCAGACGACTCCTCCGTGTCGGACAAAATAAAAGCTTTGGCCCCAACAACCTTCCTCTTCCTAGAAGGGGCCCCATCTTCGGACTTGACCCGCAATGTTCGATAGAGAGTGGGGGCTACGTGCCAGTTGTCCCACAGCCCACTACGAATAAAGTAGGGGACGCATATGACATCCACCACGTTCTTCGTTGACAAGCCGCAAAACATCTCCATAGTGTTTTGCTCATCTAGGGTAAGAGGAGTAGTGGAAAACCTTCATGTAATAAAAAAAAAAAACAATGATTAGCATGCAATCAAACGCAGTGAAACTAGAGAGAAAATCTGCACTTACGAAGTGGTTTGAACTCCCACTTGAGACAACGACCCTTGAACCAGAAGTACTTTGAATCCGCAGAGGCTAAGAAGCAATACTTTTGCTAGAACTTGAAGTCATCGGGCATATTCACAAAGCAAGTCGACGACGTCATCTTGTTGAGGGCGTTACTCTTCAGCTGAATAGAAGTCTACAACTGGATTACTCGCAGAGTCACGCTGACGCCAGCCTCCTTCACCCTAATCAGAATGAGAAGGATAATCCTATATCCATTAGGCCCCAACTAGGCCGGAGGAATCCCAAGGAGGTCCAAGAATTCCCAAATCACGTCCAGAACGAAAAAAAACACTCCAGTTTGAAGCATCCCACGATGCAAGCAGATGAACTCCGCCGGTGGCGACATTAGTGTCTGGTCACCCTTCAGGACAGACAACGGCAGGTTCTCGGGGACCCCAAACTTCGTAGGGGTTTTAGCAAGGTCAGGCTCAGAAAGCAACCTGTCTTCGAAAACTCCAGGCCCCTGGCCAAGGTTGCGTAGTCAAGAATGTTTTGTTGAGCCATGAAGAAGATGAAAAATCTTTCTAGTCAAAAGATGAACGGAGCAGTATCTTCAAAAGCAAAGAAAATAAAAGAGTCAGATTTTGCACAATGGATGACCTAAATAAGGATTGGGTTCCTGCCCCTTTTCCGCTAATGCACGTTCAATAAATGTAGCGCACGACTCAAACAAACGATTCAGACTCAATCATCATGAACGACGTAGTTTTCAAGAGATGACTCAGCGAACCAATGCGATGGCCCACTAACTCGGGGGGGGGGGGAAGCAGCTGATGATACACCAAAACGGTCACCTCCCTGAGACATACATGTGTCATGATGATCTCGAGGAGTTACGAGCCTCAGCGTTAGCCCATCACTGATCCAGCCCAAGCGGTTCCAAGCCCGCCTAATGAAGTCCGCCAAACAGACCCGAACTCTTACAACCTGCTAGGTCCATATGTCTCACAACTATCCTCTATACTCGTAAGCCATACTAAGGCAAATATCTCAAGGATCAACTTTAGACAACCAATTACAACAACTCTCTACTTTCAACTAGGAAGCAAATACCAGAGTACATATCACACGGGGAAACTTCCTCTTACGGAATACCCTCAGATAGGGAACTATCTCCCATGTATCTAGGAGCACAGAGCTAACAAGGAACTTCCCTCCTACAACACTACTCCTAATTAGATAAGGATCTCCACGAAAATCTCCTTCCTAAACTACGCTATCAATGGCCTGGTCGAATTAGGACTCTTGCACTATAAATAAGACACGAGGTTGGTAAGCTAAGGTATACTACAAATTCTCTGTTTACAGCATTACACCTTCCTCAAATCTCTGTCTGATTTTAGCATCGGAGTGCCATCGGCCACCACAACGGTGGTCCGTGGCTCACATGCGTTACTTGTGCTGGTTAGCAGGACTAGGTCAAAGCAGAGAGCAGAAAATGACTACATCACATATTATGTGACAAATCAACATGAAAACACTACTAACTGAGCCTCGAGGACTCACGTCATCACATTTGACATGATAGAAGAGCTACAAGTGCTCACCATAGACCCTCTCATTTTGTGCTTTATTCTAATGCTTTGTTTCTGTGTTTCATAGTTGACTAAATTGGGAGTGACATCCCTAGTAGCTCAGCGGCATGATGGAGTGACGACTGAAGAACATGCAATGGCTATATACCTAATATTTTTTGTAAGCATTGTTGAGGTCCAGCCCATTAGGGTAGATCCAACTTTGGTAAGTAATCAAACATAATTTCAAGTTTGGTTGAATAAGGAAATTTTTTTTTCAATAAGAAACAAAAACATAAATAAATAGAAACAAAGTTCTATTTGAGGCGGTGTTAATTAAATAGAAACAAAGTTCTATTTGGCAGCTGGTTAATTAAATAGAAACAAAGTTCTATTTGGGTGGCTGCAAACAAGTATAAATAGGTGCATAATACAGAGTTTTATGATATAGAGTTTTCAGAGAAGCTGATACGTGAATAAACAACAGAGAACATAGTATTCTCTTTGGTGTTTAGTGCGGCTATGTGCGCGTGGACGGTGACTTTGTGTCTAATTCTTTGGGCGCGATTTTGTGCGACAAAGTGTGATGCATGGCTGCGATATCGACTTAGTTTTGTCGATTGATTTGGTAGAAGAAGTTGAATGAGCTTTTGAGTTAATTTACTGTGAGGTAACCCATGTTATTTACTCCTTGTATTACTCAAGCTTTGGGCAAAAAGCTTGAGAAATTATTGTACTTCTTCTTATTTGATTAGTGGATTCTCTCGGATTTGCCCCGTGATTTTTCCCTTCACATTGAAGGGTTTTCCACGTAAATCTTGGTGTCTCGTTTATTATTGCTTTAGATTATTTCCTTGGTATTGTTTTATTGGTATTTTTCCCAACAAGCATATGGCATGTTTCTACTATGAGGCAAGATTGGAGTTTATAATGCAACAAGGATGGATGACCAGGCTTTTGTTTTCAGCCTCAATACTGCTGTACCTGCCTTCAATGGCGACTATACTGCTATATTCACAGGGACTCATACATTGCAGTGCAAACTTTAGTGTGTGATCGACGTTCATTTTTAACTTGAATAACATCAAGCTTATTAATGAGTTGAGATTAGAACAGGCATCCAGAAAAAATTTCAAATGAACATTTCTCTTGAATTCTTGTATGAATACTAGCATATATCTAGTATTCAAGAAATTTTCCATCTCTATCGATGATGTACCTAGTAATGAAGGAGCAAATGGGCAATTGTATCTTATTCTTCATAGAGAATCCTTGAAACTCCAGTCACTTTCAAAAAAAAAACAAAAACAAAAATGATATGTTACTATATTGACATATTGCAGAAATCTGCTTGGTTTCTTTCTTTCAGTATTTATATAAATACAAGCTCTTGGGACTAGTATTTATTAATTTCTGTATGGAGAAGATCAACCATGTAACACATGGTTTTACATTGATTTTCTTAGTTCAAGTAATCTTGACCACCTCCCATCAACTGAAGACTTCGATCCCTCAGAGACTGCAAACACATTTAGCTATGTTAATAGATTAGTTTGAGAAAGCAGGGATCAAGATTTGCAGATGAGCAAATGAAGATGGGTATTGTTAGAGCAGTCTATGGAAGTTGAAATAAAGTGAAAGTAATCTCTTAAACAGCAAGTCACCCGGAAGTCCTTGTTCTGAAATGCATGAACAAGTCTAGGCAGCCAGGTTTGGCAGCATTTTTTGGCTAGGTTTGGAATTTTTTACACTTTTACCCATTCTCTTTAAAACACAACCACAAACATATCTATAAAAGGGGTAGAAGTGTAAAAACCCCAAAACCTGGCCCAATAGTGGCTACCAACCCTGGCTGCCTAGAATTATTGATTCGACCAAATATTCGTAGTGGCAATTAGGGGATTACCCGATTCTCCATGCACTAATATATACATCAACTTCAAAAACTGTGAAACTTACACTGCCATGTTTGTTCAGATTTTTCACATGATTCAGAGCAAGTCTCCTGCCAAGATAACTTCCTTTTATCAGTTTAACAGGAAGATTCAAATAAACTTGAGTGCATTCAAGAATAGGGACATGGAAACTAATGGCACAGTAGAGTCAGTAGTCACTGATGAGCATTTCAAAATGGTCATCCAGGGGTTGCTAAATTAGTTACTAGTGTAATCATTCATGCCTTTACAGAAGTCACAAGCCGAATAGTATCTCGGACCAGCGCATCAAGATCAGCTTCACATCCAGGTTTCACGTAGATAACCTGCAAAAGTAGTGGTGTTAATTAAGACACGCACATACACAGACACACAATAGGAAAGGTTAGGGTACTTAATGATGGATCATCGCCTCCGATATCAGGCAATTGATTTGAATGTTTCTCCCTTCTTGAGTTAAGAATCCAAACATTGAAGGTTGTATGAATCTGAAAGATTGCAGGAGATGAAGGCATTGTTATGCATATATGTTGAATAGTAATGCAGAAAGGCCTACAAGCAAGAACTCATCATTTTGGGACGGAAAATGGGATGGCTACTAAAACATCAACAGCTTTAGGCTCAGAGGTGGCTAATGTTGGCAGATACAATTTCAATGATGATTTGATAGTTCTTTGGAGGTGGGGGAAGCAACAAATAGAAATTTTTTAATTTTGTAACAGTACCGCCAGAGTCCCCTAGGGTAAAGGAGAACTCAAATCAAATTGAATGGCCTAGGGAGAGGATGTCTCACCCTAGCTTCTGAAAAAATTGGTTTTATCTTGGGACTTGCTGTGTTACATATCTACATAGAAGTTCTGGATTTAGGCAGTCCTCTACTGACGGCTGCCAAAGTCGCAGGAAAAAAAACAAAAAATAAAAAAAATTCAAACACTGAGTTTTTATGTTTTTGACCGATGAAGGGAAGTTCCAGTTGACAACTCTAATTAATATGAAAATATGAAGGAATATAACCAGGGTTGAAGTTATTAGTAGTTTAGTACCTTTCTGCAGTACAAGGAAGCGCAGCTACCACATGTTGTGTTCCACGATGTGAAGATCCTTCCTTCTACAGAAAATCCAAAGCTGGCATGCTGAAAGCAAAGGTCACAAAAGATCAGTGAGTCGTATCTGCAAGCACATTAGTGTTGGATATATGGTTAAAGCACCTAATTATTTTAGCACTTCATATTATCTAATTATCACATCACTTATGAATTATGTATTTATTACCAGGAAAATGGATACTGGGCTTACTTTTTCCATGGTGAGATTGATCAAGACCTTTGTATCTTTCTCTATTTCCTTGGTCAGATAAGCCAATTGCAAGTCTTCAAGAGAGAGAATGTAGTCACAAGTCCATGTTCCATTCCATTTCGCGTCTGACGTAGCAATAGTTATCAGACGACGTTTGGTATTTGGAGCTTTTCGTGTGATCTTGTTAATGAACAGGTACAACATGCACAGATGAATGAGATGACATGGAAATGGACATTTTATAGTCCTTATATCCAAATAGATTATTGTTTCTACACATAATGCCAGAGAAAGTCTTAGATACACAATGTTGGAGGCTTGGACCTGTTTTTGGAATACCAGACTCTTGGTGGTTAGATAAAGCATTTGGCATCAGTAATGATCAATTTTAAGTTCTATTCGAAGAAACTGAATGTGTTGAAGCATAATTCATTCAAGCTTAATTAAATGAGATTGGTCAAGGATTTTCCCTTTTGAAGGCTATCTATCTTTCTTCTTGGTTTCCCAATAGTTTCGATGTTGCAGTGCTTTAAACTAAACTAGACTTCTTGTAGTTAGGAATAATAATTCCACTTTGATCAAAACACACACAAACAAGCAGTGGTGATACACAGTATCAAAGAGAGTGTGAAGAGAGTACCAGTGAGGGGGTCCATTCATTCTTTGACTTGGATTTTGGTTTGCTTGAAGAAGAAGAAGATGCAGCAGCTTTGATTGTGAAGGCAAGAGATGAGAATTGAGAGTATTTGTTTTTGTATTTAGATGAATACAAGGAAGGTACTGGATGATGGAGTTGCTTTGAAATGGATTTAGAAAAGCTTCCTACTACTTTTCCTGTTTCCAAATTTCTCATTCCCATTCCCCTTTCCTACCCCTTCCCCTGCGCTCTTTGTTTCTGTGTATATGTGTTTGTGTGGTGCATGCGTGTTTGGTGTGCTGGTTGAGGCCTTATGTAGTGGCATAAAAACAAAGTTTGTGGTCTAAAAGATAGATAGATAGATAGCAGAAATTCTAGGCAACCCGAGTTTGCTGCCTGGGTGGTTAAAAGACATTTTTGCCCCCCCCTCTTTAAATACCTTCTTCAAAAAAGTGTTTAAAGAGGGGGGAGGCAAAAGTGTCTTTTAGCCCCCCAGGCAGCAAACCAGGCAGGTTTTCCCAGGCTGTCTAGAATAACTCGATAGATAGATATATATTTGACGAGTAATTCTTGCTGGCCTGGGCCTAGCTGCCTGGGGGGGGGGGGGGGGGGGGGGCGAAAGTACACTTTTGCCCCCCTCTTTAAACACATTTTTTCAAAAAGTGGTTAAAGAGGGGGGGGGGGGGGGGGGCAAATGTACACTTTTGCCCCCCCCCTTCCCAGGCAGCAACCTCGCTCCTTTCCCAGGCCAGCTAGAATTGGGGATATTTGACATATTTAAATTAATACAGATCAAGGATAGTCTATTTCTTACTCTCTTATTTACCTCAAGTATTGAAATATATTAGGGGCACCCAACCGAGCTTGTCTAGAGAGCCAGGCCAGGCACGCGAGGCCCAATACCCTTCATCATCCTAGAGATGCTCATAAGGCCCTAATCGAACACAATCACACGCACATAGAACCCCCTGGTGCTAGGGGCCTGACAGACCCCACTTTGTTTAATTGTGGATTTCATGAAGCTAATTCTAATATTGTTCTTGTCTGACTAGCCAAAGGTAAATTAGTAATACTATTTGAAGGTTTTCTTTTACCATAACCCTTATAATTTATGTTTTCATCATGTTTTATTTTTCCTCTAGGTATTGGGAATCTTCCTCCTATTGGATAATTTACATCTCTAAATTCAGGGTTATCAAATTCTACTCTATTTTTTGTTTGGATTATTAATTGTATTGCTACTACTTCCTTCCATTTTTGATGATTTCATTTCTTTTCGAGTTTTCAGTATCATACTAGGTTCTAATTTATTTTCTAAGATTTCATTCAAGTACTGCATATTAAATTCTTTGTTCATTATTTCTTCCATTTGTTTGGCAGATATAAATTCTCCATGTTCTGCTATTATCTCATCATACTTTTCATCAAGTAAATTAATCATACTATCCATGTTAAATGTATCTATATTCATTAGAGAACTTTCTATTTCATCTAAATTTTGATTTTGATTGCTAGCCTGTCGTGATTGATAATTATAGTTTCCGAATCTAAGACTAATACTTCCATCTTGATTTTTATAACTTATATTGTTTTCTAGGACTAATATAGGTTTTTGTATAAAACTTTCTATTTTCCAATCTAATCCTGCATTTGTTTTTGTCAATTGTAGCTCAGTTGGTCGGACATCCATTCTCCTTGTGAGAGGTCTTAGGTTCGAGACTCACCAGTTAGGATTTTGTGAGTTTTCGCCCGATTATTAGGAACACATTTGCTCCGTCGTTGATAAGCCTTCGGGTATTGAATGCAGCTGCTTAGATGAACTAGACCGGAGCAAAGCAAAAGCGAAAGCGAGTCTTCATGCAAAGTGGAGGCGATGGACCAGAGCGAAAGCAAGTCTCTATGCGAGATGGAGACGACGAGGATATTAAGTGGCAACAATATTGTAGCCTTCGGGCCTAGTTTGGTTAACCCTAAGAGTCTTTATCTACTAAATCTAATTTAATTTGTTGATCTTCATGAGTACAAGAAACCATTATTTCTCCGTAGTGTTGGTAGATAAATGACTTGCTAAATATGTTACCCGTTTTATATATTTTTGTTGGTACTATCATATCTAACTTTCTTTGTCTAAAACTTTCTATTTGATTTTCTATATCAATTGCATTTTCGATTCTAATTTCCTTATTATTTTCTCTTTTACTTAATAATCTTCCTAGAAAGTTTCCTTGGACTCTATTAGTTATTACTAATTGTTTACTCATTTTAATAATATTTATAACTTTTATTTTGCTTTGGTTGAAATGATCCCTGATCTGTGTTAACTTTTATATTATGAAATTGATTTATTAATTTATCTACGGGCTGCCTAGCTTTTTCTTTTAACCCTTTTATTGATTCTTCTAATTTAGATATACTTGCAAAGGTAAATTATCTAACTTCTTATATAATTTTGTTAATAATATTAGTTATATATTATTTTGTCTAACACTTAGTTTGATCTCCTTTAGCCACTCCTTTATAATTGCTTAATCCTTCAGGATCTTTGTGATATTTTTTAGCTTCAACTAATGCTTCTATATAGTTTTGATCATTCATCCATTAATTATATATTTAATTTCTTCTAGTTTTGCTTCTAGACTTATTTGTAAATTATCAATCTTTTTTATTTGATTGTTGATATTGACTATCTACATTATCTAATATCTTCTTAGTTTCTAGTTTTATATGTTTAGGTTGATTAATATCTATAGCTTTAATTAATTCACTGATTTCTACTTTTGTAGGAACTCTGGTGATATCTAATTCTTTATTAAATTTATTTATTTTATTAAAATTATCTGTGTCTAATTGTTTAATATAATCATTATATTTATTCCAACAATTTTCTTTTTCTCTTCCTAATTCTCCTAGTAATTTTCTAAAGAATTTATCTCCTATTTCAGGGTCGAATGCTCTTCCTGTTTTGCTGGCTATAGAAGCGTAGTCGTTACAAAATTGTTCTAAATATTTTCAATCTGTAAATTGTAATTGATCTAGTTCTGCTAATGCTATAGTTTGTATAGAAAGATTTCCTCTGGCTGGATCTACTCCTATTCTCATATCTCTAATAAAACTTGTAAAATTATATGGATTGTTTCCTAAGCTTTTTAGTTGATTTATTTTTTCTGGTTTATCTCTTTTATAAGTATTATACCAATTTCCTACTGTTTCTCCTAATAAAATTTCTAAGTATTCCTACATATTTTCGGATTGATTTATAAGTATTTTTCCATCTATCTATTACTTCAGGCCATAGTTGTGGATTCTATGAAGCTAATTCTAATATTGTTCCTGTCTGACTAGCCAAAGGTAAATTAGTAATATTATCTGGACGTTTTCTTTAACCATAACCTTTATAATTATGTTTTCATCATGTTCTTTTTTTCCTCTAGGTATTGGGAATCTTCCTCCTATTGGATAATTTACATCTCTAAATCCAGGGTTATTAAATTCTACTCTACTTCTTTTTGATTATTAACTATAATGCCTTTTGGACTTAAAAGTGCACCAACAATATTCCAAAGAAAAATGAATAAATTTTTTAAAAAATATAATGAATTTGTATTGGTATATATAGATGATATTTTAGTATTTTCAAAAACTTTAGAAAGTCACTATGATCATTTGTATATAACATTCAATGAATTTGTAAAAATTGGATCGATAATATGTAAAAACAAAATGGAGATAGGAAACGAATATATAGAATTTTTAGGAATGAAAATAGGACAGGGTAAAATAAAATTACAAGAACATATAGTAAATAAAATTTTGGAGTATCCAGATAAAATAGAAGACATAAAACAACTTCAATCATTCTTAGGACTTCTAAATTATGGAATATCTTAGTAAAATAATTAGACCATTATATAATAAAATGAAACCAGAAGGACAATTTTTTTAAAAAATTCTGAAGATATAAAAATAGTAAAACAAATAAAAGAAATTTGTAGAAATTTACAAAAATTACATTTGCCATTAGAAAGTGACTATACAATAGTTAAAACAGATGCATGTGAAAAATGATGGGGAACATTATTATTAGCAAAACCACAAAAGAAAGATAGTAAAAACTCGGAAAATTTTTATAGTTCAAAAAAATACAAAGAAAATAAATTATCTAGTTTAGATTATGAAATTTGGGGTAATATATGCCTTGAAAATTGTAGATTATTTTAAAATAAAGAATTCACCATTAGAACAGATTGTGAAGCAATCATAAATTTTTTTAAAAAGAAGTATTGATAGAAAAATAAATTCGAATAAATGGAAATTTTTTAAACACTATTGTAGGGAACACATTCAAGGTTGAATTTGAACATATCAAAGGGAAAGATAACAGCTTAGCAGATCATCTATCTAGACAACTATATAGCAGCAAAATAGTTTTTGATCATGATGGCCAGCCAGCAGAGAATGAACTTTGGACAGACCTCATTATCGATCTTGCCAAATGGAACTAATTTATTTTTCAGACCTTTAGCAGTATATCATCCAGATAATATTCAACAATGTCTTCTAGATAGTTTATGGAATGTCAAAGGTGATAATAAAAAAACTGTTGTAGCTTTAAATGCACTTACACATTATTTTTCTAAAATACCCAGTGTACCAATAGAAAATAATTTATGTTTTTATGTTGTTTTCAAAGGATCTTAGTCTGAAATTTATGGAGATTGAAGAGAAGTACCACCAGTAATTACAAATTTTAATCAGCCTTGGTTTAAAGGTTTTTACTCTTTCCCAAAAGCCCTAGAAGCAGCTAGATAAAATATAGGATTAAATTTTTCGTATTAGCCAATTAGCTTTAACCTTTAAAGATAACATAGAAAAACAACATCAACTTTCTTCTCCTCCTACTTCTTCAATAAGATTTTGCGAGCACTGTGAATCTATGGTAAAAAAAATTTCAATGGCTCAATGCCAGATGTAACTATTTGCAAAAATAATTGAAGACCTATTCTGATCATACCCAGAAATTTGGTATGGCCAGTCCGGAGAAAATGGCTACCGGTAAAGACAAATCAAATCCGTTAAGGCTGGAGGTTTTGCCAAAAAACCCAACGGTTCTTTCTACTACCAGAAATATTGAATATTCCAAGGACGACCCAATCTTTCCTTTGACATCAGAATAATTAGAAAAACAAAAATCTAGAGCATTTTTCTTTACCCAAAATTTCCTCTCTCCTTTATCACCAGATCTTAGGGAAAGAATAATTAATTTATCTGTCCAAAAAGATAATCAAATTCAAAACATATCCAAACCTTTCTCAAAGATTGCTCTATTCATAATATTCTCATTCCGAGAATTTCTTTTACTTGGGATACACATTATGGAACCTTTCCTATCATTGTTCTCAAACTGATCCTTATTGTCTAAACATTCCCTTAAAAAGATCAGACTATAAATGTCACTTAACTTATAGCATATGCCTAGCCTCTATTGATTTAGAATTATATAAACATGTTTCATTTACTTTTAATCAGAAAGAAAACATAATGTTTATCCCTCAAAAGCTTTTAGACTATGGTTATGTTCACCATTTAGTATTTACTGAGCTAGATCAAACTAACCAGTTTGGAAGAAAATTAGTAGTTACGGTTCTAAATCATTTCATGATATACAAATATGTAGAAATCTATGTTACATCCAAAACACCAAAATTTGTCAATGCTATCCAGCTCAGCACAAGTTTTTAGCCAGAGCATGCAAAAGTAGACCTAACCTATTGGGAACAGAAGTTCCATGGCCGTGTGAACATTTTTCAGTTAGAAGACAAATACGCCATTGGAGATCTAATATTATAGGAAGCAGATCTCATTGGGAAGGAACACCTGGAAAGCTCATTTCGCAAGATGAAAATCAAATGATTTACAGTGAAGAACCAAATATGGCTAAGATTCCATTTTCCTCGTACACTAGATAGAATAAATTAGTATAGGAATATAAAGAAAAATTGTTATCAAAAGATGAAGAATCACAATTTCTCGATCAAGATGACATTAACGATGACGAAGATGGTACAATTTTTTACGATCAACTTGATGAAGATGGAATACACAATCTAGATAATGCATTAGAAGGATAAGACATGGAATCGTGACAAATGTCACCCAAAGGCTACCACCCATGTGTAGTGATTCCCTCTGTCCAAAGCCACGTCAATCAGAAACTATAATAAGAACTTAGAAGCTACAACAATTCCAGCATCAGCAAAAATTACTTTACTCAGAAGCTACATTAGCTACAACATTCATAGCCACTTGAATCAGCATGAGCTTTATCAAAAATCTACTTTTGTCAGCCTCATCTCTTCCAGATAGATTCCCGAAGAGATAAGCCTTTCCAAACGCCATACACCTGTAAAAATATCTATAATTGAGATCATTCGTCCCTCTATATAAGGAAGCACTCAACTTCGAAGGAAGGCATCGAGAAAATCTAGCTAAAAAACTCTCTGCTACATAGAAATCTTTTGTAAAAAAGTCTTCTTGTAAATTTGAAGACCTCTAATCCTCTGGAATATAGAAGCTTTAAGATCTATACAAAGTGTTCAAGGCAATAAAAGTAAGTTCTTTCCTTTTTATTACCCCTACTGATTATTTAGTCAGCCGACTGCCAAATTTACCTTTTCTTAATCTTTCCCCTGAGTCACATGCGGAGTGTGGTGGCACTAATAACCCAAAATCAAAAACACGAAAAATACCAAAAAATATTAGAAAGACTAGAAGTAAAAAAATTAGAAGAACTACACATAAATGAAGATGAAATAAATCTAGACTTATGATATATCTTGAGAGAGAAAAAAATTCAATACAAATTTAATTAGTTCAGAATATATATTAAAAAGTATACAAAATTCAAACATCCCAAAATATAGAAAGAATGAAAGACTTGATGAAATAATAAGAATAGCTGAAAAAATCAAGTGTTAGGAGAAGACCCAATTAAATATTGGGACAGACGTAACTAGCAGAATTAGATATAATAAATCCAAACATGTCTATACTAACATCATCTGGTAAATACTCTCCAATGGATATATATGAATTCAAAGAACAAATAAATGAATTATTAAAGCTAGGAGTAATTAGACATAGTAATAGTAGACATTGGAATATAGCTTTTATGGTTATAAATCATGTAGAAATCAAAAGAGGAAAAACTAGAATGGTATTTAATTATAAAAGATTAAATGATAACACATATGAGGATACATATAAAATACCTGATAAAAATCAATTAATAAATTGTATACAAGGAAATAAAATCTTTAGCAAATTTGATTGTAAATCAGGATTTTAGGAGGTAAAAATGGCACAACAATCTATTCTTTGGACAACTTTTAGTTGTCTTGAAGGTCATTTTGAATGGATAGTAATGCCTTTTGGACTTAAAACTGCACCAACAATATTCCAAAGAAAAATGGATAATTGTTTTTTAAAAATATAGTGAATTTGTATTGGTATATATAGATGATATTTTAGTATTTTCAAAAACTTTGAAAAGTCACTATGAACATTTGTATATAATAATCAATGAATTTGTAAAAAAATGGATTGATAATAAGAAAAAAGAAAATGGAGATAGGAAAAGAATATATAGATTTTTTAGGAATGAAAATAGGACAGGGTTAAATAAAATTACAAGAACATATAGTAAATTTTTTTTTGGAGTATCCAAATAAATTAGAGGACAAAAAAAACAACTTCAATCATTCTTAGGACTTCTAAATTACGAAAAAAATAATATATAAAAGATCTTAGTAAAATAATTGGACCATTATATAATAAAACGAAATCAGAACGACAAAATTTATATAATTCTGAAGATATAAAAATAGTAAAACAAATAAAAGAAATTTGTACAAATTTACCAGAATTACAATAGCCATTAGAAAGTGACTATAAAATAGTTGAAACAGATGCATGTGAAAAAGGATAGGGAGCAATATTATTAGCAAAACCACAAAGAAGATAGTAAAAACTCAGAAAAAAATTTGTCGATATAGTTCGGGAAAATACAAAGAAAAAAATTTATCTAGTTTAGATTATGAAATTTTGGGATTAATATATGCCTTAGAAAAATTTACATTATTTTCAAATAAAGAATTCACCATTAGAACAGATTGTAAATTTTTTTAAAAGAAGTAATGATAGAAAAATAAATTTGAATAGTTGGACTAATTTTTTAAACACTATTGTAGGGAACAAATTAATGGTTGAATCTGAACATATCAGATCATCTATCTAGAAAACTATATACCAGCAAAATAGTTTTTGATCATGATGGCCAGCCAGCAAAGAATGAACTATGGACAAACCTCATTATCGGTGTTACCAAAGTGAACTAATATTCAGCAGTGCCTTCTAGATAGTTTATGGAATGCAAAAGGTGATAATCAAAAAATATTGCAACTTTATATGCACTTACACGTTATTTTTCTAACATACTCAGTGTACCATTAGAAAAGAATTATTGTTTTTATGTTGTTTTCAAAGGATCTCAGCCTGGAATTTATGGAGACTGGAGAAAAGTACTGCTGGTAATTACAAATTTTAATCAGCCTTGGTTTAAAGGTTTTTACTCTTTCCCAGAAGCCCTAGAAGCAGCAGACAAAATATAGGATTAAATTTTCATATTAGCCAATTAGCTTTAACCTTTAATGAAAAAATAAAATAACAACCTCAACCTTCTTCTCTTCCTACTTCTTCAATAAGATTTTGCGAGCACTGTGAATCTATGGTAAAAAAAAATTTCAAAGGCTCAATGCCAGATGTAACTATTTACAAAAGGAATTGACGGCATATTATGATCATACCAAGAAATTTGGTATGGCTAGTCCGGAGCAAACGACTACCGATAAAGACAAATCAAATCCGTTAAGGCTAGAGGTTTTGCCCAAAAACCCAACGGTTCTTTCTACTACCAGAAATGTAGAACATTCTAAGGATGACCCAATCTTACCTTTGACATCAGAACAATTAGAAAAACAAAAATCTAGAGCATTTTTCTTTACCCAAAATTTCCTCTCACCTTTATCACAAGATCTTAGGGAAAGAATAATTGATTTATTTGTCCAAAAAGATCTTCAAATTCAAAAATATATCCAAACCTTTCCCAAAGATTGTTTTATTCATAATATTCACATTTCGGGAATTTCTTTTACTTGGGATACACATTATGGCAACCTTTCCTATCCTTGTTCTCAAATCGATCCTTATTATCTAAACATTCCCTTAGAAAGATCAGACTGTAAATGTAACTTAACTTATAGCATATGCCTAGCCTCTATTGATTTAGAATTATATAAACCTGTTTCAATTACTTTTAATCTGAAACAAAACATAATGCTTATCCCTCAAAATCTTTTAGACTATGGTTATGTTCATCATTTAGTATTTACTGAGCTAGATCAAACTAACCAATTTGGAAAAAAATTAGCAGTTACGGTTCTAAATCATTTCATGATAGACAAATATGTAGAAATCTATGTTACATCCAAAGCACAAGAATTTGTTAGAGGAGTATGCTAACCAGCTCAACACAAGTTTTTAGCCAGAGCATGCAAAAGCAGACCTACCCTATTGGGAGCAGAAGTTTCATGGTCGTGTGAACATTTTTCTATTAGAAGACAAATATGCCATTGGAGATCTAATATTATAGGAAACAAATTTCTTTAGGAAGGAACACCTGGAAAGCTCATTTCGCAAGATTACAATCAGATGATTTACAGTGAAGAACCAGATATGGCTAAGATTCCATTTTCTACCTATATTAGACAGAATAAGTTAATATAGGAATATAAAGAAAAATGGTTAGCAAAAGATGAAGAATCACAATTTCTAGATCAAGATGACATAAGCGATGACGAAGATGGTACAAATTTTTATGATCAACTTGATGAAGATGGAATACACAATCTAGATAATGCATTAGAAGGATAAGACATGGAATCGTGACAAATGTCACCCAAAGGCTACTCCCGTGTGTAGTGATTCCATCTGTCCAAAAGCCATGTTAATCAAAGACTATAGCAAATACTCAAAATCTACAGCAATTCCAGCATCAACAAAAATCACTTTACTCAGAAGCTACAACAATTTTAACATTCATAGCCACTCGAATAAGCATGAGCTTTATCAAGAATCTACTTTTGTCAACCTCATCTCTTCCGGATAGATTCCCGAAGAGATAAGCCTCTCCAAACACCATACACCTGTAAAAAGATCAATAATTGAGATCCTTCCTCGCTCTATATAAGGAAGCACTCAACTCTGAAGCAAGGCATCGAGAAAATCTAGCTAAAAAACTCTCTGCTACTTAGAAATCTTTTTATAAAAAAGCCCTTTTGTAAATTTGAAGACCTATAATCTTTCCTCTGGAATATAGATGCTTTAAGATCTGTACCAAGTGTTCAAAGCAATAAAAGTAAGTTTTTTCCTTTTTACTTCGTTTAAGGGATCCCGAAAGGGAAATCCATATAGTCATGTAGTAATTTTATTCTAAGATTGTTCTAGTCATTGCCTGATTGGTTATATTTTATAAAAACTAAATTTGTCCAAATCTACCCTACTAATTCAAGGCACTCTTGATATTTAAGACTTTTTCAAAATTACTTAGAAATCCTTAAATATCATCTTTCTTCGTGACCTCTGAGTTATCCTTGTTCTGGTTAAAGTACCACTTAGCCAACTATGTGATTAGGGAAAAAGACCTTTTGGGAATAAACATGTCATAAGAAAATGTATTACAAGTTTAAAGACTAAGTTAATGTTGAAAAATACGTTTTAAAAGATAGAGTTGCAAAATTAAGGGATGTGGGATGATTTAAGGTTTTTAACGTTTTTCCTAAAATAAGCAAGGAAGACAATGAAATAAGAACAATCTATGAATATAATTTTTATAAATACCTGATAGTAGACTATGTTGGAAAGTATTGAGTAGGACTTGCAATTACTGAAAAAGAACTTTTACTTGCTTGATTTTACTGTTATATGAAGAATTAGAGACGAATTATTGATCCTTACTTTGTAATTTATATAACCTGGGATGATTTAACTATAGACATAGTAAATTTCGACGATCAACCTCCAAGTCTGAAACACGATCGAGGCATTTAAGCAACAAAATTTTTATTCTCTTTTGTGCCTAATAAAATTATTTATCATCTTTTTGCCTAAAATTTTGAATTTCCTCTCTAAGGGCAATGATTGTTGACATAGGGAACAATTTGTTGACGAACTTAAATTCAATTGTTTGCATTGGGTGATGGATTCAAATGGCAACAAGTTTAACAAAACTTAGAGAAAGAGAAAGTACGTGAAGCCTATTAAATTTCTGAGTCTTATATAAATTGTCAAAACTCATTGATATGAGAATGAGGATTCCTCTTGATCCAAACCAAAGCCATAAAATCTACATAAGAAAGAGATCACATGTGGTTTCAACTTGAAATGAGTTGAAATAGTAGGTGGCAAAATAATGGTTGAGGGTTGACCTTGATTTGTTGGGGGCAAAATACTCTCAGGAGTTCTACCACCACATTATTTCAATATACAGTAGGAAATTGCTCTGCTCACCCAAGCGTTCCTTCCCATACTCAAGTTGGGGTGTTGACTTTTATTTTTGAAAATTGTTGAAGCACTCGACCGTACAAGTCAGATGAGTGGTAGGCCCAAGTAAAATCATTAAGAACCTATCAAATTTAATAAGAATTGATATGCCCTAGTTGATTTATATGTTACAAACTTAGTTTTCTATGGTAAATAGAAATATCATTGAGACTCGATAAGAACCTATCATTAAATTTAACAATTGATATGTCCCAGGGAATTTTATGTGTTAACAGACTAAAGGTTTCTACAAGGAATAAATATTCTAAGAAATTGACAAGAACTACTCAATTAAAAATTGAAAATCGATATGTATTAGTCGATTCTATATGTTAATAAACTAAAGGTTTCTACGATAAATAGGAATCATAGGTAATTGATATGAACCAATCAATTTAAATTTAAAAAAAAATGTATTAGTCGATTTTATGTCTTAAAATATTTAAGTTCCTCATCTCTCCTCTTCCTTTTATGTCAATAGAGTTTCTCTTTATCATTTGACCACATCCACAACCCCAACCCCACCCCTCGTATCCTCTTCCGCCTTTGTTAATCGTCCACAAACACAACCACCACCCTCCCATAGTCTTTGTTAATCGATCGCAACCACTACCACCACCAATCCATTCTCTTTAATAATCAACCATAGTCATTGCCACCACCCGCTCCACACACCCTACTATCTGTCAATTGACCACCACCATCCCTTCCACTTTGTCAATTGACCACCGCCACCCCCTCCTCACACCTCAAAGAAAAAATATAAAAAAAGATAAGATTGCGTTCATGAAATAAATCATTACAGTGAGATAAGGAAACATACTAAAGTTATTAAAGTCAAATGCTATGTTCTAAGCTAAGCAGCCTTAATCTATATATAGGTAAAGAAAAAAAAAAGTTAGATATGTTTCCTCTTATTTTTTATTTGCTCGTAGGGTGCTTTCTTTCATTCAAAAAGCATGTTCATACTTCATACATATTCGAAAAGTGAAATTTTTTAGTTGGTTTAAAAACCTAAAGTCTAGAAGAACCCTCTTTATTGCAATTGGTTAGGATGCATTTTTTTAGCTAGCTTTTTCCGACTTGTAAATATTAATCAAAACATGGAATGTGAATCAAACCCATGTTTGAACTGAACTTGAGAGACTAAGATGAATGTACGAAACAATGCTTCCATAAATTCGATTGTGTTTTACAATTATAGTGTAAAACTTATTATATTATTAACTATATTTAAAAAAAAAATTGATTCCTTTATAAGTATTACTAGGTATTGACGGTGACTACGGCATGACATGCATTCCTTTAAGCTTTTACTGACAAAAGAAATGGCCTAGATTATATAAAGCAGTTAGTATCTGTGCAATGCTCTTGTTTTGATAATTATTGTCTTTGACGCACCTTCGACATAAGATATTTGTGTATTTTCAGGTCTAGGCACTCGATAGTAAATTATTTATTAAAGTTTAGTGTTACTGCTTTTAAATTTAATGTTCTACATAACTCAGATGCACAATACCTAGTCATAATAAGTTCATTCTATGCATCAAGACATTCGATATACCTAAGTCTTGAGGTGCTCACCAAAATTTTTATTTTGGTTTAGTGCTACCACTTTCAAATTTGGTGTTCCAAATAACTCGGATGCACAATACCTAGTTTTAATAAGATAGAACTTACTTCTTCAATGGAAAAATTAAAATGTTGGAAAATAGTACATGCACTTCTCTACCAAGCAAAAATCTACAGCTAAGAACTACAACAAAAAAAACTCTCTAAGAAAAACTATCCTTTATGAACTCCATGTATGGGGTTTTTATAGGTAAAAAGGGTTTGAGTGAAACAAGGAAACATGGTTTGAGTGAAACAAGGAAACATGCATGGTTGAGTGAAACAAAGAAATATGGTTGAGTGAAACAAGGAAACATAGTGGAGTTGAATAAGGAAGCATGTCTTGTAGAGATTTTTTTAAAATAAAGTTGGCCATGTGGACGCCCAAATCTTCATGTTGATTTCGTAGAGATTCATACTTCTTCATGCTTTGTGGGTTTGACTTCATGGGTCTTGTGATTAAAAAATTTTAGTCCTTATGAATACATTTGAACTTTCATTGGGCCTTCTAGTTGTTAAATTTAGCCTTATTGTGCCACTTTATGCATGATTTGAGATTTGTGCTTGAATTCCTACAAAATGTACAAAATACACGTAATGAGATATTTTTATTGGATAATTGGACTTAGCAATTGTATATTTAGGGGTGTAAAAATCGATGTTTTGGGTGCTTATCACACCACCCCCAAACAACCTTTTGCTAGTCCTCTAGCAAAGAACAATGAAAAGAAAGATAAAAACACAAAACAAAATATTTTTATTCGTCTTAAACTTCTTAAATAAATCAATGCCACTTTCATTGATATGACTCGATTGCATTTACAATATGCAACAACGCCTTGAACCTCTAGCATGACACTAAAAGAGTTTTAACCTCCTGAGGGTTATCCAGGATGACACCCACAAACATTTTTTTTTATTTGAAACAAAATTGATATGTGCCCTATTTTTCTCAGAAAATATCATTGTTATTCAACCACATAGAAGACAAGATACACATTTAACTAGTTACTAAAATGCACATTACAAGTGAGCAACTTTAAAACAAGGGGTGTGTGTGTGAATAACCAACAAATACAACTTTTCGTGTCAAAGTAACGTACATCCTAATCCACCTTTGGAATTGTCGTTTTTACTTCAAAACTCACCAGCTAATCTCTTTGAAATGATCACTCTGAGTTTGGGTAAAATATTTTCTCTCTTGTATGTGAGGAAAAGAGGAAATGCGAAAATTCAAACTTCTCAAATCCTCATAAGAATAAACGGACATGAAAGAGAATAATAGTCTTATGGAAGGAATGTTGATCACTTCCAAGAATGTCACCTTCTCATCTACTCCCCATTTCTTTCCATACCTTACCATAGGGTTAATTATGACTTCTCTAGAATAAAATGAATATGGCTTGATTTTATTTTATTTTATATGAGGAAGAGTGTAATAGATGGTTAGTAAAGAGATATTTCTGAGAAGGTAGGGTCTTCAAATATCTCAATAGGGAACTCATCAATGACTTTCTTTTATTTTCCTTTCTTCACAATCCCCTTTTTATTTGTTTCCTTTTTCAGAACCCTTTTTTTCACAACTTTTTTTTTTTTTTTTTTTCTGAAATACCTTGGACTTTGGATTTTCAGTTTGCACTACCTTTTTTTCTTCATAAAACATCCTAACAGTTTTTAGAAACATAAATGGGAAAATGGGTTTTTTTTTTTAATTTTATTTTATATATCTAATAACCCAAGACAAATGCTCGCATTGGTATTGGATGAAATGTTTAGCAAAATGGTTTGGAGAAGGTTCAGATGGACAAGAGATGCCTAATTTACCTTCTAAGGTTTGGTAATGGTTATAAGTCTCAAATATACTACAAGACCTATGTTTCTCTTAACTTGAAAAATATATCATCCTCAGTGATCAACAAAAAAAAAAGAATAATGAGACTTCACAACAAGTTAATGTTCACTAAAATTTTAAGTCATCAAATGACTCGGAGTTGTGTAAAAACTCTCTGAATAAAATGAAAGGTCTGAAAGCTCACAAGGTTAAAGTCTCCATTATTATTCCTCTAGATTCTCAGGAAGTTACTTACTTCAGTATTCTAAACTACATTTGTGGTCATTGTGCAAAAATTTATTTGTTTCTGAATGCTCAAATACAATGTTTACTCTAGTAATAAACTCTCAACATCTCTTTGCCTAAATGTAATGAATCAAGTAATCAAATCTCATCATAGCTAGGATACCACACCTTCTTTTATTTTTATTTATTAATTTTTTTATTTTTAGAAAAAAAATATTTTCAAAAGAAGTATGAATTTTGATAAATCTCCCCACCCTCAAACAAATAAAACATTGTCCCCAGTGTCAAACAAATGAAATGAAAAGTGAGAAATAAACATTAGAACTTATTACCTCAGGTGATTTGTTGAACATTTTTACCGTCCCAGCAATGAAAAAGAGTGAGTTGGTGGGGTGATGTATTATTAAATATACATCACCCCCAAACAAGCATTGGCGGTATTATTAATTTTTTAATTTTTAATTTTTAATTTTTAATTTTTAATTTTTAATTTTTAATTTTTAATTTTTAATTTTTAATTTTTAATTTTTAATTTTTAATTTTTAATTTTTAATTTTTAATTTTTAATTTTTTATTTTTAATTTTTAATTTTTAATTTTTATTTATTTTTTTATTTTTTATGAATGAATGAATGCATAAATGGACTGGGCTGCTTCCCAGTAGTACTAAGTTTAATGTCGTTGGCCGGACATAATGGGGTGGTGGATACCACCTCCAAACAGGCTTAGTGGAGTAGGAATTTGTGGGCGTGACTAATCCTCATAGTTAGGATCAATCAACTGAATGGTTTCCACTGACCTTGTGGGAAGTTCATGGTATGGCTTCAGTCGTTGTCCATTTACTTGAAAGAGACTACCATTTGTAGGGTTTTCTACGGTGATGGCACCGTAGTCTTTAACATCACGAACAATGAATGGACTAGACCAATGAGTTTTTAACTTACCTGGAAATAGGTGAAGTCGAGAGTTGTATAGTAGAACTTTCTAACTAAGATGGAACTCTTTTCTCATGATGTTTTTGTCATGTATCCACTTCATTTTATCTTTGTAGTTCTTGGATAAATCATAAGCATCATACCTCAATTCTTCTAGCTCATCGAGTTGAAGCTTCCGCTGTTGACCAGCCATATCGAGCTCAAAGTTTAGACTCTTTGTAGCCCAGTAAGCTCTATTTATTGGAGTTCGACAGTAATGTGACAAGGTTTACCAAAGACCAATCTATAGGGAGACATCCTTAAAAGAGTTTTGAATACAGTTCGGTATGCCCATAAAGCATCCAAAAGGCGTAAAGACCAATTTTTCAATTTGGATTGATAATCTTTTCGAGCATGTTCTTGATTTGACCATTTGAGACTTCAACTTGACCACTTGTTTGAGGATGGTGGGAAAGAGAAACTTTGTGAGTAACCCCATACTTTTTAACAAGATGCTCAAAGACGCAGTTACAGAAATGCTTACCCCCATCACTAATGATACCCTTGGGGGTGCCAAATCTACTAAGGATAAACTCCCTTATTAATGAAACAACAATTTTTTGATCATTGGTCTTAGTGGCAATGGCTTATATCCATTTAGAAACATAATCCACTGCAAGAAGGATGTATTCATACCCATGGGAGGATGGGAACGGTCCCATAAAATTGATGCCCCAAACATCAAAAACTTCAACCACTAGAATAGGATTTAGAGGCATCATGTGTCGACAAGTTATTCGCCCAAGTTGTTGACATCGATGACAGACTTTACAATACTCATGGGCAACTCGAAAAAGGGTAGGCCAATAAAAATCCGATTGGAGAACCTTCTCCGCGGTTTTCTTAGAATTGAAATGCCCACCACAAGCTTGATCATGGCAAAATGAGAGAATGCTCAACTGTTCAACTTCTGGAACACATCTTCTGATAAGTTGGTCAGGGCTGTATTTGTTCAAATATGGCTCATCCCAAGAATAATGCTTGACCCTAGACAAAAACTTGTCACGATCTTGCTTAGACCAGTGTGAAAGGAGTTCCTCAGTTGCTAAAAAATTGACAATGTCGACATTCGAAGGAAGCTCTTGCTCTACCAAAAGAAGTTGTTTATCTTAAAAGTCCTCATGAATGGGCAAGATACTAATAGATGACTGTGATGTTAGCCTAGACAAGTGGTCGGCGACCGCATTTTCTGTACCTGACTTATCTCGTATTTCAATATCAAATTTTTGAAGCAAAAGGACCCATCGAATCAGACGAGGCTTGGTGTCCTTCTTCTTTTACGACATCTTTCAAAATGAGATTTAGACGTCGTTGGGGCTCTCTGGAGGTTTTTGTTTCATCTTCCAAATAAATATGATGCTCGCAGATAATAGGGTTAACACCCTTGATGTCATGAATATTCCAAGCAATGGATGACTTGTGATCTTTAAGGACTTCCAACAACTTGTCACTATGTTCCTCAGTGAGATCTGAGGCAATAATCACTGGATACTCTCCTCAGGACCGAGAAATGCATATCTCAATTCATTTGGTAAAAGCTTACGTTCTAGTGATTTCTGAGTGCTTGTGGACGAGTCACTCTCTTGTGACTGTCCTATGAAGGAAGATGAGGAATACAACTCTTCTTCATATTGATAAGTGACAATGGCTCAGATTCAGATATATGCATTATGGGCACATTATCCAACATATTGTTGACCTCTTCAATAGCCTCGTCCATATCTAGGTTGATACCAAAGTGTGAGAGACAATGAAGCAATACGTCATCTGGTGACGATTGAACCATAGACTCAAAAAATCGAATCATACACACTTCTTCTTCCTCAATCATATCGAGATCATCTCCCTTTGCAAGGCCTTAAAAATATTCAATTCAGCTTTAAGGGTCCCAAAGGAATTAGACATGCTACCGCTTCTATAGTTGATGTTGGTCTCCGTAATTGCTAAGAAGGGTCGCCCTAAGATGATGGGAATTTGATTATTTGGGCTCGGGCTAGTATCAACTGGATAATAGAAATCTGCAACTTGAACAATCACATCCAGAACTATTCCTCTAGGGTATCATTTTGACGCACCTGCTAGCATAAAAACTACATTTGTTTGTTGCATCTCCTTCAACCACAATTCTAAATATATTTGATAAGGTAAGAGATTCACACTCGCTTCTAAGTCGATCAAGGCACAACTTTCAAAGTCTTTCCCAAAGAAACATGGTACAGTATGGGTTCCTGGATCCCTATACTTAACTACTCTAGTTTGTTGAATAAGCGATGTGGCATCGCTTGCAAGGCATGCGATTTCAGGTACTTCCATTTTTATCTTTTTAGTACACATGTCCTTGAAACTTTTTGCATAGATTGGTACTTGCTGGATAGCAGACAAAAAAGGGATGTTGATGTGTATTTTAAAAATCTTCATTATTTCTTGAAATTGCGTCTATTTGTTGTTACCTAAAAGGGCTTTGGGAAAATGTGTCTTAGGTATATACTTTCTTGGCTCTACGGGAAGGTGAAAGGGTGAGTTTAAATTAGTTTGAGAAAAACCTTTAGCGTTCTCAATTGGTTTAGGAACACTCTATTTGGAAATCACATCAGCTGTCTTGGGTTGTTTTATGTCATTATCAATTGCTCGACCATAACAAAGGTGGTGACAACTTTAACTTCTCCATGTGAATCAACACTACTACCAATTTCATTGACAAGGGCTTGGAGAACACCTTTTGGATAAGGGATGGGTTGACTGGGGAATATTCCTTTTTTTCCTTCCCACGGTCAAATGTTGCAACTGTTGTTGAAGCTGGTGGATGGCTTGGGAATTTGCAACATTGGTTTCCCATTAATTGGTGCATCATATCCTCCAATGATGGTTTTGGAGGTGGTAAAGGAGCAACATATTAAGTTTGAGGTACCAAGTCACGGGAGTTACTAAGTTGAGATTGACCATAGAAATTACCAAGCCATCTCACTAGAACTTCTTGATTTATTTAGTTGAGATGTCATATTTAAAAATAAATAAATAAAAATAAAAAGAATGGAACCCTAAATGACACCTAAATGATGCGCAAATAAAATGAATGGCAGACGACCCTAGAGCTTTGTTACTAATGTATGGTTGAAATTCAATTCAATTTACCTAACCGTGGGAGAGGCACGGTAATTTCCTATCAATCCGCCACTACAGAGTTGCTCCTACCTCTTTTTCCACTCTCTAGTTCAAAGTGAAATGTTAGTTCAAGAACTGTTCCCAAATGGGATATGTTCCTTCACTCGACCACTTTAATCTATCAAACGTCCAAAGAGGGTTCCTATGAGCGTCACACCAGTCCTAGATAATTATCTTGCTATAAATTTTAAATAGTGAAGGCCTAGGTTCCTAACCCTAAAATAGATGGTGATTAACCTATCCGCGGGAGAGGGCACATAAGTTTCAATTCAATCCTGCCACTATTCAAATTTGCATGCAATACTACCTAGAACAAGCTAAACACAAGTGATCACACAGAAACCGCGTGCAGATGCGGTGGGTAGAAGTTACCTCCGGCGTGAACCTCTTTCGGGTTACTTGCGACGCCGGCTAGAGGTCGATTTCTGAGAGTTTCCTTGCGAATCGCAATATTTCACTTCGTTCCCACTTGAGCTCCTTTCGGATAAACACTATTCCTAAAAAGAAAATTAAACCTAATTTATAAACTAGCAAAAACAACCCTAGATTTTGATTGTACCGTTACAATCCCCGGCAACGACGCCAAAAACTTGATGGAGATTTTATTAACCTAAATTATTAAGTTAATAAACCTTATTTGTAATACCGTAGATGCACGACTGTCTAACTGGTAGCCAGTGGCAAATACGGGTCGATCCCACGAGGATTGACGAGACAATCGAATTCTAAGACTTATTTGAACTAATTTAGAGTTGGGGATTACAGCAGATGTAAATTACTAAATTAAGAAAATGAAATTGACAACTAAAATTAAACTGATAAGATGATAGAGAGTGAACCGAGACATTGAATCCACCACAGGTTCTTCGAGATTTGTGTAATCCAAATTATTGTTTTCAAGAATTAACACAACTAATCTAAAGATTAATCTAAGTTTGCAATTGATTTCAGCAAAGGCATAAACCCCTAGCATTGCATGTCTTTCTACGGCACACACAATCACATGTTTATTTTAACTAATTCTAAACCCTTAGCATTGCACGTCTTCTTACGGCACACACAATCACATATTCAAATTCATTGATTAAAGCAGACTTTGAATATCAATAAAGGGAACTTCTAACTACCGATTAGTCTAGATAATTATTTCGGATATAATCGGTGAAAGCAAATTATTGAAATTCAGAAATCAACTGTGTTTAACATTCAAACATATAGAAAACAATAAATTTAGATATGACAAACTCTAGGAAACCCTGTGGTTTCATCTTCGCCTCGGCGCGGGGTCTAGAAGATCATGGTGGTGGTGGTCACAACATCAGTGGAATCCATCTCAACACGAACACGCATCCCGAAAAATAATTGCAAATGTATTGTGGTGGCTCAGACAGAAGTCGAGTGCTAATAACCTGAGTTGAAACAGTGACTGTGCGGTGGTACAGAGCAAAACCGCAGGGTGAAAATAACCTACTGATTTGAAAATCAGTTGGTTCCCGCCAGAAATCCCGTTGCGCTTTCACTGTGTCGTCGTCCCCAACGAGTCGTGCCTTGCGTTGCTATGATCCAAGCGTCTTCGTTCTTCTTCGTCTGCGTCGTCCTGCTCCGTAACCTACAAGCAAGATAGAGATATGAAGGAAGGGTGAGATAAAGAGGGAACGAAGAGATAAACTAGGGAGGAGCTCATGTTGCTCCTCTCTGTTGCGTCTCTGTTCTATGACGGGAACGGGAGAGAGAAAGATGGACGAGGGAGAGAGGTTGCAATGAGAGAGAGGGAACGAAGAGATGGTGATGGGGCTCTGTCACTGGCTCTGTCGCGAGGTGGAATAGGGCGATGTCGTGGGTCTGTGACTCAGCCGCAAGACAGAGTGGGGGGAGAGGGAGGTGATGAACCGTCATGGTGGTCGGTGGTGTTGTGTTGGCTGTGAGCTCTATCTCGTGATGGTGAACACTGATAGGTAGAGAAATAGGGACGGTGGTCGGCGTTGTTATGGTGGTTTGTTAGTGGCGAGAGACGAAGGTCTCTATGTCTCTGCCAAGGAGGAGAGGAAAGGAGAGGCGAGGCGTGGTGGCTGGAAAAAGGAGAGAAAAAACAAGAAGAAAACCCAGCCAAAAGAGAAATCCCAGATTCTAAATAGGTTTTCTCTATTCTCCTATGTGGGGTTTGGAATTTAGGTTAACTTTCGGACTTGGGCTTAGGTTAAATTATGTGGACCTAGGTTTGTTTGGGTTAGGTTTAGACATGTGACCCGCTACTTTGTACCACCATTAGAATCAATCAATTTATCGTTCCTCAAATAGTCGCCTTCATGCGATTTCATCGTTCACGCTCAAATTCCTACAAAAACATGAAAATGAAATAATTAGAATAAAATATACTAATTGAAACACTAACATATATAAATTAAGGGATATATTATGTAATAATTACGCGAATATCAGAGAGCACCTTTTGGATTAGGGATGGGTTGACTGGGGAATGTTCCTTTTTTCCTTCCCACGGTCAAATGTTGCAACTGTTGTTGAAGCTGGTGGATGGCTTGGGAATTTGCAACAATGGTTGCCCATTAATTGGTGCATCATATCCTCCAATGATGGTTTTGAAGATGGTAAAGGAGCAGCATATTGAGTTTGAGGTACCAAGTCACGGGAGTTACTAAGTTGAGATTGACCATAGAAATTTTGAGGGATAGGTGACAGGCTGATTTTGCTGGTATGAAAGAGGTCCTCCCTGTGCTGGATATTGTTTTTGTTGCCACTGGTTAGATTGAGGTCTATATTGTATGGGATAGGTACATGAGTTGTGGGCTTGTTCACTAGGTTGCCTAGGGTGTTGAAACCCAGGACGATTCCCTGAAACTTTGGGTGGTTATTCATAAAAGTCACCACCATAGGAAATGTTAAAGTGATGTCGATTTGCAGATGTGTATGTTTGACCGAATGTATTTGATTTACATTCACTATTAAATACACACACGTCCTCAGGAAGTTCATTGCCACCCGAAGTTAAAGGACAATCAGAATCTATATGATCTCCTTTGTGGCAAAAGGTACAAGGCTTAGAAGTCTGTTCTTTGGCTTCAGAGGCAGATTTCGTCACAATAGATTTAATTTCCTTAGCAAAGTCCTTGAGGAAGGTTTTGATGTCTGATTCGGAATATTTTTTGGGTACAAATAGACGTTATTTTCTAGAAGAACTAGGTTTTCAAGTCTCTATGGGCAGTCCATTGTCAAGAATCATCAACAAGTTCACTTAGAAAAGGTATAAGCATCAATACCAGTTTTACGCGTGAATTTCCCTTGGTGCATGGATTCAATCATATTTCTAGATTCGACATACAATCCATTACAGAAATTCTGCACTAGCATTTGTTTTTCAAAGCCTTGATGGGGGCACTTGATGAGTAAATCTTGAAAGCGGTCCCATTCTTCATAAAAAAAGTTCATGTATTTGAGTAAACTACTCAATTTCTCTTCCATTTCTAGGGTTTTTTCTCATGGGGAAGTACTTCGCTAGAAACTTTCTAACTAAATCCTCCCATGATTTGATGGAATTGGCAGGGAGGGAATTTAGCCATGAGCTGGCCTGGTCCTCAAGAGAGAAAGGAAACAAGCTAAGTCTAACATTAATTTTCCTCATCTATGTTTTGGTTCTTAAAAGTACTACAAACTTCAAGAAATTTTCCAATATGGACATATGGGCTTTCTCGATCATGACCACAAAACTTCGGCAACATATTAATAATACCTAGTTAGATCTCAAATTGAGATATCATGGTAGGAGGCAGCTCAATGCATCTGTGCACATTAGCAGCAAGGGGAACATTGTATTCCCAATTAGATGTTCTGCCATTTCAGTGTTGATTGGAGAGTAAGGGGAGGTAGGTGGAAATGAGTGTCGTGAAAAGGCAAATAGTGGATTAGGGTGGCTAGAAAAATTTTGGGTATGAACCAAGCGTTTGTTAAGTCGTTCCAAAACTTTCATAAAAGGAATAAAATGAGATGGAAAGATGACAGCGAGAAAACACAAGATCAAGTATCCCTAGACGATTACTAAAAAGACATACACAAGCAACAATCACTTCTGAACCACACAAATGCCAAATCTAAGCAAACAACATTTTAATGGGATTTTATCTTGTTAATCTATAAGGGACAAGATTGATTGAAACCAACGGGCGTTACGCTGTTATTTCTTATTGCCTGATTAGATAGGGTGCTAACAGATGATCCTAAAAGCTTGCATCCAACAGTACAAAGTCCAAAATCAGGAGGTCAGAGTTACACTTGCAATAAGCCGGATTATTTCATGAGTGACAGAAGATCACGTGGTCTAATTAAGAACTGCACCCGTGCTACCGCTCTGTAGACCGATTGATATGAGAACGATGTGTGTCAAATACGCACTTAGGGTGTGTATTCCTAGCCAAAACTGTTAGTTACACCATGTCCTTCTGCGGTCCACAGCTTGCTAGTGACTCGGCGTATCGGGTGAGTTACCCATGTGGCAGTGGCCTCCCGGAGTTTATTGAATGATTATACCCAACGACACGTTTAGCTTTAGTCAACGCAAAATTCAGTAGAATAACCTTGGTCTTAGTTGTCCTATGAACACCGATCTAGTTGGCTATAATCTTAGTTGATTTTATTATGTGCCTTGGTTTCACACAGCTAGAGTGAGAAGGTGGGTGACGAAATCCCACCAGTTTCAAAAACAGGGCTAGGTCTGCCCTCTCTATTTATGGTAGTTTATTAATGTAAGTAACCACACAATTCGTTAAGATGCAGAAACATAAACAAACACCAAGCAATGTCCAATCGATTTTCACTCAGAGCCCAAGCCACTAAAACAATGTGTCTGAAAGAGATACTTACTAACTTGTGAGTTTAGACACAAGGTCTACACCATGGGAGTAGAGAGAAGTGTTATTTGAGAGCTACTCCTCCTAAGTTCAAGCAATTGCTCTCTCCCCCCACAACACCACTGGTTGTCCACTACAAAAAAAGTTAGCATTTTTCAAAGAATAAATTATTTTTTTATTTCTGACTTTGATTGCTATCTAAATAAATAAACATACAATCAAGCAATTACAAATGCAAAGGTGTTTAATGGTCTTGGTCAAGAATTCATAATATTTTTTTGTTTGTTTGTTTATTTTTTTTAAAGTGAATTAATTCTAACCTCAAACTAACAATCAACCTAATGCTAAAATAATGCCTAACTATTACAAGTTGCACTCGACCATTCGAGGCATATTAAAAAAAATGTTAAAAATTAAACTATCTTCCTGACTAGAAACTACAAATAAAAAATAAAAATAAAAAGGTTTTCACGCAAATCTTAGGCAATTCCGCGACTTTATCACCCACTTTTCCAAACAAATTTATTTAACAGGCAACCGACCTAAAAAAAATCTGAAAAAATTATAGAAACCGACATTTGATTGATGCAAAAAACCGACATTAATGTCGTTGCATGATTTTCAACATCAATCAAAGAAATACTTATTTTTTATTTATTTTTTCCTTCAACATACAATACACTTCAACAATGCATATTGGAAGTAGGAATTATCGACTACTTCACTTGGATTAGAAGATAATATTTGAATTTTAATTTAAAGAATAAAGAGAAAAGCAAAATAATGGACGGTGAGATGTTGAAAGATAATATGATTCTCAAACAAAATAATAACTTGTAACAAAAATGAATATAGAGGAATCTCAAGGGTATGAGAATCACCCTATTCAAACATAATGATTGTACAATGTAATTTCAATTTCTCCCAAAATACTCAACTCACATGGTTTTTCAATCTACATTACTTGAGTTGTGGGATTAAAGAAGTAAATGTCTTTTCATTTTCCTCAAACTTTAACCAAATTCATTGTTTCATTTCTAAAACATCATTGGATTTCGATTATGTTTTTCATCGGAAAAATCCTAAAAGACATGAAAATAATTTATTCTTTCGAATCAAAATCATTATCCATTTAACTAATGAAGCCTTCTTTCGAAGTATTTCGTAAAATTCATTGTTCTATTTTACTTCCTAAATAAAACACAATCTGACTATCATTATATCTTCATGGAGCTCAATATATTCCCCTTGAGAGGGGAGATTAACTCTCCATGAATAATGAGAATAAACTAAAAGTTAAAAGGAGAAAGAAAAACAATTGAAAAAGAAAAACAAAGATAGAACTTACTTCTTCAATGAAAAAATTAAAATGTTGTAAAGTAGTACATGCACTTTTCTACTAAAAAAATATCTAAAGCTAAGAACAACAAAAAAAAACTCTCTAAGAAAAACTATCCTTTATGAACTTCATGTATGGGGTTTTTATAAGTAAAAAGAGTTTGAGTGAAATAAGGAAACTTTGTTGAGTAAAACAAGGAAACATGGTTTGAGTGAAACAAGGAAACATGGTGGAGTTGAATAAGGAAACACGTCTTGTAGATATTTTTTTAGATAAAGTTGGCCATGTAGACGTCCAAATCTTCATGTTGATTTCCTCGAGATTCGTAGTTGTTGATGTTTTGTGAGCTTGACTACATAGGTCTTCGGATTAAAATTCTTTAGTCCTTATGAATGCATTTGAACTCCAATAGGGTCTTCTAGTAGTTGAATTTAGCCTTATTATGTCACTTTATGCATGATTTGAGATTTGGGCTTGAATTCCTACAAAATGTACAAAATACATGTAATGAGATATTTTTATTGGATAATTGGACTTAGTAATTGTATATTTAGTGGTGTAAGCTTATCAACTATCTCCAGATCTGTTTTTCAGAACGCTAGTTTCAGAACGACTCTTTGCTTTATCAGAACGGTCGTCTGCTGATATTTTGACATTTCAGGGGTGAAGTCGACTTTGTTCTATTCATACAACTTTTTTAAACAAAAACATTCTCTTGGTCACATGTCATTGTATTTGATATGGACATCTCCTTTAAGCACATGAGCATGTCCAAAGTGATGGAATATTCAAGAGAATATTCATTCTCGTGTGAGAGGATAACCCAACTTCATATTTGAATTTTGGTTCCCTCACATTCTTGCTCTGAAATAGCTTTTGGCACTATATTTGAAATTTGACCATCTATAAGCTATTTTTGCTTTGTCTTCAAATGCCACTTGGCAGAGTCCACCTTTCTTGGACAAGTCTTCTTGAAGCTTTAACATTGCTTGACCGGTCTTCATATCTTTGACTTTGGTCTCTTGAATTGATTTCATCCTTGGTTGACTTTGACTTTGATTGGCGCATGACTTGATTTCATCTTCTTGCATTGTCGCCTTCGGTTGAGTTTTCATGGTCACGTTCGATGATCTAATTTCATCTATCACTCACAGTCTAGTATGTATGTATTTATAATTCAGCCAATACATTTCTACAATAACTCTCAGCTCAACCTATATTAGTTTCACAAGCTTAACCAATATTTTTTTGTACTAATTCACAAATAACATTTTCAAGGCGCCTCCTAAATACATTTAATTGAAACGTGCTTTCTAAGTTAGGCAATTGCGACGGAAGAAACTCTTGTGATATATAACATTCATTGTGTATAATAATCCCAAAACACTTATTTTAAATCATTATCTTTTCGTGTGATTTTTTTCATACTAAGAATTTTAAAACACCTATTGTTTTCACCCACTACTAAGAACCTTTTTTTTTATATAAAAATGTATGTATTTTTTTCATATGAGTTATAACTTAAAACAACACCATGTCAAGTTGCAAAACGACTCCAATATATGGGAGAAAATTATAGAAAGCGAAGATACTTTCATTCAGACATAGTACTACAAATGTGCATAAAATGGTTTTTTGTTGTTTGTTTTAACATTAAATTTAGTTTAAATGTTTAACACTCTTTGGTAAGAAATATGTAAACATTAAAATAAGTAAAAATTGTAAAAGATAAAATATTAAATAAAGATAACATCGCATCTAAGAACACAACTCTCATTCAGTAAGAACAAAAAAATGTATATATAACTTCAAACCTCAATTTTTTTTTCTTCACACGTTTATCTTCAAGCCCTTTACATCTCTTTTGAAAAACTAAAAATAAGTAAATAAATAAAAATTGAGAGAACATTGTAGTGGCAGAAGGTGGTGCAATGATGATATTAAAAGACACTTTAACTTTAAAGTTCATATAAGATTTTTGTCGTCTTTTTGGCACAATGGAATAATAATAAAAAATATTTCCTTAATTTTTTTCTTACATTAACATATCGTCATAATATGTAAGTATTGAATTTTTTTTATTACGCTTAATACTACTTGATGATACATCAAAATAGACTGATCATCACAGCCGTACACGTGACTGAGAGCATCCATCACGAGGATATAGCGTCCAATCTATTGAGCCATCTCATAAATAAAGCCAATCACAAAGGCCCAGACAAGGCCCACCAATGAGAAGACATAAACAAAGCCCGAATCCATGCCCAAACGAATCAGAGCCCGAATCCAGGTCCGACACGAGTTCTCTCATAAAAAAGATGAATGTTGCACCAAAAAATAGTTGTGGAGGGAGTTACACCTCCACGGACGTATCTATGTTAAGGAGAAGACTGTTACAAAAAACATCTCCTTCCATTGCGCCTCACATGCTTAAGTCACGCAGGTAATTAACCGCGATCATTATAAAAGGGTAAAGGGAACATTGGACACAGGTATGCAACTTTAACTAAGTTTTGTCCAGATTTACTTTCTTTTTCATACAGAGTTACTGAATTAATCATCAGAGTGTCTTCGGCCACCAAAAGGATGGTCTTTGGCAGTCTAACATTTGTTTGCTGGTCAAACTCACAGGAGGACGATTTTTAGATGCATCACTGCTCATTCTATTGTTGATCATTATTATTCATAAGATCTCCTTATTTCATTCACATACCTAACCATAAGCTATTATTGAGGATAGAAAATTTCAAAATAAATAAATGGAAAGAAAAAAAAATTAATAGTTGGTTATGGGAATCGAACAATGACCTCCTATTTTGGATGACTTGAGAGTGGGATATCAAAATAAAGGCTTAAAATCCCAACCATTGGATGAAACTACTCCCAACCAATCATTGAGTTTGTTTTCACATGCGTAAATGCCACCATTAGATTTAGAGCTAAATTCAATCCCATCCGTTGTTTTTTTTGTATATCTAGACAAAATTTTCAAAATATGATCTGAATTGTATTATACACTAGGGTATTCTTGTGCCTTCGGCTCTCAAATTGTTTGATATATAAGAGGAGAGTTTTCAACTTTGGCCAGGGGTATTTCAGTTCTATGAGAACATAAATTTCAGACAAACACCCTCCCCTCCCTCGCTATGTGATCCGATAGATCTTTATGTTTGTAAATCCCAGTCGTCTTTTATCTCCAACCTAAAACACCATTCTGATTTATTATTAAGATATCATAATAACTTATGATGTTATGCAAAAGTTTACATTTTTTATTTATTAAAAATATCAACAGTTACCAAACGACAAAATAAAGCTAGAAAGCAAGGTACTTTTTAGATTAGAAGTATTCCGATGGGGTAACTAAGGTTAAGTTCATTTCAATGTATACCCAAATTCAATTTGTGTATGTGCTCCAAGAAAGGGGGTGAATGCTTTATTTTTGTTATATTGAATTCTTTGTGGAAGAATCAACCCCGCCTCCGCCCCATATTGTTTGAGGAACTTTCCATGTTATATTATGGTTGAATAAAATCGAATAAACCGACCGAATTCGATTTAGTATCGTTTTCGATTCGGTTCTATAGTTACTTTAACCGACAAAACTGACCCAAACCAACCAAAAAGGCAATATAATATGCTTACTTTACTATTTTTCTCCCTTACTTTACTCTTTGCAATTATTCTCCCTTACTTTACTTTCTCCCTTACTTTATTTTCTCTCTCCCCCTCAAATACAATACAAAATATGACATCACATATCCATTTCCTTATTTGTTTCTCCATTGTCCTTTCAAGGTTATGTTCCCAATAGAACTCCATTATCTTACACCAACTTTCCCCCTATAATATATGTCTTATTCAGCTTTGCACCCAATTATCATTCATATTACATTTTCCCCCAAGACTAGCATTCAACGTGCCTTGATCATCTGTTTTCAAAGCAGATTACCAAAATACCCCTGAGAAATCAAAGGCTGAGATAAAATCTTTCGTATCTCGAACATCTCATCTCGAGGAAAATCCTAAGGCCCAACTCAAATCCTAATCGTATCTCGAGGAAAATCCAACAGTTGAATTTTAAAAAATCTTTCATCTTAAACAACTCATCTCGAGGAAAATCTAACGATCCAAATTTAATCGTACACACATCTCTAGGTAAATCTAATAGTCCAAATTTAAAGGTGTATGAATCTTGAGGAAAATCAAACGATCCAGCATGCATCTCAAGGAAATTTGATGATCCAGCGCACATCTCGAGCAAATCTAACGATTCAACATCCATCTTGAGGAAAATTTGACGTTTCAGCTTTATTCATCTCGAGGAAATCTGACGACTGAATAAATTGCCCCCATATAATAAATTATTGGCAATAACTTAACCCCATAAAATAAATTTTAATTTAATTTTACCCCCTGAAACAAAATAGACCTGAGAGATCAAGAAATTTTTTATTATCTTCCTCTTCCTCCTCCCTCCTCTTCTTCCCCTTCTTCTTCCTTTATCTCGCAGCCTCACCACCAACTCCCCCTTCATTCTCCCTCATCTTCCTCATTCATCCACTTCCTCCTTCCTCCTTCTGCATCCTCTATTTCACAACCCCTATAATAAAGTTATGGTTTCATTTCTCATTCCTCTACTTCCTCATTCTCCTCTCTCCTCATTCCTCTCCTCATTCTCTTCCTTCCTCCCCCTTCATCTCTCAGGTATGTTCTTTTTCAGGGGGCAAAATTAAATTCGAATTTATTTCATAGGGAAAAACTAAATTAAAATTTATTCAGAATGTCAAATTTCCTCGAGATGCATGCACGAATAAATCTGAGCCTTCAGATTTCCTTGTGATGCGTAATGGATCATTAGATTTTCCTCGAGATGTGTGTTGAATCATTAGATTTTTCTCAAAATGCGTGCATAATAAAATTTGGACCGTTAGATTTACATAGAGATGTGTGTATGACTAAATTTTGACCGTTAAATTTTCCTCTATATGAGTTGTTTAAAATTAAAGATTTTTTTAAATCAACTGTTGGATTTTTCTCGAGATACGAATACGATTTCAGTTGGGTCATAAGATTTTCGTCGAGATGAGATGTTTGAGATACGAAAGATTCAATCTCAACCTTTTATTTCTCAGGGGTATTTTGGTAATCTGCTTTTGAAACAGACGGTCAAGGCACGTTAACTGCCAGTCTTAGGGAAAAAGTGCAATATGAATGATAATTGGGTGCAAAGCTGAATAAGGCATATATCATACGGGGAAAGTGAAAATAACCCAAAATTATTTTAGTTGATATGAAATTGCAACTTTTTTAGGGATTTGGGAACTTTTGCAAAGGTGAAATTTATTTGACTGGAATGGATGGAAGGGGTCATAAATTAGTTGGGTGCCCAATGTATTCTTTTGTTGGTTTCAAGGTGAGGTAGCAACCACTTCTTTGCATGGAGCCACTTGGTGGTGTAACACAAATCTGACACCTAAGACCTCAAAATTTTCACATCAGAAGCAATTTCAATCAATCTTTCACCAAATCTAACACAATGTCTTCTTCTCTAACCTAGAACCACTGATTCAAAGTGAAGAAATCAAGAAAAAGGGAGATCGAAGAATTATCGACTGGCTGAACTTGTGGAGGTTTTGGCGAGGGTTTGAATCTGATGAGTGGAAAGCGAGTGAAATCAAGATCGAGACAAGAGTTGTTGATGTTGCTACTGTTCTTCTCCTCTTTGATGAAGTCTTCTAAGAGTGAGTCGCCTGCTCCACTTATCTCGACGAGTGAGAGATCAGTCTCCATCACCAGCAGAGGCGAAACAAGTGAGTGAGAGGGCCAGATTGGAAATCCTTACATGACAAAGTGATGATGAAACCTTCATGTTCAACAATCTTTTGGAAATATCATCTTTCCTGCTAGATTTTGAAACCAACGAAACCGATCCAAAACTTAATCACACAGTTTGGCTTGGATTTTGAAATCTTCGGATCTATTTTGGTTTGCGGTTTCTTAACAAAACTGAACTTGCGCTTCGATTTTCAACCCTATGTTATATCTATAATATCGTGAAAAGTGAATACAAAGGTTTTATCGTGGAATATTGTACTCGATAGCAAGACAAAATTACATAGCGCCTCAATATCAAATACCATTTTGCATATTTCAAAAAAAGAAGGATGAAGTAGTGGCCATCAATAAAAAAGAATTGGATGCTCGGAAACAAAGGAGTCAAGTTTCTTACACTTATCTTAGAAGACCTCTAACTTTATCAAAAGTTTTCTTTATCCTGATCCTTCCTTGTTTACCCTTTTCTTAAGCCCTATTACATAATCAAAATCCTACTCTGATCCTTAGAACGGCATGGTCAGAATGTGGACAGTAAATTAAGAAAAATTGTTGTGACTGAGTCAACATTCTCATTTGATGATATTGCTTTTGGAGATTATATTTTATAAACTCTTGATTGTCCATCTTTTGCTTAGTTGTGAAATATCTCACTTTTTTATCTCATTGTATTCACATACATTGAAAAAATTGGCCAAATCTTATAGTGATTCATTCTGAGCAATTATATTATTGTATGAGATTTGAAGTTGAACAATTATTCTCTTAGGTAATCTTGAGATATATAGGTCCACTCTAAACTAAAATTTGCAACAAATGCTAGTAAGTGCACTATTATTATAAAATTGAATGTCTAGAATGTGGTTTTCTGAAGCTCAAGTGGGTAGAAGAACTTTACTGGAATGTGTTTTGTTCGATCTCTTTTAATGAAGCATTCTTGCATTTGAACAATACATGCAAAATTATCTTCATATATTGTAGTCGGCTGATCAATAACCAACAACAATTGACAATTATTTCTCATATGATGACTTGATGATTTGAGCCAAACACATTCTCGACTAGCTTTATTCAGAACAATAATTACATAATGATTTAAGGAGGTAGCCACTAATGTATATTTAATAGATCGCCAAGGAATAGATGCGTTACAATTCATAAATACATAACATGTCTGTGAGTGACCCTTATGCGGGTCAGAAAGATAGCTTGAATCTGCATAGTTAACTAGGGTGGAATGGTTAGTTAAATCACAGGAATAAAACAAACTCATATCAATTATCAAGAAGATATCTAAATTTATGTTTTAACTCCACTCCAGTGTCTACAAGTAGGTGCAGAGTTATACCTTGCTAATAGATTCACAGAAAAAGGTTATATAAGGTCTTGTACATTGTGTCAAGTATAATAATGCACCAATGACACTTAAATTTGGTACTTCCGGACCAAGTATCCCCCTCATTTTCTTCCTTCGGTTGATATGGATCTTTATTTAAATCTAAAGATCAGACAACCATTGGCGTACTAATTGAATGAAATTTATCGATATTAACGTGTTCCAAATTTTTTTAAGTATATCGTGATTGATGGACCGGTACTTCGCTCGATCTACCGGGCGAAACAAAATTTTGTTTTTCCAAGGTCTTTTATTTCAAATTCTTTAATTAAATAGTTGACATCATTTCAATGTATTTGATAGATCTAATAAGATTATATCATCTATATAAACTACTGCTATGACAAAACCAATATAAGATTTCTTTATAAAAACACATGGGCAAATGAGATTATTTTTATAACCTTCCTTACACATATATTCAATAAGATCATTATACCATCATTCCAGATTGTTTTAAACTGTATAAATCACGTCTTAGAAGTATTTCTTGACTTTTGTTCAGGACAAATAAATCCTTCAGGGCCTTTTCATGTAAATATTTGTGTCTAAATCCCCATATAAATAAGCAATTTCGACTTCCATAAGTCTCATATCAAAATTTTCAGAAAGTATAAGAATTATTAAATATCGAAATTTAGTCATATCCATATTAGGGAATATATTTCATCAAAAGCAATTATGGGTTTCTGAGGAACCCTTGTGCCACGAAATCTTGTTTTATATTTGACAATGTCATTTTCTCATTTTGTTTTCTTACAAACACTTGTTTGAAACCAAGAAGGTTTACATGTTCAAATGTTATTACGATAGGTCCAATACACAATGTTTCTCAAGATAATCAAATTTCGCTTGGACAACATCTTTTCATTTGGCAGTAATTTCTTTATCGACATTTATAAATGCTACATGGTTCACTATCATTATAAATATCATAGCCCTTTGATATTTTAGTAGCTACCATATATATATCAATTCCACATTTCTCCAGACTATATTGAAATCTCATAACATAACACTCGGGGGCTTTTTGAGTCACTCGGGGATATGACCAACCACTTCTGGGTTATGAAGAAATTGGATGTTTCAAACATAATATCTACTGGAGCGTTATGTAATGTTACTGTTGGAGCTTCAACTACAACTTCTATAAAAGTTTCAATAGTTGCTTCTTTGGGAACATAATGGCATGAATTTTTTATGTTTTCCTTTTTCGGGGAGTTGAATCTTTGGAACCTATAAGTCTGTCGCACTTCTAGCATGCAACATATTCATTAGCTGTCTTATTTGAAGTTTATTCTTCAAGGACATGAATTTGAGTAGGTACATTTATAGCTGGCATATGCTATTTTGTCACTTCATATGTATCATTAAATGTGTCAAATAATTGATTTGCAATTGCCTTAAGATGTAATATTCTCCTTATCTCATAATCACATTAGCATATTTTTTGGTCCAGATGAGACAAAGTGGAAGTATTCCACAACATTTCACACCGTTCTTACTCTTTTTGTTGTTATGTAATAATTTTTTTGTCTCCCCCTAACAGTGGAAATTAGTCCATCAGTTAAGGGTTCGAGATAACGGATAATGGAAGGTGAGTCAAAACCAACATAAATGCTTCTGCAACGTTGATGACTCATCTTAGTACATGTTGTGGGTGGTATAGGAACATGTACAGTGACCAAATTTGCATAAATCTGAAATATTTTGTTGACAACTTGTAAACATGAATATTGATGGTACGACGTGGGTCTAAGGCGAAACAAATTTTGCAGCATGCAAAATAGAATGTCCCCAAGCAGTAGTGGATAGTCTTGACTGCATAAGTAAAAGTCATGCAATGAGTTGTATACGCTTAATGAAATATTCCGCTAAACCATTGTGTACATATGAGACTAAATGTTCAACGCCAATCCTTATTGATGAAAAAAAATCATTCAACACTTGTGAAGTAAACACTCTGCTGCATTATCAAGACGGATAGACTTGATGTGATAGTTTGGAAATTGGGCCTTGAGTTTAATAATTTGCATTAGGAATCTAGCAAAAACAAGATTACTGGGGAAAGAAGACACGTGAGACCATCTAGTCGAAGTGTTTATTAAAACCATGTAATATCTAAAAGGTCTACTAGCAGAGTTCGCAACTGTCGTCTCGTATTCTCTGTAAGATGATGGAGACTCGGTAGAAATATTGAGAGGATGTGGTCTAGTAATAAGTTTACCTTGTGAATCAGGAATGCATAAGAATCCATTAGGGAAGTGAAGTTGAGTGTGTGCTAAGGGTTAAGCATTAGAGTTCTCTACAATTTTCTTCAACATGGTGGATTCAAGATGACCCAAACGATCCTGCCAAAGAAGCAAAGTATGTCGTCAATGAGTTTGTCGCGTATCTTAAGTTTTTGGCTTAAAATGACATGTAATTCAACAGTTCCAATAGTTATAGAATATATTCCCGAGGAGACAATAGAGATTTTATATAGTGTGAGCTTTTGGCTTCCAACACTAGAGATGATGCATAAATAGCTTTTGCTTCCTTCATTAGTTGTTTAAATTTTACATATTCAAGCGTATATCTTTAAAATTGAGAAAGTTTCTTCTAGAACTGTACCAGTTGATAACTTCAAGTGGGCTTTACCAAATCCTTCAATAATTTGCACACGGCCAGCTATGGTAGACACCTTTTGCGTTTTAATCTCTAGTGATGAGAAAATTTTGTGACTTTTGCTATTGCATATGTAGTGGCACTATCAATCAAATATGTTTTTCAATCCAACAATGGTTTGTCGTGATCCATGCCTTTAAAATAAACATATGCAAATTATAAAATAAAGGTCTGGCATCTCATAGTTGCCCCCCCCCCCCCCCCCCCCCACACTGGAGGTTTATTTATAAAAATAAATAAATAAACATGTAAATAGTCAAGAAATATATGAGTCTAGTAAATATATATCAAGATATATACAAGTTTAGATAAATTGTGCATATCTTAGATATAATTTACAATTAGCAAAAACATAAATAAAAAATAAAAAAATACTGAGATTTTACAAGGCGATATCAAAACATGACACTACAAAGATGTCTGGTGAACATCTTGGAAAAATCAAAAGAGTTCAAATGTGTAACAATGATTGGATGTTCAAATGTATTATTATCATCTTTCCATTGCACCAAATTTGTTTCTTTGGTTGGAAGCTCGATATTTCTCTGTTACCTTTTTAGTGCACGACAAACATGTGACCAATGTCCATATTTACCACATCTATGATAAGTATCATCTAGATGGATTCTCAATATTCTAAGTAGAGTTTTATCAATGTCTCATGCAGGAGCTTTGGACCATTTGTGGTAAGTGTTGTGACTATGTCTGCTAAGGTAATCATCTCCGTTGGAGTGACTATTATGGTTATATCTTCCGAAGTTTACCGCATCTTCTGGAGTATTTATTTCTGCCATGTCCCCTACGTCGACTTCTTTGAGAGTCAGAGTTGGCATTTACTTCTGAAAATGTCATGGAACCAGATGGTCTGTCATTATGATTTTTCATTAAAATCTTAGCATTTTCTTCTGTTACAATGAGACAAATCACTAATCCAGAATAATTAATAAAGTGACATTCTCGATATTGCTACTGCATGAGCACATTGATGTATGAAATGCAGATAAAATTTTCTCAATCATCTGAGCATCTCCACAAAACTTAATAGGAGAAACAATATTGAACATTACAAAATAATATTCTGCCACCATCTTAAAATCTGTCAATTTTCTCTACAAAACTTAAGACGAGAAACAATATTGAACATTACAAAATTATATTTCGTCACCATCTTAAAATCTTGAAATCTCAAGTTTAACAATTCATTTTGGGCAAGAGGATGTATGACCGCCTTTTAATGGTCATATCTATCCTTTTAAGGACTTCCATAAAACTAAATCACTACACCAAAAGGCTTGTTTAGCTATGGGAAGGTGGCCACGGCTCTAAGCCGTTGGTTTATTTGCCACGGCTAAAAATCGTGGCTATAACGGCCAACGGTGTAAAACCGTGGCAAAAAAACACTACACCAAAAGGGTTGCCACGGTTTTAAACCGTGGCTATAACTGCCAACGGTTTATAACCGTGGCTAAAACTGCCAACGGTTTAAAACCATAGCTAAAAAAAATTTCACTTTCGCGCTTTGGCGAAAAAAATTGATGAAAAACATATTCTCACAAGGGAAGAATAAGGACGAAAGAAGGAGAGGACGATAGAAGAAGAAGCAGGGACGAAACAGATTCTCGAAGCAGGGAAGAATAAGGACGAAAGAAGGAGAGGACGATAGAAGAAGAAGAAGAAGAAAGTTTGAAAAGGTAAGATCTCCTTCTTCTTCTTTAGATCTCCTTATTCTTTAGATCTCTTTGTTGATCTCTTCTTCTTATTTTTTTTTCTTCTTTCAGCAAAGCAAACCCTAGAACTCACTTTCTTCTTTTCTCCAGCTCGATTTCTGAAGAGGAGAAGAAGAAGATTTCTCCAAATGGATCAATTTCTCCGCTCCCGAAGAAGATTGTTGATGATGAAGCCTGGTTTTGCAAGCCTGATATGATTTCCCAACAACCCATTGAATAAATTTTTGATTTTTATGTTAAATGTTAGATGAACTTCTTTGTTTTTCCTGTTGAAGACTGTCGGCATCCCAAGACTATGGAGGATTTCATCAGATCTACACCCCCATTGAAGGTTTTACTTTGAATCTCAATCGATTAGGGAGAAAGTTTAAATTGGGTTTTTTGCTTGATAAAAATCGGATTGTTATTGTTTGGTTTTGTCATCAGTGAAGAAACTTCACTATTGTCTATAAGTTATTTAGATGTTAAAATTGATAAGGAATGATCTGTGTTTTGTATTTCAGGTTAGGTTTTCTCTACACATACAAAACTTTCCATGTGAATCATCATCCAAAGTGTGCTTCAACACCTGACATGCTTTCAGTATTTCTCTACCACTTATGTCAGGTATTCACTTTTTAGTGTCATAACCTTCTTGTTTAGTGCTTATATCCTTGATATATTTAGATAACAATGACTACCAAGCATCAATCTGCTAGTGCAATTGTACTCTAGCACTTCTGCGCGCCATGTTTGGGTACTAGATTTAATTATTTGAGTTTCTACTGTACCATAATTGCAATTGTTTATATGCTTTAAAATGTGTTTGACATCTCACTTTTCTTATGCCTTATGTTGAGCTTACGTTTCTATGCTTTAAACTGTGTTTGAGATCTCCTTTTTTATATGCCTCATGTTGAACCAATGTGAAACCTTAGGAAGAAGGGAGTATGGAGAAGTTTTTGTATGTGCAATTGAATACCTTGCCCTTTTACCAGTGGATAGGACAATGGAGGTTGCATGTAAGTATTCTAGGCAGCAACTGCGCGCACATGGTTTGTTTCCACTTAACAATTAGAATCACTCATCAGTTTAAGGCTTTAAGCAAATGCATGCATTAGACAATTATGCCATATTTTAAAGTCAATCCATCAACCCACTCCTTCATTTATTGTTTGGGAATTTTTTTTGATTTATCCCTATATTTATGATTTATGTTTTTTACCTTGTTAAAGTTTGCTTCTTCAACTCCACTGATTTTTTTGGGTACTTTGCAATATGTTTGATTCACTAAAAATCTTAACTTAACTCTTTGCATGTTTTCCCTGCAAAAGGTTTGATTTAATGGGGGTTCAATTGAGGAATAAATATTTCTCAGAGTTGACTACTTTATGCAGGCTTTTTGGCCTTCAATAGTAATGAAGAAATGGCTAAACATTAAGCCCAAGGTGAAAGAATTCAGTGAAGATGAAACCGACACAGAAACTGAGAGTGAGGATGATGGTATGTTGTTTAAATATCTCTACCAAGATTAGAGTAATGGCAATATTCTGTATGTTTGATATTATCTTCTCCGACTTTTGTCCAGCATGCTCCCTTAACGATGCAAAAACAGTTATCTGCAAGGATCAAGTTCCAACAACTGGAGGGAGTCGGTTCACAACTCCATATCAAACTTCAGGCAATAAGAATTCTCATCAAACTCATATATTTAATTCATCAAACTTCTATGAGTTTTCTTGCTGGCATGGATCTTCGAATAATTAAAATGTCTTCTTGACCTTCTTGATGATATATGAACTAACATGATTTCTTTCTTTCTTTCTTCTTCTACTTATTTTTTTTTTCATTGTACACGTATATTATAACTTGAGTAGTTCAAGACTGTTTGGAGTAATACTCGTACTTGGTCTGTCCAGGAATACCATTAAAACATAGAAGACGAAAATCAGAAACCATACGTGCTCAGTACATAAACACAAAGGAAGTGAGGTCTGGGTGCTAAGTATTGTTATTATACTTCCTTTTTTCTTTTTTTGGAATATTAGAATTTGGTTTTGATTTAGCTCATCGCCCTTATTATGTTGTTCTGTAAATTTGGTTTTCAAGAAGCCAAAGTCTGTTCAATCGAAATCCACAAATTTTCCAAAGAAGGGATTGACGAAACCCTTTAATAAGTCCCCCTCCAAGCATAAAGATCAATCAGAGAAGGCGAATGAGCCGAAATCTAAGCGAGAAGCTCGTCTTCAAAGCAAGGTCAGTCACTTTTCAGATTGTTGCTGTTATCATTAAATATTTTGGAAATGGAAGTTTGTTTCAGTTTTATCGCCAACATCCATATTTTATAATAATTATCATTTTTGGAATTAGTGTTGGTGTGTTTTCATTGATGGTCTTCAGTCTGAAAATAGCCCGTACTTCTCATTTACCAGATTGTCAGTGGTTTCTTTCGCAATTATATCTTTAACTCCTGCACAAGCTGCAAGCATAAATATTATCTATGAAGGGAAATATCTCTATGTTCATGGGAGTTCATGTGGTATTTTATTTCAGTTTTTTCGTGGATCAGCGTCCTAGTCTTCATAAAAATATCCTATAGGAGATTATGATATTTCTTGGTAATGTAGATTCGTGTAATATCAGTGCTACATCAAGTCAAAGATGCATCATCTTTTTGGTTTTAACTTATTGTAGGCAGAAACAGAGGCAAAGAAGAAGAAGAGGAAGAAAAACTATGATCTTCAACATGTAAGCACCAAGTTCTTTTAGGGGTTATGGATTTTTTTGATTGGTCAAAGGATTATTTTTAAAAAATAAAATTCTTTGTTACGTTTCATATTTGGTTTGTATAGGAGCTTGCAGCCCTATGGGAGAAAATGAGGCGGCGCAATATTGCTAAAGAAGACAGATCGAAGTAAGAAGTTCATTTTTAATAATGGGGTTCTTTTGTAGAAATATTTTAGTAATATGGCTAACTTTGTTCATTTTAATATTTTAAGAATGGTGAGTGAAGCTGTACAGAAGATGAAGGGGAAGATACCTGAAATTGCCATGTCCCATGTATCTTCTCGGGTTTTGCAGGTAAATATTATTCTCTTGCTGACTTCTCTTCCATTTTCATTTGATTTACTATTAACTGCAGTAGGGCTTTGCTTGTTTCATATTAGACTTGTGTCAAGTACTGTACCCAACCTGAACGAGATGCCATATTTAAGGAGCTCCAGCCAGATCTTCTTACGCTTGCACGTAACGCATATTCAGTTCATCTAGTGAAAAAGATGTTAGACAATGGTATGTTTCTGCCGAGAAAGTGGAAAATTGAAAGTTACGACAATGTTGATTGGAGATTTAGGGCATTGAAAATCTAATTTTCTTCTTTCTGATTTTTTTTTTCTTCATGATGCTGCAGCCTCTATAATGTTTCTGATTGTCTTGTTTTTTCAGGTTGGTAGATGTAATTTCTAAATTGGGTCTAAGTAAAGCTTCAGTTCTTAGGCACATGTATTCAGTAATTCAACCAATTTTAGAAAAAGGAATAGTGGACCATTCTATCATACACATTGCATTATTGGAGTACCTGACAATTGCTGACAAGGTAAGCAGAATATATATATAAATTTTTTTTCTCTTTTTATTCATATGCATTTCTATTTAGTTCAAACTTCTAAACCGAGTAAGTTGAAAGTCCTCTGCCACAGATGTGATTGAGCAGCTGTCAGGCCCGCTGCTTGTTCGAATGATCCATACCAGAGATGGTTCAAAGCTTGGTATTCTCTGTATAAAAAACGGAGGCGCTAAGGTTTGTTGCAAATGACTTAAGGGGGATCCTTTGCAATTTTAGATTTATTCGAGATGGTTATTTCTGAATTTTTTTGTTGGTTTCAGGCAAGGAAGAAAATTGTCAAAGGCATGAAGGGTCATATAGGAAAGATAGCTCAAAATCAATATGGGAACATGGTAATGATGGCCTTCAGATTTTTTTTCCCACTACCTATTCTGCTGTATGCTCTTCTCTAATATATTTGTTGGTTCTGAATAAAAAAAAAAAAAGGAGGATTTATTGTGAGTCAGCAGGAGTTAGTCTTTTCTTCCATTACCCTTGTTTTAGATGGATTATAACTGAGATTTGAATTTTTATGTATTGATGCTTTAGTTGCTGTGACCTTTGTGTTTCCTTATCTAATTAATAGTACCTAGCCTTCCAAAAAAAAAATTTGCGTACACCTAATGCGTGCAAATTTTGGAGATGTTTTTCAAATGATATTTGGCCGTGATCAACCTAGTTGACTGCACGCTGATGAATAAGAGATTATGTTATTGATTGAACATCTGATTAATTCAAGTAGCCTGCTCCTTTATTCCATGAGCTCTTAACATTGCTATTAGGCTCAGGTAATGGAAAGTGAGATCCTTATTAATCATTTTTTTTATTTCATAGGTTGGCGGTTTGGGAGATGTTGTGTCTGGACTTGGCAAAGCACTGCAGAAGAAGGGACACCTTGCTGAGATAGTTATTCCTAAATATGACTGCATGCAATATGACCGCATTGTTGACCTGAGGGTATGTCAATGGTAGATTCTAAAGAAGTTCTTGGACCAATATGTTTTCTTACATAGATTAACTGTTCATGCAGGCTTTAGATGTCACGTTAGAGTCTTACTTTGATGGAAAGCTATTCAAAAATAAAGTCTGGGTTGGAACGGTTGAAGGTATTGAGCACACAATACAAACACACATACACTAGACTATACATGGTTGAAATATCTCATTTTGGAATGGTATTTTTATGATGCAGGCCTTCCTGTTTACTTCATTGAGCCTCACCATCCAGATAAATTCTTTTGGAGGGGAAAGTTTTATGGGGAGCATGACAATTTCAAACGCTTCTCATTTTTCAGTCGTGCAGCACTTGAGTTGCTTCTTCAAGCTGGCAAGAAACCGGATATAATTCATTGGCAGACATCTTTTGTTGTAGGGTCAAATAACTTTGAAAATATCTTGCTTATAGTTGTTGATTTTATCTCAATTGGATAGTCTTAGTAAATTCTGTTCTTGCTTTCTAGGCACCACTTTACTGGGATCTGTATGCAACCAAGGGTCTTAATTCAGCTCGAATTTGCTTTACTTGCCACAACTTTGAATATCAAGGGACAACACATGCTTCAGAGTTGGGATCTTGTGGCCTTGATGTTTACCGGTTAAATAGACCAGATAGAATGCAACACCATTCAGCACGTGGCAGAGTCAATCCTGTAAAGGTAGATAATATTTTGCCCTTCATTCAGGGATTTGTCTGAAAATTCCCTTTACGAGGATATTCCATTTAGTGTGATAATAAGGTTTATTGATCCATTTGTATTCAGGTTTTTGAAGAGCAATCAGTTGACAGGTCCCATTCCTTCGACATTGTCACAAATTCCTAACCTTAAGACACTGTATGTATATTCACTATTCCATTGCATAACTTTTAGATGTTATGCACTTCTATTTATTGAAGCTTTAACCTATCTTCTCAAATATGTCCAATTAGATGTTGGAAACAAATTTTCAATTTTATGTCTGTATTTACTGCAGTGACCTTGCTCAGAATCAACTCACTGGTGAGATTCCAAGGCTAATCTATTGGAATGAAGTTCTTCAGTATCTGTGAGTATTCATCCATCACTTCTAGTAGCTCTTAAACTATGTTTTCTGTTTAACTGAAATATTACTGTTAAGTTTGATCTTTAGTAGTCTTTTTATGCTAAAAGATAACGTATTTGCATTCTTATACACTACACCAAAAGGCCTATTTAGCTACTAATACTACCAAGGCATTCACTAGCCTTTAATATTACTGTTTTTGGTTTTCTGTATGGGGAAGCCAAGGCATTCACTGGCCTTTATATGTACTACCACCACTGCTGCTGCTGGTTCTTCTGGGTCTTCTTCAGCTGTCAAGAAACCTAAACTGTCTCAGACTACAAATTCACATACTTCAACTTCTAATACTACTCCCCCTAGAAGCTTAAATACTAGCTCTAGCCACCAAGGTATGTTAAGATTCTTCTCTAGCTCTTTATTGGTTGTGATTTCATAGATCAAAACACTTCAAATGGTGTTTTTTTATATTTTATTTGTGATTTTATCAAATTCTAAAAACATTTCAGTGGGCATCTCTCCTATGATCTTGTAGATCAATGGGTATCTCTCTTTTTTATTGAAAGAAGTTCAAATGAGTGTTTTCTGTTGTTGTTCACATCTTATACATGAAAAATCCAAATTAGTACTATAGGTCACAAGAAGTTGAAATGGGTTTCTCTTTTGATGTAGTCTTATAGGGTCAGAAGAAGTTGAAATAGATTTCTCTTTTGATGCAAGTCAATAAAGAAGTGATCAAAGTCACAAATAAACAGGCCTTGATCTATTAAACAGGCCTGCTTGGTACAAGGAGAAAGTCTACCCTGCAAATAAGGTGATATTGGTAAACCAAAATCGTCTTACACCATAACGTGTTCTTTGAAAACACATTCTCAATCTATTTGATTATCCACTTATACAAAAATTCCATTTTTACAGGTACCTGCATTGGAACATAATAATGAAATCAGAGGAGAGAGTATTGATTTGATGAAGTATATCGATAGGCACTTTGAAGGACATGCCCTTCTCCCTGAGGTAAAGATGCCTAACTTATGTTTCTATGCTTAATAGAAAATTCATGCTATAGGCCTTGCATTCTCACTAGTTCATGTTTATTCTGCACAATTTAGGATCCCATCAAAAGGGAGTTTGCGGAAGAGTTGTTGTCCTACACAGACACCTTCACTACCGTCGTGATGGCTGCACTAAAACAGAATGCAAATGCTGGTAAGACTAAACACTTTATTTTATAAATTTAGTCTGAAATAGACTTCAAGTATATACATGATCAAGGACTGATTTGCATCACTTACCTGCGTCAGATCCTACCTTCGATCACCTGGAAACTGCTATCACCAAATTCGATGACGGGCCTTTCTTCCTTGGCCAGTTCAGCCTGGTAACTTATATATCTTTTCCTCCCCGTTAGATATTTTCTGTTTTATCTTTTTCAGTTCATCCTTATTGCGTCTAATGATTGAGTTAACATTTGTATGTGACCTTCAGGTGGATATTGCCTACATACCATTCTTTCAGCGATACGCTCGCTTATTGTTGGATGTAAAGAATTATGACATCACAATAGGAAGGCCTAAGCTGACATTATGGCTTGAGGTGTGCCATCAATTCCTTTACATATTTTTTTAGGTCTATTAAGGGATAAACTTATAAGATCGATATTTTACCAATTGCTGAATCTATTATGTAGGAGATGGAGAAGGTCGAGGCATATATACAAACAAGAGTAGATCATGAGGAGATCATTGCAATCTTAAAGATGCGCCTTTTGGTACACAGTCTCTCTCTACATATACTTAAAGTTCATTACAGAATGATACAAATTTGACAGTCTGAATACTAAGCTTCTCCTGTTTTTTTTCTCTTGCAGAAAACAAGCTGATGATTTGGCTGCACCAAGCTGTTGATTTTACTTAATTTTAATGTGTTTGTACGTAATACGGCTAGTGAGGATGATATTGTTGTGCAATGTAATAAATCCGAGGTGGATGGTTTAATTTGTATTTCCTGATTTGTACATGATGTTTGTCATCAATAAACTGTATCGAAAATCAAAATTACTCCAGTTGATGGTCAATGGAACCAAATTGATATTGATTCACTCTTCTCTTATTCACACCCAGAAGTACCAAAATATTTAGTCCCATGGTATGAAGTGGGATCAATATATTTGTTCCATGTGACCCGACTTTGATCACTTCTTTATTGGCTTATAGTGGGTCAAAATGTCAGTAGAACTGTATTGGCTTAACACCGTGACCAAAAAAAAAAAAAATTTGCCACGGCTTAAAACCGTGGCTAACTATTGCAATGGTTAAGAACCGTGGCCATACCTTGCCACGGCTTATATGGCCACGGTTTATAACCGTGGCTAGTACTGGCCACGGCTTAAAATCGTGGCTAAAAATATTGCAATGGCTTAGAACCGTGGCTATTCCTGGCCACGGCTTAAAATCGTGGCTAACGTTTTTGCAACGGTTTAGAACCGTGGCTAAATCATCAACCGTCCTCGAGTATAAAACCGTTGCTAATATTTTTGCTACGGTTTTTAGCCGTTACTGGGGATTTAGCGACGCCTCTACAGCCCACGGCTCTAAGCCGTGACAATGGGTTACCCCCACGGTTCAAAACCGTTGCTAATGGGCATTTTTGGTGTAGTGAATGGTCTTCCTCAGTGAGATTCATTAATGGGTTTATCATGAATATAGTGATGCAAGAAAATGAGTGTAGATGTTTTATCTCCTACAAACATTGTATATTCTTTTTTAATTGCATCACCTAATTTCTTATCTTACAAATGAAGTTTGGCATCAAGTTGTCATGATATATAATTTTCTCCATTAACGGCAAGGGCTTGAAAATCAAGTTTTACAAGGTTTAACATGTATGAGAAAACATGCATAAATAATATACATGCATAAGTTGAGCGTAATTTTCAAGCAAAAAACAAATGAAATTTCAGTATGGCATCTGTAAAACTTTATTTATTGATGATTTTTGTCGAGAATTCCAAAATCTAACAATATACAAATATAATCAAAATTGGAAAAAATGAGATATTAGTTGGTCCAATGAAAACTAAAAATATTTATTCCTAAACAATTATGCACATCATTAAATCATACACTAATGATCAAATCTAATCAATATGAAATAACTCGAGTTAGAGATACGTACATCCAAAATTCTCGAACTGAAAAGAAAATCAGAGTAAATAACAACACTTGTAAGTCAAAATTGTTCGTGATCCAAACTTGTCAAATCGAAGACCAAAGAAAACATGACCAACTCAATTGGTCGAAGTACCCATGCCGAAAACATCTCATAGATTAAAGGTTATAAACAATACATATATCCATCATACAACAAAACTACCACATCTAGAACAAGTACTTGTATTTTTATCTTATCTATTTCATTATCTGTGTAAGCCTATTTATACTTATAAGACATTAGCATGAGGTGGACATCCACACCCATGTAAAGGATGGTGATGCCACCTCAAGCTTTAACAACAATGAGTCATGTATCATTAAGTAGGTTGTGTCAGGAAGGTGGGCATCCATACTCATGCAAGAGGTGATATTGTCACCTTACTAAACACAAAAAAATTGGAGAAGGGGATTTTATTTTGTTTTGTTTTATGGGCAACTTGGATCTGAGGGAGCACTCTGGATTATTTAGATGGTGCCTTAGTTGTGCACTTTTTGAAGGTGATTGTTAGTGGCACCCACATCTTTGAATAGATAACCACTAGTTGCGATGACTTTTGCTCAAATGTCCCACAAAATTCTTCTTCATTTATTTTATTGTCACAATACAAGCAGAACTTGTGCACGAAGCTCGAACTATCGTTGTTAACAATCTATATTACAATTCAGAGTGGTGTTTTACTATTCATTGCTGACTGGGACAAACTCAAATCGAAATAATTAGAGATAAAATATGGTTAGGATTAAAAGTTGGAAAATGTATTGAATTTAAGGGTTGAGATTCATTTCTCATGATAGCATATTTGTAAATATAAAACATGTAGGTGGGCAAAAATAATGAAAAACTTTTGAAAAAAGTTGGTGAAATGTACATGTGGCGGAGAAAGAAAATATTGTGTTTTGCTTTTAATAAAATGAAAATTATCATAACAATCTACATCATTATCGAATTTTGGTAAAGTTAATATCGTTGAAATGTATTTTTTAAGATCTTTTCACCAAAATCAATGATCAATACGAATGCTAAAATTTTAAATATATATATATTCTATAATTGAAAAACATATAAAGTATTTCACGTTTTTAATATTTTTCAAAGCAATGAGACGGGTCTAACACTTTTTTGGCGAATTCAAAGATTTTGATAGAACTCATTCTTGGCGTTTAATTTTTTTTTCCAATTGCTTCAAATTTGATCGAGTCTAACACTTTAATACTCATTCAAAACCAAAATAGAGATAGTGAAAGAGGTGTTCAATACAAAATATTTAATAAAAATAAAATTATAAGAAATGCCAACGACACGAACATACTCTAATAATTTATCAAGGGAACTAACATTCTTATCCTTGTTTATAACTAAAGATGGGTGACTAGAGATTTCTTGAATTAAATGAAGGACCAGAAGTATAAAGAATGGAGTTTGGTAATTTATTGATTCTATCTTCTTCCTTATTCTTCCTGTGATGTGGAAAAAGTCCAATCACCCTATTGACCAAACTGCCCCTGCCTCTCTTTTTTTTTCATTCTTCTCACCTAATATTCGCCCATAGTCCATCTCCTTCCTCCTATTCTTCTTCTTCTTCTCCATGTTATTATTTGGAACAGGGGCGGACCCAGGATTTTAGTCGAGGGGGGGGCGAAATGGAAAATACTTATTAGTTGGTAATAGTAGTTATCAATGGTAAAGCCAAATTTTTTTTTTACCAAAGTTAGTAACTAATTAAAAAAATTCAACTATAAAAAATACAATGCATATATCAAATTGAATTCAAGTGTAGTCAATTTTAAGCCAAAATAAGGTCACTATTGATGACCTTAGCAAAGAGCAAACAAACATAATAACTAGAATATATAACTAATATCACAAAAGAGTTTGTCTAGGCAGCCAGACTTTAAAGCCATTTTTTGGCCAGGCTAGAGCATTTTTACACATTTACCCATTCTCTTTAAAATACAATCACAAACATTATCTATAGAAGGGATAGAAATGTAAAAAACTTAAAACCTGACCAAAAAGTGGCTATAAAGTCTGGTTGTCTAGAATTGAGAATCACAAAATAATTAGGATAAGTTCTAGGTGAAGCTAAAAAAAATCATAAATTTGCGAATTTAATATGATCATAATACAATTTCAAAGAAAAACTAGTTTATATGAGGCTTAAATTTTATACGAGTTGGCTAATGGTATATATTTTCATTGAATTCTATCGTTATTATTTTAAATATTAATTTTAAATATTTTTTTGTAAGGGGTTTAATATTACTTGTGAAAAAAAATTCATTTATTTAATGTTAATAAATTTTTATTAAACTAAACATTTTTTAATGTTTGCAATTACTAATAAAATTGCATTGAAAATAAAATAAAAAAATGCACTCGAAGAGTATCGAACTCAGGTCTTTTACTAAAAGTTTGAAATTTGCGAATCTAATATGATTATAATACAATTTCAAAGAAAAAATAGGATAAAGCCTGGTTGTCTAAAATTGAGAAGCACAAAATAATTAGGATAAGTTCTAGGTGAAGCTAAAAAAAATTTGAAATTTGCAAATCTAATATGATCATAATACAATTTCAACGAAAAAATAGTTTATATGAGGCTCAAATTTTATACGAGTTGGCTAATGGTATATATTTTCATTGAATTCTATCGTTATTATTTTAGATATTAATTTTAAATATTTTTTTGTTAGGGGTTTAATATTACTTGTGAAAAACAATTCATTTATTTAATGTTAATAAATTTTTATGAAACTAAACATTTTTTAATGTTTGCAATTACTAATAAAATTGCATTGAAAATAAAATAAAAAATGCACTCGAAGAGTATTGAACTCAGGTCTTTTACTAAAAGTAATAAACCTCCAACCACTACACCAACAAAAACATGTTTGAATATTTTCATAAACAATTATGATATTGTATTCTACATTATATAATCAATTTTTTAAGACTAAAATATATATACTAAAAATATTTTAAAAATTGAGGGGGGGCAGCTGCCCCCCTCGCCCCTTAGTAGGTCCGCCCATGATTTGGAATCTCTAGCTTATAAGATCGTCAACACAAAAAGAACCCCATATGATGAGCTAAATTAATGGACCACATTATAACTACTTCAAATTTAATGCTAAAAAGCTGACTCCAAAGACACAAAGAAAGCCAAAAGCTTGCCCAATTAAATGTTAGAACCATTACATTATCACAGAGAAGACAATAAGAAAACTAAAACAAGAAACTTGCAAAGAAAAGAAAAGAAAAAGAAGATCAACAACCACAAAAGGGATTACAAAACACTCCCTTCCCCGTGTTGATTTATCTTACATTTCAGTAGTCCCTGTTGGACTTCAGGACAGACTTGCAAACTTCAAACCCCTATTATTATTTCCTTGACAAAAACCTCCCCCACCCCTCCTTCAATTTTCATCTCCAAAATCGTCAATTGCAAATTTAGATGTTGGGGTTGCTTCTGAACGATCCGAGGGCCTTAATTGCAGCTGCTCTTAGAACAAATTCATGGTAAATTGCAGCTTCAATGAATGGTCCAACCCAGAATATCCACTGCAATTCCACACAAAAATCAAGCAATTTTGTTCAAAATCTAAAATTTCAAACATACCCATTAAAATTTAATTCACCAAAAAAAAAACTGCCTGGTCATCCCAGGCCTTCTCCTTGTTGTATATCACAGCAGCTCCAAAACTCCTCGCTGGGTTGATCCCAGTACCAGTGATGGGGATGGTGGACAAGTGAACCATGAACACAGCAAATCCGATGGGAAGTGGTGCTAAGACCTGATCCACTTCAGCAAGGCAAACCCAATGGTAAGTGGGAGCAATGAGAGTGGAGAGATTGGGCTGTGCGGGCGAATGTTGGGTAAAAAGAGAAAGAAAGAAAGAGAGAGGCAGGGCCAGTTTGGTCACTGGAGTGGTTGGACTTGCACCACATCGACATCTCACGTGCTGTGGATGCTTCTAGGCAGATCCCACCAAGAACATTAGAATCACCTCTGACCTCTTCTGCCATTATCAGTTTTCCAAGCCTCGAGATACTTTCTCTTAGGTTTGTCACCTTTTCAGATGGCGATGGATGATAGCTTGTCAGAGCAATTCTTTCTCTCGAGTTTGCATGTCCTCAAACACTTGGATATCCATGAATGCAACTGGGCGAATTCCAGCGCCAACCAGATTTCTGCTCCCGCACTTAAGAAGCTTAGGACATTTGAGTGTATCCAATACTTCATCACCCAACTAATACTACTTATTCTGAATTCAAAATCTTTGCACCAAAACTTGAAACACTTTATTCTCGTTGGAGATCTGTCAAGACACTTTTGAGTTGTATGATTTTCCACCACCAAGTGGCTTGTGGAATCTTGTCACTTAGTGTTAATCAGTGGTTTTCGAAGCAGAAGAGTGTAATTGATCAATCTTGTTAAGCTATATCGGGCAACACTGCCGAGGTATGTTTACTCAAGCTAAATGTAATCAAATCCTAAACTACTAAAACTCCCGTTTTTCTTTCATTATCCTTCTCCTAGGTCTTGTTCCACTCCATTTGCAGTTGAAACCAGGGTTTCATCTGAGCAACCGAACTTTAATGAAACTGCTCAGCAGATTGCTAAACTTGACAAGTTACAAAACAACTTTAACCCTTTTCTTATTCACTTTCTAATTAATTCAACTCCTTGCTGAGTTTTTTCTTTGATTTTCACATTCACCCAATTCTTCACTATAATTGGGCTGAGATACATACATCAGAGCTAGTGCAAACATTCAACCATGATTATTATTTGCATCCTGCAATAGAGTTTTTGTTGAAGAATGCACGAGTTTTGGAGAAGCTGATTTTCATATACAACCATTCTCACTTCATTCTAAACAACAACAAACAACAACACTGATGCTATGTAGTGGTTAATGTAGATACCTTAAAGATCGCCCAAACTGTGTAATTGAATTTTAAGTTTTCATTTTATTTTATTCAATTACTGTATCATTGCAACCAGTCCGTCTAGAGAGCCAGGCCAGGCCAGGCACGCCAGGGAGCCTCAATACCGATACCAGTCCGTCTAGATGCATCTTTCGACCTGATATAGTATTTTGCATTTTTCAATGCCACGTTTTTTTTTCCCAAATGATCTATTGCATTTTTTTTTTTCGCCATATTAAAACCACTATTGTTACTAATACTATTTACTATTATTGTTGTTATTAATCATAATGCCAACAAACTCCTGATTTGAACGGCAAAATAGCTTTAATGTTGTCCTTCCAACATAAATTATTAGTCAGACTAAACACTGACGATAAATAATATTGTAACAATAACAAAGAGATAAATAAATCATCTAACTTCTTTCATTCTGTGTTTCCTCAATCTTGTGTACCTTAAATGCATAATTTGTACATGATAAACGTTATCCAACTTATGGTGTTGGAAGAAAATTATTGGCCAACCAAGCTTTTCCAGCGATAACCAAAACTAAAAATAAAAACAAATAAACTTTCAGATCGAATACTCTTAGGGTGTAAGTATCGTGTTTCCTGCACCCTTTCAATTCACAGTTTAAAACAATGAAATAGTTAGCACTCATAAATAATCAAAATGCCCAAAATATAAGGTCTGGGAAAGATTTGTAAGGAATTTGTTAAGGAGTTGGACACAATCTCAATCCCAAAAAGAAATATTAAAGATGAGTCCATGAGGGGCACATCATCATATGCCAGTTCCATGGTGAAAATGGTTTATATAATAACCATGAACCATTCTCTATATCTTATTACGATAAATGAAATCAGATATAAATCTCGACATCTTTGGCTCCTCAAACATGATTTGGAACAGGAAAATAAAAATCAGTGATGCTCTGAACCATGATGTGGAATCATGTCAAGTGATTTAAGGATGAAAGTATACGTTAAGGCAGCTTCGCGGAGCTTCTCAAATCTGCATATAAACAACACATCACAGATCAAAAACTTGGAAAGACAAAAGTAACTTTGTGTTCTGATCAATGTTAATTCACTGAGGCGTATATCAAGGTCTTTCGAAAGCAATAACAATACTGCAACATCTACTTGACTGAAAGAGAATAAAATTCATAAAGGGAATGCGCCCATTTGTAATGAGCATGTCATTCAGAGTTCAGTCCAGTATAATAGATCAAGCACAGTTAAAGGTGTTTATTCTGAACAGAGATTATTTGTTGCGTATGTTAATGCAGATATAATGGGATCAGACAACAGAAAATCATCTCACGGAATGATCAGGATACTAATCATGACCACCTGATGATACAAGTAACTGTCAGTCAACAGGTGTTGACTGTTGCCCACAAGCATGTTCTTTCTGTATGACCAAAATGCTAATGAAAATTGGCTTTGTTCTTTATAGTTTTATATTCCTATTTGTCAGAGTGAATGTTTAATAATCCTCACAACACAGAAAATTGTAAGTTATATCTGAATTTAGCTTATTAAGGGTTATACATTTTCCAGCTTGTAGGTCTCACCTTGTTGATAGGTTATGAGATCCTATAAAAACCCAACTCGCTTTCCAAAAAAAAAAAAAAGGACAAAATCTCCACAATAATTGTTTCATGTCTAGCACGAAATGAAATGAGGCAACTGAGAATTAGGGTGTTTGCTTGAGGAGAAATTAAATAGTGACAGACAAATTTAATCCGAAATGTCACCAATACATGTGACATCAAATCTTCTACTGCAATCAACAATCATCACTGCTTCAAAGCTGTATACTGAAATGAGTATTGTGCCTTTAAAGTTTTTAGAATGAATTTTGGCTTCAGGGTTTTTTTGTATGTGCAGGAAGAGGGGGAAAAAAGATGGTCAAATTAAACTTAGAAGCAACAGTGATCCAAGTTGATAAAATTGCATTTACCAAAATTTTGGTTGGAGTTCCACCAACTTGCCAAAGGATTAACTATTTCAACAAACAAAACTATAAGTTTCAACCAAAAGTAATAGCTCTCAATTATTTTATTCCCTTTAATCATAGATGGGAAACAATTATTTCCAGAGCTTCAGTAATCAGACTTCTAATCAATATAAAATTTCATAGACATGCTTAAAGTTTAAAACTGAAAACCTTGTGTAATTAAAACAAAGAGGGGGTGGGTTGCATTGGCAGTTTAGGGACAAAAAACTATATTGCTAATTTGTTATCTCTTTAGGATCCACCAAGTTATTGTTTACACTTAAAACACCACTACACTAAAAAAAAAAATCTGTTTTCTTCAATTCGTTTGAGCCTAAAATTTCAGGAAAATCATGGATGAACACTAGAAAAAATGTGCCAAAGTTACAGCCCATTTCAACACCATTCCACTAGATACATGTTTAAGGACCATCTTTCAAGTGGTCTTGTACTGTGGACGTCGGCAGGCCTGTGCTGCGCTCAAGGTGGGCCCTCGCTGGCTTTGTGATTATGATAGAGAAAATCCACATTTTCATTTTTTTTTTAACTCATATCTCGAGACACCCTGTGTTTTGACGAAACTTTTAACACGTTCTTTAATTTTCCTCAAAATTTAATCTCAAATGACATAGTTTTCATTTAGTCATGTGTATATAGTGCCTTAACTGTAAATGAAAACCAAAGGAGTCCGAAATGGGCAGCCAAAATGCTTTTTTGTCCCTGATGTGCCAATTTCTTTAAAAAAAAAAGAAAAACAACTGTAGAAGACAAGTGCAGCAGCAAATCAATTGTCTAAATAAGTAATCTCAAAATTCTAATCAGGTAAGTAAATCACACCTTCCTGATTTTGAGAAGTGACCTGCACCAAGTTCACATTTAAATGCCAATATATTATTATCAGTCTTCATTTCCCTCAACTTCGCCACAAACTTTGCTGGTTCAGAGTATAAAACACGAGGATCTGCAACGATGAATCAAGGTTCAGTGAAAAAGTTTAATAGATGAGATTATAGTTCAAGACCTTTAGTTCTCTTTGTATAAGAAATATTATAGGCAAATCCGTGGTAATTTGTTACATGAATCCAGCATTAAGGCTAATGCAAGACCTGCTTGACCTTGTTCCACCATTTACATGAAAATACATACTAAACTGAAGAACTATTTCAAACATAACACCCCACTCTAGTACAACTGATATTGTCCCCACACTCAACTCCCCCTGGAGGTGTGGGGTCTACTATTATTTACATGATAATATGATATAAGTATTCTAATTCTGGTTTAGCAGATATTATAGGTCAATCAAGTGGCACTCTGTTATCTGTTAAATTGATCCAACAAACATGCTAATGAAAGACCAACTCGATCTTGTTTTAAAATTTCATAAATATTAATGTGAACAAAAGATTCAACCGTAAAACCCATTCTAGTACCACCAATCCTGCCCCACTAACCACCCCTTTAGACTTGTGGTTTTTCATGCTAGAGCTAAAACGACCCTTGAGATATAAGAGTACAAGTCCACACATAACAAGTATTATTACTAGGACCACTTTGATGACTATCTAAGCCATACAAACCTGATGCAACCATCACCTCATCTTCGGCTACGTGCCTTTGCAAGATTCAAGGTGTCATAACCCGCCTACCTTAGGGTTGAGTCATTCCTAGGTCTAGTACTGATTTTAGAACCTTATTAACCTCGTCTCACTTAACCAGTCAATGGAGGTTCAAGGGTTAGCTTAAAATAACTAAACCAATGCTGATGACAGGTGACCTTGGTGTAAGTTACCACAAGTCTCACCATTTGAGCTGAAAAAGTCCGGTGTTAGCATAGCACCAGTCTACACTTAATAAAAGTTCACTTTAAGTGATGACTTCTTAAACAATATGGGAACAAATAGATACCTATCAAGCACACCATGACCTCTTTCTCGGGAATCGGGTTGTAACATCAACTACGCGTCTATATGCCAAATCAAAAGTTTCAAACTTACCATTTAAACCAGCAGTAACCAGAAGGTTGGGATAATTCTGAGCCTTAACCTGCATATTTGGGCAGTGGTAAGTTAAACCATGGCAAGGAAGAAGATGACATTAAAAAGAACAGGATCAAAAAGACATGATACTGTAACACTTGTCAAAAATGAAAAAAGAAAAAGTTATTTGCTACTCTCAAGATGTTAAATTCTAAGAAAATAGAAAGTTGGGTATTCGATTTATAGTTTTGCATATAAAAAAAAAGAGGTGTTTATGCTGTGAAGATTTTGGCTTCCATGAGTCAAGGCATCAAGAACATGGACTTCTCATCTAATGACGAATAACAGAAAAGTTTCTTACAAGGAGGATTCTGATGAAGCAAATCCAACAACATGGGTCCTAGTAAAAATGGGGAGATGCAAATGATATATTTGACATTATGGTGGTGGGACAGTTTCGTTTTTGTAGGCTTCTGTACTCTTATTAAAGATCTTACTTCGTAAAGTGATGGTTAGGGACTTTGTGATTCAACTTTCTAAGGTCCACAAAAACTCTAGAGCTGCTTGGCTCAGACTCCAATCTCTGGTTGCTATCACTACACCTTTTCCAGTTTGCTGAGTTGTGTTCCAGTGCTCCCACTATGGACCACCAGAATAGTTGTCGTGGTGTGGCACCACCATATGGCAACATAATCGGTTTTAGCAATTTGTCTCAACTTCAAGATATGTATTTAATTTATTTAACTCACGTGTATTTATCGTGTTGCACCCATACATTTATGAAATTAAGCAAAACATTTTCTCACTAATATCTGGGTCTATATGGGAAGAATTTTCCATAGCGTCGGATGAAACATGCAATGTGCATTTTTAAAAGAAAAAATGTTGGAAAGGAGAAGAAATGAAGAGGAAGGAATATATCTCCTCGTGATCAAATATATGAAAGATATTTTATCTATGGAATGACATATTAAGGGCATATACATATGAAAGAGAACATGTTGATAAGTTTCGGTTCTGATTTCAAAAGATACTTTCTTTTATCAAAACTTCCCTCTCCATTACATGAAATACCACGAGATTGTAGCCAAATGTTTGTTGATACTTCAACATTTTTTCAAGATTGAAATATAAACTAAAATCAAACCTAAATTCTTGCACCAAATTAATCATTATGACAGTATTCAAAAACATAAAACTAGACCAATTTGACAGGCCATCACAAGATTTTTTGTATTTAACTCTGCATGGTGACTCCAATTTTGTTTGTATTGAGTCAAAGGATAAAGGAAAACTTAACATTGAATAAGACAAAGGTTATCTCTACTTCTAGGTCTTTCTTAGGTTGTGATGATATGTTGCTGTTGGCATTACAGGCGAATCACGTGTCCATCCATGGACACTAATCCGGACACAAACAAGGAAAGTTGCAGACATCTCCAGTGAAAAAAATTAATTAGGGGAAAACAAACTTTCGGATTTTATAAATGGGTTTCAAGATCAGTTTTTGAGTTTCTTTAGCATCTTAAATCTAAATGAATTAGAGAAATATGTGAACATATCTCTAGTCAGTGTTGTTCAAATCGTCCAAAATTTGCGATTTGACTCGAATCGGATAACAAACGATTCAAATCTGTTTTTAAATCGCATCTAACCAAATCGTAGAAAATCGTATGCGATTGAAAGAAAGTGTGTGCGATTTTATGGTTGAGAATTAAAACAAAACCCAAAAATCCAAAATCTGATTTGTTTTTGTTTTTGTTTTTGTTTTTGTTTTTGTTTTTGTTTTTGTTTTTGTTTTTGTTTTTGTTTTTGTTTTTGTTTTTGTTTTTGTTTTTGAAGAATTGGACAATAGATCTGTGAAGCTGTTGAAGTAGACAGTCGATCTGTCTGTGTTGCAGCTCATTGTAACTGTCGACAGTCCATCTGTGAAGCTGTGTTTTTGTTTTTTTTTTGTAAATGTCGACGGTCGATCCGTGCAGCTGTTTCGACAGTCGATCTGTGCTTGTTTCAAAGGAGAAGAAGAAGAAAAAAAAGGGGAAGAAGAAGAGGAGATTGTTGTTTATGAGCCTTGAGAAAACAAATCTCTCTGACTTAACTTTCTTGGTTTTCTCTCAGCTATTCATGTGCCTCTTTATGTGTGAAAAATTAAAGTATGCAATGTATCTTGTTTTGGGTCCATTTGAATGTGTATAAAGACTTTGAATTTGGATGTGTTTAAAGATTTTGAGCCTGGATAAGCATTTTATGATTGATGGCCTAATGAAAGGAAGTACTCATGAAATTTCATTTATTGATATTCAATTTCATATACAAGTTAAGTAAGATACACAATTAGAAAATGTAAAAAACCTTCAACCTTCAAGTTCATATAAAAAATAAAATAAGTATGGATATTTATTACTTTAAATACATATATTTATAATATTGTGAATCTTACGATTTACGATTAAATCAAAATCGTATCCCTTCCAATTTACTATACGCTTCACGATTCACTAACACTGTCTCTAGTATTATATAAAATTAAAAATCATTTATTTTTTGTAGTGGCCTTTATCTTATTTTAGGATATACTATCTACCTCATTATTTTATAGTTATTGTATAAACTTTCATATTTATATTTTAATATTTTATGGTCAGACACCCCATACCTCTGGGATGCCCTAATTTTCCTACCTAATAATATGAGTAGGACAATTATTTAATAATGCATTATTAGCAACGTGTTCATAACTAAGCCCAACTAAATTGTTATCGAGATACGTGTAATTCTCAATATTGGCAACGTGCAAATATATCATAAATCTGATCCATTCACCTTTTGCATCTCGTCGACTAGATCAACATCTATATACGGTTTGTAAAATTTATTTGCCTATTAACCTCGATCATGTACCTAATTTGTCAACCATTGGATTGGTCCTTTGATTTGACCTATTTGATAGTCCTAAGGTTCTCAGATCCTTAGAATTATCTATTAGTTGTGGATATGCAAGGTGGTCCATTGGTATAGTGACAAGTGTCATCACCTTGCCACCTAAGGCACACCTTTGCAACACGTCCAATGTGTTGGCATTAACTAAGCACTCATGTGGCATGGTTCATGCCCAACTAATGGGGGCACACCACAACCTAAGGTTGATTTGTCAAATGGATGCCATGTAGCAATCCCTATCTATAAATTTTCACTTAAGTCCTTGAACTTAGTTATTACCATATAACCCTCCAACTATATATACATAACCAAGTTCATTTCATATGCAGTAGCATTTACAAAGAAATCCACAAACCTTGAACCCTTAGTCCGTACTTAGTTTGTATTGAAGCCTAATCAAGGAACAAGTTGTTGAAGAGGATTAGTAACTTACTAACTTATATTTGTAAGTATCCTTCCTCACCTGTATGTTGTCCTAATAATATTTACCTAATTCCCACAAGCCCCTTCAATCTGCGTTCCAAGAACTTCGACTAAGAACTTGGTGTGTTCCTGCACCAATTCACCAAAACATACCGGAATGTATCCTTTTGGTGTGGCATACCGGAATGTATCCTTTTGGTGTACCGAAACATACTTGACAAATATTCTTCGATGATATAATAACATATATTCTAAAAAAAAAAAAAAAATGATGATAATTAGTTTTCATCCATTCAAATATTCTTCAATCACAATTTGGTGAAAGCTACAAGGATGGCCACTTTAAGAAATGAGATGTAACTATAGAGCGTATATACTTTATAGATATTACATTGTGAAGACTTGCAATGGAGATCCCTAGATGGTGATTATGACGATATTTCTAGTTCTAGAAGAAAACTCTATTGCATGAGACTAAATGAAAGAATTGTTCTAATTAGAACCTCAATAATTATCTATATATATAGTACTAATCACGAACTACAACCGTCCGACCCAAATAAGACTTTCAAATCTACCTGCGACCCAAACTTCCCCAAGTGGGACTACCCCTAGTACCACATTCCACCAAAATAGCTTATCCGTACCACGTAACGGAGCGACCCACATTCCAGATAACTATGGTCCTAGTTTACAAGTCATTTTTCCAAATTAGGGATGGTTGTTAGTGTGTTTATACAAATTCAATTGTATTCAATGTTATAGTTCCATACCAACTACATATTTTCAAAGCCTATGTTGACATACAAGGAATTTTGAATCTTTTATTATGAACATGGAAGGTTTACAACTTATATACTAGTGATTTATTTTTAAAATACTATGCATCCTATGCATATTTTTTATGAAAATAATTCCCATCATGAGTTTGTACTTATTGCATAACATGATTTCAAAAGTAGTTTTCTCGCATAAACATGTCAAAATTACATCTTTAAAAATGTTTGATGCGTGATTGGAGTACCCAAGTATACATTGAATATCAGATTGGCTTTAACACAAGGGTTATTAACCCTGAATCTCCAGAGTACCTGCACATGTCATATACGCCTGACCAGTGTTGACCAGTGCACTAGTAGTTATGTTTGATTTGATCAACAAGTATATTTTAGTAGTAGAGAAGTTTTTGGCCAGTACTAAACCAGCGTGTGACCAACACGGTATGTTGGAGCATAGGTCAACGACAGACCTCATCTGGGTATCGACAACTTGAGGCAATAACAGGCGTTCACCGATTAATTTCGATATAGATACTCTGGCCAGGATGTTGCAAAATTGGTTGTATGACTATTGCTCCAAAGTAAATATTTTGGTATCTGATATTTTTATGGTGACACGATTATTTGAGAATGTGGTCTCAAATAAATAGTTTTATATTGTGTATTTGATAATAGTTGGACACGTGAGTAACGTTATGTATAGGGGGAGATGTTATGACTTGTCTCCACCAATACTATTGCATCATTGATTTATCTAAGTCATTTTATTGTACTTAAAAAACTAGAGGATTTCTATACTTGCATTCCTCTCGGATATTTGAAAATCCTAGTTATATAGTATTTTCATGACAAGGTACGAGTGGTTTGGCTACTTATTGGGTTTTTCCAAAAGTCACCTCAGTACCTATATTATTTTCAAATGAAGAATTGCATACACACCCCTTAAGACTGAGGATATTTGAGGAGACTTCGTATATGAGGAACCTATTACAGATAGGGATGGCAACTGGGCGGATTTGGTCAAATCAATCCCCGCCCCGCCAGGAATCGCGGATCCCCGAATCCGCCCCGAATAACCGTTTATAAAATTTTACAAAAACCATCCCCGCCCCGTTACGGATGGCGGATATCCGCCCCGCCCGATTAACTGCTTATTCCCTACGATTTTCTATTAAATAACGGGTCCCCGCCCCACCGCGCCCTGAAATTTTTCTACTGGATAGAAGATGGTTGAGCTAAAGAAGCTACACAATTGAATCAAATTAATTGACCATCATCTCTGTTGAGATAGATTTGATCTGAGCAGTCAGATTGAATTGAATTAATTGACCATCATTTGTATGATAACCATTATTGAGCAGGATCAATTGCCATTAATTGACCATCATCTCTTGTATGCAACCAAGCAATCAGATAACCAACCTATGGGAGAGATTGAAGATACCATCTTGTTGGGAAAAAACAAATCTCATCTTGTTGCCGATGTCATTGTGTTGAACAAAAAGGGGGAAAACAAATTTACTGATGACTAAACCCAGAAGAAGAAAAAATAAAAAAATAAAAAAATAAAAATCTTCTCTCTTTGTTAATCCTACTATCTAAACCGAAGCCATGGTGGTGTTGTCAAAGACATCACTAGACCAATTTTCACCGATCAAAACTTGTTGGAAAGCAACAGCAACAACCACCAACAACTTCTCCTCTTCCTACTCTAACACCGTCCCTGTTATTGACCTCTTAAACCTAGACTCTAAAACTCTCATTGTCAAAGCTTGTGAAGAGTTTGGGTTCTTCAAGGTGGTCAACGATGGTGTTCCAATTGATATCGTAACCACATTGGAATCAGAAGCTCTCAACTTCTTCTCTTTACCTCAATCTTAGAAATAAAAATAAGATCCTTTTGTTAATCCTCTTGTTGATGTCATCGTTGTTGAACAAGAAGAAGATGAGAATAGGGAGAGATGGCTGGCGGGATGGTTGTCGATTTGAGCAGAGAGAGGGGGAATGGTTTAAGAATAAGTAGAAGAAAGGGAAGAGGGATAGATGGTCGGCCAATGGTGGTTGTAGATTTGAGCAAGAGAGGAAGGAAATGGACGAAGAATAAGGAAGAGAACTCATCTGAAGAAGACGCTTGCAGAAGCAGACGGTGAGGGGACGACGATAGTCTTGGTGTAGGGATGGAATGGCAGATGGTTATCTGTGGATGGATGGAAAAAGGAATTAGGGTAGGGATATGAATGTTATAACTTATATGGTATTTTAGTAATTACAACATATAAACGGATACCCTTGGGGCAGATATGGCCAAATCCGTATCCACCCCGAATTCCTAACGGATACAATTCGAATCTCCGAATCCGCCCCAAAATCTGTTAAGGTAAATCCAAATCCATCATATTCAGAGCGAGCGGGGCAAATATCCATGAAAATTCGCCCCACTGCCATCCCTAACTACGGACCACAAACCAACTCCTAGTGTTATGTACAAAGTCTTTCCTTTCCTATTGTGATTAAGAAAGTCATTTGGGAATGGTTGTAATATGAGCGTGTATGAAAGACTTTAATTGACTATGTACACTTAAGTGTTTGCTTTTTTTGAACAATTGTACCATCTATGACTCTAGGTAATGTATAACAACACAATCCTTGTAATCGATATTTTCACATGAGTGGTTGTTCCGATAATTGTTCTTCTTGATAAATTATGTTTTCCTAGATGATACCTCGAATTCTATATGTTTTGGATTTGGGCCGTCACATATGTAATTCAATCCGTGCAACCAATGTTCTCTTTTTTGTGCTTCCACTCTTTTTTGGGTTTTCCTAGAATTAGTTTCTCATCAACCGAACACAGCCTTAGTTATGAGAAGCTACATCAGGATTCAGGTATGTTATTTTTTTTAATTTTTTTTTAAAGGTAAGGTTTCAGACTAGGAAGGGATAAAATTACATATTGGAAAAATCTTTAGATTTAGATTTAGATTGGTGCATGCATGAATTTCCCTGTTGGGTGAGTGCATAAAGAAGACGGTCTGAAATGAGAAGGGTAATTTTTCAGCAGCTTGTTTCGTTCTTTCTCAAATCGTACAACTTATTTACTTTGGTCATCAGACCAAGAGTTCCAGTATAGCTCTTGGTCTAACACACTCTTTACATTAGAATCAGATAAGATGGCTACTCAATTGTTAACAAATCTCCAAGAGTTGATACTGTGACTACGCAACCATATTGTCAACCGTCTTATGTTATAATGACTTTGCTACGTGGTCTATTCTAAACTCGGTATTGCATACCTTTAACGTTGAAGGATCCATGTATTTGTGGGATCAAGTATTCAACGCTTGTTGAGCACTTGGGATTATTTTTATTATTTTTTTTTTTCCTTCTGTTTTTAATGAGTGCGCGTGTACTATCTATTTAGGCCACCTTCTCTTCCAGGAGATTCTAAATAGAGCCTACAGATTCTGTTTTCTGATATGAATGCATTGTATACACTATATCGAATGATCTTTTATCTTGGTTGTTGTTTGTAGTTTTGTTACACTCCAGGGATTGTTCAGATCTTTTAGATACCTCTTAAATACATTGTAACTATCAAGTCACATTTATAAGTTAGCAGACCCCACACTTGATCTGCACAGTAAATTTACTCCACACCTCAACACCCAAGCCCTCAACTAATGCCAAGTCACATGTATATATATATACCAACCAAAACAAAGGTCAATAACATTCCTTAAAGCATGAGTTTCACACGGTTGAAGAAAGATTTCTACAGAACATCCACTGAGTCCTCTGCACCATTAGCTGTAATAGCTGTATTAATGATGAACTGTGAAGTCTAAAGATAATCTCCTAAATCACCATAAGTACATGCAGTGTGTGAATGCTTCATCATTTCAATGTTGTTTTGATACTAGAATATTAAGAAGCAACAAGTTATTTAGTACTCACATTGTCAACAGGAGAATAAGACTTCATATAGAAATAGAACTCTTCTTTCCGAGGATCACCCCATTCCTGCAGCAAGATCAAACATATAAAAAATAATCCAAAGTCTTGTGACCATATTTTGCAATCATTTGTAACAGAAAATGATCAGCTGGATACATCAGGCACCATTTGCAGATGCCCCACTGCTCAACCATGCCATGAAGCGCACTAATAGTGAAAATCACAAGTGCTAATAACCAAAGAGGGATATGAAAAAGTGACTCAATTTGAGGTGGCATCAATTAAAGCAATGACCCAAAAAAGGGAAGATATATCAACTTTATAAAAGTCACAGCAAGGACCTGCAGAAAAAAAAGTTTGTTCAAACTATTGGTATTTCCAATCCCAGGCAATCCTACCTATCAAAACACAGCTCCATTGGGATATACTCATCATTGTCTTATTGACTTCTGCAACCATTTACCATATTTTCTAGCTTCTCCAAGAGACTGAAATAAATAAGTAGAAAACATGAGAATTATCTAATCAAGTTAACTTGTGGCCAAGAAGAGAAAAGGGTGCTGCAATGATCCATCTGTGCTTTGCTAGGGGTCGAGGGAGGGAGCGAGGGAAAGGGGTGGGTAACCACCCATCCGCTTCGAGATGAGCGCATCGGCCTCGAGATGCGCGATGTCGCTCATCTTGAGGCGGATGGGTGGCTTCCACCCATCCCTCACCCCTTTCCCTCGTTCCCTCCCTTGACCCCTAGAATTTTCGGATCCATCTATATCAAATGGGAGTATCGTTTGTAATAAAAGAAGTGACAATGCAGTCAATCCACAATAAATTATATTACTTATAAGTGAAACATTGTGCTGTCCTATTTCCAGATGCTCGTCCTCAGTTACAACTCAAGATCCGGCACTTGCTGAACCGATGATTGAGGCTTCAAGATCAGACAGATACACTTGGTAATTAATAGTACCTTGCAATATGTTAAGCCCTATAGCTGAGCATGGGATATTATGATGAGAGTTGGTCACAAATTGAAAAAGATGCCCTGCTGCGTGAGGCTTATTGGCCGAATCTTGCAGGTAAAGGAATGGGGTATTCATGTGGATACTGAAGTCAAACCTTTAGAGGCAACTGGTGGCTTTTTGACCGAATCTTGCAGGTAAAGGAATGGGGTATTCATGTGGATGCTGAAGTCAAACCTTTAGAGGTAACTGGTGCTGAGTAACGATAAAGGTAGGATGCCATTGGTTATGACATAAAGAGAAGCATCGCATCATCATCTAGTTCAGTAGCAGGTGATCCAAGATGATGATTTGCATTAATCCTCAAATTTATGCATTTGTCAGTTGTTCCTTATATTGTTACCTAAATACGAAAAGTGATTCCTATAAAGGCCTTGAAGGCTCTCTCTAATTTAAATGGCATTGGGGAATAGGAAAAACTAAAGATATTCAAATTGAGTAAAGCCTCACCACGTTTAAGAAGCAGAGTAAGGGTCATGAGTGTTAATGGGTCGTGAATCGTGAGTGTTAGTGGATCGTGAATCGTACAGTAAATCTGAAAGGGTAAGATTTTGATTTAATCGTAAATTGTAAGATTCATAATATTATAAATATATGTATGTTTTAAATTTATAAATATCCACAATTTATACCCAAATAAAAAAAAATCAAATATGTAAGAGTGCATTTTCATTCAATTTGTAAGTTTTTAATAACATAAAATATCTTTTATGAAGACTTATAAGTGAAAAAGCATGGGATATGTTCTTGGGTGCAAATATTATTAAAATTTTCTTTAAAAAATGTTAAGAACGCCTCACTTCACTGAAGCGTCCGCTTTGCCTACCGCCTCACGTCTCATGTACTTTCAAGCTCGTCCACCTCACCTCCGCCTCAACACCTTAATTACAATAGTTTCAATTGATATATTTGTTGGACCGTCGATCTGCTGGCTGCTATGCAGTTAAAACGGATAACGGACCCATAACGGTCCAAGAGCGTTACAAGTTATAACGGGATATAACGTGATACAACGGTATATAACGGAATATATTGTTAAACATATTTTTAATACCCGACAAAGTATTGATGTATTATAGAGGTTAAAAAAAGTAAATCATGTTCATAACATTAGATTCAAAAATATCAAAACATTAATAAAAAAAATATTCCCTTCGTATGAGACTGAAAATGCAATAGAGAGTGTGAGTTTTTCTTCTTCGTCTCTCGTTCTCTGTCAACCGGCAATGTCTGGTTCTCTGTCGATCGGCTAGCTCTAGTCCTTCGATCGAGAATGAAATGATTGATTTTTTTTTTAATATCAGAACAAAAAGTTAAAATGGCATTATTGAAAAAAATGTTATCTCAATAATGGCCATATAACGGCGTTATATCGGAGCCATGATATAAAAATGTGATAATCTCTTAACGTAACGGTTCACCCCCATTAAGTGTTATATCGGAGTTATATCGGTGTTATAACGTTGTTTTAACTGCATAGGCTGGTTGCAATAGTCCAAGACGAGTTGTTCTTCTGTGGCTCGATTTTCCATACACATCTTCATCATGTCTATGTTTATAGTAAAAGAGCAAGGTATAGGGCTTTGATTTTGATTCTCAACCATGAAATCGCATGATTCTGTTATGAGTCATAATTATGTGATACAACTACAATCGCATGTGATTTTGCATGATCTGGTTAAGATGCAATTTAAACATTGATTTGAACCGTTTGTTGAACAAATCGAGTCAAATCACGAATTTTTGACAATTTGAATAACATTGAACAGTGTAATTGTGTCATTAAGTATTAAAATTACTTGTCATAACAGACAAATATATCAACCTACCAAATCGTTTAATGGGTCCCCATCTAGCCAAAATCTCTCCACATCATCTAATGAGGATCCACATCATTGATTCGACAGTTTTTTATACAGGAGTGGTTTTCTTGATCAATTAAAACAAGGAAAATTTCCTTGTTGGACACAAGTTTCTTGACATTAGGACAAGGAAAGTTTTCTATTTGAATTAGGCTTCCTTGTTTGATACAAAAAAGTAAAGTTTCCTAAATTAATTAGAAAATTATGACAAGGAAACTTTCCTTGTCAGATGGGAGTTTCCTTGTTGAATTAGGACAAGGAAAGTTATACAGGAATCTGGGTTCATGTGTATGTGGTTAATAATTCAGTTTTCTGTTAAAAATAAGATAGTTCTACTTGTGGACAAAGAAAGTGATACAAGAAACACTTTCCTATTAGAAGTAGGTTTTCCTTGTTTGGTTTGGACTAGTTTTAGCCTATATAAAATATCTTTGTATATAGGTTCAAAGCATACAAGAAACTGAAATTCAAAGTCAAAGATTTAATCTAAAGCATGAAAATGAGAGCTTTCAAGATATTTGTTCTTGAGAGAAAGCCTCAAGAGTTTGTTCTTGAGGGAGAGATTGTAAGCAACCTCTTGAAGAGTTTGTTCTCGAGAGAGTATTGTAATCAAGGATGTGCATACACGGCCACACACGTAATCGGACACGACATGTCAACTCGACAACTTTCAGAAAACTAGGACATGGTGACACGTCATAACTTTTTTTTTTTATATAAGTCACTTGAACATATACAATAATCTAATAAATAAATAATTTAAGTAAAAAAATAACAAGTATGAAAATGAAACAAAAATTGTGTTGGAAAAGGAAAAAACAAAGAACATAAAAGAAGAAAAAATATAAAAAAATATATAAAAAAGCGGAGAAGATGACACTCTGTCGCAAGAAAAAAGCAAACTAGAGAAGATAAGAAGTAGAGGAGATAAGAAGCAAATGAGAGAAAAAGAAACGTAGACTACCTCTATGCTTCATTGTTTTATCTTGCATCGCAATTGAAAGTTTTTCACTTTTAGATTGATTACAACCTTCAAATTAGGTCGTTATATGTACTCATCTAAAAGTAAAAGATAAAATAAAGTTTATTGTCGAGTCTTGATTGTGTTCTAACCGAATTTTGGGCGTATCTGAGGCGTGTGTGACACGTTGACTACACCGACCGTGTTCTGACACCAGATTGACCATGTGTCTGACATGTATTGGAGGCGTGTCGAGCGAGTGTCGGTGCCGAATACGTGTCGGACACGGTACGACAAATTTTTCGAAGAGTTTGTTCTTCCTTGATTGTAATCTTTGTTAGTTAATAATATAGCAAAGGTTGGAGCCTCGAGAGTTTATTCTCGAGAGAGAGAGTTGTAATCTTTATCAGATAGCAAAGGTTTGGGCCTGAAGAGAGTTATTCTTAAAAGATTGTAATCATTGTTGTAATAATATAGTGGAAGGGAAGGTATACCATGATTGTTGTTTTAAGCGCATTTGTTTGTCAAAATAATGATCAGCATTTATTATTTTAAGCAAATAACACAGATAAATTGGTAAAATAATACCCTCCAAAAATTAAGTTGAGGAATAGAAGGAAATAACAAAAATCTTAATATTTAATGAAAAGTGGACATTGCTACAGGTAATTTTGTGCTATAAAGTTGCATAAAATTGGACCTTTTTTACATTTCACACTAAAAACATAAATCTATTTACTAATACTTTTCTACAAATTTACAAACCAAATCAAAACTAAATATCCATTTAGCAACCTTCAGTAAAATCAAGTCATATTTAAGGCACATGAATAGTTGATAAAAAGGGGCATTAAGCTATGACCTAGTTTGGTCAGTATCTCATTTTTAACACATTGGCTAGGTAGGTTACTCGCCAATTACTCATTCCAAGTCACTAGAGCGGCTTCAAAAACAAGGTTCGGTCACTAAAACTTGCCGAGTAACAACAATTGGGCACAGTCGTGTAACTCGGTGGGTCTTTTTCTTTTACATTTTCACCCTTAACCACCCAACCCAAGCCCTAGAAATTGAAAGAAGAATCGAGAGAACATATTGTCTAGGCCTGTTGGACTCGCTACAACTATTGGTTGTTGTTGCTATTGTTGTCGGTTGTTGCTGCTGAAACAAAACCTTCTTTTTCTTCCCTCCTCTTCATCTTTCATATTTCTAATGTTAACAAACCCACTTGTGGATTTTGTGGTCTCGCTTTACAAAATCATTTTTTCCAATTGATTTGAATCCAAAACTCAACTTATGTGTTATAAGCCTATGATTGCATACCCTTTTTAACATTAACAATTTATGTCAGTTGCAAAGTCATTCACTAGTACTAGTATGCTATAATTGCATACTCCCCTTTTGATTTTTATTTATTTATTATTTTTCTACATTTTGCCTTTTTTTTAACTCTACTTGTTTTAATGTTTGTTTGTTTCTAAATTGTATTTAGAATTAGAAATGTCTTCTTTGGTGTTTCTAAATTATATTTAGAATTAGAAATGTCTTCTTTGGCGGCATCAAATACCAATTATAGGAATAGACATATAAAAAAATATTGGGATGAATCATCCGAGTTTTGCCGATTACTTGGGTGTTAAACTGGCTATTCACTCCTCGACCGAGTAGTATGTGAAATACCCAGCATGTTGAACATCCAACCTTTGTTATTTGTACATTAAAAAAAATCTAATACACTCATGTTCAATAAATAACCATTGTGACATCCTGACTCCATGGAGGTGGAGGGGGCGAATGTGCTAGAAATGCGCCTATCCCATGCGGGTGATATAGGCATGAGTCGATTAGTCCCACGACAAGTGATTTGTAAGAGTTTGTCTTATCGATAATTGGTACTGAGGCCTTTGAGAGAAAAGCCCACGCCCAAAGGCCAAGATGAGGCCCAAGTCTTTTTGGGTGGTCAAGTAAGAGGCAATATTGGTATAATGTGGGGGCCTTAAACATGGCCTTGCCCTAGCGGGTCGTTACACACATACTCATCAACTTTTAATATTTCCATTGTTCCAAGTAAATTGTGGCAAGTAGTGGTATATATATAGAAAATGTTGATATACAAGGTAAAAAAAATGACTAAAAAATATAGTTAAAAAAATAATATTACAATCTACAGGCATGTCCCTTATTGGTTGTTTTCTAATCCACGTTGTGCAGTTACAACAACGTTACAAAGCTGATATAACAGTTAATGGAGGTGACCCATTACGTTATACATTATCACGTTATAGTATCACAGCTCCGATATAACGGCGTTATATGGCCGTTATTGAGATAACGTTTTTTTCAATCACGCCGTTTTAACGTTTTGTTCTAATAAATAAGAAAAAAATCAACCATTTCATTCTCGATCAAACCATAACCCTAGACTTATTGGAAAAAAGGACCAGAGCTCACCGTCGCCAATCAACAAAGAACCAGACCTCGCCATTTGACAAAGAACGAGGGAAGGGAAGAAGACGAAGAGTCAATCACACTCTATGTTGTTATCTCACTCTCATACGTAGGAAAGATGTTTTTTTATTAATTTTTTTGTTTTTGAATTTAATCTTATGAACATGATTTACTTTTTTTTACTCTAAATATATTAATACTTTGTGGGGTATTAAAAATACAATTAAAAACTATTCCATTATATCCCGATATATCCCGTTATAACCTATAACGCTCTTGAACCGTTATGGGTCCATTATCCGTTTTAACTGCATAGAATCCACGTGTTCGACAACTCATATTTGTGTTAGACATCAATACACATATCAGCGTCCTTGTTACATATAACTCCATTAGAGTTTCACATTTTGGATTCATGGCCCTTGATTTGGAAGATAAAAAGGACAATAGGCTTTTGTGCACAAGGAAACTCAAAACAGAAATCCAAATAGTATCTCTAATAAAAATCACACCAACAAAAACAAAGGTGACTTCGCAGCATAGACTTAAAATATAAGCACAACAAAATTCCATAATGTAACAATGATTAGCAAATATTTCTCATAAGACAAGTGAAAGAGAGATAACCTCCCATTCTTCAGTTGTGAGAGGTATAGTTGGATCTAGCATTGTGGTCACAACATCTACAAAAGGAACTCCAGCCACGGCTGCCTTAAATAAGTCAGGCCGCATGTTCAAAACAGCACCAATTAGCAGGCCTCCAGCACTCCTTCCTTCGATGCACAATTTTTCCTTTGAACAGTACTTTTTATCTATCAGATACTCAGCACATGAGATAAAATCTGTGAATGTGTTTTTCTTCTTCAATAGCTTCCCATTCTCATACCACTGCCTGCCCATTTCACCACCACCTCGAATGTGCGCTATAGCAAAGATAAAACCCCGATCTAAGAGAGACAGCCTTCCTGCCTGAAATACGGGGTCTATACAAACCTGCAAATATTATGACAGATTATGTGCCATCAACAAAACAAAATTTCACCTTACAGTGGTGAAAAAGGAGAAAGAGGTGCAGTGGTTCATTCCATGCTTTCTTCCAAGACACAAATTAAACTTGAGCCTAAAATGTTTTGTAGCAGTCAAAAGATCTGAGAAACATCAAAATTGTCAAAAGGGAAATAAGCAGACACTGATGGTGGTGCCTCCATACATAATATATCCTAAGTAATAAAACACAAAAATCTAATACCCTGGATAAGAAACCAAAAGAAAAGGTTTACCTATTGAATGCTCAAGTTATAAAGGAATGGTGCAGCAAATGTTAGCTAAAAATTTAGGCCCCATATGTATATGTGCCATGTTTTTATCTCTACAAATCAAACATTGCTCTACAGGACATATTTCTGTTATGGGTCAATCTGCTGTAAAGAAGTACAGCCTACCCGAGTGGCTACCAGTCACCATTTTTCTACAAGTTGGTCTGTCTGTCACACACTCTTTGAAGATGATACAAATCAAACAATACATTACCTCGTACGAACCATATCCATTAAGTAGTAATGGATCAGATCCATCAAGCTTTACAAGGTTCTTCCGATAAACAATTGAAATAGGAACTTGAGTGCCATCTGAGGCAGAAGACCATTTTCTCTCTGTCACATAATTTGAGGCATCAAAGCCACCTAAAACCTGTGGAACAAAGATAAATAATTAAAAACAAATAAATAAACACTTTTATACAACAGCATGTGCAAAGTTGAAATAGCATGATTTACATGTAACAATAGTTTTTCCCGCATGTCCAAGTCTAATGAAGCTCCCAAGGATTATAGAACTTCTTATGGTGTAAATCTAAAGTGGAAGCAATTTAGATTAATTAATCCAAAGGGAGCAATAAACACCAAACAAGAACTAGGGATATTTTTTTTGGTTTTCTTTTTTATTTGTTTGGAGGGGGCAAAGCAAGTGAATGGGCCCACCGTTTTAGAGAAATCAGACCAGAGCAGGAGATGGCCAAACCCTGGAATAGAAACACAACAAGGACTTGAGCTCTGGACACACCTAGCCTCCTAAGCATAAAGAGAGCACCAACTAGGGCTTTCTCAGATTCAGTCATTGATAGCAACTTAGCATCATTCTGCACTAAGGTGGAGGTTTCCTTCTTCAACAGGGGAGTGAAAAAATCCCTACATCACCAGGACCTTGAACAGAAGTAAGGTTATCAGCAGCTGGGTTGCACACCTTATATATGGATTCAAACTTGTAGCCATCAAGGAGTTCAAGCAATTCATTCACTCTATTCATCATACTTTCTGCAGGCCAAGGAGTTGGCAATGGCATCTCTCCATTAGCTACAGGCACAGCCTGCAAATTGTCTAAACAAAAGGCCAACCTCTGAATATTCAAGCTGTTTGACAGTTCACGCCCCTTCTTCATAGCTAATTGCTCAATGAAAAAAATTCTTCATTTCTGAACTATCCAAGAGAAGGAAGCCTTAACCCTTCCTTTAAAGTCCCTCATCACTCCACCAATACCACCTAGCTCACCTTTGACTGAACCATCTGCATTTAGTTTGTATTCTCCATCAAGACGGGGATCCCACTAGCAGTGCTTTTGGCACTTTGTATTTGTAACATATTGAGGTTGCAGGTTCCATTGTCAATAGAGAATTCTGAGAGTGTCTTCTACCTGTTTCACCTGATTATATATAATTTCTTCAAAGTTTCATATGATCTTATGAAACACACTTTCCTAGCATTAATTTTATTTTGAAATCTTCTCAAGTTCCTCTGTTCCCAGATATGGTACAGATCTGACTTCCTAACAGTTCTAAAGAAAAACTGTTGAAGAACTTTTCGCCTTGCCTTTGAGAAAACCCAAACCATTCATCCTGGTTATTGGCACCTCAGAGCCACCATCAAACTCTAGGCCTCTTCCTCCTCACACTCATTAAGAGCTCTCCTCAAAAGAAGGTTCAGTCCACCGCAAGCACGATCTCCTGCATAGAAACCTTGCACCTCCCCTCTGCTAAGACTAAAAACCAGAAGATTAAGCCTTGCCATGCCAGAAACATATTTTATCTCCTCTTCAAGAATGTGATCCACCCCTAGAGAGAAGGAACGCTTCATACTCAAAATTCCTTTCCACAAGCTTAAACAATATGACCACAAAGGATTTAGGGTCCAAGTATTACCACCTCCATCTTACTTGGCCTTAATAACCCGCCTCCATAAGATATCCAGCTCCTTGTTATATCTCATAGCCACTTCCCCATGAAGGCTAGATTCATCATTTTGAATGTTTGAACACCCAAACCCCATTTTGTTTTTTGGCTTTTTGGGAGAGCAATTAAATCCCATCTAGGATGTTGACATCTTTTACCGCCCTCCACTCTACCTCAAAAGAAGTCCTTGGCTATTTGCACCACTATGTTGGCATCGGACATCGGGATAGAGAATAAGAACATATGATAAATGGGAATGTTTGCCAAAGCACTCTTGCCTAGAACAAGTCTCCTTCCTTTTGATAACAACTTTCTCTTCCAGGAATCCAATCTCCTACCCAAAGTTTCCATAACCGGATCCAGAATTCCCTAGCACTACAGTTATCCCCCAACAGAAGGCATATATATAGGCACAAGGGATTCTGAACCCCGCAACGCATAATAGAAGCTGCTTGAGCCACTATATATAACTGTTGAAGTACCTATTTGCTATAATTTTCGCTTCTAGATCTAGGACTTTGCATAAGATTTTGTGTTTCAAACTCTTGGTTGATCAAGAGACACAAATGTTACAAGACTTATAAACAACCAGAGCGTAGTTGTCCTTTACCATTAGCCCAATCATCGTTGTCCAAAGAAACATCGATTTAGGGATTAAAGATGGATTTGAAAGAAGTGAGTTCTAAATTCTAATTAGGGGGTGTAAAGTCAAATGACCTTTTAAATTACCTTGTTTCAAAGAACAAGCCCCTACTTCTAATAACACATCCCATGGTTTTCACACTATATATTGAATATTGATATGTTTTATATCAAACTCATGCTCATCCAATGCATTTAAGCTCCTCCAATATGATATAAAGTCTGAAATTATATCTCCCATGAGTTTTGCCACTTTTCGTTTTCCAAACATGAATCCTATTCTCTTCAAGTCTCATAGTGTCGAGTGATCAAATTGAAATCTTTACTTAGAAAATGCAAGAGTAGATATGGGATAGCAAAATGTTGCACATTTCAGTAGCTCGTGGGGCCTTTGGAACAGATCAAACTTCCATTAGAAACCTCCATTTAATCCTTGATTCCTTCAAAAAATCCAAATCTTACTGCAATTGAGTTTACATCATACGGAGTTATTATTTACAAAAAAGAAGCCAGACAGAAAACAAGAGGAAACAACTTACAATGAGTAAATACATTGGAAAAACTTTTCCTCTGACCATTATAGGGAATCATTCATGTTAAGAACAAACAAACTAAGACTTTATGTTGCTTTGCAAAAGATGAAAACAAATGATCTAGGTCACTTACCGTTTCAAGCTTTTTCAAAACAGAAACACCTGTAATCATGTCATAATCATATACTGATGGAGGTGTCCTCAATGAACTGTACAAAAATCGTAATATACTTGAAGAAAATTGTGATTCTGCAGGGTCCACCGAGTATGTAGGATCAATAAAATCAACAGCCTTGCTATTATCCAACTTAGTGATTGGTTGTCCTTCAGTTGGAAGATTATAAACAATTATTTTTGGTAGACCATCTTCACGCTCATACACAACAAGATGATCAGTAAAAAGTTGTATGTCCTGTATTTTTACACTGGGAAAAACCACAACTGTGTAAGGTTTTAGTCAGCCAAAATTATGCATCAAGTTACTAAATACATCTGAAAAGCACACAGTACATATATTATAATAGTGCTCACAGCACATTTCTTATAGAGCTCGAACTGAACTTGCCAAACTTTAAAATGACTGCAAAAGATAAATGAGGTTTCCTGAATGGTCAACTCAATCCATTGAGAATCCTGGTGAGAACTCAGAACTTTCCTTTAGTTTCCTAAAGGCTCTTTAAGATACCTTAAGAGCCTTTCAAATTAAATGATTAAATTAAATCAACAAATGGAATGATGAAGGGTGGAACCAATGTTATGTGCCAATGGTGTTATGGTCGAGTGGTTAGGGCTGTGTGGGTTAATCCCCCACGTCCTAGGTTCAAGACCCACCGGCGGCATGGTTACTTTCTTATGGTGTTGACCTGTAGGTCGCACCTTGTTGATAGGTTATGGGATCCTATAAAAACCCAGCTCGCTTTCCAAAAAAAAAAAAAAAGGAACCAATGTTATGTCCATATGTGGACATATTACATTATGTATAATCCCTGCAGAATACAATAACAACAAACTTTTGTCCAATAAACCACTCATAGTAGATTTCATTCATAATAAAAAGGCAGTGAAAAGTTTGCAGGAACAGACTGAATGACAATAATATATACAGAGATTACAAGTTGAACAGTTTGAACCAATTAAAAGATGCATTCACTCAATCGAACTCTAGGAAGAACTCCCCAGGTTGAACCCCAATGTGATAACAGACATACACACCTAAGCTACAGGGGATGAGCCAGGAATTTATTTTGTGTGGGGCCACACAAAAAGTCAAAAGTTTCACTATAAGTTGTAAGGCGCAATTACCTCTAAATTTCTTCATTATATGCTGTGTGTTTTCTTCTTAACGAGTGTTCAAAACATAATGCATTTTCTTGCTTCTTCCTTGCATTATATTAGTTTCCTTTAATCATATAATCCAAGATAACATATATCAATATATTAAAATAGTTTATTTTAATATATTATATGAACTTCATCATGTTAAAGAAAAATCATTTTATACGATGAGTTTTCATGTTATACACACACAAAACATATAGTTAATTTTAATAAGATAGAAGTACATACTAATATACTATATCAAAATAAATAAATAAAATTGAAATGATAAAAATCTAATTTATTGTTTTTTTGTAAAGGTAATATTTCATTGCAAACACAAAAGGTTACAATGAATCCTGAGATGGTGACGAGCACCACCTTACAAGAAAGACAATTACATTGTATCAAGAAATCCTTCCCCCATACCCACAGACCACCAAAATTAATAATCCCTGCCTTTGCATTGTCTACCATTTCTTGCTCAAAGTCAAAGACCAAGACCTCTTGGATGGAAAATCAAAGACTTGTGGTATGTGTATATACTAAATAAACAAAATCGGAATCAGGATGATCCAGAAAAATAACTCATCAAATGATAATGAAAATGTTTCCACAATATCTTATTAGCAATTCATTTCTTATAAAATATAGAGACAATTAACTAGCCTTATGTTACCCTCAAATTTTACCTTAACCAGGATTAGATGGATATGGCGCAACCACCATGTTATCTCCCAAATAATCTAGGACTCCAATGTATACAGTGAATCTTTCAAAACTTGGTTGGGCACTTGCCCAACCCCAAGACAATGTACCTCCCCATGGCAGGCTATATCTTATTTTCCCCCAAAAAAAAATGGAATTCCTCTCACTCTCACAACATATTGCCACCAAACCTGCAATTAACAATCTATCCCATAGCCAATTTCGAACTTCCCATTTTGCTGACTGTGCGGCCAGGTTAGCAACTGTTGAACTTGGACACCAATATTCATCATCTAAGAGGGAAGATCGAATATCCATTGAGCTGTGTTTCACATAAACAACAGCGAATTGGTGATGATCAAACCTCTTCGAATAGGTAGTCAAATGTGAGTGTTCGGCTGTTCACCCATGTGCTATTGTTCATGCTAGGAAACTTGCCTTGTAGGAACCTGACTTCTCAATAAGAACTTGGCTGAGAGCTCAATACTAACACGGGCACCAGTACCGACATCTGCATCTGACACAAATACAACGTGTTGACACTTAGGCTACAAAAGCCACCAATTCAAGAACATGCTTGGACATTATCATATTATTTGTTTTTTAAGCTATAAACTTTGTTTTATAGTTTAGCCGTTTACAAATATATATATATATTCAAAGTTAATATTTGATTGCAATTTATAGGAAAATTATAATGAATCCCTAGTAGTTAAAGCACCCCATACAATACAACTAATTTATTTGAGCTCATTCGAGGCCAACCCCACACTCTTCCCCCATTGACCCACTCAACCAGGTCATTAGTCTTGTAGTTCTCTCCCCATATGAAACCAAACACATCCTGAATCAAACCAAGAGGATCTCCTAGGTCTATAGCGGATTCACTAACGGATTTCAATGAGTGGCTCCTCACCTAAGAAGTATCCCTGTCTTCCACCACCAGATCGTACCACCTCTTGGTTTTCTTTGCTTTTATCACTATGTTTAATTTTGTCAGCTACCAGATTTAGTGCTAACTGTTTGGCCTTTTTAGTCAAGGTGCCCATTTCGTCTTTGGGTCGTATATTGTCCCTACAAAACCGCACCTACAAAGGTGTGGGTTTTTAGCTCAATAAATTGGACCTGGTGGGGACTGAACCTCTTACCTCTAATACAATCTATCAGAGCTATTAGGGCTATTATTGTTGAGCCGAAAGGCATCGGTGTCGAGTGCATGTTGACATATAATAGTCCTCCCTCGCATGACTGTCTAAGCATGTGGGACACAATCTTAACAACTCACTCTCAAACCATCGATATTGTTTCTATTTCACTACCTAAGTAGAGGTGTGGGGTTTTAAGCTCATATAAATCGTCCAATAAATTTGACCCTCAAGGATCGAATACCTGACCTCTACTACCATCTGCCAACGCTCTTGACAGTATGCCATAAAGATTCTGATGCCCAAAGAGTGCATGTTAACACCTAATAACCTCCCCTCTGACGATTGTCTCTAAGTGTGGGAAACTTCAACTAGCATAGCCATCATCCTTATCCATTAGGCACTTTTCCAGTACACCACCTAGCAACCATCACTATTCCTCAAACTAGGCTTCTTTCCAATGAGGCGTCATATTTTGTATGTTGGCCGTTCCATGCTTGACGCCTCCATGGTACCTAATACTTCCCCAATGGCAATTGATTGAGATTGAGAGGCAAAGAGAACTTCAGTGCCACTTTCATCATCTAGATCTTCAATTTGGCTCATCACCGCCATAGCCACTCGAGTTGTTGATACTGGAAAAATCATGGAACTCCTTGACATACATTCTTTATTGAATATGGCTACCCACTTTTCTGCTTCTTCGTCAATTCATCGGCACATGAATTCACAGGGAATGCTACCATAAGAATGGTAGTAAGTTGTCTGGGTGCAAAATGGGCAAAGTGTCGACAACCACTTTGGGAGTCCCTAGAGTCACTACGAAATTGAGGCATTTTGTTTTGTTTTGTATAGTTTGTGAGGGACTAGACAAATATGTCATAATTGAACAATTATAAATGTAAATATAATTCAAACATCAATCAACTTAGATAATTCCTAAGTGAACAAGCATAAATATATTTATTCAAATACAATTTACTTGAATTGATGTTAGTTGTTAATCAAGAAATATGCTCACTTAGGCTTGGGAAGCAATGTTCATGTTAAACACTATTAAGTTGATTAGTTATAATTAAACACTGCTTATTTATCTATAACTAAGCTTTTAGTTATTATTATTAAGTTGTTACAAGCTATTAACTGCCCAATTGAGACATGCCACAACCAAGATGTTGCCTTGTGGCGCCAAGAAGTGCCAAAAAATTTAGCATCTATTTGCCTCAACACTTGTGTATTACCAACACCTAGTTGTAAAATCACCCTCTGACAGGGACCTACTTGTATCCACCAAACTATGGTGTTGTTGAATAGATGGGTATATAATAGTAGTTATATCTCTACCACATTTTCCATAATATAAAATATATCTATAAAGAGTTTAACAACTCTTAACATACGTGGAAAACTTCATGCATTTACACGGAGTGTCCAAAGACTGCAGAGCTGTCGTATACAATACGTATCGGAAATGTGACTTTTTATGGGAATTTAATTGTTGTTGGTACAAAGCAATACTATTACATCCTCCAAGTTTTATCTTATCATCCAAACAGGCAGTCCAATCAAGAGTCCTCCTTCGACACAAGAAAACCCTTCAAAATAAGGCAATATGGTAAATTCAGGAGAAATATCAACAACCTGCAACTGAAAGGGAAACGATTCACCAATCATTGAATGTGGCGTAGTGCACAGGACAATAACTTCAACCTAGTAGTTTTTGGTTTAAAGGGGGGGATCCAGTACGAATGGGATCTGTTACAGTGTGTGTATATAGCTGTCAATTAGGTTAATTGTAGAGATCCTAAATTGATATAGTTTCCTAGAATAACCTCAATAGTTTGTATATAAATACATGCTATATTCTCAATATAATATACGAAAGAGAGTATTCTCTTAATCTCTGATTACATGGTATCAGAGCTACTTAGGGTTTGAGATTAAAAATTCGAAATTTGAAGTTAGGGCATAATCTTCGAAGTTCGAAGTTTGGTTCTCACCGCCGTCAGAACTCCCAGGCCGCCAGATCGACTCCTTCAGCACCAACAGACGTCGTTCGACTCCTCCAGGCACCAACAGATCCAGCCTCCGTTCGACGACTCCTTCAGTCGACTCCTCCAGTCGATCATCTCCTTCAGTCGACTCCTTCAGTCGACTCCCCCAGTCGATCGTCTCCTTCATTCGACTCCTCCAGTCGACTCCTCCCGTCGATCGTCCCTTCCAGCCGCTGCTTCCAGTCGATGCTTCCAGTCGCTGGCTGCCTCCAGTCGACGCTTCCAGTCGCTGCTTCCAGTCGTTCCTTGCTTGTCTGTGTCCAGTCGATCCAGTCGATTGAAGGTGACCTTTTTGCAAGCCTATTTCCTGATTTCTCTTGATTTGGGGGAGATTTTGCACAACCCTATTTGTCAAAATTCGATTTTGGAGGTTTTTCATTCCGAGTTCTGACCTATTTGACCTGTTATGGCTGAGACAAAGTCAGTAGTTGTATCTGATCTGATTCCTGTGATGTCTAAAATTACGGACCATAAGTTAAATGGTTCGAATTATCACGACTGGAGTAAGATTGTTCGTCTTTATTTGCGAAGTATTGACAAAGATGACCATTTGACTAATGATCCTCCTGAGGATTCACGGCAGACCTGGCTCAGGGAAGATGCTCGCTTGTTCCTTCAGATTCGGAATTCTATTGATAGTGAGGTAATTGGCTTGATCAATCATTGTGAATTTGTTAAAGAACTAATGGATTATTTGGAATTTTTGTACTCTGGGAAAGGGAATATCTCTCGCATGTATGAGGTTTGCCAAGCATTCTACCGTGTGGAAAAACAAGATCAGTCCCTTATCAACTACTTTATGGCATTTAAGAAAACGTATGAGGAGCTTAATATGTTGCTGCCATTTAGCCCTGATGTGAAGGTTCAACAACGCCAACGGGAGCAAATGGCTATCATGAGTTTTCTAGCAGGGCTTTCTCCTGAATTTGATTCTGCTAAGGCACAAATTCTTTCTGGGTCTGATATCTCCTCTTTACAAGATGTCTTTAGTCGTGTTCTCCGCACCGAGAGTACTCCCACTGTTCCGCTTAGTGGTGCTTTGATAAGTCGAAATAACAGCTATGCGCCTGGGAGACCGTCTAATCACAGTGGACACAAAGGAGGTAGCTCACAAGGGTTTGAAACTCGCGCGCCGGATTCTGAAAGTATTATTTGCAACTATTGTAAGAAGCCGGGCCATACCAAGTTTGACTGTCGAAAGCTACAGTTTAAAAATCGGCAAAAACACTCCGCTCATGTTGCGATCACTTCTGATGCCTCTGACAAATCAGTCCTTATCTCTGCTGATGAATTTGCCAAGTTCTCAAAGTATCAGGAATCACTCAAGTCTTCCTCTCCTTCTGTCACAGCTATTGCCGATTCAGGTAAACCCGATGTTTGTCTTCTTTCATCATCCTCCAAGTGGGTCATTGATTCTGGTGCCACAGATCATATGACAGGTAATTCTAGTATATTTTCTTCTTTTCAATCCAATGCTTTTACCTCTACCGTCACTTTAGCCGATGGGTCACCATCTTGTGTTCGCGGGTCTGGCACCATCAATCCTACCCCCTCGCTATCTTTGTCCTCTGTCTTACATTTACCTAATTTATCCTTTAATTTGCTCTCTGTAAGCCAGCTTACTCGTCATCTTAACTGTTGTGTCTCATTTTACCCTGATCATTGTTTATTTCAGGATCTTATGACGAAGAAGATTATTGGTAAAGGACATGAGTCTGGAGGCCTCTACATTCTTGATACATCGGTTCCGAGTTCTATTGCTTGCTCCAGTGTCACGTCTCCTTTCGAGGCTCATTGTAGGTTGGGTCATCCGTCTCTCCCTCTACTCAAAAAAGCTTTGTCCTCAATATAATAAGGTGTCTTCACTAAATTGTGAGTCATGTCAGTTTGCCAAACATCATCGTCTTAGTTCGAGTCCTCGAGTCAATAAACGTGCTAGTGTTCCTTTTGAATTAGTTCATTCTGATGTTTGGGGTCCTTGTCCTATTTTGTCTAAAACTGGATTTCGGTATTTTGTTACATTTGTGGATGATTATTCTCGAGTTACTTGGTTATATTTGATGAAAAAACGATCTGAGTTGTTTTCTCTGTTTTGTGCGTTTTGTGCTGAAGTTAAAACTCAATTTAATGTTTCCATTCAAACCTTGCGAAGTGATAACGCTAAAGAATATACACAAGCTTTATTTCAGTCTTATATGACTCAGAATGGCATACTTCATGAAACTTCGTGTGTTGATACACCATCCCAAAATGGTGTGGCAGAACGTAAAAACAGACATCTTCTTGAAACAGCACGAGCTCTCTTATTTCAAATGCATGTTCCTAACCCTTTTTGGGCCGATGCAGTGTCTACAGCATGTTTTCTCATTAATCGCATGCCATCCTCTGTTCTTCATGGTGAGATACCTTACAAAATCCTTTTTCCCGATAAGTCATTGTTTCCTGTTGACCCGAAGATATTTGGTAGCACTTGTTTTGTTCGGGATGTTCGTCCACATGTCACTAAACTAGATCCCAAGTCTTTGAAATGTGTTTTCCTCGGTTATTCTCGTCTTCAGAAAGGTTATCGGTGTTATTGTCCCAATCTTAACAAATATCTGGTCTCAACTGATGTTACCTTCCTGGAAGACATACCTTATTTTCCGTCTCCGCTCATTCCCACTCGCCAGGGGGAGGATGATGATTTGTTGGTCTATTCTATCACATCCTCAGCACCTGTCTCCGCACCAGCTCCTGTCTCGGACCCAGCTCCAGTGAAGCCTCCTATTATTCAGGTTTACTCCAGGAGTCAACCTCTTGATTCTTGTCCTGCACTTGCTCCTTCGTCATCAGATCCAGTCCCGAGCAATGATCTTCCTATTGCATTACGCAAAGGTAAACGCCAGTGTGCTTATCCTATTTCTTCATTTGTTTCTTATAATAATTTGTCGTCTTCCTCTTGTTCTTTTATTGCTTCCCTTGATTCTACCTCTATTCCTAAAACTGTTCGTGAAGCCATATCTCATCCTGGTTGGCATAATGCAATGATAGAGGAGATGAATGCTTTAGATGACAATGGTACTTGGGACTTGGTCGATTTACCCTCAGGAAAAAGGGCTATAGGTTGCAAATGGGTCTTCGCAGTTAAGGTCAATCCGGATGGGTCAGTTGCCCGATTGAAAGCACGTCTTGTCGCTAAGGGCTATGCTCAAACCTATGGGGTGGATTACTCTGACACTTTCTCTCCTGTTGCAAAGTTGACCTCTGTTCGGTTATTTATTTCCATGGCGGCTTCCATAATTGGCCTTTACATCAGCTTGATATCAAGAATGCTTTTCTTCATGGCGATCTTCATGAGGAGGTGTATATGGCGCAACCTCCTGGTTTTGTTGCTCAGGGGGAGTCAGGGCGAGTTTGTCGTCTTCGAAAATCTTTATATGGTTTGAAACAGAGTCCTCGTGCTTGGTTTGGAAAGTTTAGTCAGGCTGTTGAGAAATTTGGTATGATGAAAAGCAAGTCTGACCATTCTGTATTCTACAAACGATCAGCAGCTGGTATCATTCTGTTAGTTGTGTATGTGGATGACATTGTCATTACTGGGAATGATACTAAAGGAATCTCATCTCTTAAATCTTTCCTTCATACTCAGTTTCACACGAAGGATTTGGGGGTGTTAAAGTATTTCTTAGGAGTTGAGGTCACTCGGAGTAAACGAGGTATCTTTCTATCTCAGAGAAAGTATGTTCTTGACTTATTAACTGAGACAGGAAAATTGGGAGCAAAGCCTTGTAGTGCTCCAATGACTCCAAATGTGCAACTTACCGATGTTGGGGAACCATTTGCAGATCCTGAAAGATATCGAAGGTTGGTTGGGAAGTTGAATTACCTTACTGTGACTCGTCCAGATATTGCATACTCAGTCAATGTTGTCAGTCAGTTTCTGTCATCTCCGACAATTCATCATTGGGCAGCGTTAAAGCAAATTTTGGGTTACTTGAAAGGAGCACCAGGACGAGGTATCGTGTATGAAAATCACGGGCACACTCATATTGAATGTTTCTCAGATGCTGATTGGGCAGGTTCCAAAATGGATAGAAGATCCACTTCAGGTTATTGTATCTTTGTTGGTGGAAATTTGGTCTCATGGAAGAGTAAGAAGCAAACCGTTGTGTCACGATCCAGTGCAGAGTCTGAATATAGGGCTATGGCCCAGTCTGTGTGTGAGATAATGTGGATATATCAGCTCTTGACTGAAGTAGGACTTAAAGCTACAGTACCAGCGAAATTGTGGTGTGATAACCAAGCTGCTCTTCATATTGCTTCTAATCCTGTGTTTCATGAACGGACTAAGCACATTGAGATTGATTGTCATTTTATTCGTGAGAAAATTCAACAAGGCTTGATTTCTACCGGATATGTGAAAACTGGCGAACAACTTGGGGACATCTTCACGAAAGCCTTACATGGGGTTCGGGTTGACTATCTTTGTAACAAGCTGGGCATGATTAACATTTATGCTCCAGCTTGAGGGGGAGTGTTACAGTGTGTGTATATAGCTGTCAATTAGGTTAATTGTAGAGATCCTAAATTGATATAGTTTCCTAGAATAACCTCAATAGTTTGTATATAAATACATGCTATATTCTCAATATAATATACGAAAGAGAGTATTCTCTTAATCTCTGATTACAGGATCAAAGCCTAATAAAGATGGTCGTTGAAAAAGTCAAGGTACAAATTATAAAAGATAAAAACAAAAGCCATGATATATATTAATAAACAAGAAGTTTTCATTAATAAAGGGAGCTAGCAATCGGTGGGAAAGGTCACACTATTTCTATCTTGTACAATTATCCCCCCAGTCAAACATAAATGAGATGTAAGAATCTCTGAAAATACCCCATGTATGACCCAAAACCCGGGAGTAACCAAGTCTATCAAACAGCTATGGACAGATTTATGAAAACTAAGTTTGTCTCTCTATCCATATAATCATGCAAAGACATGAAGAATTCTAGTCCATACCCATTTACCTGTACAAGACAGATTAAACCAACCCCCACCCCCACATGAGTAGATGACAAGAAATCTGCCCATTGTGTGATAGAAGAAATTGTATGAGCATTATGGAGGCATTACCTCTCAATTTTTTGTGTGAAGTCACAAGTGAGCAGAAGGTGATCAATGGTTTTATGCATTGCCACATAGCACACAATGATTTGGAATCATCAACCCTCTACTATTGATGTTGTCCACTATGAGCAGCTTGCCTTGAAAAACAATCCTTGAATAACAAGCCCTAGGAGAATGACTTTTAACCAAATGAGTTTGCCAAGTCTGTGAGATCTCAACTTTTCATCACTGAACTTAGTTTGAGATAATGTTATAGCATTCTCTAAAATAGAAGGAATTGTCTTTCCCCTCCCACAGCCATCTATCATTTTCATCATCCAATTGAATATGTTCTGTCAAGTGCAGTTAGTTAGCAATTTGTGGAAACTCCTAGTCATTGAGGTTCCTTTTGAGTTGAAAATTTGATAAAGTCTGTATGCTGCCATTACCACCTGAGATTATGAAGAACTCTCTGATCTTGCGTTGCTTATTGCTGCAAGCATTTTAGATGGGTGGAAACTGCAGTTTGAGGGGTTGTGTGCTCAATCATTTGTCCTCCCAAAAGCTGATTTGTCCCTCGTCATGATCTTCAAATGAGATATTTTTCGCTAGCAAGTGTTTGTGACTCGTGATACTTTTCCAAAGAGAGCATCCATAAGTGGAGGTATGAGCTTGAGCAAGCCATTCAGCAAGCCTGGCCTCATACTTAGCAGAAATAACTTTCCTCCAAAGTACATCAACTTCTAAACAGAATCTCCAAATCCATTTGATAAGTTGAGCTTTGTTGAATTCCTTCATTGTTCACCCTGTAGCCATGGATCATATCCAAGTCTTAATCTCTTGGCAACATTGAAGTGAGACCTTGGACAGCCAAGACAAAGAGAAGTGGGGAGAGAGAAACCCCTTGTCTAACACCCCTAGTGGCTTTGGGTTCCATTCACTGAAATAGAAAACGAGGTCACCGATATGAACCCACTTGTTCCACTAGGTTCACATGCCAAACTTGCGCATTGTGTCCAATAAAAATGATGTTATTTAGCATGTATTATTGGAGTAGGTACGCTAAGTATAGAAATATTTAAGAGAAGAGTTGAGTTTATTGTCTTAGTTTGGATTGTAACTTCAAGAAAACTACAATTATTAGTATAAATAAACTAGAGTATCTTTTTCCTTCGTTTTAGATCTTAATTAATCTATTTACACGATGTTATCTACTGCGCCTGATCTAGCAATTAGTATAGAGCAAAAATACTTTGGGGAGGTTTCGACGAATATTTTGAACTACACATGAACAGGGTAAAGAGAACAGAAGGGAGAAGGGAGGTGAACACGAAGATGGCGTCTCGTCAATCCAGAATGGAGGTGAACAGTCAACAGAAGGAGATCGACCAAAGGGCGCCGAAGGGGTTCGAAACCACGCACGTGCGACCTGCCACCACGTTGTGCGGGTGGTCTGGCGGTGATTTTCGAGGGTTCCTCGTTGCAGGGTGACGAGGTGTTGGTTCGGTGCTTCCATCTCGTTATTGTTGTGCACATAATGACTTTTTTGAGTTTTTGTGTCTTTCAGTTTCTTCTTTTCTTTCTTCCGAAGCACCGGAGGACGATGTTGCTTGGCAAGAACACAATATTTTTTGCACTCGATGCAGTTGTAGGGGAAAGATTTGTTGTATGATCATTGATAGAGGATTCAGTGAGAACTTGGTTTCCAAATTAATAGTGGATACCTTAAGGTTGAAGGAAGACCCACCTTTCGAAGAAGGCAAGAGCGACCACGAAGACTTATTTTTACCTGGATATTATAATATTTATAAGATTTGTTGTCTTGAAGATCATTCCCATGAAAAATTTTGGTCGAAATGTTGCCTACTTTAAAATTAAAAATAGTAAATAATTTATATAAAAAAAAAAAGAGTTTTGAGTGCTACTTGACGGTAACTAGCCAAAAAAGGGTCAACAATAAAAATAGGTTATGGTTTTGCCTCCCTATATTGGCGTATAGAAATGGACTAGCATAAACTCAATTTGTTCGTATTCGTTTAAAACTAGCTAAATTAAAAAATTTATTTCTTTTTGGTGTGAAGTGCCTAGTTATGGCGATCTTCCTTACAAAATGCTCAACTTCCTTGATATTTCTATCCGCATAAAAACTTATATTAGAATCCAAGATTTCAACTGTGACAAGAGTGAGCAGTGCCTAGAGATGGTGGCTTAGATGATGAACTGAGGGACTAATCACCATCAAGGAGATCATGAGCTAGAGCTGATTGAGAGGATAGATGTGACTTCAGAGGACTTGAGTGATCCTTTGATTGGTTGGGTCCTTGTGTGGGGCAGATCTTATGGCTCAACAATAGTTGCGTATATATTGGGGTGATGGAGATTGTTGTTAGGCTTGTCATTTCCATTAAGGAAAACGATACCATCTCTCTCCTGAGATTGATCAAGCACGACGCCATGAGAGATTGCAAGGGGTCTTTATAGAGGGGAGGGTGAAACAAAAGAGTGTTAAATGGAAAAGAACTGAAAGGTGCAGAAAAAGTGGTTTGCAGGAACGGGGATGAAGTTTGAGATTGGTTTCGAACGTGAATTTAAGAAAAATCTGGTGTAAAGGAGAATAAAAAGGGACGGGATAGAGTTGAAGATCGATGATGAAGTTCCATTTCTTGGCTTAGAATGTTAAAGAGTAAGGTAATCCTCTCCATACTCTCTCTTCCTTTCTTCTTTCCATCTTTTCTTCTATCCTTTCGCCAATTGACCTAAACACTTTGTTTGAGAGTCTCATAAGTTAAACACACAAATAATTTCAAAAAGAGGTGTGTTCACCATTTGTGACATTAAGAGCAACGAAATCAACTTGCATGGACATAATGACTTTTCAAAGGCTACATCTGTGGGGAGTGTTAATTACTTTGTATGCCAACCCGTCTTATAACTACCATACTTCTCATACTTCTTAGCTGTAACAAACTTCCAAAGAGCATGAAACTCGTGAATACAACCCCCACACGCTTTTTCAAATGTAAAATTCATTAATGCCAACAAAATTTGATTACATGGCTAGGGCAAGGCAGCCTTAAAAGCGTTAAGGCCCTAAGATTTACACATTCCAATTAGCAAACAGAGACCCGAAGTACACTCCCTTAAAAGATGGATAATGAGATATCCAACACCATAATAAAATTAAAACCTCATTAATGATTGTCTCCTTATTTGAAACCTTGTTCGAAAGAAAATTTGGCATTTCTTTCCAGCCATATAACCCAGCAAATTGCAAATGGAACTAAATTTCAAAAAATATTTCCTTTGGGGGTTAAATAAGGCATTTTTACCTAAACCCATTTTCCCAATAAGGCCCTATTCCTGATTTGATTCATTTGATGCCCAAAACCCCTTTCTCTTTATCTATGCACTCTCTGCGCCATGAAATACGATATCATTTCTTAGCATTAGGCTTGGTCTTGAAAATCCCCCATTAGCTTTGCTGCTTTTGTTGGGATCATTATGAGCTTCGCTACTTTTGTTGGGATCATTATAAGGGAAATCGTCAAGATTTGCAGACTTGCAAAGATCAAGTTAATAAGACTAAGCGACCTGGCTTGCTGATAAGTTTGCATTACCCACTCGATCCACAACATTTTACCATACCTGCTCAGACTTGTAATATGCTCCTAAGGGGAGTTCGAATTACTCAGTTGGGAAAGATCCAACCTTACACTACAGCTATAATATCAGCAAGTGGTAGAACATTTCATGCACCTCCAGATAGATATGCAGCACTTTATGTAAATTAATGCGTAAACCAGACGGCTTTGAACCATGAGAGAATTATCTTCAGATTTTCAATTTGGTTCGCTTGGACATTCAGCATGACTAGTGTGTTGTTTGCAAGCTATAGCACAAAAAGGGTGGTTCCTCCATCTTTGATATCAAATGCAGAAAGCAACCATTCATGACAGGCCTCAAGTATCAACATCCAAAGCACTTAACTACGACAAAAAGATGAGTGGAGAGAGAGGATCTTCCTGGCTTTTTTTTTTGTTTTTTTTTTTAAGGTAAAGTTTATTGATACCAATAGAACTCCGGAACAAAGCATGGTAACCTTAAAACAAATGATGTTCATTTTCAATACACAACCCTTTAAAAGATGGGTGATATGATACCCAACTACATAACAAAATGATTCAAGATCTCCGTAGTGTTTGGAACTTTTGAAACACCTTTAACGGAGCCATTAATTTTGATATAGAAGTTACCCAGACAAGCAAGATTTGATCCAACCACTCCATTTCATTTCAAACCCCATTCCTCCTAAACATATAGTCAAAAGGCTGCTACTAACACTGTCAAGGGGATTTGCAAAATCCTGCTTGCACATAATTTCAGGAGGGCCTCTAGAGTTTCTCTAGTCAAGGACCAATCCATGAGCTGTCTGATGGGGGATGTCGCCCATTTGAGAAGGCAAGATAATGTGCTGCAGAGTTTGTCGAAGTCTAGAGGCCAGAACTTTGGCTATGATCTTGTATGAACAATTCAAGAGACTAATGAGTCTGTAATCATAGTTTTCACTTCCAGCACTTAATGAAAAATTCAATCTGTAACCCATAGATCCCAGAGGACACATCAATCATAAGATTATTCATCCCACAGATCACTTCAATTTCTATAATAGATTTAATAATGCTTGGTCATTTGATAATTTTACAAACTTGGTTCCCCACCACCCCTCCAAGGCTTTTTTTTATATCTTGGACAACTCTATGCAGGAAAGAAATCACCTGCAATGAAACCAGATCCTTCTCTACCACGCATGTCCCTCAACCCCTAGCACTTCAATTGAATCTTTTATATTCCTATGCTTTGCTAACTAAAGAAAAAGCTTCGAGTAAAAGTCAATGTATCATATCTACCCCATGCCATTCCTGACTTTCTCTTCAAATTGATAAATCTCTCTTATAGTAATTTGTCAAGATCCACTTTGCTTGCCTATCTCTGATTCCACTAATCTGGAGTGAGATTTCAGACTTCTTCTGTATTATCTAAATAAATCCTCCAGGCTCTGGTTTTGATAGTATCTGACTTGCCAAAAACCAACTTGTTCCATTCCTTGAGACATAAGTAACTTGACTTTATTGCATAATATAAAGCCTGTGTGTCTCTCAATGTCTATACTTGCCCAACTCTCCGTAATGAATTTGTTGAATAGTTTATGCTCAACCTGAAAGGATATGGGTTACTCAAACTCATGCAGGGTTTAAGTACAATGTTATGATCAGACCCTGTTTTAAACATTAACCACTCACGGTAGTCAGTAGTCCCCAAATCCATCAATCCAGACTATATTAGCTAAGAATCTGTGGATCCTACTACTTAGAGTAGAAGTAGATCTCAGGCTAGACCATGTGTAGTTTCCACCTTTGAGTGGGAATAGGCTGTAGAAGGACAAATATCCCTCACAACAAATAGACTGTCGAAAGACAAGTTCAGACTCACAGCCTAATGATGCATACAAAATGTAAGATGCTTTCGATAGGGATCCAGTTCAGTGTACAAGTATGATGTCAGTTAAAAACAAAAAATGAATCAAAAAGTTATCAACACAAGAAGACATCCAGTTCTCTTCTAGAATGTTTAGCAGGGATTGCATTGTTCATGAATCATACTAGCAACACATGATGTACATGTACACCATTGTGGGGAGCTAGTGTTGTTTTTCCACTGTTGACTACCCTTTTTCCTTCTCACTTTAATTCAATATAAGTTTTTCTGATTAAAACAAACACAAAATAAATAAAGGTAAAAATTATTAGTTACAAAAACAAAACAGAATACAGGAGAGCATGCAGTCTTACAAGAATTAACAACCCAAACCCCAATTGGCATACAGTGAATCAAAGAAAATCCCCTTGAAAGAGGGGGGATGAGACCCCCAAACCCCAAGTGTAACCAAAGGTCCAAAATATCCCTAACAATACCTCTGAAGTCCTACTTGTGGTTGTTGACAATCCTTGCATTATGCTATTTCCACAAAAAACTAACAAATAGCAAATAGGGATTTCAAAAAAGACAGACTAAAGTAGTAGAGGGATTTGAAACTAAGAAAGAACTAGAGCTCATAGGTTTCACTGAGGCACACTTCAAATTATAGTTGATTAGGAAATCATACTAGCACACTTCAAATGGTAATTGGCTAAGAAATCATACCCATGAACCCCCTCTTCATATTTATTTGCATGGACTTAAAAAGAAAATCAACTCGTGCTACTGCTAATAGTTGCAGTTCAAACCCCAACCATGAGTTCTCTTAGCGGTAGATAGGATGCCTCAATTTCTTTCTTTCTTTTTTTTTTTTTTTTTGAGATCAAACTCACACCTGTGCAGCTCAAATACCGACCATGAATTCTCTTAGTGGTAATGAGGATGCTTCAATTTTATTTTATTTTCTTTCTTTTTTTTTTTTTTTTTTAGATCAAACTCACACCAGAATTTTATCGAGGATGCCTCAATTTCTGGTTATGAGATCAAACACACACCAGAATTTTTTTTGGTAATAAGGATGCCTCAATTTCTGGTTATGAGATCAAACACACACCAGAATTTGTTTTGGTAATAAGGATGCCTCAATTTCTAAGTCGCACCTAACTTCAGTCAAATGACAACCTAGTTTAACCAAGTCCACATGTACTTGAACACTGGCCCTGTTATAAAGAAAGAGAAAACATATTTTTGAAGTAAGGTTATTCTGCCTCGTTTACAATCACATCTGGACGAAGATGTGTCATATTACTTAAAAATAAAGTGAGACGACCAAATTAAGGCTTGAACTTCAGAAATGAAGATCATTAATAATTCTGGGTAACAAAAACAGGAGGAAATCAGAATTGAAATAAAATGCTAGTTTACAATAATACCATTTATATAGAAATTTTTACCATGAAACATTAATTTCCTGATGAAAGAAATGATGAAGACAGAACACGAAGAAAGATGAATTTTAGTGAAAAATTAAGTATTTGGCTCACCTTTCCCTGTGAGGAAGCAAGACAATTGTAGAAGATATATCATCTAATGAGCAGGCAAGTAACTCCGAGTTAAAGAACTCAGCAGTTGTCCTCTTAACGAAGAAGTGATTCCCACGGTGGCTGGCTGATGATTCAACACCATTTACACGAGGTGCCAACACCTTAAGCCCTTCCTCAAGCTTAGTAATGTCAATGTACGAGATGAACCGTGTAGTTTTACTTTCAGATCCAACAAACAAAAATCTCTTGCTCTCAGAAGCTTGAAGATCGAGAGAGAACATGTTATCCTTTTCATGATAAAGGCAGATGTCACTTGACTGCTCAGATCCCAATTTATGTAGCCATACCTAAAACAAGATTTGGAATCAGACATCAGTTACCTAAAACAAGATTTGGAATCAGACATCAGCAGGGCAAAAAGAAGAGTACTAAGGGTGTGTTTGGTTGGATGGAATCATATTCCATGGGAATTCATGAGGGGACCCCTATATTTAAAGTTATATTGAGGTAACACTCATTATCCACCATCAGATTTTATGATCAATGGTGGGAATGAAAGTCTCATGAATATGAGAATCACACTCCTTGGTCCCCTCAAAGCATGAGATTCTCATGTTCATGGGACTTTCATTCTCACCAATGATCTCAAAATCTAATGGTGGATTGGTGATTGAACCTCAAATTAGCTTGATGTAGGTGATCCCCTTATGATTTCCCAAGGTGCGTTTAGTTGCATGGAATCCTATTCCATGGGAATCCATGAGGGGACCCCTACATTTTAGGCTTCATTGATTTATCACTCCTCATCCACCATTTGATTTTGTGATTAATGGTAATGAAAGTCCCATGAACATGGGAATCACACTTATTGGTCCCCCAAGGCATGTGATTCTCATGTTCATGGGACTTTCATTTCCACCATTGATCATAAAATCAAATGGTGGATGTAGAGTGATACCTCAAATTAGCGAGTCCCCTCATGGATTCCCATGAAATAGGATTTCATGCAACCAAACACACCCTAAGTGTTAGCATAACAAGTGTCTTAAAATTACTAACGCTTTTATTGAAGAGACACCAAAAACTATTACACGATGGAGACCTTAAAATTACTAACGCTTCATGATCGTCAAAATACCAATCTGCATTCAATTGATCAAAGAAAACCCCATTAAACAATGGAAGATGAGACACCAAACCCCATATAGTAATCAAGACCCCCATAATCCCCACACCGAAATCCTCCACCTTGTTTCCAAAGATTTTACTAGTGCGCTCTTTCCAAACAATCCCACATAACACAAACTAAACCACCTTCAACATCATCTTCCCTTTCGAGTTAATTCAGCGTCTTCCAACACCTCTCCATAGATGTCGTCATTAGCCAAATAGACTCCAAAAATGCATCCACGCCATGTATATGCAATTGCAAAGAAGTGAATGAAATGTGTTCTCTGGAATAGCATTACAAATGAAACACCCCATGTTCACGCCCATGCCTCTCTGAGCTAGTTCTCATAGGAATGAAGCTTATTCCATTTCGTCGTCCACATAAAAATGACACCCTGGATGGAACCCGTTTCTTCCAAACCAATTTAGACAAAAAATATTGAAAACACAAACTAGCAAAGGTTCCATTGCTAGCCTGGAAAAATAATAGCAAACTAGAGACATTCTATTTTTCATCCTTCCACACCCATCTATCTCCGTCAGTACCCAAATATATACTATCCAACACCACTGATGTATAAAAAAACTCCATCTTCTCTCCACCCGAAAGAGTCACGCTACAAAGATGAAGATCACAACTTGTAACCCCATTCACCTGACCACCAAAATCTGCCACCATACCCGGTTTTTTAGTACATATAGCATACAATCTGCATAATTTATAAGGGCATTCCTTATCCCCAACCCACACATCATGCCAAAATTTAACCTTATACCTTCTGCCGAAATTGGATATGATATAATTAGAGATTGTCCTCCATGTATTATTAACGTAAGATTGCAGTGAATGCCTGGGACCCAACTCAACCCCATGGGATCGTATTTGTCCATTATAACTTGTTTCCACAAATACTCCGTCATACTATATGTCCACAACCATTTTCAGTCACTTTGGAGTTCTTCAGCTCTTGCCATCATCCATCATTGATCTGCCCTGGAGAGCGCCTTTGGGAAACGAGTAGGAGGGATTTTTGCAATCTAACTTCTATATATAATTCATTGAAGCCATTCAGTGTGAAAGATTAATCTTTCACTATTTCCCCATTGAAGGCTCATTTTGGAATTTTTGGGTTATTTGTGGTATTGGGAGTTTTGAGTATTTTGTGTTCTAGAGGGTTGACTTTGAAAGTTTTGTAATGAATTGGGCAAGCGTAATCATGTAGCACAACACTGTTGTTAGAGGCTTCCTTCGGCTTCACCTATGTTTGTATTTTAAATTTTTTGTATCTTATGTATAAATTTAAAAGTAAAAGCCTAGTTAATAAACCTAAAATTTGCATGTAGAAAAAGAGAATAGATTTACAAAACTAAGCCTACCTATTAAATATATCAAATCATAAAAACACATAAAGAAAGGTGAAAAAGGTCCCACAGCCACCTACTTTGTCTGGGCGATGGATCTCATCCATTGTAATGTAAACTAGTGCTTCATCACCTGCCCACTGAAGGTAACTTACACCTGTTAGAGGCTTCCCAACATAAGCTCGACTTTCAGCATCAATAACATACACAGTATAGATCTCATTTCCTTTTGTGTCTTCTGTATACGCTACCAACTTATTGTTTGGACTGACCTGAAAAGAGTAGCACAGATTAAGAGTGAGAACAAGGAAAAACATGACCTCTAGTAAAGAAAATCAAGAGCGAAAAGGTAAAATTACTTTGAAGGTTCCAATGCTGTAGTACTCATTTTCTTTTGCTTTAATGTTCTCATCCAAGATAACATGCTCTTGAGGAGCATCAGTTCCGGTTGGCATATTGTCATACACAGAAGGTGGGGCATCAACATTTGGAATAAGACGCCTACAATGTTGAACATACTCCTTGCCTTCCAATGTTCTCTCATAATAATAATAAGATCCCTTGCGTATGGGTACCGATATGTCATCTTCCTTGATCCGTGCCCTGATTTCAGCATAAATCTTATCTTCGACGCGCTTCACCCCTAAAAATACTCATTTGACATATAGTAAACAATGATTACCCAGTGCAGGAAAAATCCAAAAATGATCTAACAAAAGGATTCAAAAGCTGCACTTTCAAGCTAGATCACACCTGAAAAAGTGCCGAGACACTAAGTCTATCTAGAAATGCCAAAAACATTGGCATGTCAACAACTTTAATTGCCTCATGATGTGGTGAAACAAAAATTTAAAGAATGTACAAAGTTCGCTAACTTCCATGCATTTCAAGAGATATGAAATGTATACTGAGCCGCTTGAGTGCTTAACAATAGTATATGCAGTCTTTCTTATTTGCTAGTGTTTCAAAATCTTCAATTAGACATTCTTGCTCGACTTTTTGCATGAAATATGAAAGCCCACCCACATGGATAAATTTTTCACCGTTGTACCATTTAAAAGCAATATGTTGAATAGCAAGCTAAAGGACTTGCATTAGTGTTGTCCTATAAAATATATCATGTCGCTGTGAATATACTGGTGCCACCTTTAAAACGATTAGCAGTGTCAATACCAAACACTTAATTAGTCATATCATGTGATTGTTTCATTATATGTGTGTGTGTGTTTATTTCATCACCGTTCTTCAGGAAACTTGATGTGATGTCTTTCCAAACAGGAACCATGCAAAGGGGATCTTGTTCTTCCTTGGGCAGATTGTTTTTAACAATTCAATTAATCATCCAACCGGCTAAAGTTCCTAATAAAACACTTTCAATCTTGAAGCCTCGCAAACCATGTTGTGTCATAACAAGCCGCTAAACATGACGGACAATGTTCTTGAGCTTCACAAGAATTTAAGGATGGCACTTAAGAGCATGAAGTGGATATCCATAGGAGCTTCAGGCCTTACAATGAGGGTGACTTCATGATAGTTTACTTAGACAAAGAATGTATCCGATTAGAACGCATTAAAAACTAAGAATGACGAAATTTGACCATGCAAAATCCTCAGCAAGATTAGGGACAATGCTTATGTTTTGGACCCATGTAATCAACTCAAAGCGACCCGCTTTAGTCACTTGAAGCGAAAAACTAGTCGCTTCCACTTAACTGGAGCAAAAAGTGGTCACTTACATAAGTTGCAATATATGTAATGTGTACTCCTTTTAACCAATTTTTGCCAGTGCAAAATTTATGCTTCGAATATGTGATACCACGACTTCCGTGGAAGTGGAGGGTGGTAATGTGCTAGAAAGATGTGTAGCCATGAAAGGTGGCAATGGTTGTGCTAGATGGAGTCCTCACGCTTAGGCAACCATCCAAGATGGGGCGGGGTTGTGATGTTTGTTGGCTTGATTAATCCCACGGCATATGGGAAGAATGGTCATGAGATTTATAAGAGGTGGTCCACCTTAATTATACCATGGTTTTTAGGAGGAATTTTTTCTCCTTGGGATTTTGGTTCCTTGTGTCATTGTTCAATGCCAGAATGACACATGGCTTTGAATGCTTACAATGGCGGTGTTGGCTGTAAATAAAAGAAATTTCAAGTAAAATACTAAAACAACTACTTAGTAGTTATGCCACATGTTATAATCCTACCGGACAAACAAAGAGCAAGAAAAAAATCCATTTTTGAGATAAAACCCACATCCAAAGGCTCACAATGGGGCTCAACCTGATTTAGGTGGTTAAATTGAGGACAATATCAATGCAACTTAGGTTTTACTCTTAAGTTGTGGGCTTTGATCGGACCCCAATCAAAATGGAGCATGTTGATTACAATTAATATTACAGTGGTCGAGAAATGGTGCTGACGCTAGGCAGAATAACGATTATCTTGCAGCTAGTTTTAACAGACAATTCACAGGGAATGAACACAAGAGAATCGCCCAAAAAATACAGAGAAATAACTCTAATGTTTAAGTCAAATTATGCAAAATCAAAAGTATCTCTAAATCAGCCCACAAGTCGGGTTTTATAGCTAAAACTCGCCATTATTAGAATTTTACCAAAAATAGAAAAATCCCAATAATCATGCCAAAACGAAATACGTAATAAAAAAAATAATCTGCCAAAAATCTGGCCCAAATCGGGTTCAGAATCACTTCCTAAAGGATAATTGAAATATTACTATAATAGGGAAAAAACTACTAAATTAGTGAATTCGAAAGGGAAAACAGTGGATTTTGGCCTCGAAAAGATGTGCACCGAGAGTGGCTAGGTGGCCACGACGTGCGCACCGCCAAGAGCTTTCCGAATTGGAGTCATATGCGCGATTCTGATAACCGTAGCCAAAGTTATGGCCAAAATATCAAAACGCACCCAAAACTGCCCCAATTAGAAAACGATCATGATTTCCTGCCATCTTTGCGCTGATCTACCAAATCAAGGTATCTTAGCGTCAACAACGTGTTATTTGACAACTCAGCATCATCTGACTCGAATCTTCCTGCATTAGTCGCCTCGGGTTGGAAAGAACTCGTCCTCGAGTTCACAAAAGCTTCATCGGAATCCACAAAACAAAGACTCAAGTGTTTTACATTAAAGTCATCAGAAGTCCTCAAATGACTGGGGAGGCGCAGTCAGTAGGCATTATCATTTGATCTTCTGCAGGATCTCACAGGGTCCAATTTTCCGCTCCTTAAGCTTATTATACTCTCCAACAGGAAAACGATCACGGGTTAATACTGCCCAAACAAAATCACCAACATCAAAAAGTACCTAACGACGGTGATTGTCAGCTTGAACCTTGTAGTTGGAATTACTCTCGTGAATGGCCAGCTTCACTTGCTCATGGATACTCCGAAGATGTTCTGTCATCGCATCTGCCTTGTGACTCAAACGACCCACATGTGGAATAGGGGCTAAGTCAAGCACCCCGGATGGATTCTGACCATAGACAATCTCAAATGGGCTCATTCCTGTGGTTCTGTTCTTCGACCTGTTATAGGCAAATTCTGCCTGAGGTAATGCCAAATCTCACTGTTTCGGTTTAGTTCGTGCCAAACTCCTAAAAAGGTTCCCCAAACTCCGGTTCACCACCTCGATCTGTCCATCCGTCTGGGAGTGGTAGGTGCTGCTAAAATTCAATTTCATCCCCAGTTTCTCTCATAAACTCCTCCAGAAATGACTCATGAACTTGGTGTCACGATCTGAAGTAATGGATCAGGAAACACCATGTAATCGCACAATCTCCCTGAAATAAAAATGGGCGATCCGGACAGCATCCATAGTTTTTTTGCAAGCTACAAAATGGGACATCTTGGAAAACCTGTCAACCACTACCAAAATAGAATCCCAGACCCGCTGGGTACGAGGTAAGCCCAACACAAAATCCATACTGACATCAAACCAAGGGGTTTCAAGTACAGGTAAAGGTGTGTACAGGCCCGCATTAGTGAGAACTCCCTTGGACCACTGACACACATAACAACGCTCCACATAATAAACCACGTCACTGGTCAATTTGGGCCAATAATAGTTAGAAGAGATCAAGGCCAATGTCTTATCTTGCCCAAAGTGACCCTCATTATGAAGTTCACGAATAATCTGTTGCCTTAGTAAACAATCTGGAATGTACAACTGTAATCCACAAAACTGATAACCATTATGCAAAGTAAAGTCATGTCGTTGACCATCAGTTACTTCCTGAATTATCCTCCCGAATGAAGGATCTGCAGCATACATATCAGAGAAATCCTCAAATCCTACAACGCTAGTGCTCATGGTGGTGAAGAGCAATGTACAACGACTCAGTGCATCTGCTACACGGTTCAAACTCCATGCTTGATGCCTCAGTGCAAACGTGAACTCCTGCAAGTATGCCACCCACTTGGCATGTCGTCTACTCAGCTTGTGTTGGCCATTGATGTACTTCAAGGTCTCATGATCAGTGAAAAGAATGAACTCCCTTTGTACTAGGTAGTGGCGCCAATGCTTCAGTGACTGAACTATGGCGTAAAACTCCAGATCATAGGTGGAATAATTCTTCATTGATCTTGATAGTTTCTCACTGAAAAAAATTATTGGGCGCCCCTCCTGACTCAGAACACCACCAATGTCAACCCCAGATGCATCACAGTTTATCTCAAACACCTTTTCAAAATCAGGAAGTGCCAAAACTAGTGCCTCTATTATCTTCTGCTTGACCAGTTGAAAACTAGCCTCCGCCTCCTTGGATCACTAGAAATCACGTCCCTTGAGGCATTATGTGATAGGAGCAATCAGAGTGTTGAAGTTTCTGATGAACCGACGGTAGAAGGACGCCAATCCATGGAAACTTCGGACATCGTGTAAGGTTTTTGGTTTGGGCCACTCCAAAACCGCATTTATCTTCGACTGATCTGCATGAACACCATCAGTAGACACAACAAAACCAAGGAAAGTGACAGAAATAGTAAAGAAATGACACTTCTTCTGATTGACGAATAGGCGCTCCATCCTCAACTTATCAAAAACAGCACGGAGGTGATCAAAATGAAACACCCATGTCGGGTTATAAATGAGGATGTCGTTGAAGTAAACTACAACGAATTTTCCCATGAAAGGCTGTAAAACCTTATGCATAAATCTCATAAATGTGTTGGGCGCATTGGACAGTCCAAAAAGCATGACCATCCACTCATACAACCCATGTTGCATCTTAAAAGTTGTCTTCCACTCATCGCCAGACCTTATTTTGATCTGGTGGTATCCACTTTTAAGGTCAATTTTGGAGAAGACCTTAGAACCGGACAACTGGTCTAACATATCATCCAGACGAGAAATTGAAAACCTATATTTCACTGTAATCTTGTTGATTGCTCTGCTATCAACACACATACGCCAAGAGCCATCTTTCTTTGGCACCAACAAAGCAGGAACTGCACATGGGCTCATACTCTCACGGATGTAGCTTTTCTCCAATAACTCTACCACCTGTCGCTGCAACTCTTCAGATTCTTTGGACTAAGGCGATAAGCCGATCAATTAGGTAAACTGGAACCAAGAACAAGGTCGATCTGATGCTGAATATCTCTCATAGGTGGCAGCCCAGGGAAGATCCTCTGGCATCAGGTCAGAAAACTCTGCTAGCAGTTGTTGCACCTCTACTTGTAAATCTGGATTCACGTCTGCAGCACTATTCCCACAAGGCAGCAGAGCATAGACTACTTCCCCACGCTCAATCTCAACTAAAAACCTAAACATAGAAAGCAGGTTAATATTATTGGCTACCGGAGTAGGAGGGATTCCTTCCCGACGAGGTGCCAACACAATTTTCTTCCCTTTGATGCTAAGGGAATATGTATTTTTTCGCCCATCATGAATAACACTGCAATCATACTGCCAAGGTCTGCCTAACAATACATGACAAGCATCCATAGACACAACACACCAAGCATTATCAAAATATTTCCTACTGATTGAAAAAGACATTAGGCATCGCCTATCTACTGTTACCTCACTGCCTTTATTCAACCACGACAATTTGTACGGCTTGGGATGACGATTTGTCTTCAACTACAATTTCTGGACAGCCTCTTCAAGCACTATGTTCTCACAGCTGCCACTGTCAATGATCATCTTGCAAACTTTATCTGCAACTGTGCAGGTCGTGTGAAAAATATTGGTTCTCAACCAATCGTCCCCTGAATCGCCCTTGGGAGTCAATAGGCTCTTACGAACAACCAGAGTCTCATGGCCATCTCCATACAGCACATCTCCATCTTCATCATCGTCATACACAGACTCTCTAAGCTCCTCAGTTTCGTCTACCACATCTTCCTCACTCAGGAGATTGTTGCCTTTCTGAATAGCAGGCTTTCTGCACTCAGTCGGTCTATGTCCATGTTCACCACATCTTAAACATCTAATATTTGAGTTAGAATTACTCTGCGGTGGTTGCTGAGTAGGACGCGATTCTTGAGGGCGAACTGGCCGATTGCTTTGATCACTTCTAATCATAGGCCTCCTGTTCTACTATTTTTCCATAGCAAATGCACGCTGGTAGGCTTCAGTCGTGGTCCACAGCGAATGAAAGTTGAGGACATCCTGCAGGGGCTGTCGTAATCCCCCCAAATACCGTGCCACCATCTGTTCTTCCGTCTCAGATAAGTCATTACGGGCTATCGATTGATAGAACTCATCCATGTAATCATCAACCGATCTCGTGCCTTGCCTCAACGAATGAAGTCGCTGAAACAAAGTTTGAGTGTAGCCGAAAGGAAGAAAGTGACCCTTCATCTTCTCCCAATCAATGATCTTGGCCTTACCCTGCCTGTCTCGCGATCGCCTCAACTGCTCCCACCACGCAGATGCTCTGCCTTTGAGTTTGATGGCGACCAATTTCACTTTGACACGATCTGAAACTTCCTTATACTCAAAAATACGTTATACTTCATTCAACCAATCTACGAATTCTTCGGCCTGTAACATACCAGAAAACTTGAGCAGATCCACTCTGAATCCGAGGTCTCCATGACAATCCACCCGACCACTGCGCTCCCAGAATCGAGCATGATTGTGATACGAGTTTTCGAAACTGGAATCAAAATCGTAATCCTCCATCTCACGATTACCGAAATCCTGCGTCGTTAGACGCTGAATTAACTCTGCAACTTGCCTCTGTAAATCTTCAATCATCACATCCTAAACGTTACAATCACGGTGTGAAGCTTCCTTGTTCAAAACCTGCCCGCGACGACCACGACCACCAGCCATGGAAACTGATGAAATCTCACCCCAAGAAGATATTGAAGCTTTTATACCAACTGACGCCGAGCAGAATAGCGATTATTCTACAGGCTAGTTTCAACAAACAATTCACAGAGAAAAAACACAAGAGAATCGCCCAAAAAACACAGAGAAATAACTCTAATGTTCAAGTCAAATTATGCAAAATCAAAAGTATCTCTAAATCAGCCCACAAATCGGGCTTTATAGCTAAAACTCATCATTATTAGAATTTTACCAAAAATATCAAAATCCCAATAATCATGCCAAAACGAAATACGTAAAAGAAATAATTTGCTGGCCCAAATCGGGTTCAGAATCATTTTCTAAACGATAATTGAAATATTACTATAAAAGGGAAAAAAAACTACTAAATTTGTGGATTCGAAAGGGAAAACAGTGGATTTTGGCATCGAAAAGATGTGCACCGAGCGTGGCTTGGTGGCCACGACGTGCGCACCGCCAAGAGCTTTCCAAATTGGGGTCATATGCGCGATTCTAATAACCGTAGCCAAAGTTATGGCCAAAATACCGAAACGCACCCAAAACTACCCCAATTAGGAAACGATCACGATTTCCTGCCATCTTTGCACTGATCTTCCAATTCAAGGTATCTCAGCGCCAACAACGTGCTATCTGACAACTCAGTATCATCTGACTCGGATCCTTTTGCATCAAGTGCCTAGCCACGAGAAATGATAATAGTAGCGCTAGACCCACACGCTTAAACAATCATCCAGGGATTTATTGTGCATGTGGTGTTGGCTTGGATAATCCCAAATCACGTATGTGAAGAGTGGTCACGAGATTTATAAGAGGTAGTCCAATTCTTGATTGTACCAATGCCTTTTCAAATACAACCTCGCGCCCAAAGGCCCAAGATAGGGCCCAATATGATTTGTGCAGTAGGGACAATATAGATGAAATGTCTGCTTCACTCTCATGCGGTGGCTTTTGGCGTAGGCTTCAAGCTAGAGCAAAGCAATTAGGTTTTAAAATATATGCTCAATGTTGAAAATATTGAACCGATAATATATGCCCAAATGTTATTTTCCAAATACATTTCAATTATCATAAATTTTTGTATCACAAACTTCATTGTGTTGGGAATACACCCAAATCAAAATATTATATGCTCTGAACCATTGTCAATAAAAAACAAATAACATGAAAGGATTGTCAACATTAATATTAGATATTAATGTCGTTGCATATATTTTTATGTTGGTGATGCTATTTAGAAGGTAAAAATGATTTTTTTTTTTTGCATTTTCTAGACATTTTAAGACATTAAGAATTTTATATTTTTTTTGGGATCGTGTCAATTCAATGAAGAGGAGGGTTGTCCCTCTGACCTTGCCTCAAAGCCTTGACTATCTTGCATTCTTGCACTTGACTTTCTTGAAAACATGTATTGCACCTTTGATATCAAGAAGATCTATCTAAGATCTATCTGTACTTTGTCTTGCACCTTCAATATCAAGGAGATTTGTTTGTGTTTTGCGAAGAGCCTCCGAAGGATAATTTTCTTCCCTTTGTGGGCTCGGGGTTGTTTTCTTCTGAACAAAGGCCTAGCGTCGTAACATATCCGAATAACTCATGATACCTAGCAACTCTCTTAGACTTCTTAGTTTATTTGATGTCCCATGTCTCTTAGATTTCTTATCTCTTTCGCGTTGTGTGCCTCCTTGATTTGTTTTTGTCTCTTTAATGTATTTTGAGTGTTTAATGAATTGTAAGACTAACCTCTTATAAATACAAGCAGAGTGTTTAAATACACTTTTTCTCTTTTTCTTAAATATTTTGAATGTCACAAAAAATCGCAAATATCTTCAAAGTGAGACTGGGATGTGGGATATTGGAGGAGATAAATTTGAAAGTTTAGAAGGGATACTTGATGTTGTGAATCTTTTTCTTGATGAACTAATGCATGGATACGAACACGACAAGCCGACTCGATAGTTTTTCAAAAACTAGGACTCAGCAACACATTTTTTTATTAAGTCATATTTTTTTATTTAGTCATATGAACATAAATAGTCATCCAAAACAAAAATAATTTAAATAGAAAAAAACAAGAAAAAGTGTGAAGATGAAAATGAAGCACAAGCAGAGTGCCTTCGCCTCTATTGCAAGTAGGAAACAAATAGTATAAAAAAAGAATATAACGTAGAAAAAAATTGAAAAGAAGAGGTACAAAAGTCGATAACAATATGACATTCTGTTGCAAGAGAAAAATAAAATATAAATTTGTTTTGACCCTCTTTGTCTTGAATCGCAACTGAAAGAGTTTTTCATTTTAGATGGATTAACAACGTTCAAATTTGGTGGTTATTTGCACTCACCTAAAAGTAAAAATAAAATAAAGTTAGTTGTCGAGTTTTGACTGTGTCTTGACCAGGTTCTTGGTGTACTGGAGGCGTCTCCAACATGTTGAACACATTGACCGTGTGTTTGACATTTGCCCACACATTGATCGCGTGCCCAACATGTGTCAAAGGTATGTTGGGCAAGTGCTGACATGGTTTAAAAAACATTGTGAGGAGACTCGCCTCAGTGTGAGGCTTATGTTTAGCAAACTAAGGCTTATGCCTCATAGATGTTTCAACAACTGGTTAAATCAGTATCAATCCAAATGATTGTTATTAAATCATTCAATAACCCTCATACCTCAAGGAAGGGTCACGGCTCGGTTCTAGATTATGATTTTTTAAACCCCAAGTGTTGGTGTCGGATGTGTGTCGAACACATGCAGAAAGTTTTCAATAGTATGCGCTGCCTTGTGAACCGGATATTAAAGCAGTGTTGTTCAAGGATGGTGATGATGGTATAATAGATGAACTCTTTGAAGTTTGACTAGGAGATTTTTTTTTAATGAATTATGACTGTTAAAACAAAATTGAGCACGTTACATTATACATGTTTCTTTTTTACTTTTTGGATATGACTAGTATTGTAGATTATGAAATCGAAAGAAATGAAGCATTTTTTTGATAAATAATTGAACGCTAATGTGAATATAGTAAGATTTTGACTTATGGACTTGGGACTCATTTAATTTGAGCCATGCGAATTATTTAATTATTTTGGACATAACCTCTTATGTTAATATACGGTTTCAAACCATTGTCCATCTCCTTGAGACCATATATGCATCTAACATTTTTTTTTATACATGACGAGATTATATCAAAGATTTTATTATTCTTTTGTATGTGTTCGTGTCCTACCTTTTTATTCCTCTTCATGATATTGTGTGGACATGTTTGTATGTGTGTCTGGGTCATGTCCGTGCTTCCTATACCATAGGTGAACAAGAGTATTTTGCTTTGGTCTGAATCTCTATCAGAGTTGCAAATGAACTTCAGTGAGTCATCTCTCTTTGGCATAGGAGACATTGGCAATTTCTCCCTTTTCTCCAAGACTCCAATATAAAAGGTTGCAACCACCTTCCTCTTCCTAGCAAGTATTTGGGGGTTTCATTGGAAAGACTCTAATTTTCTAAAGGATTTAGCTCATAATCAGTGTGTAATTTGTGAATCACAAGAGGAATTGTCCAATGATGGTTCGTGAATGGAGCTTCAGAACCTACCGAAAATAGGGGACTCGTGAATGGAGCTTCAAAACCTATCGAACATAGGGGACTAGATTTGGTACTCCGGTTTGGAATATGTTGATTAGGGGATATGAAAAGAGAATAACCATCTAATATTTGAAGGGGAGAGGGGAAAGGAGCACAATGGAGGAGTTTTCATATCCATTTCAGAAGAAATTTGGAGATGGGACACTGCCTGGAAAACTCTAGTGGATATTCCATTCGATTCATGGAAAATTCTACGTGGATATTCCATTCGACTAAGTTAACATTCATTGGGATTAAATCGAATATATTTAATTGCTCCCCTTTTTCTTCTCTAGTCACTTTGTATATTCCTATTTTTATCATTTCAATATTTCTGGTTTTTTTATCCAAGAAAAAAAATCACCTCCGACCCCTAAAAATGGCTACACCATACAATGGAAAACACCAATTCTTCAACTCTGCCACCATCGTCAATGCATAGAGCATTCAATCTAGCAACCTCCTCAAAACCTTCTATGGAACGATCACTTCACTTATAACCACATTCCAGCATGCAAAACTCTTACAAGCCTCCTCTCAAAGAACTTCCACTTATACATGCCCTAGCAGAGGACTCTTTTCAATGCTCTACCACTGCTCTTTTGAATGCTCTACCTCTGCTCTTTCCCTAACAGTTGTCATCTCATGGAGGACTCAAAAACATGATCCACATGCTAAACAACTAAACTTCCTTAAACCGAAAATATGATGCATAAAATACTTCTGGAAATAAAACTCTTCCATGTAACTTATTTATGTGATTTGAAATCATAGGCATAAAGTTATAAGTCCCAGAAGATGATTACACATTTCCACCAAGGTTTTTAAATCCATATAATTATTCACTAAAGGGATCTTTATCACACACCGACAGCCAACACAACCTCCATCCACATGTGTTGCCCTCTGACTAATACGTCTCTAATAGCAAGACTTCCACAGTACCCCTAAACACATAAAGATAAGGCTTTTCATTCAAAGTATTAGGAATAGAAGACTCATTAAATATATTTAGATATAGGAAAAAAAACCAAGAATTTACCAGCCTTTTCCACTCCCAAACCGACTTCATCACTGTTAAATTGCAATTTGCTGAGAGATCCCCAAAGGCAATCCACCTCTTCAATTTTTTTCTTCTCTTGGGTGAAGACTCCATTTGAAGTTCCATCACTTTCGATCAATGATTTTTTAAACCAAGACAACTTGTCTTCATCATAGTCTATCTCTATAGATTCTTTGGAAAGAAACTTCTGTAGGCATCTCCAAGAAACTTGAATGGTTAAACGATCATTCCCCAAACACTATCTGATTTCTTGCTAGACTCCACTTTCCAAACCTTCTTTTAAATGATGTAATCCATACACACCGTATTCAAACCCCGTACTTGTGGCAACATCCACCATCACAAGCTTTATTAGTTGTGCTAAAATGTTCGAAGAGTGCAAGTTCACTATTAGATAACTTTACTTGGATGCAGCCATAGCAATGTCGGGGAAAAAAGACGCAACCATCACCCATCTTGGGGTAGCACCACCTACCTCCTCCTTGAGATTCGAGTGCCACTTTACTACACCACAGGACGTTGCCATCCCTGATTTTGATACCAATTATAAGATCTCACTCCAATGGCAATTGTAACACCCAACTGAAGATACTCTCTGCTTAACCACCCCCATAGAAAACTACGCGGTTTTTAGCTCAAACCAATTAAAATAAATTGGTCTTGAACCCTGACTTGTAGCAACATTCACCACAAGCTTTGCCGGTTGAGCTGAAATGACTTGGTGTAAGAAGAGTGCAAGTCCACCCTTAAGAATCTTTACTTGGATGACAGCCAAAGACAAGTAGGATAAATCCCGGCACATCCAACACCTCATCTTAAGCGACAAATCTTTCCAGCACGCCACTATCCTCTTACTCTCAAGACTGAAAAGTAAAAAGTAAAAAGAAACAAATGTGTGATAAATTGAAATTGAAATCGAAATGCGAAGATAGTTGCCAGAGTTGACTGATCCAAAGATTGGAGATTTCAAATTCACTACACAAACAAACAAGCAATATATAATGAATTGAACTGATGGAAACAGAAAGAGAAAAGAAGAAACCCCAGGTTAGGTTAGGTTAGGTGCTGACCTTCTATGACGAAATCAGTGTAGGCATTTTCTTGGTGGAGATAAGAAAGGATTTCAGGATTAGAGCGAGAATCGTCGCGCAACCAGTAGTAATTGTCGACCCTGACGTCTCCGAACATTTCCATTTCATGCTTCACCTTCTTCGCCACTGGAGGTTTCATGGCTGATTTTGCAGAAATGGAAGAACAAAAACGTGTAGAAGAAGAAAATGAGGGTGGAAGAAGAGGAGTTGTAGTAGTAGTGGAGATGAGGAGAGGAAGGCACGCGAGACCACTCAAATAAGCGAAGCAACCGAGGTGAAGAGTGCGTGCTGGTATCATTTTGTTCAGAAAATCTAGACAGCCAGGCCCGCAAAGCCAGGACGTTAGATGGGTTATGAAAGGAAGGGAAGCATCAATCAATTCAGTTTGGGGCTGCTATAGGCACCCAAGAACAGGAGGACGACCCCCGAACAAACGTCTTGATAATGGACAATTTACACACATTTGTAGGGATGGCAACGGGGCGGATTTGAGCAAATCCATCCCCGCCTCGCTGGAGATTTTGGGTCCCCAAAACCGCCCCGCATATCCGTTTATCATTATTTTTAAAACCGTCTCCGCCTCGAACGGATAGGTGGATATCTGTCCCGCCCCGAATATCCGTTTAAGATCGGTTTCTTGATGGGTGTTGAACACCAGCCCCAACTGATCTGCCCCGCCCCAAGTACTTTTTGCCTCAATTTAATTTGAAGCAATCCTGACAACCTAATTAACAATAAAGTTTAAAACATTTGTAATAATATCATAGCAATAACCTGCATAAATATTTGTATAAATAGATAGCAATAAAATTTAATAACAATAACCTGTATAGCTATAGCAATGACCTGTATAGCAATAAAATTTAATAACAATAACCTGTATAGCAATAAAATTTAATAACATTTGTATAAATAGATAGCATCATAGCAATAATTTGTATAAGTATTCAAAAATTACAAGCTCAACATATATAAGTATTACACAATTTGTTGTCACAATAGTCTAACAAAACACGAAGTTAATACGTTCGACAATAATTAAATTATAAAATATTGTGAAAGCAAAACAAAAAACGATGACAATCAACAAAATCCTTCATCACGATTTGTTTTTTTGTTTTTACAAAAACTTTCACAACCTGAAATAAATAAATAAAATTTTAAGTTAGTTTCTCTAAGGAAAAAAAATATATGAGAACAAATAGAAAAATTGGCATTGTTTTACATCACCTCCATCAAGTCCTTCAAATACAAAAAATATTCACAACCTTTCATTCATGAAACCAACATGCAACTTTGTTCCTACAACATAAAATAATTCCTTTTAGCAAGGCCTAATATATCATTAGTTGTTCATTATAGGCTCATTTGAATACTTATATACCTCAAGAGGAACAACAATTTCACAGCCTAAAAATCCTAAACTAACAGCACTTTGACATAAAAAATTGAAATGAAAAAGTTTTTCTTGCAATTGGGATTTTCAAACATAAATAAATATTATACTATTTGTTTTCATTAATCAAAAAAAATGGAAGGCTCATTCAAAAACCCAATCTTATTAAAGGTTCTGTAAGATCACAAATAACCCTCAGAGAGCATATCCTGAAACTTAATTCAACAGTGTGTTTATGACCAAACTCAATAAATAAAAAATAAAAACCCATTTCACTACTCACCCAACTCGGCATAAATTCTCATCTCACTTGTTGATATTTCTCATAACATGGGCTAATTCTTAGTGCATTCATCCAACAAAATAACAGGGTTCGAGGAAGGGAGCGAGGAAAAGGGGCGAGGGATGGATGGTAACCACCCATCCGCCTCGAGATGAACGCATCGGCTTCGAGATGCCCGATGTCGCTCATCTCGATGCGGATCCCTCGCCCCTTTCCCTCGTTCCCTCCCTCGACCCCTAGAATTTTTGGGAAATCAAAGCAGAATTAAATTAGAGAGAAATGCATACCAGGACAGGACTTAACAATACATAATCTGCTTGCTTCTAAGGGAGCAAAAAGAGAAAAGAGCTGATGAAGCTATGGAAACGAATGGATCCAATCCAACTGTAACTATTGGTAGTAGAAGATGGCTTAAGCTTTGCTGAAATTTGTTGAGATGAAGAAGAAAATAAATAAATCTCCTCTCAAATCCAAGTATAGCATGTAAAAATCTGAAGGGCCAGCATATCAAATGAAAATCAAGCCCAAATCATGGTGAAAACTGAAAATTGCATAAAAATCCAGCAGATTTATGATTTTAAGCTTGCTAACCCAAAACATTTGCAAATCTGACTGAAGAGATCAAGTGAAAACCCTAAAACGAATACATAAAACCCTAAAACGATTTATGAGGATTAGAAGAAGATTAGAAGATTGGAAGTAGAAGAAGAAGAATACAGAAAACCCTAAAACGAATTTGAAATTAACAGAAAAACGAAGAGATGAGCCATACCTTGGTGATGTGCATGTGTTGTTGGGGTGGTTCAGCGAATCGCAAAACCCATTCGCCCCTTGTGCTTCACTCGCAATAGTTAAGGGGAAGAGATGAGTCTGAAGAGGTGGAAGAGAGGAGTGAATCTTTTGCCTTGCCTTGCTGGGTTTTGCATATCCTTCTTTGTTATTGTAACTTCTAATTTTTTGTGAGTTTGTTTGGAGGTGGAAGAGATCAAGAGAATAGATCTGATTCTCTGTGAGTTTGTGTCACGAGGTGAAAGAGATGTCAGAGGAGTACTGTGAGCGGCGGATCTCAGGGTTTCTTAGGTTTTAGTTTTAGTTTTTTTTTTTGAAAATGGTTTAGTTAATAGTTACTTTAGGGATGAAGGGTATTATAGTAATTTGAGCAGTATAAACGGATATCCGCGGGGCGGATATGGCTAAAACGGATATTGTTTGGATACCCGAAACCACCCAAAAACCCATTCAGCCATATCCAAATCCGCCCTATACGGATTGGGTGGGGCGGATATCCGTGAAAATCCGCCCCACTGCCAACCCTACACATTTGCACGCGCCATAGGCCTCAATAATTTGGAACATGATGGATGTGTGTGCCTAACCGTAGCGTTTAAGGCAGTGACATATTGGGAGCTTACAACTTCTTTCTTGGTTCTATTTTCTCATCGATTTGTTCGGCTTCAAACCTGAGCTAAAAATGAAACAATTATTGAAATTTTACAACAAATCAAGGAAAAATATGTAGAAAGTTAGCAAAAACGTATAATTTGAACTAATAATACATAGTAATATTTTATATTTTAAATCTACCCCGAGCTATAGCTTTTGTCTTGGTACACATAGATTTGCTCCTGAGAGCACCCAAATAGCAAAAGTGCTACTATGTGCACCCCAAGAAAACGCTGCAAATCACCATGTTTGTGTGCCATATTATTATCATTGTTGAGTTCACTTTGCACCACCCAATTATGGCAAATGACTTATAAATAGTGATATTAGCATAGTTTTATTAGTGTACGCATCAAAGCATGAAATAGATAGTCAAAACTACTATGCAAATATTTTTTTTAAACTCGTGATATTGTGATGAAAACCACAACCAAAATCACAACATCATCGTGATCACGACATCGTGAATAGGTCGATAGTGACAACATTGTGATGGAGTGGTATGGATTAAAAATGTGTCATCTCTTTTCAATCTCATTTTGCATGGTTGCGGCTCATTTCATTTCTCAAAAGATTGAAAAGGTACACAAACGAGATAGGTCAATTCTTCTTATTCTTCTTCATCATTGATGCAGTTGTTTTTCGCTCTATGCTTTGACCTTGACATGCAAATCTGCTGACCTGCACAAGGAACGCACGTGAGCCACGGACCACCGTTGTGGTAGCTGATGGCACTCCGATGCTAAAGTCAGACAGGGATCTGAGAAATGTGTAATGTAGTAAACAGAGAATTTGTAGCGTACCTTAGCTTACCAACCTCATGTCTTATTTATAGTGCAAGAGTCCTGGTTCAACCAGGCCATCGATGGTGTAGTTTAGAGAAGAAAACATGCGTGGAGATCCTTCTCTAATTAGGAGTCGTGCTGTGGAGGGAAGTTTCCCTATTAGCCATGTGCTCCTAGATACGCAGGAGATAGTTCATGTTCCGAGAGTAGCCTATAGGTAGAAGTCTCCATATGTGATACATACTTTGGAATTTACTTCCTAGTTGGAAGCAATGAGCTGTTGTACTTGCCCGTCCGAAGCTAATCCTCGAGATACTTGCCTTATCAGGGCTTACGGGTATTGAAGATAGTTGTGAGACACATGGGCCTAGCAAGCTGTAAGAATTCGGGTCCACTTGGTGGACTGCATTGGGCAGGCTTAGAACCGCATGGGCTGGATCAGTGTTGGGATGATACTAGGGCCTATCTTTTCTCAAGATCATCATGACACGTGTACGGCGCAGAGTTGGGACCGTTTTGGTGTATCATCAACTACTCCCCCCAAGTGAGTGGGGTGTTTAGTCGGTTCACTGACTCTTTAAAAAACAAATGTACCGTCGTGATGATTGAGCCCGAAGCATTGTCCCGAGCGGTGCATAGCATCAATGGGTACACGACTACTCAATGAGAGAAGGTACGATTTGTCTTCTCGATAAATATTTGCTGCTTCAAGGAAGATTTCTTCCATTCTTATCTGTGTAATTTCTTCAAGCAATCGTGTTGATGTAAAGTTCGATTTGTCCCTCTTATCAATGGCAAACAATGTTGAACTTTCTTCTAAGGATTTGTTGTTCTTCACTTGCCTCAAGGTCTTCGAGGATAGTCTGGTCAATGAAACTCAATTAATCAAGCTTCGAAGTCTGTGTCGTATTCCCAAGGATCTGGAAATCGTTCTCGCGTTTGAAGATTTGGCTCCAACTACACCCCTCAGGGGTATATAAGTTTGCATCAGGGCATGTTCGAGTAAGGGCTATGATTCCTAGTGTCGGATGACGTCTGGCTTTTCTTTCTCTCTCTTCGCATGCCTCCCATTCAAAAGGTTCTGAGTGGGTTCAAGGTTTTCATTGCGGTTCTCCTAAGGGCTCATGATGTCGGCCTTCGTTTGACTCTAGCGGTTATCCATCATATGACCACCGCTCGGTTGGATGTTAGGGGCCTTTGCATACTGAATTGCCATGCTTGTTTGCGTTTAGTAGCAGATGACACTGAGCCTTGGGAGAGATATTGGTTTTCTGGCTTCGGTGAACTCTTCATACTTCAAGCTTGGGAGTCGTTGAATCCCAAGATACTTTCAATTCGACTTTCGTAAGTTTCTTAGTTGATGGCTTATTATTCTGATCCCAGATGCGATGCTAGTTTGATGTCATTTTATTTTTTCAGGGAAGTTCACAGTTTCGACTCTCACTGAGGAGGAAAGACGGATAGAGAGATAGTTCATCAACCTCCCATTGACGTCCGTCGAGGAGGTCATAATATCGGGCAATGTTGTGCGTAGCGTGTTGCTACGATATTCTCATGACGTTCTCGTTGTACCAGGTTTGCTGGCTAAAGGGATTATCAACCGTCGTTCGATGAAGAGAAGTTTGGCTATGCCTAGCCTGACTAGGGTAGTAGAATTGGAGGCGAGTATGCCTCCTGTTGTTGTTCCGAGAAGGAGGCAATCCTATGATTGAGCGGCCTCTACCCTTAAGTTGTCGTGTTCTGCTCAGACGACAACTTCAGAGGGTCGTCGTCTTATACTTGATGATAACATTTCCCCTGTTGACTTAGCGGGAGAGAACATTGGTCATCGCATTGACGATTTACGTCATTATGAGTCCGAGGTAGACGTTCGTGCCCTTGAATTGTAGTCGTATTACTCTGCATCCCGAAGCTTGTGGGCGAGTCCTTGCCTTGGAAAAGGCCTTCGCCTGCGGTCGTATTCGGATGTTTTCTACCGAGTGGACTCATTGACTAGTCAGCCGTAGAATGTCGGTACTGCCGCGAACTTGGGAGTCATGAAGGCCGCAGTTTCTACCTCTGAAGCAGAGTTTGCTGGCATAAGATCTCAACTAAGTTTTGCCAAGTTGAATTTGGCGTCAACCTGTGCTGAACTGGGATGGACTTGGGCCGAGTTAGAATGCTTGGATGCGGCTGTGGACAAGTAGTCGTCCGATCTGCAAGCCAAAGATGTTGAAAGGAGGCGGGCGGAGACAGAATGGGTCGTCGAACAATGACAACTGGAGTCTGAGGTTGACGAGGGGCTTCGTCGAATTCCCGAGGCAAAACACTTACTGTCGGAAGAGCGTTCGCACTATGTTGCCTTGGTGGGTAAGGTGGATTTCTACATGTCGGGACAAAGGCCGTTGATATTGTCAGAGGTTATTCGGGGCAGATTAGAGCTTTTGGAGCTTATTAGATAAGAGCACCCTAGTGTTTACCTCGACTTAGCTCCTTATAGGATTGCTGCTTTCAGACCCATCTCTCAAGGGGAAGGTTCTGGCTCCGCAGGATAAGCTGCTGAGGAGGTTGTTTCTCCTTTAAATAGTTGTAACGTCCTTCCTGAGATAGACAATTTTTTTTAATGAAAGTATTGTTTTGTCATGTACTGTTGAGTTTTCTTAGATGCTTTGTAGATCGTAAAATTTGCACTATTGAGCAGAACGTCTGTTTTTGTCAGTCGAGTTGTATCAAAACTGACTCGGTGAGCCGTCCTAGTCCGCATATTGTAGGCTGCCTGCTGAGGTGCTCCAAAAACTGTTATCTTTTGGAGAGCATTGATAGCTTGGCATGTCGTCGTTGTCATGCGTAAAAATGCCGAAGAGACATTAGCTTCGTCGATCGTCGTTATCTGCGCGCGGCGGACTAGGTGTTGAGCACCTGAAGCTATCGTCATCGGTTGTGGACTGATTGAGCTTAACTGGTAAGTTTGATGATCATCGTCTGTTGGAGAGCAATGATCCATTGGCGATTCGTCGTCATCAGAGGTGTGAGTGCTGACTAGATTTCCACTTCCTCAGCTATCATTGCTCGCAAGCAGCGGATTAGGCTTTGGGCACTAGAAGTCGTCGTCATCAGTTGCGAACTGACTAAGCTTACCTGGTAAGTTTGGCGATCATTGTATGTTGGAGAGCAATGGTCCCTTGGCGAGTCGTCGTCATCAGGCGTGTAAGCGCTAACTAGACTTCCACTTTCTCGGTCGTCATTGTCCGCGTGCAGTGGACTAGGCTTTGGGCACCAGAAGCCGTTGTCATCAATCGCGAACTGACTAAGCTTACCTAGTAAGTTCAGCGATCATTGTCTGTTGGAGAGCAATGATCCCTTGTCGAGTCGTCGTTGTCATGCGTGTGAGTGCTAACTAGACTCTCACTTCCTCGAATGTTGTTGCCCGTGTGCAGCGGACTAGACGTTGGGGCTGACATTCAAGTCTGGTCGCAGCGGGGATGATCAAGGGTCGTAACGGACAATAGTGGAAGTTCTAGTAAAAACAAATATTTTTATTAATAATATTTTTTTAGATGATCTACATTTCAAGGTTGTTTAAGCCCGTTACCATCTACGTCTTCCAGGCAGTACGTCCCTGGCCTGTTGACAATAGTTACTCTGTAGGGTCCTTCACAGTTTGGGTTTAGTTTTCTTGCACCCGCTTCTTTGGTGTTTTGTTGGGTCTTCCTGAGTACCCAATCTCCCACTTTGAATTCGCATGGCTTGACCTTTTTGTTGTAGTATTGCGTTATCCGTTGTTGGTAGGCAACCATTTTGGTGGAGGCTAGATCTCATTTTTCTTCAAGGAGGTTTAGTCCAACGCATAAGGCTTCATCGTTTTCATCCGGTCTGAATTCTTCCATTCAGAAGGTAGACACGTCAAGTTCTACCGGAACCATCGCTTCTGATCTGTATGCCAGGGCGAAGGGTGTTCCTCCGGTAGGGATTATTTTAGTTGTCTGATATTCCCAGAGTATTCCTAGTAGCTCTGGAACCCATTTCCCTTTGGCAACGTCAAGCTTATTTTTTATCGCCTCTAGGATTGTTCGGTTGGTAACTTATGTTTGGCTGTTGGCTTTTTAGTGCCCTAGCGAGGAGAAGTGGTGATTGATGTTCAAACTTTTGCACAGTTTTTTAACCTTGATACCTTCGAACTGAGTTTCGTTATCGCTGACCAACACTCTGAGGATGCCAAATCTACAGACGATGGTGGCCCATATGAACTTTTCTATCTAGACCTGCCCTATCTTGGATAGGGGCTCGACTTCGACTCATTTGGTGAAGTAGTTGACGACCACAAGAAGAAACCCTCTACCGTATGAAGCTGGGAGTGGTCTGACGATATCCATCCCCCACTGTGCGAATGACCACGAACTTGTCATCAATGTCAGTGGCTGAGTAGGCATGTGCGTGTACGGCGTGAACCTCTGGCATTTGTCGCACTTGGGGACAATATCCTTAGCATCTCATTGCATTGTCAGCCAATAGTATCCTAGAGTTAAAGCTTTATGGTCGAAGGTTCTCCCATTCGGATGATTTCCGCATATACCGGTGTGGATTCTTCCCAGAACCTGACTTGCCTCTGAAGGTGAAAGACATCAGAGCAGGGGTCCAGTCACTGACCTCATGTACAATTTTTAGTTTAGGATAGTGTACCTTGCTGCTCTATTTTTAACTCTTCTTGCTTCGAACCTTTCAGTTAGTAGGGTTCATGTTGTAATGTATTCGAGGACCGGAGTCATCCAATTTTATGATGCGTCTGCAGCGCAAACATCTCTAGGTTATTCTTCGTCGAGGCTTGATCGCTCTTGGTATTCAATGAGACTGTTTGAGACTTCGGCCGAGGCTGAGGCTTCTCTGGCTAGCGTGTTAGCTCTTTTATTGTCGTCTCAAGGGCATTATAAGAGCTCACACTTCTTGAACCCGCTCATGGTACCGAGTACTTTTTCGCGGTAGGCTATCATGTGGAGGTCCTTGTTGTTTAAATCTCCTTTGACCTGGTTGACTACCAATCTTGAGTCGTTGTATGCCGTCAGGTGATCTATCCTGATCCCCAAGGCTAGTTTTAGGCCGAACAGGAGGGCTTCGCATTTGACCTCGTTGTTTGAAGCGGGGAAGTCGAATCTGACGACTTTTTCGAGGGTGAAGCCGCTGGGGGAGTGGAGTGTGATCCCGACCCTACTTTTTTTCCCAGTCAATGATCCGTCGCAGTGCAAGACCCAATCCTAGGTGCTTGAGTCCAAGGTATGGTGATTTGTCTTTGGCTCTTCTCCACCGGTGAACTCGAAGATGAAGTCTGCCAGTGCCTGGGTTTTGATGGCAGTTCTTAGAGTATAGCTTATGTCAAACTGTCCGAGCTCTACCGACCATTTCACCATTCTGCCGGATAACTCTGGTTTATGCAGTATCGAGCGAAGCGGATGCTTGGTCAAAATCAGTATTGAGTGGGCCTGAAAACATGGCCTCAGTTTCCTAACGGATATGACCAGTGTCAGAGCTAACTTGTTTAGGTCCAGGTAGTGTGCCGCTACTTCCACGAAGGTGTTGCTAGCGTAATACACTTGTCTTTGGGTCCCTCAGTCGTCTTGTACGAGGGCTAGGCTAAAAACGTGCTTGGAAACATACAAGTACAAGTAGAGTGTCTCCCCTGTCGCTGGTTTTGAAAGTAGCTTCAAACTCCATATATATGCTTTCAGGCTTTGAAAGGCTTGTTCCCACTCCTCGTTTATGATCACGTTTCTCTCGAGCGCCACAAGCCTCTTCTTCTACCGTACGGTTTTCCTCGTGGGGTAAAAACTTCTAGGTGATGGGTGATTATTGACGGGTCGATTCCCGTCATGTCTCGCATGGTCCAGGCAAAGATGTTTTGATTTCGTTGTAGCAGCTTCGTGAGTTGTTCCGCCAAGTCGATGCTCAAACGGGAACCTATCTGGATAGCATTGCTGTTGAGAGGGCTATCGAGGTCGACCGTGATGGTTTCTTCCTCTGGTTGGCTAACATTGGGCCTGCCTCAAGGGGTTACTGGAGCCTCGTCGTCTGGGATAGGTTGCTCTTCCCCTGCCTCTTGGGCGGGATAGAGAGTCATCTTAGTCGTGGAGCCAGCCGCCAACTGAGAATCACTCGGTGGCAGTGTCGTCTTGTACTGGCATTCCCTTGCTACTGCATGATTGCCTCTTAGCATACCGACCGCTTGGCTTGTCAAATACTTGATGCACTGGTGTAAAGTACAGATTGTCGCTCCCATTTGGTGTATCCAAGGTCTCCCCAGGACTGCATTATATTTTGAAGGTGCGTCGATCACTATGAATTTTTGAAACAAGGTTTTTTTAGTTGGCTTCTCTCCTGCTACTACCATCTGTCGTATCTTTCCCACAGGGAAGCATTTTTCGCCGCTGAAATCGATCATTAGACGGTTATTGTCGATCAATGTTTTCTCCTCTAGTTGCATGCTGTGGAACGTGTGGAGAAATAGGATGTTCAATGAGCTCCCAGTGTCCACTAAGGATCTCTTTACTTCCCACTTCCCAGCTTGCCAGAGAGATCGTTACAACCAGGGCATCATTGTGCGAGAGTTGTATGCAATGAAAGTCTTCTTCTGTAAATGCTAGTGGCACGAAATGGTCATGCTTTTGAGCATGCGGTTCTAATTGTTCGCCGCGTATTACTTGGATCATGATACCTCGGAGGGCCTTTTTCCTGGACCTATTAGATAGTTCGGACTCGGAATGGGCTTCGTGAAGCACGCATATCTTGTCGATTGATTTATCTCTAGGCCTAGCTTTGCTCCTAGTTGCCCGTTCCTCTTCTAAGGCGATGTAGCTTTGCGCTTCGCTTGCCAGGTTTGCCATATTTGCTGGTGGGTCCAGAGTTAGGAAGTTATAAAACTTACCTTTCTACAATCTGTTGATGAAGGTTGAGACAACCGTCGTGTCATTGCACATGTTGACAAAAGTTAAATCGTTGTTGAAGCGAATTAGATATGCCTTCAGTATCTCGTCAGGTCTATCTCATCGATTTGAGCGTTTTCATCGTCAACAGGACTTGACGTATAAAAAACGATCTTGGATCCAATTCGAGGTGCGTCAGCGTTGCAGCTGTTTCGAGAGTGTTAGCTTGTTCTTCATTGTTGCGTGATCGAGTGGTCACCGTCTCTTAGTATTCTAAAGAGAGATGATGCTAGCGAAATGTTAGGAACTTTGTCGGTCCCCACGGATGGCACCAGACTGATGCAGTCATTTTTCACTTTCTGCTTTGACCTTGACTTTCAAACCTGTTGACCTGCACAAGGAACGCATGTGAGCCACGGACCACCGTTGTGGTGGCCGATGGAACTCCGATGCTAAAGTCAAATAGGGATCCGAGGAAAGTGTAATCCTGTAAACAGGGAATTTGTAGTGTACCTTAGCTTACCAACCTCATGTCTTATTTATAGTGCAGGAGTCCTGGTTCAACCATGCCATCGATGGTGTAGTTTAGGGAAGAAGACATGTATGAAGATCCTTATCTGATTAGGAGTCGTGCTATGGATGGAAGTTTCCCTGTTAGCCATGTACTCCTAGATACGCGAGAGATAGTTCATGTTCTGAGAGTAGCCTATCGGTAGAAGTCTCAATATGCGATACATACTCTGGAATTTACTTCCTAGTTGGAAGCAATGAGCAATTGTACTTGCCCGTCCAAAGCTAATCCTCGAGATACTTTCCTCAACAGGGCATACGGGTATTGAAGATAGCTGTGAGACACGTGCGCCTAACAGGCTGTAAGAATTTTGGTTCGCTTAGCAGACTGCATTGGGCGGGCTTAGAACCGCATGGGCCGGATCAGTGTTGGGTTGACGCTATGGCCTATATTTTCTCGAGATCATCATGACACGTGTACGACGCAGAGTTGGGACCATTTTGGTGTATCATCAATCATAATAATAATAATAATAATAATAATAATAATAATAATAATAATAATAATAATAATAATAATAATAATAATAATAATAATAATAATAATAATAATATTGATGATACACCAAACCGTCCTTAATCCGCGCCTTACATGGGTCATGGTAATCTCATCAGCAGATCAAAACGGGCCTGATTGCCCACCCAATTTGGCAAAACCCAGACAACACTAAGCCTACTTAGGCATAATGCAAAAGGTTGGACCCAAATGACAACATCTTACTAAGCCCACACGTCACATGGTCAAGCCCAATACCCGTAAGGCCTAATCAGGCAAGTATTTGGGGGATCAACCTAAGACAAGGAAGGCCAGCAATACATTGTTCTGACTAGGAAACAAATACTGAAGTATAAGTCGTGCATGAAAACTCTCTTACATAGGGAAACACTCTAAAAGAAAAGTTTCTCCAGCAGATCTTGGAGCACAAGTCGTGTAAGGAAACTTTCTTACATGGACGACTCCTAACAAGGAAATAATTTCTAGCAAGATATTTTTCCCTAAACTACACCACCAAAGGCCTAGCCGAACAAGGACTCTCGCATTATAACTAGGATACAAGGTTGATGAACGAAGGTATGCTACATAACCCAATTTACAGCTTTAAGCCTTTCTTAAGCCTTGTCTGACTTTTGTATCGGAGTGTCATCGGCCGCCACAACGGTGGTCTTTGGCTCAAGTGTGTTCCTTGTGCAGGTCAAGGTCAAGGAAAACATGATTCGACTACATCAGTTTGGTGTCATCCGTGAGGAACGATGATGTTCCTTTGAAAAACAGTGACATCACCCTTCCTTACAGTCCAAAGAAATGGTGACCACGAGATCTCGCAACAATAGAGTTATTGCTGAGCCTCGAATGCTCAAATCGGTGGAGCGCTGCCAATTTCGATGGCCCCAGCACCGCGGGGGTAACAACTTTGCACCCCCGCGCCAGAAGCAGCCACAACAGCCCCAAGAATGGATATATTGACAACCCAACTACAACAAATCGCTTAGGCGGTGAAGATACTCACTCGGCGAAATCCTTTACTTGCAGAAGGAGACCAGAAGCAGCGAAGAACCCCATCCCCAGAAAACACTAGAGAACACATTTAGGAGAGCCACTTTGCCCGTAAGGGCTCTCAGTGGACTAGAGGCGGATGAACGACCAATTACACCCAGCGTCTAGGATCGACAAACCCGCCTCGCATAACCTCCTCTGGCTTGGGGCCACCAATCTTGACATGTTGTTCAACCTTACCGTCCCCACCATTCATGGATCACATTAAGAACGAGCCACTGCCGAAGAAATTCACCCCGCCAAAGCTAGAGTTTTACAACAGGACAGCGGACACGTCCGATCACTTACGCCACTTCTAGCAAGTAATGGTGCTCAAAGAAGGATCTAAAGCAGTAATGAGTCGGTCATTCCCTACCAGCCTGAAGAAGTCAGCGCTGACCTGGCTCCAAAAAAATGACATGATTGGCAAGTATAACCTTAGAATTCTTTTTGATATGTTTGATGTTGCTGCTGCAGGAATGGGGTAATCACGGGGAAGAAAAGTACTACTTATATATTAAGTCGTATGCTCCCGTTGATAATGTAACCACTCGTCTACATTGGCCTCTCCTTTTACAACTCCAAGTAAAGTCAAGAATTGTTATGGTATCTGGGCATGTGTTTGCTATATCCTATATGTTCTTTGGCATGTGTACGCCATGTTGTTTTTTTGGGCACATGTGTGCAATGTTGTGTCTGAAACTTCCCTTATTCTGAATACATGAATGATGAACATTTCCTGAAGTTTGCACCATGCATTTGGGTTTCCACAATACTGCTACAGCTCATGGTCCAGCTTCCATGGATTCCTCAAAAAGTTCGTTTCACATTTCCTCTTGTTATATCCTTGTTATTGTTAACTTACTACTTTTTTCCAAATTTGCGCTATACAGGTTAAGCAACAAAATTATCCTACCATGCTGGTCGCTACTGGTTTAAATGGTAAATCTTGAATTTCTCATTAGATGTTAGAAGTAGTGTCTGCTTAATATGCAAGTTGTCACGACCCGATCCACATGATACAATATTGTCCGCTCTGGGCCCAACCTAACTACGTGCACGGCTTTAAAACGCGTTGTGTCATGTAGATCCAAACTTGTATATATATAACACATCTTCATCCCTCACCCAAACGATGTGGGACTATAACATCGAAGTAGCCTGTCAGGCTCTGAGCCCGCCCACACTTGGTAGCCTGCCTCCTGAGCCCGCCTACATATGGAGCTGCCAGCCTCAGAGCCCGCCCACACAAGGTAGCTCGTCAGTCTCAGAGCCCGCCCACTCAAGGTATTACAATCCACCCCCTTAGGGCCCAACGTCCTCGTTGGCACACTTTTGGCTGGATCCGGCTCTGATATCATTCTGTCATGACCCGATCCACATGAAATAATATTGTCCGCTCTGGGCCCAACCTAACTACCTGCACGACTTTAAAACGCACTGTGTCATGTAGATCCAAACTCGTACATATATAGCACATCTCTATCCCTCACCCAGGCGATGTGAGACTATAACACCGAGGTAGCCTGCCAGCCTCTGAGCCCGCCCACACTTGGTAGCCTTCCATCCTCCTGAGTTCGCCCACACATGGAGCTGCCAGCCTCTGAGCCTGCCCACACAAGGTAGCCCGCCAACTCAGGGTATTACAATTACGTCCTCGTTGGCACACTTTCAGCTGAGTCAGACTCTGATACTATTCAATCACGATCTGATCCACATGATACAATATTGTCCACTCTGGGATTTGTTATTTATTTGAGAGACATATCGGATAATATTGTCCGCTCTAGAATTTGTTATTTATTTGACCCGACCCGATCCACATCCGATAAAAAAAATAATTGAAAGAAAAAGATGGTTCAATATGCAACTTCACAATCATTTGAGAGACAATAAGGGATTTGTTATTTATTTGAATGCATGTGGTATTCATGTTCTAAATACAAATCGGCTCATCACTTGGCTCGTGTCCATGCCTGAATAAATGTAAACAATCTGCCCTTTAATTGTTTTGTTGTTAAAAAACCATGTAGTATTACTCGATCAAAATGAGAAAGGAAACTATGGGATAAGATTATTCGATAAGTTTGATTATTTTCTTGGACACACACCCCTCCACCCGCGCGCGGGGGTATGATGTACATGCTAGATCTAATCCTGTAAAATGTGTCATATCCACAATAAAAAAATACACCGTGTTCTCCTTCTCATTGTTTTAAGGACCCTTTAACCTTTATATTAAAAAAAATAAAAAATATAAATGTCTCAAATACAATCTCTAAAAAAAAAGATTCTTTGCGAAAACAATCACACAGAAAACTTAACCAGAAAACCTAGGACTATTCTAGTCTCCTTACTATGACTCTCAATCATAATCATCGGGTAAAGGTGGTCCATGTTCTATCTCATTAGGATGAGGTAATTTAAAATTTGCCCTTTTTTTGGTTGTGGCAGTGGGCGATCCATACTCCATGTATTTTTTGTTCGCTTTCCCAATTCGAGTGATCTTCGAGGACTTACTTTGAAATCTAGGTTCCATACTTTAGTGTACTTTTTAGAAAACCCTTCTATTGGTTCCTCACTTCCTTCCTCATAATCCTCCATTTCCTGACTTGCATCGATCATTTTCCTCATCCTTTCCATTGCTGCTGCTGTCTTTTCATTACCACCATTGGGAGGCCTAGCTATTGTTGGATTGTAGGGATGGCAGTGGGGCGGATTTTCTCGGATATCCACTCCACTCGCCCCGTTTGGGGTGGATTTGACTAAGGTTGTATGGAGGTTGGGGTGGACACGGATATCCAAACTGTATCCGTTTCTTATTCGGGGCGGATACGGATTTGGCCATATCCACCTCACAGATATCCGTTTAACCATTGAAATTACTAAAATGCCCTTGGTCTATAAAGGGAAAAGAAACCCTAATAAGATCTCACATCTCACATTTGGGAAATTGGGGTTCGGCTCAACCCTGTCCCTCCTTCCCTGCGACTCTCACAGAGATGGGATCTGATCTCTCATATCTCATCTCCCTGCTCCCTCCCTACTCCCTCAGATCTTCATCTCCCTGCTCCCTCCCTGCTCAACGCTTAACGCTCAATGATCTCATCTCCCTGCTCAACGCTCAAGATCAACCAAGCTCGATTCGACGCTCAACGATCTCATCTCCCATCTCACATTCTCACTCGGCTCGGATAAGATCAGATCTTTCATCTCCCTCCTCTTTCTGTTTTTCATGAAGTTAAGGTAGAGTTAAGGCTTGGGAAGGTGAAATGATTCATGAAGTTGGTGTGGATGATCTTGAACTCACACTAGGTAATGGCAAAACTCGGTGTTGGTGAGAGGAGGGAGTCATATTAATGTGTTGTTGTGTTGAAGATGTGTACAAAACTGTGAGACCATTTGTGGTTGCAATCAAAATAATTTTGTTTCTCTGTGATGATGAGAATGAAATGGAAAAAATTTCAATAGCTTTTACATTCTATTAGCAAATCAATTTCATTGGTTTTATTTTATTTAATCAATTTTTGGTATTGTTCATCTCGGTGTTTATTAGCAAATCTGTAAACGGATTGGCGGAGCGGGGCGGATATCCGCCAATCCGTACGGGGTGGTTATGGTTTTTAAATAAAATTGTAAACAGATTGGCGGGGTGGATTTGGGGATCCGTTATTCCTGACGGAACGAGGATGGATTTGCTCAAATCCCCCCAATCCGCCCCGTTGCCATCCCTGTTGGATTGTCTTGCCCATGGATCTTACTAGGACCTTCCTGTTGTTGAGCATTTGGAGCGTTTAGAATAACCATATCCTCGCAATTGTTGTCCATCACTATATTATCATCATTTAAGTCAGCAATACCGATTATATTTGGAATGGTGGGAGTTATATTCGATTCTACTAAATTAGACACACCACGGGTTGTCCCATTGGAACCTATTTCCCCTCTTCAAGTCCATTACTTTGGAGAGCCTGAAATGAATTATGAACCCCAACACCCCTCTTCTGTTGGTCTATACTTGGTTTAACTACTTTTTGTTTCCTATTCAACCCATTTGTCTTCTGTTTTTCCCTCTGCCATAATATTTTTTCCTTTATCAATGTTGCTCTTCTCAACTTGCTGATTATTTTTCTGCTCAACTTGTTGCTTATAGTCATTCTTTCTTGGTTTCCAAATTTTGATAGTAGGTTTTTGCTCTATTCCACACCTGTTGCTGGTATGCCCAAATTGACAACATTTACTGCACCTCTATAGCTTCCATGGGTACTCCAAAAACACTTCACACCCTTTTCCCTCCTCATTCACAAAATTTAAAGATGCAGGTAGCTCCTTACTAGCATCGATTTCAATACATATATTAGCAAAAACAAGTATGCTCCTCTCTTCTGTAGCCCTGTCCATACAAATGAGCACTCCAATAAAACTAGCAATGTAGCTGAGCCCTTTAGCAGACCAGTATTGCTTAGGGAGTTTGTGGAACTTAACCCAAATAGGTACTTTTGAGAATTTCTCATTTGTTACCAACTCCTTTCCCCACGACCTACTTATGAGAAGTTTACCGCCACTAACATACACATTGCCCCCTCCAAAGCCTCTTGCTTATCACTGTCATCAGAGAACTTGAAGTAGAATTGCTCACTATTAGTACTAATGTTGAGGTTTCCTTTAACTTTCCATTTTCTTAATACAAACTCTTTAACAAGGGAGAAAGACAGTTTTTTATTAATGAAAACACCAACTAAATATAAGTTCCAGATGTCCATACCTTCCTTACTTGCGTCCTCAAGCAAAACTTCGATCCCTTCATTGAAGTTTGGATGAATAAACTCATTTCTTGCACTGCTTGCAGAGCTGATGGATTGCAAGAAAAGTGCCTTCCATGGATTTCAGACTTTAGATTTTCCACTATCGTGCTGCGGATTGACACAAGTTGGTTCTTTGCAATTGTGGCTATCATTATTGTTCAATTCTTCCTCAATGGTCTTGTTGAGAGAACCTAGTTGAGGAAACTCATCTTATCTCAGAACTGAGGAGGTGTTTGGGGTCGTAGGAGGTGAGCACACACCTCCTCCTGCACGGGCCACGGGCGGAGGAAAGGGCATCTTCTTCTAGATTAGATCATACAAGAAACAGAGAGGCAAGCCAACTCTCCCTCAGATCCGTCCTTCGCAAGATGCAGATTTGGGACAACTCTCTCCTAACGTCGACTTCACAAAGACGAGGTGGGTCGCCCAATCTCTCCTCCCATCGTTCCTCACCAGATCGAAGATGTAAATCTGAAAGCCATCTCACTCATATCTCTCATCGGAGGCGAGATGAGGCGTCGTTATCCTCACACCGCTCTGAAGCAGATCTCTCATTGGAGGCGAGACAAAGCAGAAAGCGCCGCTCTCATCACATCGTTCTGAAACGTCGATCTCTTCACGTTCAGAGAAGATATTGGTGTGTACCTGAACCATCATCTCCTTCTCATTGTTATCTTTAAGACACTCATAATAAACAAAATTTAGATCTAGCAAGTAGAGAGGAGGGGGAGAAGAAAAGGTGAGAACACCGTAATGTCATTATTCCACCTCATGTGTATTTATATAAGAGTTGTCAATAATTACATCCAAGTATCTGAAGAGTGCATTAATAACAAAGATGTCCCACAACACTCATAATTAACATTTTCATGCACTACACCAAATGAACAGTTTTGTAACAACATTCTAAAATTAAATGTATCATTTCGAGCATGTAACATACTTTGTATGAGATTTTGATATAAACATCTAGTTTGAACCGTTACAACTTTGGGACATAAAAGTAAAATAAAACTGAAAGTTGGATTAACCTCGGGATATGGGCATGTCTCTTTCCACAGTTTCCATTTCCATTCCTTCAACACGCACAAAACATAAATTCCAAAGAAACCCTAACTCTATTTACTCGATTGATTCTCTCCCCTTGGAATTTGATCTTTTCTTCACCAATCGATTATTTTTCTCTCTCATCTTAAATCGATATTTCCGTTTGTTTCTTTTTTTCAAGATTCTAATGGAGCCCTAGGTTGAAGAGGGATCTGTCATGATCACAGACAAAGAAAAAGAGGAAGAATGTTAGTGGAGAATGGCGCAAAGAGGAAGAATATTTAGCATCACAACTTACTCTCACCCACACCATCCATCTTTTATTTAATTTTTTTTACATGTTCTCCCACACCACCCATAAAAACCACTATTCATATTCTTCTCTCACCCTCTCTTTTCAAGATCAAGAACAACAACAATAACAATCTGGAATGGGTAGCGAGGAAGGAAGGCGATTGATTGCGAGGGATGGTGAGAGACGACCGGCGATGGCGAGAGATAGAGGAGATGGAGCCACAACCATTATCGCCCCTTTCCATCTTCTTTTTATCTTCCTTCCACTATCTCTTATACTCCCATTCTCTCTTCTTCTCTCACAGGTCGTCGCCCCCTCTCTTTCTCCTTTTTCTCTTTCACCTTGCACTCTGTTGTTTTTTCCCTCGCGGCGAACCGTGCGAGGATGGGTTCCCCACTTGCACAAGCCGATGTGAGGGCAAAAAAAAAATTGACCCTCGTAAAGTTACTTGCGAATGAAAAACTCTCAGTCACGGAATCCTATCCACCGCGAGGGCAAAAAAAAAAACAGAGTGCAAAGGGAAGGAGAAGAAGAAGAAGAGGGAGAGGAGCGACGGGGGAATGGACTTGGACATCCTGTAAAGGTTCCAGATCTTGGGCTTCTTCGACTTCGTCTTCAATTTCGATTTGAGAAAATGGAGAGGATATGCAAGGGGTGCTTTGGGGGTGCCCCCGAATGGGGAGGGAAGAGGAGAGAGAAGAAGATGCAAAGAAGAATAAGATCAGAGAAGAAGAAGGGTGGTGGTGAAAAGAGAGGAAATTGGGAGGGGAGAGAGAGTTTTCCATCGTTTTGAATTTGGGAGGGGAGAAAGATTTAGTTTTTTTTTTATAGGTGGGGCGGAAGAGAACAGTAGTGTGGGACAGAAAAAATTAGATGGATGGTGCCAAATAGTCATTACCTTTTATTAACAGAGTTGCAAACATCCTCCTTCCTAACTGTTTGTCCATGCACGTGCCCTTGATATGTATCCTTATGTAGTCACTATAAGGAAAGACTTGATTTTAGGAATCATGACGAGAACTTTAAAAAGGGAAAAATGTTGAACAGCTGTTAAATGAAGAATTTGTCCGACAAACTCATATGTTTATTAGTGAGACAAGAGAAATTTGAATGTTAGCATGGAATGCGTCACTACACCAAATTTCCATTTTTGTAACAATCCCCAAAACAGTAACACTTTTGAGCTATAACAATTCATAAAGTAATTTTACATATTTTCACAAACAAAATGATACAATTTTTATATCACCATGAATAATATGGTCCTACAAGTGATACAATTCATGGTGATCTAATTTATTGTATCACTTTTTTTTGTGTAACTGTTTTTCATTTTTTTTTAACTAAATTTAGTTTTGACTTGAAATTGTTTGATGGATTGTAACAACTAAAAAGTGTTACTATTTTGAGAGTTGTTACAAATATGTCAATTTGGTGTAGTGCGGGGACTCTAGAAATGAAATGGGGGTTAAAAGCCTTACTATGATTGCATGCTCATGGAATTGGACAATAAATGGGTCGACTGACAAGGCCTATAATTTGATTTGTAATTGGAATCTGTATGGGATATCTTTATGCTTGTTTGAGTAAGTGGAAAAAAAAAGATGAAGAAAGAGCAAGAGGGTATGGCAATACTTCCTCTCCGTGTCTTAACATATCACCTAGCGTTTCTTGTTGTATAAGAGAAAAAAAAACAGATATAGAAGAGAGAGAAAATATGGCAATGTTTCATCTCAGCTTATGAATATCGTCATCTTTGTTGTCTGTTTTTTCTCCTGTAGTTCTCTAAACTAGATGATACTGGCGCTTTCTCATCCATAGCCCAGTGAACATGGTGTTTGATGGCATTCTTGTCATGCATATGTAGAAATGGTACACACCATGGTTGTTTGATTCTCATTCTATAGTTGTGCTAACTCATTATTGATGCTTCTGACTACATTAAACTCCAGACATAGATGGACTGGGCACTATGAGGCTCACCTGTGGGATAAAAGTACATGGAACCAAAACCAGAATAAAAAGGGAAAGCAAGGTAGCTTGGTTTTTTTCAGCTCAACATACTACTGAAACATAAATTTCATTTTACTTTCTTATTGAATCTGACACAATTTTTTTATTTGAATGCAAAAATGTACAATTCATCCCAATCCAACCAATCCAAGCCATAATAAAAAATAGAGTTTGATCTGGCAAGCATTATTACGTCCAGTATGAGGTGTTGGCTTCGTTCGCTCGAAGGTGGCATTATAGTGTCGTGCCAACTAACCAACAAGGTGCCAACGTGAAGCTTCCATGGGACTGTGTGGTGGATTATTTGAACTGGTTTCACCGCATTAGTCATCCCTTCGTACAACCACCGAACAAGAGAAAAAGTTATCCCCTAAGAAGACCTTTGTTTTTTCAAATAAGAGGGTAAGTACAAACATTTTACCTTTATGTGTTTTTAAAAATTTACATGGTTTGCACTAACATCTAATGTTTCCCTCCAGGAAATTGCCATTGCTCATGCTCGTGACTTGATCAACGCTTCCATTGAAGAAGGGGCGAACGTCGACAAGTTAATTTTGCTTGGCCGACAAAATAGATTATGGGATTTGCTAGATGAAATGTCTACGCCCGTTACCTTCGAACAAGAGGAAGAAGAGCCTGACGTACGCACCAGTGTTGACAGTGGTGAACTTGGTGGTGGAGGAAGTGAGCGTCAAAGCAAGTCGAGGCATGAACAAAGATTCTATGTTCGGAAGCGATAAACATTTTGTATTGTTCGGTTAATTATGTTCTATTCAAAGATTCTATGTTCTTTTGTTTTGTTCATAGTGTCTTCATGGTTGTGGAGGAATTTTGTAAACATAGTTTTATATTTTTATTCAAAGCTTGTTACTTATTTTCTATTCAAAGCTTGTTACTTATGTATTTGAGTTTAAGAGTAGGGTGAACTTTAACTTTCTTGTGGTGCAACTCCCAAAAAAAAATTGAACAAACTATTTTGTTTTGTTCAATCCAAATATAGTCACTCAATGGGTTCAAGAGTGTTAGCCACCCAATGTGTTCAAGAGTGTTCATGTCCACAAACACATCTAAACAAAAAAGTTGTTCATGGCAAACTTTAGGTGGATTAGTTTGGAATACTTGGAAGGTTCGAGTTTAGGTTTGATGCGACAATGTGCAAAATTATTTGAAAACGAAGTTTAATTTTTTTTTTCAAACACACTGAAAATTTTGGCAGTTTCAGAAAAAAAAAATGCAGGTTTTTCCCTGTTCGCAGCAACCAATCCGAGGTATCTCAGATACTCTGCATTGGCCACAGCGAACAGAAAAAAAAAATTCTTGTTCGCACTGGGAAATGCAGAGTATCTGGGATACCCCACATTGGCTGCTGCGAACAGTAATTTTTTTTGGAAAAATTTTAAACTTTTGTTAGAAGGTTGGAAACTAGGATATGGAAATTTTTTAACTTTTGTGTGTGTGTGTGTGTATACATCAACATCATCGTCTTTGTATTCTCACCAAAATATAGAGAGTAGCTTCAAAGCCTTTATAAAATCTTCATTTTCTATGGTGAAACAACATAATGTTTTTCATCTTCCACACCTAATGTCATGTTTTTCATCTTTCCCTAAAACTCCTTTGCCTGATAGCTTTTCTATGTAAAGAATATATTGAAAAAAATTTCCAAACAAAAGTATTGTTCACATCTGCCAATGCGGAAATTTAAGGATACCCCCCGCATTGGATAGTGCAAATAGGAATTTTTTTTCCTGTTCGCATTGCGTAGTATCCTGGATTCCCCACATTATAGGCTGCGAACAGTCATTTTGTTTGGAATTTTTTTTCCTTTTGTTATAAGTTTGGAATCTAAAATTTTGTTAGAATGAAGATGAGGTTGTTCTATAAATATTCAATTGCTAGTCATTTATGGTTGCTTACTAATTTACCTATTCAATGGGGAAATATTTTATTCATTACTTCTAAGTAAATGGTAACTTATATTAGGTTTCTAACCAATTTAATAATTTTGACAAGTCAAACCATTAGTATACATAGTAGTAGATTTTGAATAAAATTTGGATAAAAAAACAAAAAAAATTCCTGTTCGCAGCAGCCAATGCGGGGTATCCCAGATACTCCGCATTGCCCACTATAAAGAGGAAAAAGATTTCCTGTTCGCAGAAGCCAATGCGGGGTATACCAGATAATCCACATGGGCTACTGCGAACAAAAAAAAAATCCTTTTCGCGGTCCGCAATGCGGGGAATCTAGGATAACCCACATTTCCATATGCGAATAGGAAATTTTTTGAATTTTTTTTTGTCCGTTGTGGCCAATGTGGTAATCATGGGATAACCCGCATTTAGCACTACGGACAGACCTAAAAACCTTCCAATTTTTCTGAAATTGGAAAATTTTGCAGTTTGTCAAATTAATTTAAAAAAAAATTAGTTTTCTATTGTTTTTGCGCATTGTTTGGCCATTTGGAAATTTATGATGTTTTTGACCTAATACCTAGTTTGGATCAATCGTTAGGCATCAACATTTTGTTCCTCTGTGATGCTATGTATGCTCATCTACACTGAATTCTTTGTCTTTACCTAATTTTCTAAGATAACAGCATGTCTCACCAGTCTGTCATGGTTGAAATGGTTATGTTTCGCCCTTGAAGTTTTACAACTCCAAGTTGAAGGAGGCCTAAATATTAGTACCATCAATATGTGTTGTTGTCAAGTAGATAAGAAGATAATAGGAAACAAACAATATATGAACAAGTCCACATCAACTCTTCAACTCGATCAATATTCTAAAACAAAGACTAATAAGGATTTATAATCCTTCTCACGCCAAATTGTCCATGCGTATTATCCACTATTCTTTACCATTAATGAAATTGCGGGAAGCAAATGCAGCAAGAAACTACCTTTGCTTCAATTTTAGTTAAAAAAATGTTCAACCATCTCCCACAGGTAATAAATAGATTGTGGTTGAGGTTTTCTTGTTAGTCCAACAAACATGTGGTCGCCCTAGGTTGTTTTTGCGCATTTTCTTTAGATTTTATGTGAATTCCATACAAGTTACATAAAACTAAGTTTTTCTAATTTTTATCTTATTTTTTTATTTTTTATTTTTTATTTTTTATTTTTTATTTTTTATTTTTTATTTTTTATTTTTTATTTTTTATTTTTTATTTTTTATTTTTTATTTTTTTATTTTTTATTTTTTATTTTTTATTTTTTATTTTTTATTTTATATTTTATATTTATAATTTATATTTTTTATTTTTTATTTTTTTATTTTTTTATTTTTTATTTTTTTATTTTTTATTTTTTATTTTTTATTTTTTATTTTTTATTTTTTATTTTTTATTTTTTATTTTTTATTTTTTATTTTTTATTTTTTATTTTTTATTTTTTATTTTTTATTTTTTATTTTTTATTTTTTATTTTTTATTTTTAATTTTTAATTTTTAATTATTAATTATTAATTTTTAATTTTTAATTTTATTTTTTCTGATTTTGCATAGTCGCATAAAACTAATCCATTTTCTGATCTCGCATCATACATAAACAAAAACTCAAACTAATATGAGTGAAATTCCATATAATATATTAACAAAATCTCGAAACATACAAGTCTTCCCTTAACAAAAAAAAAACGGTGACTTTTCTGACAAAACAATGCTTCGACTTCCATATACATTTTTTCATCATAAGAATGGTTAACAAAATACAATATGTGCATCAGTCCAATATGGTCACCACCTCGTTCGACTTCTTCACGTTCTTCTTATTCTTGTCATTAAACTTGTTCACCGTCGTCGCACCAATACCGACCTGGACCTCAAAACTACTCTTCAACGAGTGGGCCAAAGGAAACATTTGACGCGACCAGGTTGGTACTGTAGGAGGCAATGGTGGGTTCGGTTGTATATGAAAGACGACATTGTGACTGCTCTAAGCCAAGTGTGTCATGAAACAAACACATCTTGAGTCAAAATGTGGTGCTGGGTAAACATAGGGAAAATATGTCATGCTTTGGTTCCCATAACAAACAAAAACGCATTGGTAACAGGTCGCTGCCAGCTCTAACATGTCGGGGTCCATAAACCATATTTCCCTATCTATCCGCACTTGATTTTCTAGAATGATTAAAACGTTCTTCACAATCTTTACCCCTTCCTCGTGCCACATTGCAAGCCACAACTCTGCATTACACTCAAGCTCAATCAGTAGCTCGTTTCGCACTTGTTTTCAACCGTTTTCGTCATCATACTTAAGGAATTTGGCTATGCATCGAAAGCCATAGTTTTTGTCTTCTGGGTCGTTGACAACGTCGTAAACATAATCTCGTATCCAAGATGGAATCAACCACATCAATCCATTGCTATGAATTATCGGTTTCTCTTTTTTTATTGACATTTTCTTACTTTTACCTTTCATTTCTTCTTGTGTCATGGCGTATTCGTGACCCGAGGGATCCCTTTTAGTGGACCTCTCGTGCTTAGCCAACTTTTTTTTCAGTCTCCCCTTTCCAGCCAGAAGTGCTAATGGTTCAATCATGACACTGTCACCCGGAGAACTCAACTCTATAAGCTTCCTCTTCATAACCAACTTCTGATCATGACTTGACTCATTAAACCTGTTCATAAGGGCATCAAACATTGGGTCTATAATCACATCGTCACATTTACGAATAAGTGTTGTGCCAAGTTGAAGCCAATACTTATCTACGGTGTGTACTGAAATTTGTACCGTGGGAGTTAGATAACCTGTAAGTTCATGAGCACAAGGTAATCCATGCGTTGTTCGAAACACACAACCACATTTGACAGGGTCAACCCCCACACTTTCAAATCTTCGAATTTCTAAATGTATCAAATCAATTGCCCTGTACGCCACCGACCCATGAAGTACGGAAAATAAAGTGAAGTTATGTTTAGATTTTAAATGACGACTCTATCTCAACCAGTTGGACTTCAATTATATCATGTATCTTTTTCAGACATTCGGGAAAGTTCTTTGGGAGTTTTCCAACGAGTGCTTCAACTTCAAGTGTGCACCTTCAACTCGACCCGTTGTGCATTGCCCAAAATGCATAAATTTATCTGTCCATGCACTGACAAAGTACTCCTTATGGGGATACCAAACTGTTTTGAGATATTCCAAACACTTTGGGTATTTTTACCATTTTCTATCAAACTCAATTGTGGCATTGTTCCATTTATCTTCTAAACTTGATCTATACAAATCTGAAAACGAATCTATAAAGTCGACCCATCGATCATTGTCCTCAAAGTGTCTCTTACAATTGTTCTCGACATTTGTATTGATGTGCCATGTGCACAATAATCTCCTTGCCTTGGAAAAAACTCACTCAATAGCCTTGATCAAACCCAGTTCTCTATCACTCACAAACACGCTTGGCAAGTTGTCTGGCTCGAAAATTCCTGCAAGCTTTTCCAATGCCCAAGCATATGACTCTTCATTCTCAGAACACATAAAACAAAATGCAACGTTGAAGGTCTTCCTAGTCAACGTCACACCAACAATCTCAAACAGCGACATCCTATAGCGATTCATTTTATACGTGCAATCCATAAGCATTACTTGTGGAAAACACTTTGCCAACTGAATAGATTTAGGATGCGCCCAAAAAATGTTGGTGACTCTATTTTTCTGATCAACAGAATGCCACTCTATGTAGTTGTATTTCCTCAACAACTCTAGAGTATGTTGCAACGCCGTTTTGCCTCTTTGTTCCAGTACCTTTAGTCGAGACACTAGATTGTAAATATGCTTCAGAGTCAAGGTATTATTCGGCGACCTCTCTTTCAGCCGAGACAAGATGTTGCGAGGGCTCACACCGGACTTCGCCATATTCTGCACATAAATAATCTTCTCTAAGTTCAATTTTCCAGCAAACGAATGACCAACAAGTGACTCTAATCGAGGGTGATTGTGGGTTTCACATGTCTCTTGCAACCTCCAATGGTCATTCTCCAGTGGGACCCCTCTCAACTCAAATTTGCATCCACACTTATTTGTACTGCTTGATCGAATATGATTCTTTAACCTTTTATCAGGTTTCCTTCCCTTTCACAACCAAAATGGACCATTCCCTTCCTTCTTTGATTAACCAGTTCCGATTTAGTGATTGTAACAACCATGGTATTATCCCTACCGATCCCTTGGACCCAACCTATCAATGCAGACCTTGATGAGAATACCTAAAAAACTTACATACCTCGTCCGTAACAAATAGCTGACTATCATCGACTACCAATATCAATGATTTTTCTTCATTGTTATTGGCACCACTTTTATCAATATTTTGCATAATGATTCAATTTATAATTAGTTTCATATATTAATTAAAAGTTTTATTTACTTAACAACAAAATAGCGGTTACCTCTAAATGGTTCGTCTCTGGGCTCTCAACATCGTTAAAAGGGATCTTCTTATCTATTACATCCATTAGAAATGTTTATGCACCAATGCATCATACAATAATCAATCAATTATTTTGAAGAAAAAAATATGTACATGCAAATGAGATGATTTTTTTTTTTTTTGCAAATTACCTCCATTGAAAATGATTGTCCTTACTATTTAGATTGATCATCTTCTTCACCCGCATGTTCACCCTTAAAATCTTCATTTCTAACATCATCAACTTCACTAAACCATTTCATTTTCATCAGATGAAATGAACTAAGTTCTTCAAAGTGAAATGTAGTGGAATGCAACAGAAGAGGGAGAGATAGGAAAGAGGAGGAGGAGGACAAGGATATGAATCCTTTGCGATTTTAGGGTTTTTGCAAAGAGGAAGAGATAGGGAAGAGGAGGATGACAAGGATGAAAACCTTGCGAGGAAGTGAAGTTTGGTCGCCGAGTGTGGGACAAGACGCAACAGGGAGTGTGAGAGATTGAGGGAGGGAAAAAATACCGTTTTGCATTATTTTTTAAAAAATTCTGTGATTTTTTTCGATTCGTTTTTTGGTTTCTTTTGAAGTGTTACCATATTTAATGGTGGTGTGAGAAAGTTAAAAAAACGCATTGGTTGTGTGAGATAGAGGATATGGTGGTGCAGTGTAGTCGCTGCTATATAGTTATAGTGATGAGTGCGGATGAAGTGGTTCCTCAATCGTTTAAGAGCAAATAAACTCCATTAGGTATATTTTGGCCACATCGTTTAGTTAACTAACCTTCACTTTAACCAGGACTTGTATATAGGGGTGGGCAAACGAGTCGAGGAACTGTAGATTCAAACCGAATCGGATCGCTTTGCTCCAAACGGTCCGGATTTTAAATTTGTAATTTTGATACGGTTTGGATCCGTTATAAAAAGGTCCGAGTCCGATTCCATTTACTAAAAATGAAACGGCCCGGGTTGGATCCGTTTTAAAACACATAATATGTCTATTACTTAAATCCTCCTTCCCACGGAACGAGCGAGAGGGGGAAATCGATATCGAAATCGAAAGTGAGAGCTCTCTCAATCTCAAAGTGTCTCTTCAAGTAAAAAATTGTCTCGAAGATTCAAACGCAATCGAAGATGGCGTTGAAGTCTACAGTTGTTCTCTTCTTGATAATTGCCATGTCTGCTACTTTAGCTTTCGCTGATTTGATTAAGGCTGCGACGGATTTGTCGAGGTCAATCTCTTCACTTCGATCATTCTTTATAATCGATTTTACGCAAGTAATCTGTCTTGAATTCCTTCCACAAGAAACTGATTAGATCTCATTCTTGCAGGCCAGTTCGTCTTTAATCAAGTCGTGGAAGTCGAAATTGGATTACTCTCATATTACAGTAAGCATTTAATATCCAACCACTGCTTTGAAGCTTGTAAAATTTAAAGCATTTTCAAGTGAACCTATCTCGAAATTACTCACTAATAGCTAATGTTGTTGTTTACATTTCTCTCATAATGAACTTGAGCCTCTGTTGTAGATTTCTGTCTGATTCGTTTAGACGTGTACTTAGAAAATGGTCATACCTTATGAATATTTTAATACAATCAACGTCCATAGGACTAAGATCCAGAAAGGCAACCTAAAAGTGATAATAGAACCAGTGGCGGAGCCACATACAACACCTGCTCCCCCCCCCCCCCCCCCAAATTTTAGTGAATTTGTGGGTAACAGTTCCATATTTAATTAATTGCTCTCCTAAAATTTTGTTATTATTTTCTTGACCCTTCACTTTGCCCCCTCTTAGTGAAAATCCCGACTCCGCCACTGAATAGAACTTATCCACACAAGAAACAGAGGCTTGCAACAAAAGCAAAATGAGATACTAGTTTATCCTTGAAAGGGACACACTAAAACTAGAGGGTTACAAAAGGATGGCATAGAACAGTGTCACTGGATATTTGAAAGAAGCAACAAAAATGAAATTCGCATCAGCTCCTCTACCCACTTTTTCTTTTAAAAAACGAAAAAGAGGAAAGGATTGAAATTCTCACTCAGAGAGCATATAGAAAGGTGTCAGAAATTAGCAAGAAAAAGAAAATGATGGGGAAAAGACGCCTGTGTGTTTTCTAAGCAGCTATGAGTAAAGACGGAAAAAACTGAAAGAGGAGACTCGCATATTCCTGCAGAGACTACAAAAGAGAATTGGAAATGATCTATTATAATCTCTGTGATTTTTGTGTGATTTGAGTTTCATTTCTCTTTTTTTTTTTTTTTTTTTTTTTTTTCTTCAATTATTTGTTTGTAAATTGACGTGTACTATAGAACCATTTAGAACCGTAAGAATCGAACAATTTCAAACAGTTCGAGTTAGGTTCGGTCTAATGTTCAAAATGAGGGAATTCGGACCAGACCGAATTCGTTAAATTTAAACTGTTCGAGTTAGGTTTCTCAAAATTTAGAACCGATCCGAACCGTACCGACCCCTACTTGTATACAAAAGATGTAGTGAAAATCTAAGTTGTAGAGCATATTGCTCTTCCATCATCCACGGAGCAAGAGCAGCTGAACTGCACTCTACATGTGTGCACCCATACGACTATCACCTACTCCCTTCATTCATAAAAGACTAGTGTTTATTGCAAAAAAAAAATGTGTTTTACCTTTATTTATTACCAAAAGTTGTATCATGTGCCACTTATCATTTTCTTGATAATAGGTAAAATGTTGCAAACAATGATATCTCCTTTCTCCCATGATTAGTTGCTAATTGGTTATAAATTTTAATTTGAGTTGCTCTTGGATATTTAGTTCCCACTTTTTGTGTGCATCTCTCTGTCTAGTGAAATTAAGCGATGATTCTAAATGGCGAGGAAACGGGCGAGGGAGGGGGGTGCGACCCTCCACCCCCTCGAGATGCGTGCCCGTGTGAATCTCGAGGGGGATGGGGGGTCAAACCCCCCTCCCTCGCCCGTTTCCTCGCCGCCTAGAAGGACTCAAAATTAAGTATAGCTTTACAATAGTCAAGTAATGCTCCATTAGTAGTCCCAACTTTATCATCAAAGTTTCTTCCAGTTCTCCAACATGTTTCAAACTCACCATAAACATAACATATATTGAAGCGAAATTCAAATTATTACCGTCTAGTGATAATAAAGATTGTTTTACATGTAGTTATCAAGAATTAAAAGTAAGAAAAACATATGAAACATGTAACATTCAAATAAGAAAGGAAAAATAATTTTATCTCTGTCATTACTTCATTGGCCATGAGACTGAAAGCAAAACCCTCTAGAAGCTTGAAGCGTGATAGCAAAGTTTTGATGTAAACAAAAATATCCATACCCTCAATAGGTTAGATTGTGGCACGCTTGATGTGAATGTCAAAAATAGACCCCAAAATTTGATATTAACCTAAACTAGTGTCTCAATCGTGTAATTGGTCGTATCATGCCTTTGACATGTCATCCTAGTCCTTGGGTCGTGCCTTCTGCATGACTCAAATGAATCACTAAAGTACCAAATATGAAAACAAATTATGGATTACCATTAAAAAAAAATCAAACTTCTTGTCAAATGGTTTACAACACAACAAAACATTTACCCATTTCAATATAACGGCAAAAGAATAAAAGAATACATAAGCATAAATGTAGATTGAGAGCCTTAATTGTCTCCTACAAAGTAATCAAATTGAGTGCGGACCGATATGTTCTTGTTCTCAATTTGTGCTCAAGTTTAACATCAAATCCATCATACAAAATCCATTGTTCATCTATTTAATGTCGTGTAATAACTACTTCAGAGGCATTAGTAGACATCTCCTCAGCCACTATATTGGGTATTATTTTGTATATGGAATTTATTTCATCTTCTCTTGATTGGCGTCCTTGTTTCAGAAGTTGTTCTAGCTTATCCCGGCCAAGTAAGTGACTGGTGAAAACCATTGGGACATTTAAGTCTTCGGAGAGAAGAGCAACAATCCCTGACATCTACATAATGCCCATGAATGGCCACATGCCAAATTGGTTGCCCATCATCTATTTGTTCCCCAAGAGCTTTGGACATCTGTACAATGTGCGTAAGTGCACCATCAACAAATTCTGGGATGTGAAGCTGAAGGAGTTCTTTTGGAACATATTTATCTCTGGTCCAAATTGCTAATATCCTCACCACCCATTGAATCTTCAAAATTCCAAAAGCAATCTGCCCAATTCAACAACAAACTCAATTCACTAACCCCAAAAACCAAGAATTGCAAGTGAAGTTGCTATTTAATGCAAAAAGATAAGTGAGATCTCTAGGAACATCAAAGGTCCTTGACATTCATTATGACCTTCTCCAAATGCCCTCATTTACTTTCGATGAGCGGATCTATTGTTCCTTTTTGGCAATTGAAATGGTGGTCATCGAGATTCATTTGATTTGCTTTCCGAAGCAATTTGAACATGGAATGACACCCTACACCAAAAATCGGAAAACAAGCAAACCATTTTCAAGTAATAGCTCTTTTTTTTTTTTTTTTACCAATTTTCAACCAAAAGTGTCACTGGAACAAGGGTAAAAGATAGTATAAAGAGGAGTAGCCTAAGAGGCTCAGTTCTTTGTTGGCAGTATTTAAGGAAGAAAAGTGACCTTTTGGCTGCATTGGAAGATGAATTGGGCATGGTGGGGGAATTTGGTGCTGGTAGTGGTGGTGGTGGAGATAGTGTTGGAAGTGGCACGACGACTGGATGTGGGGATGGTTTGTAGGAGGAAATGGTTGGTGAACTCTCAAATAGAGATAGGACGGTGGATTGGAAAAGATGGTGGTGGTGGCGGAAGAGATGACAGCGATCAGGGGTAATTATGTAATATTTGGTAAGGGCGTTTTCGGCAGTGGACACATTTACATACATCAGTTATCAGCCGTGTGTCATTGGCACGACCACACATTTTTCACGTAGCGTGTACCTGTGCCAACGGCATGGGTATTATGTCATGTCACCCTTATCCTTGGGGAGTGCTAAAAATAAAATAAAGGGTAGATGAATTGTTTAATGACATTATGGAAATTGTATGTAATTTAAAGGGGTGAGTTTGAAGATTAATTGTAGTTCGAGCCATAAAAATCAAACAAAATATAATTGCTTTGTTAAATACGAACCAGTGACTTTGTAAGGGACATGAGAAGAATTAAAAGTTTTGGCCGACAACATTTGCAGGAAACAAACCACTTTATTTCATTAAATATTAATAAAAATACCCTATTGATGTTCTAGTGTCACCCCTATTCTCTTGTGAATAGTGGCTGAAAAGTCAGGGTATTTCAGTCATCTCGCCTTAAAAGAGTTTTATAATTGTTAAAGGTAAGGGCAATGTGAAATTATGTTGGACTAAACTCAAAATTTGGATAGTGATTACCCATGACATGTTTTTTGTTTTATTTAATTTTTATCGGACATGTGGGTATTTTATAATTTGCGTGAGGGTATTTTCGAAATTCAAAATATGATGGACATACATTCAATATTGATGATATAATGAATCTCAATTTTAGTTATCTTATAATAATAATAAAAAAATAATAATAATAATTTCATCAAATTGTCCAACCATGTTGACTAACAAATTTTATCAAATTGTTTTGAAAAGGCAAATTTACCCATGCTTAATTTTTTCAAACCCACCACCTCACAAATCCTCATTCTCTTATCAGACTCTCATTCTCTGCGTACCCACCACCCTCACAAACCCTCATAAGAAAAATCTGATAATAAGATAGTCATTGATGAATTTAGTTCACAAGAAAAATCAAAATCTATTCAAAATTTGATATAAATAAGTGGGTTGCTCGTTCCAACTAGGACGAGCAATAGAGTACCTTCATGACAAGTGCAGTCTTCAGATTGTTCATGGTGATATTAAAGCTTCAAATGTTTTGTTGGAGAATCAATTCAATTGTAAGCTTTATGATTTCGGGTCTGCGAATATGGGTTTTCTTCCATGGTGGTTCCTATTAGTAATCAATCCATTATGATGGGTTCCCTTGGTTACATGGATCCTCATTATCTTAAAACTAGTGTACCCTATAAGAAGAATGATGTTTACAGTTTTGGGATATTGATTTTAGAGGTAATAACAGGAACCAAAGCCTTTTGCTCTCGAAAACAGCAGCTTCTTACCACAATAGCCGCATCCATGTTGGCTGACCCAAACTCGGTGGCACAAATGGTTGATCCTAGAATAAAAAATAATGGTGATTTCAATGTAGAGGAAGCGAAAGTCATGACTCGCATTTCTGCAGTGTATTGGGCAACAACCTAGTCTTAGGCCTTCCATGGCTGATATATTGCATACAATGACACAACATGGCATTTCAGTGAAGATGATGAAGATTTTGTCGCTACTGATGTAGTTAAGCCAAAAGAAGAAGAGAAACATAAGAAGAAGAATTGTCAAGAACTTCGTTCGTATGTAAATATATAAGGTGATGATTGTCATGAAATCCATTGACACGACCAAAATCATCCATCCTAGTGATCATCTCCATAGATAATAGATATCAAATTGAAGGTTTGAGAAAGGCAAACCAAATTGGTGTTGGTTCGATCGATGATGAGTGATTAAGAACCATGCATTGCATTTTGCAGCCTGGAATCTTCTTCTTCTACGTGATTTCCATTAAAATAGTTGCAAGCATCTAGAATTGCGAAATTCAATCCTTCTTGGCATATCTCCTTCCATTGCCCAATCATATAGAGTTGACTTGAGGTTTTTGATGGACTACTCGTATAATGATCAGTGATCACAAGCTAGTTGATTGTCTCCTCCTACGCTGAATTCCATTATTTCAAATCGCCATTGAATTATGTATAGTAGTACAATGCTCCGAGTGATAACATGCATTAAAGATCCATCTCACAAAACAAAATGATGGACTTGCCCTCGTTGACTTATCTTGAAGTTATAATCAAGCATAAATGCTAGAACGCTCTCTCCAACCATGTCAACGCCTGATCGATCTCATTATTGTGCATGGATGCATCCTTTGAGTTTCTACCTATTCTGCGATGATATAACCTTCAATTTTGGAGTTGGGGATCTCATTTCCTCCTCTCCTGCAGGATTTTTACATATGGTGATTCAAACAGAGGATTGTGGGTCTTCATTTGACTTGGTTCTCCAGGGGTTCATCTCAACTATTCGATGCAGTAAAACCGCTTTTTTATTAGGACAATAATTAGACTGAGAAAAAAATTAAAAAAAATGTGAGTGGGATTGTGGGAATAAAAAAGAAAAAAAAAACAATTGATTTAGAGTAGGGTTTTTTTGAGTTTAGCACTTATTAATTTATACCTATTAGAGTTTGACATTAGTTTTAAAAATTATTTAAGTTTAACCTTCATTTTTTTGACAGAACTGTCAAATCCACGACATTGATTAATCAAAAATATTTTGTGAACCTTTTACCCTTATATACCCTTTTTGAATGATGGGATGGGACTCGATAAAACTCACGTGCTGCACTCTGTGCCATCTCCCAACAAAGCTTAAACAATGATACATCAGCCAATAGAAGAAGTATGATCAACAGACTTAATCCTGAGAAAGCGTGCAGTGGCTGGCATTCGGTAGGTGATGTCAAAGAAGACAAAGTCTGGCTTGAGTTCAGATAAGAGACCTGAGATATCTTTCTCGGTGTGATCCATTGCTGTCAGTAATAATGTTGATTCTGCCAATGACAATTCAGTGGTTGTTTCAGCACCGAGTGGAAGGCCATCGACATGGGGGACGGGGATGGGGATGAAGGTGATGAGATGTGGGTGTAGGTTGAAGGAACTAAGCTTGAGTTGAGCTTTGGGAGGTAACATGAAGGAAATTTTATGTCCCCTTTGAGCAAGCTTGATGGAAATATGGAGGAAAGAGGTGAGATAGCCCATGACAAACCAAGGATACATGGCTAGGTGAAGGGTTTTGGTGTCGGCCATTATTGGAATTGGTGGTGACTGTTGAAGAAATCTTTGGTTTGACTGAGGAATTACTTATAGCAAAAATGATTACGTCTTATACTCGCATTGTCGCATCTTCTTCTTCGTAGTTCATCATACTTCATACAATTCTTTATCATTTATTTGGACTTGGCCGCAGGGATTTTGTGCACCTACCTACACACACTACTGCAGACCAACACAACTGTTAGAATATGATAGGATAACCCCTCCAATCGTACTAGAAGAAATCAATTTGTGTGCCTAAAAAGTGGACTCTTATATTTTTGTACAGTGAAACCAAATCAATATATGTGAGATGGATTTGTAAGTGCTCTGTTATATCCAAAGATTTTACCAAAGTGCTCTTGTGCTGTCCAAAAGGTTATCCATTAGATACCCTAGATACACATTGGATTGGAGTCATCATATAAATTGAAGAAAGCACGTATTATTGAATTTTTTGCAGGTTGACGAATTTTCTCGTGGTGAGAGGAGAGATTAGAAAGAGTGTGTGTGTGTGTGTGAAGCGAGGGCTTTTGAGGAAAAAAAAAAAAATCAGATTTTGGGGTGTCTGAAACACACCCCACTCTAAGGTGAGGGTAAAAGGGTTTAAAAAATATTTTTGACCAATCAATGATATGGACTTAACGACTCCCTTATAAAATGAGGGTTAGACTCAAATAGTTTTTAAAATGAGGGCCAAACTCTAATACGTACAACCTAATGAGTGTCAAACTCAAAAAAACCCTTTAGCGTATCACATGAGGGGTAAATTTGTCTTTTTAAAAAATTTAGATGAAATTTGTTAGTCAACATAGTTGAACAAACAATCATGGGTGTTAGACCGGAATACAAAAACAAATGGGGGTAAAAAAGGATTAGACATAAACAAATGGGGGTCAAATGGAAAATAATCTTAATAATAATAATAATTGATGATACATCAAAATAGACCGTACACGTGACATAAAAATCCATCACTTGAATACAATGGTCAATCTATTGTGCCAGCTCGTTAAGCTCAGGAAGAATGAGGTCAATTATAAAGGCTCAGACTAGGCCCATAACTAAGGAAACGTAAATAGGGCCCGAATCCAGGCCCAGACGAATCAGAACCCAAGTCTAAGCCTAATTCGCGTTCTCTCATAAAGAAGAAGAACGTTGCACCAAGAAAGAGTCGTGGAGGGACTTACACCTCCACGAACACATCTCCATTAAGGAGGAGACTGTTACAAAAACATCTCCTTCCGTTGCGCCTCACATTAAGTCACGCAGAGAGTTAACCACGACCGTTATAAAAGGTAAAGAGAATATTTGACAAAGGTAGGCAACTTTAACTAAGTTTTATCCAGATTTACATCATTCTTCCAACAGAGTTACTGACTTAAGCATCGGAGTGCCTTCGGCCACCAAAAAGGTGGTCTTTGGCAGTCTAACAGTTGTTTTGCAAGTCAAACTCACAAGATGATGATTTTTGGACGCATCAGTTTGGCGCCATTCGTAGGGAACGACGAGTTTCCTCTTTCAAAGAACAAAACAAATAGTGACAAAGCTCACGCAACCTAGTAGAAGATCAATGGAATACTTCACAAATCTTCAATCTGAGGATAATAGATATGACATGTCGCCCAGTGTTGATCAAAAGACAACCACCGAAACAACCATACCTACTGGAAGATAACTTCAGCAGGTAACAGTTCAGACATCTCTAACATCATGGAGAATCCCTTCGGATCCCCGAGTGGAGACGCTTATGGCTCAGATGGACATCGTGATCGAAATGATAGACAGGATCATCCGAAACTTACAAGACAACAACTTTCGGAAAGAAATCACCCAGCTTAAGAGGCACCGGGCTAACAATAGCTCCAAGTGCACTCAGGGAACATCCAAAAGTCTACAACTGAAGAAACCCAAATATGAAATAACATTCTCGACTTTGACAGCAAGTCAAAGCAAGGTTCTCGAAGCGATGGCGAGCAAAGAAGATGTCAAATGGTCACCGAAGATGAGAGGAGATCCGAGGAAGCGGAATAAGGGCAAACATTGCCTCTTCCACAACTACTACGGCCACGATAGCGAAGATTGTCTCAGCCCGGAGACGAATTGAACACCATATCAAAGAAGGACGACTTAGAGAGTTCGTCGAACTCAAAGGCGAAATAATCATTTCAAAGGAAACAATCTACGTCATGCACGACACGGGCGGAGAAAATGAGCAATGCAATCGATGCAGAGAGCGTATAGTCAGATACTTACGCACAAATATCAGATTCCAAAAACCATCCGCGCAGCATACAAATGACTCTAACCTTCTCGAACGAAGATGCTGATGGGGTTAATTTCCCACACAATGATGCTTTAGTAATTTTGGTCATGATAGCTAAATGGGAAATCAAAAGGGTACTGATCGACACTGACAGCTCAACAAACCTATTGTGCCTAACAGCCTTCTGAATGATGCAGTTCACCACTGAGATGCTCTCACCAAGCGATCAGTCAATGGTAGGTTTCATTGGGGAGCAATGTAACCCACTAGGAATGATCCGACTACCAGTTGAAGTAGGGGAACCAAGGAAGCAGCGAGTGTTAATGACAGATTTTCTCGTCATCGACGCTCCTACTGCATACATCATGCTACTAGGAAGGCCATGGATACACAATATGGGTGCATTATCCTCCATTATGCACCACCGTGTGAAATACCATACAGACAATGGCATTGGAAGAATAAAAAGGGACCAACCAGCAATCCGGGAATGTCATTTTGCTGCTATAAAGACTCCCCACAAATAGCAATTACTGCAACGACTGGAAGAGTCTTCACAATAATCCGACGAAACAAGTTCGGATTCTCCGAAACGACAATATGGCTCCAACCAGTTCGCTAGATCAACCCAACACCAGACAATTGGAAGAGGAAACAGTCGAGGTCAACTTAGACAATGAAGAAATAAAGGTAGTTTGAATTGGCACAAAAATCAAACTTGGATTTGCAAGAAGCTTGTCACGCCTCATTCCAAGTGGTCGAGTGAGAGTCGCCTCCAGAATGTGATGTGATAGCAATAACAATACTTCAATCAATATGACTTGAAAATAACATTTAGGAAATGAAATTACACTATTTACATAAGATGCAACACTTGCTCAAACAATATCAGCTTTGATAAAAAAATTTAACGAAAAAAAAACAAACAAAAAACAAAAAAAACAAAAAAACAAAAAAAAACAAAACAAATGGAAGATTTCCCTAATTTACAACTCACAACATTTACACAAAACATACATGCTATTGATAGAAACTAAGGTAACATAAGACACAAAACTCGACCATTCTAAAAGACTCTAGTTGTACAATGGACCAGCTCTAGCTAAAGACCTGAAAATGAAATCATGAGATGGGTGAGCTATCCACAAGCTAAGTGAATATTATAAAGTCATACAAGAGAGAACGATTAACACAATTTATAATTCAAATTTCAATGCTACAAACATACACATACTAATCACCATTCATCTTTTAACGTCTGGAATGTGAGACGATAATATAACAAATAACCATTCCCCTTTTAACGTCTCAAACGTCTGGAATGTGAGATGATAACATAACATACAATTATACTCACATTAAATCAATTGATGCCTTACTCGATGTGCACTCTACTTTCTAGGTATTTGAGATGTAGTTGGAGCCTTTTCTGAACCTAAATGAAATGACATAGGCTCAAACTCAACATGAATCACGCATTTACTTATAGATTATGTAAAACACATGCTCATGGAATAAATGAATGTATGGACACGATAAAAAAAATAACCATGCTTCCTTGTGAAACTCAAAACTCATAGACAACCCATCCCTTCCTAACATAACCTAAATCATGGGTTCTACCCACCTGTCATTTTATATGCTATATCTAATACTACACTTTGAATTTCACAATAATTTCAATTGTGTTCCAAAGTAGACATTACTAACTTCGAAACCATATATTATATGCTTGAATTGGGTCTCTGTGGAGGGAGATCCATTCAATACAGAATTGCTGAAAATTCAGGACATGACACAGTATTTAGGTCTGATTGAAACTTATGGTGAGACCTGAATATAGGGAATTAGACTTCGAAATATATATCCATGGAAAACTCTATGTCTCTAGTTTTTAACCCAACAAACCGTTTGCAATTCGGATTTGTGTACAGCAGATCACACCAATTTTCTATACAGTGTGCAAATCAATCTGAATTTGCATATACATCCATATAAACATCGATTTATCTATACAACTCTCCATACCATCAACCTAATTCAATATGATTCTAAACAACATGATAACCCTAATTTCCCTGACCTTAAACAACATCAAACCCTGATTTACCTGATATTACACAACATCAAATCTAACCAATACTTTAAGCAAAACTTATAGTTCAAAATTCAAGCAAAAACAAGTACCTAATTGAGGATCCCTTCCAAACTCAGCCAAGTTTCTTCAAGAGAATTGTTATAACTCTTTCTCTTTTGGAGCTCTTTGCTTGTAAAATCAAGAGGATGAAGGTAAGGGACTCATTTTCATGTGTTGCTTAAATAGCATGAGGTGGCAATCATATCCCTTATTTATGTTTTAGTCCTACAATTTCGTAAGACTTTCACTAAGCACCTCAAGCTTTTTCTATATTTTCTAAGTGAGCTACTTGACAAAATTTTCTCGTATAAGTGCGTTCTCAACATGTTTTGTAAAAAAAAAATATCCGTAATCAACCAATTAAACTCGCACGCACACCTAGAACCCGACATTCTGCCAAAACAATTTACTCGTGCTCAAACTTGTGCTCTAAATGAGTTTGGGATATTTAACAATGTATGAAATGCATGTTTTCAAGATTCAAATCTCACAACTCTTCCCTCCAAATTAGAATTTCTTCCCCGAAATTTACTTACCTAACTGAAATAAATGAGGATACCGCTCCCCCATACTATCTTCACTTTCCCACGTTGCTTCTTCAATTGAATGACTACGCCACAATACTTTAACTAGTGAAATGGTTTTGTTATGTAGCACTTGCTCTCTTTGATCTAAATTTGTATCGGTTCTTCAACATACGAAATGTCTCTTTTCAATTCTACGGGTTGTGCTGTTAACACATATGATGGGTCTGGTATATACTTTCTGAGCATAGAAACATGGAAAACATCATGAAGTTGTGCCAAGCTCGGGGGTAGCGCCAATCAAAAAGCTGTAAAATCCACACATTCTGTTATCTCAAATGGTCCAATGTACCGAGGACTTAGCTTCCTTTTCTTTCTGAATCTCATAACACCCTTCATGGAGATACTTGTATGAAAACTAAATCACCTTTGTCAAACTCTAAGTCCCTTTCTTCTATTATCATCATAACTCTTTTGTCTGCTCTATGCTATCTTCAGTTTTTCTTGAATCATCCTGATCTTATCAATAGTTGCTTGAACGATCTTTGGGCCTAACAATTTTCTTTCCCCAACTTCAGTCCAACACACAAGAGTTCAACACCGTATACCATATAAAGCTTCATAGGGAGCCATATCAATGTTAGCTTGATAGTTATTATTATAAGAAAATTCTATTAGTGGTAGGAAAACATCCCAACTGCCTTGAAATTCCAATACACAAGCTCGTAACATATCTTCAAGGGTCTGAATGGTACGTTCTGATTGCCCATTAGTTTGAGGATGAAATGCAGTACTGAATTTCAGAGAAGTTTCCATGGCTTCTTGTAAGCTAGGCCAGAACTTAGACGTAAATCTTGGATCTATATTCGAAACATTTGAAACAGTTGCACCGTGCAATCTAACAATCTCATCAACATAGTTTTGTGCCAATTTACTAAGACTGAAATTAGTATTTACCAGTGTTCTAAAAAGCGCTAGGCGGTGGGCGGGCGGCGAGCAGGTGCCTAGCGCCCAGGGACCTAGGCGGTTTTAGGTTTTGTATTATAATTTTAATAATTTACAAAAGTTAAGCATAATACCTTATCAATTACATCTAGTTTAACGCCAAGATACATATGCAAAATTTAAAAACATGAAAAATTAACAATCATGAACAAAATTTATTGAAACTCAAATGACTGAAGTTGGTCATGATGAGTACTTTATACAAAGTTGAATTTGTGGACAAATATCCAAACCTACTCTTTTATTTGTCTTGAAATTGCATGAATGACCTCAGTCGTGTTTGATAAAATCTACATTACTAAAATTGGTACTGACAGATCCTTTGAGAATTCCATTAAGTAATCATTATTTGCTACATTCAAACATATACTGAATAAAAAACAATTAAATTGTTTCTTTCCAAAAAAGGAGAACCCGCCTAGGCGCCTACCCAATTTTCCACCCCTCCCAGCCATTAATCTGGGCATTTTTCTATCGCCTAGGCGCCCGCCTAGGCCATTTTTTAGAACACTGGTATTTACTAGAATGAAATGAGCTGACTTGGTAAGTCTGTCAACTATCACCCAAATAGAATCATGTCATGTTTGAGTCCAAGGTAAACTAGATACAAAATCCATTGTAACATGTTCCCATTTCCATTCAGGAATAGGTAGAGGTTGTAACTCTGCCCGTTGCAACGGCCGGTCCCAAGCCCGGATAAAGGAAGATGGTTGGTGTTAGGCTTGTGATAGTCAACCGTAAAAAAACCCATCACATCCTTTTTTGTGGAATTTGGTTCAAAAAGATTAATGCAGAAGGATAGGCGTCCCCCGCTATAAGCGACGCGCTGCACCTACACTTGGGTGTAGTGACAAATGAGCAAGGCGCGCTGCAATGGCGCCTGACTGTAGTGTCAAATAGGCAAGGGTTCTCGCACCATTATGGACAGGGGCGAGTAAATAAGCTAGTCCAGGTTAGAGCTAGAGATAGAATGATTAGATTAGCCTCTTGGAACATAGGAACCTTGACGGGTAAGATAATAGAATTAGTGGATGTTCTGCATAGGAGGAAAGTAAACATAGTTTGCCTTCAAGAGACAAAATGGAAGGGGAACAAGACTAAAGATTTAGGAGGAAGGTTCAAACTCTTCTATTTTGGTAAAGATGGAACTAGGAACGGGTTGGGAATAATGGTAGATAAAGTTTTTAAGGATGCAGTAGTCGACGTTAGGAGGTTTGGGGATAGAATCATAAGTATTAAATTAGCTTTAGAACTAGAGATAGTGCATGTTATTAGTGTATATGCACCCCAAGTGGGTTTGGACGAGGAGACTAAGAAAGATTTTTGGGACTCTTTAGAGGAGTTAGTTCTTGGAATTCCCTATTCCGTTAGGATTTTCCTAGGCGGGGATTTGAATGGCCATGTCGGTAAGGATAGAGTTGGGTATGAGAGGGTACATGGAGGTCAAGGATTTGGGGATCGAAACACTACGGGGATTTTTATTATAGATTTTGCTTTAGCTCAGGATTTTGGGATCGTAAATACTTTTTATAAAAAGAGGGAAGATCACTTGGTGACCTTTGCGAGTGGGCGCAATAGAAGTCAAATTGATTATTTTCTTGTTAGGAGACACGATTTAATTAGGTGTAAAAATTTTAAGGTTATACCAGGGGAGTGTCTGACAAACCAACATAGGCTGCTAGTTCTCGATTTTTGTCTTAAGAATAGAGGTCGTATTGCTATCGAACATATTAGACCGAAAACTAAGTGGTGGACTTTATAGGGAGATGTGTGCCAAAAATTTAGAAAGAAGATTTTGGGTGGCCAGTCAGTTTCAGAGGGTTGGGAGAATCTCGAACCAAAGGATAGGACTAGTAGCGCGGATCTTTTTGAATATTTGGCAAACCGAATAAGAAGATGTGCGAAGGAAGAGTTAGGAGAGGCCAAAAGAGGAGGTTTATATGGTAAGGAGACATGGTAGTGGAACGCTGATGTGCAACAAACCATTGCGGAAAAGAAAAGGAGTTGCAAAAAGATAGGTGCCTAGAGTCTTATGAGCTTTATAAGCAAGCTAAGAAGTTGAGTAGTAAAGCAGTAGGGGAAGCTAAGAAGAGAGCATATGATGATCTTTATAATAGGCTAGGCACAAAGGAAGGGGATAATGATATTTTCAAGATAGCTAAAGCTAGAGAACGAAAAACTAGGACTTGAGTCATGTTAAGTGTGTTAAGCATGAGGATGGAAGAGTTTTAATGCAGGATAAAGATATTTTAGATAGATGGAATGATTACTTTTGGAACCTACTCAATGGAACACATGTAGGGGAGTTAAACTTGGAGGGGTATGCTTCACAGGAAGGGAGAGATCACGTGTTCCATTGCAGAGTTAGTGCCACAGAAGTGAGAGAAGCTTTTAAAAAAAATGAAGACAGGGAAGGCCGTTGGACCGTATGATATACCAATTGAAGCATGGAAATGTCTGGGAGAAGTTGGGATTCAATGGCTAACTAAGCTCTTTAATATGATTTTGGAAACTAGAAAAATGCCAGATTCATGGAGGCATAACATTGTGGTACCAATTTATAAGAACAAAGGGGATATCCAGAATTGCTCGAACTATAGAGGGATAAAGCTTATGAGTCATACGATGAAACTTTGGGAGAGGGTTATAAAACGAAGAATTAGGAGTTTAACCACGGTTTCGGAGAATCAATTTGGATTTATGCCGGGTAGGTCTACTACGGAGGCCATCTTCCTGCTTAGGCAAACTATAGAAAAATACCGAGAGGCACGTAAGAGTTTGCATATGGTTTTTATTGATCTGGAGAAAGCATATGATAGGGTCCCTAGGGAGTTAATTTGGTGGGTTCTTGAAAGGAAGAAAGTGTCTCAATGTTATGTCGATATCATTAAGGATATGTATGAAGGGGCTGTAACAAGTGTTCGCGCAGCAGGTGGGATGTCTAGTGAATTTCCAGTGTCAGTGGGACTACATCAAGGGTCGGCGTTAAGTCCATATCATTTTGCTTTAGTCATGGATGAGTTGACGAGACATCTGCAAGAAGATGTACCTTGGTGCATGTTATTTGCAGATGATATTGTCTTAATTGATGAGACTAGTGCAGGTTTAGGTCAGAAATTAAATAGGTGGCGGGCGGCTTTAGAGAGTAAAGATTTTAGAATTAGCCGTTCGAAGACGGAGTATCTAGTGTGCAACTTTGGTTATGAACCACGAGGGAGAAGTAATGCAATTGAGATCGAAGGTGTAGAGGTCCCAGAGTGTGAGGGTTTTCGATATCTAGGATCTATAATTAAAAAGAATTGGGTTATTGGAGAAGATGTAGACCATAGGATTAAAGCTGGTTGGTTGAAATGGATAATGACATCAGGAGTATTATGCGATAGAAAGATGCCTGCAAGGCTAAAAGGGAAATGCTATAAGAAAATTGTTCGACTAGCCATGCTATACGGTTCAGAATGTTGGGCTACTACGGGACAACATACGCATAGGATGGCAATAGCATAAATGCGTATGTTAAGGTGGATGTGTGGTAAAACTCGTAAGGATAAAATTAGAAATGAAAGAATTAGGAGATACTTAGGTGTAGCACCCATAGAGGACAAAATTAGAGAAAGACGTTTAACATGGTTTGGTCATGTGCGAAGGAGACCAAGCACGGCGACAATTAGAAAATGTCTAGATTGGCAAGTTAATGGAGGGTGTAGACGGAGGGGACAGTCGTTGAAAACTTGGATGAAGGCGGTGAATGAAGATATCATTGAGCTTGGATTAGGCGAGGATATGTGGGAAGACCGCATTGCTTGGAGAACCAAAATCCATGTAGCCGACCCCGAAAATATTAGGAATGGGCTTTGATGATGATGAATAGGTAGAGGTTGTAGTAAACCTGCAGGGCGTTGGTGTTCGGCCTTAACTTGCTAGCAAATCAAACATTTTGACACAAATTCGACTATTTATCTTTTCATTCCCATCCACCAATAGTGCTTACGTAAATTATGATACATCTTGGTACTACCTGAGTGCATAGCATATGCTGAACTATGTGCTTCCTCTAGAATTTCTCTTTTCAAATTATCATCATTCGAAACACATAAACGAGTCCCAAACATTAGTATACCATCATTTCTAACAATAAAATCTGATTGGAAGCCATTCTTTACTTCATCCTTGATCTTAAGTAGCTGTGGATCGGAACTATGAGCCTCTTTAATTTTCTCAACTAGCATTGACCTCAAAGTAAGTGTAGCCAATAAATTTGTGTCATTTCCCACTGCCAGATCAATTCTCAAAGATCTCAAATCCGCAAATAGGTTCATTTGAATAGCTCGGATGTGTGCTAAACTTCCCAACGACTTTCTACTCAAAGCATCAGCTACTACATTAGCTTTTTCTGGATGATAGTTGATGATACATAAAAATGGTCACACCCAAGAGTCGTACACGTGTCACGATAATCTCGAGGAATTACGGCCTCAATCGTCAGCCTAACATTGATCCGGCCTAAGCGGTTCTAATCCCGCCCAACTGCGGTCTGCCAGGCGAACCCAAAATCTCACAGCATCCTAGGCCCACACGTCTCATAGCTATCCTCAATACCTGTAAGCTTTCTTCAGGCAAGTATCTTGAGGATCAGTTTCGGACGGGCAACTACAACTGCTCTCTGCTTCCAACTAGAAAGCAAACACTAGAGTATTTTCCACACGGAAACTTTCTTCTACGGATTGCTCTTGGATTGGGAACTATCTCCCGCGTATCTAGGAGCACGGAGCTAATAGGGAACTTCCATCATACATCACGACTCCTAATTAGGGAGGGGTCTCCAGAAAGATTTCCTTCCTAAACTACTCCTACGATTGCCCGGTATAACCAGAACTCCTTGCACTATAAATAAGACATGAGGTTGGTAAGCTAAGGTACGCTACAAATTCCCTGTTACAACATTACACCTTCCTTAGAACCCTGTCTGACTTTAGCATCGGCCACCCCACGGTGGTATGTGGCTCACGTGCGTTACTTATGCAGGTCAGTGGGATTAGGTCAAAGCAAGGAGCGGAAAAAGACTACATCAGTTTGGCGTCGTCCGTGGGGCGACATAGTTCATAACTTTACACAAATCGTCGTGTCCTATCAAAACCCAGAGAGATGGAGACCACCAGATCACGCAACAACGGGGAACCAGGGGACACGTCCAATGCTCAGGCTGTCCCTATACTGCCTCATTCAGCAAATCCTGTTGTGCACGACCAGCAGACTCATGCCCCCAAGCCAACAACAGTAACCATGGACCCTGAAATCGATGTGCTGGCATCTCAAATACAACAGATCTCCAAGGCGGTGGAAACTCTAACGCAACATAATCCACCACCTGCTAACGGAGACCAGGAGCAGCACGGACCTCCGTCTCCAGAAGATGATAGGGAGCAAGCGCAGGAGAGCCATGCTCCCGCGAGTTCTCATTGGACTAAGGGAGGTTGCGCGGCTAACGTTGTGCTCACCGCCAGGACAGAGAGGCTTGGCCTTGGGAACCCCCTCCGCATAGGGCCGCTTGATCCGAACGTACTATATCGCCTCTCCGTCCCACCATTTGTGGACCGGATAATGAACGAGGCCCTTCCAAGGAAGTTCATTCCCCCGAACCTCAACCCCTACGACGGGACCACCGATCCTTTCGATCATTTGCGCCATTACCAGCACGTAATGGCCCTCAAAGCAGGATCTGAATCCGTCATGTGCAGAACCTTTCCCACCAGTCTAAAAACTCTGCGCTGACATAGTTCCACAGCCTTCCACTGAAGTCAATCGAATCCTTCAAAACACTGGGGAAGGAATTTCTGACACGTTTCGTCGGAAGCCAGCGCTTCAGAAAAGGCTCACACTACATATTCTCTCTAAGGCAGACGTCCGGCGAGACGCTCCAAGAGTATGTCACGTGCTTCAACAAGGAGCTGACCCTCATCATCGGGTGCAATGACAATACAGGTGTGACGGCCTTCACTGCGGGCCTCAGATAGGGAAAGCTTTTTTAGGACCTCACCTTGGAGCCACCACTGGACATGGCGGAGCTCCTCAAGAGCGTTCAGAGACACATCACCCTGTAGGAGTTAAGGACCACTAAAAGGGAAATTGAATGCGACAGGAAGCCCTCCTATCTTAGGGACAAAAAGAAGGGAAAGGGTCGCGAGGACGAGGAACGGAGCAAAAGGAAGCGCAACGACAACATATCGGACCCTGGTCGTCCCAGGCCGGAGAAATCACCCAACTACGTTGGATTCAGAGCCGTGACACCCTTAAGCGCTAGCCTGTCAGATGTACTTAATTCAAAAAAATGCTGGGAGGAAATGAAGTGACCTCCAAAGACACGCGGAGCCCCTCTAAGCGTGACAATGACAAATACTGCGCAAACCACAAGGAGGGCGACCACAACACCAACGACTGCAAGAGTCTGAGGCATAAAGTTGAGTACTGGATCCGCAAAGGCAAACTAAATGAGTTCCTGAAGTTTGAGAAACCAATGGAACAAACTAAGGACGGGGGGAGTCAATTAAAGAAATAGAGAAGGCGACTCCAAAGAAGACCTTGGGTTCACCAGATGGAAGCAGTAGTCTCCTCCCTTCACCAGGGTGTTAAGTATACTGCTAACCACTCCGAATGAACAATACGTGGAGACCAACCTACGACATGAGGCTGCCACTAGCCTCACTGAAACAAATAAAGTGCTCCCAGATTCAGCTACATTATGCAGAGCAGCCTGACCCAAAGCAAGGCCAAAAGATGGTAGAGGCATCACTTTCAAGCGGTACATGAGCAACAAGCTCTTCCGCCCAACGAGTCGAAAAGGCCATGGCAAGCGGGAAAACCGATACTCAACCGTCACGCAGTCTATGCCATACACGTGTCACCATGCAATCAACGTCGTACACGCAATGCACCATAGAGGAAACCCTAGCCCTTCCTCTGAAGGCCCATGGGCTCAACCTATTATTCAAACAACACTCTGTCATATGCTTGGCACGAGCACTAGAGATCCTAGTCAACCCTAACATACGGATTATACCTACAGATCACCAGCTGATTTAAGGTAATTCGATCCACTCTATGCAACATGCTGATGGATTAGGTTTGCACGCCCCTAGCAGGCAGAACCTCTATTCAAACCAGATAAGCTTAGTTAGACAAGTCTGATGACGATGGCTTCTGGTTCATCCCAATACCTAGTCCGCTCAGCGCGGGCATCGACAGTTTTGGAAGTGGGAGTCTAATCAGCACTACCACGCCTGGTGACAACGACTTGCCAGGGATCATTGCCCCATCCGCGCTCAGTGATCATCGAACCTAATCAGGTAAGCCTAGTTGTTCACGACCAGCAACGAAAGCTTTTGATCAAAACCTGGACTTGTAGCCCCCACTGGCGAGGGTGTAGATAGTCTAGAAGGTGGAGCCTAGTCAGTCCCGAACTGATTCCGATGGCTCGCCACGGTACCACTGTTTTTCAGCGTGGCCGCCAAATCACCAAACCTGGACTTGTAGCCTGCGCTGCAAGGGTGTAAATAGTCTAGAAGGTGGGAACCCAGTCAGCCACGATCTGATTTCGACGGTTTGCCACGGGACCACTGCTTTTTAGCGTGGTAGCCAAACACTCCCAAATTTGTAGCTTGGTGCACTCAAGTGTGGATAATTTGGATGGTGGGAGCCTAGTCAGTCATAAACTGATTTTGATGGCTTGCCACGGGACCACTACTTTTTAGCCTAGTCGCCAAACCTCTCTTGAATTCGTAGCCCCCACCGCGCGGGGAGGGTGTAGATGGTTTGAAAGGTGGGAGCTTAGTCATACCTAAACTGATTTCGATGGCTTGTCACGGGACAAATGTTTTTTAGCTTGGTCGCCAAGCCTTTACTCCCCAAATATGTAGTCCGCTCTACTCGGACATAAATTATTTGGAAGGTGGGAGCCTAGTCAGTCCCGAACTGATTCCAACGGCTTGCCACGGGACCATTGCTCTTTAGCCTAGTCGCCAACCTTTACTCCCCAAACCTTTAGTTCACATGGCTCGGACATAAACAATTCAAAAGGTGGGGACCTCAACCGGCCCGCCACACGACCTCCGCTCCCTTCAAAGCAGCGGACGCAAACATGAATCTAGTTGAGTCAACGTCTTCTTGCTCAAACGGACTGACATCCTAATGTTAAGCAAAGGCCACTCGCGCCGATACAAAGATCGTATGGCCAGTGCCCAGATAAAAGCTACTTAGGATGCCAACCCAAGCTTACGACGCCTGACTCGGCACGAACGCTCTGAAACGCATGCTCGGCCATCACAACTCGCTCACAGCAGCAGCTATAGTCAACCGGTCAGATAAGCAAGGTAATTCTCAAAAAGCTTACCTTGGGGACAGGGCATAGCTTGGATAACTCAATCCCTAGCTAAATTGTTCGTAACATGCCCACTATCGGACATGACTACACCGCGATGAACCCGAGTCATTCACAACACAAAGCGATCAAGCTCTCTACCGCAGACAGACCAATCAACGTCCTATTGGTTCAACCAGCCTATGCCAAAGCAAGACAACAAGGTGAAACGAAAAACATGCAATAGAGACAACAAGTACGGAACGGATAAAATTGCATTCATTAATGGTCAAAGAAAAAAAGAGTACAAGAACACAAAGCTCACTCCTTATCATGAGAGGGTACACAAATGGAAGAGTTAAGCCTAGTGGAAGAAGGAGAAGAAGTTGAGCCCACACACGTAGTAGCCTACATCAGGGCTCAAATTGTCTTCCTCGCTTGATGACGTCGAGGTAACAGACAGGTCCACATACAACATCTTCTTATAACGGCTGAGATCCCACTCCGGATGCTCCTTAATCAATGCCAGCAGCTACAGTCGTCCATGTACATCCCAATGGAACTCACATTTGTCTTGTTCCTGGAGAAGTTCTTCCTCCCGTACCTTTGCATCAACAACTTCACACTCCAGAAGCTCCAACTTGCCAGTCAGCACGTCGACCTGAGACTGCTCTATGGCAAAACTACTTTTCACGGCACTAAGTTCATGCCGCCCCAATTCGAGCTGGTCCTCGGCCTTCCTCGCTTCCCGAGAATAGAATTCCATAGCGGATTCCAACTGTTGCTTCTCAGCAGCCTAGCCGGCTTCCTTCAAATCATTTTCTTTAATGAAATACAACAATTTAGAACTCGCCTTAGCCGCAGCTTCATGCGCAACCTCAACTTCTCGGCGGATACGACTTAACTCCTGCCTAAGTTTGTCCCTTTCGGACACCGCCTATGTCAGATCACGTTCAAGGGCCTCCAGACGAGCCCTCTGAGCCTCACAATTGACCGATCCAACTGCTTTTCTTTGGCCTGCTTCTTAAGCAGCTCAATTTCATGGAGCGCATCAGAATACAACGTCTACATATGCGAGAAGACACGCTCCAAGGAGTATACTCTCTCACGAGCTGCCTCAACTTCCGTCCCAACAATGGCCACGTGGATCAAATGAGACATACCCATCATAAGGTACTTCAGGCCCTTATCCATACACCCTTCCAATGAATCTTCCTCGGTTTTGGAGCGAGATCCATCATCCAGTTATGACGCCTGCTTATATGTTTCCTCGAAGCATACTCTACGTCCATCTCTTGGTGCCAGACCGGTGAACTCAGCTTCACCAAATCTGGTGCAAACAGGGCTTATCCGTGCGTCTTGATTAACTTTTCCTTGATCGAAAACTATGCCGACACTGCCCTTCATGGTTGCCACCATCCTCAAGCTCTCCTTCGTGGCCTTTCCCTTGTCAACAGCATCAACCCCTTTTTTGCGAGACGACTCAATGGGATCCGGAGGGAGAAAAGGCGGCAAAATATCCAAAATACCCACCAACACCTCTAGCTGAGGCCTAGAGCGAGACGGTGAGCAATGCAGACTGCAAGAGACACAGCCGATACCACGACCACTATCAGGCGAAGCAACTATGGGGCAATCAGATTCTACCACCTCAGGCAAATCCTAACAAGAGCCTTCTGCCGAAGCCACCTCATGTGAATCAGCACCAGTGGAAGCAGCCATTGCAACCCACACAAGATGGTCATTCATAGCCTCGCCCTACGCATCACTAAGGTTCGACCGGTCTACAACTCCTGTCAATCGTAGGTAATCCTTCTCTAAGCCAGAAACATCAGTCTCTGCCTTACAGGTCTAGCAGACTCGTGTTCCCCCTTCACCGGAGCGGGTCATGTCAAAGATGACTCTGTACTAACGCGAGACCTCTTCCTCACGAAGGAGGCAAGAGTCTCAGACGGCTCCTTCGCATCAGACAGAATGGGAGCTTTGGCCTCAGTAGACTTCATCTTCTTGGAAATGGCCCATCTTCCAACTTAATGCGCGACTCTTGATACATAGTGGGGGCGACGTGCCAGTTGTCCCACAGCCCACTACAGATGAAGTTGGAAACCCTTATGACATCGACCGCCTTTCTTTCTGACAGGAGGCGAAACTTCTCCATGGTATTTTGCTCCTATAAGGTAAGAGGAGTAGTGGAAACCTTCCTGCAGAAAAACGCAAGCGATGGTTAAACGACCCACTATTAAGCACATCAAAGTCAGTGACTTGAATTGTCGCTCGAGCGGATGACTCTTGCATTTAAAGTACTTTGAATCCACAGGGGCTAAGAAGCAATACTTTTGCCAGAACTTGAAATCATCAGGTAGCTTAACGAACCAATTCGGCGACTTCATCTTACAAACAACATTACTTTTTAGCCGAAGAGAGGTCATCAACTGAATCACCTGCGGAGTAACACTAACACCGGCCTCCTTAGCGCTGAGTATAATCACATAATTATTACATAATATATCCCTTAATTTATATATGTTAGTGTTTCGATTATTATATTTTATTCTAATTATTTCATTTTCATTCTTTTGTAGGAATTTGAGTGTAAACGATGAAATCGCATTAAGGTGGCAATTTGAAGAATGATTAATTTGTTGTTTCAAATGGCGGTACAAAGTAATGGGTGACAAGTCGAATATCATATGCCTAAACTTTACCCAAATAAATTAAACCAAATTCACCTATTACCTAAGCCCAAACCCAACCTAAGTAGGAGAATAGACAAAACCCCTATTTAGAGTATTCCTCTCTCCCATCTCTGGGTTCTCACGTCTCTTTTTCCTTATTTTCCCTTCCACGCCTCTCTTTTCCTCCTTGGCTGAGACATAAACCTTCGTCTCTCGCCACTAACCAACCACCATAACATCCCTTTCTCCTTATCTCCTATTCTTCTCACCATCACCACCATAACTCTGCCGGCGATTCTCGCTCGATAGAAGAATCGGTAGTGCAACCACCATAACCTCGCCATCATCACCATCTCACAACCCTTGTTTCTCCATCGTACTTTCTTGCAACCACTGAAACTGAAATAGGAAACACGACCACTACCATCATGCCATCACCGTTCTTATTTCTTTCCCTATCAGTCCTCATCATCACAAACAAAGACCATCACCTCCCCCTCACCCTAATTCGCACAACCGGCAGCCATCACCGCCCCTCTTTTTTCCTTGTTTTCGTATTTCTCTGTTCACCTCGCCACCATCCAGCAGCCACACCATCGAGCACCACCATCATCCATCACATCCTCGCGCACAAAACAGGGAGCACCTCCCTGTCCTCCACATCTATCTCCTTCTTGTTCCATCACACCAAATAGCCACCACCACTACCCGATCTCATCCCTGTTATCCTCTCTCACAGTACACCAACAGCCCACGCACAACCACCGTCCAGCGCACCCTCACCGCCATTGCACTCGAGGTTCCATTGCAAACACCACCACCACGACGCCCCTGTTTTTCTCCCTTTTTCTTCGTTATCTCTCTTTTCGTCCACCTCTCTCTTTCTTGCAGGTACCGAAACCAGTCAGGAGAAGAAGACGCTCGCGAGCAGCGAAGAACCAGCAAGCAGGCAGAGCGCGACTCGCTGGAGACGAAAACACAGGGAAAATAAGAAGGAACCAACTATTTTTCAAATAGTTGGCTATTGGCACCCCTAGATCCTGTCAGATCCACCACAATGCATTTACAGCTATTTCTCGGGATGCGTGTTAGTACGGAGATGAATTCCACCTCCACTGATGTTGTGCCGTCATCCACCATGATCTTCTAGACCCCGCGCCGAGGCGAAGATGAAACCACAAGGTTTCCTAGAGTTTGTCGTATCTGAATTTATTGTTTTCCATATGCTTGAACGTTAAATACAATTGATTTCTGAATTTCAATAATTTGCTTTCACCGATTATATCCGGAATAATTATCTAGACTAATTGGTAGTTAGAAGTTCCCTTTGTTGATATTCGAAGCTTGCTCTAAACAATTAATTTGAATCTGTGATTGTGTCTGTCGTAAGAAGACATGCAATGCTAGGGGTTTAGAATTAGTTAAAATAAACATGTGATTGTGTATGTCGTAAAAAGACATGCAATGCTAGGGGTTTATGCCTTTGCTAAAATCAATTGCGAACTTAGATTAATCTTTAGGTTAATAGGGTTGATTCCTGAAAACAATAATTTAGATTACACGAATCTCGAAGAACCTGTGGTGGATTCGATGTCTCAGTCCACTCTCTTATCATCTCACCAGTTTAATTTTTAGTTGTCAATTTAGTTTTCTTAATTTATTAATTTTCATCTGCTGCAACCCCCAACTCTAAATTAGTTTAAATAAGTCTTAGAATTTGACTGTCTCGTCAATCCTCGTGGGACGACCCGTATTTGCCACTGTCTACTAGTTAGACAGCCGTGCACTTGCGATATTACAAGTAGGGTTTATTAACTTATTAATTTAGGTTAATAAAATCTCCATCAAATTTTTGACGCCGTTGCCGGGGATTGTAACGATACAATCGAAATCTAGGGTTGTTTTTGCTAGTTTATAAATTAGGTTTAATTTTCTTTTTAGGAACAGTGTTACGAGTCACTTTCTTATTTGTTTTGTTTGCTTGAGTTTGAATTATTTTTGCATTTATTTTTCAGGCTGTCACACACATAGGAGCTCAAGTGGGAACGAAGTGAAATATTGCGATTTGCGAGGAAACTCTCAGAAATTGATTCTACCCGGCGTCGCAAATAACCCAAAAGAGGTTCACACCGGAGGTAACTTCTACCCACCGCATCTGCACACAGTTTCTGTGTGATCACTTGTGTTTAGTTTGTTATAGGTAGTATTGCATGCAAATTTGAATAGTGGCAGGATTGAGTTGAAACTTATGTGCCCTCTCTCGCGGATAGGTTAATCACCATCTATTTTAGGGTTAGAAACCTAAGCCTTCACTATTTAAAATTTGTAGCAAGATAATTATCTAGGACAGGTGTGACGCTCATAGAGGCCCTATTTGGACGTTTGATAACTTAAAGTAGTCGAGTGAAGGAACATATCTCATCTGGGAACAGTTCTTGAACTGGCATTTCACTTTGAACTAGAAAGTGGAAAAAAGAGGTAAGAGCAATTCTGTAGTAGCGGATTGATAGGAAATTATCGTGCCTCTCCCACGGTTAGGTAAATTGAATTGAATTACAACCCTGCATTAGTAAAGAAAAGCTCTCGGGTCGTCTGCCATTCATTTTGTTTGTGCATCATTTAGGTGTCATTTAGGGTTCCGTTGTTTTTATTTTTTAGAGTTAGGTCATCTTCATATAGCGGTTAGGCTCGCATTTAAAAAATAAAATAAAATAAAAATTGAAGCTTGTTTAGGAGTGTTGACTTTGAACCTTCATTATCCAGTAGTTTATACATACCTGGGTACGTGATTCTAAGAGTAGACTTGTCCGACAAGAATTCGAGGAGTTCTTTGAAGTCCCCATTACCTATTTAGGTTCATCATCCTTGTTCACTGAGATGGCTGAGGGGAAGGCCTTTAAGGATTATTTCGCCCCTCTTCCTAGTAGTGCTTCGTTTTGCATTGTCTCACTTGAGACAAATGCAAACAGTTTCAATCTCAAACCATCTATTATTCATCTCTTGCCCTCATTTTATGGTTTTTAGAAATAGAACCATTATCTTCATGTCAAAGAATTTCTTGACATCTGCGTTACCCTAAAGTACCAAAACTTTTCTGATGATTCAGTTCATCTTAGGCTATTTCCTTTTTCTCTGAAAGATAAGGCGAAATCGTGGTTAAACTCATTAGAGACGGGATCCATCACAACGTGGGATGTGTTGTCAAGAAAGTTATTGACTAAGTATTTCCCCATTCATAAAACGAATGCCCTCCGACGAGATTTATGTAATTTTCAACAAAAAGATGGGAACATTTCTATGAATGTTGGGAAAGGTTCAATGAGCTCATTATCAGGTGTCCCCATCACAGATTCGAGAAGTGACGGCTAGTTCAATACTTCTAAGACGGTTTAACCCCTCAAAACCGTCGTATGATTGATGTCACTAGTGGTGGGTCATTAATGAAGATGAGTGTCAATGAGATATGAGAATTCTTTGAAACGCTTTCCGAAAATTCTCAGCAATGGGATTATTCGATAAAGGAATCTGATAGGTGTAAGGGCGGTATTTATGAAGTTAGAAATACATCTGTTCACCCCCCCTTCTGCCTCGAAGTTAGAGACAGTTGTTATGACCATGGCTCAAAAGACAGATGCACTTTTAAATTTGACTCAACCTGCACTTCCCGCAAACGCTTCATCTGAAGTCTGTGTTGCATGTTCGAATCTTGGTCATTCAATAGCTAATTGTGACTTGCAAAACAATTATCCTGCATACTATGCTGAGCAAGTCAACTCTTTTAATGTTATGCAGCGACCAGCCAATAATCCACAACCTAACTATTACAATTCATGGTTCGCCAAACATCCAAGTCTCTCCTGGGCCCATGGCCCACACCAAGGGGGACCTGTTGTTGTCTCCCAGGCTCATCAAGCCTCTAGCCCTGTTAGGCCCCACCTTAACCAAGTTCCTCCATCCAACACATCAAGTTTAGAGGAAACGGTTAATCGGTTTTTGCAGCGCTCAAAAAGTATAATTGAGCAGAATTCTAAGGACATATCTGAGTTGAAAGCCACGACTCAACACCAATCTCAAGCCCTCAATAGACTTTAGATAGATGTGAGTAAGATTACTCAATCTTCTTCTGAAAGAGAGCCAGGGAGATTTCCTAGTCAACCTGTTCCAAACCCGAAGGGTCAATTCGCAGTTGGTATTACATCTAAGTCACGCCATGAAGATGTCCAATCTATTACTACCCTTAAGAGTGAAAAACAGATTGACAATCGGGTACAAGTCCTTGATTCAAGTGTCGTTGCCTCTCCGTCTAAGTCAAAGTAGGTTGCATCTCCATCTGACAAGGAGGCTGATAAAGCCTCACCTTCTAAAGATGTGTCTCTTGACTCTGACCCCACTCAGGCATCTTATTTTCCTAGGGCACCGTTTCCATCACGGTTAGCTCCGACAAAGAAAGGAACAAATGCTTACGATGTAATGGAAATTTTTAAACAATTTCACATGAATATTCCATTGCTCGATGCTATTAAGCAAGTTCCTATCTATGCCAAAATTTTTAAGGATCTTTGCACACAGAAGCAAAAACTACATGTGCAAAAGAGAGCCTTCCTCGCCGAGCAAGTAAGCTCAATTATTCAACACAGAACTCCGCCTAAGTATAGAGATCCTGGGTGCCCGACTATTTCTTGTGTTATTGGTAATCATATGATTGATAAGGCATTGTTAGATTTAAGGGCGAGTGTTAATTTGTTGCCATACTCTGTTTATGAGCAATTAGGTCTCGGCGGACTAAAATCGACTAAAGTAACACTGCAATTGGCAAATAAGTCAATCAGAATTCCCCGCGGTGTTACAAATGATGTGATCATTAAGGTTGAAAAATTCTATTTTCCAATGGACTTCATAGTTTTTGACTTACAACCCCTCCAGTCACATTCCAGTTATTTTGGGTCGTCCATTTTTTGCCACATCTAATGCAATTATTAACTGTAGGAATGGAATCGTGAAACTATCATTTGGCAACATGACCATCGAACTCAATGTTTTTAATGTAAGCCAACAACCTCCTGAGTCCGAGGATGTTTGTGAAGTTAACATGATTGAGAGTTTGGTGGAGAATTCCTTATTGGAGTCTGCATCAGATGATCCCTTAGCAGCATGTTTGACTCACTTCGGTTTAGACTTCGATATTGATGATTCCATTAGGGAAGTGAATGTTTTGCTTGATTCAGCCCTTATTATGGATCTGGGTTACATATGGAAGCCTAAAGTGGAACTCCTTCCACTCAGTGAGTCAAAACTGAACCCTTCTGCTGATACTATTGGGCTTTCTGACCCATTCCCTTTCTCGCCTTTTCATGATGACCCATTTGACACATGTCCTCCTAGGTACTCCTACATGAAGTCTGATTCTCAATATTCTCTGGATAGAATACATCCCATAAATAGTGTTGATTCCAGGTTTGGGGGTTTGTTGAGTTGTCTAGCTCATCATCTTTGTGCAATGCATTTTGTTATGATGAGTCTGTACCACCTGATATATCTATAGACATACCTATTTCCATCCCTTTAATAGTGACTGACACTACCTATGTGGATCCCTTGTTTTTAAGGGATGATTTTAGTTTTGACCATCCTATTGTGCAACTCATTCAATCTTTTGATTTGACACCAGACATAGGATGTACCTTTTTAGGAGTAGGAAATAGTCATTTGCTGGGATATCCATGTTGGTGACAACTTTTTGCTCCAGATCCCTATGACTTATTTACGACCGCGGGTTCGTTTGCATTTTCTCTGTGATTTTGCATGGCGTCCTCATCGTTTTAGGGATGTGTTGGTTTCTATTGTGTTGCATGTGGGTGCTACTATATATTGGACGGATCTTCAACTTTTTCGGTTTTTGCTATATGATCTAGTCAACATCGTGGACTAAGTGTTTAGGTTTGGGGGAGTGTTCGCTATGTTCCTCCTCGTCATTTCATGGTACATCATTTATGAGGAAGAATATATGTCGGGCTGACGACGTCAAACCAAGCGCTCCTAGGAGGCAGCCTAGCTTCAGTTGTGTCATTATGGCTGGTCTGGATTGATTTTCGAGTTCTTTCTAGTTGCATTTCACTCATACTCATTAGCTCCGTAACAATTTTGACTTTCAACTGATACATGTATTTTTTCATTTGTACATTTTTTTTAGTCTTGTATTGTTTTTATCAATTTATTATGATGAATCCACAATTCTTATGATTTTGAGCGTTCATTGGTGGGCGATTTCGTCGAAATTGGGAAAAACTTTCCCATGGTAATATCACTCTAACTCTCATCTTTTCTTTTTCCTGCATTTGTCATGATCATCATTTTATACATTGAGGTTTTCCTGAGCCACGAAGAAGATGAACAATATTTTCTAATCAGAGCGGTAGCTTCGAAAGTAAGGAAAGTAAAAGAATCAGATTCTACACAGCGGATGACCTAAATAGCGGTTGACTTCCCACCTCTTTTCCGCTGAACCAACACACGTTCAATTAATGCAGCGCGTGGCTCAAGCAACGATTCAGACTCAATCATCACAAGTGGCGCATCCCTTCAAGAGATGGCAAACCAATGTGATGGCCCACTAACTCGGGGTGAATAGCTGATGATACATAAAAACGGTCACACCCCGGAGCCGTACACGTGTCACGATAATCTTGAGGAATTACGGCCTCAAGCATCAACCCAACACTGATCCGGCCCAAGCGGTTCTAATCTCTCCCAATTGCAATCCGTCAGGCGGACCCAAACTCTCACAGCATGTTAGGCCCATATGTCTCACAACTATCCTCAATACCCGTAAGCCATATTCAGGCAAGTATCTCGAGGATCAGCTTCGGACGGGCAACTACAGCTGCTCTCTGCTTCCAACTAGGAAGCAAACAATAAAGTATCTTCCACACAGGGAAACTCCCTTCTACAGATTGCTCTTGGATTGGGAACTATCTTTCACGTATCTAGGAGCACGAAGCTAACAGGGAACTTCCCTCCTACAGCACGACTCCTAATTAGGGAGGGATCTCCAGGAAGATCTCCTTCCTAAACTACGCCTACAATGGCCCGGTAGAACCAGAACTCCTTGTACTATAAATAAGACATGAGGTCGGAGAGAAAACAAAGATGGATAGGCTGTGGGTGGTGATTTTGCTTGGTTGGGATGGTGATGAGAATCACAAATTGTGAAGAAGAGGTTTTGGTATTCTGTATTTTTTTATTTCCCTTCTCTTCTTCCCCTTTCTTATTCATTTCGATTGTATTTATAGAGAATTAAGAAAATGAACTTGGACAAGTTAAGGGGAGGGTTCAATGAGTGATTTAAGGCTTAAATCAAACTAGAATCTTGGATAATTAAGAGAATATGCTTTGGGTTTGATTGGGTTTGAGAAAATAAACTTGGACAAGTTAAGGGGAGGGCTCAATGAGTGATTTAAGGCTTAAATCAAACTAGAATCTTGGATAATTAAGAGAATATGCTTTGGGTTTGATTGGGTTTGGGTTTACGAATTTGGTTTTGGGTTTGGTTTTGAGTTTAGGTTATGGGCTTAGGCTATTCTCACCTCCATTTCCTCTGAAGTCACCGTCTGTGATTTATTCATTGCATTTTTCTTTGATTTCTTCGTTATTGCTCCGAATTCTACAAAACCACAAAAATTTAATAATTAATTTAAAATAAAATAAAACAAGGATTAACAAAAATATAATAAGAGGTAAAAAAATGTTATAATTATGTGATTATCAAATACCCCCAAACCTATATTTTGCTAGCCCTCGAGCAAAACAAAGAAGAAAACCGAAAAAGAAAATCCTAACTCACTTTCGCAGGCATCGTCGATTGCACTTACCTTTGAAAACGTGAAACAAGGCTTTGAACCCCTAGATTACCTCTAGGGGACGAGTTATAGTCTCGTGAGGGTATCCAGAAAATGTTACCCACAAACAGTACTGACTCAACAAAACTTGGTCAAACAGTGTTTATTTTAAAACTTCAAGATATGCAAGAAACCAAGAGTGTCATTTTCGTGTATCAACAAATCTCCAAATAATTTAATATTCTCCAAAAGTTAGAAAAAAATCATAATCATCCTCAACTCAATGTGTGTGTGTGTGAAAAGCATTATCAACATAACTTTTCATTTCAAAGTAAAATAATGACTAAATATCCTGTAAAAAGTTTGTTTGTACTTCAAACCTCTCATGTCACTCACAATAAAGCACTCAGAGATTTGGTTTTTCACTCAGTTTATATGTGAGGAAAGAGTAAATAATGGAAAACAATCATCTCACATATAGTATTATGAATAACAGACTTTTCAAGAATGGAATGAACATGATCTCATGGACAGGAATATCAATTACTTTTGGGAATGTTGAATCAAACACCATAGGTCTTGGTTATTAAATCTCCACATCTACGGAACCAACCTTTACCTAAGATCAACTAGGACTTTGTTGGGTTGTAACGGGGCTCGGGTAATGGTTAATAAGAAATGTCAAAGGAGTCTAACAAAAATTTCTAGGAATATATACACTCATTCACGAACAATTAGGGCTATCAAGAATAAACCAATGTTGCGCACCATCAATTTTTTCTTCATTCTCACATCTTTATCCTCATTGAGGAATCATTTTTTTTTCCACATAGAGGATTTATGAAATATCTCATATTTTGCTCTTTAATGCCCTTTTTACACCAAGTATATCCATCCATACACATTCCCAGAAAAGTTGGGTAAAGGTTAATGGGTTAACAAATAAAAGTTAATCTAAGGCTCAAAAGGCTACAAAAAGGTTAATGTTATGGGTAAGTTAAAAGGCTAGTTAATGGTCTAAAGAAAGAAAAGGAAAAAAAAATGCCTAGATCATTTCCTAAATTCGGGTCAGTATTATGACATCTCAATTGAATAAGCCAAGAAGTTCTAGTGTAATAATTCAATTTTGATGTCATTCCCAAAGCAATTGATCAGAAAAATGAGAATAATGAGATCATCAACGAGATAATACGGACTCAAGAAAAATCAGAGTTTATGTATAACCCTCGAAAAAATAGAAAGGTCAAAACTTTCAGGGTTAAGTCTCTACTATTATTCTAAGGTTTTCTAGTATATATTTCACTCATCAACTTCAAGTTATGCTAACATGGCTCATGGTGCAAAGATAATCAAGTTGAAAAATCTTATGAACTAGATATAACTTAAGGATCATACTAAACTTTCAATCTTTATCAATATACCAATATGTCAAGTTGGCTTGCATTTTCTTGAGCATAAAACATTTAAAATCCATTTTCATAATCGCAAAAGACCAAGTTTTCTTGACAGAAAAGCACAATATTATATATATATTAAGAATAAGAAAAGAAAACACTACGAAAAATTCACCAACTCATGAACCCTACCCCCAAACCTAATCCAAACATTGTCCTCAATGTTTAACAAAATAATTCTTACAAATGAATGAAATAAGTACATGAGAGGAGGTTAGAACAGTATTACCGCGGTGAAGATTTTACCAATTTCCACAAGTAATCCACCGATGAGAGCTCAGAGACAAAAGAATTGTGGATTAGTTAATAGAAATAGATAAAATGCACACTCAACATGCACTCTTACAACAAAAGGTGGGTTGCCTCCCAGTAGCGCTTGGTTTAACGTCATCAGCTCGACAAAACCCAAAAGATCCTCAATTCTGATACACAGGGTCTTCTAATAGAATCACATCAACCTTGACTTCTAATCGAGGTAACTCTAAGAATGGCTTAAGTCGTTGACCATTTACCTTAAATACATGTCCATCCTTAGGGTTAACGATCTCCAAAGCTCCATGTGGGCACACTGTTTTCACAATATAAGGTCCAGACCACCGAGATCTCAACTTTCCAGGAAAAAGTCGTAACCGAGAGTTGAACAACAAAACTTTTTGAGACGGTTCAAAGGACTTACGAAGAATGGATTTATCATGAAATATCTTCGTTCGTTCTTTGTAGATTTTGGCATTGTGGTACGCATCATTTCGGATCTCTTCCAACTCATTAAGTTGAAGCTTACGATGCGATCCAGCCTTGACCATATCAAAATTGAACGTCTTGATGGCCCAATATGCACGATGTTCCAATTCCACAGGCAAATGACATGCTTTTCCAAAAACAAGCCTATATGGAGACATTCCAATCGGGGTCTTAAATGTTGTTTTATAAGCCCAGAAAGCATTACTCAGACGTTGAGACCAGTCTTTACGATCTGGTCTGACTGTCTTCTCTAGAATGTTTTTTATCTCCCGATTGGAAATCTCAACTTGCCCACTTGTTTGTAGATGATAGGGGGTGCCAACTTTATGAGTGATGGAGTATTTTTTTACTAATAGCTCGAACGGTCTATTGCAAAAATGAGAACCTTCGTCACTTATAATGGCACACGGAATACCAAAACAAGAAAAGATATTATCTTTCAAGAATCTTACCACAACCCTGTGGTCATTCGTTTTACATGGTATCGCTTCTACCCATTTGGACACATAATCCACAGCAACAAGGATGAAAAGATTGCCAAACAAAGGCGGGAACGGTCCCATGAAATCAATACCCCAAACATCAAAAATTTCAACCACAAGAATATTAGTAAGGGGCATCATGTTGCGACGAGAAATGGAACCCATTCGTTGGCATCGATCACAAGTGGTGCAAAAGGCATGAGTATCTCGAAAAAGGGTAGGCCAATAAAAACCACTCTGCAAAACTTTTGCAGCTGTCTTTCTAGAGCTAAAATGACCACCACAAGCTTGCTTATGACAAAATGAGATGATGCTGTGAAATTCACTCTCAGGAACACATCTCCTGATAATCTGATCAGGACAATACTTGAACAAGTATGGATCATCCCAGAAGAAATGTCTAACCTCAGCAAGAAATTTGGATCTATCTTGTTTAGACCACTTAAAAGGAGGTTGACCTGTAACAAGATAGTTCACGATATCTGCATACCAAGGTAATTGGGAGAGAGCAAATATTTGCTCATCGGGAAATGACTCATTCAATGGTAAATATTCGCTAGATGACTCTACCAGAAGTCTAGATAAATGGTCAACTACAACGTTTTTCGAACCTTTCTTGTCCCGAATTTCAATATCAAACTCTTGTAGCAATAGGACCCATCGAATTAAGCAAGGTTTAGCATCTTTTTTAGAGAAAAGATACTTTAACGCCGCATGATCAGTAAAAATAATTACTTTGGATCCTATAAGGTAAGACCGAAATTTGTCTAAAGCAAAGACTACAGCTAATAGCTCTTTCTCAATGGTGGAGTAATTAAGTTGTGCATCTTGTAGAGTTCTACTAGCGTAATAAATGACATGTGGCTTTTTGTCCAATCGTTGTCCTAGGACAGCTCCGAGTGCAAAGTCGGAAGCATCACACATAAGCTCAAAGGGAAAGTTCCAATTAGGAGATTGGATGATTGGAGCTGAAGTCAATAAATGTTTAAGCTTCTCAAAAGCTTTCAAACAATCTTCATCAAAAACAAAAACCGCGTCTTTAGCAAGTAAATTTCATAAAGGACGAGCGATTTTGCTAAAGTCTTTGATGAATCTCCGATAAAATCCAGCATGGCCTAGAAAATATCTAATTTCCTTAACCGTCTTTGGAGGCGGAAGACTCGAAATTAAATCAATTTTGGCTTTGTCGACTTCAATTCCCTTGTGTGAAATTACATGTCCAAGAATAATGCCCTGTCGTACCATAAAATGACATTTCTCCCAATTTAAGACAAGATTTTTCTCCATACATCTATTTAACACTAAAGTTAAATGATGTAGACATTCATCAAATGAATCACCAAATACTGAGAAATCATCCAAAAACACTTCGAGGAACCTCTCAACCATATCGGAAAAAACACTAAGCATGCACCACTGAAAAGTAGCGGGTGCGTTACACAATCCAAAGGGCATTCTCCAATATGCGAAAGTACCAAAGGGACAAGTGAATGTGGTCTTTCCTTGATCCTCGGGTGCAATGGGGATTTGGTTATAACTGGAATACCCATCAAGAAAACAATAGTAATCATGTCCGGCTAACCTTTCAAGCATCTAATCAATGAAAGGAAGAGGAAAGTGATCATTCCTTGTGACCAAGTTCAACTTACGGTAATCAATACATACTCGCCATCTCGTGGTCATGCGGGTTGGTACTAATTCATTATTGTCATTCTTGATTACTGTTACCCCTGACTTCTTTGGGACAACTTTAACAGGAGTGACCCAAGGACTATCCGAAATTGGGTAGATTATACCCACATCCAACAATTTGAGCACTTCGGCTCGGACAACTTTCTTTAGATTAGGATTAAGTCTACGTTGCATTTCACGCGATACTTTGGCATTATCTTCGATATGAATGCGATGCATGCAAACGATTGGACTTATTCCTTTAATATTCGCGATAGTCCACCCAAGTGTTGTTTTATGTTCTTTTAAAACATCTAACAATTTTCCTTCCTGTTCTTCAGTCAATGCAGATGAAATAATAACAGGTAAGGTATTGTCAACACCTAAAAATGCATAGTTGAGGTTGTCAGGTAATACTTTTAGGTCGAGCTTGGGTGATTTTTCAATGGAAGGGACTTGTTTTGACTCACTGAGTGGAAGAGGTTCCACCCTAGGCTTCCATTTATAACTGATTTCCATTATAGGGGTAGAGTCAAGCAAAGCATTGACTTCCCTGATGGAATCATTAATATCAAAGTCTAAATTAAAATGAGTGAAACAATCCTCTAAAGGATCATTAAACTGAGGAAATGAAAGTTCCGCCAAACTCTCAATCATGTTAACCTCAAAGGAATCCTCAGACTCGGGAGGTTGTTGACTTACATTGAATACGTTGAGTTCGACGGTCATGTTACCAAATGATAATTTCATGATTCCATTTCGGCAGTTAATGATAGCATTGGATGTGGCCAAAAATGGACAACCCAAAATAACTGGAATGTGACTAGAGGGATTGTGAACAGGTTGTGTGTCAAGGACTATGAAATCCACAGGGAAATAAAATTTGTCAACCTTAATGATCACATCCTCTATCACACCGTGGGGGACTCGGACAGATCTGTTTGCCAATTGCAGTCACTTGAGTTGGTTTCAACTCACCAAGACCCAATTGCACATATACTGAATATGGCAATAGATTAACACTTTCCCCTAAATCTAACAGTGCCTTCCCAATCATATGATCACCAATCACACATGAAATAGTCAGGCAACCAGGATCTCTGTACTTAGCTGGGGTTTTGTGTTGAAGGATGGAGCTGACTTGCTCAGTTAGGAAGGCTCTTTTGTGCACATTCAGTTTTCGCGTTTGTGTACACAAATCCTTCAAAAACTTGGCATAAGAGGGAACTTGCTTAATGGCCTCGAGTAATGGAATATTGATTTGAACTTGTTTAAAAATTTTCATTATATCGTTGGCATTTGTTCCTTTCTTCGCCTGAACTAACCGCGATGGAAATGGTGTTCTAGGCATATAAGATGCCTTGGTGGGATCAGAGTCAAGATGATGATCCTCTTGAGAAGATGAGGCTTTATCAGCCTCCTTCTCAGATGGAGGTGTGACTTGCTTTGGCGTGGATTGGGATTCAGGATCAATCAAATTAGGCTTTCTAATTTGGTTGTCAACTTGTTTTCCACTCCTAAGAGTGGTGATAGATTTGACATCTTTATTGCGTGGCTGAGATGCACTGCCTATTTCGAATTGGCCCTTAGGATTTTGAATGGGTTGACTAGGGAATCTTCCTGCTTCTCTTTCAGGAAAGGATTTTTCTATTTGACTCACAGTCATCTCAAGCTTTTGGATGGCTTGAGATTGTTGTTGAGAAATAGCTCTTAGTTCGGTGATAGCCTGAGAGTTCTGTTCGAGCATGGTTCCTATTCTATGCATAAATTGGTTCAATGTATCCTGTAAACTCTGAGTGTTAGAGGGAGGTACATCTTGATTGAATTGAGGCCTATTAGTAGGAATTGGAGCTTGAGGGATAACAACTGGGCCTCCTTGATGTTGACCATGGGCCCATGAGAGATTAGGGTGTTTGGCTAAACCTGGATTGTAAAAATTTGAGTGTTGATTATAACCAGATTGCCTAAAGGTATTGAATGCATTGACTTGCTCAGCAAAATAAGCAGGGTACTCATTTTTCAAGTGGCAGTCTGATGTGGAATGACTGGAACTTGAACATGCAGCACAGACTTCGGATGGAACATTGGTTTGGACTGATGGCTGAGACTTCTGTGCCATTGTCATTACAACTGCTTCCAACCTTGAAGAAGGAGGAAGATGAGGAGTAGATGATGTATCCCTTACTTCATACAATCCACCCTTTCGCCTATCCGAGTCTTTTCTTGAATAATCCCATTGTTGAGAATTTTCAGAAATAGCTTCAAAGAATTCCCAAATCTCATTAGCACTCATCTTCATAAGTGACCCACCACTAGTGGCGTCAATCATTCGACGGTTTTGAGGAGTTAACGAGTCTTGAAAGTATTGAACCAAGCGCCACTTTTCAAAGTCGTGATGGGGACACCTAGCAATGAGTTCATTGAATCTTTCCCAACATTCATAGAAATGTTCACCCTCTTTCTGTTGAAAATTAGATATATCTCTTCGGATGGCATTTGTTTTATGAATAGGAAAATATTTTGTCAAAAATTTTCCTGATAGGGCATCCCAAGTGTCGATGGTTCCAGATTCTAAGGAGTTTAACCATGACTTCGCCCTATCTTTTAAAGAAAAGGGGAACAACCTAAGACGAACTGAATCATCAGAAAAATTGGGATATTTCAGAGTAGCACAAATGTCAAGAAACTCTTTGACATGAAGATAGGGATCCTCTTTTTCTAGACATTAAAAGGAAGGCAAAAGGTGGATAATTGATGGTTTTAGCTCAAAGCTACTTGCAGTGGTCTCGGGTAAAACAATGCAAGATGGGGTGTTATTGAAACGTGGAGAGAAATAATCCTTAAATGCTCTCTCCCCAGCCATTTTAGTGGTCTCACTCGACAAGGAGAAAGATTCTAGAAGGTCAATGGGGACTTCAGACAACTCTACAGGATCCTCTCGAATTAGTCTACCTCTCGAATCTAGTTCCCAAAGACGCATAAACAGGTCTACACCAAGTGAGGTTTGAAATGTTTACTAACCTTAAAAAAAAATCACGCACAGACTCAAACACAATCAGCAACCAATTGATGCACAAGAAAAAATTCCTCCCTAAGCAATCAGTGTTTTTGGGATTAATTATCTTTTTATCTTTGGGGGACAGATTATTTCTTATGTAATATTTATATCAGAGCAATGGGTGCTACAAGATTATCCTAAGAGTGTATACTTTACACCACAAAGTTCAAAATCAGTAGGCTAGAGTTTTGTTTCAAAAAAAGCGGATTATCGCACAAGAGAAGAATGTCACAATGGTCCAATTAAGTACTTCGTTTTGCTACCGCTCTATAAGCCAATAAATGTGAGAACGATGTGATGTTAAATGTACACTTGAGGCTTGTGTTCCTAACCCAAAACTGTTAGTTACACCAATTCTTCTTGTGGATCGTAGCTTACTTATGACTCGGCGTACAGGGTAAATTACCTTTGTGGCAGTGGCCTCTCGGAGTTCATTGAATGATTAAACCCATCGTCACTTTTAGCTTTGGTCAACACAAAAATTATTGGATTCACCTTGGTCTTGAATGTCCTATGAACACTGTACCTAAAAGATGGCTTTATCTAACTTGCTAACTGATTTTAATTATGTTTGGCTATTGATTGCACACAGCTGGAGTGATGAGGTGGGGATATCAAGTCTCACCAGTTTCTATTTAGAAGCTGGGTCTGCTTATTATGAATTACTAAAGTTTAGCATCCACAATTACATAAATTAAACGACCAATCACACAATTTCAAACAATTACACAAAGCACCCGGGTCGCTAATACATTGCGTGTAATAGAAGTACGTACAGTGTGCGTATTCCGTTCTGCACAATAAGCACAATTAAAAAAAATGTCCGACTTCTTTTTATCCGTTTCAATCAGCAAACAAGCATATGCAATCAAATTACTGGTCTTGGTCTTAAAAGCCTAATTTCTAAATCATTAAAAAAATTTATTGGGTAACAATTAAAATTGTTTCCCTATAATTTCTTTTGACTTGGAAAATTTTGGGTTTTTTTTAGGTGATTAAAAATGGAAAACAATAGAGTTTTCAAAAATTATTACACCACACACTCGTAAAACGAGGTGAAAATAAAATTAAAACTCTCCTCACAAAAAAAAATATTTAATTAAAATTAAAATTTGCTTGATGTTTGAAGGATCGTCCAATTTCCTCGAGAAGCGTGTATTCTGCAAAATCAAACAAATAACACGAAATGAGTGTAAAAAGAACTTAACAAAATAAAAATAAAATTTTGTTTTTTTTAAAATTTTTTTTTTTAAATTAGTGAAAATAAATCTTAAATTCAATCACACCGCTACCTTCCCCGGCAACGGCGCCAAAAACTTGTTGCGGATTTAACCGGCCTAAATAAATAGGCTAATTTAACCCACTAGGAAGGTGGATTAAATTAAATTTAATAATTTACCTAAACTAATTTAGAGAAAATGAGGGTTACAGTGTTTAAAAATCCGAGTTCAACAAAAGTAATAAAAATAACAATAAATAAAATAAAAGAGTTGGAGGGAAACCACAATTTGCAAAATATTTTTCAAGCTCCTAAAATTATATTCAATTTTTCTTATTATTCCAATTTCAAATAAATGACTCTGGCAATGTATAAACTCCTAGCATTAATTGTCTTTTTAGGGCACAATTAATCACAAGTTTAATTATTCAATTAAAACAAGCTTGATTTATAACATAATATTTTTCTAACAACCTAAAATGCATGACATATTAGGTGAAAGTAAAATATTATAAATCGCGAATCAATTAATATTAATCATTGAATAATAAAGTAAAATGAAATTAATTCTAGAGTTTGAGACTTAATTCACTGTGGTGTTACAGAGCATTCAGCAGGGTGCAAACAGGAACATGTCCAGTGTGGCTCAGTAGATCCCAGTGGGTGCAAATAGTTCTGATCTTTCTCAGCCGAGGTGTTCTCAGCAAGGTCCACTGGGTGCCAGTAGCGTCAACTTGATTTAAGTCTCTGTGGTGGTGCGTGGTGCAGCCGGTGACGGTGGTTGAAGATGAAGTGAAACAGGGTTGTCACGCCCCTGTTTCGGTGGAGTGAAGGAGAGAAAACAGATATGGATAGGCTGTGGGTGGTGATTTTGCTTGGTTGGGATGGTGATGAGAATCACAAATTGTGAAGAAAAGGTTTTGGTATTCTGTATTTTTTTTTTCTTTCCCTTCTCTTCTTCCCCTTTCTTATTCATTTCTATTGTATTTATAGAGAATTAAGAAAATGAACTTGGACAAGTTAAGGGGAGGGTTCAATGAGTGATTTAAGGCTTAAATTAAACTAGAATCTTGGATAATTAAGAGAATATGCTTTGAGTTTGAGAAAATGAACTTGGACAAGTTAAGGGGAGGGTTCAATGAGTGATTTAAGGCTTAAATCAAACTAGAATCTTGAATAATTAAGAGAATATGCTTTGGGTTTGATTGGGTTTGGGTTTACGGATTTGGTTTTGGGTTTGGTTTTGAGTTTAGGTTATGGGCTTAGGCTATTCTCACCTCCACTTCCTCTGAAGTCACCGTCTGTGATTTATTCATTGCATTTTTCTTTGGTTTCTTCGTTATTGCTCCGAATTCTACAAAAACACGAAAATTTAATAATTAATTTAAAATAAAATAAAACAAGGATTAACAAAAATATAATAAGAGGTAAAAAAAATGTTATAATTATGTGATTATCAGTCGGTAAGCTAAGGTATGCTACAAATTCCCAATTAAAGCATTACACCTTCCTCAAAGGCCTGTCTGACTTTAGCATCGAAGTGTCATCAGCCACCCCACAGTGGTCTATGGCTCACCTGTGTTACTTGTGCAGGTCAGCAGGATTAGATCAAAGTAGGGAGCGGAAAAAGACTGCATCAATAGTGAATTGCACAATCATAGTCTTCAATCAACTCCATCCATCTCCGCTGTCTCAAATTCAGTTCTTTTTGTGTGAATATATATTTCAAACTCTTATGATCAGTATAAATTTCAAACGTCTCACCATAAAGATAATGTCTTCATAACTTCAATGCAAAGATAATAGCAGCCAATTCAAGATCATGTGTAGGATAATTACGCTCATGAGTTTTCAAATGTCTGGATGCGTAAGTGATAACCCTCCCATACTGCATCAATACACATCCTAAACCACGAAGAGATGCATCACTATAAACCACGAAACTTCCATGTCCAGAACGAATGGTTAACACGGGTGCTGAGACCAATCTGCTATTTAATTCTTCGGAACTTTGTTCACACTCATCATTCCATTCAAATCTTATCCCTTTCCCGATTATCCGTGTCAAAGGCAAAACAACAGAAGAAAAACCTTGGAAAAAAAGACGACAATACCAGCTAGACCCAAGAAGCTTCGATATTCAATAACATTAGTTGGCCTCTCCCAGTTCACAACTATTTCAATCTTCTTAGGGTCAACAAAAATTTCATCTCCTGAAATTACATGTCCTAAGAATACAACTCTATCTAGCCAAAATTCAAACTTGCTTAGCTTACCATATAATTGCTTATTTCTCAAAGTCTGGAGTACATTGGACAAATGTTCCTTATGTTGCTCTTCACCTTGTGAATACATTAAAATATCATCAATGAACACTATCACAAAGGAATCAAGATAAGCTTGAAATACTTGATTCATCAAGTCCATGAAAGTTGTGGGAGCATTGGTCAGACCAAAAGGCATTACCAAGAACTCATAATGGCCATATCTCGTACGAAAAGCAGTCTTAGGAACATCACTATCTTTAACTTTCAACTAATGGTATCCAGATCTAAGATCGATCTTTTGAGAACACTTTGGCTCCTTGTAACTAATCAAACAAAACATCGATACGAGGAAAGGGATACTTGCTTCTAACAATCACCTTATTGAGTTGTCGATAATCAATACACAACCTCATAGTGCCATCTTTTTTCTTTACAAATAATACCGGAGCTCCCCATGGTGAAACACTAGGCCTGATAAATCCCCTATCAAGCAAGTCTTGTAGCTGAATTTTTAATTCCTTTAATTCCAGATGAGCCATCCAATAAGTGATATCCAGAACCAATTCAGTAGTAAACTCAATATTTCTGTCTACTGGTAGATCAGGCAACTCATCTGGAAACACATCAGAAAATTCACATACAAGAGGTATCTCTGCCAACTGCACACCCTTAGCCTTAGTGTCTACAACATGTGCTAAGTAAAGACAACATGGAGTAATATTGCGTTCCCCACTGAAACTAAATTGTGATTCCCCTGGTATTTTTTTTCCCTTAACCCCTCCCACCCCAGATGCCGCCAGCTGGGTTCAACCCTGTGACCTAGTGATACCATCCACCACTGCTCAACCATTGAGCCATCACACCTTTGGCCCCCTGGTATCTGAAACATGACTTCCTTGCAAAAACAATCAATAGACGCATGATAGGAAGACAACCAATCCATCCCCCATAATCACATCAAAATCATGTATATCTAAAGGCAATAAATCAACTAATAATTCATTGTCTCCCACTTTGAGAATACAATTTCTATAAACGATATGAGTCGCCACTACCTCACCAACAAGAGTAGATATGAACATAACATGATTTAATGGAGTAGAGATTCGATCTATATGCATTGCAAATGCTAATGATATAAATGAATTTGTAGAACCAGGATCTATGAGAACATGTGCATCTTTACCCATAATAGAGAGCATACTTGTTACTACCTCTGGAGTAGCTTGGGCATCCTACTGTGTCATCGCAAAAACCCTACCCTGAGTTGCTAGTCTCGATGAGGGATCGATGCCTCTACCCCGAGAAGTACTAGTCATACCACTTCCTCCAACAGGTGCACTTCCAACTGATGATGCTGGAGTTTTATTTTCTGGACATGCCCATTTTAAGTGACCTTGTTGTCCACAAGTGAAACACTTACGGTTATCTGTCATCTGCTGTGTACAATCTCTAGCATAATGCCCTTTCTTATTACAGTCATAACAAACCACATCTTCAACGCAAATATTAGTAAAACCTCTCCCTTGAGATTCCAATTGTTGTTGTTTCGAAAAGTTTCTTTTTTGACTAGAAGAGCCATGCCCTTTATCTGACGGAGGTCTCCCCTGTTGTCGAGAAGACATTTTATTTGATTGGGAACCCTGCCCTCTCCCACTTGAAAATTTAGAAGTCGTTGACTGTGAAGTGTCAAAGCGTGCCTTCTTAAATTGTTCCCTTTTACCAGCCGCTTCTTCCACATCCCTTTCAGTTACCTTCGCCTTATCAATCAACAGTGCAAAAACATTGAAAGATAGAAATTCGTTGTCTAATAGAAAATTTTAGCCCCATCTCGAACTTCTCACATTTAATTTGTTCAGTGTCTACTAACTTAGATGCAAAACGAGACAGAACATGGAACTTTGTTTCATATTATGAAACATACATTTTTTATCTCCTCAATAGTACAATTTCATTGTGCTTTTCACGTTGATATGAAACATAAAAGTACTTATTAAAAGCCTTAAGAAATTGTACCCATGTTACCGTAGGAGGAATTACTGGAGCTGGGGCATCATCTGGTGGAAAAGTTTATGATTTCTCAGTGGCCTCCCACCAATGAAGTGGCTCACTAGTAAACATAAAAGTAGCCAACTTCACTTTTTGTTCCTCTCTCACCTCTATGACATCAAATATTTGTTTAATCCTCTTTAGCCAATCCTCCGCTTTCACATACTCGCTTGTTTCTGTAAATTTAGGTGGATCCATCTTTTTAAATTTTCCAATCAACACGCCTACCTCGATAGGTGCAATTACTGGAACTGGGGCTCTAGGTGGTGCTACATGTGCAAATGGTTGGGTACTTTGCATTTCAAATAATCTAACCTGATTCTCTGCCAACCTTGTGAGTGCATCCTCCAACCGCCTAATTCGATCATCATTAGGTGTTTCAGGAACTTGTTCCCCTTTCAAGGAACAAATGATACTTCGTTTTCCATACGCTCAATTCAATCGATTAGGAACCTCTGCCAATAAAATTTGGTAAAATAAATATGCAATTCCATGCAAAACCTGATATCTAGATTAATAGACTCATAAATACTCTAAGGTCCACTTGTACAGCTTGACTCGACTAGTCTACAGAATCTAACACTCTAGCTCTGATACCAAATCTGTCACACCTCATTCCAGGTGGTCGAGTGGGACCCACCTCCAAATTGTGACGTGATAGCAACAACAAAACTTCAATCAATAAGAGTTAAAAATAACATCTAGGATATGAAAATACACTATTTACATGAGATACAACACTTGCTCAAACAATATCAATTTTGATCCAAAAAAAAAACAAAGGGAAGATTTCCCTAATTTATAACTCACAACATTTACACAAAATACATGTCAGTAATACAAACTAAGGAAAGATAAGACACAAAACTCGACCTTTCTAAAAGACTCTCGATGTACAGTAGACCATGTCTAGCTAAAGACCTGAAAATGGAATCATGAGATGGGTGACTTAGCGAGTATTATAAAGTCATACAAGAGAAAACAATTAAATAAATTTATAAATCAAATTTCAATGCTACAAACATACATATACTATTCATCATTCCGCTTTTAACGTCGGGAATGTAAGTCGATAATATAACAACTACCATCACTTTTAACGTCTGGAGTGTGAGACGATAATATAAAAAAAATAACCATTCCCCTTTTAACGTCTAGAATGTGAGACGACAACGTAACAATTTATTTATAAAATAAATGAATGTATAAAATGACATAAGCTCATAAAATGAAATGACATAGGCTAAATGAAATGACAAAAAAAAGTAACCATGCTAAATGAAATGACATAGGCTCAAGCTCAACATGAATCACGCATTTACTTATAAAATATGTAAAACACATGCTCATGGAATAAATGAATGTATGAACACGATAAAAAAGTAACCATGCTTCCTTGTGAAGCTTAAAACTTATTGACAACCCCTCCCTTCCTAACATAACCTAAATAATGGGTTCTAACCACCTCTCATTCTATATGCTATATCTGATACTACACTTTTAATTTCATAATAATTTCAGTTGTATTCCAAAAGTAGACATCACTAGCTTCAAAACCATATATTATATGCTTGAATTGGATCCCTGTGGAGGGAGATCCATTCAACACAATCTAACACAGAATTGCTAAAAATTCAAGACAAGACACAGTATTTAGGTATGAATGAAACTTATGGTGAGACTTGAATATAGGGAATTCGACTTCAAATTTACACGTCACACACCACTTGTTTTCATCACCAAGTTCACAGGAAGCAACAAACCCAAAGATAAGGAAAAAAGAATAGAACAGCACGAACTGATCCCTAAAGGATGGATCTTCTACTGTGATGGGACGTCCAACGAGGCAAGAAGCGGAGCCAGAATAGTCTTGTACAACTCGGAAGGCATTGCATTAGAAAAGGCGATAAAATTCAGTTTTGAAGCCTCTAATAATGAAGCTGAGTACGAAGCTGTGATAGCAGGGCTGTAGTTAGAAAAACACTTGGGAATAAAGAACATTAATGTTTTTACGGACTCCAGGCTTGTGGTCAATCAACTGAGCGACGAGTTCCAAGTAAAAGACGCTCGAATGAAAGCCTACCACCAGAAAACCACAGAACTGATAGAAGGCTTCCGAAATGCTACCATTCGCCAATGTGCATGAGCAGAAAACAAAAGAGCAGACGAGCTAGATAAAGAAACCTCAACAACGAAGGATAATGACAACCTCACTCGTCATGACGCAAGGAAGATCCATACTGGAAAATCAATCAGAAGAAGCATGTGTCGTAAACTAAGGAACCAACTGGTCGACTCCAATCCTAGCGTACATCTTAAACGGGGAACTCAAAACAGATAAGATGGAAGCAAAGAAACTACGAAATCGGACAACTAGATATACAATGGTCAGTGACAAATTGTACAGGTGGTCTGCCACAAACCATTACTAAGATGCCTCACACCAGGAGGTGTGAATTCGAACCTTTAACGTCAGAGACTAAGTGTTACAAAAAGTCCAACTAAACACGAAAGAGCCCGGTGCGAGTAAGCTTAACCCAAACTGGGAAGGACCATACCGGGTAACAAAAATAAATCGACCAGGAACATACTGGTTGGAAGACAATGAGGGCGAAATGATACCTCGACCATGGAATGTAGAGCAATTGAAAAGATATTATCAATAAAGTCTTTTGCTTTCAATTTCGAAACAACCAAAATCTAATCAGGACAAAAATTTAGATTAAAATAGACTCGAGAAAACACTTAGCATGGCTAGAGTACCGAGCAAACAAATACATATGCTGGACGAACGAGTCAGACATAAGAACTTCTGGCATGATCAACCACGAAGTAATAGAGTATCAGGACATAAGAGCCGGACTTTTACGTCGACTGTAATGTAAAACATCGTAATCCGAATGAGAAACAGGATTCCTTAAACCACAATTTCCATACGACTAGAATGTCAAGTATCGAAGCCACCCATGAAAATTCGGACAACCAAAGTCGGAAATCTCCCAGAAATGTCATAAGAAAAGGCTAAACAAGCTAGACATACGAGACACAAAAATGTGAAATAATAAATTTTCTATTTATCTCCTAAAAAGGGAGATTACAAAAAGAAGAAAACAACAACTAAGAAGAATCAGTATCGTGAACAACATCTCAGGTAGCATAGGGTCAGCAGACTCTTCGACATTCGAATCACCCATCGAATCCGGAACAACTTCCTTGACATCATCGAACTCTTTCTCAGCAAAGCTGTGGTATGGGGACTATTCAAACTTTGCGTTTCCAGGAAGTCCAAAAAATCATGGTGACCCTCGACCACTCTCTTAAAATTCGCGGCCTCTGCTGCCTTCAGCTTCTCTGTAACAGTCGACAGCTCGGTTTTGGTTGACGCTAACTCTTTGTCGACATCAGCAAGTTTAGCACCAACCACTAATTTGGTCTCTACAAACACAGAATTCAGCTCAACGTGCGAATAGTAACAACCTGATAGGAGCATAATTATGTTGTTTTAACACCATATTTCTATATATAATTTTGGCTATTACTTGTTAATTATGGTACTAATTGCAATTTTCATGTTTGTGTAAGTTTCCAAATACAAGATTCCAAAATAGAAGCTAAGAAGTGCAAATTGGTTTGATTTAGAATTAGAAATAATGATTGCAAAAGGAAACCACGCAAAGAAGGAAACCAAGAAGAAAACAGTTATAAAAGGGACAATACCTGATTCGAAGAGATAACCCATCCACAACCTCCTCATCCTCGCAATCACAGCCACAAAAAGCCACCATCTTCTCCCTCCACCTCGTTGTCTCTTCTTTGTCACAAGCAACCCTAGCCTCCATCGCATCCCTTCATCTCTGTCACCTTCATCACCTCCTCTCTCGCCACAACCATAGACAATCTCTTCCCTCGCACAAACCTCTTTCTCCTTCGCCTGTTCCATACACATCCACACAACAGACTTGTTGCAGCCAACCCTAAACCCAATCAAAACCCTTTTTTTTCTTCACATATCGCACATCACCTTCCCCTCTCTCCCAATCGATAACCACCACAAAGTCAACAACCCAACACCACTACATCGCCCTAGCTGTCTCTTCTCACCCGAGCAGATCTCCCAAGCAGCACATCGAATAAGGAGAAAAGTTTGAAGCGGAGATCGTGAGGAAGGAGAAGAAAAGCTTATTTATCTTCCTTTCTTCAATCCGTACCCACAGAGTTATTTTCTACCACCATGCACAGACGACAACGTTTCTTCTAATCTTTTTACTTATTTTTAGTTTGATAATTAATTATGTATTGCTATTCAAACATAATTAATATGTCTAGCTAAACTCTTCTTAGTTATGGGTGGATTCGAAGCCACGAACATGTGCTTTATGAATTAATTGAATTTAACCTTCCTTGCTATTAGTGATTGTGTTTTGCTTAACTGCTTTATAGATAACTTTTCTTTGTATATTTGTTAAGGTGGCCAACTTAATAAGCATGCTAGGATCTGGGGCAAGAGTATAGGAGAGTTTCACCTAATCGTTATTATCTTATACTCACAAGTAGTAAATACCAAAGAACGTTGGTAAGGTTAAGTAAAAACCTAGGTAAGAACAAGATGTTGATCATACTTGTAATTGCCTAGTCAGTATTCATATTTTCCACAAAACTTAATGATCTTAGATTGTTTTCTAACTTGTGATTCCTGATTAGATATCATGATAAGAATAGTTTGAAAGCAATGCTAAATTTAATTCAATGAACTTGGGAAAATAATACGATTAATGCAGTGATGTCACGGTTAATCTTGAGCATTGTCTCTCACGAGTTAGCAAGTGATTATTGAAGATTGATTTATGAGCATATGTTTGGTGTGTGGAGATAAACCCTCAGCTATTTTCTCATTTTTGCAATCCCTTTAGTTTTATTATATTTACAATAATTTTCGTAGTTATTTTCATAGTTTAACTTAGAAAATCCAATCCCCTAATATTTACTTAATTAGGTTGTTAGTTATCTCTTAGTTATCTTTAGTGCTAGTTAGCAAGCCCTCTAATCCCCGATCCAGAACGATCCTTACTTATTCTTTATTACAATCTCAAAGTAGGGTATTAAGTTGTGTGCTAGTAAAATAGTGCATCAATTTTTAGCACCTGAGAAACAAGATTCCGTAAACCACAACTTCCATACGACTAGAATGTCAAATATCGAAGCCACCCATGAAAATCCAAACAACCAAAGTCGGAAATCTCCCAGAAATGTCATAAGAAAAAGCTAAACAAGCTAGACATACGGGACACAAAAATGTGAAATAATAAATTTTCCATTTATCTTCTAAAAAAAGAGATTACAAAAAGAAGAAAACAACTAAGAAGAATCAATATCATGAACAACACCTTCAAGTAGCATAGGATCAACAGGCTCCTCGACATCCGGATCACCCATCGAATTCGGAATAACTTCCTCGACATCATCAAACTTTTGCTCAGTAAAACTGCAGTATGGGAACATATTCAAACCTTGCATTTCCAGGAAGTCCAAAAAATCATGGCGACCCTCGACAACTCTCTTAAAATCCGCGGCTTCTGTTGTCTTCAGCTTCTCTGTAACAGTCAACAGCTCGGTTTTGTTTGACGCTAACTCTTTGTTGACATCAGCAAGTTTAGCACCGACCACTGATTTGGTCTCTACAAACTCGGAATTCAGCTCAACGATGTGAATAGTAGCAGCCTTAAGCTTGGCAGAACACTCTTTGGCGGAATGAACAACTTCGTCACATTCGACCCTTCGGTCGGACAACTCCTCGGCAACATCTAAATGAGAACGCAACCCGCCCAAATCCACTTCGGATGTATCGAGGTCGGAAGCAAACGCATCACGCGTAGCCTCGAGTTATCTCAACAACTCCCGCGCAGAATCTGTAGCCCTCTCATGTCCCATGCACTGCGCCTTCAACAAATCCAGTCGATGGAGAACATGGGAAAGGGCCAAAATGTGTGCTGAGAGCTTCTGCTCGACATGCGCAGCCTGGTTACGAGACGCCTTACAGTCTGACCCCATGATGGTTGTATAGGTAAGATGTTTCATCCCTTCCATCATATGTCGGGGACCATTGTCAATATGACGACGTGGTTGACACACGGGCATAGGAGTTTTGTTAGCCAACCAACCATGACAGCCACCAATAACATTGCGAGTGTTGTCCTGCACATCAGCACCGAAAGGCCAAAAGGTCTCGCCAAGGACAGAAGAAGTGGGGTAAGACGCAAAGGGATCAGCACGAGATCTCGAAGTCCCAGTCACAACAGAAGAAACATTTCGAATTATTCGAAAGCCAAACACCTAGCTGAAGCATTTTATTCTCGATAACGCGCGAATCATCAATCGAGAGGCCGGCAGAATTCGGCAAGTAATAAAAAGCAACAAGCTTTTTCTCATGGTCATCCAGAAGACGAGAAACCTTCTTCTTACTTAACTCGAGGACTCGATTTACCTCAACAGCCTCACGAGCCGAAGAATCATCCCCCCTACCACGACCTCCTTTCTGAAAAAAGGCAAGATGAGAGGGGGTCCTGGCAGGTTCAAGGACAGAAAAAGCAAGCTTCTTCCTCTTCGAGACACGATTAGAACTCACGATCGATATCTTGGAAGAGCTAGGAGGCCTAGGAACTTTCCTTTTCTTAACAATTGGACCAGTGTTTCTAGGGCCTCGAGCAGAAACAGAAGCCGAAACTCCTACATCGCCAGCACGTGCAACAACAACCTCAAAAGCGAGGCCTACTCTACCTGGTGAAAGTAGACCACCACGAACAACGACATCCGTAGTAAGGAAATCTTCTAATGATACTCGGGGAAGATCACAAAACCGACGACAGAATTCCCACTCTTCTAAAGACAGTAACAGCTCAACCTTCTTAGGCTCCCAGAACGATCACAAAATTTGATTCCCGCGGAACCTAAAATGGTTGGAAGAAAGAGATGCGTAGAACTAGGACCTTGACCAGCCTATATACTCCTCTCGCAACTCCTCAAAATAAGAAAGAGAACGCAAGTGACAAATGTAACTAGGGTTCATGCTGAATCATACCAGGGAGTGCAAAACCCTAACATTTATAAGGATGCGAGCAGAGGCAACCCTCGCCAAGGTTGAAATCATTACCTTCCAACCGTTAGGGACAAGCTGAGCCGGAGCAATCCCAACCAAATCCAAGTACTCTCAGACGATAGGAGGAGCTGGAAGCCTGAAACCATAATGGAACATACCTGGATACAAAGCAATGTATCCATGCCTAGGACAACAAGGACTGTCGCCATCTCCGGGGAGAACAATCTCCAGATCGTTCGGCAATAAGTAGTCGTAACGAATGTTGTCCAAGGTCGCGCGTGTTGCCCTCTTGGGCACGAAGAAAGCTTCACAAACATCAAGGGCATCGCCACCCAAAACTCTGGAGTTAGACATGACAACATAACGAATGCGAAGAATCAAAAGGTTAAGAATCAGAAAACTAGAAGATGTAAAAGGAAGAAAAACATATGCAAAACCTCTCATTTTTATAGAACGTGCAAGGTGTGACAACCGCGCGAAATCCCAGAAATTGCGCCAAAACGAACAGGCGGATGGAACAACGAAGAGAAAACAGAAACGACAAATAGTAAGAGCACTAACCAAGCCGTAATGTTGCAATAAAAAAGCAAAACCGCCACATAGTTAGTTAATACTTGAACATACCCACTAACTAAGGGAGGAGTAGCTGATGATACATCAAAATAGACCGAACATCACGGCCGTACACGTGGCATAAAGATCCATCACGAGAATACAACGCCCAATCTATTTGGCCAGCTTGTAAAGCCCAAAAAGAATGAAGCCAATTATAAAGGTCCAAACTAGGCCCATCACCAAGGAGACGTAAATAAGGCCCGAATCCAGGCCCGATACGCATTCTCTCATAAAGAAGAAGAACGTTGCACCAAGAAAGAGTCGTGGAGGGACTTACGCCTCCACGAATTCATCTCCATTAAGGAGGACTCTGTTACAAAAACATCTCCTTCCATTGCGCCTCACATGCTTAAGTCACGTAGAGAGTTAACCACGACCATTATAAAAGGTAAATGGAACATTAAACAAAGGTAGGCAGCTTTAACTGAGTTTTGTCCAGAGTTACATCATTCTTCAAACATAGTTACTGATTTAAGCATCGGAGTGCCTTCGGCCACCAAAAATGTGGTCATTGGCAGTCTAACAGTTATTCTGCGGGTCAAACTCACTAAAGGACAATTTTTGGACGCATCAATAATAATAATAATAATAATAATAATATTAATATTAATAATAATAATAATAATAATAATAATAATAAAAAGAGTGATCCGTGAACTGGCTCTAATAAACCAAATTGAGAATAACCCTTCTTCTAAATTTCTCCAATGACTCAAATACCCATCTATCAATTAACTCAAGAAATTTGAACTAACGAACAAACAGCTGTATTAAATTCATATAAAAATGGTAGTGAATATTTAACACCGCAGATTCCTCTCTCCCATACCACCTGACTTTTTTTTATCTACTAACCAACACCCGCCATTAAAACCATTATTTCTCTCCTCTCTCTCACCCTCCCTTCTCACCGCCACCCTTCTTTTTTCAACATCTTCTCTGATCTTCTTCTTTGCATCTTTTTCTCTTTACTTCTCTTTTTCCACCCCGTCTTGGGGCATCCCTCACATATCCTCTTCATTCCCTCAATCGAAATTGAAGACGAAGTTGAAGAAGAAGAAAAATAGTTGGAGCCTTTATAGGATCTCGACCTCGATTCCGCCATAACCCCTCTCACTCTTTTTCTTTTTCTTCTCCTTCCCATCTCCCTTTTCTGTTTTTTTCCTCCCCCTCGCGGTGGCCTGTGCGAGGATGGGTTCCCCACTCATAGGTGCTTCTGCTTGGGTCAAATTTTTTTTACCCTTGCATCAGCCACTGCGAATGGGGAACCCATCCATGCACAAGTCGTCGCGAGGGTGAGGAAAAATAGAAAGGGGAATGGGAATGAGAATAACTAGAGGGAGAAGGGCAATGGGTTGGGCGAGAAGAAGAGATAGTGGGAGAACTGGAAGAGGGGAAAGATAATAAGAAGATGGAGATAGGAAAGAGAAGAAGATTATGGAGAAGGGGCAACGGTGGCTGTTGTGGTTGTAGCTCCATCTCCTCTATCTCTCACCAGTCGTCTCTCACTATCACTCGCAATCGATCGCTCCCCTTCCATGTTGTTATTGTTGTTCTTGAAAAGAGAGGGTGAAAGAGAAGAGAAAAATAATGGCTTAAATGGGTGTAATAGGTTAGCATGTAACAAAAAAGGGTCTGGTGGTGTGGGAGAGAGGAATTTGTGGTGTTAAATAATCGTTGCATATAAAAATTACTCCATCTATTGGAATGTAGAAGGAACCATTTTTCAATAATTGCAATCAATTCACATAAAAAATTAAAAAAATATAAATTTTTGTTCAGATAACTCAAAATTTCAATTAGAGAAATAGTAGCCACTGAGTGGTACCTGAAAAAACCTCTTTTGGGTGTTGTAACGGGCAATTTGCTTGGGTGTGATAATGTGGTGACGATTAAAGAGCTGAAAGATCCCAATCATGCAACCAATTTGCTTTTGCAAATCTGGGTTTTCATCAGTTAAGGCATGCGAAAGTTTTGCACACATCTTCAACTCTTCTTCAATTCCACACTCCTTTCAGTCCAATTAAACAACACTAACAATTAAAGTGTATCCAATGTGTTAAACTCTAAGACAGATTATGTAATAAGAATTTCTATCATTTCATACCATTGAGTGATCTTTGTACATTGCTTTATATAGGCCTCTAGGAAACATAAATGACTGTCAAAACAGAATGACAGCTATACAAACTTTAATCTAACAAACTAGCTAACAGAATGTCTAACTGGCTGTGTATGCTTAACACAATGCATCACACTGACAATCATCTTTCGGGAAAGTACCAGAATCCCCAAATCAGGATTCTGAGGTCAAACCAGAAAATTTTAAATCACTTCAGAATTCCTTTCAAAGCCCTAAAAATCCAAACTTTTTTGTCAAACTGTTGTTCCTTATTCCAAAGCTAAAGAACCCAATTTAGTTCATTTTTTGTTCTCTTTACAAAAAACACACAAATGATAGAAAATGTGTATGTTCTGCAACCCATAGAAAAGAAATGAAGCCAGTGAGTTGAAGAAATGGTAGTTTTTCCAACTAAAAAACACACAACACCAGAATTGTAGAAGAAATGGATTGGTTTTCACTACCCTGTTTTTTGAAAGATAAAAAGATGAGAGTTGGGTTTTCAAGAGATGGATGTACCAAAGATTCAGAGAGTTGGTGAAAGTAAGAGAGGGAATCAAATGGCAGTTTGGTGATTACAATTTGAGAAGAGGAAGATGACGACGAAGACGAAGAAGAGGAGGAGGTCGTGGTGGTGGCAGAAAGGGGAAATGGGAAAGGTGATTGTGATTAGGGAGGGAAAGGGATTTGGATACGAGGGGAATTATGTAATATGGCAAGGGTATTTGCGAAGACCCAAAAAATGACACATTTATAGACATTTCATTGTTCATGCTATAATGAACCTCAATTGTAGTTATAAAATTAGACAAGTATATTAGCCATGTCACACGCTTTTCACGTAGTATTTAAGTCAAAATAGGAAAAACAAAAAGTTAGATGCAAGGGCCTATTTATAATTTATAGACAAGTGGAGGGCTTCAAATAAATTATGTTAGCGGCTTAGGTACAATTAATGAATATTGAAATGGACTGGATTTGTTATAAATAATCGAAATTTGGATAAGTAAAAAAATATAGGAGTGTTTTTGTTTAAAGACGCAAACACCCTTTGTCATTTTTACCACATTTTGATTTTTCTTTGCAAATATTATAAGGTTGGAAGGGCATTGTCAAAACCCAAAAATTAGGTTGAAGACAAAAGTGTAATAGTATTTTTAATTAAAAGACACAAATACCCTTGATACTCTTCATTGGTAAGTTGGTTTCATTTGTAATTAGTAAGAATAGATGAGAGCATTTTGGGAAGTTCAAAATAGGTGAGCATGTGTTGTAATAGTTGAAATTATTATTCTTGATGATACATCAAACCGCCCTCTGATAAGCACCGTACACGTGTCATGATAATCTCGTCAACAGAACAAAGCAGGCATGATTGCATGCTCAATCCAGCAAGGCTCAGACAACATTAAGCACACTATTGGCAGATTCTCAAATGTTGGCCCCGAATTGTAGCGCCTTAATAAGCCCATGCGTCACGCAGTCAAGCCCAATACTCGTAAGCCTTGATAAGGCAAATAAATGGGGGATCGACCCAAGACAGGCAGACCAGCAATACATCGGTTTTGACTAGGAAACAAATACTAGAGTATAAGTCAAGGAACACAAGTCATGTAGGAAAACTACCCAACATGGACAGCTCCCTAACAGGAAAGGATCTCCAACAACATCTATTTCTATAAACTACGTCACCAAAGGCCTAGCCGAACAAGGACTCTCACGCTATCAAAGCAAGATAAGGTCGATGAACTAAGGTACGCTACAAGACCCAATTTACAACTTTAAGCATCTCCTTAGCTTTATCTAACTTAAGCATCGGAGTGCTATCGGCCGCCACATGGTGGCCTATGACTCATGTGTGCTACTTGTGCAGTTCTAGGTAAAGGCAAGGAAGGAGAGCAGGAATCGACTACATCAGTTTGGCGTCGTCCGTGGGGAACGACAGAGTTCCTCAAAAGAAACATTAGTACCACCTTTCCCATAAAATCATAAAGATGGTGACAACAAGGTCTCGCAACAATGGAGATGTTGCGGAACCTTGAATGCTCGAACCAGCAGAGCGCTGCTCGCTCCAGTGCCACCACCACCGCGGGAGGAACCTTCTCAGACCCCCGTGCAGGTGGCAGCCACTACAGACCCAAGGGTGGATCTACCGTCAACTCAGATGCAACAAATCGCAGAAGCACTAGAGGCATTCAAACAACATAATCATCCACCCACAGAAGGAGACCGAGAGCAGCGAAGAGCGCAATCCCCAATGAGCTCTTACGGTCCCTCTATTCATGGATCATATCATGGTCGCACCGTTGCCGAAGAAGTACACACCATTTAAGCGTGAGTTTTACGACGGGAAAGGAAACCCGTCCGATCACTTGCGCCACTTCCAGCACGTTATGGCACTTAAGGAAGGGTTTGATGCGATAATGTGTTGATCATTCCCTGCCAGCCTGAAAATGCCACCATTGACCTGGTTCCACAGCCTCCCTCCGAAATCTATCGATTCATTCCAGATTATAGTGACCCTAAAGCAAAAATAGAATGAGACGTTGAGGGAGTACGTCACTCATTTCAACGATGAGTTGACCATCACTGATGGTTATAGTGATGACACCGTCATCACAGCTTTCACTTCGGGTCATAGAAGAGGCAAGTTCTACGACTTTCTTACTCTAGACCCCCAACCAATATGGCAAACCTGCTTAGGGATGCCCAGAGATATATCACTCTAGACGAGATGCTAGCTGCCAAGAAGGAAGTAGAATCAGAGAAGAAATCCTCTGTCCCTATGGACAAGAAATAGGAGAAAAAGAAATAGGACGACGACGGGAACAAGAGGGAGCGCACTGACAACAAGACCGACTCGAGCTGCACAAGGCAGAACAAGGCATCTAATTATGTCGAGTCCAAATCTGTCACCCCTCTCAACATCAATCAATCCGATATCCTTGATTCCATCAAGGATTGGGAAGAGATGAAATAGCTGCCTGAGCAGCGAGGAGACCCTGCTCGGCGCGACAACAACAAATATTGTGCCTACCACAAGGAAGGCGGACACGATACTGGGGATTGCAGAAACCTCATAGGAGAAGTCGAGTACTGGATCAGGAAAGGCAAGCTCACAAAGTTCCTAGGCTCAGACAAGAGGCAAGGCCAGGTAAAGGAAAGAGCAGACATTGTCAAGGAGATTGAAAAAGAAGCTTCTAACATCATTTATGTCCTCCACAGAGTCGGTCTCGAGGGGGAGCAATCTAACAGGTCCCGTAAGAGGACGCCAACCTAGATGTAGACACCATCTCAGTGCGAGGATCGATAGGTGCATCATACACGGGTTCACAACCGGATCCCACCACTGACGTTTATGGAAAGGGATCTCCAAGGGGTACATTCTCCTTACAATGCGTTCTGGTCATCTCCATCCTCATCGCCAAGTGGGAGGTAAAGAGAGCCTTGGTGGACACAGGAAACTAACTCAATGTCCGTCCCAACAATGGCCACGTGGATCAAATGAGACATACCCATCATAAGGTACTTCAGGCCCTTATCCATACACCCTTCCAATGAATCTTCCTCGGTTTTGGAGCGAGATCCATCATCCAGCTATGACGCCTGCTTATATGTTTCCTCGAAGCATACTCTACGTCCATCTCTTGGTGCCAGACCGGTGAACTCAGCTTCACCAAATCTGGTGCAAACAGGGCTTATCCGTGCGTCTTGATTAACTTTTCCTTGATCGAAAACTATGCCGACACTGCCCTTCATGGTTGCCACCATCCTCAAGCTCTCCTTCGTGGCCTTTCCCTTGTCAACAGCATCAACCCCTTTTTTGCGAGACGACTCAATGGGATCCGGAGGGAGAAAAGGCGGCAAAATATCCAAAATACCCACCAACACCTCTAGCTGAGGCCTAGAGCGAGACGGTGAGCAATGCAGACTGCAAGAGACACAGCCGATACCACGACCACTATCAGGCGAAGCAACTATGGGGCAATCAGATTCTACCACCTCAGGCAAATCCTAACAAGAGCCTTCTGCCGAAGCCACCTCATGTGAATCAGCACCAGTGGAAGCAGCCATTGCAACCCACACAAGATGGTCATTCATAGCCTCGCCCTACGCATCACTAAGGTTCGACCGGTCTACAACTCCTGTCAATCGTAGGTAATCCTTCTCTAAGCCAGAAACATCAGTCTCTGCCTTACAGGTCTAGCAGACTCGTGTTCCCCCTTCACCGGAGCGGGTCATGTCAAAGATGACTCTGTACTAACGCGAGACCTCTTCCTCACGAAGGAGGCAAGAGTCTCAGACGGCTCCTTCGCATCAGACAGAATGGGAGCTTTGGCCTCAGTAGACTTCATCTTCTTGGAAATGGCCCATCTTCCAACTTAATGCGCGACTCTTGATACATAGTGGGGGCGACGTGCCAGTTGTCCCACAGCCCACTACAGATGAAGTTGGAAACCCTTATGACATCGACCGCCTTTCTTTCTGACAGGAGGCGAAACTTCTCCATGGTATTTTGCTCCTATAAGGTAAGAGGAGTAGTGGAAACCTTCCTGCAGAAAAACGCAAGCGATGGTTAAACGACCCACTATTAAGCACATCAAAGTCAGTGACTTGAATTGTCGCTCGAGCGGATGACTCTTGCATTTAAAGTACTTTGAATCCACAGGGGCTAAAAAGCAATACTTTTGCCAGAACTTGAAATCATCAGGTAGCTTAACGAACCAATTCGGCGACTTCATCTTACAAACAACATTACTTTTTAGCCGAAGAGAGGTCATCAACTGAATCACCTGCGGAGTAACACTAACACCGGCCTCCTTAGCGCTGAGTATAATCACATAATTATTACATAATATATCCCTTAATTTATATATGTTAGTGTTTCGATTATTATATTTTATTCTAATTATTTCATTTTCATTCTTTTGTAGGAATTTGAGTGTAAACGATGAAATCGCATTAAGGTGGCAATTTGAAGAATGATTAATTTGTTGTTTCAAATGGCGGTACAAAGTAATGGGTGACAAGTCGAATATCATATGCCTAAACTTTACCCAAATAAATTAAACCAAATTCACCTATTACCTAAGCCCAAACCCAACCTAAGTAGGAGAATAGACAAAACCCCTATTTAGAGTATTCCTCTCTCCCATCTCTGGGTTCTCACGTCTCTTTTTCCTTATTTTCCCTTCCACGCCTCTCTTTTCCTCCTTGGCTGAGACATAAACCTTCGTCTCTCGCCACTAACCAACCACCATAACATCCCTTTCTCCTTATCTCCTATTCTTCTCACCATCACCACCATAACTCTGCCGGCGATTCTCGCTCGATAGAAGAATCGGTAGTGCAACCACCATAACCTCGCCATCATCACCATCTCACAACCCTTGTTTCTCCATCGTACTTTCTTGCAACCACTGAAACTGAAATAGGAAACACGACCACTACCATCATGCCATCACCGTTCTTATTTCTTTCCCTATCAGTCCTCATCATCACAAACAAAGACCATCACCTCCCCCTCACCCTAATTCGCACAACCGGCAGCCATCACCGCCCCTCTTTTTTCCCTGTTTTCGTATTTCTCTGTTCACCTCGCCACCATCCAGCAGCCACACCATCGAGCACCACCATCATCCATCACATCCTCGCGCACAAAACAGGGAGCACCTCCCTGTCCTCCACATCTATCTCCTTCTTGTTCCATCACACCAAATAGCCACCACCACTACCCGATCTCATCCCTGTTATCCTCTCTCACAGTACACCAACAGCCCACGCACAACCACCGTCCAGCGCACCCTCACCGCCATTGCACTCGAGGTTCCATTGCAAACACCACCACCACGACGCCCCTGTTTTTCTCCCTTTTTCTTCGTTATCTCTCTTTTCGTCCACCTCTCTCTTTCTTGCAGGTACCGAAACCAGTCAGGAGAAGAAGACGCTCGCGAGCAGCGAAGAACCAGCAAGCAGGCAGAGCGCGACTCGCTGGAGACGAAAACACAGGGAAAATAAGAAGGAACCAACTATTTTTCAAATAGTTGGCTATTGGCACCCCTAGATCCTGTCAGATCCACCACAATGCATTTACAGCTATTTCTCGGGATGCGTGTTAGTACGGAGATGAATTCCACCTCCACTGATGTTGTGCCGTCATCCACCATGATCTTCTAGACCCCGCGCCGAGGCGAAGATGAAACCACAAGGTTTCCTAGAGTTTGTCGTATCTGAATTTATTGTTTTCCATATGCTTGAACGTTAAATACAATTGATTTCTGAATTTCAATAATTTGCTTTCACCGATTATATCCGGAATAATTATCTAGACTAATTGGTAGTTAGAAGTTCCCTTTGTTGATATTCGAAGCTTGCTCTAAACAATTAATTTGAATCTGTGATTGTGTCTGCCGTAAGAAGACATGCAATGCTAGGGGTTTAGAATTAGTTAAAATAAACATGTGATTGTGTATGTCGTAAAAAGACATGCAATGCTAGGGGTTTATGCCTTTGCTAAAATCAATTGCGAACTTAGATTAATCTTTAGGTTAATAGGGTTGATTCCTGAAAACAATAATTTAGATTACACGAATCTCGAAGAACCTATGGTGGATTCGATGTCTCAGTCCACTCTCTTATCATCTCACCAGTTTAATTTTTAGTTGTCAATTTAGTTTTCTTAATTTATTAATTTTCATCTGCTGCAACCCCCAACTCTAAATTAGTTTAAATAAGTCTTAGAATTTGACTGTCTCGTCAATCCTCGTGGGACGACCCGTATTTGCCACTGTCTACTAGTTAGACAGCCGTGCACTTGCGATATTACAAGTAGGGTTTATTAACTTATTAATTTAGGTTAATAAAATCTCCATCAAATTTTTGACGCCGTTGCCGGGGATTGTAACGATACAATCGAAATCTAGGGTTGTTTTTGCTAGTTTATAAATTAGGTTTAATTTTCTTTTTAGGAACAGTGTTACGAGTCACTTTCTTATTTGTTTTGTTTGCTTGAGTTTGAATTATTTTTGCATTTATTTTTCAGGCTGTCACACACATAGGAGCTCAAGTGGGAACGAAGTGAAATATTGCGATTTGCGAGGAAACTCTCAGAAATTGATTCTACCCGGCGTCGCAAATAACCCAAAAGAGGTTCACACCGGAGGTAACTTCTACCCACCGCATCTGCACACAGTTTCTGTGTGATCACTTGTGTTTAGTTTGTTATAGGTAGTATTGCATGCAAATTTGAATAGTGGCAGGATTGAGTTGAAACTTATGTGCCCTCTCTCGCGGATAGGTTAATCACCATCTATTTTAGGGTTAGAAACCTAAGCCTTCACTATTTAAAATTTGTAGCAAGATAATTATCTAGGACAGGTGTGACGCTCATAGAGGCCCTATTTGGACGTTTGATAACTTAAAGTAGTCGAGTGAAGGAACATATCTCATCTGGGAACAGTTCTTGAACTGGCATTTCACTTTGAACTAGAAAGTGGAAAAAAGAGGTAAGAGCAACTCTGTAGTAGCGGATTGATAGGAAATTATCGTGCCTCTCCCACGGTTAGGTAAATTGAATTGAATTACAACCCTGCATTAGTAAAGAAAAGCTCTCGGGTCGTCTGCCATTCATTTTGTTTGTGCATCATTTAGGTGTCATTTAGGGTTCCGTTGTTTTTATTTTTTAGAGTTAGGTCATCTTCATATAGCGGTTAGGCTCGCATTTAAAAAATAAAATAAAATAAAAATTGAAGCTTGTTTAGGAGTGTTGACTTTGAACCTTCATTATCCAGTAGTTTATACATACCTGGGTACGTGATTCTAAGAGTAGACTTGTCCGACAAGAATTCGAGGAGTTCTTTGAAGTCCCCATTACCTATTTAGGTTCATCATCCTTGTTCACTGAGATGGCTGAGGGGAAGGCCTTTAAGGATTATTTCGCCCCTCTTCCTAGTAGTGCTTCGTTTTGCATTGTCTCACTTGAGACAAATGCAAACAGTTTCAATCTCAAACCATCTATTATTCATCTCTTGCCCTCTTTTTATGGTTTTTAGAAATAGAACCATTATCTTCATGTCAAAGAATTTCTTGACATCTGCGTTACCCTAAAGTACCAAAACTTTTCTGATGATTCAGTTCGTCTTAGGCTATTTCCTTTTTCTCTGAAAGATAAGGCGAAATCGTGGTTAAACTCATTAGAGACGGGATCCATCACAACGTGGGATGTGTTGTCAAGAAAGTTATTGACTAAGTATTTCCCCATTCATAAAACGAATGCCCTCCGACGAGATTTATGTAATTTTCAACAAAAAGATGGGAACATTTCTATGAATGTTGGGAAAGGTTCAATGAGCTCATTATCAGGTGTCCCCATCACAGATTCGAGAAGTGACGGCTAGTTCAATACTTCTAAGACGGTTTAACCCCTCAAAACCGTCGTATGATTGATGTCACTAGTGGTGGGTCATTAATGAAGATGAGTGTCAATGAGATATGAGAATTCTTTGAAACGCTTTCCAAAAATTCTCAGCAATGGGATTATTCGATAAAGGAATCTGATAGGTGTAAGGGCGGTATTTATGAAGTTAGAAATACATCTGTTCACCCCCCCTTCTGCCTCGAAGTTAGAGACAGTTGTTATGACCATGGCTCAAAAGACAGATGCACTTTTAAATTTGACTCAACCTGCACTTCCCGCAAACGCTTCATCTGAAGTCTGTGTTGCATGTTCGAATCTTGGTCATTCAATAGCTAATTGTGACTTGCAAAACAATTATCCTGCATACTATGCTGAGCAAGTCAACTCTTTTAATGTTATGCAGCGACCAGCCAATAATCCACAACCTAACTATTACAATTCATGGTTCGCCAAACATCCAAGTCTCTCCTGGGCCCATGGCCCACACCAAGGGGGACCTGTTGTTGTCTCCCAGGCTCATCAAGCCTCTAGCCCTGTTAGGCCCCACCTTAACCAAGTTCCTCCATCCAACACATCAAGTTTAGAGGAAATGGTTAATCGGTTTTTGCAGCGCTCAAAAAGTATAATTGAGCAGAATTCTAAGGACATATCTGAGTTGAAAGCCACGACTCAACACCAATCTCAAGCCCTCAATAGACTTTAGATAGATGTGAGTAAGATTACTCAATCTTCTTCTGAAAGAGAGCCAGGGAGATTTCCTAGTCAACCTGTTCCAAACCCGAAGGGTCAATTCGCAGTTGGTATTACATCTAAGTCACGCCATGAAGATGTCCAATCTATTACTACCCTTAAGAGTGAAAAATAGATTGACAATCGGGTACAAGTCCTTGATTCAAGTGTCGTTGCCTCTCCGTCTAAGTCAAAGTAGGTTGCATCTCCATCTGACAAGGAGGCTGATAAAGCCTCACCTTCTAAAGATGTGTCTCTTGACTCTGACCCCACTCAGGCATCTTATTTTCCTAGGGCACCGTTTCCATCACGGTTAGCTCCGACAAAGAAAGGAACAAATGCTTACGATGTAATGGAAATTTTTAAACAATTTCACATGAATATTCCATTGCTCGATGCTATTAAGCAAGTTCCTATCTATGCCAAAATTTTTAAGGATCTTTGCACACAGAAGCAAAAACTACATGTGCAAAAGAGAGCCTTCCTCGCCGAGCAAGTAAGCTCAATTATTCAACACAGAACTCCGCCTAAGTATAGAGATCCTGGGTGCCCGACTATTTCTTGTGTTATTGGTAATCATATGATTGATAAGGCATTGTTAGATTTAAGGGCGAGTGTTAATTTGTTGCCATACTCTGTTTATGAGCAATTAGGTCTCGGCGGACTAAAATCGACTAAAGTAACACTGCAATTGGCAAATAAGTCAATCAGAATTCCCCGCGGTGTTACAAATGATGTGATCATTAAGGTTGAAAAATTCTATTTTCCAATGGACTTCATAGTTTTTGACTTACAACCCCTCCAGTCACATTCCAGTTATTTTGGGTCGTCCATTTTTTGCCACATCTAATGCAATTATTAACTGTAGGAATGGAATCGTGAAACTATCATTTGGCAACATGACCATCGAACTCAATGTTTTTAATGTAAGCCAACAACCTCCTGAGTCCGAGGATGTTTGTGAAGTTAACATGATTGAGAGTTTGGTGGAGAATTCCTTATTGGAGTCTGCATCAGATGATCCCTTAGCAGCATGTTTGACTCACTTCGGTTTAGACTTCGATATTGATGATTCCATTAGGGAAGTGAATGTTTTGCTTGATTCAGCCCTTATTATGGATCTGGGTTACATATGGAAGCCTAAAGTGGAACTCCTTCCACTCAGTGAGTCAAAACTGAACCCTTCTGCTGATACTATTGGGCTTTCTGACCCATTCCCTTTCTCGCCTTTTCATGATGACCCATTTGACACATGTCCTCCTAGGTACTCCTACATGAAGTCTGATTCTCAATATTCTCTGGATAGAATACATCCCATAAATAGTGTTGATTCCAGGTTTGGGGGTTTGTTGAGTTGTCTAGCTCATCATCTTTGTGCAATGCATTTTGTTATGATGAGTCTGTACCACCTGATATATCTATAGACATACCTATTTCCATCCCTTTAATAGTGACTGACACTACCTATGTGGATCCCTTGTTTTTAAGGGATGATTTTAGTTTTGACCATCCTATTGTGCAACTCATTCAATCTTTTGATTTGACACCAGACATAGGATGTACCTTTTTAGGAGTAGGAAATAGTCATTTGCTGGGATATCCATGTTGGTGACAACTTTTTGCTCCAGATCCCTATGACTTATTTACGACCGCGGGTTCGTTTGCATTTTCTCTGTGATTTTGCATGGCGTCCTCATCGTTTTAGGGATGTGTTGGTTTCTATTGTGTTGCATGTGGGTGCTACTATATATTGGACGGATCTTCAACTTTTTCGGTTTTTGCTATATGATCTAGTCAACATCGTGGACTAAGTGTTTAGGTTTGGGGGAGTGTTCGCTATGTTCCTCCTCGTCATTTCATGGTACATCATTTATGAGGAAGAATATATGTCGGGCTGACGACGTCAAACCAAGCGCTCCTAGGAGGCAGCCTAGCTTCAGTTGTGTCATTATGGCTGGTCTGGATTGATTTTCGAGTTCTTTCTAGTTGCATTTCACTCATACTCATTAGCTCCGTAACAATTTTGACTTTCAACTGATACATGTATTTTTTCATTTGTACATTTTTTTTTAGTCTTGTATTGTTTTTATCAATTTATTATGATGAATCCACAATTCTTATGATTTTGAGCGTTCATTGGTGGGCGATTTCGTCGAAATTGGGAAAAACTTTCCCATGGTAATATCACTCTAACTCTCATCTTTTCTTTTTCCTGCATTTGTCATGATCATCATTTTATACATTGAGGTTTTCCTGAGCCACGAAGAAGATGAACAATATTTTCTAATCAGAGCGGTAGCTTCGAAAGTAAGGAAAGTAAAAGAATCAGATTCTACACAGCGGATGACCTAAATAGCGGTTGACTTCCCACCTCTTTTCCGCTGAACCAACACACGTTCAATTAATGCAGCGCGTGGCTCAAGCAACGATTCAGACTCAATCATCACAAGTGGCGCATCCCTTCAAGAGATGGCAAACCAATGTGATGGCCCACTAACTCGGGGTGAATAGCTGATGATACATAAAAACGGTCACACCCCGGAGCCGTACACGTGTCACGATAATCTTGAGGAATTACGGCCTCAAGCATCAACCCAACACTGATCCGGCCCAAGCGGTTCTAATCTCTCCCAATTGCAATCCGTCAGGCGGACCCAAACTCTCACAGCATGTTAGGCCCATATGTCTCACAACTATCCTCAATACCCGTAAGCCATATTCAGGCAAGTATCTCGAGGATCAGCTTCGGACGGGCAACTACAGCTGCTCTCTGCTTCCAACTAGGAAGCAAACAATAAAGTATCTTCCACACAGGGAAACTCCCTTCTACAGATTGCTCTTGGATTGGGAACTATCTTTCACGTATCTAGGAGCACGAAGCTAACAGGGAACTTCCCTCCTACAGCACGACTCCTAATTAGGGAGGGATCTCCAGGAAGATCTCCTTCCTAAACTACGCCTACAATGGCCCGGTAGAACCAGAACTCCTTGTACTATAAATAAGACATGAGGTCGGAGAGAAAACAAAGATGGATAGGCTGTGGGTGGTGATTTTGCTTGGTTGGGATGGTGATGAGAATCACAAATTGTGAAGAAGAGGTTTTGGTATTCTGTATTTTTTTATTTCCCTTCTCTTCTTCCCCTTTCTTATTCATTTCTATTGTATTTATAGAGAATTAAGAAAATGAACTTGGACAAGTTAAGGGGAGGGTTCAATGAGTGATTTAAGGCTTAAATCAAACTAGAATCTTGGATAATTAAGAGAAGATGCTTTGGGTTTGATTGGGTTTGAGAAAATAAACTTGGACAAGTTAAGGGGAGGGCTCAATGAGTGATTTAAGGCTTAAATCAAACTAGAATCTTGGATAATTAAGAGAATATGCTTTGGGTTTGATTGGGTTTGGGTTTACGAATTTGGTTTTGGGTTTGGTTTTGAGTTTAGGTTATGGGCTTAGGCTATTCTCACCTCCATTTCCTCTGAAGTCACCGTCTGTGATTTATTCATTGCATTTTTCTTTGATTTCTTCGTTATTGCTCCGAATTCTACAAAACCACAAAAATTTAATAATTAATTTAAAATAAAATAAAACAAGGATTAACAAAAATATAATAAGAGGTAAAAAAATGTTATAATTATGTGATTATCAAATACCCCCAAACCTATATTTTGCTAGCCCTCGAGCAAAACAAAGAAGAAAACCGAAAAAGAAAATCCTAACTCACTTTCGCAGGCATCGTCGATTGCACTTACCTTTGAAAACGTGAAACAAGGCTTTGAACCCCTAGATTACCTCTAGGGGACGAGTTATAGTCTCGTGAGGGTATCCAGAAAATGTTACCCACAAACAGTACTGACTCAACAAAACTTGGTCAAACAGTGTTTATTTTAAAACTTCAAGATATGCAAGAAACCAAGAGTGTCATTTTCGTGTATCAACAAATCTCCAAATAATTTAATATTCTCCAAAAGTTAGAAAAAAATCATAATCATCCTCAACTCAATGTGTGTGTGTGTGAAAAGCATTATCAACATAACTTTTCATTTCAAAGTAAAATAATGACTAAATATCCTGTAAAAAGTTTGTTTGTACTTCAAACCTCTCATGTCACTCACAATAAAGCACTCAGAGATTTGGTTTTTCACTCAGTTTATATGTGAGGAAAGAGTAAATAATGGAAAACAATCATCTCACATATAGTATTATGAATAACAGACTTTTCAAGAATGGAATGAACATGATCTCATGGACAGGAATATCAATTACTTTTGGGAATGTTGAATCAAACACCATAGGTCTTGGTTATTAAATCTCCACATCTACGGAACCAACCTTTACCTAAGATCAACTAGGACTTTGTTGGGTTGTAACGGGGCTCGGGTAATGGTTAATAAGAAATGTCAAAGGAGTCTAACAAAAATTTCTAGGAATATATACACTCATTCACGAACAATTAGGGCTATCAAGAATAAACCAATGTTGCGCACCATCAATTTTTTCTTCATTCTCACATCTTTATCCTCATTGAGGAATCATTTTTTTTTCCACATAGAGGATTTATGAAATATCTCATATTTTGCTCTTTAATGCCCTTTTTACACCAAGTATATCCATCCATACACATTCCCAGAAAAGTTGGGTAAAGGTTAATGGGTTAACAAATAAAAGTTAATCTAAGGCTCAAAAGGCTACAAAAAGGTTAATGTTATGGGTAAGTTAAAAGGCTAGTTAATGGTCTAAAGAAAGAAAAGGAAAAAAAAATGCCTAGATCATTTCCTAAATTCGGGTCAGTATTATGACATCTCAATTGAATAAGCCAAGAAGTTCTAGTGTAATAATTCAATTTTGATGTCATTCCCAAAGCAATTGATCAGAAAAATGAGAATAATGAGATCATCAACGAGATAATACGGACTCAAGAAAAATCAGAGTTTATGTATAACCCTCGAAAAAATAGAAAGGTCAAAACTTTCAGGGTTAAGTCTCTACTATTATTCTAAGGTTTTCTAGTATATATTTCACTCATCAACTTCAAGTTATGCTAACATGGCTCATGGTGCAAAGATAATCAAGTTGAAAAATCTTATGAACTAGATATAACTTAAGGATCATACTAAACTTTCAATCTTTATCAATATACCAATATGTCAAGTTGGCTTGCATTTTCTTGAGCATAAAACATTTAAAATCCATTTTCATAATCGCAAAAGACCAAGTTTTCTTGACAGAAAAGCACAATATTATATATATATTAAGAATAAGAAAAGAAAACACTACGAAAAATTTACCAACTCATGAACCCTACCCCCAAACCTAATCCAAACATTGTCCTCAATGTTTAACAAAATAATTCTTACAAATGAATGAAATAAGTACATGAGAGGAGGTTAGAACAGTATTACCGCGGTGAAGATTTTACCAATTTCCACAAGTAATCCACCGATGAGAGCTCAGAGACAAAAGAATTGTGGATTAGTTAATAGAAATAGATAAAATGCACACTCAACATGCACTCTTACAACAAAAGGTGGGTTGCCTCCCAGTAGCGCTTGGTTTAACGTCATCAGCTCGACAAAACCCAAAAGATCCTCAATTCTGATACACAGGGTCCTCTAATAGAATCACATCAACCTTGACTTCTAATCGAGGTAACTCTAAGAATGGCTTAAGTCGTTGACCATTTACCTTAAATACATGTCCATCCTTAGGGTTAACGATCTCCAAAGCTCCATGTGGGCACACTGTTTTCACAATATAAGGTCCAGACCACCGAGATCTCAACTTTCCAGGAAAAAGTCGTAACCGAGAGTTGAACAACAAAACTTTTTGAGACGGTTCAAAGGACTTACGAAGAATGGATTTATCATGAAATATCTTCGTTCGTTCTTTGTAGATTTTGGCATTGTGGTACGCATCATTTCGGATCTCTTCCAACTCATTAAGTTGAAGCTTACGATGCGATCCAGCCTTGACCATATCAAAATTGAACGTCTTGATGGCCCAATATGCACGATGTTCCAATTCCACAGGCAAATGACATGCTTTTCCAAAAACAAGCCTATATGGAGACATTCCAATCGGGGTCTTAAATGTTGTTTTATAAGCCCAGAAAGCATTACTCAGACGTTGAGACCAGTCTTTACGATCTGGTCTGACTGTCTTCTCTAGAATGTTTTTTATCTCCCGATTGGAAATCTCAACTTGCCCACTTGTTTGTGGATGATAGGGGGTGCCAACTTTATGAGTGATGGAGTATTTTTTTACTAATAGCTCGAACGGTCTATTGCAAAAATGAGAACCTTCGTCACTTATAATGGCACACGGAATACCAAAACAAGAAAAGATATTATCTTTCAAGAATCTTACCACAACCCTGTGGTCATTCGTTTTACATGGTATCGCTTCTACCCATTTGGACACATAATCCACAGCAACAAGGATGAAAAGATTGCCAAACAAAGGCGGGAACGGTCCCATGAAATCAATACCCCAAACATCAAAAATTTCAACCACAAGAATATTAGTAAGGGGCATCATGTTGCGACGAGAAATGGAACCCATTCGTTGGCATCGATCACAAGTGGTGCAAAAGGCATGAGTATCTCGAAAAAGGGTAGGCCAATAAAAACCACTCTGCAAAACTTTTGCAGCTGTCTTTCTAGAGCTAAAATGACCACCACAAGCTTGCTTATGACAAAATGAGATGATGCTGTGAAATTCACTCTCAGGAACACATCTCCTGATAATCTGATCAGGACAATACTTGAACAAGTATGGATCATCCCAGAAGAAATGTCTAACCTCAGCAAGAAATTTGGATCTATCTTGTTTAGACCACTTAAAAGGAGGTTGACCTGTAACAAGATAGTTCACGATATCTGCATACCAAGGTAATTGGGAGAGAGCAAATATTTGCTCATCGGGAAATGACTCATTCAATGGTAAATATTCGCTAGATGACTCTACCAGAAGTCTAGATAAATGGTCAACTACAACGTTTTTCGAACCTTTCTTGTCCCGAATTTCAATATCAAACTCTTGTAGCAATAGGACCCATCGAATTAAGCAAGGTTTAGCATCTTTTTTAGAGAAAAGATACTTTAACGCCGCATGATCAGTAAAAATAATTACTTTGGATCCTATAAGGTAAGACCGAAATTTGTCTAAAGCAAAGACTACAGCTAATAGCTCTTTCTCAATGGTGGAGTAATTAAGTTGTGCATCTTGTAGAGTTCTACTAGCGTAATAAATGACATGTGGCTTTTTGTCCAATCGTTGTCCTAGGACAGCTCCGAGTGCAAAGTCGGAAGCATCACACATAAGCTCAAAGGGAAAGTTCCAATTAGGAGATTGGATGATTGGAGCTGAAGTCAATAAATGTTTAAGCTTCTCAAAAGCTTTCAAACAATCTTCATCAAAAACAAAAACCGCGTCTTTAGCAAGTAAATTTCATAAAGGACGAGCGATTTTGCTAAAGTCTTTGATGAATCTCCGATAAAATCCAGCATGGCCTAGAAAATATCTAATTTCCTTAACCGTCTTTGGAGGCGGAAGACTCGAAATTAAATCAATTTTGGCTTTGTCGACTTCAATTCCCTTGTGTGAAATTACATGTCCAAGAATAATGCCCTGTCGTACCATAAAATGACATTTCTCCCAATTTAAGACAAGATTTTTCTCCATACATCTATTTAACACTAAAGTTAAATGATGTAGACATTCATCAAATGAATCACCAAATACTGAGAAATCATCCAAAAACACTTCGAGGAACCTCTCAACCATATCGGAAAAAACACTAAGCATGCACCACTGAAAAGTAGCGGGTGCGTTACACAATCCAAAGGGCATTCTCCAATATGCGAAAGTACCAAAGGGACAAGTGAATGTGGTCTTTCCTTGATCCTCGGGTGCAATGGGGATTTGGTTATAACTGGAATACCCATCAAGAAAACAATAGTAATCATGTCCGGCTAACCTTTCAAGCATCTAATCAATGAAAGGAAGAGGAAAGTGATCATTCCTTGTGACCAAGTTCAACTTACGGTAATCAATACATACTCGCCATCTCGTGGTCATGCGGGTTGGTACTAATTCATTATTGTCATTCTTGATTACTGTTACCCCTGACTTCTTTGGGACAACTTTAACAGGAGTGACCCAAGGACTATCCGAAATTGGGTAGATTATACCCACATCCAACAATTTGAGCACTTCGGCTCGGACAACTTTCTTTAGATTAGGATTAAGTCTACGTTGCATTTCACGCGATACTTTGGCATTATCTTCGATATGAATGCGATGCATGCAAACGATTGGACTTATTCCTTTAATATTCGCGATAGTCCACCCAAGTGTTGTTTTATGTTCTTTTAAAACATCTAACAATTTTCCTTCCTGTTCTTCAGTCAATGCAGATGAAATAATAACAGGTAAGGTATTGTCAACACCTAAAAATGCATAGTTGAGGTTGTCAGGTAATACTTTTAGGTCGAGCTTGGGTGATTTTTCAATGGAAGGGACTTGTTTTGACTCACTGAGTGGAAGAGGTTCCACCCTAGGCTTCCATTTATAACTGATTTCCATTATAGGGGTAGAGTCAAGCAAAGCATTGACTTCCCTGATGGAATCATTAATATCAAAGTCTAAATTAAAATGAGTGAAACAATCCTCTAAAGGATCATTAAACTGAGGAAATGAAAGTTCCGCCAAACTCTCAATCATGTTAACCTCAAAGGAATCCTCAGACTCGGGAGGTTGTTGACTTACATTGAATACGTTGAGTTCGACGGTCATGTTACCAAATGATAATTTCATGATTCCATTTCGGCAGTTAATGATAGCATTGGATGTGGCCAAAAATGGACAACCCAAAATAACTGGAATGTGACTAGAGGGATTGTGAACAGGTTGTGTGTCAAGGACTATGAAATCCACAGGGAAATAAAATTTGTCAACCTTAATGATCACATCCTCTATCACACCGTGGGGGACTCGGACAGATCTGTTTGCCAATTGCAGTCACTTGAGTTGGTTTCAACTCACCAAGACCCAATTGCACATATACTGAATATGGCAATAGATTAACACTTTCCCCTAAATCTAACAGTGCCTTCCCAATCATATGATCACCAATCACACATGAAATAGTCAGGCAACCAGGATCTCTGTACTTAGCTGGGGTTTTGTGTTGAAGGATGGAGCTGACTTGCTCAGTTAGGAAGGCTCTTTTGTGCACATTCAGTTTTCGCGTTTGTGTACACAAATCCTTCAAAAACTTGGCATAAGAGGGAACTTGCTTAATGGCCTCGAGTAATGGAATATTGATTTGAACTTGTTTAAAAATTTTCATTATATCGTTGGCATTTGTTCCTTTCTTCGCCTGAACTAACCGCGATGGAAATGGTGTTCTAGGCATATAAGATGCCTTGGTGGGATCAGAGTCAAGATGATGATCCTCTTGAGAAGATGAGGCTTTATCAGCCTCCTTCTCAGATGGAGGTGTGACTTGCTTTGGCGTGGATTGGGATTCAGGATCAATCAAATTAGGCTTTCTAATTTGGTTGTCAACTTGTTTTCCACTCCTAAGAGTGGTGATAGATTTGACATCTTTATTGCGTGGCTGAGATGCACTGCCTATTTCGAATTGGCCCTTAGGATTTTGAATGGGTTGACTAGGGAATCTTCCTGCTTCTCTTTCAGGAAAGGATTTTTCTATTTGACTCACAGTCATCTCAAGCTTTTGGATGGCTTGAGATTGTTGTTGAGAAATAGCTCTTAGTTCGGTGATAGCCTGAGAGTTCTGTTCGAGCATGGTTCCTATTCTATGCATAAATTGGTTCAATGTATCCTGTAAACTCTGAGTGTTAGAGGGAGGTACATCTTGATTGAATTGAGGCCTATTAGTAGGAATTGGAGCTTGAGGGATAACAACTGGGCCTCCTTGATGTTGACCATGGGCCCATGAGAGATTAGGGTGTTTGGCTAAACCTGGATTGTAAAAATTTGAGTGTTGATTATAACCAGATTGCCTAAAGGTATTGAATGCATTGACTTGCTCAGCAAAATAAGCAGGGTACTCATTTTTCAAGTGGCAGTCTGATGTGGAATGACTGGAACTTGAACATGCAGCACAGACTTCGGATGGAACATTGGTTTGGACTGATGGCTGAGACTTCTGTGCCATTGTCATTACAACTGCTTCCAACCTTGAAGAAGGAGGAAGATGAGGAGTAGATGATGTATCCCTTACTTCATACAATCCACCCTTTCGCCTATCCGAGTCTTTTCTTGAATAATCCCATTGTTGAGAATTTTCAGAAATAGCTTCAAAGAATTCCCAAATCTCATTAGCACTCATCTTCATAAGTGACCCACCACTAGTGGCGTCAATCATTCGACGGTTTTGAGGAGTTAACGAGTCTTGAAAGTATTGAACCAAGCGCCACTTTTCAAAGTCGTGATGGGGACACCTAGCAATGAGTTCATTGAATCTTTCCCAACATTCATAGAAATGTTCACCCTCTTTCTGTTGAAAATTAGATATATCTCTTCGGATGGCATTTGTTTTATGAATAGGAAAATATTTTGTCAAAAATTTTCCTGATAGGGCATCCCAAGTGTCGATGGTTCCAGATTCTAAGGAGTTTAACCATGACTTCGCCCTATCTTTTAAAGAAAAGGGGAACAACCTAAGACGAACTGAATCATCAGAAAAATTGGGATATTTCAGAGTAGCACAAATGTCAAGAAACTCTTTGACATGAAGATAGGGATCCTCTTTTTCTAGACATTAAAAGGAAGGCAAAAGGTGGATAATTGATGGTTTTAGCTCAAAGCTACTTGCAGTGGTCTCGGGTAAAACAATGCAAGATGGGGTGTTATTGGAACGTGGAGAGAAATAATCCTTAAATGCTCTCTCCCCAGCCATTTTAGTGGTCTCACTCGACAAGGAGAAAGATTCTAGAAGGTCAATGGGGACTTCAGACAACTCTACAGGATCCTCTCGAATTAGTCTACCTCTCGAATCTAGTTCCCAAAGACGCATAAACAGGTCTACACCAAGTGAGGTTTGAAATGTTTACTAACCTTAAAAAAAAATCACGCACAGACTCAAACACAATCAGCAACCAATTGATGCACAAGAAAAAATTCCTCCCTAAGCAATCAGTGTTTTTGGGATTAATTATCTTTTTATCTTTGGGGGACAGATTATTTCTTATGTAATATTTATATCAGAGCAATGGGTGCTACAAGATTATCCTAAGAGTGTATACTTTACACCACAAAGTTCAAAATCAGTAGGCTAGAGTTTTGTTTCAAAAAAAGCGGATTATCGCACAAGAGAAGAATGTCACAATGGTCCAATTAAGTACTTCGTTTTGCTACCGCTCTATAAGCCAATAAATGTGAGAACGATGTGATGTTAAATGTACACTTGAGGCTTGTGTTCCTAACCCAAAACTGTTAGTTACACCAATTCTTCTTGTGGATCGTAGCTTACTTATGACTCGGCGTACAGGGTAAATTACCTTTGTGGCAGTGGCCTCTCGGAGTTCATTGAATGATTAAACCCATCGTCACTTTTAGCTTTGGTCAACACAAAAATTATTGGATTCACCTTGGTCTTGAATGTCCTATGAACACTGTACCTAAAAGATGGCTTTATCTAACTTGCTAACTGATTTTAATTATGTTTGGCTATTGATTGCACACAGCTGGAGTGATGAGGTGGGGATATCAAGTCTCACCAGTTTCTATTTAGAAGCTGGGTCTGCTTATTATGAATTACTAAAGTTTAGCATCCACAATTACATAAATTAAACGACCAATCACACAATTTCAAACAATTACACAAAGCACCCGGGTCGCTAATACATTGCGTGTAATAGAAGTACGTACAGTGTGCGTATTCCGTTCTGCACAATAAGCACAATTAAAAAAAATGTCCGACTTCTTTTTATCCGTTTCAATCAGCAAACAAGCATATGCAATCAAATTACTGGTCTTGGTCTTAAAAGCCTAATTTCTAAATCATTAAAAAAATTTATTGGGTAACAATTAAAATTGTTTCCCTATAATTTCTTTTGACTTGGAAAATTTTGGGTTTTTTTTAGGTGATTAAAAATGGAAAACAATAGAGTTTTCAAAAATTATTACACCACACACTCGTAAAACGAGGTGAAAATAAAATTAAAACTCTCCTCACAAAAAAAAATATTTAATTAAAATTAAAATTTGCTTGATGTTTGAAGGATCGTCCAATTTCCTCGAGAAGCGTGTATTCTGCAAAATCAAACAAATAACACGAAATGAGTGTAAAAAGAACTTAACAAAATAAAAATAAAATTTTGTTTTTTTTAAAATTTTTTTTTTTAAATTAGTGAAAATAAATCTTAAATTCAATTACACCGCTACCTTCCCCGGCAACGGCGCCAAAAACTTGTTGCGGATTTAACCGGCCTAAATAAACAGGCTAATTTAACCCACTAGGAAGGTGGATTAAATTAAATTTAATAATTTACCTAAACTAATTTAGAGAAAATGAGGGTTACAGTGTTTAAAATTCCGAGTTCAACAAAAGTAATAAAAATAACAATAAATAAAATAAAAGAGTTGGAGGGAAACCACAATTTGCAAAATATTTTTCAAGCTCCTAAAATTATATTCAATTTTTCTTATTATTCCAATTTCAAATAAATGACTCTGGCAATGTATAAACTCCTAGCATTAATTGTCTTTTTAGGGCACAATTAATCACAAGTTTAATTATTCAATTAAAACAAGCTTGATTTATAACATAATATTTTTCTAACAACCTAAAATGCATGACATATTAGGTGAAAGTAAAATATTATAAATCGCGAATCAATTAATATTAATCATTGAATAATAAAGTAAAATGAAATTAATTCTAGAGTTTGAGACTTAATTCACTGTGGTGTTACAGAGCATTCAGCAGGGTGCAAACAGGAACATGTCCAGTGTGGCTCAGTAGATCCCAGTGGGTGCAAATAGTTCTGATCTTTCTCAGCCGAGGTGTTCTCAGCAAGGTCCACTGGGTGCCAGTAGCGTCAACTTGATTTAAGTCTCTGTGGTGGTGCGTGGTGCAGCCGGTGACGGTGGTTGAAGATGAAGTGAAACAGGGTTGTCACGCCCCTGTTTCGGTGGAGTGAAGGAGAGAAAACAGATATGGATAGGCTGTGGGTGGTGATTTTGCTTGGTTGGGATGGTGATGAGAATCACAAATTGTGAAGAAAAGGTTTTGGTATTCTGTATTTTTTTTTTCTTTCCCTTCTCTTCTTCCCCTTTCTTATTCATTTCTATTGTATTTATAGAGAATTAAGAAAATGAACTTGGACAAGTTAAGGGGAGGGTTCAATGAGTGATTTAAGGCTTAAATTAAACTAGAATCTTGGATAATTAAGAGAATATGCTTTGAGTTTGAGAAAATGAACTTGGACAAGTTAAGGGGAGGGTTCAATGAGTGATTTAAGGCTTAAATCAAACTAGAATCTTGAATAATTAAGAGAATATGCTTTGGGTTTGATTGGGTTTGGGTTTACGGATTTGGTTTTGGGTTTGGTTTTGAGTTTAGGTTATGGGCTTAGGCTATTCTCACCTCCACTTCCTCTGAAGTCACCGTCTGTGATTTATTCATTGCATTTTTCTTTGGTTTCTTCGTTATTGCTCCGAATTCTACAAAAACACGAAAATTTAATAATTAATTTAAAATAAAATAAAACAAGGATTAACAAAAATATAATAAGAGGTAAAAAAAATGTTATAATTATGTGATTATCAGTCGGTAAGCTAAGGTATGCTACAAATTCCCAATTAAAGCATTACACCTTCCTCAAAGGCCTGTCTGACTTTAGCATCGAAGTGTCATCAGCCACCCCACAGTGGTCTATGGCTCACCTGTGTTACTTGTGCAGGTCAGCAGGATTAGATCAAAGTAGGGAGCGGAAAAAGACTGCATCAATAGTGAATTGCACAATCATAGTCTTCAATCAACTCCATCCATCTCCGCTGTCTCAAATTCAGTTCTTTTTGTGTGAATATATATTTCAAACTCTTATGATCAGTATAAATTTCAAACGTCTCACCATAAAGATAATGTCTTCATAACTTCAATGCAAAGATAATAGCAGCCAATTCAAGATCATGTGTAGGATAATTACGCTCATGAGTTTTCAAATGTCTGGATGCGTAAGTGATAACCCTCCCATACTGCATCAATACACATCCTAAACCACGAAGAGATGCATCACTATAAACCACGAAACTTCCATGTCCAGAACGAATGGTTAACACGGGTGCTGAGACCAATCTGCTATTTAATTCTTCGGAACTTTGTTCACACTCATCATTCCATTCAAATCTTATCCCTTTCCCGATTATCCGTGTCAAAGGCAAAACAACAGAAGAAAAACCTTGGAAAAAAAGACGACAATACCAGCTGAACCCAAGAAGCTTCGATATTCAATAACATTAGTTGGCCTCTCCCAGTTCACAACTATTTCAATCTTCTTAGGGTCAACAAAAATTTCATCTCCTGAAATTACATGTCCTAAGAATACAACTCTATCTAGCCAAAATTCAAACTTGCTTAGCTTACCATATAATTGCTTATTTCTCAAAGTCTGGAGTACATTGGACAAATGTTCCTTATGTTGCTCTTCACCTTGTGAATACATTAAAATATCATCAATGAACACTATCACAAAGGAATCAAGATAAGCTTGAAATACTTGATTCATCAAGTCCATGAAAGTTGTGGGAGCATTGGTCAGACCAAAAGGCATTACCAAGAACTCATAATGGCCATATCTCGTACGAAAAGCAGTCTTAGGAACATCACTATCTTTAACTTTCAACTAATGGTATCCAGATCTAAGATCGATCTTTTGAGAACACTTTGGCTCCTTGTAACTAATCAAACAAATCATCGATACGAGGAAAGGGATACTTGCTTCTAACAATCACCTTATTGAGTTGTCGATAATCAATACACAACCTCATAGTGCCATCTTTTTTCTTTACAAATAATACCGGAGCTCCCCATGGTGAAACACTAGGCCTGATAAATCCCCTATCAAGCAAGTCTTGTAGCTGAATTTTTAATTCCTTTAATTCCAGATGAGCCATCCAATAAGTGATATCCAGAACCAATTCAGTAGTAAACTCAATATTTCTGTCTACTGGTAGATCAGGCAACTCATCTGGAAACACATCAGAAAATTCACATACAAGAGGTATCTCTGCCAACTGCACACCCTTAGCCTTAGTGTCTACAACATGTGCTAAGTAAAGACAACATGGAGTAATATTGCGTTCCCCACTGAAACTAAATTGTGATTCCCCTGGTATTTTTTTTCCCTTAACCCCTCCCACCCCAGATGCCGCCAGCTGGGTTCAACCCTGTGACCTAGTGATACCATCCACCACTGCTCAACCATTGAGCCATCACACCTTTGGCCCCCTGGTATCTGAAACATGACTTCCTTGCAAAAACAATCAATAGACGCATGATAGGAAGACAACCAATCCATCCCCCATAATCACATCAAAATCATGTATATCTAAAGGCAATAAATCAACTAATAATTCATTGTCTCCCACTTTGAGAATACAATTTCTATAAACGATATGAGTCGCCACTACCTCACCAACAAGAGTAGATATGAACATAACATGATTTAATGGAGTAGAGATTCGATCTATATGCATTGCAAATGCTAATGATATAAATGAATTTGTAGAACCAGGATCTATGAGAACATGTGCATCTTTACCCATAATAGAGAGCATACTTGTTACTACCTCTGGAGTAGCTTGGGCATCCTACTGTGTCATCGCAAAAACCCTACCCTGAGTTGCTAGTCTCGATGAGGGATCGATGCCTCTACCCCGAGAAGTACTAGTCATACCACTTCCTCCAACAGGTGCACTTCCAACTGATGATGCTGGAGTTTTATTTTCTGGACATGCCCATTTTAAGTGACCTTGTTGTCCACAAGTGAAACACTTACGGTTATCTGTCATCTGCTGTGTACAATCTCTAGCATAATGCCCTTTCTTATTACAGTCATAACAAACCACATCTTCAACGCAAATATTAGTAAAACCTCTCCCTTGAGATTCCAATTGTTGTTGTTTCGAAAAGTTTCTTTTTTGACTAGAAGAGCCATGCCCTTTATCTGACGGAGGTCTCCCCTGTTGTCGAGAAGACATTTTATTTGATTGGGAACCCTGCCCTCTCCCACTTGAAAATTTAGAAGTCGTTGACTGTGAAGTGTCAAAGCGTGCCTTCTTAAATTGTTCCCTTTTACCAGCCGCTTCTTCCACATCCCTTTCAGTTACCTTCGCCTTATCAATCAACAGTGCAAAAACATTGAAAGATAGAAATTCGTTGTCTAATAGAAAATTTTAGCCCCATCTCGAACTTCTCACATTTAATTTGTTCAGTGTCTACTAACTTAGATGCAAAACGAGACAGAACATGGAACTTTGTTTCATATTATGAAACATACATTTTTTATCTCCTCAATAGTACAATTTCATTGTGCTTTTCACGTTGATATGAAACATAAAAGTACTTATTAAAAGCCTTAAGAAATTGTACCCATGTTACCGTAGGAGGAATTACTGGAGCTGGGGCATCATCTGGTGGAAAAGTTTATGATTTCTCAGTGGCCTCCCACCAATGAAGTGCCTCACTAGTAAACATAAAAGTAGCCAACTTCACTTTTTGTTCCTCTCTCACCTCTATGACATCAAATATTTGTTTAATCCTCTTTAGCCAATCCTCCGCTTTCACATACTCGCTTGTTTCTGTAAATTTAGGTGGATCCATCTTTTTAAATTTTCCAATCAACACGCCTACCTCGATAGGTGCAATTACTGGAACTGGGGCTCTAGGTGGTGCTACATGTGCAAATGGTTGGGTACTTTGCATTTCAAATAATCTAACCTGATTCTCTGCCAACCTTGTGAGTGCATCCTCCAACCGCCTAATTCGATCATCATTAGGTGTTTCAGGAACTTGTTCCCCTTTCAAGGAACAAATGATACTTCGTTTTCCATACGCTCAATTCAATCGATTAGGAACCTCTGCCAATAAAATTTGGTAAAATAAATATGCAATTCCATGCAAAACCTGATATCTAGATTAATAGACTCATAAATACTCTAAGGTCCACTTGTACAGCTTGACTCGACTAGTCTACAGAATCTAACACTCTAGCTCTGATACCAAATCTGTCACACCTCATTCCAGGTGGTCGAGTGGGACCCACCTCCAAATTGTGACGTGATAGCAACAACAAAACTTCAATCAATAAGAGTTAAAAATAACATCTAGGATATGAAAATACACTATTTACATGAGATACAACACTTGCTCAAACAATATCAATTTTGATCCAAAAAAAAAACAAAGGGAAGATTTCCCTAATTTATAACTCACAACATTTACACAAAATACATGTCAGTAATACAAACTAAGGAAAGATAAGACACAAAACTCGACCTTTCTAAAAGACTCTCGATGTACAGTAGACCATGTCTAGCTAAAGACCTGAAAATGGAATCATGAGATGGGTGACTTAGCGAGTATTATAAAGTCATACAAGAGAAAACAATTAAATAAATTTATAAATCAAATTTCAATGCTACAAACATACATATACTATTCATCATTCCGCTTTTAACGTCGGGAATGTAAGTCGATAATATAACAACTACCATCACTTTTAACGTCTGGAGTGTGAGACGATAATATAAAAAAAATAACCATTCCCCTTTTAACGTCTAGAATGTGAGACGACAACGTAACAATTTATTTATAAAATAAATGAATGTATAAAATGACATAAGCTCATAAAATGAAATGACATAGGCTAAATGAAATGACAAAAAAAAGTAACCATGCTAAATGAAATGACATAGGCTCAAGCTCAACATGAATCACGCATTTACTTATAAAATATGTAAAACACATGCTCATGGAATAAATGAATGTATGAACACGATAAAAAAGTAACCATGCTTCCTTGTGAAGCTTAAAACTTATTGACAACCCCTCCCTTCCTAACATAACCTAAATCATGGGTTCTAACCACCTCTCATTCTATATGCTATATCTGATACTACACTTTTAATTTCATAATAATTTCAGTTGTATTCCAAAAGTAGACATCACTAGCTTCAAAACCATATATTATATGCTTGAATTGGATCCCTGTGGAGGGAGATCCATTCAACACAATCTAACACAGAATTGCTAAAAATTCAAGACAAGACACAGTATTTAGGTATGAATGAAACTTATGGTGAGACTTGAATATAGGGAATTCGACTTCAAATTTACACGTCACACACCACTTGTTTTCATCACCAAGTTCACAGGAAGCAACAAACCCAAAGATAAGGAAAAAAGAATAGAACAGCACGAACTGATCCCTAAAGGATGGATCTTCTACTGTGATGGGACGTCCAACGAGGCAAGAAGCGGAGCCAGAATAGTCTTGTACAACTCGGAAGGCATTGCATTAGAAAAGGCGATAAAATTCAGTTTTGAAGCCTCTAATAATGAAGCTGAGTACGAAGCTGTGATAGCAGGGCTGTAGTTAGAAAAACACTTGGGAATAAAGAACATTAATGTTTTTACGGACTCCAGGCTTGTGGTCAATCAACTGAGCGACGAGTTCCAAGTAAAAGACGCTCGAATGAAAGCCTACCACCAGAAAACCACAGAACTGATAGAAGGCTTCCGAAATGCTACCATTCGCCAATGTGCATGAGCAGAAAACAAAAGAGCAGACGAGCTAGATAAAGAAACCTCAACAACGAAGGATAATGACAACCTCACTCGTCATGACGCAAGGAAGATCCATACTGGAAAATCAATCAGAAGAAGCATGTGTCGTAAACTAAGGAACCAACTGGTCGACTCCAATCCTAGCGTACATCTTAAACGGGGAACTCAAAACAGATAAGATGGAAGCAAAGAAACTACGAAATCGGACAACTAGATATACAATGGTCAGTGACAAATTGTACAGGTGGTCTGCCACAAACCATTACTAAGATGCCTCACACCAGGAGGTGTGAATTCGAACCTTTAACGTCAGAGACTAAGTGTTACAAAAAGTCCAACTAAACACGAAAGAGCCCGGTGCGAGTAAGCTTAACCCAAACTGGGAAGGACCATACCGGGTAACAAAAATAAATCGACCAGGAACATACTGGTTGGAAGACAATGAGGGCGAAATGATACCTCGACCATGGAATGTAGAGCAATTGAAAAGATATTATCAATAAAGTCTTTTGCTTTCAATTTCGAAACAACCAAAATCTAATCAGGACAAAAATTTAGATTAAAATAGACTCGAGAAAACACTTAGCATGGCTAGAGTACCGAGCAAACAAATACATATGCTGGACGAACGAGTCAGACATAAGAACTTCTGGCATGATCAACCACGAAGTAATAGAGTATCAGGACATAAGAGCCGGACTTTTACGTCGACTGTAATGTAAAACATCGTAATCCGAATGAGAAACAGGATTCCTTAAACCACAATTTCCATACGACTAGAATGTCAAGTATCGAAGCCACCCATGAAAATTCGGACAACCAAAGTCGGAAATCTCCCAGAAATGTCATAAGAAAAGGCTAAACAAGCTAGACATACGAGACACAAAAATGTGAAATAATAAATTTTCTATTTATCTCCTAAAAAGGGAGATTACAAAAAGAAGAAAACAACAACTAAGAAGAATCAGTATCGTGAACAACATCTCAGGTAGCATAGGGTCAGCAGACTCTTCGACATTCGAATCACCCATCGAATCCGGAACAACTTCCTTGACATCATCGAACTCTTTCTCAGCAAAGCTGTGGTATGGGGACTATTCAAACTTTGCGTTTCCAGGAAGTCCAAAAAATCATGGTGACCCTCGACCACTCTCTTAAAATTCGCGGCCTCTGCTGCCTTCAGCTTCTCTGTAACAGTCGACAGCTCGGTTTTGGTTGACGCTAACTCTTTGTCGACATCAGCAAGTTTAGCACCAACCACTAATTTGGTCTCTACAAACACAGAATTCAGCTCAACGTGCGAATAGTAACAACCTGATAGGAGCATAATTATGTTGTTTTAACACCATATTTCTATATATAATTTTGGCTATTACTTGTTAATTATGGTACTAATTGCAATTTTCATGTTTGTGTAAGTTTCCAAATACAAGATTCCAAAATATAAGCTAAGAAGTGCAAATTGGTTTGATTTAGAATTAGAAATAATGATTGCAAAACGAAACCACGCAAAGAAGGAAACCAAGAAGAAAACAGTTATAAAAGGGACAATACCTGATTCGAAGAGATAACCCATCCACAACCTCCTCATCCTCGCAATCACAGCCACAGAAAGCCACCATCTTCTCCCTCCACCTCGTTGTCTCTTCTTTGTCACAAGCAACCCTAGCCTCCATCGCATCCCTTCATCTCTGTCACCTTCATCACCTCCTCTCTCGCCACAACCATAGACAATCTCTTCCCTCGCACAAACCTCTTTCTCCTTCGCCTGTTCCATACACATCCACACAACAGACTTGTTGCAGCCAACCCTAAACCCAATCAAAACCCTTTTTTTTCTTCACATATCGCACATCACCTTCCCCTCTCTCCCAATCGATAACCACCACAAAGTCAACAACCCAACACCACTACATCGCCCTAGCTGTCTCTTCTCACCCGAGCAGATCTCCCAAGCAGCACATCGAATAAGGAGAAAAGTTTGAAGCGGAGATCGTGAGGAAGGAGAAGAAAAGCTTATTTATCTTCCTTTCCTCAATCCGTACCCACAGAGTTATTTTCTACCACCATGCACAGACGACAACGTTTCTTCTAATCTTTTTACTTATTTTTAGTTTGATAATTAATTATGTATTGCTATTCAAACATAATTAATATGTCTAGCTAAACTCTTCTTAGTTATGGGTGGATTCGAAGCCACGAACATGTGCTTTATGAATTAATTGAATTTAACCTTCCTTGCTATTAGTGATTGTGTTTTGCTTAACTGCTTTATAGATAACTTTTCTTTGTATATTTGTTAAGGTGGCCAACTTAATAAGCATGCTAGGATCTGGGGCAAGAGTATAGGAGAGTTTCACCTAATCGTTATTATCTTATACTCACAAGTAGTAAATACCAAAGAACGTTGGTAAGGTTAAGTAAAAACCTAGGTAAGAACAAGATGTTGATCATACTTGTAATTGCCTAGTCAGTATTCATATTTTCCACAAAACTTAATGATCTTAGATTGTTTTCTAACTTGTGATTCCTGATTAGATATCATGATAAGAATAGTTTGAAAGCAATGCTAAATTTAATTCAATGAACTTGGGAAAATAATACGATTAATGCAGTGATGTCACGGTTAATCTTGAGCATTGTCTCTCACGAGTTAGCAAGTGATTATTGAAGATTGATTTATGAGCATATGTTTGGTGTGTGGAGATAAACCCTCAGCTATTTTCTCATTTTTGCAATCCCTTTAGTTTTATTATATTTACAATAATTTTCGTAGTTATTTTCATAGTTTAACTTAGAAAATCCAATCCCCTAATATTTACTTAATTAGGTTGTTAGTTATCTCTTAGTTATCTTTAGTGCTAGTTAGCAAGCCCTCTAATCCCCGATCCAGAACGATCCTTACTTATTCTTTATTACAATCTCAAAGTAGGGTATTAAGTTGTGTGCTAGTAAAATAGTGCATCAATTTTTAGCACCTGAGAAACAAGATTCCGTAAACCACAACTTCCATACGACTAGAATGTCAAATATCGAAGCCACCCATGAAAATCCAAACAACCAAAGTCGGAAATCTCCCAGAAATGTCATAAGAAAAAGCTAAACAAGCTAGACATACGGGACACAAAAATGTCAAATAATAAATTTTCCATTTATCTTCTAAAAAAAGAGATTACAAAAAGAAGAAAACAACTAAGAAGAATCAATATCATGAACAACACCTTCAAGTAGCATAGGGTCAACAGGCTCCTCGACATCCGGATCACCCATCGAATTCGGAATAACTTCCTCGACATCATCAAACTTTTGCTCAGCAAAACTGCAGTATGGGAACATATTCAAACCTTGCATTTCCAGGAAGTCCAAAAAATCATGGCGACCCTCGACAACTCTCTTAAAATCCGCGGCTTCTGTTGTCTTCAGCTTCTCTGTAACAGTCAACAGCTCGGTTTTGTTTGACGCTAACTCTTTGTTGACATCAGCAAGTTTAGCACCGACCACTGATTTGGTCTCTACAAACTCGGAATTCAGCTCAACGATGTGAATAGTAGCAGCCTTAAGCTTGGCAGAACACTCTTTGGCGGAATGAACAACTTCGTCACATTCGACCCTTCGGTCGGACAACTCCTCGGCAACATCTAAATGAGAACGCAACCCGCCCAAATCCACTTCGGATGTATCGAGGTCGGAAGCAAACGCATCACGCGTAGCCTCGAGTTATCTCAACAACTCCCGCGCAGAATCTGTAGCCCTCTCATGTCCCATGCACTGCGCCTTCAACAAATCCAGTCGATGGAGAACATGGGAAAGGGCCAAAATGTGTGCTGAGAGCTTCTGCTCGACATGCGCAGCCTGGTTACGAGACGCCTTACAGTCTGACCCCATGATGGTTGTATAGGTAAGATGTTTCATCCCTTCCATCATATGTCGGGGACCATTGTCAATATGACGACGTGGTTGACACACGGGCATAGGAGTTTTGTTAGCCAACCAACCATGACAGCCACCAATAACATTGCGAGTGTTGTCCTGCACATCAGCACCGAAAGGCCAAAAGGTCTCGCCAAGGACAGAAGAAGTGGGGTAAGACGCAAAGGGATCAGCACGAGATCTCGAAGTCCCAGTCACAACAGAAGAAACATTTCGAATTATTCGAAAGCCAAACACCTAGCTGAAGCATTTTATTCTCGATAACGCGCGAATCATCAATCGAGAGGCCGGCAGAATTTGGCAAGTAATAAAAAGCAACAAGCTTTTTCTCATGGTCATCCAGAAGACGAGAAACCTTCTTCTTACTTAACTCGAGGACTCGATTTACCTCAACAGCCTCACGAGCCGAAGAATCATCCCCCCTACCACGACCTCCTTTCTGAAAAAAGGCAAGATGAGAGGGGGTCCTGGCAGATTCAAGGACAGAAAAAGCAAGCTTCTTCCTCTTCGAGACATGATTAGAACTGACGATCGATATCTTGGAAGAGCTAGGAGGCCTAGGAACTTTCCTTTTCTTAACAATTGGACCAGTGTTTCTAGGGCCTCGAGCAGAAACAGAAGCCGAAACTCCTACATCGCCAGCACGTGCAACAACAACCTCAAAAGCGAGGCCTACTCTACCTGGTGAAAGTAGACCACCACGAACAACGACATCCGTAGTAAGGAAATCTTCTAATGATACTCGGGGAAGATCACAAAACCGACGACAGAATTCCCACTCTTCTAAAGACAGTAACAGCTCAACCTTCTTAGGCTCCCAGAACGATCACAAAATTTGATTCCCGCGGAACCTAAAATGGTTGGAAGAAAGAGATGCGTAGAACTAGGACCTTGACCAGCCTATATACTCCTCTCGCAACTCCTCAAAATAAGAAAGAGAACGCAAGTGACAAATGTAACTAGGGTTCATGCTGAATCATACCAGGGAGTGCAAAACCCTAACATTTATAAGGATGCGAGCAGAGGCAACCCTCGCCAAGGTTGAAATCATTACCTTCCAACCGTTAGGGACAAGCTGAGCCGGAGCAATCCCAACCAAATCCAAGTACTCTCAGACGATAGGAGGAGCTGGAAGCCTGAAACCATAATGGAACATACCTAGATACAAAGCAATGTATCCATGCCTAGGACAACAAGGACTGTCGCCATCTCCGGGGAGAACAATCTCCAGATCGTTCGGCAATAAGTAGTCGTAACGAATGTTGTCCAAGGTCGCGCGTGTTGCCCTCTTGGGCACGAAGAAAGCTTCACAAACATCAAGGGCATCGCCACCCAAAACTCTGGAGTTAGACATGACAACATAACGAATGCGAAGAATCAAAAGGTTAAGAATCAGAAAACTAGAAGATGTAAAAGGAAGAAAAACATATGCAAAACCTCTCATTTTTATAGAACGTGCAAGGTGTGAATACCGCGCGAAATCCCAGAAATTGCGCCAAAACGAACAGGCGGATGGAACAACGAAGAGAAAACAGAAACGACAAATAGTAAGAGCACTAACCAAGCCGTAATGTTGCAATAAAAAAGCAAAACCGCCACATAGTTAGTTAATACTTGAACATACCCACTAACTAAGGGAGGAGTAGCTGATGATACATCAAAATAGACCGAACATCACGGCCGTACACGTGGCATAAAGATCCATCACGAGAATACAACGCCCAATCTATTTGGCCAGCTTGTAAAGCCCAAAAAGAATGAAGCCAATTATAAAGGTCCAAACTAGGCCCATCACCAAGGAGACGTAAATAAGGCCCGAATCCAGGCCCGATACGCATTCTCTCATAAAGAAGAAGAACGTTGCACCAAGAAAGAGTCGTGGAGGGACTTACGCCTCCACGAATTCATCTCCATTAAGGAGGACTCTGTTACAAAAACATCTCCTTCCATTGCGCCTCACATGCTTAAGTCACGTAGAGAGTTAACCACGACCATTATAAAAGGTAAATGGAACATTAAACAAAGGTAGGCAGCTTTAACTGAGTTTTGTCCAGAGTTACATCATTCTTCAAACATAGTTACTGATTTAAGCATCGGAGTGCCTTCGGCCACCAAAAATGTGGTCATTGGCAGTCTAACAGTTATTCTGCGGGTCAAACTCACTAAAGGACAATTTTTGGACGCATCAATAATAATAATAATAATAATAATAATATTAATATTAATAATAATAATAATAATAATAATATTAATATTAATAATAATAATAATAATAATAATAATAATAATAATAATAATAAAAAGAGTGATCCGTGAACTGGCTCTAATAAACCAAATTGAGAATAACCCTTCTTCTAAATTTCTCCAATGACTCAAATACCCATCTATCAATTAACTCAAGAAATTTGAACTAACGAACAAACAGCTGTATTAAATTCATATAAAAATGGTAGTGAATATTTAACACCGCAGATTCCTCTCTCCCATACCACCTGACTTTTTTTTATCTACTAACCAACACCCGCCATTAAAACCATTATTTCTCTCCTCTCTCTCACCCTCCCTTCTCACCGCCACCCTTCTTTTTTCAACATCTTCTCTGATCTTCTTCTTTGCATCTTTTTCTCTTTACTTCTCTTTTTCCACCCCGTCTTGGGGCATCCCTCACATATCCTCTTCATTCCCTCAATCGAAATTGAAGACGAAGTTGAAGAAGAAGAAAAATAGTTGGAGCCTTTATAGGATCTCGACCTCGATTCCGCCATAACCCCTCTCACTCTTTTTCTTTTTCTTCTCCTTCCCATCTCCCTTTTCTGTTTTTTTCCTCCCCCTCGCGGTGGCCTGTGCGAGGATGGGTTCCCCACTCATAGGTGCTTCTGCTTGGGTCAAATTTTTTTTACCCTTGCATCAGCCACTGCGAATGGGGAACCCATCCATGCACAAGTCGTCGCGAGGGTGAGGAAAAATAGAAAGGGGAATGGGAATGAGAATAACTAGAGGGAGAAGGGCAATGGGTTGGGCGAGAAGAAGAGATAGTGGGAGAACTGGAAGAGGGGAAAGATAATAAGAAGATGGAGATAGGAAAGAGAAGAAGATTATGGAGAAGGGGCAACGGTGGCTGTTGTGGTTGTAGCTCCATCTCCTCTATCTCTCACCAGTCGTCTCTCACTATCACTCGCAATCGATCGCTCCCCTTCCATGTTGTTATTGTTGTTCTTGAAAAGAGAGGGTGAAAGAGAAGAGAAAAATAATGGCTTAAATGGGTGTAATAGGTTAGCATGTAACAAAAAAGGGTCTGGTGGTGTGGGAGAGAGGAATTTGTGGTGTTAAATAATCGTTGCATATAAAAATTACTCCATCTATTGGAATGTAGAAGGAACCATTTTTCAATAATTGCAATCAATTCACATAAAAAATTAAAAAAATATAAATTTTTGTTCAGATAACTCAAAATTTCAATTAGAGAAATAGTAGCCACTGAGTGGTACCTGAAAAAACCTCTTTTGGGTGTTGTAGCGGGCAATTTGCTTGGGTGTGATAATGTGGTGACGATTAAAGAGCTGAAAGATCCCAATCATGCAACCAATTTGCTTTTGCAAATCTGGGTTTTCATCAGTTAAGGCATGCGAAAGTTTTGCACACATCTTCAACTCTTCTTCAATTCCACACTCCTTTCAGTCCAATTAAACAACACTGACAATTAAAGTGTATCCAATGTGTTAAACTCTAAGACAGATTATGTAATAAGAATTTCTATCATTTCATACCATTGAGTGATCTTTGTACATTGCTTTATATAGGCCTCTAGGAAACATAAATGACTGTCAAAACAGAATGACAGCTATACAAACTTTAATCTAACAAACTAGCTAACAGAATGTCTAACTGGCTGTGTATGCTTAACACAATGCATCACACTGACAATCATCTTTCGGGAAAGTACCAGAATCCCCAAATCAGGATTCTGAGGTCAAACCAGAAAATTTTAAATCACTTCAGAATTCCTTTCAAAGCCCTAAAAATCCAAACTTTTTTGTCAAACTGTTGTTCCTTATTCCAAAGCTAAAGAACCCAATTTAGTTCATTTTTTGTTCTCTTTACAAAAAACACACAAATGATAGAAAATGTGTATGTTCTGCAACCCATAGAAAAGAAATGAAGCCAGTGAGTTGAAGAAATGGTAGTTTTTCCAACTAAAAAACACACAACACCAGAATTGTAGAAGAAATGGATTGGTTTTCACTACCCTGTTTTTTGAAAGATAAAAAGATGAGAGTTGGGTTTTCAAGAGATGGATGTACCAAAGATTCAGAGAGTTGGTGAAAGTAAGAGAGGGAATCAAATGGCAGTTTGGTGATTACAATTTGAGAAGAGGAAGATGACGACGAAGACGAAGAAGAGGAGGAGGTCGTGGTGGTGGCAGAAAGGGGAAATGGGAAAGGTGATTGTGATTAGGGAGGGAAAGGGATTTGGATACGAGGGGAATTATGTAATATGGCAAGGGTATTTGCGAAGACCCAAAAAATGACACATTTATAGACATTTCATTGTTCATGCTATAATGAACCTCAATTGTAGTTATAAAATTAGACAAGTATATTAGCCATGTCACACGCTTTTCACGTAGTATTTAAGTCAAAATAGGAAAAACAAAAAGTTAGATGCAAGGGCCTATTTATAATTTATAGACAAGTGGAGGGCTTCAAATAAATTATGTTAGCGGCTTAGGTACAATTAATGAATATTGAAATGGACTGGATTTGTTATAAATAATCGAAATTTGGATAAGTAAAAAAATATAGGAGTGTTTTTGTTTAAAGACGCAAACACCCTTTGTCATTTTTACCACATTTTGATTTTTCTTTGCAAATATTATAAGGTTGGAAGGGCATTGTCAAAACCCAAAAATTAGGTTGAAGACAAAAGTGTAATAGTATTTTTAATTAAAAGACACAAATACCCTTGATACTCTTCATTGGTAAGTTGGTTTCATTTGTAATTAGTAAGAATAGATGAGAGCATTTTGGGAAGTTCAAAATAGGTGAGCATGTGTTGTAATAGTTGAAATTATTATTCTTGATGATACATCAAACCGCCCTCTGATAAGCACCGTACACGTGTCATGATAATCTCGTCAACAGAACAAAGCAGGCATGATTGCATGCTCAATCCAGCAAGGCTCAGACAACATTAAGCACACTATTGGCAGATTCTCAAATGTTGGCCCCGAATTGTAGCGCCTTAATAAGCCCATGCGTCACGCAGTCAAGCCCAATACTCGTAAGCCTTGATAAGGCAAATAAATGGGGGATCGACCCAAGACAGGCAGACCAGCAATACATCGGTTTTGACTAGGAAACAAATACTAGAGTATAAGTCAAGGAACACAAGTCATGTAGGAAAACTACCCAACATGGACAGCTCCCTAACAGGAAAGGATCTCCAACAACATCTATTTCTATAAACTACGTCACCAAAGGCCTAGCCGAACAAGGACTCTCACGCTATCAAAGCAAGATAAGGTCGATGAACTAAGGTACGCTACAAGACCCAATTTACAACTTTAAGCATCTCCTTAGCTTTATCTAACTTAAGCATCGGAGTGCTATCGGCCGCCACATGGTGGCCTATGACTCATGTGTGCTACTTGTGCAGTTCTAGGTAAAGGCAAGGAAGGAGAGCAGGAATCGACTACATCAGTTTGGCGTCGTCCGTGGGGAACGACAGAGTTCCTCAAAAGAAACATTAGTACCACCTTTCCCATAAAATCATAAAGATGGTGACAACAAGGTCTCGCAACAATGGAGATGTTGCGGAACCTTGAATGCTCGAACCAGCAGAGCGCTGCTCGCTCCAGTGCCACCACCACCGCGGGAGGAACCTTCTCAGACCCCCGTGCAGGTGGCAGCCACTACAGACCCAAGGGTGGATCTACCGTCAACTCAGATGCAACAAATCGCAGAAGCACTAGAGGCATTCAAACAACATAATCATCCACCCACAGAAGGAGACCGAGAGCAGCGAAGAGCGCAATCCCCAATGAGCTCTTACGGTCCCTCTATTCATGGATCATATCATGGTCGCACCGTTGCCGAAGAAGTACACACCATTTAAGCGTGAGTTTTACGACGGGAAAGGAAACCCGTCCGATCACTTGCGCCACTTCCAGCACGTTATGGCACTTAAGGAAGGGTTTGATGCGATAATGTGTTGATCATTCCCTGCCAGCCTGAAAATGCCACCATTGACCTGGTTCCACAGCCTCCCTCCGAAATCTATCGATTCATTCCAGATTATAGTGACCCTAAAGCAAAAATAGAATGAGACGTTGAGGGAGTACGTCACTCATTTCAACGATGAGTTGACCATCACTGATGGTTATAGTGATGACACCGTCATCACAGCTTTCACTTCGGGTCATAGAAGAGGCAAGTTCTACGACTTTCTTACTCTAGACCCCCAACCAATATGGCAAACCTGCTTAGGGATGCCCAGAGATATATCACTCTAGACGAGATGCTAGCTGCCAAGAAGGAAGTAGAATCAGAGAAGAAATCCTCTGTCCCTATGGACAAGAAATAGGAGAAAAAGAAATAGGACGACGACGGGAACAAGAGGGAGCGCACTGACAACAAGACCGACTCGAGCTGCACAAGGCAGAACAAGGCATCTAATTATGTCGAGTCCAAATCTGTCACCCCTCTCAACATCAATCAATCCGATATCCTTGATTCCATCAAGGATTGGGAAGAGATGAAATAGCTGCCTGAGCAGCGAGGAGACCCTGCTCGGCGCGACAACAACAAATATTGTGCCTACCACAAGGAAGGCGGACACGATACTGGGGATTGCAGAAACCTCATAGGAGAAGTCGAGTACTGGATCAGGAAAGGCAAGCTCACAAAGTTCCTAGGCTCAGACAAGAGGCAAGGCCAGGTAAAGGAAAGAGCAGACATTGTCAAGGAGATTGAAAAAGAAGCTTCTAACATCATTTATGTCCTCCACAGAGTCGGTCTCGAGGGGGAGCAATCTAACAGGTCCCGTAAGAGGACGCCAACCTAGATGTAGACACCATCTCAGTGCGAGGATCGATAGGTGCATCATACACGGGTTCACAACCGGATCCCACCACTGACGTTTATGGAAAGGGATCTCCAAGGGGTACATTCTCCTTACAATGCGTTCTGGTCATCTCCATCCTCATCGCCAAGTGGGAGGTAAAGAGAGCCTTGGTGGACACAGGAAACTAACTCAATGTTCGGTTTCTCAGCGCATTCTACAACATGCAACTACAGGAAAAAGACTTAACCCCCGCCACCCACCCCATGGTCGGATTCGGTGGAAATTAGTGATTCCTCATCAGGAAGATCAATCTAATGGTGGAAGTGGGAGAGCAACAATTGCGGAGGTACCTTGTCCAAGAATTTATGGTGGTTGACGCTCTGTCCACCTACAACATTATTCTAGGAAGGTCGTGGCTTCATCACATGAAGATAGCAGTTTCCACTCTGCACCAATGCATAAAGCATACAGCCAACCAGGCCCAAGGAACTATTCGAGGAGATCAACTTGCAGCAAGAGAATGCCATTATGCAGCCCTGAAACAACTGAATTGTTGCCAATTGCAGCTCGGGCCCGCGGAACAAGCATGTCAAGCATCGAGCCTAGACAAAAAAGAAGAATCACTCTGCAAAGGCGGAGGAGCCTTGACAACTAGAGTTCAGTCATGCGAAAAGCCAGAATTCAGAGCTAGCAGCGCAATCCAGACCAATAAAGAGCTAAGTAACGTTACTTCAGCAAATGGGTACCTGCTCTAAGAACTGATAATCAGCAAGGAACTGTCCGCCAGCACGAAGTCCACTATTCAGTAACTTTGCTAGCTTTGGAAAAACAAGACACTTCGCTAGAGGGACTATGCAATCCAAGCCAAGACCATATGAGCCTTCTTCACAGACAAATTAGCTTAGTCCTTTATCAGAATTAAATTATTTTGTTGCTTTAATTTCATTTTTTGTTTTATGTTTTTCATTTCAGTTTAGAAGAATTGTTTGTAACAAACACATTTCAGAAATAAAACGGATTTTATTGATTGCAATGAAAGTTATTACAAAGTTTGCCGACCAACTAGTACAAAAGTTTATACATTACAAGTACCTAAGTCTGACGCAAATATCTATCTGCTGAAACAAGCGTAAAGATTTTGCTCTGCCAATCTGTCTCCAGGAGATAAGGTGGTGAAAGTAGAGTGTCTTAAAAAAAAGTCGAAAGAGGGCGCTCAATTCATTGCTCTGCCGAATCACCCCACAGGATGATTTGAAGGTAGCAACACGAACTAGAACAGAAGAAGGCAAAGGAGGATGATCATCAAGAGGGGAGCGTCTAGGGTGCTGCTATGTCAACGTCCTTGGAAAGAATGTCGCATTCATCAGAGCTCCACTCCGCCAACCTGCCTCCCAGCTGTAATGTCACACATGAAGTCTAGTAGATATAGTGGGAACGAGCGTCGTAAAACTAGCTGCGGGCATAATTTCCTAGACTAGGTGGCACGAGAGGCTTTGGAGCACCGGAAGATGGACGGACCTGACCTGAGGGGGGAGTTTGTAACTCTTATACGCAATGTAAGAAGATATTACAAGATCACATGGGATCGTTCGGATGCCCTATCAGATTAGGTAGCACCGTATAATAGCAAGTCTTATCGATGCAAATGTCAGAACATTCGAAAACTCCAATGAAAGAGATCTTCATTCACCCTTTGGAAAACCCAAAACATATTTTCTGGTAAGATGCATTTGATTAACATGTTCTACTATTCTCATTGCAGTGCATGAACACAAAACGAGTAGCCTATATATAGGCATGATGGTTTATGAAGCGGCGTCTGCCAATAGTTACTTTAGGATTAAAAATCATACGGGAAATTGGGAACAACGATTCCAATTGAAACTGCACAAGTCTACATACTTCGAGTTAATGGCCCCGCACGATACCCCATTAACTGGGGGGAGTAACTGATACTGAACTGTCTCGCATTATGCGTCATACCTTGGCACGCTGATCTACAAATATTTTTTCCTAATTGGGCCCCTCAATTAATGGGCCCAAGCTTATGCCCTGCCAGATGCGGCCCAACACATGAAAAGGCACAAACAGTAAGGGCTTTGAGCGCCCATGGAATAGGGAGCATGCCTAGAGAGTATTATCAGTAAATCCAAGGCATCAGCCCTATTGTTATTCCACTGTTGTTCATTAAAGCTGGTCAATCTATTATTAGTCCAATCAATCGATCCGACTCTGGAATCAGACCGTTAGGCGAACTAAGTAAGCCAAACTTACACGCCCAAAATCTTATTCTAACCATAACCTAGTCAATTTCGACTGATCACAATAGCTTCTAGACCACTCTAACACCTAGCGCACCAAAAGTGGTGACAATGGGTTAGAAAGTGGGAGCTTAGTCAGCATTTTTAACACCTAGCCGCGATGGCTTGCTAGGGACCATTGTTGAACTGCAGATAATGGTCGACGAACCTAACCAAAGCTTAGTCGGTTTCGACCTATGACGATAGCTTTAGGTACGCTCTAACACCCAGTCCGTTAAACGGGTGTCAACGATTTAGCGAGTGGCAATTTAATCAGCGTTTTGATGCTTGATTGAGATGGCTTGCCTGGGATCGTTGTCCAAACATGGGCAATAGTGATCGAACTTGACCAAAGCATAGTCGGTGACGACCGACACCAATGGCTTTTGGTCTGCTCGAAGCCTAGTCCGCCAATAACAGGTTCCGACGGTTTAGAAAGTGTGAATCTAGTCAACGCTCTCGACGTCTGATTAAGATAGCTTGCTAGGGATCACCACTCCGTGGACAGTGATCACCAAACCCCCACCAAAGCTTAGTCAGTGGTTGCTAATGACGATAGCTTCTAGTCTACCACTAGGTCATGGGTTCAAACCCAGCTTGCGGCATCTTTATGGGTTCTGGGATCCTATAAAAACCCTGCTTGCCTTTCAAAAAAAAATGACGATAGCTTCTAGTCTACTTGAAGCCTAGTTCGCTGCACGCGAATTTTGATGGCCTAGAAAGTGGGAACTTAGTCAGCGCAACGATGGCTGACCACGATGGCTTGCCAAGGATCATTGGCCAACTACAAAAAATGATCGCCGAACCCTGCCAAAATTTAGTTAAAACGACTGATGATGATAACTTCTGGCTCGCTCCAATTCCTAATCTGCCAAAAACGGATCAAGATGGGTTGGAAAGTGGGAGTCTGGTCAGTGCCCTCGACGCCTGATCAAAATGACTTGCCAGGGACCACCATGGTCGCCTCACCCGACCCTGGTTTAGTTAGTTATAATTAGCGATAACAACCTCTAGTTCAACTAAGTCTATTTCACGAATAACATGTAAAGATGAGTTGAAAGTCCGGTCAGAGCTCTGGAAGCTCGACTCAGATGACTCGCGAGGACTATTGTCCGATCATATACAACAACGCACGTGCTGGGACCACAGTCTGACTAATTCGCTTATAATAGCAACAACAACTGCTGGTTCAACATACAACCAAGCCGCCAGACAATGGGTGAATTACACTCTTCGATCTCTAAAAAGGATTTTGATCAGAATTGCACGAGCTATTGCAACACAAGCAATCAGAACTCTCACCAGCAGATCAAGCATAAAGCCTCCTAGCCTAGCAGAGCTTTTCATCTGACAATTCATGTCAAAATAAGACAAAGCATGTAAAAGCTAGCAGAAAAGCAAAGGAAAAACGAACATGTACAGAGTATTATTCAGCTGCAAGCCAAAAAGAAAATACAAAGTTCACTCCTGATCAGGAGGAGAGACAAATACAACAGAATCGGACTTAGCAGAGAAAGAGGCAGGATACACATCTGTACGTGTTGCCTCTCGATCACCCTCATCAGGGTTGCCTTATTCTTCGAACGAATCAGAGGCCACTCCAAACTCTGCATATGCAATCTCTTTATAATAGGAGAGATCCCAGTCTGGATGCTCCTTCTTCATCAGATGCAACAGCTCCAACCTTCCATGCATGACTCTGCTGAACTCAAACGTGCCTTGGGCCTTAAGAAGTTTCTCCTCGCATACCCTTGATTCAGCAAACTCTTGTTCAAACAGCTCCAGTTTGCCCGATAGCATGTCAGTCTTGGACTGCTCGGCCACCAGCTTATCATTCACAGTACTTAGCTCATTCTTCAGTGGTCTGGATACTCTTGGCATTAAAATCAATGTCAGCCTCTAACTGCCGACATCGGACAATTCATTCAGACTCTTTCTTGTCCCTTTCAGTGTGTAGAGCCTGCAGTTCATCCCACACTCTAGCAACAGTCTCACGGGCAAGCTGCAAGTCACGACGGACAAGGTTCAATTCGTTTTCAAACTGATCTCTTTTGGACATGGCCCCCACCAGGTCGGACTCAAGCATTTTCAAGCGAACCTTCTGAGCTTTCGATCTTGTGCACCAAGACTCCGTTCCAGTATCTGAGAAAGCTTCAAGTTGCTTCCTCTACAACTCAATCTCGTAGAGAGCGTCATAGTATGACTTCTGCAAGTTTGCAAAGCTCACTTCATAGTGTACACTCTCTCACAAGCAGCCTCAACTTCAGTTCCAGCTACAACCACTTTATTCAGGTATGACATCCCTGCCACGAGATGTTTATGCCCTTTATCCATATGCTCTCCCAGCGTCTCTCTTCCAGAGCACAATTCGCCAGCCAGTCATTACACTTGCTAATATAAGCGTAAGAAATGTCAAGTTTGGTTGTTCATCCTTACTACATCTAAAGCAAACAAACTTATTCGTGCATCCGGATTGAGATCCTTCGATACCATAATCACCCCAGCACCGCCCTTGATTGTCTTCATTATGTCAGGGCCCTCGTTTACAGCTTTCCCTTTGCCCATAACAATCGGTTCTCTTTCACATGTCGATTCAGCATCAGTTGACGAGGAAGAGGGAAGAGAGTTATTCCTTGGACCCGTCGTCAATTCAATGCGGGGACGGGGACGGGGACGGGGACAGGAACGAGATGGAGGACAGTAAGGGCGACGCGGAGGAGACCCTTCACCATGAGGTCGATGATCGGACAACTCTTTAACAAGTTCATGATCCAGAGAAGGGAAGAGCTCAAAGTTTTTTATTGAAAAGGGATGACCAAACGAAGCTTCCACGCCTGCCTGCATAAGCATTTTGTTCAGAACCTCTGCCTGCTCTGTACTCAGTTTTGTTACATCCTCCACGCCCACCATTTGCAAGTACTCCCTCTCCAAATTAGGAAGGGAGATAGGGGCCTTGGCCTATGCATCGCACCCCTCGGAAACAACAGTCTCATCAGGCACTAGCCCGATAGCATCACATCCCTCGGTTGAAGCCAGGCGTCTGTGGGCAGGTCTAGACAAAACATGAGGCCTCTTAAGACGAGCGGGAGAAGGAAACAACTCATCTATTTCTGCCCTCCTTGAAGGGCTTGGAACCTTCATCTTTGGAAGTCACCTCTTCCTCGAAGCAGACACACCTTCGAGTTTTGGCTTATTTACCCTAAAAAGAGTAGGAGCCACATGCCAATGAGCCCACAGTCCGCCGCTCTAGACATTAGAAGATTCAATGACATCTTCTGTCCGCGGATGAGACATGTCGCGAAACTCATCTAGAGTTGCTTTATCCTCAGCAGAAAGTGATAAAGTTGGGAATTTCCCTACGAAAAGCGCAAATGTCAATCTGATATGCAGTTAACACAAGTAAGACCAGAAAAAAGTTGAACTTACTCAGTTGTCTAAATTCCTGCTCGACCAGACAACCAGCGAGCTCAAAATACGTAGAGTTACAAGAGCCATGTAATAAAACTTCTGTCAGGATTTAAAATCATCAGGCAAGTTGCCGAAGCAGTCCGGCGATGTCAGCACACACACAGCGTGCTTATTTATCCTAAGGGAAGTAAGCAGTTGGATCGCCCTCGAAGATACTAGGTCACCAGCATCCTTAGCCATAGTCAGAATGGCAATCACAATCCTATACCCGTTCGGCACTAATTGTGTGGGTGCTATACCGAGGTACGCTAGGAACTCCCAAATAACCTTGATAACAAGAAAGCGGACACCCGATTGAAGCATACCTCTGTGAAGACAGATAAACCCCTCAAGAGGGAACAATGGTGTCAGATCGGCACTCAGAGTGCAGAGCACTAGATCATCTAGAATCCCGTATTTTTACAAAGGATTCCCATATCCGATTCGGAAGGCAATCTCTCCTCAAAAAACTTGCGGCCCTTAGCGAACAATTCATCGAAAAGCTGATTTTGGCCCGCCGTGAAAGATGGTACAAGTTTTTGAATACGAAGGTAAGCAAAGTCAAAAGCATAGAATGTGGTACGATAAAACATAATCTCTGATATCGAATAAGTAAAGAAGCTACACTCCACAAAAAGGAAATTTATATAGAAAACAAAACTCTCGCCTTTCTTTTTTTTGAGTTGACACACGCCCAATTAATGAAACTTGCCACTTAGGGAAACAACGCAGACTCAACCATCATGACTACAAAGTTGCTTCATGAAATGACCTGGTGGACCAATTAGATGGCCCACCAACTCAGGGGGGTAGCTAATGATACATCAAACCGCTTTCTAATCAGCATCGTACATGTGTCATAATAATCTTGTCAACAGAACAAATCATACCCGATTGCATGCTCAATCTAGCGAGGCCCAGACAAGATTAAGCCCATTATTGGTAGATTCCAGAACGTTGGACTCAAATTGTAGCGCCTAATAAGCCCATGTGTCACGCGATCAAGACCAATACTCGTAAGCCCTGATAAGCAAGAGTAAGCCCTGATAAGGCAAGTATATGGGGGATCGACCCAAGACAGGCAGACTAGCAATACATCGGTTCCAACTATGAAACTAATACTAGAGTATAAGTCGAGCAAGGAAATTTCCTTGCATGGACAACACTCAAAAAGGGAAACTTCTCCCGCGGATCTAGGAGCACATGTCATGTAGGGAAACTATCCCACATGAACAGGTCCCTAACAAGAAATGATCTACAGCAAGATCTCTTTCCTTAAACTATGCCACCAAAGGCCTAGCCGAACAAGGACTTTCACACTATAAAGGAGATAAGGTCGAAGAACTAAGGTATGCTACAAGACCCAATTTACAACTTTAAGCCTCTCCTAAGCCTTATCTAACTTATGCATCGGAGTGTCATCGGCTGCCACATGGTGGTCTTTGGCTCACGTGTGCTACTTGTGCATGTCTAGGTAAAGGCGAGGAAGGAGAACAAAAATAAACTACATCAATTATTATTATTATTATTATTATTATTATTATTATTATTATTATTATTATTATTATTATTATTATTATTATTATTATTATTATTACGACTATTAATTAAATGAGGGTTTGTAAGTAACAAATTGAATGTCATGATTGAGCCAGACCTTGAATTGGGTTTTGGTTGTTCAAATTGAGCCCTTTGGTGCCATCAAAGTCACAAACAAGTTAATAACATCTTAACACCCAATCTGCTTGTAGTAGTCACATTGATGAGCTGCCTAAAACATAAATTTGTGAAGGAATGATGTTCAGATGGCTCTCTTCTCAAGCATGATGAGGGGGAACTCAATTTGGGAACTTTCTTCTTTCCAACAGAGCACGTGACCACTGTATATGATAGTCTCTTCATCAAACTCCCTATGTAAATTCCCCTTTCAAAAGCCATACTTATCTCCTCCTCCACCACCCATTAAACACCCGCTCACTCTGCACAATTTCTTCAAACACTCTCCAAAACTCCTCCCTCAAAATTTCTTCAAACACTATCTCTCTCAAACTCTCAAAATGTGATCAAACATCCCAAAAAACAAAATGGGAAAAACTAGAATAAGAGAAGCTGATGGGGTTGGCAGATCTCAAACAATCCCTTCTTCCTCATCTCATTCGTCATCCTCTTAGTCTGACTTTGTTATAAGAGAAAAACCCATTAGGAGATCAAAACAAAGAGTTTTTAGATTTGATGTGGGTTTGTGACACTTTTGAAGAAGAAGAGGCGTAGAAGAACTTTTGTATTATTTATTCCAGGATGGATTAGGGTTTTTGAAATAAGGGCGAGGGCATTTTCAAGAAATTGAAATATTGACACACTTATGCAAACATTGTTTCTGCTAGGAGTGGGCATTTAAGACTGAAAACCCAGACCGAACCGACAACCGGACCGATCGGGTCGGTTCGGATCGATTTTTTTATTTATTATTAAATTTTCGATTTTAAAGCACGGCCCGATGTTTCTGGTCCGGGCCTCGGTTACCCTTTCTGAAACCCGTCGGGTAACCGGCCCAGCCCGAGTATGAATAAATATTAAATACTTAAATAGAACCCTCTAAACAATTTGGGCTATAGCAGCAGTTTGGGCTTTATATAATTTCTAAACAGTTTGGGCTTTATCTAATTTCTAAACAGTTTTCTTAGAACCTCTGATTCAGTCCCTTGCTTTGAACTTAGAAAAACAATCAAAACCCTAGTTTTTGATCTTCAAATGTGGCAGTTCTTGCTGGCTGCAGCGGTTGCAGGATCTGGGTTGTTAGCTAAGCATCTCTTCAACCATGGAGGTCGTAAGGGTTCTCTTAGATTTGAAGAAGAACAAGAGGTACCTATTCATTCTGCGAATCCTGATGGTCGGATTGGTTATTTTAAGGGTACACAATTAAAGAATTTGGAGATTGAAGAAGAGGGTATCTTTAGATTTTCGAGTTTGGGTGGGAGTGATAGGATTGGGGGTTCGAAGAGTTCTTTGAAGAATAAGAAGAATAAGGCAAGACTAAAGGGATATGGAGATGGTGGGGTTAGTGACATTGAGCAGAAATTGGGGGTGTTATATCTTGAGAAGATGGTGGTGAAAGACGAGAGAAATAAGGGAAGAAGGTTTTGTGTTGGCTTGAAGAGGAGGAAGACTGGCAAGAGTGCGTTAGTGAAATGTGGTAAAATTTTGTTTCAAAATTCATGCTGGATTACCTTCTTGATCTTGATTCTTCTTGTTGTAGTATAATTCTGGAAATAACGTTAGTCTGATCTGTTTAATTGGTGAATGAAAAATCAATGTTTGTTGTCTGAGAGCTATTGAGGGTTGTTGCCTTGATGGACTGAGACCGGCCCGAAATTCGGTTAACAAAGCCTCGGTTAATCGGCCCAACTTGATCCGATCTCGGGCCTCAGAATTGCGGGTTTAAAAATATTGGGCCGATTTTCGGTTTTTAATTTTCAGGCCGGTTACTCGGACCTGCCCAACCCTAGTTTCTGCGATAGTGGAACTAAATTCTCGTTATAAAAGTAAGTATATAGATAGATTTGGGGATGGATTAGGGTTTTCGAAATATGGATGAGGACATTTTTGGAAAACTGAAAAATTGACACACTAATGTAGACATTGTTCCTGTTATAGTAAAACTGAATTCTTGTTATCGTTGTACATACGCATATATTTAGTATTGATCTAAATTTCAAGACAATAGTTAGAAAAATTATGTGTCGATTTTGCTAGTATTAAAAAATATAATTTAAGTTTTACTAAAAAAAAAATTGTGCACTATAGTCTAATTTGCTTCTTTTTTTTATTTCTCCAATGGTATTCATAAGCCATGGCCCAAATGGAACTTAATGAAACCCAATCCATGAATTCAAGCTCAATATCAAATTATGTGAACTTTATTAAAAAAAAAAAAAAAAGTGACACTTTCCTTGAGGCTGACTTAGCTTTTCCTATCATTCTTTTAATTTTAAACATAACCCATTCAAAAACAAGGGGAATTCTAATTGGCGAAGAAACGGGTGAGGGGATGGAGGGTTCCACCCCCCTCCCTCGCCCGTTTCCTCGCCGGTTAGACAAGCCCCAAAAACAAATAGGCAGCCTGGTCTTGGGGCTGGAATGACGTGGAACACACACTCCACAACTAATCAGGACGGATGATGTGGATTTTTCTACTTAAAAAAACCAGTCTCTATTTTTACTTTATTAAATCAATCCCTTTTCTCTTCATTTCTTCTTTATTGTTCAATATAATGTGTAGACGCTCAAACCTCTCTGCTTAGAAGAAGATGGCTTCTCCTTACCATGAACAACGAAACCCAAACCTTCTTTATACGCTTTGTACTGTCAAATTGACAACTTGGGGGAAGAAGAAGGATAGATGGGTTAGTAGTAGAGAGTGAAGAAGATAGTTAAAATATTAATGGAATAATAACTTCATCAACAACAACCTCATCTTCTCTTCATTTAATACCCCTCTTGGTAGAGCAAGACTTGTTTTGGGAGGATGAAGAGCTTATCACTCTTTTCTCTAAAGAATATGAAGCATATCAAATGATAAGGAAGAATAACTTCGAATTCGACTCGAATTTGTTGATGGCTCAACAAGGGGCTATTGAGGGTGAATGCACACTATGGCTTCTCACCTCTCACTGTTGTTCTATGCTTCAATTATCTTGATATGTTCATTTTAAGTCTTAGTTTTCAGAGAGAAAAGCCATGGATGACTCAACTTGGTGTAGTTGCTTGTCTATCTTTAGCTTCTAAGGTTGAAGAAACCCAAGTGCCTCTTTTATTAGATCTGCAAGTAAGTTGGCTCATTGGGTATCTTAAAAACATGTTATTTCTTTAAAAAAATGTTTCTTCTTTGAGCTTTGCTAGGGGTCGAGGGAGGAAGCGAGGGAAAGGGGCGAGGGATGGGTGGTAACCACCCATCTGCCTCGAGATGAGCGCATCGAATTCGAGATGCGCGACCCTCGCCCCTTTCCCTCGTTCCCTCCCTCGACCCCTAGAATTTTCCGTTCATGTTTAGAGCATTGACATGGTTTTGGTGTTCAGGTGGAGGAAACAAAGTATGTGTTCGAAGTGAAGAAGATCCAACGAATGGAGCTTTTGGTGATCTCTACACTCCATTGGAAGATGAACCCAGTTACACCACTTTCATTTCTTGATCATATCGTGAGGAGGCTTGGATTGAAGACTAATCTTCATTGGGAGTTCTTGAGGATGTGTGAATGTCTTCTCTATATGAAAGAAGAAATGAAGAGAAATAGGGAGTTCCTTGATTTAACAAAGTAAAAACAGGGACTACTTCTTAAGTAGAAAAATCAACATCATCCGTCCTTGTTAGTTGGGGAGTGTGTTCCACATCACTCCAAGCCCCGAGCCCCAAGCCCCAAGACCAAGCTGCCTAGAATTGTCCATTAAAAAAAAATCAGTTTGTGCCCTTAAATAAATCGAAATGTGGAAAGCAATGGAGTCATTCTAATCGAGGAAAGTTGATGGAAAAGTCAACAATAACAACTAATGAAAATTATAATTTACCTCCCTCCGGTCATTAGTAAGACCTGTGCGGGGGTGTTCACACATACATGATGATTTCACAGCTACAGGGAAATCCCATTTTCGTTAGGGATAGAGATAAATCGGATATGCAAATCAGAGTCACTGTTGCAAGAAAATTTGGGTATTGTGGGAATATTAAATATTTCACTTGCACTCCGATGAAAGCAGAGAAAAAATGGATGAAATTATTTGGTCCCGCGCGTCAAAGAAGCCTTATTATTAGGGTTTTTCTTTTTTTTTCTTGCTCTTGTGGTGGGAAAATATTCAAATTTCAAGGTTAGCTCATTGACAATTTAGGTTGATTATCTCTTTTGTTCGGATCTCCGTCAGTAGTTTCAGATGAATGAATGGATTGTATCTCTCTATGTTTGAAATGTGCACTCAAGGGAGAGAGATTGGCTGCTATTTATTTGCGTCAAAATTGATTGATAATTTACTTTCTGTTTTGTGATGTTGTTGTCGGTGGTTGGGGTATCTAATGATGTTGTTTAGGGTTCATTTCTGAATTCAAGAGAAGACTATTAACAGATTAGATTAGGGGTTCTCTAACCTTTCCCGGGAACCGATGACTACTCATAGTTGTTACCTTGACACCAAAAAAGAGTTCTACCAAATGCTTAAAGTTGTACGATAGTCAGGATGGTAACAAAGGGTTGGAGTGTATCAAATAAGTCATTCTTTCCAACTTATTTAATTTTTTTGCAGGGAGAAAATTTAGTGGATTTTAGGGGTTTGAGAAGAAGTTTACTCCCCATTAACTGATTTTATTTCTTCTTGCTTTAGAGAAAAAAAGTGTTCCATTGTTCGGTAACAGGTCATCTGTAAATGTTAACATCAACTTGCAAATTTTTTGCTCAAAGTATGCACAGTTTCAGAACTTTTTGTTGAAAATTTTCATGTAAATAAAAGTTATGGATAGTGACTAATTAGGCTTACTTACTTTCAACTGATGTTTTCTGTTTTACATTGACGACGCATTGATTTTCTCATTGGTTTTTTTTTATGTGACTATTATCAAGACTGAGCGACCGAAGGGAGAGAAGTCGTCTCCTAGGTGACACCCATCCCACTACCCGTATGTTCGTCCGGATTTGATCGAAATCAAAATCATAACCCCATCTCCATCTCCAACCTCCTCCACTCTCCTCCTTCGACAATCTCCTCCCTTCTCTCCCTCCCTCTCCATTAAATTGTTAGGGTTTACAGACTCAATCAAACTTAAGTCGACTCAGAACTTTCATTCAATTGAAGAATGAATTCAGAGCTTCAATCTGCTCAAAGATTCATTCCCATCTTTGATTCGTTCAATTGAAGGACTTCAATCAATTTGGAGCTTCAATTGACTTAGATTCATTCAATTGATTCAAAATTTCTATCGAGTCAGTCCACGAATCAATCTACGGAGGTATGATTTCGTTGAGAAATCTAAGAAATTGTTCTTTTTGTTTTTAAAAAACAAATTGTTTTTTGTTAGAAATGTCTATGATTTTGAAGGATATATTTTCATATTGTAGCTATTAGAGTGTGTTTCCATTGACTGCACTTGTAATCGAGAAATACATTCATGAGCGAGTAATTGAACTTCAAATTAGATATTGATCCCCCCATTTTTCTTTTCAGTATGCGATTATACTTCTGTGATTGATCGACACAAAGGGTTGGTGTAGTCGCATGTTCCTTATGTTTTACATTTAGATTGAACAGTAATAATGATGATTGAGGTTCATGGAAAAATATTGAGTTAGTAGTTATCTACAGTTTTATTTGAAGTTTGCAATAAGTTTGTGTTTTGGATGTTGAAGGATTATCCGTGTTTTTGCTTGATTAATAATGTAGTATTATTTGTTCAACTTTTTTAACTCGAACGAGTAGTGAAGGTGTTATTGTTTACATAAATGTAGTATTATTTGTTAAAAAAATTTAACTTAAGTTGATTTTTTGTTGAACAAAACATTTGATTTCAATTTTTTCTTTGTATTTTTATTCTCATTTCATCATATTCTTCACTCTTTGGAAAAACCGATCAAGATGTCTTCCTATTTACATGATAATTGTTATTCGTAGTTAAAATTGGTAATGTGTGGTGCTTCCGGTGCTGCAGGTGTTACCGATCATTTGTATTGTGATCCCATTCCAAAATTTCCATCATCTCTGCCTTTTCCTTTTTACCCCCTTCCATTCTCTCTTCACTAGAATCCAGTTCTCCTCTCCCATTGTCTCCCTTTATTGCATTTTATCTCTTCCTTCATTGTGAAGAAACACCATCTCCCCTCCTCGCTCATCTTCATATACTCTCCTTCCTTCAACACTTGGTCAATTGCATGAAAACAATCTTTAATCGTCCTCCCTTCACCAACCCTTTCATTGGCTCTTTGTTCTCACTCTCTCATCTCGCTCAGTCTTCATCTCGCTCGACCTTCACCTCTACGCGGTATACTAATGTATATGTATTTTATCTTTTTCCTTGTATTTTCACTTAATCCATAATAATTAGTTTCAATCTTCATAATGATGAAATGATTTACTTTGATCAATTTTTGCAAATGCAATTTTTTTTTGTTTGCCTATTCACATTCATCTTCATGCTATTTTGGTGCTTATAACATGTGTAAACATCGCAATTGTGTACATTTTATGAATGATAACGAGGTTCATCTTGACACTATAGCTCCATTTTCAAACTTCGTATTATGCGAAAGTTTATTTTTTGTATGCCCAAATTAGTTTTTTGAATTTTTAGTTTACAGAAGTCCTTAGCTATATCTTGAATTTCCATTTGCTCGGACTTAATTTTCATTAAAAGATTCAATAGGAAAGACGTTTAACCCAAAAGAGAAAAATTAAAGCAAGTGAGGCAAGAGCTCACATTTTACATTGAGGAGAGATGAAATGGAACAGTTCGGGAGACGCAGGGACAACTGGACAATTTGAAATACTTTTGACGTGGTTATAAGAACAACATTGTTTTTTGTTTGATAGAACGTCGGAACCGGATAACATAATAGAATCATCATATTGTGATTGAGTGAACAAATTGGAATTGAATATTCATTTCAATGGAAGGAGTATGACAGAACTCATAAGTTGACCAACCATGAATTTTGGGGATAAATTTTCTTGGGTCTCTTTCCATTTTTTATTGTAATCTTTTTTGCCACTACTCTAGATTGTATATTTGTATAAAAATTTTGGTTCAAAGTAGTTTATCCGCACTGTCTAGCCTTGGCTTTTTTTTATTATTTATTATTTTTTATTTTTTATTTTTTATTTTTTATTTTTTATTTTTTATTTTTTATTTTTGGTAATAGGCTGAAAGCTCACAAAGATTTCATTAATGTTTGAAAAAGAGGTGTCTAGAAGAATCAAACTATGTGAGGTTATGTTGTTGAAGGAACAAGAAGAAGATTCAATTTGAAAGCAGGACATAATGATGAGATACTCTGAGAGAGCGAAATCAGTGAAACTTAATTAGACCATAAAATGCCAATCTTGTTAATGTTAGCAAGAGATGGAGCTCTTTTTGTGATTTGACGTTTAAAATTGAGATGTTCGGTGGGATTCCCTTTGGAAGAAAACTACTATTCAATTATATCCATTTTTTTTTTTATTTTTTTTTTCGTTTCTAAAATATCTTTGTTGGAGATCACTTTTGGCCCTTTTGTCAGTACTTTTATTTCCATGTATGGTTTTTGTTTTGGATCTGCTTGTTTTTCTCGTTCTTCTGCGGGGTTGATGTTGATGGTGATGAAACTAAAAGGTGGTGTTGGTTCTTTGCTTGTTTCGAATTCTACTTTGTTCCCATCCCATCTCTTTTTGCTCATTTTTTCCTTTCAAACTTTGCAATTGTTTGTGGTTTATGAGATTTGAATTAAATTTGTGAAATTTTAGAGTTTTTTAGATACTAGAATGATTGTCATCAAAAGGTTTTTTGAGACTTGCGAGTTGCTGTGATTGTTTGATCTTTTGGTGATATGTACAGAGAGGAGCTTTGATGTAATTGCTTATGTGCTTCCTATAGCTTGGAGTTTTTTGCAATATGAGTCCTGATAGCAGCAGGAGCCCTCCAAGGGGCAGGCGCGCCCGGCACAGCGAGCGGAGATTTTACCGCGATGCACCATATAGCAGAACCAATCGCAATCACAGGTATGCTTGCGTCAGCCAACATAATGCCAAATTCTACAACTCTTTTCATATTTTATTTACATGAATCTTCTGACCCAAAAGTAAAATATATAGATGCCATTTCTAAATTGAAAATCTATAAGTTATATTAGGGGTGGGCACGGGACGGGATGGGATGAGATATACTCATCATTATCCCATCCCGTTCATACGGGATCGGGACTGGACGAGATGAGAAAAACCCCATCCCGACCTCATCCCATCCCAAACGGGTTCGGGACGGGATCAGCGTGCTGCCTGTGACTGCTGCGAAGATTATCATCATATAAGAGCGTGAAAAATAATTTTCTTATAATTAGATATAGATGTGGCATGCAAATATAAGGATAACCACTAAATCCCCTAACAATGAAGTCGAGTGAGCTGACTTTTAGAAAATGACATGATAAATGAGACCCACTAAAAGTATTGTGTCGCTGTGATGGCCTCCCAACTGATTTTACAATTTCATTACTGTGGGAAACAAAATTCATGGTTCATTGACAAAATGACATTTCATCTTTTGTTAGAAAAAAAATATAGACATATTGGTGATGCTCTAACATATTCCTAATGGTTTACCATCAATACATATATTGTAGTTAAAAAAAATTATTTTTACAGCCCGGGGCATCTCAAATTCTTGGCTCCGCCCCTGAATGTTCCCTTCTGAATATGTATTATTCAGTTGATTGTTATTTTTCATCTTCACCTGTGTATTATCAATATTTGGAAATTAAATAATTGGAGCCACTTTTATTGAGAATCCAAGCAACAGTCTGTTATCTTTCTCTTGCTTAATGAATATTTATTTCTTGAAGTAACATTTCTGTTACCACTGCAAACACCATGAGTTTCTGTCAGTCATTTATAAGTTTATATAAATAAAAATAAATAAATAAATAAAAATATTAATAATAAATATTAAAAAATTAGTTCGGGACGGGACGGGATTGGCGGGATTGAAAATTTTCATCCCATCCCATTCTAGATCGGGACGGGACGGGATCGGGATGAAATTATTCAATCCAATTAAGACCCAAAAAAATCGGGACGGGACGGGATCGAGATCACGGGATGGGATGCCCACCCCTAAGTTATATTGTCGTATGCAGCAATTAGTATAAGTGCATAACGACATATTTTGGTATTATATAGTCATTATTACTCGCTGATTTTTTCAGTTTGTAGTTATCTATTTGTTTATAATTATTACTTTTAGTAAACTAATGAGATGTACTTTCATGTTATATATATATATGTTATTCCTTTAATGGAACAATGAAAAAAATGATCTTACATCTAAATGATATTGTTCAAGTATTGACCGAGGTGATCTCTTTAGATTAATAAAGCTTTTTTCACGCTAAGCTTCTTATTATTGGACACAAATATTTCTCATACATATTACCTTTTGCGTGTACACCAAACTTGTTTATTTTTCAAGAAAGCCACTACTTGCCTTAATCCATGAATTCCCTTGCTTTTATCCAAGACACCTAACCGCCTAGATTAAATTCCCTTGCTTTTATCCATGATCCGATTGCTTCTACCGCATTCCTTCTCTCGCTCAACTTTGGAAGAGAAATGGCCCTCTCTTATCTCTAGTATTTAAGTTCGGTCTTAATGAACTTTGGAGAGACAAAGGCTTTCTCTAGGGCTTTCCCTTCAGATTCTCTCTAAAGCTTACCCTTCAGAGGATTCATTAGCTCAATCAACATCAACCACTGTTTTGAGAGGTGTCTGAAACGCACTTGAGGCACTTTGACCTTTGAGGCATACACCTCAGGATATGACGCGTGAGTCAGGCATGCTAGGCACGAGTGAGGTGTACGCCTCACTTGTCTGTCCTTTTTTTGTGGATTTTTTATGGAGATGAAATGGGTGTTTAATTCTTTATAAAATATTGGATACTTGTCAACTACTTGGTGGTGATTAACAATTTAATTACGATGAACTGATTGAGGCTTACATGTCGAGGCTTTGGCTAGTTTACTGTTCCATGTCATGCCTTAGCATAGAAACATTGGTTAAGATAGTAATTGGAAATTTGAATGATATTGAGAAGATCAGAGTTCAGATTCAGATGATTCTCATTTATTGCAGGACAGCTCTTACATTGTTGGCATCATCATGGTTTGGCTTTGTTTAAATGAATGTGACATGATCAGTTATTTTTTATGTCTGTATTATGTATGGGATTTTTCATGTCAATTTTCAATGGATCATTATTTTTTATAAAAATTGCCAGAATTTAAAGCCCTTCCATGCTCATCCTTTTTAAGATTGATTCAGTACTAGTCTGTGATCCTTATTGTCATGAATTGTCTGCTCATTCTGATTGTTAATGGAATGAATCTGCAATCTATGTGTTTCAACTGCAGTGGGCAGATGTTGAAATAGTTTTCATGAAATCATGTTCCTCTTACATATAAACTTTCATTCATAGAGTTACTGTCATTTCATTGAGTTTTGATTATTTCTGATAGAATATATGCAAATCTCTGCAAATCTGATCAAGAATATATGCAAATAGAATATCTTGGTTAGTCTTTCAATTAGTTGGTCATAATAGAATATCTTGGTTTACTTATTTTTAACATTCTTTGGCCTTGAGTTTTAACTAATGAGTTGCAATTCTAACCTGGATTGGTGTGTGCTACTTATTTACTGTAATCCCTCAAGTGGATCGTACAATTCTTTTGTCAGGCACGATAATCTCTGCAAAAACTGCAAGCGACCTGGGCATTTTGTGAGGGATTGTCCAAATGAGGCTGTTTGCAACAACTGTGGACTTCCAGGGTATGTTGAATTCCTAGGAAATGACTGGTTATGCAGAAATTTTGCAAGCATGCTACACATCAGTGCATTCTTATACTGTTGGTCTCCAGTGTCTTATTAAACTGGATTATAAATTCTTATTTATTTCCTTGACCATACAGTCAGTCTATAGTTTCTTGTGTCTAGGTGCACTCTTTTTTTTTGGTAGTATGGAGGTCATAGTCAGAGCCAATCAAGCATGACCATTGTATGAACCTAACTTCTGGATCACCCGATTAAAACTAATTATGCTATCCGAGTTTTATTTGCCAGCCATATTGCATAAGAGTGTTATCTCTGCAATGTTGCAGGGCATGTGGCACACCAATGCCCTTTTATGAAAGTGCAAGGAAAGGTTAAGCCAAGAAGTTCCACGAAATTTCATAGGAACAAAAGCATTTAATGATTTTTCAATTTATGTTCATCAAGTACATGATTTTTGTTATTGACGATTTAACTTTTTTTAACAGACATCTTGCATCCGAGTGTAATTCGAAAATTATGTGTTGGAACTGCAAGGAGTCTGGTCATATTGCGAGCGAGTGCAGCAATGATCCAACCTGCCATGTCTGTGGCAAAGCAGGGCACATAACCCGTGACTGTTCAGGATCTGATAGGCCCTATCATGATACAAGGCTTTGCAACAACTGCCACAAGCCTGGTCACTTTGCTGTTGATTGTACCAATGAGAAGGCATGCAACAACTGCCGCGAGACTGGGCACTTGGCTCGAGAGTGCCCAAATAAACCGGTCTGTAATCTCTGCAACGTTGCACGGCATGTAGCCCGTCAATGCCGCACTTGTAACCTGCCAGGGCACATTAGCCGGGACTCAGTTAAAATTGTTATCTGCATCAACTGTGGAGGGTGTGGCCACCTTGCATTTGAGTGCCCTTCTGGTCAGATGTTCGATCAATCGTTCCGTAGGTACGATTGTTCATAGCGAAGGCTAGTCCTGGAAAAATTTTTGATACTTTGGACTCCAAGCTGATTTGTTCAGGAAATAGTGCTTTCTGCCATTTGAAGTCCAAGCTATTTAAATGCCCTCGAGGATGTTTTTTTCATTTGTTGTTGCAATTATAACCTACTTTACCCGAGCCTGGATGCTTTTGATAACAATGGATTGTTTTTGCACATCTTTCCAACTAAAAATACCTGGGTATTTGGCTATGCTATATTTGCCAACTTTCATTCTAGCAAGGCACTTCTTGTTTTGGTTAATTAGAAGCTAGCTAATTGATCGCTGTTTGGGCAATTTTATCAACTGCCAAAGAACTGAAATGCTGCTGACAAACCCAAAGATGGTGAATACTGTTGTACCAGTGAACAAAAGCTTACTAAACTCCCACTATGCAGATTGTCAGACTGTCTTAGTTCCAATATACACCTCAATACAGACTGACAGGGAGGAACCACTCAAGCTTCACTATTTTGCCCACATCTACTATAGTAGAGGCCACCAGGCTATCCAAAATAGTTTTGCCGTTATTTGTGTCTTGGTTTCTCACTTCTGTCTCTTTCTCAAACATGTTAAAAATATTGTTGTTATTGCATATACCATATTATAGGGTTGTTTTCTCCCATTGATTCATTCATCATAATCTAATTTGTGGATAGTCCCTATTTGTTCATTCATCATAATCTAATTCCTCATAATGAATTTGATTGTAATTAAGGTAAACTTTGTTACCCCAAATGATAAACGCTTATTCTTTGGCACCCAAAGTGCAAATAATTCTTATATAAATTGCATACTTCTTAAAGACAATTAATCAAACCTCTTTGAGTTAATTATTTTGGAATCTAGTTTTCTTTTGAATGATTAAGTTATTTTGATAAATAAAAAAATTTGTTGTAGATTATGAGATTAAGAAAAACTTAGTCGCTGGAAAATGTAAAGACTAAGTATTCCCCAAACTGGGGGATATATAAGGATTTAGGTTTGGAGGGAAATAAATAATTAAAACTTGGTGCTCCAGGCACTAGGTTCCTTGCCAAAGCTCGAGGCCTCAAGGCACTAGGTGCTCTGTTCAATGCTCAAGGCATTTGTGCCTTTGACATCGAGCACCTAGACCATTCACGATCGTGGAGTTATGTACACTGTGAGATTTGTGTTTGGATTATGTTAGCAAATCCAACGAACTCTATTACACGACACGTGGCACAATATGTGGGATTTGTCTCGCCTATAAATACCAAACCCCAACTTGAGGTGAAACAACTTTCTTTGACAATTTTTCTCTCAGTGCTCTTTCACTTTTCTGTCAGGGCGCCTCCCATTCTGACTCCACGATCATTATGTGCCTAACTCAAACTTTCTCCTTTCCGTCACTGGTAAAAGGCTTATCCTTGCTCTAAAAAAGAGTCGAGGGCGCTTGATCATTTTCCACTACATTTTTCAAGACCTTGCCCACCTCGTACACCCGTTCTAGTGTTTGTATCTCAAATTTCATTCCAACGAACTTCACATCATATCTAGAGGAATACATTTATATATGTTCAAATTGATTTAGGATTTTAGAACTTCTTATATGTTTCATCAAAGTTTAATGATTATCCTATTAAAGAAAAGTCTGAAATATATAAGAGCCAGATTGAATTTGTGATGTGGTGGAAATTCGAAGGAAAAGGGGAATGGAGCAGCATACCATAATTTATTTTGAAGGTAATTCAGATAACTAGCATATTAACTAGAAGGGTAATCTAGTCTTTTGGGCAAAAAAACCTCAAAGTATTCGCCTCAAGAATATGCAAATATTTGTGTTCAACGACAAATTTTATATCACTTCAGTCATAGTAAGCTTCAAACATTTGTTAAATACGTAAGCTTCAAACATCTGTTAAATACATCATTAGTGTACTGTGTTAGTGAGTATGTAACTTTAACAACCCACACTTCTCAAGAACATGTGACTCCATCTTACATAATGCCTGAAACTCTGATTCTCCAACTGAGCAATTCTTCAGCACTGTATCAAATGACACCGCAGACTCTAAAAAAGGTGCACTCACTCTTAGACAACGCAGTGAAAGCCATTTCCCTTCTTCCAAACTTTGCAAGAACAATTTACCATGGATGCTCTCGGAGTGAAAGGCTATCGATGCTTGAGTCCCGTCTCAAGAAGAAGGATTATGATATTGGTTTCAATGATCTCAGTCATTTGAGTTCAAGAAAAATTTCAAAAAAATCAAAAATTCCGACGATACATTAAATATATATTATAAAATTCGAGAGTATATGAAATATGTGAAAAAATAAGATACAAGTATATGAAACTATTAAACACATTAAATGAAGCCTAAATACCTAACTATCTCTTAAATTCATGATATAATTAGCAATATAGTAAACAAATTTCACACATGCAACTATATATTTCAAGTTAATAATCACTGAAATTCCTACATATACTATATCATAAGTCTCGCATTAGTCATTTTTCATACAAACTACATATTATACAACATAAAAATTTAATCACACTATTATATAGCAAACTTTCAATACCAAAATGAGTTCCTAGCCGGTTCAAACGTAACATGATTGAGAACCGCTTGATGATGATATTGACCTCATGGGTGAAGTTTCCCAACTCAACCCACTCTACTATAAAAAAAATAGGTCAAACTTTCTCTTTGAAAATAATGTCCGAGAACTTATCTTAAGTCAACTATTGGATATTCAACAGCTACATCCTTAGAATGGAGTTCAGATAACAAACTATGAAATGCTTCTAACCCGCAACATAAGGATAGTTTCCTTTTCATGAAGAAGAGAATCTGTTACCTAACTGATTTTGGTTGATTATCTCTACTCAAGGAGACACAACCGGCTTTAGTCTCTATACTCGGCAAGCATATAAAGGCAAACTAATTCCATTCCAGGGTGAAGAATGAACACTCTACTCTATAGAATAAGGGAGATTCCCGAACCAAAGATTGGATTGGTTGGTCTACTTCACGTTCAACTCCTACCAAATGACCCATAATGGAATATTGCAGATAAATAGTAAAGTCATGCTCAAAAGCTTGCGTACATTGCCAATGATACGCCATCATCCCACCCCATTGACTCTGACTATACTCAGTGGACGATGAATCATAGCCTCTTTGTTGTTGGAAATGGACTATCATCCCTTTCCCCCCATTGACTCAGACTATTCTCAGAAGATGAACCATATCCAGCCGATCCAAAAAGACTCGTACAATCGAAGGTGGATGAAATAGAATCAACTCCTATGTCAACAAAACTATGTGAATAGGTTTTGTCAATCTCATTCTCATTGATCATCGACATATTGCATGATTTCTCGCTCTCTTAGAACGTGAACCGTAGTCTACTCATTGAGTCTCAAAGTTGTTTATATATGGTGATTCTTCGCATGTGCATACTTTGCATCACTCGTGTCTATGATTGCTTTACCACCACCATTCCCTCCATAATGACCGACATCACCATGACCCCCATCATCGTCATTCTCATTATCATCACTACCACCACCACTCCCATTATCACCATTCTCACCGCCATCACTGACTTGGACATCCTCATATATGGAATGCATTCATCCATCATCTTGAGTAGGCAATACGGGTTCACTTCTAGTGTCTGGACCTTGCATTCCCTCAACTTCCCTTATCCCACGAACAACGCAAGGATCTATATCACCCTGTGGTATATCTAACCGTGGTTCACCGAGCTCCTTTACCTATGAGTAGATTGGTTCTACGTCATCTTCAATATCTTGAAATATATAGTCAAATCAATGTCAACTGATTTTATACTTTTAATTTGAACCATCTCCATCCATGTATTTCAAACGCAACCTTATGTTGCAGTGAACAAATACAACCTTCATCAAATACTCATGATCTAGCCTATTCCTCATTTTGTTATGAATAAGGCCAAAGTGATCTAATTTCTTTCACATCGCGATGACAATGTCCTCATGGCAATAGTTTTCAAGTTGGTAGATGATTTTCCATACAAATGCTACAATTCAGCTGCTAATATTAATTTATACAATTTTATAATTGTGAAATGGGTTAACATAGTATTAAAATATATAAACTTCAACAAGAGAAAGTTAACTTAGTTGTGTAATATGCCTCATTGCTCTAGCTGCCCATAGCTTCTTTAAAGGCTTCAACTGCAAGTAAGACCGTAAAAGGTCATATTCGTATAAAATTCATATTTTAATATAACACATCCGTGAATATATGAATTGATATTCATTAGCTCTCCTCTTGCAGAATCAATGTTGGATCAATGGTACATGAAATTAATAACATCACTACAACTTCCACCGCCTCTTCAAGTATCTTATCATTTCCAAGATTATCATCGTATTCAAAATTTTGGTTAAGATAATAAGTTGTCACTGGTATAAATAATATATGGCATAAGGACGAAGATGAATAATTCAAATAATGAAGATAAATAATTCTAATACCTTATAAATAGTCAAAATTATTTTATATGAACCAACTAGATGGATAAAGTGTAATTTTTTTTCCTTTATTCAATGATTTGAAGGAATAAACCATATTGTCGACCACTATTTTTTACTAGTTCTTCACATTCATCATTACATTAAACACATAACCCCTAGTATGTTTCTTGTCACCATCCACCATTCTCAAGACTCGAATAATGAGAGTAAATATTACTACAATTTCACATAAAAGAGTTTTAAAAGCTTAGGTTTCCTACTAACCCCTTAACAAATCTTGCATTAGAAGTATTAAGTTAATCAAACTCATTCCATTCATCACTTGTAAACATTAATCAAACCCATTTCATTCATCACTTGCAAACATTTTTCTAAGTCCATTATTCCTTTCAAACAACCTCTTTAATGCAACATAATGGGTGAAAACTCGAGTAAGATCCACTCTAATATTGTCACGCACAAGAAGTCCTCATCATCGCTAGAATTCTATAGTGGTTGTAAATGTAATTAATATTTTTCTTCGCTTTTTCCATAATACTCTTAACTGGTGTCAGGTCACCAATCTCCTTAAACATCAAGTCAATACTATGACATGCACATGGAGTCCAATACAAATTGTATCCTGACTTATTCATTAATTTCACTCATGCTTTCAAAAAAAACTTCCATTATCAGTTATGATCTGTACAACATTCTCTTTACCCACATAGTCAACTATTTCCTTCATCAATACATAAATATAATTATGAATTTTCTTCTTATTTGATTCGTCTTCCAACTTTCTAAATATGGTCACCCCGTCACAATATATCATAAATTTGATAATGCTCAACCTTGTAGGACCTGTTCAACCATCACACATAATTGTGACTCCATAGTTTGATCACTTAAGCTTCAAGTGCCCAATCCACTCCTCTAACTCCACTATCTCCCTGTTAAGTAACTTGTGTCTCAACTCCCATGTAGAAGGTGGTTGTGCATGTCTATCAATGTTTTAATTCCCTACATTTTCTGTTGCATGCAGTGGAATTCTATTGAAGTAAAAATCTTTTAATTACCTTTAACATATTACTTTTCGCATTTCCCAAGGACCCCATGATATTTTTACTTACTAGATTTGGGATGATATCTATAGGAATCAACACCATGCTTCACCTTTGTACTATTTAAATGACTAAACAAACTACATGAACCACCAGAAGAACTACCAACCTTTTTTTGGATGATTGCCCATGTAAACTTGACCTGGTGCTACCCATCCTTTGGAGTTGTTCCCTTTTCCATTTTGCCGCCCGATGTTAATGTCGAGCATGGTGGATAACATCTTCCTTTTCAGATGAAGCAAAAATAATGACTTTAGGCCCTCATAATCAATTTTCTAAACTTCTCAGGTGTTTTTTTTTTTTTGTAAACTTATTTGTCATGTTTCATTCCAATACTTATTGTATCAATGTACACACTTTTTTTGGACAATTTCAACATTTTTCAATGGCTACGATTATTTGGCACCACAGGTTACCCTTATCCACACCCACACTACCCACCTAATTTTTCCTTCCCACACCATGCACTTTCTCTCCCACACCAATGTTCTCTTCCACACCACCCATAAAAGGAAAAACCTAAATCTTTCTCCCCTCCAAAATTCAAACGATCGAAAACTCCTTCTCCATTCCCAACTTCATCTTCTCTTATTCGTTTCTTAATTTTTTCTTATTTGATTAAAAGCTCCATATTCTTCGATCGAAAACCCCCTCTCTCTCTTCTTCGATCAAAGTCTCCCTATTCCAACTAAACCGTCACTCTCTCCCCCAATCTCTCATATTCCACTTCAATTCGACTCACCAAAATGGTTCATCAATCGAGCATGCGACGGTGAGTGATAGAGGAAATGGGGCTGCGATGGTGGCCATTGTGATGGCCACACCGCCGACATCCTCTCTTCCCAAAACAACATAGCACTCACTCATTCAAACATAAAAAACATGGTATTGTCCCTGACTTTTGACGCTTGATTGAGACCAATTCTCAAGCTCATCAAAACAAAAAAATGTAGTACCCTGAGTTGTCTAATGAACACAATTTGAATCACCTGAAAATGTTTTGAAATGAGCAAGTCATTCTCATTTTACTAAAGTCACTCAAATCTGTCCAGTAAAGAAAACATGGTATTGTCCATGACTTTCGACCAACCATGACACTCGATTGAGACAGATTCTCAAGCTCATCAAAAACGAAAATGTAGTACTCTGAGTTATCTAATGAACACAGTTTGAATCACTTGAAAATGTTTTGAAATGAGCAAGTTATGGTCATTTTACTACAATCACTCAAAACTGTACAGCAACGAACCCACTCGCATTAGCAGTGGGTCGAATGTTGGCCCAAAGTCAGACCCTGTTTCTTTACTAAACAGATTTGAATGACTCCGCGACTGCGAAGGTCAAGTTTTTTTGCCCTAGCAGCGACTTGTGCGAGTAGGGAACACATCCTCACACGGTCCGTCGTGAGAAAAAAATGGAAAAAGGAGAGGGTGAGAGGCGACGACCTGTACCAGAAGAAGAAATAGTGAAAGAAGAAGAATAGTGGAACTGAGAAAGAGGGAGAAGAAGAGATAATGGGAGAGCTGGGAGAGGGGAAGGATAATAAGATGTAAAGGGGAAAGAGAAGAAAAAAATGGAGAATGGGCGACAGTGGTTGTTGTGACTCTATCTCATTTATCTCTCGCCATCGTCGGTCATTTCTCACCGTCCCTCGCAGTCGATTACCCCCTTCCTCACTACCCCTTCCATAATGTTGTTGTTGCTATTGTTCTTGAGAAGAGAGGGTGCGAGAGGAAGAAGATGAATAGTAGTTTAAATGGGCGGAATAGGATACCAGGTAAAAAAAATTGAATGGATAGTGCATGTGAGGATAACCTTTGGTGTCAAATAGTAGCTGCCTTTTTCAATGTTATCCCCCGACCAAGTAATGTTTAAACATTGATTCAAGAGTGTGACTAGTGCAAGATGCGACGAAATTAGCATCTGAACTTAAAAAATGACGAATTCACAGCCATGCCAGCTACAAGTCGCACAAAACTCGCTTTACTCGTATAAAAACCAGCTTAAAACTCCTCGCTCGCTTCTTAATAAAAATTTCAACATCCCCATCTCACTGAAATCTCTGTCTCTCTCTCTGTGATCACAAACATCAAAAACCTCCAATTGTGTTCAAATGCGAGGAAAGAAGAGATTTTGAAACCAACACCACCCACAGTGACTGAGATTTGTAGAGAATTTTAGGTTTTAGAGAGCGATGTCGAAAAGTTTCAGTCCTTCTCGAAGCCCTGGAAGTGCGAGATTGCAGCTGGGAGCGGTGTCACAGAGGCTGAGATCTTCGTCTTTCAAAAAACCACCTGAACCCCTTCGAAGAGCCGTCGCCGATTGTCTCTCTCCTTCCTCTTCTACTCACCATGGAAACCCTTCTACAGTGGCTTCTGAGGCTGCCAGAACTCTTCGGGTTCGTTCAATTCTATCCCGTTTTTTCGCTCTGGGGTTTCTTAATTGCTCTAATTTGAGCTTGTTTTATGCCCCTTTTGTTTCTTCTTTACTCTGAATGTACTTTGCATGCATGTATTGCTGTTTGCTTCTTCAATTCTGTTGCTTGAGTTCTAGTTTTAGTGGAATTGGGTTTTTTGAACTTCAATTTTCGCAGAATTTGTTGTGATTTTGGAATTGGGGTTTGTTTGTTTATGCCATTTAGACATAAAAAATCAAATCTTTTTGTTTTTGCATGATTTTGATCATTATTGATTTTACTCTACTCTCGTGAAATTGGCTTGTTTAGGTTTGGTTTTACAAATCTGTATTGGACGGCGGAATCTGTCCTTGCCTTTTGTTATAAAATAAATAATTTGTTTTTGCCATTGGCCATTGCAATTGCCAAATGTTGATTTCGTTGTTGTTTACATTTTTTTTTCTCAATAGTTGGTTTTGAAATCAATTTTAGATACACAAAATTGATTTTTTGTTATTCCTGGGACTATGGTATGGATTGTGTTGAACATTGTAACTTTTACTTATGACTATTGATTTTGAATGAAGAAAACTTTGCATACACATTCTTTAATTTGTTACTCTAGTATGGTACGTACACATTAAATATTTGATCAGAAAATTATTGCAGATTCGCATTTATAGTAGTGCCGTCTATAACCATTGACTATCACATGTCCATTTTCTGCCAAAGTAATGAAGAGGTTTCTACAATTCACTTCTTTACCAATTATACTAAAGAACGGAGAGACTGTATCATTTTGTTTTAGAAAATTGAGTGTGCGTCTTGAATACATGTTTATTTACCTGTTCTAGAAAAGGTTTCTTCGATGAAGATCGTTTAACATATTTAACATGCGCCTTGAAAATGCATAATTAGACTGACCACCTGATTCTATCAGCCAAATCTTGTCACCGAGATATTGGATTTGAAAAAATTGAGTTATATTCAACACAACCACTTTTAATCAATATTTGGAAAGGCTAATTTGAAAAGTGAGGTGTTTGTGTATCTTAAGATGTAGGGCTAGCCTCAATGAGTAATCAAGGCATAAACCTCATTTTTTGTTAAAAAATAAGCGATAAAAAATTACAAAATAATGAACAAATGATCCCATACAAAAAGTGGCATGTGATTAATTATAAAAAATAACTGACCCTTGGATTTCAACTCAACCTATTGAGCTGAACTATGTATCTAACTAAATATAAACAGAAAAATTGATATAATCTGTAAAACAAAAAGTAAAACAATAACTACATGGTAACTTCACAAGTTCGCTAGCAAAAACATCAGTTACATCATAAAAGCACAAAAACATAACATAAAATGTCTTAACCAATATGTCATCAAGTTATAAAACAAAAAAATAACAAATGCATTACATGGTCTGGTGATAATAAAAACTCCGGCTTGAGCCCCATAGCTACGATAAAATTTAAGCCTTAGAGTTTAGGTAAAATAAGGAAAAGAACAAGAGGTTTATCTTGATTTGATCATTGGATATCTCACAAAAGAGGCTTATATCTCACATAGCCTCAAATCGTAAGCCTGGCTCATCCACAGAATGTGCAAGTCTCATGCCTATACTACGAGGCTTAAACCTTAATGCTAGAAGGGATTGCCTCATTTTGAGGTGAGCAGCAAGGCTTACAAGAGCCTATAAACCCCTCTCAGAACTTACCTATGGAGATCATTGCCATGTGACACTGGGGATAGCATGATAATGAGCAGAAATAACCAAAGTATTGATTATGAGAAACGCCACTCCCCAAATACCCACCCCATATTTAAATGCTATCCTGATATAAACACTGACAAGGTCATGGTTTTCAAAATCACTGTTTCTTTTCGTTATTGGTTTCTTCACATCATCTTTGCGTGGTTACATATGCCATTGTCTACTTATATGTGATATGTGCATGAGTTTTACTTGATTCATATTTTGGTGGCAGGATTACTTGGCTGCCTCTTCAACTACTGACATTGCCTACTGTGTGATTATAGAACATGCACTTGCAGAGAGGGAGCGCAGGTAATGCATACTGTTTTGGAGATAGGAATCATTTTATCATCTCAATATACTTAGACTCTGTTATTCCAGAATGTTCTTTATTGAACAGATATTTTTTTATGGATATCAAGAGAATATGGATATACTGTACCAATGACTTCCTAGAAACACTGAAGTGATATTATTAGGCTAAGACAAAGCCACTCATCCACTGAAGATCTCTTAATGATACACCTTTACCCCTGCAAATACCCGATGCTATTGAAGTCAAACTCTCCTGTTTCTTTCTTTCAAGCCAAAGAACCCACCAAATTGCATAGCTTACTAAGTGACACCTCTATCAGTAAAATATTTTTCTTCCTTCCATACACTTCAATATGACCATTAGGGATGCCATGTGATATCAGATCACAAAGGAAATGGTTTCAAAGCAAAACAAGTCTGCATCTCAAAAGCAAACCTGTAAGGGATCGCTTTTCCATCACGACATCCCAAACAATTGCCCTCCACATCATTATCCTTTCTCAACAATGCTTCTTAGGGCTACCACATGAACAAAGCTATTTTAGGTAGGTAGGTAACTGAAGCCTCTTGCAACATTCACAAAGCTATCTTAGGGCGAATGATTTTAATCCAAATTTGTTTTGTTGAAAAGTCTTTGAGGCGCATCCTTCGGGTTTTTAGCTTCCATCAGCTTTGTGGTAAAAGATTTAAAGAAGAAGGCCCCTTTTACTTTCCCATTATCAAGCTCAACCATCAATTTTACGTGTTATGCCTGCTTTGTTTATCAAGCTCACCCACTCATCAAGCTATATTGCCTGCTTTTTATGATTAAAAAAAAACTCCATAATCAACCTCATTGCTTCTTTTATTTCCCAAAAAAAATGACCCTCGATTAATGTTGCTCCAGCTCCATTACCAGTGCCTTTGGTATGCATCTGCGATTTGTATAGTAGACGAGCATCTTGTGTGAAATTATTTCTTCAAGGGCCTACCTCCTAGCCAGACATCATCGCAAAACTTTATCCTATATCTTCTGGTCCTATGTTGTCTTGTGGTTTAATATATTAGCTTCAGACCTTACTGTTCATGTATCACAAATTTTAGGTTTATAATTACAGGTTTCCATCTACTCATGATCCCCATGCTTTCCTTGCTATAGAGTAGAGAATCCCATGACATTTGATCATGCATGTGGTTATGCACGTTGTCAAAACATAAGGCATCATTGCTAGCTTCACCCTAAACCGATCAACTCAATGCTAAAAGCCATCCAGAATTTGCTGCCCTTCCACAAGCATCTTTAAGCATGAGGGACACAAATATTCAGTATCTTCATAAACCCTTATCATCACCCCTTAGGGCTGGGCTTTATGGTGTTTGATCATGAATATGAAGAGAAAAATTCCAAACTCACGTTTCTTTCAAGGCGGGTAAGAGTGACGAGGTTGATTTTTGGGATCTTCTGTCAAGGCGGCATTTGAAGAAATTTAATCTTTCTTGGACTTGCCACTACGCATGACTTTAACTAGTGGGAAACTCACGGAGTTGCTACTCTCATCTAACTTTTATATCCATGTCCAATCTTGACAGGGAGAAACTCTTAGGTCTGGTTGGATGAGACCTCTTTCAGTGTTCACTGCACATCTAGCAGTTTTGAACAGTATGCAAATAGTTTCAATTTGGATCAAACTTTCCTTCTCTGTAGCATGTTCCAACTCACTTCAATTTCTTTTTCTTATGTGGATGATTGTGCATGGGTGCATCCTCACTCTCGACACTTTAGCCACAAGGGGGCTAATAAAAACAAGTGTAATTTTTGCGAAGAGTGCCAAGAGAAGTTCATCACATTCTTTTCTCTTGCTCCTTTGTTTCTAGTTTGTGGTCTTTACTGGGGTAAACTCGTCATTGTTGTGCTAGCAGCGCTTTGGCAAGATGAAAGGTCAGAATTTTCAATAAGAAAAAAGAAACTAAAAAAGTATCATCTTAAGGAGATCAAGGCTCTTGGTAATAATTGAATATTACATAGGGAATTGTGAAAATTTTACCTTTTAGAGAGTGCTTCAGTGGACTGTCTACACTTCTTAGAGTATGCGTGCTGTGTCATTTTTGGGTTCTCGGTGTAATTCATTTCTTTCTTGCCGCACACTATTTTAATACCATCTCTTGCTCATGATATGTTGATTAACAAAAAATAAATGAGCGCCTTTACAAAGATCTTTTACAACCTCCGTAAACTTAAGGCTTAGACACCCTCCTCTTAAGGAATAAGATGATGGCATAATCAATTCCCTATCCAGGAAGGAACATCGTCAAACGTAAGAAAGTGAAGCCAAGTCCTTCTTGCTTAAGAACAACGTATAAATAAGTGACATGCGATCTCACCATCTTCTCCATATTCTCCAAACCAATTTAACAGTCTTCACCACCTTCAATAAGTATGCAGCCATTCTCATGTTGCTCAATATTATTTTGCCTGATCACCAAAAAATAAGAAAAAAAAGTATTAATAAAAAATTGTTCTCGAATATAGATTGGTATATTTCTCTATACGTTTTCATATGGTATAACATGTGAATATGATTGATGTCAAGATTCAAGGTTGTAATATTCCTTGTGCAATTTATTTATAAAATTACTACTTTGCATCTTGATAATGAAATTGCGAAGTTGTTTCCTGCTCTATAGTAGTGCCTATCTATCTATAAATGCAGGAACATACACATACACATCCACATCCGCATTTATGTTTAATTATTTATCTATCTAATGCCATCTTACATGCACCAGCCCGGGCGTAGTTGCGAAGTGTGTGGCACTTCTAAAGCGGTATCTTCTTAGGTGAGTTCTACCTGTGATACTTCTGCATTTGTTTTATATAAATTATGAGTAGTAAACCTTAGACACAACATAATGTTGTTTTGACCTAAATGCTGATTCCAATTAACAAATTGCTGGCATTATCAGTTTGATGCGCCAAGCTCTTTGTTGTCTATACCTGTGCTTCACTACCTTATTGATAAATAAAGCAATAAATAGGCGATTCACTTCGTGGACAAGTGAGCTAGTGGAGCAACTGCATTGGCAAATGTTCATAACAGTTCTTCCACATTGTTTTGAGCAATGGCGTTGAGATACAATAGCATTAAAAGCTAAAAATTCCCACATTAATAAGTTTCGCAGTCCCGTTTATTGGCTGAAATATCTGCTATTAATCTTCTACACTATATGTTTTAAGATTTCACAGAATGGGTCCTCAGATATTCTTCAAGTCAAGATGGTAGCATACATATGGTTTGAAGAAGGATGGCTATGATCAGGGGCGGAGGCAGGAAACTTTGCTACCCCGGGGTAATTGCAAACAAATTGCAAGAAATTATGCACGAGTTGGGATGCAAAGCCGGGCTAAAGCAAAATTAGTCTTGAAAGTCTACCACTGGACCAGTTAAATACTAAGCAAACATGTCAAAATGTGTATTTTGTTACTTATTAATACATACCATATCCCTGGAAAGCCAACACATAGATTCACCCCTGGCTATGATGAGTCCCCTTCAATGAATCTCGTCTCTGATTGTCTTAAGATGATTCTTAACCAGTTGTGTTGTATTGCTTACTTCTATGGTCAGAATAGTTTCTAGGTGGGGGAGAAATGAATTCAGATATAAATGGTAGGCTTTGAGTACACCATGATTTCAATATTCTGGACCATCACTGCAATAATGGTGTTCCATTCATGTATTATAAGTGGTAGGAATAGGGACTTCTTTCCATCTTGACATGCTTACTGCAAAAAGAAAGTGATTTTAATTAACTTCTGAAATGATACGTGGAAATTAACTGTTAAAATGTTACTACTTGGATTCTGTCTGAATACACACCATCCCTCTATTTTGGGTTATGTCTTACTTATTTTATTTTTATTTTTTTTAACTCTACTTTCTGCAGATATGTACCTACTGAGCAGACATTACTGCAGATAGATTTGTTTTGTGTAAGTTCAATATCTGAGTGTGATTTTAACACTAACCGGAGAGTGTCACCGTGGTCGAGATCAACGACCCCACAGACTTCAGCATCAGTTGCACCTGCAAATGCTTTGCCCTCCTCTTTACCAGCATCTAGTTTTGCACCAGATTCACTTGTTAAGTCATTAAATTATGTCCGCTCTCTAGTAGCTCGACATATTCCAAAATGGTCATTTCAACCTGCAGCTTTTGCTGCAGCCTCCATTGCCTCAAAACAAGCGCTTCCAACATTGTCTTCTTTGTTGAGCAAATCTTTTAATAACCAGTTAAGCCCTGTGGGTATCTCTAGCAGAGATTCTCCAGAAACAAAAGAGCCTTCCAATTTATCAGTCTCGAATTCAGCAACAGTTGAGAGAGTTGAAGGGAAAGAAGACACTGATTACATTCCTAATGATGTCCTTAGTTGGCGGTGGCCTGGGGAACAGCAGTCTGCCCTTACTAATACTGAAATGTAATTTCTGCCACCCTTAACATTTAATATTAACTTTTTTTCACAAGGCGAGAGTATTATTTATTAAGTGCTTTGATATGTTTTGTTTCTTTTAATTCCTGAAAAACATAACTTGATTTACTTTGAAATTCAGTGATGGTGTTACAAGGTCTGAAGATGTCAGCACACATGGGTTCCTAGAAGTGGGAGCTGCAGCTCTTCTTGTAGGCGACATGGAGGCTAAGATGAAGGGCCAACCTTGGAAACATTCTGACAATCGTGATATACCTCATCTTGACCGATTGTTGCAGCCTTCAACTGTCACAACCGCCACAAATTTCGCCTCAACTCAGTCTCATCTGAGAGTGATAACTGCGTCAAAACGCACAAAACCAGGACCTCATCAAATTTGGCATGTTTTTCCCTCCCAACTCTTTACATGCATTCATGAAATTGTCATTTTATATTTTGCTTCAAGTTACTTTCTCTTGGCCTTGGTAGATATCCCTATTCATCATTTGGGAAGCTTTGTTTTATGATCAGTTTTTGTGTTAAGCAAAATTTGAACTTTGAAGCTTTAAAAAAAACCTTATGCTGGCAATTTGTTGACTAGCTGTTTTGAAGCATAAATTGAAAGAGATTCCCTCGAACTTTGTAATGTTACTTTTTCTCTGGATCAGTAAAACACAAGGCTATATGTTAAAAAAAGAAGAGAATCCAGGAGTGAGAAATTTGAGAATCTCGCAATGAGTTAAAGAGATACATACCTGGATTTCAAACAGAGAGCTGTGAGATCAGAATACTTAGCCTCTTTGAGGATATCCCAAACCTGGCCCCAGTGGCACACTAAGGGGGCGTTTGGCAACCAAAAGCATATCCACTTCTACTTATTATAGAAGCACTTAAGCTACAAAATAGTTAGTTATTTTGGTAGTATGCCTGGTAAATAAAATGATAGGAGAGAGGAAAAAGTGGAATACATGTTTCACAATAATATGGTGATGGGTAGTTATTTCAGAAACTAAATTACTTAATAAGTCAAAAGCAAAGGTACAAATTTTAGCCAAAAAAAAAAAAAAAAACTACTGAAAAGTAGAAAATATGTGTTAATCGAAACTGTCTTAGGTAAGTAGTTTTCGGCGGTTATAAGCAAATAAGCTGCCTTTGATTGTGTTGCCAAATGCCCCCTAAATGTTACTGCTATTGTATATTTAGTTCCTCTCAATGTTTTATTTTGCATGTTTGACAATTGACAGCAAAAATAGAAAATTACAACGTTATCTGGAGACTTGTTTCGTTCGGTGCTAATTTTTTAATCATCATCCTTCTCCATATATATTGAGTGGTTGCTTTAGTTTTCGTCTTCTTATATTGAGTTCTTCACTTTGTTAGGATAGCCTCTTTTGAGATTAGACAAATTTCCATCATTTGTTTTTTTGTTGATAAGTAATGTTCTTTTCCTCACTTGAAGATTCAAAAGATGTGATTAAACATTACCAGCTTTATCTTGAAAATGTGATTTTTCTTTTTCCAGGGAAGATTTACCATTTGGTACATTCAATCCACGTTCTCGGCCACTTTTCCAATATCGGCCTTACAGGTAATACATAAGAACTCCCCCCTCCAATGAATGTGAATTTTTTTTTGATGTCAAGACTGATAAGAGAATCACGTCGAGGTGGCATATACATAACTGATAAGGAGATAAATGGAAATAGCAGTACAACAAGAAGGGTGTTTTTTTCCACCTACCATATAGTTCGGTCTTATTTCCATTTGCATTTTCACTCAAAATATTTGCCATCTTTATCCAGCCAAAAACCTCCAATAACAATGGCAATCAATCACAATGAGCTGTGTGTTGGCAGGCTGAAGAGACCTTGATCATTTGCTGCCTGGTGGTCATTCTTTTTGTCTAAAACCCTAGCTGAATTTCATTTGCAAGCTCCTAGTGTTCCATCTTTCTTGTCTTGGGTGGAAAGTTAGGAATCTTCTAGCAAGTTCTTTCAAGATTAACAGAGTTTGGTAGATGGGCTTGGGAGAGGATGATTCGTGCAGTAGTTTGGGTGGTTCGGAGAGAAAAGAACCACACAATTTTTAGATATGTCGATTGATTGTTTGTGGATAAAGATCATAGCTACCCTCTGGGTGTGGGGAGAGATTGATTGTTTGTGGATAAAGATCATAGCTACCCTCTGGTTGTAGGGAGAGAACTGGGATAAGTTTAGAGAAATCAAATTCTCATGTTGTTATGTTTAATTGGGCGAACATATAGTTTACAATACTAGAAGTCTAGAATATGATGTATACTTTTGTGAGGTCCTCCTTTTGGAGCTGTCTCCTTTCCTCATTTCATACTTACTACAATACTTTTGTTTTTAGTACTTGTATTGACATTAGCACCATGACATGTGCCAATGTTATTCTTAGCTAGTCCTTTTGAGTTAAAAATTGCCTTAGGAATTATGTAGTTAAAACATATAACGGATTCATAACGGTCTAGAGGCGTTATAGGTTATAACGGGCTTTAATGGTATATAAAGAAATATTTTTTATACCCCCACTAAATATTAATGTATTATAGAGTAAAAAAGTAAATCATATTCATAACATTAAATTCAGAAACATAAAAACAGTAATAAAAAAACTTCTTCCCTTCGTATGTGAGTGAGATCGCAACAAAGAGTGCGATCGACTTCCCTTTTTTTTCTTTTCTCGTTCTCTAGTCTTATTTGCAATGAGCTCTGGTCCTTCATCTTTCCTCTGAGTCTAGGGTTTTGGTTCAATAAAAAATAAAATGGGTGAATTTTTTTTTAATTTTATTTTATGTATTAGAACAAAATGTTAAAACGGCGTTGTTGATTAACAGTCGTTATATCAGAGCCATGATACATAATGTAAAAACGTAATGGCTCACCCCTGTTAAGCGTTATATTGGGGTTATAATGCCGTTTGAATTGCATAGCTTAGGAATACCTTTAACCGTGTTTATACAAGTCCAGTTGCAACGTGTCTCTTACTCATCAATAGATGTATCGATGATACGCAGTGGAATACTTTAAAGATCCTTGAACCCACGAGGATGAAAGGAGGAAGGAGAGAAAAATCTTGAGTTTTATTCATGGTAATGCAATAAAACTTAATATACAACTAAGAAACCTTCTAAAATACTGAAAATAAATGACCTTTAAGACTATCTTTGTAAAATTTATTAGTCATGTTTTTTATGTATACTAAAATTGCTACAAAATATGTGCTACTAACTTGTCATATTATATTTATAATTTATAAAGCGTATAAAGAATTGAACCTTTGAAAGAGATGGGTTAAAGTTGAAGATCTTAGCATTGAGTGTCCTTAGGAATGTCCAACATGTGTCAGTCTTTACTATGCATTTGAATGGGATTTGTTATCTTTTTATTTTTATTTATTTCAAAAAGTTGTGGCCTTGTTATGTAGATTCTAGTTGTTTCGATGAAAATATTTGTGAAAAAGCAACCAAATAAAGAAAGGTAAATCCCAAGCTAAAGGTGGGGGAAGCCTTGGATCCGTTCTGCAAAATCAAGATGGATCCTACATCACCCGTTTTTGTGTCAAAAATTCGTTTTATGTTTCCTTGTGATTACATCATGAAGTTTATTGGTCATTTTCGCGAAGGAGAATGTATATTGGTCATTTTCGCGAAGGAGAATGTATAGAGGTTTGGGTCATTTATGTTGGTTACGAGTTCCATTCACAGGAGTAAAAAAGTTGACCCGCCAATATCAACTTTGGTTATTTTCTGTTTCCGCATTTTCGTTTACCTTTGTAATTATTGACCTATTTGGTTAAAGTGATATCATTACACCTAGGAGCTAATATATTTGTGTTTACCTTCTAATTTGGATCAGTGAACAACAACCTTTGCGGTTGAATACTGCTGAAGTACAAGAAGTCATAGCTGCAGTGTGCTTGGAAACATCTTTACCAAAGTCAAATCTGATGACAGTTTCGTCCAGATTAAGTAACAACAGTGGAAAGCCCTCAATGGATGTTGCAGCCAGTGTCCTTATTAAACTTGTAATTGATATGTACGTTCTCCTGATTCTGTGACTTTTACATTATCCATCTCTAATTAGCTTCTAGCAAAATCACATGAATGTACTGTTATTGTTCTTCTCATATCTTCTATGCTTTCACATGCTTAGTTGACTTACTGTTTTTTTATTATAATACATAAGTGCATCAAAATTCAATGAAATTCATGTGAAAAAGCCCGAAACAGCATTTGGACCAGCTATTTGTGTAGCAGAAAACTATATGAGTAAGGGAAACTGGGACACAACTTACACTCTTATGGTCCGTGGGATACAACATGCTCTCTCTACTAATGAGTACGGTAGAAATATGGAGATAGATTTTAGTGTTAACAATAGGGAAAGATCGATTACATAAAATGCAAATGGAGGATCTAGGAATACATGTTTGAATGTGCATTCCACTGGGGTTACATCTGCCATCTACTAGGACACTTTATGCTTAGACAGTTGCTCTTTTCACTTGAACTTTTTTACTTGAAAAGCACCATCTCTCTCGTTCATTTAAAGTTCAGATCACATCACCCATGGTTTAATTTGTGATTAGCATGGATTGCCTTGTACCTTGTTCTTCCCCACATATAAGGTAGTGGATTTGGCTGTTTGGAACTGGCCAATATCATTAGACAGACTAACAAAAATTTACTGGAGGGTATCAAGGAGGATCTGAAAGGGCTACTCAGATTCAAGATCGCTGTTGTTATTGTTGTCTAAGCTACTTCATGAGTGAGGAGTTGGGCTTTTGATATGGAAAGCAATTATGAGTCTTAAACAGATGTTCTAGGCTTTGGGCAGCATATCTTGTTTTGCACAGTGGGGATAGAATTGGTTTATGGGGAGAATAATTGGGCTGGAGCCAGACCTTTGAAGGATCTGTCTCCAGGCCTATATTCTATTTCCCAAAAAAATTGGGTAGAGCCAGTGAATTCTTTTGCAAACGCAGCTAGTGAGGGGCATCGAACCTGCACTTTAGGAGGGGTCTCCATGAATGGAAAACGTACAAGCTGATTGTCTGCTTCAGCTCATTCAAGAGAGAGGTCTAGATGATCAAGGTGAGCAATGGAATTATGATGACAGCAAGAAGTTTACAGTTAGCAGGAAGTCATTCAAACTCCTTCTAACATTGAAGGCAGTAACTTCAGGGAACGGCATCGCATCACAAATGGGTATGGTTGCACCAAACTTCTACAAGAGCATGCTTCCTTCTCTGAACTGTGGTTCATAAAAAGGTCCTGTCTGTGGATAACTTGAACAAAGCATGGAATGGTACTTCCCAACAAATGCAGTCTTTTTAGAGCAAAGGAGTCACTTGACCATTTTCTTGTATTATCCTTGATTGATCATATCTTTATATCATACCCCTTCTCAGTAGCAGTGTGGCACAGGATGTTTTGAATGAATTCGTGCCTTCGGGGTCTCTGTTTATGGTATATCCTCGATTACTGAGGCATTGTTAAGTGGTATTCCAATGCTTACCTTCAGATGGACCTCTCCCTGTAAAGGATTTATTTGGGATAGTATTATTCATGTGATACTGTGGAGATTATGGAAAGAGAGATTGGAGAATTTTTATGGAAAAAGTACAGACATTGTGAATACGTGGAGTCCTTTGAAGGAAATCCCATACTATACATGTATATGTCATGCAGAAAACATTAATAGTTGTTTTTGTGTGTTTGTCTGTGTTTGTGTTGGAACTGCATCGTGTACCTCTCTCACCAATCCACTCGTTTACAGTCCTCGTGTTTTGTGTAATAAAATAAAATAAAAATTTGAGAAGGTGAGTGAGAAGCTCATAGAAACAAGGAGGGAAGAAACCAAAATGTGTCTTTTAAGTGTATACTTAGTGGGGAAACATTTTAAAGATTTAGATGAGTGTGCTATTTGTTGGGAAGTGGATAATGACTTTCTTTCTTTTTCCTTGTCATCTATAAAATGTCTTGCTTTCAGTAGTTTCGAAGAAATGTGTATTTCATAAAATGTCTTTCTTCAATTGGGAAATCAAATTAAGATGAAGGAATATGTTGATACTGGGGCCTTAACGCTTTAAGGCCATCTTGAATATTCAAATTTTGTTTGTATTAATAAACTTTACCTTTTGCAAAAACAAAGGGAAAATTGCATGGAATCAATTAGCACGAGGGATGTGTTGATCCATAGGGGCATGGATATGGAGGCAGATTGTCCGATGCATGGAGAGGCAAGGGAGACTAGGGAACATGTGTCATTGCAAGCTTGCTAACTCTATTTGGTCCCACTTTACCAGAGCCTGTGGTTTGGTTTGGATGATGCCAGGAAATGTGCCCGAAGTTTTGAGCCAATGGGGTCTAAAGTGTTCTAGGCAAAAGCGGCATGTTTCGCAGATTCATTCCCTATGCGGTTGTGTGGGTAGTGTTGCATGAGAGGAAAGTTTTTGCGTTGTGTCCCAACTCTAGGGATCAATGGGGTTTCTTTGTGTGCTCCTCTAATTATATTGACTACTCTAAATAAGAAAAAATGAATTAGAGTTTGATTATTTATTACACAGACATGCAAGGCTTAAATGATTTTGGTGTTCAAATGAGGCCACATCTTACAATATCATTCATTCATATATGTGCTTCTCACTATGATTTCACAAATGTGGTGGTGATGATGGATGAATGAAAACTTCGATTTCCTTTTGTAGGTATGTATTGGATTCTCGGACCGCTGCTCCGCTCACTCTTTCTATGTTAGAGGTGCCACATTAGTTTCATTTTGGTTTTTATCATGTAAAAGATGGTCAATTTTTTTCATTTGATGTCTTCATCTTTCAGGAAATGCTGAGTTTTCCAAGATTAACGTCTAAAGTTCGTGCATTTGATTTAATTCTAAACCTTGGGGTTCATGCTCATTTATTGGAACCTATGCTCCCTGATGATCCTCCAATTGAAGAAGAGTATCCGCAAGAGCTATATCTTAACAATGAAGGACAGATTATGGTCCAAGTGAACAGAAATATAGCTTCTGTGAAGCAAAATGAAACTGCTTCTTCCACTGATAATTTTGAATCTTGGCTTTTGTGTATTCTATACGAGATTCTTCTTTTTCTTGTTCAGGTATAGTTTATCTCGCATTCTTAAGTGCCCGGCATCAAATATAAACCATTTCTTGGGTATGATAATACTAAAAATGCAAGAGAATATTGGTTTGACTTTGAGCTAGGGTGATAAAACTAACCTCTCTCCGTCTCTTATATGTCATGATTCTACTGTTGGCTGAAAAGAAACTAGTAAAGACCTTGACACAGATAGATAGGAACTTTTGTGTGTATTCGTATTGATCTTCCTTATTCATACCATATTAGATTATTGTAAGGATCACATTGTTAAAATACTTGTTCTAGTTGGATTAGTTGTTGTACATGCCAAACTATCATGATGTACTATTGGATTGTCATCAGTTCTGTCTCACTGTAGAGATAGCCCTTTTGGTTTGGGGGTATACTTGTGGTACCTTAAAGGACTCTGCTTGTTACGATTGAGGAAACATGTGAAACTATAGCCTTTTTTTTGGGGTTTGTGTATGTGTGAGGGGATCGCGAATCTCTTTATCACAGTTCTCATTTTTTTTTCTCTCTCTTTTATTTTTTCTAATTACAATACATCCCCTTTTTTCTTATCCGAAAAAAATAAATAAATAACAACAAAAATTCTACTGGTCCAATTGAACTGTATATGCTTTTTTAGTTACGCTAGGTTGGCTTCATCACTGTCTTGATCCGTATAGTAAGGCAAGAACTAATCAGGAATATCAATGTGTTGGTATGTTTACCTTTTTGGTATATTTGAAATGGCTGACCTTATAACCCAATCAAAATATAGAAAATCTTGATGGGAGGCTCCGTTGGTAGAATTACGTCTTTGGTGTGCCCTTGCTAATAGGTGAAATTAATGATTATAATGCGATTCCTTGATATTTTTTGAAGTTTAATCAGTTTCTTGTTGCTTCCTTTTAATTTATGAGTTTTGTCTCTTTCTTTTGTTTATGTTGGTTCTATTTTAATTTAAGATACTTTTGGGATTATTTTTAACATCTTTGTTTTTACCTTTTTTTTAACATTTTGCAGACAGAGGAACGGGAGGAACCTGTTTGGGCATCTGCTCTAAGTTGTTTGCTTTACTTTGTCTGCGACAGGGGCAAAATATGTAGGAAGAGATTGGAGGGTCTTGACATAAGGGTCAGTTATCTTATTTTTCCTCGTTTTGAGCTGGACCTTTGATCACCTTGCCATGGAAATTTATTATAATTTTTTTGGTTTAGTTTAGCAAGGATCTATTGGAGTATTAATTTTGTTTTAGTGGTCATGTTGGTGTATATGCGTGTGTTTTGAATTCCTATGTTTTCACTAGAATTTTAGAGTGTTGGTTGATCAATGTCAAGGATAAAAATAAATATTAATATGCGATAAGAATTACTGAAGACTGCAACCAGAATATCATTTTATCCACATGTTGGTAAATTGATGGGCCTGCAAATTAACTGATCTAATAATCTAATGTCTTTATGATAGTCATGGATCCAAAATTTTGACAAATAAATGATTCATAAGCCTTTTAGAGCCCTTGGTGATTGATGGGTCGGAGGACAAATGGTACTGGACAACAAATATAGTACTTTCTTTTTCAAAGATTATTTTGAAAAGATTAACTCCGGTAAGTTGGTGAATATCCAGAACTGACATCAACTTCTAAGGATGTTGTGTTTGGCTGCGAGCAAACCTCCACCCACGGCATAATTTCTTCTAGACTTGGTGCATGGGTGAATTCTCATAATTGCTTCTAGAATCCATTGATCAGCTGCTAATTTCATGTTCTCTGGCTATACACTTCTTGGTGCTAGCTCTGTTAGATTTTCATGTCCATGCCTCCTCTAATTCTTTTCTGAAGTGGGTTGAGTATTGACATTCTCTTTTTATTCCCTATCAACTTAACCTTGTCTGGAAAATAGGTTTGGGACAGGTTGCTCCGTGCCATGATTTGGGTCATTTGGGGAGAGAGGAATAGTATAATCTTTAAGGGTAGCAGCAAAGATCTAGATAAATTGTGGATTGATATAAAGGTCTCCTTATGGCTCTGAGCTTGTAATTGGGAAGGTTTAGATGTCCCATTCTCTTATTGTATGTTCAACTGGGATTGTATAGTTCTCTCCTCATAGTCATCATATTTGTATACGTTTTGTAATGGTTAGTGCTTTGCGCTAATCCTTTTGGCTGTATGCCTATACTTGATAAAATACCTGTTTTTGCTGATAAATTTTTTTTCCATAATCGACAGTCTGGCTAAGAGATCTCTCACATCACAAATTGTTTTGGCCATTTGGAAGTTGAAACGAATTGTATACCACACTCTTAGAATGTTTGGGCAACTGTAGCTTTGTACTGCTGGGCTAGCATTATTACGGAGACTGATACTCTTCCATGTTTTAGTTCTCTTTCAGTATCTAGATGTAATTTCATATCCATATTTCCTCATTCTCTTGCCTGAGCTAGACGCTCAGCTGTACTTTCTTCACGATTTTTGCTAGGTTAACACAACCATACAGGTATATATATATATAGCCAATGAGGTACTAGCTCAGCTGGTAGGCTTGTGGCGGATGATATCATAAGTCTAGGGTCTAGGGTTTGAAGAACTTACAACCCTTCATTTTTCCTATGAAAGCATACTTACAGCCCTTCCTTTTAGTTATATATCCATGAATTCCATGAACCAAAAAAGCAAAATAATAATAGTAATAAAACTCACTTTATACTTTGTGGGGCATCCAAGCTTTCATACTGTGATGAACTTGCGAGCTAAACTAATCTGGTGAGCACGAACTGGTGATCTGCTATTATTTAATTAAATAACTGCCAAAATTAAACTATTAAGTATCTCCTGTCAGGTACTTTCCTTTTTTTCAAAAGGTAAAAGTTGTATTTATAATTTTTTACACTACAGTAGCCTACAAAGTATTTTGAGGCTCCCAAAACGATACTATCCCAACTAGCATACAGAGGTTCAAAGTACATTCCCTCAAAAAGTGGGAGATGGGATACCCAACCCTAAAAAGTAATCAAAAGCTCCATTAGTGTTGTTTCACATTCGATCGCTTTGTTGTTAAAAGTGTTGTTATTCATTTCTTTCCATACTGACCAACTAAGTGCAAAATCAACATCTATCCCAAAACCTTCCCTTTTAGAGATAGATGTGAAGGGTTTTCCTGTATGTCGAAATGTCTTCCATCGAGGAAAGCACCACCCAATACACTGCAACTCTCCTTCAAGAAATGCATTCACCACAATGAATCAAAAGATGGTTGGCGCTCTTTAATTCTAATGCACAAAACATGCAAGCCACGTCAATATCAATCCTTTGTGCATCAGCTCAACTCTAGAGGGTAACCTGTTCTACATAGTTGTCCATGTAAAGAAAGATACTATAGATGGAAACTTCTTCATCCAAACCGAGTTCAGTGGAAAATTATCAATTGCATCAATGGGCATATATAATTTCTTGCAAAACATGAGCACCCTACAAAATCCTTTTTGTATATCCTCCTTCCATACCCGTTTTTTGCACATCCTCCTTACATTCTAAACCTTCTAATGTGCCCTTTATTTTTATTTTTAATTTTTATCTGGCTGTGAAAAGTAAAACTTCTCATTCATCTGTATGTGCGTTGCCTGCTCTATGCAAAGTATTCCTCCTTATTTTCGTGAGATGTATGCAGGTTATTAAGGTGCTTTTGGAGATTAGCCAGGAGCATTCATGGGAAGAATTAGTTCGTTGCAAGCTTATATGCATGTTGACAAACATGTTGTATCAAGTTTCTGATGAACCTGAGAAGACTGGTTCAAGAAGTTCTATATTTATGGCTGAGCAAGTTGATCTGATTGGTGGAATCCAATTTGTTTGCCTGGAGGTAATGTTAAACTATGATGCATTTGCTAACTCAGTAACTTTGGCATAAGGAAAACACACATAATTTTTGTATTTTTAATTTCTTTCTTCATTTATCTTTTGTTGGTAAAACCTGACATATTTGCTAAAGAAACACAACTATAAAGTAGATTCCTGATTAATGAGAGACAAGAAAGAAAAGAAAAATGTAAAGCCGTCAAATTATATGACATCTCCCCAGTCCCCATCAAATATAGAAGTCTTGGAAGCATACCTATTTTAGACTAGGTATAGAAGACGTTTTTCTCATTAGTAAAATAGCATGGTTTCCTCTTACATCAACCTCAAAAGGCTAAATAGTTATTTTCAGCCAAAGCCCTCCGGTAAATTGCAAAAGAGAGAATCCTCAAGGCAGTAGTTCAAAGACAAAGTAACAAATTTCCTTATTTCTCAGTGCATTGTTGTGTTAAAAAAGCCTCCAAATGCTTGCATATTTACAGCTGTGATAGTGAGTTGTAGGCTTTAGTCTGTATCGTAAAGTTTAAGATTCAGATTTTAAGTTTTAGATTTAACAGTAATCTGTGTCATAAGTTTTAAGATTATTAAGTTTATGTAGCACTAGTGAATATTTTAAACTCCATTTTCTCTTTTGCAGTATTCACAAGCTAACTCAAGGGAGGAAAAGAGAAATCTATTTGTGGTGCTATTTGACTATGTGTTGCATCATATAAATGAAGCATGTTTGGCTGCTGGAGATTCTGAATACAGCTCAGAGGAGATTCAACCCCTTGCTGCAGTTCTTAGCCTTGCAGATGCACCTGAAGCTTTGTACATCTCTGTTAAGCATGGAGTTGAAGGCATTGGTGAAATAATGAGGGGATCAATCTCTGCAGCTTTGTCTAGATATCCCAATTGCGAGCGGTTAAATATGGTAATGTTCCCAACATTGTATTTCATTCTGTTCTAGTTCCGGATCAAAAGGGATGTATTTTAGAAAGCCTATAGGTTGGGAAAGCCCTTGTGAGCTGTTAATATGATTTGATGGTTTTCAATAATCTGATGGGCTTGTACATTTGGATTCATTGATGGCCTTCACCATCTAGATGTCATACGGGCTGGCTGCAGTTGGATTCTAAATTGCACTTGTATAATGTTCTTGCATATGGAAAACTTGGTAGAGTCCCTGCATCACACCAAACTGTGTGTACGCTTTAATTCTCTTGGTCTTGAATCCCGTATCTGCAATTCTCCGTGCAAATAAGTGGCAATCTCTACTGTTGATTCCATTAAGAACTGCAAAAGATGAAGGGATTGGGATATGCGCTGAATAATAAGGTCTGGAGAGATTGTGGGATATATGATTAAGCACCCTATTTAGTGATGGAGTATAAGTCTTTACCACTGAAAGGTAACTGAGAATGGCCTTGAATTGGGACAGAATTATCAATTGATCAAAGACTCAGAGCGACATGAGTCATGAGTGAAAGTAACAGAGGTCTAAATTCTACTTTTTCATCTTAGTTTGGATATGTTATTTATAGGCAAACCAAGCCCAAAGGAATGTGAAGTCTCATTTCTATTACAAATCCTTGTGGTCTGTGTTTTATTGATTAAAAAAAAATCCTTGTGGATGTGTTGCGTGTGACGTGTAGTGGAGTTTGTTGGATGAACTCGCATGATCAAATTACGAATCTCAAAAACGTGTATTGAGCCCCATGAATAGAAGGGTGTTGGTGTTGGCTGCCTAAAGAAAAGGTGCCCTAGACATTGTGTAGCGCACATGAGCCCTAGTCGCTATGTTTTCCATTATCCATATGCAACCTTGGTAACACTTGTATGAATTCCTTGTATCCTTTAACGTAGATCTAAGTTTCTTCGAGTTGATCTAATTTTCTATAATCCTGCATTGAATCTTCCATTGACGTCCACTCCCACTATTTGAAAACCTTAGATATACAACACAAAACTAAACCTAATTCCTCTTCCCAATCAATCTACTTTAGAATTTAGATCCGCTTCTCTATTGCTCTCAAATTACATCTACCCATTTTAAGTGACCCCACCTTAATGAAAAGCTTCCATTGTACTCGATCATAGCATTGCGGGTTTTGGTTTGCATGAATAAAAGAAAAATATGGCTGCCAAATTCAAGAGTAATCTCGAGATTTCAATCTTACCTGACATATTAAAGTATATTGGTGACATCAAGATGTCAGGCAGTGGCCAAATGCTAATGGCCGCTATTGTAGCTGGTATCCTTCACAAGTCTAGGGTTTGAACCGTGCCCAAGGCATTTTATGGTGTGATCCAATACAAATCAGGTTTTCCCTTCAACATGTAAAATACAATAGAGATGTCTGAGTCTGTCAAGCAATGATTGCAATATTTTAATTTTCAGTCTATATTGATCATTTATTTCTCATCTATGATCCTCTTTTGTGGAATCGCATCGATTCCATTTATGCTCACGGTCCTGTCCCCTAATCTGTATTTCTCGTGCAGCTATCGGAAAAGGTTACAAGGAAACTTGATGCAATTTTAAGTTCATTTAGTCGTTCAGATGAAGAGTTCTCACAGTTGATACGACTAACAAAATCTTTCAAGTTTATGAAGAGTATCGAGGAAGGAACTCTGGATAAGAGTGTTCAAATGAAACTGAAACTCGCATGGGCTACTTTGCATTCGCTTCTTCACTCTGAACGAGTAGCTTTTCGGCAAAATGGATATATCTGGTTAGTTGAGTTGCTTCTCACAGAAGTTGGTGAGGAAAGTGACAAAAATATATGGTCAAGTATCAGAAACTTGCAGCAAGAAATCGGATTTGCTGGTAGTCATGATTACTCAACTGGTTCAGAAGTGCCTCTACCAATATGGATCTTATGTGGTCTTTTGAAGTCGAAACACAACTTCATCAGATGGGGCTTCCTTTTTGTTCTAGAGAAGCTTCTCATGCGGTGCAAGCTGTTACTAGATGAGAACGAATTGCAGCACAGTGCCAGTGGTGAAGATGTTGGGCAGGATTCTGGTGATAGTCGTCTGGAGAAAGCAAACACGGTGATTGATATAATGAGTAGCGCTTTGTCCTTGGTAGTACAAATAAATGAAACGGATCGGATCAATATTTTAAAGGTATATTTCTTGGCAAAATCTGGATATTAAATTATCAAGTTATTTGTGTTGAGAAACTTAAAAGTTGGACAAATGTACACACTATTAGTGGATCATTTAATGTTGGTGTTGGTTCCATGACCAGTAAAAGGTTTGAATATGTTATATGCTTAGATTGAGCATGAAGATGATTTAACCACTTTTCATGTAGTCAGTTGCATATTTATGATTTCAATTACATTTTTGCATCTTGGAGGCTAAGTTTCTGAAATACTGGAACATCAACAATTCTAGGGAGCCTTGTTTGGGGGTCTCTTTGGGATTTTTTGACACTTATACCCCTTTTATGGATGGTGTTTGTGTTTTAAAGAGAAGGGGTAAAAAGTGTAAAAAAAAACCAAAAGAGGCCCCCAAACAAGGCTCTCTAGACTTACTCCTGTGACATACTTCAACAATTATATCAAACTATTATCTAAATAGTTTTGGTAAGACCCACAAGTTCATTGCGAATAATGTGTTCATCTAATGAAGGAAAAAAATAATATAGTAAGTAGGATGACTGATGAAAATTCCATGGGCACTGTTTCTGTGCAAGGGTGTCTCATGGTTCATGGGCTTTTTATCGAGCAGAATCTTCCTTTTACTATTTTGTCTTACCTATATATTTATTTGATTTGGTTTTTGAGTGTTATGTTTGTCGTATAAATTACCAGTTTCAGTTTTTCTTGTTTATCTTTGTTATTATTGTACTTTAACAGATTGTGTGGCATGCTATTTTTACAATTGTGCCTGAGAGTGTATTTTTTATTCTTGCACTTTTGAGCAGATGTGTGACATGCTGTTTTCTCAATTGTGTCTGAGAGTATCTGCTACTGACATGTCACGTGGCGATCTAGCACAATCTGATAAAGTCTTAGGCACTGAGGGGATTGGAAAAAGTGATGTAGAGTTATCTTCTACTCTCCCAGAAAAGAACAGCAGTGCTGAGCTTCCAGGAGAAACTGATAACATGACGGTTTCAGGTCGAAGTCGCCCTTTTATCTGCAAGACAGCCTCCTTAGCTGCATTGCTTCTTCAAGGACAGGCCATTGTTCCTATGCAACTTGTGGCACGTGTTCCCACTGCATTGCTCTACTGGCCTTTGATTCAACTAGCTGGTGCAGCTGCAGATAATATTGCACTGGGTGTAGCTGTAGGTAGCAAAGGAAGAGGAAACTTACCTGGTTCTACATCAGATATTCGTGCCGCTCTTCTGTTACTATTGATTGGTAAATGCACAGCTGATGCAGCTGCTTTTCAAGAAGTTGGAGGAGAAGACTTCTTCAGGTAGATATGATTTTCTGTGTTTACCTACTCCTAGTGATTTTGTTTGTCCTCATGCATCACTTTGTTAGTTTTCGAGCTTTTGGCAGGGAGCTTTTAGATGATACGGACTCAAGGGTAGCATATTATTGTTCAGCATTTCTTTTGAAGGTATGCGCAGTATCACTTCCTAGCACCGATAAGTAAGATTCTGTCTCCTTGAATAGCGGGCATTTCTGAAAGCTCTTACCAACTAAATTTGGTTTTAACAGAGAATGATGACAGAGGAACCTGAGAAGTATCAGCGCATGCTGCAGAGTCTTATTTTTAAGGCACAGCAGGCAAGGCATTTATCACTAACTACTTGAAGAAAATCTCTTTCCAGTAATGTTGATTATTAAAAGTTTACTTATAGCTAACGTAGGCAAGACAGAGAATTCATTGAAAGGAAAAGGAGAGAATACAAAAACAGCTGCTAGTTTTCAGCCCCCAAAGAAAAGAAAGAAACAAGTATAAATTTAACTCAAAATGATGTCTGCCCAATCAAACTTAGAGATATTAAGAGAAACACCCTGATCATTATCATGTAAATTAACATTGAGTTGGAATTACTGGGTTTTTGTTCATCTATCCCTGTGTTCAAACTCATATTCATGTCAACATAGCATCAGATCTGATTGTGCCAGCACCTTCAATGCAAGTTTTTTCTTCTAGTATTTGTGTATCATTATTTTGTTACACCTGTTGGTAATATGTTAGTTAGCATGTCTTTTGTTTTGCTCCCAGTGTAACAACGAAAAGCTATTGGAGAATCCGTACTTGCAGATCCGAGGCATTCTTCAGCTATCAAATGACCTTGGAACAAGTTTATGAATCTGACTGGTATCAGGGTAAGCAAAATAGATATTTGCAGCACCTGATGCTCATTATGTTGAGTCTCAGCATCCTGGAATGTCTTTGATGAGATGCCTCCTCCAAAATCCTCCAATCAGGCCTTTGTAAATCATTTGAGTTGAATACAAGTGGATCCAGATGCAGGTTATGCTGGATGATATTTTGGTGTTATTTAGAAAATATTCTGGTGTCTATAACCCTTTTGGCGTGTTACTTGATGGTAGACGTGAGGATCACCGAATGTCCATATGTCCATCTTCTCTCCAGGTTATAAAAAGGACTGTCATAGGTTGGTTTTGATGAAAATATTTGGTTGATGTAAAGTCTTGTCAGCAAAGAGGCAGCTGATGTGCGACATGTACAGGAAACTTTTGAAGTAACTTGATTCTTTGATTGATTTAATTTCCCATTCTGCCCTCAGATGTGTTTGTGTTGGCAGATTGAAACTTCCAGTTTCATCTTCAGGTACTACTATCCCCACCATTTTCCTTCGTATAGTGTTGTCTTAGTTTCTCTCTCTTTGTTACTTTTTTAGTGTTTTATTGTGTTTCTCTTTTCCCAGAAAGATACAAGAGCTTATATAATGATACAAAAAGTATTACTCTAATTTTAGTCTAATTTATAATCAAAATTTTAGACTAAATCTGCTAATTTGGTTTACTCTAATTTTAGTCTAAGTTCAGTCTATTTGAGGGTTAAAAACTAAGCCATTTTGCATCCACTAAACATGTCATAATGGTCTGGTTTAAGGTAGAAAGGCGGGCAACACTTTAGTCGATCCCTTTTCCTAGACAATTCAATGCTAATCTAGTACTGGAGGACCCTTTAGACTTAAGTTTTAAAATTAAACTAGTCCTGTTATACTACTGAAGATGCTCTAAGTAAATCGAAAGAAACCATAAACAAATGGGAGCTGCATTGTGCATTCAAAGCTTCCATCAAAGAAAACAAAAATAATAAACCTACTTCCGCCACTTCTTCTCCCTTCCCTGCAGAAACCAGCACCGCCACCCTAACCCCACAACCACCACTGGTTGACCTTCCCTGGCCTCTCTTCCTTCTACACCATCATTTTCTTTCTATCACAACCCCCCTGGGAATTAAGACATCACTGCCAAACCCCAGCAAATGGGCGAGTTGCAGCCCTCTCCCATAGTCCCTGAATTTGAAATGGTTGTGGCTGTGATTCTGGAGAGCATTGCACGATAGAGAGATGTGGAGGGTTGGGTTTGCAGTGGTTGAGAAAAGACGGTGAAGGAGAGAGAGAACATGCACTAGATAGAGAACGTGATAAAGAGAGAGAAAGGGGGTTGGGGCAGTGGTGTTTGTGGTTGACAGAGACAGGGAGGAAGAGATGAAGGTGGTGCTGGTTGCTGTGGGGAAGAGGTATTGGTGTTTTTCTTCTTTTCATCTTTTCCGAATGTGGGTGGAAGGGGTGGGCACGGTCCGGATCGGTTCCAAATTTGGAGGAACCTAACTCGAACCGTTTAAAATTAACGGATCCGGTCCGGTCCGGATCCCCTCATTTTGAACATTGGAACCGAACCTAACTCGAACCGTTTGGAACGGTCCGGTTCCAAATCTAATTCACTAAAACTGCAGCAACAACAACTGCAAGCAGATTCAATTCACAGATTCAAACTGCAGCAACAACAACTGCATACAAGTCCTGATGGAGAAAAATCAAATACTTGCTACTAAAACTCAAATGGAACTTTCATAGTTCATAGTCAAATAAGCATTTTCCAGAAAAGTCTAACCTAAAGTACATCATTACAGAAAATGAATGAAAATCAGCTTTTCAGCGAGAATGTGAAAACATAACCATTTGAATTTACCTACTCAAAGTCCCCATATCAAAATATAAATCCACAGAGATGTTAACACCATTATAACTAGTAAAGCAAAGCATCCCTTTCACTTGACAGACTCATAACAGAGTTCTTCATCGTTCCTTATCGCCAAAAGAACACCTCCATGAGCAATAGTCACTCCCCCCAACAACCTCCCAAGTTCTTCATCGTTCCTTATCGCCAAAAGAAGATGCCTCGGGATGATCCTCATCTTCTTGTTATCCCTCGCAGCATTTCCAGCCAGCTCCAACACCTGCAATCAAACACTGCCTTTAGTCCCCTGTTTTCCAATCTCAAGAAACCGAACGAAATTTCAGAAATTGAAAGACACCCATTGAAGAACAGATCAAGAAATTACCTCTGCAGCCAAGTACTCGAGCACGGAGGCTAGGTAAACGGGTGCGCCAGATCCGACTCGCTTCGCATACCTCCCCTTCTTCAGATACCTTGCTATTTGACCCACTAGGTAAAGGGTTTAATAGTACTCTCAATTCACAGATTCTTCTGTATATACTCATCAGGGTCTTCTTCCCACTCTGAAGCATCCTAAACAACGATGCGGAAGAAGGATGCATGTGCGGAGGAAGCGGGCTGCGGCTGCTCGCTTTCTCTTCTCCTCCTTACTTCCATATTTAGGTTTTTATAGTTTGTAAATTTGATTTGAAACGGGTCCAACCCGGATCGTTTCTTTTAAGATAATAGGAACCGGGTCCGGACCGTTTTATAACGGATCCGGACTGTATCTGAAAACACAAAATTAAAATCCGGACCGTTTAGAGAAAAACGGTCCGGTTCGGTTTGAATCCGCGGATCCTCGACCCGTTTGCCCACCCCTAGGTGGAAGTTGTGGATGATAGGTAACAGCTGCTAATGCACATCAAACAAAAACTCGTAATGAGGATAGGAGTAATTAATTAGCTCGCTGGTTGTGACCCTGGACTAGATCTTTTGTCAGTTGAGTGTTTTGAATACTAATATTTTTGGATGTGATATTTTACTCTCTTTCTTTCCATTGTGATCAAACTCTGCTAACATTTTCTTTTCTGTGCAGTTCTTGGTATGCATAGTAGAAGATCTTTCCTGGCCAACGAAAAGATGGTCCTTCCATACTGTACTTGACTTCTTACTAGCTATTTGGTTGATCCATCAGATCTTATGCCAAGGTTGCAGAATTTTTACAAAGCATCCTTGGATAATAAATTCTCAGAGTTTTACTTAACGACTGTCATGAGTGCAGCATTAACATACTTCGGAATCTTGTAATTTATTTATCGAAGCAGAGAAAAGTAACAATGAAAGGTTGGAACTTACTAGTCCAAGTTCTTCCAGTGAAGTGTTGAAAATTGTATCTCGAGTCTTCCCCCCCCCCCCCTGTCTACTAAGCTTACATGCGAGAATGATGTAAATGTGCTCCTTTTTGTGTGTCAAAAATGTTTTGTGATAAAAGTGGTTAAATTTTTTTGCATAATGTGGATATTTTGAAAGTATTTGACTTAAAAGGAGGTCGCACTCTAATGTGATATGGCACTGTGAATTCTCAATGAATCATTGTCTTGTAATTCCCATCTTCTCATCCATTACATGGTGAATCGCTGTTTCAAATCTGCCCTTAGTGCTCTTGACAATGAAATTAGTCATAAATATGGTATCCCAAGCTTCTTTCAACCAAGGGACTCTAGTAGAGATAGAACTTAACCCCGACAACACTGTAACGAGTCATAGCTGAGATATGTCAAGATTGTATCTAGAAATATGACTGAACACTAACAAACATGAAAGCATATTTAGAGGATCTTAAAATCACTAAGAGTCGTGACATTTGATTCAATGTTGAAACATTTCTGATTTCAAAGAGCATGAACCACTGACATGAAGAACAAGGAAACTTGTTTTGCACTTTCATGCTGCACTTCAATGGGTCCGTGTATTTATAGAGTCGAGGATGGCAGGTGACATTTTCCTAATTAAACGATAATTTCTACTTTCCATCCAAACGGGATAATAATTATAGGAAACAAAGAACTCATGTTGCCAATAGAATTCCTAATATGATTAGATTAATTTCATAAATTATTAACCCATGTATTTACAAATAGTGAAGTACCACATGATGAATTCTTACATTCTTCCACTTAGTCTACATGAATTTTTTTTAAATTATTTTGTTTAAAATTTTTCTAAGATTGACTCATCATGTGTTTACTATAAAACAACTTATATACATACGATCACTAAAATTTTTTTAACAAGGAATTTAGTTCATATGTCAACATTAATTGGTCATCATACCACTTGATAATACATCAAATTAGACCGTCATCATAGCCATACAAGTGGCAGAAAACATCCATCACGAGGATCAAGTACCCTACATGTCAGGCCAACTATAAAACACAAGAAGGTAAAACCAATCATAAAAATGCCTTTCAAAAAAAAAAACCAATCATAAAAGTCCAAATAGGGCCCATCGAAAGAAGACGTAATTAAGGCCCAATTATGGGCCCGCACGAGTTCTCTCATAAATACGAGAAACGCTACATAAGATAAGAGTCGTGAGGGGAGTTACTCCTCCACGAATACATCTTCATAAAGGAGGAGACTGTTACGAGAAACTTCTCCTTCCGTTGCACCTCACATGCTTAAGTCACGCAGTGAATTAACCGCAACCATTATATAAGGTAAAGGGAACAATCGACCAAGGTATGCAATATTAACTGAGTTTTGTTCAGATTTACTTCCTTCTTCAAACAAAGTTGTTGACTTAAGCATCGAATTGCCTTCGGCCACCAAAAAGGTGGTTTTTGGCAATCTAACATTTCTATTGCAGGTCAAACTCACAGGAGGACGAGATTTGAATGCATCAATTTGGCGTCGACCATGGGGAACGACAAGTTTCATTTCTAAAAAGAAGATCCACATAGCAAAATTCACTAAGATCCGATCAACGATCGACATGTTATCAAAATAGATGGAACACTGTACAGGCCTTCAACCTAGCAACAATCATAATAACCCTCCTACTGGCGACACTATATTGCCAGCGATTCGCGATCGAGATCCAGCAGTAACCACCGGGACAATTGCATCTGACAATCAAGATCCACAACATGCAGTAGCTCAGACAACCCAGACATTTGTCAACGATGCTTCTGACCCTCGGGTGGATTTGCTTATGATCCAGATGAACCACATGACTAAGATGCTGGAAAAACTCATTCAAGAGCGCATTCATTTAGTCGACTCTATCCAAGTGTCTCCCCATCAAAACTCTACCAACCGAACCCGAGAAAGTGACGAGGTTTTTGCAGAACCTCAATAGGGAAATCTTGAAAGCAATGAGCTTCCTCAAGGTAAGATTCCACAGAGCGACGGAACACCTGCTGAAATCTCGTTCAGGATCGAAGTCACGGATCACAATGTATTGTACGAACTAGCCAAGTCGTCATTTTTTAACGCCCTCATGATAACTCACATGCAAAAGAAGTTCACCCCACCAAAGTTCGAAGCATATGATGACATCACCGACCCAACAAACCATTTGCGACATTTTCACCACATTATGGCGTTAAAAGAGACTACAAAATTAATCTTATGCAGAACATTTCCGACTAGTCTTACCTCTATAACAATGAAATGGTTCATTACCTTATCACCGAGGTCAATAGACTCCTTTCAGGCACTAGCCACCGCCTTTATCACAAGATCCATCAAAAGTCAGCGAATGAGGAAATGACTACACTACCTCCTTCACATCAAACAAAAGCCCAAGGAGACGATAAGAAAATACATTACTCATTTCACTAACGAACTGACAATGATCGATGTATGCAACGATGACATGGCCACCACTACTTTCACCATCGGGCTGAAAAAATGACCTTTTTTATGCTCTCAACCTGAAACACCCCAAAAGCATGGTGACCCTGTTGAAAATCGCCCAAAAACACAATTATCTGGAGGAGATGAAAGATGCCAGGAAGAAAAATGACCAAGAAAGAGAACCACTCAGAGATGCGGGAAAGGAGGGAGGAAATAAGAAGAGACGACGGACCCCGGGAGGATAACATTCAGTCGAAGAGGCATTAGAATAATGGGAGGCCCAAATCCAACCAGCAAGAACCCGAGAAGCTGCAGTCGATAAGGCCCAGACATGAGCGGGTAACAAGTGTAATGAAAAAGACATATAAACCATACACAACCTTGAAAATAAGTCGGGCCAATACACTAAAACACATGGAGAAATGGAAAGACGGACACGATACCAAAGACTGCTACAATCTGAAAGATGAAATTGAGCATTGGGTTCAGAGAGGACGACTTGACGAATTCATTGTAATTCCAGACAAGCAGCTCAAAGGAAAAGAAAAAGCAGATACCACTCCAGGATCAAAAAACCGCCCAGGGAACTAATATACGTCCTACACTGCATGGCCGAAGGGAACACAAAGATCAACCTAACTGAAGAAGCAACCAGAAACACCTCCCACTCAAGCTGATTTATATCGAAATAGGAGTACTAACGTCAAACGAAACCAGATAAACCATTTTACTGATTCACAGTAAAAAAACATGGAAAAGCTTGCACCAATCAACTAACACAATTCAAGGACCCTACTGACAGGATGCAAGCCCAACCTGAATTACAAACGACAAAATTGACGACAACTGACTCGATTAAACCTCGGTAGTTGGTGTTGATGCAAACATGATTGGCGGTGCTGATGTGAGCATGATTGGACAATTTGGCGCCGATGTGAGCATGATTGGACAGTTTGGCGCCGATGTGAGCATGATCAGACCATTTAACACTGCTCAATTACCAAGTCAGAAAGCACCCCGAGTCTATTAGCTACAATAACATATCCAACGAATGACGAAACATAACCAATAGCAAACTCGGCGACTTGAAGACAAAGGCGAGGCGAGACAAAGCAACAAATATGTAAATCTCTAACAACACGAGGATCGACATCAACCAAGCAAAGGTCAGGATGACAAAGAAAACCAAAAGAAATCAGAAAGGAATATCAATAAAATTACAAGTTAGGAATCCCCATCTCACGTATGGACAACATAATAAATGCATCAAAGCTCGACAATACAGAGTAATCGACATATCAAGCCAAAAGAAATCAGAACACAAGTCGGATATATTTAATAAACTTCTGGTCTGATCAACCACAAATTAATAGTTGGACGAACGAGTCAACTTAATTCAAAGAGCTTCAGGTCAACTAGTGAAAGTTGGACAAACAAGCCAACTTAGTTAAAAAGCAAATTCGAATTGACTTGTACGTCATACCAACGAAGTAAGAGTTGGACGAATGAGTTAACTTAATTCAAAGAGCTTCAGGTTGACTAGTACGTCGAACCAACAAAGTGAAAGTTGGACAAACAAGTCAACTTAGTTAAAAAAACAACTTCGGGTTGGACGAACGAGTCAACTTAATTCAAAAAGCTTCGGGTCAACTAGTACGTCAAACCAACGAAATAAGAGTTGGACGAACAAGTAAACTTAATTCAAAGAGCTTCAGGTCGATTAGTACGTCAAACCAACGAAGTGAAAGTTGGACAAACAAGTCAACTTAGTTAAAAAGCAACTTTGGGTTGACTAGTATGTCAAACTAACGAAGTAAGAGTTGGACGAACAAGTCAACTTAATTCAAAGAGCTTCGGGTCGACTAGTACATTGAGCCAACAAAGTGAAAGTTGGACAAACAAGTAAAAATAGTTAAAAAACAACTTTGGGTCGACTAGTACGAAGTAAAAGTTGGACAAATGAGTCGATTTACCCAAACAAAAAACCTCGGGCGAACTAGTACATCGAACCAACGAAGTAAAAGTTTTGCGAACGGGTCAACCTAATTAAAAAGAGCTTCGGGTCGACTAGCGCATCGAACAAACAAAGTAAAAGTCGAGACAAAATAGTCAACTTGCTCAAATAAGTTCCAACACGTCAGGAAAAAAGGATAGAGTCAACCCACTTCAAGGCAACCAATGCGTCATAGCATAAAAGTAACCATAAAGGAATTTAGATCAAGAAATTCAGACATGATAAAAAATTAATGTAGCCGTAAAGGCTCCCTGGCCAGTCGAAAATAAAACTGGAGATACGCAGTACAACTTACTTTAACAACTGCGACTGGCCTAAAAAAGGTATACAATGAGTCGACGAGACAATTACGACTACGATGAAAAACATGCAAATAAGAATACCAAGAAGGGGAGTTCCTTTCATTAATAAAACTATTTTGTTACATCCGGGGAAGAAGATAAAGGAGTAGGAGATGAAACAGATGCAACCACATCGTTAGCGACATCATCTGTAGGAGGGGGCGAACCTATCTTTTTGGAAAAAGGAGGAAGCAATGGTTCTTCAATCACTGGAGCACTCGAATGATTCGGGGCACCTTTTTCACCATCATCATCTTCGAAAGATTGATCAACCAAGTGGCGATTCTTAGACAAATCAACACCGAGCCCCTCGATATAATCAAAATCTCAATCCGCCCATCAACAACTCACTTTCAATCTTCAACCTCCGCAATGCGATGCTTGTTGGTAGTAGCAAGTTCATTTTTTGCCGCATCAAGCTGTCCCTCAGTGGTGGTAAGCACGGAAGTGTTTGCCTTGACCGGGTCGAGCGCAACGGTCAATTGCTCCACCTGTTTCTCAGCAATATCATGATTAACAGATTGCTCAATCACAGCACATGCAACATTATCATAAGCTGCCTTCTTGACAGATAGCTTCTTTTTCACATCACGCAAATGGACACAGACCTCATCCAACTTGGTCCTCAAGGACTTGAGCTCAACTGCAGACTTATCCTGTGTGCCTTTCGCTTCAATCAACAAGGCCCAAGCAACCCTGACAATTTTCTCCAACTCTGCGCATCACGCTTTCAACACGTAGAATTGGGAAAGAATGTGAGAAAAAACATGCAACAGCACTACCAACTTTCTCTCCGAAAAAACCACCTGATCAAGACCAACTTGATAAATCGAGCCCATCACCCTTGCATAAGTGAGATGATTTTATTTATTTATTTATTTTTTTAATTAAACCTCCAGTGGGGAGGGGCAACTCTGGAATGCCAGACCGTTATTACTTATCAAAAAAATGATTTACAATCAGTACAGGGGTACATGATGACTTTACCCGTGTTAAAACCAAAACAAAATATTGGACCAAAGCCTAAGCCCATTCAACATAAACTACACTCACCTATAACTGAAACAAAAGCAAAACTATGAGAGCAAACACCATCACAGTAGCTGAAATCAAAGCCAAAAAACAGAATGACAAAAACAGAATGCGCTAGCTGAATGTGCCTCAGCGCACTTGCAGTCCAGACGACACTAGACCGAGCAGATAACACAAGACAGAAACCAGGCAGAGTGAATCTTGCTGAACCTCGTTCCTGCGCTCCTGCGTGATCCTCGCACCTACATCTCCTGCAAATGAAACTCGCCCCTGCAGTCCAAAAACAGAGTGTTTCGTACCCGGGCAGCATGACGCAACCATCCTCGCCCCAGCTGAAACTGATTCTCGACACCACAGACTACCCCAACATAATCCTCGCTGCCGTTTCAGGTCCTATCTCTACTCTTCCCCGTGGCGAATGTACGCCGTATGCAATCTGTCAAGCACAATCAAGCCTGCCACTCTCCTAGGAAAATCATTCCCATCGAAAGAAACAATCCTATAGTCTCGTTGTGCTCTATCCGCTAACGCGTTCGCCACCGCATTGGCCTCTCTATAGATATGTTGGCAAGCTAACGTCATTGTCGCTGCCAACAGCTTAATTTCTTTCAAAATATTCTCCAAATACCAAGGGATTTTCAAAGTTTCCTTAAACCAACCACAAACTAGTTCCGAGTCCGTTTGAACTACCGCCTTCTTGAAACCCCATGCGAGACAAAGGCGGAGGCCCTCAGCTAGAGCCAGGATTTCCGCTTTATTGTTTGATCCTGCACCTAAGAATAGTTGCTTGCCCACAACACAGAAACCCCTAGAGTCTCTAATGATCACACCGCCAGATGCCTTGTTCTTACGGGAGGATCCATCCACATTAAGAGCAACAAAATCTGTCGGAGGGGGGGTGCCAAAAAACAATTCTAACTAACTTCCTTCGAACTGGAAGCACATGCAACCCCATAGCCCGTAAGGGGGCCTTGTTACTGCTAACTTGCTTGGGAATGATAAAATTATTTGCCAATCGCAGATTACGCCTAATGTTCAAAATCACAAATGCAGGATTTGGGGAAGCATTTTCATATACACATTTGCACCTCTGTTTCCAAATTTCCCATAAAATGAACATAGGAGTAAGAAGGAATAACACACCTGTTTGCGAATTCTGTTTGACTCTCTTGAACCAAATTACAAGCACCGTGGAAATTTCTGCTGGTCTCCTTATATGCACTTCAAAAATCCGTTCAAAGTGGCTCCACATCCAGAAGGGATGAGCGCTCCACATCCGTAATCAAGATGAGCACTCAAATCCAATACGGGCATCAAAGGTCTTTCCACTGACCGCCTGTGCCATTCATTTATCAACTTGCGCACACCATCTTGCACGTCAAGCTGAGTAAACCAACAAAACTTTTCGTCTAACTTGATATGGATATCTTCCGAGCTAGGCTCAGTCCAACTAACTCGTGGATGAAGAACATGGGGATCCGGGAGCACATATGAATCACCCCCAACATCCAAAAGGGTAGGAGGAACGACAGTGACAACAAAAAAACCAGTCTTGCCTTCTCGGCGCAGAGCGACCATAGCAGGGGCAGAACTAGTAGTGGCAGCAGGAGCAGGAGAGTCCAAATGAGCGGGAGAAGAAACTAATAATCTGGCCGCATCACTGACATTAATGGAAGGAGATCGATGAGGAAGAACTTTGAAACTCTGACCACTACCGACAACCTTTTTAGATTGCTCCACCGCCAACTGGAACATCTTGTAATCGATAGCCCGAGGATCATCGTTAGACCATTCAACAACGTTTGAAACACCATAGGCGAAAAAAGCTTCTTTTCATTATCGTCCAACGGACGAGTAATCTCTTTCTCATTCATCTCCAGCACCAACCTCCTCAGCCTCCTCGAGGACGCGTGATCCTCTTCCATAACATACTTGCTGGAAGGACTCGGACGAGATGCAGTTTCAGTAACATCCTTGCCAAAAGGACTCGAACGAGATGCAGTTCGAGCAACACCACGAGTAGATAGTCGTTTCTTCTTCGGAACCCGACCAGGATCTACCAACAATCGCTTAGACGAACTAGTACCGCTAATGCCAGTACGAGTAGCGCGAATTGCAATTTCCTTAGCACGAGATTCAGTAAGCAAGGCCCCAACTTCGTTCATAGTGTACAAACCGCTACGTTCCAAGATGTCCTCAGAGATAAATGCATCCACAGGGAACTCGGGAAGCTTCGAGAATTGGTCACTGACCCTCTGCGGTCAATTGTAGATATTTTCGTTTGTTAAAAGCTCGAAACGATCGCAAAATCAGACGACATCGCAATTGGAAGTAGCCAGAGTTAACAGAAGCATAAAATTAGGACCTCGACCAATCTCGGATGTGATCATTAAGCTTTACAAAACAGGCAGGGGAATGGATAAAGCAGATATCCTTGGTCACCATCAGATCAACCACCGAATGCAGAACTCTAACCGTTAAAGTAAAGGAATGCCGAATAGAATAGTCATCGCATAAGAAGAAACCATGACCCTACAACCATTAGGACCCATTCGGGCAGGACGAATGCCCGAAAATCCAGATACTCCCAAAATAGTTCTGGTGCAATGTACTCGGACCTTGGACCTTGGACGACAAGGACTATCATTCTGTCTAGGCAAAATAATCTTGAGGTCGGGTGGCAAATTATAGTTAGAACGAATGTTGTCCAACATCGCTTGAAAGGATTTTTTGGGAGAAAAATAAGCTTCGCAACTAGCTAGCTCCTTACCGCTTAGTTTATCGCCAGTAGACATCGCTAGAAAATGGAGAAGCAATGAGAACGAAGAAGACGGAGGAAGAAAATAACCCTAATTTCAAAGATAGCGTAAAGAGGAAAAACAAACCCATCACGCCCCTTTTATATAGCCAAGCAATGAAGGGACTGCTCATGGGACAACGTGCATGATATGATGGTTACACGAAATTTCAAAAGTGTGCAAAAACGAACGGATGAGCAAGAAATCGAGGCACCTACCCACCAAAAGTTGTTGACAATATTAAATGCAAAATAATGATGAAATTGAAAGACCAACCGTCACGAAGTTGGTGGCCACGTCAGCATACCCGCTAACTAGGAGGAGTAGTTGATGATCCATCAAAATAGACCGTCATAACAACCATACACATGGCAGAAAACATCCATCACGGAGATCAAGTACCCCACCTACCGGGTCAGCTCATAAAACCTAAAAAGGTAAAATCAATCATAAAAGCCTAAACAGGGCCCATCAAAATAAGACGTATTTAAAGCCCAAATCCAGGCCCACACGAGTTCTCTCATAAAGGAGAAAAAATGTTACATAAGAAAAGAGTCGTGGAGGTAGTTCCGCTTCCACAGACACATCTTCATAAAAGAAGAGATTGTTACGATGAACGTCTCATTCTGTTGCGCCTCAATGCTTAAGTCACATATAAAATTAACCACGACCATTATATAAAGTAAAGGGAACAATTGACCAAGGTATGTAATTTTAACTGAGTTTTGTCCAGATTTACTTCCTTCTTCAAATAGAGTTACTGACTTAAGCTTCGGAGTGCCTTCGGCCACCATAAAGGTGGTCTTTGGCAGTCTAACATTTGTTTTGCAGGTCAAACTCACAGGAGAACGAGATTTGGACGCAACACCACTAATGCAACACTAGCAATCTGCTTGATAAGATCCATAAGTAGGAGTATAGGCTAATACTTACATTGTCCATAAAATGTTCAACAATAATATTCTATTTCATTCATAATATGTATATACTCCCACTAATGCAACAGAAAAAAAAAATCACAAATGTGTAATAATGATCAAATAGTGTCTAATCATAATGATCATAAATCATAAGATTCAAAATAACCATAATGAGCTATGTCCAAGACCCACATTATCGACATATCTTTTATGTCTTTGGTTGTAACTATTTCATTAGTGGATAGTCAAACCTATGTTCAGTGCTAATGTATTCAATATACACGTTTGTTTCTTAAAAAAAATTTATAATATATTTCAACTCTATATAAATTGCACATTTAACTTGGAGAAGAAGAAATTTGCAACATTAATTGTTAGCAACTTGGATAAAGCTAAAGTCTAAATCTTAAGATAAAGTTCTGCAACTGTAACTTAATAATAGTGACATCAAAGCAAATCACACATTCACCTTTCATAAATGATGTAACTATAATAGATCATAATTAGATTTCCTATAGCTAAATCATAAGTGACTTAATGTCCAAATCATGATTTGGATATTCTTCACAACCAAAATATTTTGTGCAATAAATTAAATATTCATCATCACTTCTGGCAAAAAATTATAAAAATATAAATTCGCTCCCACTGATCTTCATGTATATACATCAATCAACAATGTTGTTCTTAAATTAGAAAAATAATGGTGCTATTGTATTTAATGAACCAATATAAGGAGTATAGTTATATAAATTAATCGACTAATCATTTAAACGTAATTTTTCAACCAAGTGGTCATTGTAATCATTAATAAAAGTGGTAATCAGTATGTTATTTTTCATTATTGTTGAGCTAATCAACTATGTTAGGGAGAACAACATCATTTGAAATTAGACTAAAGGGATGTGTATCATACCTTCTTTGATCCACATATTATAACGATGTCATAGAATCTTTATTAGACACAATTTGTGGAAATATCAGTCCTAATTTTATTATCTTAAAAAAAAAGAATCTAACATTACAAATCTATACAATCATCGTGATAAGGTTAGAACAATAACATATCCTTCAAATTTTCCAATAGCCAATAACTTAAGCGTAGTTCAAAAGTAAATCCAATTTTTTTTAATATGAATTATATATTTTGAGTTCCATTACACATCCATATAAATGCCTTAAAATCACGTTTCTTTTACAGTTCAATTGTCAAAATGAATCTAGTAATTGTCGTACTAAGAATCATATTCATAATATATACAACGGTCTATAATGCTTTTATCTACTATGATTCGGGTAAAATAGAGTTATTTATCGTATGTCTAACCATACAATTATGATTACACCTTTCAGCAACAACATTCTGCTTAGGCGTCTCTGACATTGTACATAAAACATAAATACCCCGTTTTCAAAATAAATAAGTCATGACATATTTTATTATACTAAAAATAAGATTAACAAATTCATCAAATATGATACCATTTACTTTTGTTTCTATTACCACTAAATCATCAATGACGTACACCTCAAGTGCACCAACTGATATTTCTCATGCATTATGTAGACGCAACTATAATGTGAAAGCCATTGATAAATTTAATGAAATGCATTTCACTACTAAAACATAAGGTAACATATAATCTATTAATGTTAATAGAGATAATCTCAAGAAGATTATTACTTTATTGATATATTTTAGTTTCAAATTTATGAAGTAATATCATTAAATATATCAAATTTGAGATATAAATAATAACACTAAAGCCGATCCACTAAGTTTTAGAAAACCTATTTGAAAAATACAAGGCTAGACATATGCCTTTATTTTAGAACTTATTTAGTGATGACAATTGTTGCGAAATTTTTAATTATACTCACAAGCACACGAATCGATAATAATATAGATCATAAATACAATGTCGAACCCATAAGAATTGGTTCTTAAAAACAACATTTCTAAACTAGTATGCAAAATTTTATCCTAACTTAAATCTTACTTAAACAACAACAATTAAATATTTTTAGATTTTTGATAGACTAGAGAAAACTTAATTAGATTAAAAAAAATATATAAATAAAACATATGAAGACTAAGGAATATATCATAATTCTTATACAATGCTCAAGTTAATTAGTTGTTCTAAAAATCACAATTAGCATCATAACTCATGTTATTACCAATTGAAATATATAACTTTAATCGCGCATCATTGATCATAAAATATGTCAAACTTCCATCGGTTTCAAAATCCTTATTTCTAAGGATTATCTGTCAAAGAATTTAATCTAAGCACATATAATCAAATCAATTAATATTAGAAATACACACTCAACCCAAAATTAATATAATTAATACCCTAACTATTAACTATATGTGATATAGAAGATGAAAGATCTCATTAATATAATAATCGTAAAATGAGTAAAAGTCATGTACATAAAACATATCAAGAACAAATGAATTAACTTGATTAAAATATTTAAAACAAAAAAATTGGGTCGTTGATGATTTTATTTATTTAGTAATCCATGCTCGAAAGCTACATAACTGACCCTATAAGGTTTACAAAGTCAGGCCGAAGGCTACAATATTGTTGCCACTTAATATCATCGTCGCCTCCATCTCGCATGGAGACTTGCTTTCGCTTTGGACCATCGCCTCCACCTTGCATGAAGACTTGCTTTCGCTTTGCTCCAGTTTAATCCATCAAAACAGCTACATTCAATACCCGAAGGCTTATTAACGGCAGGGCAAATGTGATCCTAATAAGTTGAGCTACAATTGGTGGACTGATTAAAACATTTACACTATGACTTCATCCTTCGTCTTGACATAAAATTGAAAGCCCATCTCAACTAAACTATGAAATTCTTTATTACAATTTTTTTGCTTGATCAATACCCTAAACATATGGTCTTATTTATAGACTAACAAATATTCTTAAACCTATTATGAATGCACCAAAATTGCTATTGCTAAACCATGAAACATGACCAAGTATTTTCGAAAATATAAATTTGATGAAAATCACGTTTTACCACTTTAGTAATCAACTCTCGGAGAGACGCACTATTTTGGCAATATTTTTTTCTCATTATAACTTGAATTTTGAGTCATTCTTTTTTATGTGTGTATTGTGTCACTATGGTTTTGATATTTATTAAGCTCAATTGGGGAATATGGCCAGCAAGATATGAATTTTAGAAATTGATTGTCCAATATAAATCATCATCAAAATCTTATTTCATTCATAAAAATATTATTACCCTTGATCTGGCTTTGATATTATATGAAAAAACGTAAAAATACGCTAATCAAAATAAGTTAACTAATTAAATAAACTAACTAATGTAAATATAAGGGAATAAAAATAGTATAAATTGTGCTCATCAACAATCTTTATAAAGATGTATCGACATTTTATAGAAGAAGGTATTTTTTTTTTAATTCTTCTTACGAGCCCAAAAGCACAATTTGACATTGGAAGATCCTCGATTATTTCTTCAGCAAATCTTTGAGTGGAACTACCTTCTTCGAGTATCCTTGGATGAACCTCCTGGAATAGTTGACCAACCCCAAGAATGATCGATCATTTGCACACTAAATTTTCTTCCTTATTTACAATAAACTTAAAATAAAATTGCACGAAAGAATACACATTCATTCCTAATGTTTTTAGTTTTTGTGAAATGAATGACTAAGTCATTGAAATAAGCATGATACATGCTTGTTTGATATTTTCAATTCTTAATGAAAATTATTATATTATAGTTTTTCTTTATTGAGACCATTAAATTTTCATTTAAAGTGTTTCATCATTCTATTTTGAAAATGTTATCTTATTGAACACTAAAAAAGACAAAATAAATGTTTTGAGAAATCAATACATTAACTCATTATTTTAAATAATAAAAAATTATAAGCATAAACAAATAGTAGTGTTGCAATATATATGTTGGCAAATACCGTAACACACAAATCGTTTGTTCCAAGTTGATAATATTAAGGCTAATAAAAGTAATATTTTAAAACTAGATAGCTTCTACTCGTGGGCGTTCGGTTGCAGATCTAATTAAGAAACTGTAATGACCCTATTTCAATTATTTGTCGCTGCTTTTATGATCATGTCTTACTGCACGACCAAAAGTTTGATTTTCCCATGAGAATGGGCCACTATGGCGGCTACAAATTCAATAGTGTGAGTTTATAGTTTACAATTTTTAAAAATTTGGCTATTGTGGTAGGTACGAACATGATGACTTTATCTATATCAACCGTTTAATGACATGAATACACTAGCCACGATAATTTATCCACATAACTATAAGGTGTCATTCAAGAATAATATATGAATGCTATTTGCATCCTCTTAAGATTTGGTTACTGTGGCAATTACCCACACGATTAAGTATGTAAATATCATAATGTTGATGCCGTCAATAAATAAATAAGCAAATATAATAATAAGATTGTGAGGAAAAACATAAAATATTCTATTGTGAATTACATGTAACTTATAGTTTCATACTTAAAACAACTTGATCCAAGTAAAATAGATTATGAGAAAGGTCACAAATGTTTCTACAAATGTAGAAAAAAAAACTTTAACTATGACTCTTATAAAATTTCAATTTTGGATTCAAGCTTAAATGTTAATCCCTAATTTGAAATACATTAATGTCGTTTTAATTAAAACTGGAACGTGTATGCTCAATTACAATTACAACAATGATAATCCGTAATCATATAGTCTAATACTCTAATTTTAGAACAAAATAATTAAATTAACGTTAATCAAATACCAAAACATTCAATTTATTTAAATTTATTAATAATAATTAGGCATTAAAGTATTCATGTCATAAGGTACAAATTCATGACAATTCCTAAAATAAAACATTTAATCTGAATATTGGTTGTGTTGGACAACATGATATTTAAAATAATTAAGACGAAATCATTTACAATTTCACGTGTATAACGTAAGAGTCAGTCTAGAACTTATAATTTAGGCACATTTTAATGTGGTACTAAATCGATAAGTCCAAAACGAATCATAATTTTACCAAATGTACCATATCATAACCAAAATTATTTAATTTGATGCAATTTAAAATTACAGTCAAATGCCAAAATATCGTGTTATCCACATTAGACCAACATTAATTTTGACCAATCTCTATTAAATGAACTATTTTAAGAAATAACACCAAATATCACTTGGTTATATCCAATTTCATTTCAAATTAGGCCCATAAAAAAACTCAACTATAACCATGATAGTTATAAATCAAAATCTGATGCTCATAAAATCTAGTGGGTTAACTAAAATTCACTATAAATAAGTAATAGTACTTATGGGCCAATAGATATATTAATATCACTGTTCTATTAAGATTATAACTAACAGTTGATATTCAATCATTATAAATAATAAAATGCAGCGGACCATAAAATATGAAATTACTCATGCAATCATATAAATTGAAATTGATTGATCATAATGAGGCATCATTTTTTCCTAAAATAATTATAATAATAATAATAATAATAATAATAATAATAATAATAATAATAATAATAATAATAATAATAATAATAATAATAATAATAATAATAATATAATAATAATAATAATAATAATAATAATAATAATAATAATAATAATAATAATAATAATAATAATAATTAATAAAACCCTCTAATTTCGATTTTTCATAAGATTCCAATACATGATAAGGTATGAAATTAACCTCGTGACCTAATTTGGAATATTCATTATGTGATTTTATAAAAATCACATAATGAATATTCCAAATTAGGATATATTAATATCACCGTTCTATTAAGATTATAACTAACAGTTGATATTCAATCATTATATATGAATAATAAAATGTAGCGGAGCATAAAATATGAAATTACTCATGCAATCATATAAATTGAAATTGATTGATCATAATGAGGCATCATTTTTTTCTAAAATAATAATAATAATAATAATAATAATAATAATAATAATAAAAAATAAATAAATAAATAAATAAAACCCTCTAATTTCTAATTTTCATTAGATTCCAATACATGATAAGGTATGAAATTAACCTCGTGACCTAATTTGGAATATTCATTATGTGATTTTATAAAAATCAGCAAATTAAGATTAGTATATGCTCAATTTATAAAATCAGAATTACTAAATCAGGATCAATATAATGCTAAATTTAAAATAACTGAATTTAAAACATCCCAAAATAATTTAGATTTCAAATTACCCTAATTCAAAATCGGTAGGAGCTCATAACAAAAGCCTAAGAACTAAAAAAATCCAATGTTCATAATTATAAGTTTATATTTGGGTTTTAATTTACTAAGACACAATTCAAAATTTTAAAAAGAATTTTGATATAATTCCAAACAATGATTGCATAAAATTATGCTATGCAACAAGACATCAAAAATAAACTTTCATTGGTTTTCAAAATCACACATGATATTTTTTCATGGCTTCAATTTTAGCACACATGAATCACATCATAATTTAACAACGATTTCAATGAATCAATTTAATCTAGCCTGATCAAATATAAGTGGACATCATAGTGATTCAGTAACTCGCTCTATACCACGTGAAAACAGTATTAGTGGATCTTAAAACCACTCAGAGTGACGATATACTTTGATCCATAGCGCTTGATTGATTTGATGTTGAAGCATCTGATTTCAAAGAGCAAGAACCACGAACTTGAAGAACAAGAAAAAACTCGTTTCTCTCTCTCTTGCACTCTACTATTGCAATAATGTATTGACATACATACAATTAATGAACCAATGTATTTATAGAGTAAACGGCAATTCCTACTTCCCATTAAAACGGGATAATAATTATAGGAAACGTACAACTCTTGTTGCCAATAGAATTCCTAATAGTATTGGATTAATTCCATGAACTATTAGCCCATGTTTTTAGAAAGAGCTTTGCTAGCTGTCGAGGAAACGAGCGAGGAAACGAGCGAGGGAAATGAGGTGGAGGGGGTGGAAACCGTTCACCCCCCTCGGGATGTGCGCGCGAAAAGTCAACGCACACATCCCGAGGGGGGTGAACGGTTTCCACCCCCTCCACCTCATTTCCCTCGCTGGTTTCCTCGCTCATTTCCTCGACACTTAGAATTTCTGTTTTAGAAATACTAAATATATGTGGGCCACCTAATGAGTTCTTACACAACATACTGATTAACACTACAGGTTTCTATTGTTTTCAATGGAATTCTATTATGCTTGTAGTAGTTGATCACAGTCGGGGATGCTAAGCCTTTGCAAATGAATTAAATCTGTACTTTGCATTTACTCGTGTGAATAGTTAAATGATAGGAGGGACAAGATATAAAATTATGTGCTTAGACGTTATCATCAATTCTCAGAAAGCTTTCCTTGATGAACATGTTATGCCTCTAGTCCAATCACTGTTAGGTGGAATATACAAGATCTCTCTAAATACCAGACCTCAAATCAGTTTTCCATAAATATTCAAAGTATAGGTATTATGAAAATTACAATTGGGGCAATCAGGTTAATTGATGAAAAGATATAACTATTCATCATGTAATAAGTTAACTATTTATCATGTAATAGATGAGAAAGGAATGGACATTTTGTTTCGTATCACAAGTAGCACAAATATGGACATTGGATTTTAAACAAGAGAAATTATGTAGAATGCCCGTAGTCATCTTTTAAACAAAAAATTGGTTGTTAGACAAACTAAATTTTGAAGAAACACTTGTTGAAGTCCAAGGAAGAAAAAAAGGACTAAAGGTGTGTTTAATATTCCCAGAAGTAAGAAGGAAGGAAGAGATAATGAACAAAACGAATTTTGTGATGATCACAACTATCCTCTTTGTTTGTTATAAAAGGGAAAAAAAATTTATAATGGCAAACTTTGTAAATTTTATAGAATGTTAATGGAGAAAAGGTAGGAAATAGATAATAGAGAAAATAATAAGATGGAGAATATTTAGTTACCTACCTAATTCTTTCAACAATCAATCACTTTCTAAAATTGATCGCTCCAATTACTAGTTCATGCTACCAAAGCTAAGAAAAAAAACTCTCTGCAATCTTTTTCTACTTCACAAGCCATTTTCCACCACCCAAAGAACACAATTCACCATTATGTGGTTTCAGTATTTCCATTGGAAAATCTTCAAGGAACAATTTAGGGTGTGTTTCATTTTGTTTTCCATGGAAAACTTGAACTAGTGAAGAGATTATGGAAGAGAAGAGTGAAGTAATAGGGTGAGCATGAAATTTGTGACCTCCCACCACCTATCTTCTCTCAAAATCATGGGAAAAAGAACACTCTATGGGGGCTAAGAAATTTTTTCCATGAAAAACTCAAGAAACATGGCTATTTTCATCATCATTAGATGAAAACATTTCTTGCTCTTTCATTTCAACTATTTTCATAGTTTTCCAGGAAAAAAATCAAACACATCCTTAGATTAAGTCTACCATGGAAAACTTACACCGAGCAAAACTCTTATCACTCACTCTGTATTTAATTTTATTTTTTTCATTCAGGTTCTATGTTAGTTTTAAAACATATTGTTGTTTGTAGATAATGGATTCTCACACTCATTTCTGTGTAGGATTGGTGTAATCCAAGTATAACAAGTATTAGTATACAACAATGAATCTCAATCCAACAACGATATTAGACCATCTCCAATGGTAGAAGATGGATAGGGATTAAACTTACCCATCCCTATTCTTATCCATGCAAAATGACCCAATGCCGTTGTGCAAAAAATGGATAAAAGGGGGCAAACGGCTTATGGAAATGTCCAACTTTTGACAAGACGCATGGGCTTTGGACTTGAAAAACCCACGATCTCCTTTCATTTCCTCCTTCTCTTCTTTTTCCCATCCGCGTGAAACCTCGAAAAACCATACTTTTGTAGCCCGCGAAACCCATTTTCTCCCCCGATTTCACCCATTTTCGTCCTCATTTAGCCAGGTTAAAATTTGGAGATTAGGTAGATTCATTCATAGATCTAATTCTCAATACGGGTCTCGAGGTGATGGAAAAGGAAGATGTGACGCTAGAAGAGAAAGGCATGGCTTTCGAAGAGGAGACATTGCAACCGAAGAGGAAGAAGTACCTCCTGCATTGCAAGGATTTGAGCGAGTGTACACATCAGTAGAAATGGACCAGAAACTGAATCACATCTCTCATAAGAATGATATTATTAGTAATTTTATTAACCTTATATATTTTATTGAGGATGTTCACAATTATAAATTTAGTTGTGGAGTTGTTATAGTTTCCAAGTGGTGAAAACATATATGTACATTATAGGGATTTCATAGGGTTAAACAAATAGTTTTATCTACCCTATTGATCATTTTCTTGATAGTATAGTTCATAGGCATGATAGAGGCATTGACATTGCATTGAGTGAGTGATGGTGAGTAATGACACACTTTTAACTTTTCAATTGGAGAAATGTCATTGACCCCGTTAGACTTATATTTGATCACTGGGGTTCCGATTGGGAGAGGAGATCCCATTCCATTTGATGATGATGTATAATTGGACAAAAAACATGAGAAAAGTATATTTCCTAGAATTACTAATGATGAAATTAGTGGGTCAAACATTTCTTATGTGTACTTTAGGAGAGAGTTTATGGACCCAATCGAGAGAGGGGATGTGACTGGAATTCCTAATGTATCGAGAGAGGGGATGTGACTGGAGTTCCTAATGTACGATTCACCAAACATACTCTCGCATTTTCTGTTTTATGTCTTGGGATTATATTTTTAACAACAACAATCACTTCATTTGATTAGGATGGATGACAATTTCTGCTTCTAGATACACTATACCAAAAAGCTTGATTAGCTACACGGAGATGGCCACGGCTCAAAACCGTTGGTTTATTTGCCACGGCCAACAAACCGTGGCTATAATGGCCAAGGGCCTAAAACCGTGGCTATAAAAAGAAAATGCACCTGTGTTGCACGTGCCTGTGTGGAGAACTCGAGTGGATTTCACGCGGGCGAAAACAATTTCGCGGTCTTGCGAAAAAAATTGGCGCTCCCGCCTCCTTCCATTTTCATTTTAGGGTTTGTTAATCGCTCCATTTTCAGATCTGGTTTTGGCTCCAAAAAGCAAAAATCACAGATCTGTTTTTGGCTCAAAAGCTCGAGGGGAGAATCGACCAAGACGATTTTGAGAAAATCAGATAAAGCTTTGGCATCGAATTTTTGTGTTGATTGCAGAGAAATCAGATAAAGCTCGATCGAAAAATCAGAGAAAGCTCGATTGAAAACTCTAGCCATCGACCTCGACCTTGTGGTGAGAAGTCAGATACTAGATTTGAGCATCGTGCTTACTTGCGACCTCGACCTCGAGCTAAGTTCCGACCTCGTGCTGAGTTGTGTTGATTGCAGAGAAATCAGAGGAAGCTCGATCGAAAAATCAGAGAAAGCTCGATCAAAAACTCTAGCCATCGACCTCAACCTTGTGGTGAGAAATCAGAGACAAGATCTGAGCATCGTGCTGACTTGCGACCTCGACCTCGAGCTGAGTTTCGACCTCGTGCTGAGTTTTGACCTCGATCCAAAACCTCGACCTCGACCAGAGGTAATACACTGTCACTTGTCTTGAAATTTTTTCTTCTTTGGGTCTTTGCAATCTCAATTGTTCTGTTACAGTTAGGTTTCTGATGAGTGTTTGGTCCATTTTCACTAATAAATGGATAAATTGTGAAAAATTGTGAAATATAATATGGGTTTTTCAGAAAATCGAATGGGGTTGATGGGTTTTGCAGAGAATTGAATGAGGAAGAAAATTCTAGAGATTTTTTCTTCTTGATGGGTTGATGGGGAAATTTTTTTTTTTTTTTTTGATGGGGAAATTGCTATGTCTGTTAAGTGTTTTTTTCTTTTTGAATGAGGAAGAAAACCAGTTCTTGAATTTTTTTTCTTCAAATGTTCATTTTCAATGATTTTTAAGAAATAGAGATTTTTATGTTTGGCTTCAGCCGGCTCTTAACTATAGTGTGTAATAAAATTTATTTATTTTTGCTAATTTTAGGGATTAGTAAATCTTATGTGTTGCTCTCCATCATTCGAAGCTATTCTCGAACTCTTTCGATTCCATCTGGATAAAGGTAACTCTTTCAGTTTAGTAATATCTCAACATTGAAGTAATTAGAAGTTCAAATTATTTCAGTTAATTAGTGTAATGTTTTATTTCTATCATGTTTTGGATTATATTATGATGGTACTAGTTTTCACCTCATGTTGAATAACTATTTAGCTCATGGGTGGATCCACTGCTTGGATAAGGGGGTCAATTGACCCCCTTAGGTTTTGTAAAAAATTCATTAAAGTAGTTAAAATTTCACTATTGCCCCCCTTTGAAAATTTATATTGTCCCCCTTGAAATTTCATATTGCTCCCTCTTATAAAAAAACATCATAGATCCCAAATCACAAGAGAAACCGAGCCTCTTGTGTCTATGTCTGTGTTTGCGCTTGTGTCTTGCGATATCTTCTTCAGTTCTTCTTCATCTCCGTCTGAAACAGGTGAGCTTGTTTGATGTTCTTATTTCTCCATCTCCGACTTGTTGATTTTATGCCCTAGTCTTGCAATAAAAATTCTGATGAATTTCTAAAACCTAAATTCCTGAATTTAATATAGTTTTCATGTCAACCGATTCAGAGATTCTCCATCTAATATTACAACTAACAAGAAAAGAAGAAACAATGACAAACCTACATGTCTGATGAATGTTGTGTCAATAAAAAAAGCAATTGGATCAGCTGCTAAAGCCATTACAGCAGGCAATACAATATGAAATATCTCCAAGCCAATCTCATCCTTCTTGAAAACAATCTCACAATAAGCCTTAATGATCTTTCTATAAAAGGAAAAAAAAATGTTCTACATAAAATGTCACTAAGCAATCAATCTAACACTCAAAGACAAACACACCCCATACACACCACATGTACACATTCCACACTACACACATAGTGACATACATAACTTGTTTGCAATGTACAGAAAAATTGTAATTTTTATGTTGTATATCTCCATCAGTTAAACAAAACCCAGAAAAGAAGACAAACTTTGATGCCTTTACTAATTTCTTGGAAACATCTTATACAAAGGACATCTTTTATGCTGTATACCGAGGAAATTTCTTGGAAATGTTACATATTTTTTTGCCCCCCTTTGTCTGCAATCCTGGATCCGCCCCTAATTTAGCTTATTAATTTTCTCAAATGAATTGATGATGTTCATCTTGCTTGCTATACAATTATTTTCTGTAAATTGTGTATTTGTTTGTATATATGTTTGTTTACATGTACCTATCATGACTTAGTTCTTGGATAGTAGTGAAGTATATACTATGTGGTGGTGGTGGTAGTGGTCGACACGAAATATATTTCAGTCTTTAAAGGAGAACCACAGAGTACATAGACATATACTTCACATCACCAGTGGTAGAATTTTCGCATCAAATGTCCTTTTAACAGTCATGCTAGCTAGGTAGATTCCTTATATTTTAAAGGCTGTGTTTGATTACAAAGATAGCAGAATTTTATAGAAAACAAATGACAAGAGAAGATGACCATGTTGTTGTAAAAATTTCCATGATGTCCACCCCCTTAAAATATTTTCTACCTTCAAATTATGTGTTCTTGATTCCACTCTGGCCTTTGCTTGTACTATTTTTTTTACTGAAGGTTTTTATTTCAAAGTCTAAATGAAAATGAAAGGGAGATGAGCGTATATGAAAGTTGTGATCTTTCACCACACATCATCGGATAAAGTTTTTCTCCCTTGCAAACTATTTTATAGGCTTCCATGGAAAATAAAAATAAGAATCAAAGATACCTTGATATAAAACTTAGTGCTGAACAAATCTTCAGGACTTCAGGAGTCTTAACGAAGATAGCAAAATCTTTGATCACTAGGAAAAATCATGTTTATGATTTCTAGTTTAATCTCATATTCTGAGATATTATGAGACGATTTGAAAAGAACCATATAGATTTCACAACAGATTCTACGGATGGTGATCATATGCTTGATAAAAGTTGAATTTTTTTTTTAGCAAACCAAGCAAGGGTTGAGGGGACCCTACCCCTATATTAGAAAGAAAGAACAAACAAACTGGCAGACATACCCAACCAGAACACAGAAACAACAAATATCACATGCTGAAACAAACAAGGAGGCATGCCACTCTTTATTTCCTAGCATACAACACTTGACTCTTAGCCTCATGAGCAATGTCATGCAAATCCTTCTCCCATATGACCCAAGGCAAAGGGAAACTTTGTCAGTGACTCAGTACAAATTTCCAATCTCACCAAAAGCATTGAATCCTAATATCATATTTAATGGGCCTACAGTCTGATTGGCCCCAGCATTGAGGGCATATCCCCACCCTAAAACTCCTCTGTATACATTCAATGAGACTTTGGTCATATTTTATGATCATGGTGTTGTGTTTTCAATAATAGTCAAATCAATTCTTATTATTTGTGAACAAGTTGAACCACCGAAGCAACACTCGGGAAATCGAACCTCTTTTTTTTTTAATGTTTTAGTTTTGGCAAGTTTGCGCTTTACAACGTATTCTATGTTAGCTGTGTTTAGCTTCTTGTACAATCTGTTATTGGAAATTGAACAATAAAAGGTTTTTTTTTCAGACACACTATCTCGTCCTAGTTGAACCATATCAAGACCTAGTAAATAGTCTATTTTACTAGAATGACTTCAGGTTTCTTTCAGAAAGACTTGCTATTTTGTAGCTTACAACATTACTGATCTCTCTTCTGATTGTTCAGGTTGCCACCTTTATTGTTGAAAAGATTTTGTTGAAAAATGTTGGGCTCGGCTATGTTAGTGCTACACCTGATCGGTATTTTGCATTAGTTTGTGTTCTCGGAAACATGGTTCAGTCTGTTGTTGAGAAACCCTCACATCTGCTTAAACATATAATCCGCTGCTATCATAGACTGTCAAACTTTTCTAGGTTGGTTACGCTGCAGTCTTGTTTATATTTTGGTCTTTTTGATATTGTATTTTTTGAATTTGTCTATAAAGCATATATTGATTCTGACATTAACTTCATTTTCCTTTATACAGGGCATGTAAGTACTTGGGGAAGTGTCTTCCTGAAATGTTCAGGGATCCAAGCTTCATTAACTGTCTTGGTGTAAGTGCTTACTTCTTATACTTTACAGAACATTCTGTGGTTTGGTTTAGCAGTTACTGATATAATTATGCATACATGAAAAGAAACTGGTCCTAGCTTCCTGTTTGCTATTAATCCATACTCCGCTAGATATTGGAAAGTGGGGCGAAATTTCTCTGTACTTTATGGTGATTACAGTTCAATGAGGTCCTTTTTTTATGATCGTTTTCAAACTTATGCCACATAAGAGCATTATCTGTGAAGCATCTATTTCTACATGACCCAGTGGGGCATTAAGGCACTTGCTTTGAAACTTGTTGACTCTCTTTCCTCTGCTAATCCTGTTACAATTCATCTGACCAGCATTCTTGACTTATCATCATCACTTGATGCCCAACCTGGCTTAAGCGCATAAAGTGTTGTGGAATCCTCATTTAGTTGAAATGATTTCCTTATATTTTCCTTTTTTTTCCAGGATGATGCAGCAACAAAACAATGTCTACACCAATTGCTATATAATGTGTCTGATTGAAATTGAATGACTCCAGCCGATCATATGCTGCAGACAGCCACAGCTGTCAAAATTACTTTACAAGCTGCTGGTAATGTTGCACAAGAAGAGCCTTTGTTTTCCCAGTTTTTGGTAAATAATAGCAGGATGTGTTGGAACTTGTGTCCAATCTGCAACCCTATATGGTTTACTTGGCCGTCTTATAGCACATTCAATTGTCGAATCAAACTTACCTTTGGGATTTATTTATGCTCTTACTTTCGTGATTATTTAACATTTATTTCATTGTTATTTAGGAGTTAGCATGTTGATCTTTGTTTTATTGATTTTGAAATAACAAGTTTTAGAAACGATCTATATGTTAATTAGTAGTCCTTAAAAGTTTTAGCTCGTCGTGATATTTGTAGCCTATATAGCTAACAACAGGCCAATAGGATAATTTGCATTCAAATATTGCAGCAGCCCCACACTGATTTTGCAGGTGTGGGGCTGTGATTTTGCTGCAGCAGCAAAAAAAATGTAATTTTTTTTCGATTATATTAATTTGCAACGGTTTCAAACCCTCGCAACAAACCAGATTTCTTTTTTTTTTTTTTTTTTTTTTACTGGCAACGGCTTAAAACCGTGGTACTTCATGCGTGCAACGACTTACACCCGTGGTCCTTCATGCTTGCAACGGCTTAAAACCGTGTCCTTCATGCTTGCAACGGTTGTGAGACCAAAGGAATTCAAAATAAATGATAAATGTTGCCACGGTTATGGAACGTGGAGACTATAGCCATGCCTGTTAGCCGTGGCTAAACCGTGGCTAAATGCAGAAAATAATCAAGCGTCCTCGACCATAAAACCGTTGCTAATAAGTGTTTCCATGGTTTATAGCCGTCAATGGTGATTTGGCGACGCCTCAAATGGCCAGGCCTCTAAGCCTTGACAATAGGTTACCCCCATGGTCCCAAACCGTTGCTGATGGGTATTTTTGGTGTAGTATAGATAGGATAAATTTTGTCGAATTGATTGGGGCAGTGGGAACATGGCTCACTTGTACAAAGGACTTGACTATGCATCAAATTCGAAGTTCGACAGTTGTGGATGCACGATACTGTTACAGGTATGATATGTTTTATTTTAGTAATTTCATTTAGTAATATGGTTTTATTAATTCATTTAGTAAGTTGACATTTTTATCTATTCAGTGTACAATATTGGTGGTATGAGTGCTATAATGCAAATTGGTTTTGAAACCCCATGATCACCTTGTCGTGCCTTTAATGCAATGTTACATTGAAGATAATCGAGTACATAGTTATTATCAAGTTGGAGCCAATGTGAAAAAAATTAAGCAGTCTTTAGAGATGAAGACGGTTGATACAATTGTTTGACGACTATGACTAGCTATAATGGAGATGATGTTGACTAACGTGGAACACTCCATGTACGAGGATGTTAGAACCACATTTAACTTGTCTTCTTCTAAAGTGATGATTTTCTCACCGAGAGTAAAGCATGGTATTTGGGGGAGAGGTGTTGGATGCAAATCATGGGATTACATGTTATCAGTGAAAAAGGTGAAACCACTGGAGTTGAAAAGATTGAATATTACCTAGTATATGGGTGACCTAACGGTATTGATTTTTCAACTTGAGGAGCTTAACTACCAGGTTTGGTGGGACAGAGGTATATTTTATGTTTATTCATTATTTGTACACTTGAACTTTTAATATAATCCATTTTGTACACTTATATTAAATTTTTTGCGATAGTGGGACCATTGTCTAGGCAAGTGAATCGGGCGTACAGGAGAGCTAACATAGATTATTATACGGCTATCGCTATTCAGGACGATGTTAGGATCCAAGCACCTGCAAACTTGACATTTGAGCCTCACATGTATGAGGAAGTTCCTCCACTTCAGCTTGGTAATGTGGACGACCAGTGGATATTTCGAATGGTAAGTTCGCAGGGGCTTAATGTTCAAATGTTGGTTGCTTATGTACCTGAGACCATAGTACTAGACCCAAAGATCGACGCACTTAATTTGGTAGGATATTGAAATATATTTTTATTTTAAAATTTAATGATTTTCTTACTAAAATATCAATTACTATTGTGTGAAGTCTACTTTGCTTGAGCGCTATACGGATTTTCTTCAGGTGAATCACGACATGAAGCATTCACTCCACGCGACTTCTCAGGATTACTATCGGTGGTTGACTAAGGAGAGACTAAAGACTTAAACCATTGTGACTCAAGCACAAGTGATAGAGGAAGAGATTGAGTACCTCACAAGGGAGTCGAGCGCCGCAAGGGTTTTCAAGTCTCTGACACCTAAGAGTAGTAGTAGAAGGGGGTTTAGGAGATATTACTTTTTAATTTTATGTTACATTAACTTTAATTTGGTTGTTAAACATTTACTTTAGACGTTACTTTACTTTTGTTGTTTGGCATTATTATGTCATTTTTAGATTTACTTTAGTCGACTTCGAGTCTCTTGATTGATTGAGCAAACTTGATTTTCTATTTATGATTGATTAAGCAAGTAGTGGGAGATTATTCAAAATTTTCAACCCAAGACAACATATTAAATATTTTTGAAATAAAAAAAATTTATAAGGCTGGTGATAGCAAAGCAAGGTATGGGAAAATAACTTAATTCAAATAAAACTATCCGTTAGAAGCAGTACGGCTTGGGGGAATGGATAGGAGATGAATAAGAGTTATCCATCCAGTGGGGTGAAAAAATTGTTAAAGATATCTTGGCCTCCTCTTCGTTCCACTAGAAATTAGTAGCTTGAGATTTGTTCTTTAGAAAGGAAAAGGGTAGAAGATGGTGCCAGAAGGGAGGAGATATAAAAAGGAAAAAAATTAGAAATAATTAAGGGAAAATGGACTTTTTGTTTCTAATCCAAATACATCAAATGACTTAAATACCATATTTGTGGTGCCCTCGTCATGCGGAGAAATTTGAAAAAAAATTCAGAAGACTTGGGTCCCTCATTATATGTTGGGTGAGAAAAGATTCCCCTGATAAAATTGTACAAAATATTTTTGCATGTGTGGAGCTAAGAAATTTTTGTTGCCAAAAATAGTCATCTTCAACCTCAAGATGAATTTTTTCTCACTTCCTCTCTTATTCTTTTTAAAAAATCAATGATGAAATTTGGGAATTGCTACATGTACCCGACTATTTAGCTCTTTGTTGCACCGACCTTTCAGGATGTTTCGCTTTGTTGCACCAACTTAAATGCGTAACACCAACTTATCTTTTTTTTATCAAAATGATTTTATTGAGTGCCCTTATTTATTTGAGCAAAATAAAAAATAAAAAATAAAATATTAAAATATAAAATATAAAATATAAAAAAATAATAAAAAAATAAAATATAAAAAATCAATGACATTTGAAATTGGATTCATACATGTACATTGAATATGGAGATTATTTATTCACAATTATTGCAATGCTCTTAGAAGTTAGAAATGCATCTAATTTTTTTTTTTTTTTTTATTTCAATGACATTTTTTATTTCAATAATTGGAGTTGTGAATCCATTGTTTGGTTGCTCGATAGAATAACTAACAAGCCGATGAACATAGAAGATGGGAAGGAGGCTAGAAGTCGTTTATCTTACTCCTTGTAATTAAGTATTGTTGTTTTAGAGTTAAGAAATAGTGGTTGGATACACTAAGTAACTTTTATAAATTAAATATGTAAACTAAAGTTGGTGCAACCGAGCCAAACGGTCAGGTACATGTAGCAACTCCCTAAAATTTCCTTGAAATCAAACACACTCTAAGAGTAGGGATGGAACCGTGGCGGATTTGGGAAAACTCATCCCCGCCCCGGTGGGGATCACGGATCCCCGAATATATGTTTATACAATTTTTCAAAAATCATCCCCGCCCCGATCGGGTTGGCAGATATCCGCCCCTCCCCTAATATCCATTTAAAAAACTCTATAATTTATATATATACTAGTGTATCTCTAGTGTCATTGGCACGATAGAAAGGTGGGTCGTGGAAATATGTCAAACTCGGTTAAAATTTAAACAATTAGGAAAAAATACATTTAAAACCGCCACAATTAAAATCATTCCCAAACTTTGATTTTCCAAAATATGGAGTTCATGGTCTTTGCTCAAATGTGTATTAATATTGAAAATACTTATGACGTGAAGTGCATTAGATTATAGTGAAATACATATTTAAAATTTTAAGCATTTGTATTATTGATCGGTTTTAAAACTTTAAGCATTTGTATTAGTGATTGATTCCATTGGCAAGATCTTCAAAAATGCATTTCAACCGTACCAAGTTCACTAAAATCCGACAACTAAGTAGATAATTATGACGATTTTCATTTAAAAAAACACAATTTTTCTCTCTCCGCCACAAGCATTCCACAAACTTTTTCACCTATTTGTTAATTTCCTTTGTCATTCTACTTGCAACATATTTATAAACATGCCATTGTTGATAATCCATCATCAATATCTTCCGCAACTTTCAATCATAATCATTTTTTATCTCCAACCCCAAACATCATAGATTTTTTCTTTCCCCAAATTCAATCGTTTATCCGAACCAGTAAACAAACGAACAAGGGTTTCTTGTCTCTTGTTTTCCCTTTTCCAACTCCTTTCGAAGATCTATTGTTCGAGGGAAAGGGAGAATATGTTCATCTTGGTTGAATTCACTGGCGAAGCCAGACCATTTGATATGGTGTCGATGGAACGCATAAAAACTAATGATAGTTCACAGTAATTCATCGATGCAGATGAAGAAGAATTTGGAGCTTGAGGAGAAGAGGGAGGACGAGAAGGCAAAGAGGAAAGAAGCCGAGAAGGCAAAGTTGGAGAAAGCTAGGTTTTATGAGCCCGAGTAGGCCAAGGTTGACGAGGAAAAGGAATTGGACAATGTGGTGGAGGAAGAGGAAGCAGAAGAATGAGTTGTATTGTGTTGTGTGCAATAAGATCGCATAAAAATATTCGATCTTGAAAAGCTTGTCCAAGAGAGGATCCATGGATGTCGATTCAGCGATGGGGCCAAAAATCGATCAGGATCCAAGGCAAGAACAACAACAGCAGCAGAATCAAGACAATCCTTTGTCGAATTCATCGGAATCGACGATCAAGAAGAGAGAGATTTCTTTTCTTTCCTTTTTAAGAATGATTCTCTTAACAGTTTGCAATTTGCAGAAGTGAGATCGAAGAAGAACTGAAGGGACGTGAGGTAGAATGAGTGTGAGGCAGAGTAAGAGTCAGAAATAAGAGTTAGGATTAGGGTTCTTTAGGTCAAAGGTATTCCAATAATTTTCATACTTAACAGATATTTATGGGACGGATCTGTCCAAATCCATATCCGCCCTAAATATTTGATAGATGTTATTTAGATATTCATATCCACTCCGAAATTTGTTTAGGCACATCCAAAACAGCCCAAACAAGACGAGCATGACAAATATCCGTAAAAATCCGCTCCACTACGATGACAACCCATCCCTCGTTCCCTCCCTGGACCCCTGGAATTTTCGTCAAATCCATATATGGTTAATTTATCTCGTAGTTACCAAGGTCGGTTGAACAAATTTCCAAACTCCTATTCATGTGCAGTACAACTTTCTCAATGTACTTGATTGAAAAGAAAACAGACTGACAAAATTTTGCAAAATCAAAGGCAGTGCAGTGTGCACGGTCCTAACACACACGAGAAGTGATAGTAAATTTACAAGAGACTGATATTGTCAGCTGTCAATTCCTTGCTGTGATCAACAAGATTTGCACCTTAATTACATTTTATCAAGATGATAAGAGACTGCTGCACTGTACGCCTCCAGAACATAAGTTGAATGGAAACCATTTGTACTTTTTAAGGGAAGCGCTCCTGACATCTTGATTTTCAACAGCATCCAAACCATCAATTAATCAAATGGAACTATATACGGCCCAAAACTTTGGACTGATATATTTGGTATTCATCCAGAGCATTTTCCAAAACCAAGGTATCACATTTCTAACAAGAAGCAGCAAAATCATAATCAAGAGAACATTACAAGTTTCACAAACTCTTCATGTCTGTTACCAGAAGCAACCAGTCCACACTGAAGAACAAAATTTTCAATGTTACTAATCTGTTTTCCCCACCCAACCGCCACTATACAACTACATGCTAACGTTTAATACCTAAATGTACCAAGGAGAAGGCAAGAAAAAAAAAAACAAAACAGAACAATGTTGGAAGTTCTATGATCACCCACGAGACACCCCATCTCCATTGGAAGTTATTTACAATTACGCACACTGTCAACAGCACAGCCAGTTGTTGCTGCACTTGAGCCTCCACAGACCTTATCAGAATTCTGTCATGAAATAGATCTGCATATAGCAACATATAAGCATTCTAGTTTCTTAGTTATAACTTAGTAGAGTAATCCGTAACATATCAGCATTCTCATTTTCTTGGAACACATCCACAGATTCTTGCTTGAATAAAGGGCTCCTAAAGCTTTTTTATCATTCATTGTTTTGGATGGCATCAGGGAGTTGGGCTCCTAAAAAGTAGTAACTCACAAGCTAGAGAGAGAGAGCGATTCTAAAGGCCATCGACTTGATCAATAACATTTAGAACCTTTCCCCATTAGCTAAATGCATTTTCCTTCTTTTCCTTTCTTTTCTTTATTTTTTAACAACTTCAACGAGCACTTGCTAGATTGTTATTTAGCAACCCATATAGCAGGCTATTGGAGAAGAAATGGGTTGCTAAATTTATCAAGTACCTGTGGATGCTCTTACTTTACAGATTATCAAGGACACCTGTTACACTAGGCATTGCAAAGGGCTTCATTCCCATTGGCACTAAAATTGGCCAAATCTCGTACCAAATGCATTTGGTTTATGGAAGGTTTGGATCAAGGACATTATCAAATCACCAGGCTGAACCCAAGCAATACACACGCAAAGAATGTACATCAAAATGGACTGAGATGAGTACTATACCATGTCTGGGGTTTTCTGAACTCCGTGAGGACTGGGTAGATGTTCTCAAAGGCAGCATATGTCTCCTCTCTCACCTTATAATATTCAATGAAGGCGATCAACTACTGTAACCATGCCATCGGAAATAGTATCAAGGATAACAAATATTACCATAAAGCATCAATACCTTTGCTCCTGTGAGAACAATTTTCCCTGACACAAAGATGAGCAACACAATCTTCGGTTGCTTCATTCTATAGATCAAGCCTGGAAAGAGTTCTGGTTCATACTGTAGAATCATGACACCACTGCATTCAGAGTAAGAACAAAAACTCGAAAATTTTCAAAAATAAATAAAATTGCATCAAAATACAAAAAGAAATTATCATCCCCAAATCGAAGTACGAGGCTTAGTAGCAAGAAAAAAACAATCTATGCAGTTTAGACAACTTATGCCTACAATTCCAGCTACCCCTAGGTCAATCCTAAAACAACATTTTAATAGATAGTCATATAATGATCGATATCACTCACACTTGAGAAGGCACCATGGGAATATGCAAGGCCTTCGAGCCTAATTGGGAACTTCACATCACAGGAGCCAACGATGTTCTGAATCTTAAAGTCCTTCAAAATTACAAAAGATATCTTAGCAAAATGCACAGAGAACTATCCATAGCAAGTAGACAAGAACAAATAAACATGAGGAAGTTGCAATTAAAACCTTAAACTTTGCTGGAAACCCCAACTTCTGAATAATTCGAGCATACTGAAAGCAGAGACTTCATGTCAGAGATGAACACTTTGATGCTAGTTTAGGTTAATGCATATAGTTTCGTAGGAAACTCAAAATTAATGAAAAACACTTAATATTGTTCTTCAAAAATAAGCATTTTTTGGTTAATGATATGGTTCCGAGGGAAACCCTATGACTTGCAGAAAATGTCATTTAGCTTCCATTTCTTTATTGCTTAGAAACACTCAGAAACATTTAAGGCCAAAAATGCATTCAACAGGTATCACTACCTTCCTAGCAGCCAACTTTGACTGTTGTTCACTCTTAGCACCAGTACACACCTGAAAGTGCAAAGATAAGTCAGTTTTTCAAGAATTGCTAAGCACGGAATAAAAAGTTGTTGCGGGATGTGTGTGTGTGTGTGTGTGTGTGTGATAAGTCACTTTTCACATCTCTTAAATTGCATTTAAGAAGACTTATAATATAATGTCCCCCACATACCGCAAGTGTGAACTAACCTAAACCATTTAGTCTATCACGGGAACTTTGAATGATTGTGATTGCATAAACATACCGTTGTGGCCACCCAAACACCCATTAACAAACTACACTCTATTAAGCCAACTGTTCAAATGGCTGTTAAAATGGAAGAGCACATACAATAATTTGATTTCCAGAATATTGTATATAGAACACAGAACAAACCCACACACACAAACCAAATCGAGTTCAAACAGTGTAGTTAAAGCTCATGTCAAAAAAGCCCCCACTTGTTTCAATTATTTGCATGGACAATATTAGGGTTAAAGCTCAACAACTTTGTAAAACCAATCATGTAATTGGAATTAATACACAGGAGAAAATAATTCAGATACAAAAAAAAATTAGAATATACCAATTTACTTATAACATCATTGAAGACAAAGAAACATATTAATAGTTGGTAGCAAAAATCTGATGCTCATTAGGACCAACATACCATCTTTCCAGATGCAAATATCAATGCCGTTGTCTTGGGCTCTCTTATCCTCATAATTACAGCAGCAAAACGCTGTAACAAACATTGTAAATGAAGTTGGCACAAGTTGTGAGAATAACATTGGAATTCATAGCAGCAAGACTAATATGTAAGCCTGGTAATCTAGGTTGTCATTCACATCAAATAAGTGCTCCATTGTTAATAAAACTTGGCTCATCTACATCAATTTTAATATAGGAGGGGAAAAATGCTAAGGCTTCTAGTCAGCTAATACTAAGAAGTTTGGAATTATCTAATTTTTCTTTACAAGGACAACAATGAACTCAAGCTTATTCAGTGCGAGCCTAAATAGAAATGGATGCCTTCTTTTAACGATAACAATAAGCTCAAACTTCTTTCAGTACTTTCCACACAGAAGCCAATGCCATCCTTCTTAGTTATTTCATACCTTCGGATTGTACTCGGCATTACGAGCTTGCAAAGCAATGGACTTCAAGTCCAACTTGCAGTCCAAATTAACTGTTGAGACAATGTTCCTATGTACACCAAAAATACACACAAATTAGCACGACAAAATACCAATGGAAGATGCAAAAAAAGTTACAACTTTACATGGAATATCCAACCCAGAAATGACAGAGCAACATTAGAGTTCACACATAAAACATATCAATCAACACTCCATTTAATGAGATATCTAAACAAATTACACATATATCAGCACGAAAAATACCAAAGGAAGATGCACAAAATATTGCACACCCTACATGGAATATCCAACAGAGAAATGGCATAGCAACATTAGAGTTCACACATAAATCATCGCACTCCATCTTATGAATACCTACAAAAAATTATAATCTTCAGAGCTTTCAACACTTTTGTACATTCATTTTATAAGGGAGACAATTAGATTACTCTGAATTCTGGCATCCTGCTCAAGTCATTCCAACACCTCCAACGCATAGGGAACTAATGCCAATCAACATGAGCCTTTTCCAGGTGCCAATTCCATACCGTAAGTACAGGGAACTAGCACCAAAAAGAAACACTATGACATGAGCCTTTTGCAATTGCCTTTTCTCATAATCAAAAGTGGGATCTCTCTCTTGGGAATTTTTCCCTTAGGTGGAGCTGCTTTCAAATCCCAGCAAAAAGCATAGATTACTAGACCACAGAGGATGTCCTCCTACTAGATAGGAAGATGCAGGCAGTTACGGAGGCTAACATGCCTCTTTTGTACTCACGACGAAGTTAATCTCTTTGTTAAGCGGGTTGGATTGTGTTTTTGGTTTTCTCTTCGAGCCCCAATCTTGGCTAGTTTTCTTTCTTTGTATATTGAAGTACTCATCTGATTTACAATGAAATTTAATGATACTGCACTACCAATCTAAATCAGAAAGAAAGAGTTCATAGATTTTTTGAAGGGGTTCGGTTGAAGCATTGTACAATTATGAGTACAAATGTTTTATTAAAATTAAAACAGTTTGGTAAAGTATGAGCATATTGGCTGGATCACCAAATCAGAACTTCAGCACAGGGTATTTCAGATGACTTGGCTCATAGGTAACGTAATGAGCTATGGATACTCAGAAAATTACCAATATCAAACAATTCTAGGTGTTTACTGCCAAGCTATGAAAGACAGTCTCCACACTTAAAACAAACTAAAAGGCGTGCCTCACTACCCAAAAAATAACCTATGAAAACAGTTTTGAGGACAAAAAAACACATGGAAAAAACTCCCACAAACACATCCTATGCAACTCTAGTAATGTTGCCTTAAGGGGTTGCTAATAACAGGCTGAGGAGATCATAAAATATATTTCTTTTGGAAGAGAGCCAAACTTAAAAGAACAATTATATTACTTACCCACCTGTTGACAACCATTTATCAAAAAAAAAAAATAACCTTACACAATCAACAAGTCAAACAACTTATTTAGCATAGAACAAGGAAAACATCAATAACAGCTTCCACCCTTGAACTCTAAAGATTACCATCTTACAATTAATATAATTCAAGCAAGACTCTTGTTAAGCAAGACCAGTCCCATCACCCCTTCCTCAAAAATTAACTTGTCCTCAAGCTGAAGTATAATGAAATGATAGGGTCATCTGTTTTCTTCAACCAATCAATTTCAATCCAGATGGAATTTCTGTGTTTGTGCAGGGTATGACATCACAGTTGAATAACCAGCCCCTTTCTTCGTTTTCTTTTATTTCAATAGGTATCTGAGAATTTAGAAAAAATAAAAATGATTCTGCACATACTTATTCATTGAAATACATTTACAAGGGTATCTAGAAAATAATACCACAAAACGTTAACCAATCAACTGAGACATAGTTTGGATTCTTTGGCACCTTTACAGGTCAATTCAAATAACAATTTAAATGCATCCTAACAATCTTATATCCACTGATTATTTATCTAACAATTAATTTGGATCAAGGCATGGTTACCTATTAATCAACCAAACACTTGCTTTCACATTCATGTTACCATGGTCACTTATACAGCAAGCATGGTTAATCATTTATAAACACCAAAATTCCTTCGAACTTTCTTTACAATCAGGGTATGTTTGGTTAGCCCATTTCCACTGTAATGCGGATTTCCGCTGTTTGGTTGTCTATTTACTGTCAGAAAATCAATTCTTCATAAGATTGTTTTCCTACTACTCATGGGTAGGAGTGGGCACGGGATAGGATGGGATGGGATGGACCTCATCCCTATCCCATCCCGTTTGTTCGGGACCGAGACGAGATGAACATGTCATAAATAGACCTCATTATCCAATGAAGAATAACAAAAAAGTTTCATCTCACATTGCTCAAACACCAATAATACCAAATTTATGTACATATAACTTTCATTGTAACAATATTACTAAATGTCATATAAAATTTATGATCCAATGAACTTACAATTTTTTATGTTAAGCATGATTTATGTGATACACTAACCAATAGTTCATATAACTCATAATGCAAAACTAAAACAAACAATCATTTGTCTTTATTTTTCAACCAGAATAATTGTCCTATAACCAATCTAAAATGTGAAAAACATAAATTTTCATAAGTTTTATTTGACTTAAAATTTTCAAATTGAAGTTTTCAATCTAAACAAGGAGAGTACTAAATGGCGCAAGTAAATTTTCTAGATATTTTGATTTAATTTCAAAACCAATCCTAAACTTCCTTTTAGAAAGTAGTTTAATTAAAATTCAAAATAATAAATATTAAATAAATAAATTCGGGAAGGAATGGGACGGGACGGGCGGGATTGAAAATCGGGACGGGCGGGATTGAAAATCGGGACGGGAACGGGAGGAGTTTGATCAATCCCAAAAGGACCCGAAAAAATCGGAACAAGACGGGACCGGGATGAGATCGAGATTGCGGAATGGGATGGCCACCCCTACTCATGGGAATCCAAGTCCAAAGGGTGGGCCTCGGAATCTAATTTACGAAAACTGTTTCAATTTCCATGTATGTTTTCTGTGCAACCAAACAGAACCTCGATCACCTATAAATATCAATTCCAAAAAAAGTAATTGGCTCATCACTATCACATTCTCAGTTATTAATCTGTCGTCTCTCCTATAAACAAGGAATCCTTTAAATGTGTTTAAAAAGTGTATGATCATGTAATTTAAAAATTCGAAGATTGTGCATCGAAAGTGATATTAGTGGTATAAGTGTATAACCATATAGTTAGAGTCATAGAGCTCACACACTGCAAGCTTGATGTTACATGTTACACAGATTAGGGAATAGCTAAAGGAATTAGGATTTGATCAAGAAAGGAGTATAGTGAGATATATCTCAAGTTCAATAATAACTTTTGTTCAAACCACTCAGATTCTTAATGATCTTTTTTTTTTTTAACAACTCACATACAGTCAAGTTCCTTTGTTGGTTTCTTAATAAGATCCCGAAAATGGAACCATTGTAATGAACACAATTCAAGTTCAATGGTTCCATACAGCATGATGGATGTGATCCAAAACTAAAACCCATTACAGATCAAGTATGTTACTTAAATCACGATAATACATCTTTCCATATTCATTTGCAACACAACTAAACAGTTATTCTTTATGGTTCTCCCATTTCAATTCTTATTTGACCAATTTGCAAATAAGTAGACTGAAATGCCAGTTTCAGAGCTTTCTGTTTCGGCTGAATGGGTCACCATCATCAGCTCTGCAGCAAGAATTTCTCAAGTCTTTTCTCATTAAAATGTAACAAAACCAAAAAAAAAACCTCTTGACCATTTTTTCTGATAGTACAGGTACAGAAAGCACTATACATTAAAGAACGAAAAAAATTAGTCCATTTGAGAAACCAAAACCCCCTCAAATCTCCCTCTAATCTGCAGCACAAAAACACATCTTTTACTACCTATAACAATGGAATGAATCCTATGGGTAAGAATGCTTACTGAAGAGTAGGAACAATTCCAGATGGATGCTTGGAAAGATCTACCGGCTGGCTCCCTTCCAAGACTTGATCCGCCATCAAATCAAACAAAATGAGATTTTAAGACTTAAAAAAACAATTTTTTTCTTATCGGTTCCCTTCCGCAGGGTCTAGAATTAGGTTTGACAAGACAAGTTTCAAACTTTGTTTAAAATTCGCAGATCTGATAAGTTTTTCTTAGTGTTTGAACAAAAAATCTTGAAAACTTTACGGAAAAAGTTGAAATTTTTGAGTAGGTGTGAACCCTATCAGATAGATTGGGTTCAGAAATCTCGAGTTTTTCAGTGAAATTCAGTATGATCGAAGCGGGAGAATTTTGAAATTAGATGTCTTTTATAAGAAGAGAAGATCTGGAGAGAGCTTACATGAGGGGAGAGAAGAGGTGAGGTTAGGGTTTGGTTTTGTAGATGTGTGAGAGAGAGAGAGGGAGAGAGAGAAACGAGTGAGCGGATGAGAACCTATGCTTTTGTATCCTTTGACGTGATATTTATACCCTGACATCTTTTAGGGTATGGCTTAGCCAGTCACCCTTAACTTTGACCGGGTGGTGCCGGTTTTTTAAGGATTTTTAATTGGGTACTTTAATCAACAATTCTAGGTAATTAGCGCATACAACCATTTTTGTCAGGTTTTAGACTTTTTAAGCTTCTACCCCTTTTATAAATGATGTTTGTGGTTGTGTTTTAAAAAGAAACGATAAAAGTGATAAAAAAACACAAACATGGCTAAAAAATGATTGTGTTCCCTGACTGCCTAAACTTATTCTTCATAATACAACAATTCTAGCACCCATTGTATGTTAAGCGTCTTTACTGCTCAATCAGGTTTACTCAATGATTGTGGCAGGGTACATAGCACAATGACCCAGTAGTAGAGGTTAGTTTTCCGAGAACAGTAAAAAAAACTAAAAACCATGAATTTTTTACACTACCACTTTTGTTGATGGAGATCAATACTACCTACTTTCTGAAGCACAACACCACCTACTAAAGAACCATACCATTATAAACAAAAATATTTATTTTCTATTTTCTTCCTCTTTTTCTCCCCTCTCTTCACAGGAACAACAACAACAACAACCAGCATCAATAGTCATCGCCCTGTCGTTGGATGCACCACCCCAGCCCGCCAGCCTCGCCCTTGCCATACCTCCTCGCCCCACCACCACCTCTTACCTCATTTATTCTTCTCCCATCTTCTTCTTCTCGTTGTTCCTCTTCTTATCCTTTCTTATACTTTTTTTTTATCTTCTTCTTCTCCCCTATTAAATGCATCAATTATATATGTTTGTATGTGAGTCAAAACAATATGCACCAGAGACCAACTGTACAATAAGAGGATATGCTCAAAGGATGTAATGGATTGGCTAATAAAACTATAAAAGTAATAAAATGTCGCAATTTGTTCTCGTTATTTTGTATACATCAAAATTGGGACCAAAGTGACCCAACAAGAACTCATTGATCATCTCCAAACGTAAAGTGACCTAATAAGTAAAAGATGCAAAAACGAGTACACTAACCATGCGATAATGACCAAAACAGCTCAAGTAAATGTAGCGGATCCTACGAGCTTAATAATCTCATATGCACCGGATCATGCAAATGAGATACTTTGGCTCACAAGATCCTTGCGTTTGTTTGAAAATTGAACAGAGTTGTTTTTTTAACCAAATGGTTTCTGCGAGCCTAAGGATATCATTCACAGGATCCGCTACGTTTGGGCAAAACCTAACTCTATCAAAAAAAAAAAATTTAATTGTTTTAGCATTTTTTTTAACATTTTAAAATTTCATGGTTTAAATACACTCTAAGTAAATAAAATATATTCTCAAAACATTTTTCCCATTGTCTTCAAACATCCATATTTCAGTACCTCCAAATTCGATTTTTTGCTCAACATCATCGAAGTGATGTTTTTGCAATAAAAGCGATTTGTTAAAAGTATATATAAACCATAGAAATTGAGAAAAAGTTTAAAAAATCCCAAACAATAAATTTTGAAAAGAGTGGACAGAGTTAGGTTTTCTGTCCAAACACAAAAGTCCCTACGAGCCTAAGGATCACATTCACAAGATCTGCTATCTTTGGGCAAAACCTGATTTTGTCCCATTTTTAAACTTTTTTGGACTTTTTTAATTCTTTCAATTTCTATGGTTTATATACACTTTAACAAATTGTTTTTATTGCAAAAACACTTTTTGGACATTGTTTTCAAGCATCCATATTTCGAGACCTCTGAAGTTGAGTTTGTTACTCAACATCGTCGAAATGATGTTTTTGCAATAAAAACAATTTGTTAAGAGTGTATTTAAACCATAGAAATTGTAAAAAGTTAAAAAAAAATATGCTAAAAAATTTATAAATAAATGAACAAAATCTGATTTATTTCCCATCACAGTGGATCTTGTGAATTTGAGCCTGGAACTCGCATGACCAACTGCAAAATAAGCTTTCTGGGCAATTTTGGTCTAGAGCGCAAAAGCCACTGTGAATTTGATTATGATGCTCGCATATATATATATATATTATTATTATTATTTTTTGAAAGGCAAGCATGGGGGGTTATATGGGCTCCCCATACCACTAAAAAAAGAAAGGAATAGATTGGTTACATTCATGCATATTTCCTACCCCTAGCATCATCAAATACAATTTTCTTAATATCTTCCGCAAATGAACTTGGAATGATCTCAATAAACTCATTGTTAGGTAGTAGCTTTGCCAGTTTATTCGCTGCCTGATTTGTTTCCCGTACTGCATGCATGATCCTGCATCCCTCAAACTTCTTGAGTGCCTTCTTAATCCTTCTAGTAGTGTGAATTGCTTCCCATGGAGGAGCTCTATCAGTAGTGAGATACTTAAAAACAGTATTGGAGTCCATGCTAAACTCCACTTTGTGAAGGCCATATCTCTGTGCTAACTTAATTCCCAATTCAATCCCCTGTAGCTCATGAATAAGGATCATTTGTGCTCTTTGACTCCCTGCCCCAGCTGCCATCACCAATCCCTCATGGTCCCTGATCAGTGCTCCATAACCTCCTCTAGTTCCTGTCAGTGAGCCATCCGAATTAACCTTAAACCAGCCTTGTTCAGGCCGCTGCCATGCATGCAGAGTGGTTGTGCAAAAATTGAATTGCACTTGAATTCTCCATTTGTCAAAGAGCCTCCTATTATCAACATTATCTTCTACTTGAAGGTCCAAGACTGAAACACGAAGCCTGACATCTTCTATGATCTTGGTCACCACTTCAGTAGCTGCTCTAAATTTGGATTGAAAAAGTCTACAGTTCCTTTCTGTCCAGAGATGGTACGTAGTTGCATTCAGAGCAAGCCTTCTTAACACACTGATAGGTGAAGTACCAGAGAATTTGTTCTCACACCATCTCCACTCAGCATCCCAGTCCATTGGTTGGTGTTTGTAGCCTAACTGGTGAAGAATATGTGTCCATATAAATCCAGAGTACCTGCACTTGAAGAAGAGGTGCTCTTCACACTCTGGTTTATCACTGCATAGTGGGCATACCGAGCGATCAATGACTCCCCATTTCAGTAGTTTGTCTTGTGTTTTGAGTGCCTTGTGTATTGCTAACCAAGTGGTGAAGCCCTGTCTGGGAATTCTTCCTGTGAACCACACAAGTTCGGACCATGATATTGATGCTCGCATATTAAAACGTGAATAAAACCAGGTTTCACAATTTCAAAGGCAAGTTTTCGGTATAAAATCACTTTATAGGAATAAAAAAGTAACATTTGATAATTCATACAATGTAATGCCCAGCTACCCCACCCATTAAGATAATATAAACATATAATCAAATAGAAAGCAAAATGAGCCAGAGGCTTGTTTCTTGACTTTTGGTTCATTGTATACCATGCTCTTTTTGAGATTTGTTAAACCATCCCTCATTTTCTGTCACCTTGGCCTTCTCTCACGCTTTCTCTCCATAGCCAATTAACGAAACAAGTTCATCTCTTTTATTTCCTAATTTGAACTCAGCTTATGAACACGAAATAGGTAGATTTTAGTATGGATTATCCTCTATTTATTAACAGATCATGTTTTCAGATAAAGGAGTTTCACATCTGTTTCGAAAGATTACACATACAAATTCTTCCCAATCCATTGAAAGCTTGGTAAGTAGTTATGAAGGGTACATGGATTGGAAGTTTGATTGCTAGTTTCCAACTCCTGACAAATCAATTAAATATGATGGTTTTAGAATTTATAGTTTTATAAGGCAAGCATTCAACAAGTCTAGGTCATATTTATTTAACAAGAAATCCCTAGAAATTCAAGTGAAGTCACTAAAATACGTTTTTCGATTTGGGGACAAATCTTTAATATGTATGAAGAGGTTTTGAGATTTTGTATCTTGAGAACTTGAAAGTACATCGAGGTGTTTAGTCTCAAAAGGGAAGAGATGAGAATAAGAGGAAGAGAGGATAAAAAGATGGGAGGAAAGAAAGAATGCGAGAAGGGGCGGTGCGGCCGGCGACAGGTGGGGCAGGGGGTGTTGTTTCTATGAAAATAGGAGATGAGAGGAGAAGAAGAGGAAGAGAAGAGGAAGAAATGACCTTTTTTTTTTATTGATGGTGTTCTTCAGCACATAAAGAAAGGGTTGGTCATGTCGTTCAGCAAAAGTGGTGTGTAAAAAAAAGTCGCTAACGTGAACATGAACGAGAAGAGGTCGTGTGTCACTGTGTTTCCTCTCTGCGTCGAACAACAACACGTTCATCTTATTCCCTTGTTATTTTTCTACAACAACCAATAACTTGTTCATCTCTTTACCTCTCTTCATACACCGGAATCAGATAAGCTCCACCACTAGATCATCTTGTGTCTAAATCTCGAGCACCCACCAACTTATAACCATCAAATACCTCACCTCCCTTTATCTTTCTACCATGTTCACACCTCTATTCGACTCCACACTAGTCCTACTGAAACATTTCAAAGAAAACCCCTAAATTATAACCAGTAAGTGATGAGAATAATAGAGGGATTCTCTTATCTTTCGTTTGATTTGCGACTAAGATGGTTTTTGTGCAATGGGCAGAGGTGGTAGCTATGGATAATCAATCTCAACGAAGCCAAATGATATCATGCCTCCCGAGAGATAGATAGATCAAAGGCGGTAAGGGAAGGGAAGGAGACAAGAGCTTCAACTTTTAATGGGTTATTTGCTACTGTTTTGTTTTGTTCTTTTCTTGGTTGAAATTTGGTTGGGTTGGGAGAAGAGCTTGGAGTTTGGTTTAATGTTGTGTAGAGAGATATCAATGTGGATTTTGAATGTGGGTGATGAAATTGATCTTCTGATTCACGGTATTTAGTCTATTTCATAGATGGATTTGCCTTAGTTGTTAAATTGATTACCGATGTAATATTGTTCGCCAGGTAGAAATCATTTTTTGTGCTACTTTTATTTTCTTGAAGAGAGACGAGTGTGAGGATAGAGATAATTCGTTGTGCCACGTACCCAACCACTTCATTCAGTAAAGCTTTTTAAGTCACAATAGACTTTTTCTAGGTTGTTTCTACATGAAAAACAATTACAAAAACTTTTTATATTTGTTTTTATTGGATGCCCTAATATAAAAGGAATTTTATTAAATTTAAGACTATATCTTGAAAAAGCATAGCAGCCATGATATGTCAAGGCAACAATGTGCTACTAGATTATCATGGGTGATACACAACGTTCGTCATACCATTTAATTATAGGTGTTAGACTGGTATGGAAGGCCTTATAGGCCATCAATTGTTAGTTGCAATAGTGAAAGCTCTGATAGTTGGTCGTTACAACGATAACAAGCGCCATAATTATCTAGATGGTCATTGAGGTGATTAATAATTGTGGTTATAATTCGGTCTCGAAGACCAATACTCATGCAGTTTGACTACACAATATTGTATATTCACGTAAAAATCTTCAACGATCCTATCAGTTGAATTTTATTTGATCGACATCATCTTTGGGGATTTGGCTTGCATGTTTTGTTGATCCTGATCGACAACAAGACTGTCTAATTCAATTGTTGTGCTGATTTTTTTCCAACAGACTGGAAAAATATATCAATTGTTATATTTTCCCACTAATTGCCCCAAAAAATGTCAGGGCAAAAACGTTTTTTGACTCCTCATAGATATCGATTTAGGGTTTGTTTGGAATTCATAGAAACTGTTGTTTTGATGATGTCCATTCTAAATCAAGAAAGATGTTGATTTGGGTATTAAGAAATCTAGTAGATAGGTATACTAAACCAAACACTAGTGTAGCAAATTTGTTGAATTTTGTCTTTTAAATTTCCCTAATGAAACAATAGTTTGTCTTGTGAAGGGCTTGATGGGGAGTCAGCTTATCTACACCTGTTTAAAACTAGTTTGAGATGGTATACAATGAATCCTTCCTTGATGTAGAGCTCGTATAGCTGATGGTCATGGCTCTAAAATTAGCAAAGGTGTACTTACAATTTCAAAGCCCATTGATGCATTATTGCCATATTCAAGGCGTCGAATTAGAAACATCGACTTGGTGGAGATCACATTTGACAGTCAAAGAAATTGAGGTAATTAACTAACAATCAAGCCCACTTCAGAGCATTGACCCCTATTAAGAAATTTCCACATGAATCATATTGTGGGACAATATGAACCAAATAGGGAAAATTGCACAGGAAATAAGAAACATTAATTTTACGCAATTCAAAGGGATTTACCTACCCAACACTAATTTATCTTTAGTGTTCATAATTAATTGTTAGACGCTATACTTGAAATTACATCTTGTATGATTAGTATCAATGTTACTCATTGAGAGAAAAAAAAAGGAGTAATTAACGACACAGTAAAGACACGAAAGGAATGAGAAGCAAAACATATATTAAATGTATTTCGTTCTGTCTATGCACCTTGGCATAATATAAATACACTCAATATTTGAAAGGCAATGCACCAAATTAGAGGATAATATATAGTGTTAGGCAAATCTATTATACATATGTAAAAAAAAAAAGGTGTTGTTAACAAAGTAAATGAAAAACTGAACCTTACCTACAAAAGGGTTGATAGTTTCTGTTCTTAATTCGAAATCCTTGAAATTTTTTGATTTGGTTCAACATTTCTGTCATGGAGAAGGTACAACCTAGTGACGATTTAGCAATGTATAATCCCAACTCAGATGCATAAATCTAATTGAGACGATCTTATCTTTTACATCAAAAACACGTCGAGTTCTTAGATTATAGCCTAGGAAGTAAACACAATTTGTTTTCCTACTTCAGCCGGTCAATACCACAATGTGTCATCGTCAAAGATTACAAAAAATGCATGACCTTGTAACATATTCACTATTTCCCATTCCTTGTTGAAAAAAATTCATTTTTGCAACTTGTACGGTACATATCTTTTCAGTTTCCCCTGCATAGATGAGACTTGTAACTAAGAAAATTGTATCTTCATAACAATTGACCATACACGTAGAGTTTGTCTAAAAAAAATGAGTGATTAGATAGTTCATGCCTATTTACTATCATCTCAAGAGTTAAGGTGAGGTTTGAAGTCACATGAAATATTGCAAGAGTGAATCGTAATGTGTTTACGCAAACTTTTGAGCCAACAAGAGCCTATACCTTTAATCCTCTAGGACTACATGAAACTATATTCTCAGTTTAGTATTCCTCATAATTAGTTTCTTGTCTAGTCCATTCACTATCGTCAATTTTGCAAATATATGGTGTGCATTCATTCTAACCATTGACAACTACAATTCAATTAGGGTCATTGGGCAGTAATGTCAAAATACAATTGTGGTAAGCGTTTTTGCATGTCAAGGTGGTAAGGTGATGGATTTCGTTGAAATGAGGTTAAAAAAAATCATCATATGAGCAACCATGGATCACCAACCATCTATATTGTAAATATGTATCTTCACTTCAGTCTATCTATATTTCTAGTATAAAAGTGTTGTTTGGAGATGTTGTAAAATAATTGGCTTCTAGAATGTTCACAAGCCAAAGATTTGATTGTGGTTTAGGGGGACAAACCCAAGGTTTCAAAGAGATAGATCTCACCATTGACATGCTAGTTTGATTTTTTTTTTCTTTCTATTTTTTGCTTATTTTATCATTTATCTCTCAATCCAAACTTTGTTTGTTTTCCTTTGTCTTGAACTAGAACTATTATCTTCTCTCTTATTCTTCGACTTTTAGTACATCAAAATATAAATATTCTTCCGTTCTAATACAGATAAATAAAAATAGCCTTATGAGTAGTTTTCTTGTTTTAATTGTAATTATTATTATAAATAAACTTAAGAAATATATATTTCTTAATTATTTTGTTATTTTAATATGATATGGCTTATATATGGTGTGTCTTTAGACAAAAAACTTTTTGGTTTCTTCCGTAACTATGGTGAAGGAAAAAGAAAACGAAACAAAGACAAAAAAAAAATATATATGAGAATTAAAAAAAACAGAGGCCAACACTCAGCTGTTATATTTTTAGGGGAAATGAGATGTATGCAAGATATTTCATCCAATTTATAGGAATCAACGTGTAATAGAAATACCATATTTGTTGGGTTAAGTTGTTCGATGTGCAAAACACGCTTGATTATTTTTTAGTTGCAGAAAGTGTTCATTGTTCTTTGTCAATCCTTCCACCAAGTCTATAATCAAACTTTCATACTTACCAAAACTTACTAACTATTGCTATCATGGCATCACTTTCTTATATGCATCGACATACCCTGATTGCATAGTATTTGGCATCGATGGTGACTATGATAAGATGATTATAATTGTCACCATTAGACGAGGAGAATTTCATGGAAACTTTAATTTGAAAAAATAAAAATAAAAATCAATCATTCCTATCATCATAGTGCAACCCACTTTATTGTACTCGATAGAAAATTTTCTATGCTACATGCATAGATGAAAAATTAGGGTTCATAACCCGCAAGTTGAATTTGAACTCAACCGTTGGTCCACTCTTACTAAGCAGAAACATCCTTACCACAAGGAAAATCCTCCTAACCGAATTTACCAAAGTTTTATGATGGAATTAGATGGAGATATTTCTGGCAATATTTAATGGCCAAGTTTGGGAGGCGAGTTGATGTGTTCAAGTGCAATCTAAGATTATTTGGAAGAAAGTGCAGAACTTAGGTGACAACCACTAAGGGCAGAGATAGAAATTTGATCGGGGGGAGATGGGCAAAGTAATAAATATTAGTTAATTCAATAATAAATTTTAAACACATTTTTATATTATAAATATCATACAGATAAGTGAGTATGACAATTATCAACCGAGTAAAAAAGATTGAGAACACGTTCGCAAAAAATAGAATTGGTATTCATTGAACGATTACACATCCAGCCATCAAAATGACTCTTTAAAACACAATATATGATATTTCACAACTCGCCTCTACGTTTTTTTATTCTTTAGAAGTTTTGCATGGTTGTTTCATTGTCAACACCATAAAATACATATCTTTCAATGTATGTGATTAGACAATCATTCAACCAATCATCCCCCATTTGATTTTACAACCGATTCTTCACTATATGCATAGCAGAAAATGCTCTCTCAACTATTGCAGTGGCAATTGACAAGATTAATGCTAGCTTTATAAGCAAGTAGACTAGCGGATAGACAATAAAAAAAAAAATTTGGTTTCAACTATTTTCTTAGCAAGATCGCTAATCCCATCTACCGCTAAAAAACCATTGTGTGATTGCATATTCATAATATAAGTTTGTAATTGATCTTCAAGTACCATGAGGTTTGTTTCAGAGAAATCAGCTGGATAAAATCGAGCAAGGCAAACCAATTTTTGTTTGTTAAAATGTGCAAATGAGTTGCTTGGATTCAAACATGTCATGCAAATAAGCAATTATGTATTTACTTCATCAAAATGGTTATCAAGCTCTTGAATTGCATATTATGCAAGTGTAAAATAGTTATGCTCGTTAATGATGCAAGTTTGTGAACCCTTCAGAATTTCGTCATGACCTTCCTCTTGCTACAAATACAACATCCATTTTAAGGAATTGTGATATTGTGTTTCACACAAAATGAAGAAACCATTTTTAAAATTGAATCTCATTCATTGTCTCTCATATTTTGTAAAGTTGCTTTGTTATTGCTACATGGCCCATAACATTAATGATATCTCGATCTTTCCGTTGCAATGCTCTTGATAAATCATTGGTGATCTCGAGAATTTTCTTCATTAAATGTACGTTCAAGATGAAATAAAAAATTGCATTGAATTTAATAATGCACATGCTTTCCCTTTTTGTTTTGAGCTCAAACGATCTTCAACCACAATATCAATTACATCAATCACCGATGATAACATGACAATCAAATTCACTAGTGCAATAATGTGAACTCCAACGTGTATCCCCTATTCATCTCAGACTTGTGTTCCTGATTTAAGTCATGTCCACTAAGTAGTTCACCGCTTTTAAGTTTTTTGATAACTTCAACGGTATGTTTATCACGAAGAAAGTCTCTCGATTGCATGAAGTCCCAACAACATTCACAACACTAGTGACTAAATTAAAAATCAATGTAGCCTGGGCATGATTTTTCGCAACATGAACAAGTGTCAACTGAAATTGATGAGCAAAACAATGAACATAAAACAATACTGGTTTTCTTTCATAACAAAACACTTTAAGTCCATTAAATTCACCTTGTATATTGTTTGCCCATCATAACCTTGCCCTCGCAGCCTCGTTATACTTAACTTATGTTTGGCAAACAACCTTACAAGTTTTGTTTTAAGTGAAATCGAGTGGTTTCAAGAACATGCACAATCCCTAGAAATCTTTCAATTACACATCTTTCTTTGTTCACATAACGTATTGCCACAACTATCTACTCCTTAATAAAAAAATTACGAGATTCATCAATTAAAACTGCTAATAATGCTTCTCAAAGATTGTTAAGAATGACATTTATAGTCTTAGTCGTAGTAACATTAACAATATCTTTTTATATGTCAAAAGATGTCAACTTGTGATTATCATGGGCATTTTGGAGAACAACACTCACAATATTATCACTAAGATTGACTGTATATTGCAAGAGTTCAAGAAAATTTCTTTGGTTATTTGAATCTTCGAATTTATCGTGGTCACGAAAAGCTAAGCCTTGGCATAAAAGAAACCTAATGCAATCAACATGTGCATTTAAATGAGTTTGATACTCAATTCGAGCTTGATCTGATCGCTTGGCAAAAAATGACTCAATGTGTTGGATTTGCATCATTAAATCTAAATTCTTCCTTAAGCTTGATTGTAAGCACTATCGGACCCACCGACATGAATGTGAAAATTTTCAGTCTTTTTCCAATTAGTAAATCCCTGAATTACGAAACCATCACCTTGATCCCTTATAATTGGTCGAAGAAGTTAACAATGTGTAAAAAATGCAACATCATTTCCTATATTGTAATCTAACCAACTACCGTAATCATTGAACCAATTTGGATTAAAACACTGTGACATTTTTTTTTTATTGTTTTTAGATAAATTTGTAAGAGGTTGAAATGTGTCTTTTTGCAAGTATGTTATTCATATCTCATCTTGAACATTTGGACTATAGTCTAAAAATTTGAGCATGTAACCTAGGATCCGCTGGAAGATTTGACAAATTAACTTCTACTCGACTTATCTTTAAACCAGATGTATGTTCATCATTGTGAGCGGACATTCGATCAGACACGTCATTTTTTTTTTAAGAAACTGATACATAACTGGAAAAAATGTATATAAAATTATCACACGAGGGATTGAATGTGTTAAACTTTTTTTTTTTTTTTTTTTTTTTCATTTTTTGTGTTTACCATACCATATATCTCATTACTATTTGATTATTTCTCTCAAACATCAATTGTATTTATCTCTTGTATAATAAGACATGAATTTACTCTTATCTAAACATGGAAACGAAATGAGTTCGTAAATATAGATTCTAACATAATGCGTGATGCCGTGAAGTAAAAACATATTGATTCTAAGACAAAATGTTAGAAGTCGTAGATACTTAGATGCTTTAAAAAATTAAACTTGTGACAAAATTATGCACATGCATTGGATATATTATATGAATCCATTGTCAAATAAAACAATGTTTAAATAATTCAAAACATAACAAGGAGATATTTATAGGGATAAAAATATAATCCTAACTAGCAAATGAAAAATAATTTTAATCCCGGTTAATCCGATATTTTAAAATAACTACAGTCCTGGTCAAATAAGTATTCCTAATTATATGATTACTATAATTGATAAACACCCCCCCCCCCCCCCCCCTACAAGATGGGCATAGATATCGCAAATGCCCAACTTGACAAGTGAATCAGCAAAGGTGAATTAGCAAGAAACAACTCAGTAGCAACAACAAAAATAATAAAATGAATAAGCGACAGGAAATAATCTCAGAAGGCACGTAAAATGAATAACCGATGAGAAATAGTTTCCAATGTCACGCATGATGAATAGCCGAAGGGAAGTAGTCTTCAAGGGTGCGTAAAAGGAATAATCGATGGAAAGTAGTCTCCGAGGGGACCTTAAATAAATAATCGACGAGAAATAAACTAAGGGCATGTAACATGAATAATAGATGGGAGTAGTCTCCAAGGGCACGTAGGAAAACTAATAAACAAATTCGTCACATTCGGTTCCATTGCACCAATGAGCTTACTTTTCACAATAGCATTCTCCATTAAGACGGATAAACAAATTCGTCACATTCGGTTATGTGTCATCTCTAATGTACACTATCTAAGCGTGCGTTAACTCATCGCCTCCTCCAAATCACAAAATTAAATAGAGGAGAAGATAAAACATATTCTTTCTATTTTCCCTCTGGTTTCTTCTTCTCAAACCATGATCCGATGCTCTTCCAAAACAAAACAATTTACAACATAACTTTTTTCATTTCACAAGGAGGTTGTTATAGGGATACAAATATAATCCTAACTATGAAAGGAAAAATAATTTTAATCTCGGTTAATTCGATATTCCTAAATAAAATTAGATAATTACTATAATTGTTAAATCCATCAAAATGGTAACCATTAATCACAAACTTTCTCTAAACAAACCACAAAGAGATCTGGGCATCCTCCTTGTAAAAAAAGTTCCTACTTCATAATTGGGTATTTAACAACCCTTTTTTGTATGATTGAACTACCTCACAATTCAATCAATCTATCTTCGACAATTTAAACAGTTGAATACCATTTTTTCAGTCTTTTAGAGAATATAGTATAATGAGTTTTTGTGTAAATTTGAAAGTAAATATGATAGATTTGAAATCGAACAACAGATAACGAAAGAAATGATGAAAAAGATTGAATTTTGAAGATACCTATTATCATGAAATTGAACAATAGATAACAAAAAAAAGTGATTAAAAAATTGAATTTTGAAGATACCCATCAATTTAGGTAGACAATACACTCATAAGAAACTATAATAAACTCTATAAACACATGGCAAACAGACAATCATCAAAGACGTTGTTCACTTGAAATCTCCATTGAAACAAAAAATCTTTGTATGATATAAATGGCTATTAAATCATTCTTATTGATTGATGAAAAATTTACAAGCACAACTAAGAAATTGAAAGAAAACAGACTTGAATTAGCATAAATACCTCAAAGTGAAGTTAATTTTTTCGAAGTTGGAAACCTAGCTTCTACAATTTTAACCCACTGTTGCTTCGGATAGGGAATTTTCACTTATATTGATTTCCTTCAACTCATGTTTCTCTTTGAATAAGGGTTATGTGATAGTTTATGTTTTCTTTAACAACCTTGAAAATCCAAACCCATGGTTTGCTTAAGAAAATTGATGGATTTGGCCTCGAAGGAACTAGTTGAGAATACATATTGGAAGTTGTACGGGAGAGACCTGACGTGATGAATCCTGCTTGATGGGAGATGAGAGGTCGTGTAGGGTGATAGGTATGTAGAGTGGAATAACGCACAGAGTCGAGCACATTCTCAAGAGTCAAGACTCGAGAAGGAAAGTGTTCTGAAAATTCCATGTAATGGAGGGGCAACATAAAATTTGCCTAATTTTGAAGGGGCAAAGAGTAAAAGACTTTTTTTAATCCTATAAAATCTATACGCTTCTCTAATAAAATTTGAAAATTTGGGGGGATGGGGCAATTGCCCCATTCTCTTCAACGTGCCTCCTCCCTTGCTGACAACACCATGGTTTATGAGCATACATTCATCTTTTTTTTCAGTCAATTGGCTAGGGTTAATACTTAATTGCTCAACATAACAAATATCATGTTGTTGAGGGCACACTTCCAAAAATTATGATAATACTAATTTTATTATATCAGACCTCGAAAAAATTGAGTTCTTAAATACAATCTCGGTTAAAATAATATTGTTGAACATATATTTGCCACCATTTCATTGGTGTAAATTAAGGAAATCTAATGTTGTTTGACATGTTTGGCATATTTTTGACAGAAAATACTTTTCAAGGCATTTTTTCTCCTTGAAAAGTGTGTTTATATAGAAAGCACTTTTTGACATAAATCACTTTTCTAAGCATATTGTAGAAAAGAAATAAAATGATAAAACCGATGATAGGAGAAAAATGTGTTTATGTAGCCAGTGGATATGATATAGCCATAATCTCAAAAGAACAGACATGTAAGCAAAATTTCGAGGTGCGACTGAAAGGCTGCATGGGTAAGGCACGAGACTTAAGCTTGTCGGATGGCTACTAGGGGTGTTTTGGGGTTGAACGTAGAGCCTCTCTAATCTCAAAACCTCCAACTATGGATGCTCTTAGAGCACAACTACTGCAACATCATCACAAGATAAGGATATGTGCCCCTCCCCCTACCTTTTGTCCATCTCTCCGCCCCGAAATCCCCCCAAATTCAGTCTGAGTTATTGAAGCAACCGAAGGGACTGTGCGACTCCTTCTCCTCCCTCTTTCGTCCAAATCAATCTCGATCTTCACTCAGATTCAGTTAATTCAATTTAACCGAGGTACAATCGACTCAATCAATCAATTGAAGGGGTGTATTCAATTAAGCATTGTGAAGGATTTTAAAATCCAGGGGTATTCAATTAAGCATTTGAAAGAATCTATCTAAATCCGGGGGTATTCAATATGGATTTAAAAGGATTGTTTTAAAATTCATCAAAATCAAGGGGTATTCAATTCATGTTTTTCAAAAGTCCACCAAAATCAAGAGGTATTAAAAAAATAGTGGATTTTGATGGATTTGTTAAAGTTGTGGATTTGAAGGATTTGTGAGTGAAAAACATTAGTAAGAAGAGTTATTTCAAATCCAACATTCCCCCCCTCATATTTCAACTAATTTGTAATCTCTATCTCATTCCCCTTTCTCTCTATTTATTTATTATTATTTTATTATTTTGGAAAGCGAGCGGGGGTTATTTAGGATCCCCAAAACTGAAATAAAAGTTGAAGTTACATTCGAGAGTAAAGTGTCCCTGATCTATCTTCATGTACAATGTCTTTCAAGTCTTGAGCAAACGAGCTCGGTGTAACTTCCAGAAATTCCGAGCTAGGGTGAAGTCTAGCAAGTTTGTCCGCGACTCTATTAGTTTCTCTATACTTGTGGCTGATAGTGTATTCTTCCAGTGTTGCGAGCAATCTTCGGATCTTATTGATAATGTGTCTCAAATTCCACGCATTCGGTCGCACTCCTGTCAAGTAATCACGCACTATAGTGGAATCTGTGATAATTGCTAACCTTTTGAAACCTTTCGAGTTGGCTAGTTGCAGCCCTGCCTCAACTCCTTGAAGTTCATGCGTGATTATGGACTGACCCACACTCGAGCCAGCGCAAGCAGGCACAACATTACCTTGATCATCCCTAAGGACTGCACCGTAACCTCCTGTGTTGGCTTTCAATGAGCCATCAGAATTAAGTTTATATCATCTAGTAGGAGGCTTCTTCCAAGAGCACATGATCGGGGTCCGAGTCCTAAACTGAGGGTCTAGGTGCCATCGCCCAAATATATGTCTGTTGGCTGCAGTGTCTGCAATGACTAGCTCTGCATTTGAGTACCTGAGCCTAATGTCATTGTAGATCCTCTTGACTAGCTCGATACTAGAGCAATGTTGCTGCTTGTATAGCCTAGCATTTCTTTCAGTCCATATGTAATAAATAGATGCACTCAATGCAATCTTCTTCAATTGTGCATTAAAACTGTTGCCTTTGAAATTATTGGTGCACCATCTAAGTTCCTCATCCCATCCTGTGATGTTTCGAGAGTAGCTCAAGAGTTGTAACATTCTGCCCCAAACAAACCGAGAATAGGTGCATGCAAAGAAGAGATGATTTTCGGTTTCACTTTCTAGGTTGCAAAGCGAGCATAGATCATGTGCTGCTTTGCCCCATTTCTTGAGCTTGTTTAGAGTTTTTAAAGCACCATGACAAAGAATCCAGGTTATAAATGCATGCCTGGGAATGCAACCTTTAAACCATACAATGTGAGCCCAGTCCACTGGTTGATTCTGTTTACTGAGCGCATCATATGTCGATTTCATTTGGAACTGTCCGTCACTGCTAGCTCTCCACAACACTTCATCTTGCTTGCTAACATCAAATTCAACATCGTCTAGGTTAGTGATTATTTCACTAATAAGGTTGCCCACACTGTGAGGGAAGCTCCATTCACTGCTGCTTATAATAGCCGCGACCTGAGCGTCTTTGTGGAGTGTTGAATCATACAATAACTCTTGTGGAAACTGATCCATTAGAATGCCCAACGGGTGCCAAGGGTCCTTTCAGAAGAGTGTATTCGTACCATCCCCAAGTGAGTGAATAGCTATCTGTGCTGCCTTGGCCCTGCACTCGAGGATCTTGCGCCAGCACCAAGAGGCTTCTTTAGGAGTAGGCATCAGCCAGAAGTCTCGGTGTTTGATCAAAAATTTGTATACCCACTGAACCCATAATGAGTCTCTACGTGTGATTATACTCCAAAGATGTTTCATGCAAGCAACCTCATTGCTTATGCGGATGTCCCTGATGCCTAGGCCACCTTCTTTATATGGGAAGCATATCTTCTCCCAACTGACCAGGGCTTTCTTAGAGGCTATGTCACCACCTGACCAAAGGAATCGTCTAAGTATGGTGTTAATGCAATTTAAAGTCTGCTTAGGGAGCCCGAAGCAAGATGTCCAATATACGTGCATGCTAGCTAAGACAGATTTGATGAGAACACGTCTACCTGCGTAAGACAAAAATTTGTTCTTCCAGGAATTGATTTTCTTCCTGATCTTGTCTATAATAGGGGCACATTGTGTGTGAGATAAGTAGGAAGAAATCATAGGCAGCCCGAGGTACTTAACTGGTAAGCTCCCGTTCGCAAAATGAAGATGAGAAGTGATCAAAGCCTGCTCACGATGCGAAACCCCTGCCTGGAACATTATGCTCTTATCACAGTTCACTTCAAGACCTGTGCATTCCTTGAATTCTTTGAGGACAGCGGCCAGAGCCTTTGCCGAGCCAACATCTCCATGAAAAAAAACTATAAGATCATCGGCAAAGCATAGATGGGTGATGATAGGGTCCTGACATCGATAGTGAAGTTTGTAGTGGCCTTCCTGAACCTGTTTACGCAATAAGACATGTAATATCTCCATGATCATAACAAATAGATAGGGGGACACAGGACACCCTTGTCGGATTCCTCTAGTAGCGCTGATATATCCTTTAGGGGAGCCATTGAGACAAATAGAGAATTTGGGCGTAGTGATACACTCCTTGATCCAGTTAATAAAGGTTACTGGGAAGTTCACCTTCTTGAGCAGTTGTAGGATAGCGTCCCAACGAACCATGTCATAAGCTTTCTTGAGGTCAATCTTCGCTGCGCATCTAGGGGGTCCCTTGTCTCGATGATAGTTTCTTACTAGCTCGTGAGCTAGCAAGATGTTGTCTTGAATGTGTCGACCTTGAATGAAAGCAGACTGTGAGTCACTTACAATCAAGTGAACTGTTGTTTTCATCCTGTTGGTTAAAATCTTGGTGATACATTTGTATAGTACATTGCAACAAGCAATTGGCCTATAGTCATTGAAGTAAGACGCATTAGTAACTTTAGGAATTAAAGCTATATGCGTAGCATTTACCTCGCCAAGTAGCTTAGAGCTACGGAAGAAGTTCAACACGACCTTAATAAAGTCGTCCCCAATGATGCGCCAAGTGGCCTTGAAGAACAATGAGGTGAATCCATCAGGACCAGGAGCCTTGTTGGAGTCAATATTAGATAGTGTCTTAGTGATTTCATTTCTAGTTATTTGTTCAATTAGCTCGGCCCCCATTTCATCTGTCACCATATTGTCAAATTGCATGTTTTCTATGATTCCAGGATTGTATGCACAATCTGACTCCCCTGCAAATACAGTTGTGAAATGTTGGATGCATTCAGATGCAATAGCATTAGGAGCCTCCAATTTCTCATCATTCCTGATATATATGCTCATGATTTTGTTTTGTAACCGGCGCTCTCTGACCAGGCCATGGAAATATGCATTGTTTTGGTCCCCTACTTCAAAAAACTTTGATCTGGACTTTTGTTTCAGCTCGGATTCTTCACTTCTGAGTGCGCGTGCAAAGTCTTTGACAACAACTCTTTCTTCCTCGATCAAATGATCAGATATAGGGAAGCCTTGTAAGGCCTGCTGAGTATGAGCCATCCTAGCTCTAGCTTGGTCTACAACCGAGCTCGCCTTATAGAAGCCTGTTTTGCACCAGCTAGCTAAGGCTTGTTTAACAAATTTGAGTTTTTTGATGAATTTGTACATATGGTTACCAGTGACTCGAATGCGCCAAGCTTCCTCCACTGTCTTATGAAAATCATGCTCGTGCACCCAATAGTTAAAGAATTTGAATGGGATAGATCCCCTATTATTATTGTCATATAGTGAAAGCACCATTGGGGCATGATCAGATATACCTGAATTTAGAAATTTCACTTCTGCATCTGGGTTTTCCTGAAGCCATGCGTCATTGATCAGAACTCTGTCTATCTTGGATGAGACACGGTCTGCTCCATATTGATTGTTACTCCATGTTAAGAAGTTGCCTCTGTATTGACAGTCATATAGCCGAGCTTGTGTGACACAATTCAAAAAATCATGAGCACCACCTTGCTGAGCTCCTATTCAGCCCATTCGTTCATTGACATGTAAGATGGCATTGAAATCTCCTAGCAGAGCCCACGGCAGTGTGACTGTGCTTGAGAGTTGAAGTAACTCATGCCATAACTGCTGCCTAACTGTATATTGGTTGCTACCATAGACAAATGATAGTACACATTCAAACCCAGTGCACCATTTTGCACGCACTGTTACCGCCTGGTCTGTGCTGGAGGATGGAGTAATTGACACCAGTCCTGGGTTCCAACCAACCCATACTCGGCCCCCTTGAGCATTATGTCCATTATCAGTCCAAAGCCACCCTCGCAATAGTTCTTGCTGTATGGTACTCTTCTTTTTCTCTTTAACTTTAGTTTCTACTAAACCTAGCACATGTATCTTCTCTTTTTTAACAAGCTCACGAACTTCCTGTTGCTTAACTATATCGTTAAGCCCTCGTATGTTCCAGCAATCTAGTTTAATCATTACTAACATTATGTCCTAGGAGCTGCTTGACTCCTGTGGTGCTAGTATCTGTTCCATGAGTAGGTTGCATTGCATCTCCAGTAATATTGCGAAGAGTCTGCCTCAAGGAGTTCATAGTGTTGGCTAGAGTAGGTGGTTCATTCTCCTGCGCTAGACATTCAAATGCATTATAGGTGGCTATAGGGCCACTAGTTTGTTTAGGTACATGAATTGGTGCTGAGCTGCTCAACAGTTGAGGGTCATCTCTTACTGCTAGTTGCAAATTTGCAGTCATTGGGCCATTCGATTGCATAGGTTCCTCAACATTGGTGCATTGCGTAATGTCTGGATCAATGGGCCTAGGTTCCTCACTAGTATCTGGTTGTAGGTCATGAGAAGTGCCCGCCGTGGTCAGTGCTTGTTGCGACACCTTGGGTTCTCTGATGGCTCTCCGCCCATGCACTACCGTCCAGCCGTCCTCATTGGATTGTTGAGGCTGTTGTTTTTTGCTCACTGGCTTCCAGACCTTGTGCGCAGTGGGTTTGAGTGGGTGTTGTTTCATACATTGCTGCTTAGAGTGGCCAAAGACAGCACAAGAGGTGCATTTGGGTGGAACCCATGCATACTTGATGTCCACAATCCTCGTGCTCGAGTCGTTTATTACCACTGGGACGTCTCTTGGCAGTTGTGTTTGGACGTTTACTTCAACACAGACCCTGGCATAGGCCTTTCTGGTTCCTTTTTCGGTTGCCTTATCTAGCATGATAGGTACCCCAATGACGCTCGCAATCCGTTGGATGCCCATAGGATTCCAAAGGAATAATGGTATGCGCTTGAGTGTAACCCAGATGGGTATCGAGGTGAGTGCTTCTGCTTCCTCATCCATTGTGGGAGTCCATGTACGAATAATGAACAGTCGACTCGCAATGTGCAAGGATCCCATCTCTAAAGCTTTGTTCCTATCGCCTTCATCCGTGAACTTGAAAACAAAGTTCTTGTTTCCATGAATGCTCATCTCAAAGTTTCTGGTTCCCCAGGCTTTGATTAGTGTGTCCTTGACAAAGCTGTAACCTAGCTTCTTGCCCACAAAGTGACCGATTATGAGTTGTTCACATTCATTGATTCGTTGAGCGAACTCTGAAGTGTGAACTTTTACAATCTTCTTGCCGTTCACAAACGTAGGTGGTTCATATTGTAACTTGGTCAATCCAGCATATCGTCCTTGTCTCAGTTTTGAAGCCCAGGATGCTACATTGCTGCCAGGATCTGGATTGCTTGCAGTATTGGTTCCTAGGTTGAGTCCTGGATCTCCAGGACTACTTCCTGGAGAGCTCAAACTTCCTGGGATGCTTCTTGGGTTTCGAATATTGAACGTAGGTGGTTGCATGGTCGGAGCACTCTCCTTTCCTCGGTGAACTAGCCCTAGATTAGGGTCATGGAACAGCTGCAATGCAATCTCTGATTGGTCGTTATTCAGACTGCTTAAATATCTCTGCAACATAGATATTGCGCCATTTTCTTCTTCTCTGCTAGCAACAGTGGTCGATGTAGATCCCCTTTCAATAATGGGAGTTCCTCCACAATGGGGAATGGAGGAGTCCCGTGTATCATGCGCCTTGTTCATTGTTCATTTTCTTCTTCTAGGTTTCTTGTTCTTTATGACGAAGATCAACAAACTCCCCCATCTCAATCTCAATTGAACCCATCATTCGCTTTTTATGAATCTACCCCTCCTACCAAACAATATGTCAGTGCTCAATAGCTTTGAATTGATTGCAAGCAAAAGGTACACAAGTAAGGAAGAAGACTAGGAAGAGAATGAGTAAAATTTTCTTTTTGCATACATATACTCTTTCGATTAAAGACGAAAAAAAAACAAATACTACAGTTGAATATCTAAACAACTAGTGCACCCACTATTTCCACCATGCATCCCCATCACAATCAGACTCATTAACATCCATACAACTACTACTGCAGAACACATAACATTTAACATTTCAATGAGACTTTCATATTTGTGATTTTTATGTCATTTTCATCTTTTGTCTATGTTCTGTTGCTATGGTGTAGTTAAAGCACGCCATTTGTTTGATGAAATGCCTCACAAAAATATAGTTTCAATAAACACATTGATTTTCATTTATAAGGTAAATACTACTATGAAGAATATTGTCACTTAGATTCATGTCCATATTGTTAAATTGGGTGATGGATCAACACTTACAATTTACAACACTTTGGTTGATTTTTACTGTAAATGTCGTTGTCTTCAATTAGCTTATCAGGTTTTTGGTTTCGACAATAAGAAATTCTCATGCTCTAGCATCCTAAGCATTACTGCAATAATGAAGTTTGAGAAGAATACTAAAGTTTTTCGAGAAAATTCCGTATTGTTTTTTGCTCCAAATCCATCGTATTGCTTATATTCCTATTAGAAAAAAAAATACAAGGAGATTCATTATCTTGTAATCAAAATTGGGACAGAGTTGGATGAGTTGCAAGCATGAAAATGTGGAAATGGGAGAAAGGGTTGGAAGGGAATTCTTCAAGCTTGAACCCCAAATGGAATTGACTTGTATATTGCTATTCAATATTTATGTTGCCAAATGGGATGTGGTAAGATGTTGCTAAGATCAGGGCAATAATGTCCAGTAAAGGTATAAAAAAGAACTTGAGTGTAGTTGGGTAGAAGTTGATGTAAAAGTCCATGTTTTTCTCTCTAGGGATGGATCTCATCCAAAGGTTGTAGAGATCTATTGAAAATTTGATGAATTTGGTGAGGAACTGATTTCAGGAGAGCATATCCCAAGCAATAATTTCAGTAAGCGGTATCCTTTCATGGTTTCCTATATATGACTAATAAAAAATTCATAATAATCCATAGAAATCCGTAAGAATCCTTTAAAATTCATCAAAATCCATAAAAAACCATGTGGATTTCGTAAAATCCATTAAAATCCTGAATTGAATACACCCCGCTTAATCAAAAGAAGAAGCAACTGAGGTATGAGCATCTGAGCGAGTTCAACTTCTTTTTGTTTTCAAAATTTTTTAGTGTCTTTAACCGATTTTGCTTCCTTAGTGCTTATTATAAATTTCTTGTATTGAAATTAATCTAATGAACACGAGTTGTGTGTGAAAACAAGGATTTTAGTTCCGGAAGGGGGGGGGGGGGGGGGGGAAATGATAAATAATTATTAGTTGATAATAGTATTATTAAGGGCGGAGAAAAAAAAATTTCCTATCCAAACTAGTAACTAATAAAAAATACACCTAAAAGTACATTGTATATACCAAATTAAATCCAGTATAATCCAATTTTAAGCCAAAATAAGGTCACAATATCGATAATCTTATCAAGGGTAAAAACAAGAACAAACCCCCGAAAGGTGTATTAGATATTTTTTGATCAAATAATAAAGGTATGACATCCCATAGTTGCCCCTTCACTTTGGAGGTTTAATTTAAAAAAAAAAAAACAAGAACATATAACTAAAATCACAAAAAAAATTGGTATAAATATCTAGTTGAAGCTTTAAAATGTGAAATTTGCGAACATAATAAGATCCTAATACAATTTCATAGAAAAATGGTTTATGTGAGCTTTAAATTTTGTATGAGTTGGCTAATGGTATATATTTTCATTATATTATATAGTTATTATTTTATATATTAATTTCTAATATTTTTTGGGAGGTTTTATACCAATTGTGAATAAACAATTCACCATAAAAAAAATCATACGCTCCAAGAGGACCAAAAATAAGTTTTTATTAAACTAAGCAATTTTTTAATCTTAGCAATTACTAATAAAATTGCATTAAAAAAAATAGGTGAGCTCCAAGAGTATCAAACTCTGGTCATTTACTAAAAAAGTTAAATTTTCAACCACTACACCAACAGAAACATGTTGGAATAATTGAATAAACAATTGTCATATTGTAATATACATTATATAATTGATTTTTTGTAAAGCCCCCCCCCCCCCCCCTCCCCTAATAGATCCGCCCCTGCTTACAATTCCATATTCTTGCAATGTTCTACATTCATGAAGGGAAATTTAGATTTGTTTTTGCAAAATTAAGCTAGGAAAGTTTTGAAAAGATCCATTTCACATTGGAGAAATCTCAAAAGGTTATATCTTTTCTTATATTTTGACACAAACCTCGTTGAATAAGTTGATATAACAGAATGGTCTCTAATAGTAGAGGTGAGTGAGATAAATCTCTTTCTAGCCGGTAATAAAGCACTAAAGCTTTTTAAGACAACCTCCTTCTGTCTCTAGACCAATTAATTTCATTATTTGGTTTAGAGTGAGTTGTAAAGGCTAAACTTTCATCTATAGTTGGCAAGAGCCGCGTGTGACCTTAGGTGCGTGCCACATTCTCAGCTATGCCCCCCATGTTCGTGAATCTCACAAATGTCATTCATAGGCCTGAAGCTAGATTTTTCCTCGACACTTTGTAAGATGCATGTTCAATATTTGTTCTGCTGTTTTAGAAGAAAGATTGTGAAGTTATTTTCCAGGAAGTATCTAATTATCTTTCTCATAATTCTGCTCTGAAGTCTAATAGCACCATGGTTTTCATCATTCTTGGTCACTTATATTATCATTCACTTTATTCAGAGTTGAAAAACTTTAAGAACAACTTTGACATTCGCTATTGAGCACCTGCAGTCGGTATTTCTCTAAAATGTTTTTGAGTAGTAGTGGAGTGGATACAAGGAGGGAGTGCAGATAAACTAGTGCATTTTTAGCAATGGTCGCCAGTGCTTTATTTAAGGCTAGACCACCACTGTTGCAACATCAACAAAAGAAGATACGCACATTTCAGGCAAATAATCCACTTTTTGAGTAGTGGATACAAGGAGGGAGGGCATGTAACTTCTCTGCTCCCTCCGCACACTCCCACCACCTGATGCATCTCGTTTAGCTGAAACCGCTCGCATATCTCTTACCCCTGAGGAGGTAAAACAAATAAACTAATCTTTTTCTGCTTTGAATTAGGTTTTTGCTCATTTCTACTGCTTTCGAATCATGTACAAGTTCAAAGTCTCATATTAGTAATTCGTGTAATTGCAGGTTCATGAATTTACTCCCAGAATTCGACACGTTATAGACTCGTACTTATTATAATTGTTTCTACTAGTCTATTTTTTTTTAATGATTATTGACTATATTTTTATTGACGAAAGAGTAGGTCAATAGGACTACTCAGGCCTTTGGTGCACGAGTTTCTGTTAGAACACAACTAGTGCTATGATCTGCTTGTATTTCTGTAGAATTCTTCAGTCAACATATTTAAATCATAAACACAATCTTCTAGATTATCTATGTGCCATACATACAAATCAAAATCCCTCCTAAACGCCTGAACTTTTGTCCCCGCTGTCACATGATGCCATTGGTGTATCCAAATTTAAATTTGTCTTCGTAAGTAGTATCACCTGGTTTCATTTGCCTGCAGAAATCTTTCTCACATGTTAATGACTGTTTCAGACCTTTGCCTTTCCTCTTACAGTTGCTACTACTGATTTCATTGCTCATAATAGATCTGAGGGTGTGGTTTGGTTGTGCTTGTCAAATACAGGTTTGGACAACTTCAAGCTGTTGATCTTCAGAGTATTCAGCCTGCACTTTGAGCAGGTTTTAAGCAACCCCTTTTTATATTATTTATGTAAAAGCAAGCAATAGGATAGCAAAGTTTTGAAAACAAATGATGCTTCATTTATGTTTAAATTAATTCCTTTCCAATATGACCAGAGATTGTAAGAACTTCATTGCGGGTCATTTGCTGACAAGTAGTTCATAATCTCTCTATATTTATGAAGAAAATTACGCTCTCCTTTTATGACTTGATAAACATATCCTTATATATCATAATTCTTATTCTTTCCCAAGGTAAGGAGCTCTGACATCGCATCCCATTTTCTTTTTGGTGAGGGCCATTGCTTCAGAGCAATTGTAGAAAGGAACTATGAATAGATTTCTTTTTAGTTGGAGTAGATGCTAGGACCTTTATTTTAAGGACTTTATTGTGAGGGGAGTTGCATGAATTTCTATATCCACTAGGGGTGGGTTAATCTCCAAGTTTTCCCAAAAATAAGAAAAGGATAAGAATCCTCATGCAAAGGATCTGTCCTGCACCGTTCTTCATGTTACATCACTTTTGTCTTCTACTCTTCTTGAATCTGATACATCTTTGCTCAATTGCTGATTTTTTAGTTTATGGAGGCAAGATCAGGTCTGATCCTGAATACGGTTATACTATTGGTTATAGTTTTATAACTAAAGACATGTCAATAATATTGAGGGTTTGATTCTTCTATCCTTCTTATATTTTGTTCAGATACCGAAGGTGACAATTTGCAAGAAGATTCGGCTGAAACATTTGAGAATAGGTGGCTATTTGCATGAATTTCTCTTTATTCTTTTCTTTTCATTTTTTATAAATTATTTTCTTTTTACTTTTTTTTTCTACCGCTTCACATTTTTTCACACATAAATCAAACTGAATGCTTCTGTTTTCAATCACAGGGAGGCCATCGTAGCTGCCATTCCAAGCTACGAGGAGGCATATCTTAAAGTTTCCAGAGTCTTAAACAAGGAATGATGTTTTTTAGGTAACTTTTCTTGTTTAGATTTCATAAGAAAAATTTTCTTTACTAATTTATTCTCTGTAAGGGTATGTATTAATTATGAGATAGTCGTCTTGAAATGAATACCAAGAAGCTATCCAGTAAAGGAAAGCAGAGACGTGCTAATTTGATATCTTGTTATTCTAAATTATGTCTAATCTTGGTGTGTTGCGACTTCTGCTGAACTGCGTTTTCTGAATTTGATCTTCATAACATTGAAGGAACAACTTCATTGCATGATGGCATAGGTGGTTACATGGTCAAGTAAACAACTCAAATTGTGGGCCAAGACTATTTATAAAAAAAAACACTCCCGATTATCATTTTAGGGATAACCTATGGCCAATTCTATTTCTTGTGATGCCCATGCAAAGGATTCTTAGAGGCTACGATACCTGAATGGATGTTTCTCCACAATGAGTCCTAAAACATGTTTTTCAAAGTGTTCCCATGTCTTTTGCAGCCCCTTTGAGTAACCTCTGCTCTCTCTGTTCAAGAGGAATAACCAAACTTTCAGTACCCATACTCTGGGTTTGATATCTCTTTCATGCTTACATCAGTGGTTGAGATGGTCGGACAATGTATTTGTTTGTCTCCAATGGGTTTGATAGTTGTCTTGAGCGAGCTTTAGTGTGAAAGTTATTACCGTTAAGGATGATGGATAAGGGTAGCTAAAAGTGTTTGTTGTTAATGTAGGTGTAATTGTTTAAGCTCTGATACCTATTAGAGTAAAGATATGTAAATACGAAGAAGATCAGAAGATGATAAAAAATTACATGCTTACAAACCTATGTCCATGGAAGACAGGTTATTTGCTTATTTAACTTGCACATAGACTGGTCTTCCTAAGAGTTATTAGTTATTAACTTATTATTTTCTTAGTTTGTCCTTGATTATGGTTTCCAAAAACATATAATTATATTTCACAACACATGATTCATTGAGTGTTATCTCCATGAACTTCTCCTTTAATGAGGTCCTCATAATTGTTTCTAATTTCTTAAGTGGTAATAAATGATGCCTCTACCGTTATCATCAACTACCTCCTTGATTTCTTCTTCATGAGAGTATGTCTCATATTATAATTCCACTCCACATTCTCCCCCAATCCTTGAGCAAACTCTTGACTAATACCCTCCTTTCAGAAACAAACCTGGAGGTCAAGAAACCTTGTTGTCGGGAACAAAGGTCTTGGGTACCTTTCTTTGTGAGCAACCATGGCACACCACTTATCATGTGAAAATATGATTCTATCTCTTTCCCGAGATTAAACTCTACCCCATTTAAGATTCAATATGATAACAATTAGTCTTGGCTGTGCATTGGAACCAGTTGAACAGTGTTATTCTAGAGTCTAGACTGATATATATGCGATACATTAGAATAACTTTTCAAGTTGAAATCCATTGATTTTTGTGCGATACTCGAGCCAGAAAAGTGTAATGATCTGTAATCCTTAAAATTGATACGAGCTACAAAGTGTTTGGGTGTTACTGGTTCCTAGGTGAGAAAATGACAAAATAACAAACACAAAAGAATTGATTTTGTGTGAATCACGTTCTGCCTTTCTCATTCCATTCTCCTGTTTATATACAAACTAATCAAGAGAATATTGTGAGAGAATATTCACAATATAATCTGCTAACTTCCTTAAAACTATTATACAATCTTGACTCAATAAACAACCTTCCTAATACCAATATTCTAGTTCCTAATCAACAATATTGACATAATCAATCAGAGTATTCTCAATATATTCTCAATCAATTAGAATATTCTCAATATATTCTCAATACCCCCCCTCAAGTTGGTGCATGGAGATCCCGTATGCCCAACTTGCGAAGTAGATAGTCATATTGTTGTTTGCCCAATGCTTTTGTGAAAATGTCAGCGAGTTGCGCATTGGACGGGACAAATGTGGGATTGATATGGCCAGCAACAATTTCATCACGGACAAAGTGACAATCGACCTCAATATGTTTTGTCCGTTCACGAAATACAAGATTTTGAGATATATGGAGAGCCGCCTGACTATCACAATGAAGAGACATATGACGTGTATGAGCCATCCCGAGGCTAGCTAAAATAGCTTTTAGCCATTTCAACTCACATGTAGTCATAGCCATAGACCGGTATTCCGCCTCTGCGGAGGAGCGAGATACTGTATGTTGCTTCTTCGTCTTCCAAGATACCGGCGAGTTCCCAAGGAACACCAACCAGTGAGGGACCGCCGAGTCAAAGGGCATCCGGCCCAGTCAGCGTCACATCACCTATGTAACTGCATGTCACACTTACTACTCAAATGTATACCTTAACCCAGATTACCTTTTAAGTACCGGACCACCCGCAAAGCAGCTTCCCATTGGTCCGCCCTGCATGAATTGAGATAAAACATGAACACTATAAGATAATTCGAGTCGAGTGAAACACAAATAAATTAGCCGTCCCACCAAGCGACGGTAAGGCTCCGGGTCAGCGAGCTCTTGACTCGTGGACAAGGCGAGTCGATGATTCTGTTCCAATGGCACCATCGCGGGCCTTGCCCCTAGCAATCCGGCTTCAGAAATGATATCAAGCGCATATTTGCGTTGACAAAGCACAAACCCATCTGGTCCGCGTGCCACTTCGACCCCCAAGAAATACTTTAAAGGACCCAGATCTTTCATGTAGAAACAAGCACTGAGGTAATCCTTGAATTTCCGTATATCAACCGGATGATTCCCAGAAATGATGAGATCGTCGACATAAACAAGAACACTGAGCTGAACCGCACCTCGCTGTAGAGTAAACAAAGAATAATCTGAATAAGATTGCTGAAAACCATATTTCTTCAAGGCAGTTGACAGTTTAGCGAACCAGCACCGGGGTGCCTGCTTCAGCCCATATAATGATTTCCTAAGCTTGCACACCTTCCTGGAAGTCCCCACGTGAAAACCCGGGGGGAATTTCATGTATACCTCCTCCATAAGGTCACCATGTAGAAATGCATTCTGGACATCCATCTGATGAACTTCCCAATGCATGGCAGCCGCAACGGCAAGAAAAACCCTCACTGTAACCATCTTGGCTACTGGAGCAAATGTCTCTGTATAATCAATTCCTTCAATTTGATGATTTCCAAGAATAACCAGCCGAGCCTTCAATCGCTCAATGGTGCCGTCAGAATGATACTTGATCTTGTATACCCACTTGCATCCTAGAGCTTTCTTTCTTGGTGGCAGTTCTGTGACAACTCAGGTTTCATTAATCTCAAGAGCCTCAATTTCCCGTCGCATGGCATCCCGCCAGCGGCTGTCTTTCGCGGCCTCAGAATAGCACACAAGTTCCCGATTTGCTGTCAAGGCTGCAAGAAAATGTCTATGTCGCACAGAAAAATTATCACAATTCACGTAGTGTGCTATAGGATAGGGTGTACCTGAGGAATGTCGTGGTGCGGGTGATGCGGATACGGATGGACTCATTTTCTGAATGGTATGAGTAACATAATCACGGAGTCGAACCGAGGCTTGCCTTTTGCGTTGACCCCTGCCCAACATATCTTCCTGATTCTTTTTCGGGTTGTCCTCCTGGTTCGCACAAACCGGCTACCCAGGAGCCCCTTCCGGCTGTACAAACTCCTCGGCATCCTCCTGGTTCACACAAACTGGCTGCCCAGCAGCCTCTTCTGGTTGTACAAACTCTGCGGCACCTTCCCTCAATACAGGTGTAGATGTCTCCTCAAAGTCCTCGTGAACGGCCTCGACATTAGGCAGGCCATCGTGGTCTAATTTAAAATTATCTGCAAAGGGAAAAACTCCTTCCGAGAACACAACATCACGAGAAACAAAGAAATCTCGTTTCTCCAAGTCATACAAACGCCATCCCTTTTTTTCCATAAGGGTACCCAACAAAGACGCACCTATGACTTCTACTTGCAAACTTATCCCCCGTCCTCACATGCGCATAACACAAGGACCCAAAAATGCGCAAGTGAGCGTAAGTAGGTGCGCTGCCATATAAGACACTATAGGGCGTTTTCCCATTTAAGATCAAGGAGGGAGTCCTATTGATCAAGTAGTCAGCTGTCAACACACACTCTCCCCAAAACTCAATTGGAAGAGAGCCCTGAAAACACAGCGCCCGAGCTACGTTCAAAATATGTCGGTGTTTCCGTTCAACCCGTCCATTTTGTTGAGGTGTTCCCGCACAAGATGTTTGAAAAACAATCCCATGATCAAGAAAATATTGTCGTAGGCAAGTGAATTCAGTGCCATTATCACTGCGCAAAATTTTGACTTCTTTATCAAATTGCCTCTCAACCATCAAAAAAAACATTTTAAGGGTATGAGAGACTTATTTCTTGTCAACAAGCAAATAAATCCATACAGCACGGGAAAAATCATCAACGATGGTCAAAAAATAAGAAGCACCACAAGAGGCAGTTGTTCTATAAGGTCCCCATAAATCAGTGTGAATAGTTTCAAAAATAGCCGAAGTTTTATGTTCACTAACAGGAAACTTATCTCTACTTTGCTTTGCCCTCTGACAGACATCACAATTTTTATTGAAGGTATTGTTCCTTTCACTAAAACTTACTTCGGGAACTAACTTTGTTACTTGTAGAGATGGATGACTCAGTCGCTTATGCCACAGATCAAGAGATACCACACAATTGGCCGTCATTGCGTGAACCCGTGGCAGCCCCTGGAAGTAATAGAGTCCGACTCGTCTTTCACCCGCACCAATCAACATCCTCGAAGTGCGGTCATGTATAACACACAAACCATTAGTGAATTGGACAAAACAATTATAGTGATCAGTCAATTGTGACACAAAAATTAATTTGCAAGTTATCCCTGGCACATAAAGAACATTTTTCAAAGATAAATTTTTGTCAAGAATGACCGTCCCCTCTTTAGTGGCGATGGCGCTACTCCCATCTGGCAATCCTACGGGACATTGAGCAATCTCCCGTAAGTCACGGAGATCCCCGATCGTGCCAGTCATGTGATTCGAGGCTCATGTGTCAATAATCCAAGGCTTACCAGTCATCTTATCAGTCGTTGCTGGTTTGGACCCGCCCAACATTTGGAGAAGCGCCTGCCACTGATCGGTATTTAGGCCGGGCAGTGGGGATGCATCTGTCTCGGTCATTCCTGCCCCAGCGGAACTGGTCTGAGCAGCGTTGGCACGATGCATACCCTTGGTTCCTCGGCCAATGAACCCGAATTTCTTTCGGGCCCTCAAGGCCGTTCGAAACGAACGAGCCCATTCATCATAATTGTCCCCTTTCAATTGAACCTGAGTAATTCAAAGTCCGGGATTATCAAGAGAAGTGATGTCGTAAGGTGAAATCGTCTTCCGAGTTTCGCCGATAGGAGCGTTGTCGCCAGCCATGATCGGTGTTTAATGGCTATGGCTATTGCTATTGCTCTGATACCATGACAAAATAACAAACACAAAAGAATTGATTTTGTGTGAATCACGTTCCTCCTTTCTCATTCCATTCTCCTGTTTATATACAAACTAATCAAGAGAATATTGTGAGAGAATATTCACAATATAATCTGCTAACTTCCTTAAAACTATTATACTATCTTGACTCAATAAGCAACCTTCCTAATACCAATATTCTAGTTCCTAATCAACAATATTGACATAATCAATCAGAGTATTCTCAATATATTCTCAATCAATTAGAATATTCTCAATATATTCTCAATAGAAAATGACATGGGAGGCTGGGATAAGGGCTTATATGGATGAATACTGGAAAGCAGCAAGCCACGTGGGATGTTTGTTCAATCCTAGGATCCCCAACCAATTAGGCAAAATGGCATGACATTGTGGTTTTGGGTAGTGGGCTGATACTATGCAATGGTGTTTGGTGCAACCGAGAGCACGACAAACAAAGAATATGCTATGAAAATATGTCTTTGTGTTGTGTCACTGTCTTAGCGAGGGAGGCAAAGGGTTTTGTCGAAATTTGTGCGAATGTGCCTTACTTGTCGTTGTGGACTTGACTAAGTATAACTGTGGCAATTATGACAAACGTTCATAGGTACACAATAGATCATTTGCATAGTTCATTGATATATTTGCTCGAGCTTTGCTAGGGGTCGAGGGAAAGGAGCGACCTCCTCGAGATGAGCGCATCGCCTTGGAGAAGCGCGCTGCCGCTCATTTCGAGGAGGATGGGTGGTTACACCCATCCCTCGCTCCCTTTCCCTCGACCCCTAGAATTTTCGTATTTGCTCGCCAAACCACAAGCCATACAGAAAGCCCCCTAGATGTCTAGCTCGTGACGCCGTCCTATTATTGCATCGTGAAATGTTATACACCCTCATTGGTTTGCGGATTTGTTGGCTGAGGGGTGGGTTATTTTCCGACCACCTATCTTGGTCTCCCCTGGGGCCTTGATCCAAGTCTTAACGAATTTGGAAGCTCTTGATCGCCGTCATTCTTGTTGAATGCTAGACTTCTTTAGTGCTATTTGGACATACCATTTTTTTTTCTTTTCCTTGTTTCCTTTTCTAGTGTTAGTGGCATATAAAATAGAGGGGCGTGTTAGAAACTTTCTTTGTTAAGGATCCAACGACTCACAAAAGTTCCATGGCTTTAAGTGGGTTCTTGTTTGCACCCTAAAAAACAAGGGTGCTTTGGGTGTCATGTTATTCAAAATGATGAACTTGGCGCCTCTAGGGATATGGCTATGGAGGTATGGGCGGGAACGCAATCGGACGAAAGCTATTCAATACAAGTATGATAGCGGTGCTGGTGGGTGCACTCCTAAGTGCCTCTAGATGCCTTACAAGGGGAGTCTTGTGGAAGTATGTTAAATGTTCAATTGGAACTTTGGAAAGACATGTCCTTTGTTTTAGGAAATGGCAGTACTCTTCGCTTTTCTTTGTTTTAGGAAATGGCAATACTCTTCGCTTTTGGCATGAAATGTATTGGTGACATGGCTCTAATTGATGGTGCCTTGTTTATTTAGAGTTCGTTGACTTGGTGATGGCTTGGTTAGTGATTTCAGTTGTTTGGTGAATGGATCTTGGGTTGGAATCTCCACCTGAGGAGGGGCCTTATGGAAGCCGGAGAATAAGTGCATTAGTCTATTGGAGTCCATCTCTCCTGTTGCCTTCCACGAGGATGAAGTTGGATGGAAATGGTCCAAGGAAAGCATGATATAAAGTTTTTTTTATGAGCATCTTTTGGCATTATCACCCCTCTGGGTTCTTTTCTAAACTTCCTGGTTAGATTGAATTTGGAGGGAAAAAAATTACTTTGATTGCATGGCATCCTATGCTATGGAAAACCATGAGGAGACCACCTAAATCTAAGCTAATTTGAGGTTCACTAACCAATCTACCATTAGATTTTGTGGTCAATGATGGAATGAAAGTTCCATAAACATGGGAATCACACTCATTGGTCCCCCAAAAGCATGTGATTTTCATGTTCATGAGACTTCCATTCCCACCATTTATCACAAAATTTAATGATGATTGGTGAGTTAATCTCAAATTAGTTTAGATTTAGGTGGTCTCTTTATGGATTCGTATGACATAAGATTTCATGCCACCAAACACATCCCAAACATTTTCTTTTTCACGTAAGATCTTGTATGTAATAGGCTACTAACTAGAGATATTCTTATAAGGAGAGGTGTGAATGTAGTACCAGTTGTGTTATTTGCAGTGGAGGTATCAAAGATTGCAACCATCGTTTCCTGTGATGTCATCTACTTTTTGAGATTTTGACTAATTTCTTGGATACCATGAGTGTTGATGTGGCAATTCATTTCAAATTGTGAAAATTTGAGGTTTGGAATTTTGTGGCGTTGAAAAGGGGTGGTCTAATATTCTTGATCTTTAGTGGCCTATGCTATAGCCTATAGGTTGGATGGTGTGATTGGAAAGGAACGACCAACATGTGGCTAACGATGCAAAGAAGACCTGTTGGAAGATTTGGCTCTCATTTGGCATTAGGGCTCCATTTGTTTGTGCTTCAAAGGGATTCATTTTTGGAGATTTAGTTGTTGCTCCTGTTGATGCTATTTTAGGCCTTGCACCTTCATCCCACACAATTAATATTATTTTTCTGTTCTTCAAAGGGATCCATTTTTAAATTTGGTTGTTGATCCTGTTAATAATATGTTGGCAAGCAACACAGAAACGATGACTGAACAGAATCAACAAGAGCCAGTATGGCTAATGTCACAGCGAGCACCGACATAAACGACAATGTAATTGAGAAGGGTGATGATGAGATGAAAATGCCCAGTTTTGGTCTGACGAAGAAAGGGAAGCTGTGATTGAGATTGGTCGGGCTATACGGGTGGGGATGAATGGAAATTTGGAAAAACCTCTCCAAGTGGTCCAAAGATCAAACTAAAGAATACCCAAAGTTTTTAAACAACATAAAACAATAGGTACTACTAAAAATGGCGGGAAACTTAAACTAGACCAGGGAACTCTAGATGATGGGGGTGCTTGAAGTTAGCAATGAATCTTGAAATTCTCTCCTGGAAATGTAGAGGGTTGGGAGGTCTTGATAGAGTGAACTTGCTCAATACTAGTACTCATGATATTGTTTTCATTGTCAAAGGTGTATCAGAGTTGGTAGAGGTGTGGCGGATGATATCACATATCACGGGTTCGAACTCGATCGGCGGCATGGGGTGGAGAGGGTTAAGGGTTAAACAAAAAAGATATTGTTTTCATTCAATAAACTAAAAAAAGAAGGGATGTAGTGAAGCTTGGGTTAGGGACTTATGGGGCAATTGGGCTTGTGGTTGGAAGAGCATAAACTCTATTGATCACTCTGGTGGCCTGTTAACTGTGTGGGATGAAGTGTGTGCTGTGCGGGAATAGTGAGAAAATGTGGATGTAAGTATGCTTCAGAAGTGTGGCAGGCTTTCTTAAATGAATTCAGTATGCAAAGACAGGTCCAAGGCACAATACAAGAATGGTTAAGATGATGGAAAATTAACAACATAATAACAATAGTCTAGTTGATGGCATGAAGGTGATGAGAAGCTACTTTGACCTTGTGATGATTCAAGGACTTGGCCAACTCAAGCCCTCCATATTAACTAAGAACCCCACTGAAACCAGCCATTAAATTCCATTTTAATTTCTGATTACTCCTTTGCAAACATTAAACTTTTAACTTCTCGAACCCAATAGGTATTAACCAGCTGCACTGGATAGGATGTGGGTCACAAAATCATGGGTGAGACCCCATTCAACATAGTGGCTTTGATGTAATTGAGTTCTTTTAGTAATAGTATTATTAGTTATATTGTAATAGGACCTCTTTAGTAACAGTCAAATTAGGACATTGATTTTCTATTAGGTTTAGGGTTTGTTTCTTGTTAGAGAAGTTAGGTCATTTATAAATAGGAACATAGGTTGTTCATTATAATTAGGTTAGTTTTGATTGAATAAAGATTTTAGTTTGTTTATCAATATTATTTCATTTATCAGTTCTATCGTTAATTTATTTTTTTCAATTATCACATTGTTTCAATTTCGTTTATTTACAAGTTCAATTCTATCAATTGATATCAGAGCCGAAACGTCGAAACAGTTTTAGGTTGGTTCGATTTGAAAAAAAAAAGTTCAAAAGAGGTTGATTGAATAAAGAGTTATATTTTGTTTATCAGTTTTATGCTTTCAATTATCGCATTGTTTTCAAATCTTGTTTATTTTACAAGTTTAATTCTATCAATTGGCATCAGAACCGAAATGATCTTTGAAATTTTTTTTTTTAAGAAAGATTAGAAGAAAAGTATGACAAACGAAAGTTTGCGAAGAGTATGCACTTTTATTTGCAAAATTAAGGGCAACAATAAATCAGATCTTTGACAAGGACAAGGACAAGGACAAAACCTAAATAGCACCACTGCCGACGGTAGTGACACATGGCCCATCAACCCTCCCCGTTGACTGCGGCTGCACAGTCCGCCATCCAGGTTGGTCGATTTGCTCCACCTTCAATCGATTGCCGAAACCACAATCAATCAAAACCAAGTTCCAATCATTCACTATCAATTTCTTGCAGACCGAAATCAAGTTACAATTGACGGCAATCAAGTTCCAGGCAATCAAACTCACCTAACTGGAGATCTCGATCAATACCTGCAGCCTCTGCCATCCCCATCTCCTATTTCCTTCGACCGACATCCCCTCGTCGATCGAAACCCCCAACTCCATCACTTCCCCAGTTTGCTACCATCGACCAACAACACCGTCCCTTCTGTCGATCGATTGCCTCCAGCCACCTTCCCTTAGCATTTACCGCCCCTCCCCTCTGTCCAGTAATCCTCTTACAGTCGATTGCACCCAGAGTTCCATCGCCACTTCTCGTCCTCCATCGACGCACCTCCCTTTTCCTTTGGCAGCCCCTCCCCCCCGTTTCAGTCTAGGGAGGAAGAAGATCAAATTTTCTTTTAAATCCCTGTCCATTTTCACTTTACCCTGGTCTTCTACGGCTATTTCCCCTCATAAATTCAGTCAATACCACCACGGTCCGGATCGATTTCAAAATTTGAAGAACCTAATTCGAACCATTTCAAATTAACTGATCCGGTTCGATTCGGATTCCCTCATTTTAAACATTGGAACCGAACTTAACTCGAACCGTTTAAAACGGTCTGATTCCTACGGGTTTGGTTCCTACGGTTCAAAATTACACAACTGAGAAACAGTGAATATAAAAATCAAATCCATGTATGATCCTTAAAGACTTCCCGAACATAAAAATCAAATCTAAAAACAGTGAATATAAGTCATGAATTGAGTGTGTTAAGAACTTCAACTACTGCACAAGAAAATCAAAGGATGATTTATGATCTGCGTGGCAATTTCAGTGAATTGCAACCATAAATAAGACTACAGTTCCTTCTACCAATGTTTTATCTTGATCACATCTTGGGGTTAGTTATCACACTGCATTCATATTTTCACGCCAATATTCTTTTTAGGGGCTTTAACCATCTGACTTTTGCTTGTAGATTTCAGGGGCTTTAACCATCTTGTGTTGTCTGCTTGAAGAGAGTCAAAAGCTGGTTTTTGCAAAATAAAAGAGAGAGACTGTAAACAGAAAAGGAAAAAAAACAATGTTGATTGATTTGGTATCTTTATAACTCACGTTCACTCACAAAAGAGTGACAGACTCAAAGCAATTGATGATTGTTTCCCCTCCGGACCAAGCTCAACACCGTCGTTTGTGCTCCTAAGCAACTCGAGAGCTCTTTGACATTGCTCGAGCACAACTTGTAAGGTTTTCTTCTTCACACGAAGCTGCTGCTGCTGATCGCTTTCTTTTTCACCGTCGTTTGCTGTTGCTGCTGCTCTCTGACAAAACTTGCAAGGTTTCGAATCTCTTTGGGATCGAGGGAGAAGATTTGTAGTAAGAAGTGAGAACTGGAGAGTAGATGAAGAGAACTTAGAGAGTTAGAGTAGAAAAGAGAAAGAGAGTGAGAAATGGCAGAGAGCGAAGAATAGAAGATAAGGTTTGCTACTTTGCTTACTGTTTTTCTATTTTAGATTTACATTGTAACCTCCACTAATATTAAGACGTGTAAAATGTAATTTAAAACAAGTTGGGACCGAACCGTTTCATTTTAAATAATTGGAATCGGACTTGAACCATTTTATAACGGATCCGAACCGTATCAAAATTACAAATTTAAAATCCGGACCGTTTATAACAAAACGGTTCGATTCGGTTTGAATCCGCAATTCCTCAACCTGTTTGCCCACCCTTAGTACCACCATGATTGTCTGAGTATTCAAATTTTGTTGATGAGTCTATTCCCAACTATCAACAGGACGTGACACAATTTATGATCCAATTTGGGTTAATTTTGTGGCTAATTTTGGAGACAAGTTTGCGCATAATATCTTATTGACGAAGTGGGTTTCCTTTGCGACATTCAGAAATTACAAAGGGAAAGTTCGAGGTCATCTTCTGTTTGTGCGCTTCACTGTGTGTTCTTTCGGTGGTTGTTTGTGCTCCTTGGACAATTGTGGCTTCATGCTTGAGGACGAGCTTCTTCAACTGGAGGTAATTGAGTTTTTTGTAATAGTATTATTGTCACGCCCCAATTTTTGAGAAAAACGAAAATCCTAAAATCCACGTAGGATTATCCGTTTCCCCAAAACTCGGGACGTGAAATTCAATAACAACAGAAACATTTAGCAGCAATGACAAAAATATAGTTTAGAAAATAGGAACAAACTAAAATTTATACAAAACTCTAACCAGGAAAAACTGACGTCGCTAGCCCCACTAGCAGAACTCCCGTAACGCTGCTCAAAAGTCTCTAAACCTGAAAAGCTAATCGGCTACATTCCCAAAGGAATGTACCCAAGAAGCAAAAGCTCACTTGGGTCAGCAATAGAGCTGGTGTGAGAAATCTTCATCCCAAAATCAATAAAATCGCACGTGATAAACATCAAGCTAAACACAAACAATACACAAACACACCAAAAAGTAGTTCCTCAACGAGGCAAAAGTGTAATGCAAGAAACACAGTTCCAAGAATTTAGTTCCTCATCGAGGCCATCATATCATCATCCCAACTAAGTAAAAATGTATTTACTTATACTTACCCTATAGGAGTCGACTATGGCAAGTCTAACCTGCAGAAACATTAGTGGACTTGCCATCCTGCATGAAAAATGATTAGAAACAATGTAAACGTAATTTATTCATTTTTATTTGAATTTGGTTCATCTTTTTAACAGATTGATCACTTAGACGATACCAGGGGCGGATCTACAGCTTGGGTAAGGGGGGCAATTGACCCCCTTAGGTTTTGAAAAAAATCTACCAAAGTAATATAAAATTTCAATCTTGCCCCCCTTAGAAATTTTATTTTGCCCCTCTTATAAAAACAAAAATCTCAATTACATATCACATATCATAATTACAATCCCTAATTACAATTACAATCACAATTCAAGAGAACAAAAACAAAAACAAAACAATTGACGCTTCTAATCTCCGCCTCCACGCTTTCGGTCCTCAACAATAGCTTCTTCTCCATCCCTGTGAAACAAGGTGAGTTTTTTTTATTATAGATTCTAAATGAAATCAACAGAACAATTGAACAATAAAATCAACTTTAATCTTAATATCTCTTCATACCTTGGATTGCTCTGATGAATAAAAAACCTAGATCAGAAACTCGAGAGAGAGATCAGAGAGAGAGATGGAGAGAGATCAGAGAGAGATGGAGATCTGTCTCTGATGAACTCTGAGAGATCGAAACTCAGATCTTTCTCTGATGAACTCTGATCAGAAACTCTGACATCGACACTCTGAGATCAGAAACTCTGATCTAAACTCTGAAATCACAGACTCTGATCTTTCTGATCGAAACTCTGATCTAAACTCTGATCGAAACTCTGAAATCAGAAACTCTAGATCAGAAACTTCTGAGAAACCCATATGAGCTCTAGATCATAAACTTCTGAGATCGAAACTCTAGATCAGAAACTCTAGATCAGAAACTCTGATCTAAACTCTGATTGAAACCCATATGAACTCTAGATCAGAAACTTCTGAGATCGAAACCTAGATCAGAAACTCTGATGAACTCTGATGGAGATCGATCTCTCTTCTGATGAAGTCGATCTCCCTGATTTTCATCTCCCTGATTCTCAGTGAGATGCAGAGTGAGCTTGACTGAGATGAAGAAGAGTGAGCTTGACTGAGATGAAGAAGAGTGAGCTTGAGCTTGAGTATTGACTGAGATGAAGAAGATTGAGTTTGAGTGAGATGAAGAAGAGTGAGCTTGAGCTTGAATCTTGACTGAGACGAAGAAGATTGAGTTTGAGTGAGATGAGGACCTTGATCTTTCTGTTTGAGTGAAATGAAGAGCTTTCTTTCTGTTTGAGTGAGAAGAGCTTTCTTGCTTTCTTTCTGTTTGAGTGAAATGAAGAGTTTGACTTTGAGTGAGATGAAGAAGATTGAAGTGAGGCGTGAGGGTTGAGTGTGGCTATGGGTTTGGTTTGGTTGGGTAACTTGGGTTTGATAAAAAAAGACAAATAGGGTTGAGTGTGGCTATGGGTTTGGTTTGGTTGGGTAACTTGGGTTTGATAAAAAAGACAAATGAAATTATGAATGGATTGTTATTTTTAAAATTATTTAAAATATTATTTTAATCATTCAAATATATGGTAAATTTCTTTCTTTTGTACCATATTTGTTTAAGCTTTAATGAGGTATTTCATATTTGTTTAAGCATTTAATTTATTATGTTATCTTTATATAGGAATATTTTATATTTGATTTTTAATTTAATTTAATTTGTTTATTTGTTTAGGCTTTGACAAAGCGAATATTTGATCCTTAAAGCTTAAGTGAGTATTTAATTTCATCTGCTGAAAAGGCCATTATCTCAAGTTCTTAATATTTGGTAAGGTTTCTTCTCTTTCATGTATTAATTATTTATTTACATTACAAATTTGATAATTTGGGAATCTGGGATAGCATTTATTAATATGAATATTGGGATTGTGTAGTTGTATTTGTGTAGTTAAATATTTGAGCACTTGTGCTGACGAGTGATGGATAGATACTTTAAAAGAATAAATAATGTGAGTTCTAGTTCTACTGCTCAGGCTGTCACTGATAGGTCTGATAAGGAGCTTCCTAGTTCCAAAAGGAGTTGTATTGAGACTAAGTTTGATCCAAAAACTCTTCCAGCAGACCCTGGATTACGTAAGTCAATCAAGGAGTATCATCCCAACATAAGGGATGAAATTCGAAGAACATACTTGCAAAAAGGTCCTTGCCAACCTCGGACACATAACTTTAAGCAAACTTTGCAAGGAAAAGTCTTACGGCGTTTCAATCCTTCATGGTTTGATGAATTTCCTACATGGTTAGAGTATAGCATAGAGAAAGAGGCTGCATACTGCTTGTGTTGCTACCTTTTTAGATCTGAGAGTAAAGAGCATGTGGGTACTTGTGATGCTTTTGTCGTTGAAGGATTTACCAATTGGAAGAAAAAGGATAAGTTACAAACACATGTTGGAGGGTCTAACAGTGATCACAATCAAGCTTGGAGTAACTGTGAAGCTTTAATGAATCAACAACAACATCTTCGGACTGTTGTGATTAAGCAAACAAATGAAGCTCAAAATGATTACAAGGTTCGTCTAAATGCTTCTGTTGTTTGTATTCGATTCTTACTCCGACAGGGATTAGCTTTCCGTGGTCATGATGAATCTTGTGATTCAAACAACCGAGGAAATTTTTTGGAAATGTTACATTTTCTTGGTGATCACAATAAAGATATCAAAAGGGTAACTTTGGATAAATGCCCTGGGAATCTCAAATTAATAGCACCGAAAATTCAAAAAGATATTGTGAATGCTTGTGCAACCGAAACCACAAATGTTATCATTCAAGACCTTGGAGATTCTTTGTTTTCCATATTAGTTGATGAAGCTCGTGATGTATCAATTAAAGAGCAAATGGCTTCCGTGATCCGTTATGTGGACAAACACGGGTATGTGATTGAAAGACTTTTAGGTATTGTACACGTTTCTGACACTTCTGCTCTATCCCTAAAGGCATCAATTGACGCTTTATTTTCCAAGCACAAGTTAAGCATTTCAAGACTACGTGGCCAAGGGTACGATGGGGCAAGCAATATGCAAGGTGAGTTCAACGGTCTTAAAGCATTAATCTTAAAAGAGAATGGAAGTGCATTTTATATTCACTGCTTTGCACATCAACTTCAATTAGCACTTATTGCCGTTGCAAAGAATGAAGATTTCATTGTTTTATTATTCTCTTTGATCACGAGTGTTGTGAATGTGGTTGGTGGCTCATGTAAGCGTCATGATATTCTTTTAGAAGCACAATCTATTAACACTCTAAAAGCACTTGAAAGTGGTGAACTTGCAAGTGGAAGTGGCCAAAATCAACAATCAACTCTTAAAAGAGCCGGAGATACACGTTGGGGCTCACATTACAATACTTTGATAAGCTTGATTAAGTTGTTCAATTCTATCATCGATGTGCTTGAGTGCATTAAGGAGACCTCAAAATATGCTGAGCAAAGAGTTGAAGCATGCACTTTATTAGATTCACTACTATCTTTTGATATTGCATTTGGACTTCATTTGATGAAAAATACATTAGGAATCACAAATGAATTGTCACAAGCATTGCAAAGAAATGATCAAGATATTGTGAATGCCATGAGTTTGGTCATAGTAGCTAAGAAACGCTTACAGTTGATGCGAGATGATGGATGGAATAATTTGCTAGGTGAAGTTTCCTTATTTTGTAGCAAACATGTTATAGAAATGCCTAACCTGGATGAATTTTATGTTGCTCGGGGACGGTCACGACGTAATGTTGAAAAGGTGACAAACATGCATCGTTATCGGGTTCAGTTATTTAATGTTGTGATTGATTTGCAACTTCAAGAGCTCAACAATCGTTTCAATGAAGTGAATACTGAATTGCTTTTATGTCTTTCATGCTTGAGTCCAAATGATTTCTTCTCGAATTTTGATAAGGGAAAATTGATTCGTTTTGCTCAGTTTTATCCAAGTGATTTCTCAGAAGTACAACTTGATGCTCTTGATAATCAGTTGGAGACATTTATCATTGATGTGAGGTCGAATAGCGAGTTCTTGAATTTGACAGGAATTAGCAATCTTGCTGAGAAGATGGTAAGGACAAAAAAAAATATTTTGTATCCTTTGGTCTATAGGCTTATTACTTTAGCCTTAATATTACCAGTTGCAACTGCCAGTGTCGAGAGAACGTTTTCTGCTATGAAGATTGTCAAGAATCGATTACGTAATCGTATGGGTGATCAGTGTATGACAGATAGTTTGAGTACATATGTTGAGAAAGATATATTTAATGGCATCGATGATGAGGTGATTATGCAGCATTACCAGAACATGAAAACCCGCAGAGAGCTTTTACCTAAATCTACAGCGCATCTACATTGACTCAGTATGTATGTTTATCTTGTAACACTTTTAAAACTCTATTTTAATCATATTTATCTATTTATTTTAGAAATTAAATTATCTATAATTTTTTTGCCCCCCTTTGTCTGCAATCCTAGATCCGCCCCTGGACGATACCACATTCGCACCACCTCTGTGCCGAACATACATGCCCGTATGCCTCTCTCATATAAAGGAGGACTACTCCGTCATCCATGCCCAAGTGGGGATATCACATACAGGCATGCATCGCGGATACCCCTAACTATATGAGTACCAAAAGCCACCATTGGGCTATCAATGCGCATAAACTCACGTCACATTTTTTACGGATAAATATCAAAGCCTATTTTAGGCATACAAATTCACCTCATTTCCGCAAGACTAACCCGAGGGTTATTTTAGTTTCTCTAGTAGGAAATGGGTGCCCCAACTCCGCAAGACGACCCACTGGTCATTTAGTTTCTCTAGTAAGAGAGGGGAAATAATAAACAAAAGAGGTGTGGTAGTTCTAAGTGATACAAGTCCAAGTGGTTTATATTTTTAGAAATCAAGGTTTACCAATATCATTTATTTTTGATATTTTAGAATTCCTCTACAATGACATTTTGTCATTCATGAATTGATTCACCATCTATCCACCCACGTTTTTGGGGAAAACATAGCATATTCATAAATCATGCTTATTAATAACACGGTGATCAAGTGACATTTTGTCCTTTATAGAATGATTCACAACCGTATCCACCCACATTTTTGGGAAAAAACACAGCAGTTTCATATACAAACTTTTTTGTAATAGGGCGGGGATCAAAACCCATTTAATACAAGAAATAAATTCCTTTCAGCAACGCAATCTACATAACAATCAAATTTAAGTCACAAACATACAAATGTAACTTCGTAGAATTAGGCAAAGACCCAAAACATGAAAGTGCATGACAAACATGGGTGGACACTAACTTACACCAAAGCAACCATCCAAATCCCAGTACAACACACATAACTTAAATTGTTTGAAATCATCCACAAATTCCTAGTTGGCACCAAATAATTCTTTTGAGTATTTCCATACAATAAAGAGATATGGGATTTCCAATACCATTCACCAAAATTGCATGTTTGTCATTTACAAACTAAGGTCCCCACTGTGACAAATCCACATGCACTTATGTGCATAATGCAAGTTACACATTGGTTTAGAAGACATTATACAAACTACTCCCAATAGCCTTAAATTTCTTGAAGTTTTCATAAGTTACAAGCTAAGTCAATATCTGATAAAACTCAAGAGTTTTATGTTTTGCAGACATTCTGAAATCAACTGGACATTCAAGAGTTTTTTTTTTATTATTATTATTCAGAATAACAATCGCCACCAACATATCACTAAATGCCTAAACATTAACTTCAAATATTATTGATATATACATGTATACAAATCCCTCCACTTCATACCTTCAATTACTGATCTATACATGTATACAATCAACCTACCACAGACTTATGTCTTAATTAATATATAACAAGCAAAACAAGGCCAAAGCAACATAATTTCCTAATCAACAAAAAAGTGGTATTAGCTTATACTTGCAAACCAACTCCAATACCACACACTTATGTCTGAATTAGAATATAACAAAGCCAAAGCAGTAACTGGAGCTGAAGAAACAAGCAAATGGGAAGCAGACTGCAGAACTAGGACAGTTTTAGCAAATGGGAAACATGATTTCACCTAGTCCTTGTTTAACAACAGGATCACTTTTTTCCATATGGAAAACCAAAGAAATCCCAAACAAAAAGATTTGAGCTCAAGACAACTGGAGGCTCTCCAAGACTTTCCCACAACAAAAGGTCTTCTGTGTTGTTTGCCATACATACAACCTTTACACACACAGTCAATTGACTCTAATTTTGGCAAACCAACAACCATCTCATTTTGGAACAACAGTCTTAATCCAGACATGTTCAAATGCCCATAACATAAATGCCACAGCCTAGATGCTTCATGGTACAAAGGATTAAGGCCCAAAAGAGGAACAAAGGTGCCATGAGAGAAAATAATGCAGTGCATTTCATCACTTCTCTTTGAGTGATTTGCAGTTACCACTTACCCTAAATGGCCATGCAAATGGTTATTCATGGAGGCCTTTTTATTTTTATGGATACCAGATTTCTTGGCTCCCCTTCTTCTAGAGAAAGGGTCACAGTTTTGTTAAGTCATGTTAGGTGTCTAACTCTGTACTTTACTGTGACCCAAAGTATTGTGTCTCCCTTTGATATTAACATGTACAACGAAATGAAGGCTTTTGAGTGGGTACACGAGATTTAAGTATGCAGGTATGTACAAGTGTACAACCCTATAACAAGCATGAAATCTTAATTCCCACCATTCATATCTAGCCATTACCGTCACCACCTTCCCCAACACAATTGTGAATTGCCTAAATGAACAATTGTACAACTCACAGTGAACCATCTTCTTAATAGTGTTTTTCCTACACTTAAAAGAGTCACAGATTCGCATAATTTGGTGACATATAGACAACCCATATTAATCTCTAAGAGATATTTCTCACTGAAATACTCAACTAACTCCAAAACTAGAATTTTTCAAATACATCTAGTACTTGACATACATGAAGTGCCTCAGAGACTTTATTAGTATCAACTTGTTATATCTTCTCCCAGTTCAATCAAAACAATTCCAATTAAATTCAAGAAAGCAAAGAAACTGAATCCTTGAAGAATTCAAAGAAAACTCACTGTAAAAGAGAAAAAAAAAAAAGAAACTCAAATTGATGGATTCATGATTGTGGACTCTTCGATTCATGATAAAAATTGCAGACCGTGATGCGATAAATTGGAGCAGCAGGTGAGGAAGAAAAAGAAGGAAAGAAAGAAAGAAAGAAAGAAGAAAGCTCGAAAGAACTGAAGAAAACTCACAGATTCAGTCTCTCCATTTACATGAACAGACGCAGGGCACACATCTTCATCCTTTCGTTCCATAATCTTAGTAGCCTGGTTAGCCCTTTCCCCATCAAAATCCTCCTCCAATTCTTGCCACACCTTGGACCCCAACGTCCATGCTTCATCCGCCATTACCCATCGCCGCCATCAAAGAAAGAGAGATAGGAAGAACAACTCTTCCTGTTGCACAAGAGAAGAAAAGAAGGAAGGGTTTTTGTTTATATAGTGTGGGTGGCTATTCGCCCCCACTGGACTTCTGAAAGCACCCACCTTCTAAACTCACCAAATAAAATCCTAAATTTCGAAATTCACATTCAATTAAATATAACCTTATTTTATTTAATTCAAAATAAAATAAATTAGTTTTATGAAATTCAGGGGTGTTACAATTATTAGTTATATTGTAATATGACCTCGTTAGTAACAAACTAATTAGGACATTGGTTCCCTATTAAGTTTAGGACTTGGACTTGTTTCTTGTTAGAGAACTTAGGTTAGCTATAAATAGGAGCATAGGTTGTTCATTGTAATTAGGTTGGTTTTAATTGAATAGAGATTTTATTTCGTTTATCAGTTTTGTAGTTAATTTATTTGTTTTCAATTATCGCATTGTTTCAATTCCATTTATTTACCTGCTATTCAATAACTTCACTAGTTGGTATGGAAGGGCTTATAGCTGTATGCCTTGAAAAGTTTATTGTTGCTAAAAACATATGGTTGGTTGTAAATTCCTGTTAAGCGGAACAATCTGCTAAAAATTCTTTTTAATGGCGTCTGTAGAGTCTAATTAGCCTGTAAATTTCTGTTAAGCCTAATAAAAGTTGTTTTAGTGGCTTCTGTTGAAAGATGCTTTGATATTTCTTCTTGAAGTGCTTTGATTCTAACAGGTTTTGTATCAGTTTTTTGTGTAGGTTGACGGGCAGTAAGATATTGTCACATATCTCTAGGTTTATCAACAGATGCACCCCAAATTGTCACAAATACTCTTCTTTCTCATGTTAAGTGTTTAATTTTTAAAATTTAGATTTAATTTATTATTATTATTGGTATTTTTTTACATCGGGAAGAAAAGTCGCATTATGTTTTGCCATATATATGGAGTAATGTGGTTGCTTGGACTTGAATTCTCAGGATAGTGAGATATATGCATTGAAAGAGAGTTGGATTAGAAATATTCATGTTTATTTTATTTTAGTTAATATTATTAACATGCTATATTTGTTTCATTGTTTTAGTGTTATGAGTAGATCCTTATTCCAGTTTCAACACTACCTCATCATGATCATGCAGTCATCCCGATTATGAATTGTTATTACGATGAGCAGCAAGGATGTCAGGTCCATGAACATGCGGGTGATGTCTACGTGGGTAGGAACACATTGCTGATGAAGACTTAATGCCAACATTCAATGGGAGTCTTTACAGTTGGGCAAGGCAAGACACATTGCTGATGAAGACTTTACACATTGCTGATGAAGACTTGTTACACATTCAATGGGAGTCTTTACACATTGCTGATGAAGACTTATTGCTGAAATATTGGGCAAGGCAAAGGACTCTTTACAGTTTCACGTACTACAAAGAGCACAGGCGAGAAGTCGATCTAGAGAAAAAAAAAGTTACATATAAATTTTATATACGTCCATTGCCGTTAAGAGTTGATGTTAGGATCCCACACCATGGGGACCTGACATTTAATCTGCATGCGTTGGACACATGGACACACAGGCGACGAACATTGGCAATGCCACATAATCAATTGGCATGGCCTGAATATACACATGCTAATATCTTGCTTCTGTCAAACTAGAGCCTCAGTTGGATACAAATGGACTCGGTGCGCACTACACTGTCTGATGAGGACATGGGATTCGGCATACTGCCTAAGCCACTTTAATAACTTATTTTGAATTGTCAAAATAAGCAGAACCATACCTGGGATGGATGGAACTGGCTACTAGAGGGAGAGAGAGCACACCTAACAACAGAGTCGGAGGCAAGTGCCAATATTCAGACCCCATCTACTGATAGGATTTGTTTTTATTCTATTATAAATAATTTGCTTATCAAACTTTGTGAAAAATGGAAATTTCATTATGCTAAAATACTGTTGACAACATACAACATCAACTAATACATTAAAAAGGGTATGTTCAGTTACCCAATAATTCACTAAGTTCCATTTGAACAACCTTCTGATCAATTTCTTTAGTTAAGTTCTACCTCCATGGTTACTCTTAGGTGATTCAGGCAAAGTCAACTCCATTTTGAAGCAAGATCTGCAGCAGTCTCTTTTGGCCACGCGCTGGGTGTGGAGCCCTATTATTAGTAACATTAGATGCTTCTTTCTATTCAGTCATTTTGGTATTATAACTATATTAACTGAGAACTAAATTCGGATGCCCACAACTTAGCCTATGAGGCAGGTAGATCAAGATGTAATAGTTCTTAGTCTGTTTGAATAAATTTAGTTAAGTTTAACAAAAAAAATGTTCTTCCTCCATGGTGAAACTCAAAACTTTTGTGCACATTGTGTGGTGCATGTGCTTGACTATTTCGATTTCATCATTCACATTATCCCAAAGCATATTAAACTTGGCAGCAAGAAGCTTCCCATTATAATTTTAACTTTTGATGGGAGAGGGTGGTGATTTTTAAACAACTCACTTCCAATAAACCTGAAACAACTTGAACAAATTCAGAACCAGCAGAGCATGGCAGTAGTTTATGTATTGTTTGTTTCTTGTATGTTGACAGACTACATGAACAAATTTAGAAGCGGCAGAGCAGGCAGTAGTTTATGTTTTGCTTCTTGTATTTTGACAGACTGTTGTAAGTTGGTACTTGGCACTTGACTCAATCTTGCACTCTCCGTGCCAATTCTCTAAATTTGTCCGCCCTACATCTCACTTCCTGTTTCTCCTCCAAAGTTTATTTATTTTTAATTTTTATAGTTGATTGATTCAAATGGAAAAACCTTCTGTCTCATTCTCTCCATCATTTCTTTCTCAACCAACCCCATTAGCATTAACAGTAGAAGAGAGTAGGAGAAAAAACACAAATTTATGGAACAAACTGCTGCTCCTCTTAGTTAAATAACAAAAGCTTAAAGCAAGCAAAAAAAAGGTCTCTCTCCAATAGAGAGACAGACAGATTGGAAGGGAAGAAGAAAGAGAGATTTTAAAAGAAAAAAACTTGATGGGCCTCTTTTCTCGATTTCAAGTGTACAAGAGATACCATACCATCTCCCTCCACTTCCTGGTTTGTATTTAAATAATAAATTATAATCATTCCTCTAATCTATTAGCACTCTATTCTTGTCTCTTCTTTCTTTTCATGCTCTCTGCTCTGCTCTAATAATGCATGCCATCCACATTCCCTTTTGCTTTTCCTTTTTTCTCTTTTACTCGTCCACACTTCTTTTCTTTTACTTTCCCTCTCTTTATCTCACACACACAAGGCCCATCTTTCCCCCCTGCTTTCTTTCTCCACGAACCCACCCTTGTCCGTCTGTCATTCTCTGAGACTGACTGAATTCTATCTCCCCCCCCCCCCTGCTCTCTCTTTCTTGTTTCTAATCTTAGCCAATGACCATTACCTCTTCTACGGGGTTCCCATCAAGTGATGCATTTGTATGAAGTTTCTTTCTTTCTTCTCTTTAAATGCTTTAATTTCTCCCTGGATGCTGTGAAATTTTAGTGTTTATTAAAGGGTATTCTTGCATTTGTGCTTTTTTGCAGGATAGAAAGGAACCCCAGATTGAATTTCCATTGCCATTGAGAGATAGGAGGTGCAGCAGCAGCAATGGGTCCAAAACCAATGGGGGGTTACTCCTTCATGGGGTGGAAATGGAAGTGGAAACAGAAATGGATTCTCAGTCTTCAGAGTTTAAACCAATAGATCACCCACTTGAGCCTCCTGATGAAGATCATCCAGTCCAATGCCCCATTCCCCATTCTTCCCTTCTCAATGTAAGAACATTTCACTTAATACCATTATACAACACTTTTTACATTGTTTTCTTTTCTGCACTTTATTACAATTCACATGTTCTTAAAATTAAAAATGAGAAACAAATGGATGTCACTTCTTCTCCTTCTTTGTTTATGATTCATTTCACCTTAAATCAATGTTTTGAATCTAGAACCATCTGTCTTAATTGATCCTCATTGAGCTACAGAGATTTTTGTACATATTTTCTTTTCAGTACATAGTATCTCTCTATATAGGTTAAAAATAGAACCATACCCTCTAGGGGATCATTTTTCATGTGGTGTGTTCAGTTATGAGTAACCTCAACTACAACTGCTGCATATCTAGGTTGGGTTGGACGGCACATAGGAAAAGTAGAAAAAAATTAATAATCAGAAACATTTAGGGGGTGGTATTAAATTACGAATTTTAATGGATTGTAAAGGATTTTAAAATTCAGGGGTATTCAATTAAGGATTTAAAATAATACATGTAAATCTAGGGGTATTCAAATATCAATTTTAAAGGATTGTTTTAAAATTCATTAAAATCAGGAGTATTCAATTCATGCTTTTCAAAAATCCACCAAAATCAGGGGTATTCAAGAAGTAGTGGATTTGTTAAAGTTGTGGATTTTGAAGGATTTGTGAGTGGAAAATATATATAACAAAAGTTATTCCCAATCCAATCTTCCCCTCATATTTCAACGGATTTGTATGGGCTATTGTTAAATAACATCACCATTTCCACTGAAGGACGCCACCATCCCATTTTTTTGTGATCTGCTGAAGGACATCACTACCTTCCCTTCTATTCTCTCTTCATTGGAGCAGCACCACCTCACCCCACAACTTCCGGCCACACCACCATGCCCTACTACTGCTGGCTGCACCACCACCCGCACTTCCTCCTCTCTTTCGTTCTTGTTCTTCTTTTTTGTTATTATTATTCTTCTTCTTCTCATTCTCTTCCTCTTAATTTCTTTTCTTCTCATTCTCTTCCTCTTAATTTAATTTCTTCTTATTCTTTTACTTTTCTCTTTGTTTTTTTTCTTCTTCTATTTTTTTCTCCTTTCTTCTTCTTTTCCCAATTTTTTTCTTCTTCGCTCTTGCGGAGGTTCTACGAGTGGAGGTTCCCCACTTGCCAGAACCTTCGCGAGGGCAAAAAGAAGAAGAAAAAAAAAGATAGGAGAAAAAAACAGAGAGAAAAAAAAATGGAGGAGGAAGAGAAGAAAAAAAAAAACAGAGAAGAAGAAGAGGCGAGGGGGAGGAGGTTGAGAATAAGAAGATGAAAATTGGTGGAGGTGGGATGAGTGGTGGCGGTGGTGATTGATGGAAAAGAAGAAGAAAAGGGGAAGGAGGAAGAAAGGTGGCGGTAGCGTGGTGGTGGTGGTGATTGAAGAAGAAGAAGAAGGGAAGAGAGGTGGCGGAGATAATAATTTGAAGTAAAATAATTATTCGTATTACTTTTGGATCATCTTCAATGTATTTAAGTGATAAATTATTGCAAATAGGGTCTATATGTATATTGTATGTTTAAAAAATTTATATTGACAAATTTGCAATCATATACAAGTGGAGTGTGGCCTTTTTTTTGTTTTTTTCTCTCTTTTCTTTTATATAAAGTTGAAGAGATATAATTGTCAAAGGTCACTCTATAAGTGGGCACGAGCAACAATTATGGAGCTTGTTGTTATTTCACCACTTGTAACCATTGAGTTCTTATAAGTCCATGTAAAGTAACACCAAATTGTTTTAGCCCCCCACTGGTAGGTAGCTATGAATGATTTGGCACTTACAGGTAGTGCAAACAAACACCCTTTTGAGGATCTCTGCTTTTGCCTCGTTCTATTTAAAACTTTGAATTTTTGAAGGAAAAAAAAATCATGCACCCTATATCTAAGCCATTTGTGTTCATGTATCTAGTTAGAGGTTATTTTTAATTAGATTCACAGGCACATGACCGTCTGAGTTCCTTTACTGCCAATGAGTGGGATATAAAGCCCATGAAAGTCTGTATGATTTACCAAAGATGGCATTCATCTATGCATATAGGATATTATTCAATTGCTTTCAAAATAGTAAAAGTATTTCTAATGTGAAGGAGGATTGGGGGGACAATGAAAATTTGGTAACAAAAATGAAGATCAAGCATAGGATCGGCCTCCAAGAGGTCATGATGAAAGAGATGGGAAGTGGTAAGGGGATCAGACGAGTTCCTTGATTAGGTAGCTATGGTGGAAGAGGTGTTTGGAATGACAGTGCTGGAGAGTAAAAAGGTTTCCTTAGTTGCTGCAAGGTTTCTTTTAAGAATTTTCTATTGGTGGCAACCGTTGAAGTGAATGAGGCTGAGAAAGGGTAATCCAAACTCGAATCAAGGAGAAAATAAAGAAAGCCTTCCTTGCTTACAGTCACACGCAAATGCTTTAGTGAACAAAATATCACCATTGCGTTTGTGTCACATCACATTAGAATTCAAATGAAACATCGTTGATATATATATGTGATAAATCAAGATAGATACATCTCGATTTTAACGAAACATCTGGGATATGTCTGATTTTCGTACTGCCCAATTTATCACACTGCTACCAACAAATTTAACATCTTAGGAGTGGTGTCAAGTCGATTGATGACTGCTCTAGGGACTTATACCACTTGATAATCTGTAGCAAGTGGCGGCTAAGTAATACATCGGTGGATTGAGGCCTCCTGTTTGAGTAAGGTTATGTCAAAGTTAGCTCTATATAAGCTTGTATTTAGTAAAAGACAATAGCAACAATAATACAATTCTCAATTATTTTCCTTTCCCCACCTCCGAACACTAGACGCAAGAGGCGGGGAAAGGAGAACAACATCAAAAGCCTACCTCAATCATCCATGCATCAACAAAACAAACAACAACACAACCAGCAGTTCTCGCTCTGCTCTGCTCTTCTCACATAACCACCTCACAGCCCCCCCATGACTTTAGTCTTGTGTTCCCTCCTTTCCAATGTTTCAATCTGATGCTGCAAGAGCACTGGTATCACTGTCGTACTTGGACTTGGATATGGAGTGTCCAACTAGGAAAAATTCAAAACACGAGATTTGCAGACTCAGACATCATATTTGTAATACTTTATTATAAATGTGTTTGAATCAGAGTTCAGAGTAAAACAAAATTATTCAATGTGATTTTCCTTGATATATCAAACTAAGTATCTATAAGAGTATTAATTTGTGATACTTAAGAAAATGTTCAAGATATCTTTAGTTGCATTTGGACTTCTTAATGTGAAGTGGTTAGTTACACAGTACTTCAGGTGGTCTCCGTGAGGTCCAAGTATTAGATCTAAAATACCTTAAATAAGAGTGTATCATAAAACTTGATTGGAATAACTGTCCATCTTTTCTCTGATGACTTGAAATTTTTGGTAATGCAGAAGGATGGAGGAATAAGGAATGAGCAGCTCGCTGAAAACTTGTGGAAAAGTGAACTACCTTTAGCAGTAAATGATGAAGGCATGGCGGTGGTCGCCACTGAACCTCCCACCAGAGCAGTTCGAAAGAGGCATCATACCCTTACTGGTGATCATACAGTACCTCCTTTGAAACATAATTCAATCTATGAAATAAATTCATACCTGTTTGTTGTAACTTCCAAATAAGATTCTACTGCTGTAACACTTCAAATAAACAGTTAGATAAAAATGTACCATTTTGTTCTTGGGTTGAGTCGCGGACTAGGTCGCTCTCTTTAAGACGTTTCGCGGCTCTGCCCAAGATTGTGCTAGCAGTGTTATAGCCCCGCCGTCCCCAGGATAAAACAGCCCAGAATCTTCTCTGTCTCGTTCAACTATGCACAGTAATTGAACGGTATACTATTCACCCTCATTCTCATTATTTGCTCGGAATCAAAAATCAGAAAACACGTTCTGGATGCACTTCTGTTTTTGAAAACAAAACTCAAGAACTGTTTCTGTTTTGCAAAAACGCAATTACTGTTTCTGAATTGCTAATCGCAAATACTGTTTCTGAATTGCAAAACGCAAATACTGTTTCACAATCTCTGTGGTCGCCACTGAACCTCCCACCAGAGCAGTTCGAAAGAGGCATCATACCCTTACTGGTGATCATACAGTACCTCCTTTGTTAAGGTCTCTATCTCTTCCGCCACCACTACCACCAACTCAAAGTACGATTACCTGTCGAGTACTTCGGCAATTATAAATACAAGGTCATTCCAACTTGCCACTTCCCACTTTGCGGATGTAATTTTTTTCAAGAGATGGATGTTGATGAACATTCATCTGAATTTCAGGATCTGTCAGCTGCTATAGAATGAGTTGAGGTGGTAGTTCCTATATATTTTTATACTATACTAGCAAGGGCTGAGAAAATGTGTTAGTTTAATTATGATGTGTTTATATTATATGTATAGCCAGTACTATATATTTTATTACTTGGACTTAATGTTTTTTTGAGTAATACAAATCATAATTGTCGTTTTCATTTTATTTGTTCAAGCTAGAGTTATCTTCTATTGGATTGGTGAATGAATGATTCTAAAATTTGGATTTGTTTATCCCATAGATTTTGCCTTTTCGGCAGCTTATTCTCTATTAAGTCTAACCCCATATGGACAAATTACGTAAAATTCTTAGTATGGTTTTGTTTGATTAAAAGCGGAAAGTTCTTTCTTTCTTGAAGGAGGATATATGAGAACATTGGTCCTCTTTATAAGTTTGAGCTGTAGAGACTGACTTCATCAGTTATCAAGTGACGTATACATTGATCTTTGTCATCATTCATGCTCCAAATTTACAAACAGTGGAAGCCCATTAATTTGTTAGTTTTTGTACGAAACTTAGTGTGGATGACAATATCTGACCAAAAAAAAAAAGGGATTTGATACCATTGAACTTTTGATAAAGAAAGTTGGCCATTGATGATATTGTTCAACCTTTGTTTATTAGTCGATATTTACTTATTTTACATTTTTTCCCCTTTCGATCATCTATACATTTAAGGGCTGTAAGCCAAAAACACGATCACTGACTGAAATTTAACTTCGTGGGTATACAAAATACATAAAACAGCAGAATACAAGCCAGAGTGATCCATCGCGTCTCTTGCATAATTCTGGTGACAATCAATATACAACAAACTGATAAATGAAGCATTCCTAAAAGCAGACACAAGACTGACTGCCTAAGATATGATCTTCAGTGTGCACTTGAGGTTTTTTTAAGTTAAAGTTGATTCATGGACAGTGGAACAAGTTCGATCAAGTAGATAGCAGATCCATTTGATAACAGTTAGAATTGAGAAAAAAGAGGCAGAACAGAGGAAGGTGTTTCAAGAAGCTCCAACTACACTGTACACAAGATACAACCTTCCAAGGTTTCAGAACTACAAATCTCTTACATCCTGCAGTATTATTTGTAAAAGTAGAATGCCTACATCAAACTCCCTGCTGATACACATTTTACATGTAAATGTGAAACACACAAACTCACACAAAACAAACCAAAACCAACAGGGTAGTCTTATCTATTAGCACCTTTATACGAGCCCTATTTCAATAAAGAACTGCATTATTCCACACTACTGCTCCTTTTTTATCATGCTGAAACTTGATGATGCCTCCCAAGTTTATGCAGCTGAATGCATGCAAGTTATCAGCACCCTGGCCCCTCACACAGATCACAATCAAACACTAGTCTATATTCCTTTACTATTCACAAGGATTCTGCCGCCCTATCTGGTGTATGTCACTTGTTAACACGGCTTATTCCTGCAAAACAAGAGTAGGGAGAATTACTTCTAGCGGCTGGGGAGAATGATTGTGATCATAAATAATTGAGGATTTGGCCAAAATATTGCAGTATAAGAGCTGTGAAATATGAATAACATGCAGAAGGAAAGTTAAATCAGCAAGTCATACTGGTTAAGGTCAAGTCTTTAACAGAGGTGGGGAACCAGGTTCAGAACCTGGTTCAGAGCCACAAATAGATGCAAATTGCACTGATTCCTCTTTTGATATGGACATAAAATTCAGTGATCCAGTTGATAGCCTCTTTGTTTCCTTGTAGTATCCATTTTGTCTCCCTGAGTGGTAGCGTGGTGTGAGAAGCTCTGGGGCTGCACTGCCAACTGAGTGCTGTCCAGGTGTGGGAGGCAAGGATCCATTTCCATTTGCACGGTATGCATTCCCCCTTTTAAGGCTGATATTCCTTTTTGGGCTTGGCCTAGACCCGTATCTGGATTCCTTTTCTGTAAGAAGAAGGTCCTGTAGCTTTTTGTGATCCTATGAAACATACAGAAAGTTCAACCTATTAGTTAAGATAAATGGACAGCCTAAAGTAACCAGACGGTAGCCATGGCATCAGCAAATACCCTGTTTCGTCGCTTCTCCTCTTCTTTTGCATGTCTCATTAGTTTATAATCCTCCAATATTGCTAATAGCCGGACCTGCACATATCAATTTTCAGAATGTTTACGAGTATAAATAAATCGGAGATTTCAGACATTACCATGATGCAAATAATCTGTAACTCACCCCATCATACAAGAAGTCTGTTTTTCTTTCATTTTCCCAGGCCAGTGTTCTATTTATCAGATTGTCTACAATAGCTGCAGACAGTTTGCCTTGTTAGTACACAACGATTAGAGGGTGGCAGGAAAGCTACAACATGGATGGCATCACAAGAAGCAGTACCTGGAATTTTGTTAATTGTTATACGGGCTCGTTCTGCATGTTTTAGATTTATGTGTGCACCTCTTCCAGCACTATACTTTTTATCATCCTGAAATGCAGTTCAATCAGATTCTTTTTAATGACAGATAACATACCCCACCCTGGATCTGTGAGCATTATTATTTCCAAAGAATTATTCAAACAAAAAAGAAAAAAATGGAAGAAGAATTAAAGAAATCATGTTATCTCCATGATCACTTGAATAATAGGGTGATACCACAATGGCTAACAGGGCTTACTTGTTCATATTGTTCAAGCCATCTTTCCTCCTCACAGGCAGCAACCCATCTTCCAATTTTATCCATAATTTCTCTTCGGATAATAATCTCATCTTTTGCATTATTTATCTGTGCTTCAATACTGGCCAGAAGTTCAGAAGAATCCACAATACCTGACAAAGAACAGATCGAATCATGAACTTAACAATGAACTCTAATTACAGCTGAAGCATTAAGATATTTACCCGACTCTATCAATGCAATTGACTTCTCAGTTGTGGTGCTCATATCAGGCTCAATATGAGCTCTTCTGCACAACTCCTCCAGTTCTGACCTCTTTTTAATAACGAACTCTTTCATTCTGGCAGCTTTTAGTTTAGTTAGTCTCTCGACTTCTGCTGCTGCCTGTCAAAGATGGGGAAACCTAAGGATCGATCTTCAAACATCAGTTAATAGCTAAAATTTGAAGTGTTCACTGAACCTGGTCAATGATTTCCAGTGAGAGAACACCACGTTCAGTGATTTTTTCTCCTGATGTTTCAAGAATAAAAGCCAATTTTTTATAAGGCCTCTTTTCCGCGTCAGGTGAACCCATCAACTCCAATAGTTTGAACAGTGACAAAAGAGTATCTTCCAACTAGAAATCAAACAGGAATTAGATTAATACATGCATATATATATAATAAATCAAACTTCGATGGCTAGACAAATATGTTTTACCTTCTGAAAGCGTGTTTCTCTTTCCAGTTTCAACTTAAGAATGGTCTTATTCAAACCTTCCACTGTATCACTGCTGATATTGGCAGCCTGTTTTGGACTTGACCCATCCAAGCTTGGGTGCACTTCACTGACAGTCTTCGCAAAATCTAAATCAAGAATGCCACATAAGAAATGCACTTTGTTTACATATTCCAGAACCTTACTGAGGCGGTCCGACTGCCAACAGAGAGAGTATAGAGATTTAGAAGCAGAAATATATCCAAATACCAATACCAGCAAGAAACTTAATTCATGAATACCTTCTCCTTTTGTAGGGTGGAAAGATGTGTTTTGCACTCATTGAGCTTCCTTTGTGATAAGTCTTGTTGCTCTTCAGAACTGGCAATAGCACCGCTGAAGTGATTGCATCCTGAAATCTCTCCACTAATTTTCTCAATCTGTGACCGTATATCCATGAATTCTTTAATGTGTTGTTCCTTCTTTCTTCTTAGATCTTCTACCACTGGTGTTACAGATGCAAGCTTCTCTTTCAATGTTGTTGACCTTTTATCTGTTTGAATCTGTAAATCCATAATTTACTCATAAATCATGGTGAAATCGGATACATTCAACAAAGCACGTAAAACTTTGACTCATTAAATTTTCTTGAAGTCTATGATAATAACATAAATATGTACTACTTTCTTAATATGTGAGATCATCCTTGAGTAGGAGTCATGATATTCTTCTCTGTATCATTCCAATTTTATTGGACATCTTCTGATGCAGTTAACTTCAAACAATCAAAGCAAGAAGTCCATTGAAGTTCATGACTTCTTGCAAGGACAAAATCTTGGACTAAAATTTTATGAGATTTTTTATTTATTTATTTATTTATTATTCCATGCCTGAAGGCTACATGACTGACCCTATAGGGTTAACCAAACCAGGCCCGAAGGCTATAATATTGTTGCCACTTAATGTCCTCGTCGCCTCCATCTCGCATAGAGACTTGCTTTCGCTCCGGTCCATCGCCTCCACCTTGCATGAAGACTCGCTTTCGCTTCGCTCCGATCTAGTCCATCTAAGCAGATGCTTTGTGCTCCTAATAATCGGGCGAAAACTCACAAAATCCTAACTGGTGAGTCTCGAACCCGCGACCTCTCACAAAGAGAGTGGATGTCCGACCAACTGAGCTACAATTGGTGGACAAATTTTATGAGATTGATTTTATCAATGTTGATACAGATGAAAAGAGGTTTAACCATAATTCATTCTAATTCTATAACATATCATTTCAGCTGTTAGCACCCATTTCCAGATTTAAATAAAATCAACATTCACTGTTTTGGTCTTCATGTAGTTACTTTCTGACATCTTCCTGTTCACAATGGCCTGGACTAGATGCTTGGGTATGGTTCAAAGAGCAAGGGAGTCTGTTATAGTGTAAACATTCTTAAAACGTCTTCTAACAACTCAGGGAACACATTGATGCTACAACTTGGAGCCATGAACATTTTTGGATAGCTACTATTATTCTGCTATATCATTTTATTACTTGCACATTTTATTTCGTACACATTGTAGGGGTCATTTTTGGCAAAATGTTCACTAGTCTCATCGAAGGAGTTTTGACAAATGGTCCGCTAAGTACTCAACATGCAGAGAATGCAAAGTAAGTTGGAGCAGGGTGTCCAGGTATACTGTCCTATATCTTAATGCTCAGGTGCTGTGTGGCATTAAAGGTGGGAAGACAAATATATATGAAACCAGAAGAAGGATCAAAAGTAAAGGGGGCATCTAAGAAGAGGCAGAGTGCCCCACATCTTATGCTTGGATAGATTACTAATTTGATCATCAGAGGCTCTTTTAAGGGTATGAACTAGACTCTCTTGTCCCTCTAGCAAAGAGTTCTTTTGCAAGTAATGGATCAGATTGTCTAGCTGGTCCGGTCTCCTACACGTCTTGTCCAACATATGTTCAACCGTATTCCGCCAATAAAATATTGGTACCCGACTACCCGTTTACACAACCCTTGTTCTTCTTTTCTTCTCCCTTCTCTTTCTATCACTTATCACTATTAGTGTTGCGTACTCCATGAGAGACATTCAACTAAAGTTCTAATTTTTTTTTATCCTCCTCTACTGCTCGCTACTAAGAGATTGCACCATGAAGAAAATTCGAACTACGATTTCATACTATATGGGTGATTTATTTGTCTGGGTAGATAAAAATTGCTCTTCATTAGTTGGTTATTCTTCGTTTTCTTATAATAAATCAATTGTGACTTTCAACATTCTTTCAATAAGGGTTCCTAAGCTTAACTCTGTGATGCCTTAGTTCCGGATGATAATGGCTAGATTCCAAAGGTGTTTCCTCTACTTAGTCGTATCCTTTATTTCATTTCTTCTCTGATGAGCTCCACTTGGTAGTTACGTGTTCTAGTTCTTTGTTCCACAGAATCCTTTTCAAGGTTAACTGATGTTGTGGCAGATTAGGATAGATAAAAGTAGAAGTTGCGACTTGTGGTGAATTGACTAGTGAATGAAATAAAAGATGAAAGAAGAGGAAAAAACATAATGAGTTACAGGATCCTAAGGCATCATTATGTTTACCTGAATGTGAAAATTGTGCTCCCCAAGGGCAGCCGTCAGGGTTGCCACTTCAGCTTCGGTGGCCGCCAGAGTCCGATGAAGATTTATTTTGACTTTGTTTGCATCATCAACTTTTTTCCTGTACAGTTCTAAACATTCCCTTTCAAGCTCCAACAGCATCCGGTCCTTGTCCACTTCATTTTCACCTATCTCAGTCCATATGTGCTGCTCACAATTCCAAAATGTTCGTTTTTTTCCTTAGAGGGAGGTAAATAATCAACAATACCCATTAGAATCACCAAGACTACTATGTTATCATTAATGTCTCAAAAATCTTTTAAATGCAGAAAAGGGAATGACTTTCAGCTACTCGATAAAAACAATGGAGTACCCATTCGGAATTTTCCACAAAAACAGATAATTAAGATGATGATAGAAATGAACAGAGCTTTTGGGAACCAAAGTAAACACACCGTTTGTGCAATTGTAAATACAGTTGGAGCCAGATGATTTCTTTCTATATGAGAACCCATAAAAGATTGATCTTTCTTCTAGAGAAAGTGCTATAAGCAGAGCTGTTCCCTTATTCGTCCATGGAAAATCAAACTCCCTTATTGTATGTATGTATGTTACAAGATACTGACAACCCATTGTACTTCTTCAACTGAAATGGGTTGTTGAGAATATGAGAGAAAAACACAGAATTTGGCACAAAAACAAAAGCTTTGAAAGCACACACAGAAAATCTAGAACAAAAAGTTTTTTTAAGTGTTGGAAGAGAGAAGACCTGAAGTTGTTTGAGCGAAGAAGCACAACTAGTTTGTATACGGAGATTGGTGTGTGTAAGGCTCCCAAGCAGCTCCATTTTGCTTATTCAGCAACAGAACAAAAGTCTTCTACCTCCAAACAAAGAAAAGAGAAGAAGAAGAAGAACAAGTTGAAACTAGAAACCTTTTAACTCCTCTTTTCTTCACCAACAACTAAACAAATCCCAAGATAGTCTTTGAAAATTAAAGCCACATCAGTCTGAAGAGGCTCTACTACCCAAGACCAAAAACAAAGCCAACATGGCAACTAACCATAGCGGGTGAAAAAATGGGTGATTCTTTACAACCCCAAATCTTCATTTTCATATTGTAACAAATGGTAATGTTTGTGGGGATTTCCAATCCCAGCTATCTTCCATTTTTTTTTTTTAGTTTGAGTGAGTGAGAGAGAGATGAGAATCAATTAAAAAATAAAAAGAAGCAAAATATGCAGCATGAGCTTGTGGTGACAGCTAGAACGTAAAAAAGAAGAAAGAATTTTCACTTTTCTATGCATGGTAGATATTATTATAATTGAGTGAAAGCAGTTAGAAGAAGAAAGAAAGGTGTGTTGTTTAATTTCTTGTGTTCTCTCTCTTCAAAAATGCAACATCCCACCTAATAATGATTGTTGATTGATCAATCAATTGATGTGGAATTAATTAAAAAGGTGTTGAATGAGTATTCAAACTTAATGCCCATTTGCATAATTGAAGTAGTTGTAGATAATAGGACTTAATTAAGTTTCTAAAGTATGTATTTTTGGGTTTATCTTATTAAGGAAAAGGCAAAAGAGTCTTCATCATGTCAATATAATCAAAATGTAGAGAGGTTAAGTTGTAATGGACAAGTAGAATGACAAAACACCATAAATAAATGAAGTGGGAGTTTAGTCAATTCAATTTGTGGAGAGAGTGTGCAGTTCACTATGAGAAATAGCTGACCATTGCATTGTTGAGGTAGCCGTAGGACTAGGAGGAGGGGTCAGGGGTGGGTCACTGTGAGCTGGGCCTCCAACCTATTCCTGTAGTATCTATCCATACCATACATATTCCATCAATGCAACTAATTCCTAGATTGATGAGTCAATTTTTTTAACTGTATGTGGATGGATAATCCCGTTTTCCCTTAGTGGCCTTGTTATTTTCCATTTCAGATTCTTGAATTGACATTAGTTGGGAAAAGCTAGATTTGCAAACTCCAAAGTATGTTATATCAATCCTTGTGTAATATTTTTTTGATATAATAGCCAATAGCCAATAGCCAATAGCCAATAGCCAATGTCTAATGTAATGTTTGGACAAAATCATTTCCCAAGGTTTAGAAATGGGACGTCCATAAAGGGGTTTGTATTTCTTTACTTCTTTACTTTTACTTTACAAACAAAAAAAGTAAAAGATTTTGGCCAACAGACTACCACAGTGGTTGTTGCCTAGTGTCAGGTAACAGGACTATGTAGAATTTGCATTACATTTGAAATGATGGTGTGCATCTCACCCTCACCCTCGCGTTCCAGTTTTGATCCATCCTTATTAGCTTGTGATCACCGGATAGACCTCTCAACATCCAAACCAAACTTGGTTCAATTTTCACTATCAAGAGGTAAAATACTGTTTCTCCTAGTCCTAGCTAAAGGCATGTGCATTAAGATAGCGTAATCACATGTTAAGAAAAGAAAAGAAAATTTTATACAATATAAGAAAGACATTTTCGATGCATCATTAGCAAGCATTTGAACCATACCAAAATTCAATATCATTACCATCTCTTACTTTTTCTAAAAGTAGGGTTTGGTTTGGAACTGGTTGGTACCAACAAGGACTCTGGTTCCAAGTAACTACATGAAACAAGACCAACATGAAAGTGTAAGCATAATAGTTGGTATCCTCCACCACCACCACCACCAACTCAAAGAAAAGATAAGCTGATCATTGACATTGTTTTACCAAGAAAACATAATTATGATTAGTAGTATATATCAGGAAGAACAAGATACTATCAAATGATTAATCTATCAAAGGTCCCCGGCCCCATCCTTCTCATCAAATCACCTAATCAGTATAATAAACAATGATGAGTGTTTGCCGATGATGTCTAATCCTATCTTTCTCTTTAGAATATAAATAAGCTATTGTTAGTATAGCTGGTGAGGAAGTAGTAAGTAGTTTCCTGATACAAAAAGAAAGAGCAATCACTTAATAATTAGGTTGAGGAGATCCAATATTATTTGTATATATCCTTTTAGTGAAATGAGAAAACCATTATGTCATCTACCATACTCTACTATTGTTTTTTTTATTTTTATATTTTCTGTATTTAAAATGTGGGGTATTTTTCTATGTAGATAACTTAAATGTTGAAACCACAGCAAAAGAGCTTCAACGAAGATGCTTGGTTTAATACTTTTTTTTTTAAATTAAAATAGAATCTTATTGTACAATTATTCTAATTATTTTATAAAAGTATGTTCTCTATGCGATAGAAAAAAACTTTTTCTATCTGTTCGATTTAACTAGTACTAAATAAATTTTTTTTTGTTCACCAATTGTAGCTCAGTTGGTCGGACATCCACTCTCTTTGTGAGAGGTAGCGGGTTCGAGACTCACCAGTTAGGATTTTGTGAGTTTTCGCCCGATTATTAGGAGCACATTTGCTCCACCGTTGATAAGCCTTCGGATATTGAATGCAGCACCTTCATGCAAGGTGAAGGCGATGGACCGGAGCGAAAGCAAGTCTTTATGCGAGATGGATGCGATGAAGACATTAAGTAGCAACAATATTGTAGCTTTCGGGCCTTGTTTGGTTAACCCTATAGGGTCAGTCATGTAGTCATCGGACATAGATTAATAAATAAATAAAAATGATCAACGACCCAAAATTAAAAAAAAAAATATATATATATATATATATCATTCGTTAACTTCATATGCAGATCTAGGTTTCTATCACTCAATTAGCCTATTACAGACACATTAAGAATGCGTCCTTATCAGAGTATCTTCCTGCAATCTTTATTCATTTATTGAATGGCAGATGCCATATATGATCCAAGGCTAAGTGATATGAGACTCATTTATCATTTCTAAAGCTATACTAACAAATCTGCTAAGGCAGGACTTGCAGTCTAAGCCAACAAATTATTAATAATTGTCTCTCAAATTTGTATGAAACCTTTTTTTTCAGCGACTGCAGAATGATTTCTTATATACCATTAAAAAAACAAAGGCACGCACAAACCTATCCAAGAAAAATAAGAAAACGAAAATAGAGTTTTTCCTGCTTGAAAAATGTCAAGTTAGTAACACTCTCAATGGAACTCTACAAGTCGAATTTACCACAAAGGGAAAAAATATAACCTATATCAGTTATGAGATCCTGATTCTGTTTTCACGACTATAAATTCTGTATTAGGTAGGTCTGGTTGCTCCAACTATGAATAATCTATCAGTCTCCCTGCATTACGTCGGGTTGCTGGCTGCTGCAACTAGAGGTGTTGATCAGTTTGAAGTTGGATCAAACCGAAATCGAACCAAACTTGGAATTCGGTTTCTTTTCGGTTCGATTTTCTGATATTTCAAACAGAAACCCATAACCGAACCGAACCAACCAATTAGGTTCGATTTCGGGTTGTTTCAGTTTTTCCTTTTTATTTTATATTTTTTTTCATCCTCCTTTTTCTTACTGAAAGAATTCCGTGTTGTCATTATCATACAGCTAGACCTAAACACAAAGATAATACCTTTTCACAATACATATTTCAAATAAAATTTAAACCTCAACAAAATTATATTATCCAAAACAAAAAAAACAAGAATATACCAATTTTCTATTATGATAAAAGTGATTAGCATTATTGCATTCTGATTGAACAAGCTCGAATGACCATACAATTCGACAAAACCCCAATAGTGCTAATGCAAAGAAAATTAGTCGAACAAAAAGAAAAAAGCTCAGACACACGATGCCCAACGAGTTTCCGAACCTCCACCCAGCCTGGCCGCCGTAATTCAATACTCGATTTAGCATGAGTTTTAAAGAGTCACATTTTTCGAATGATTTGATCCATCTACAGAACCCTTGGTGGACCCGAGGATGGCGCTGGAAAGGTACCCACTGCCTTCGTAGTAGTTGATGTTCTCCGACCATGTGCGGCCCTGGGCGATGACTTCTTCGGCAAAGAGGAACTCTGACGATGTTGAGAGGTTTTTGACATATATATATACAACTCTACAACAAGATGATCAAGATCACATGAAGATCATTTGTATCCAGTTGTTATAAAGCAACATAAACTCCTTTCAACAACAGAGCCGAAGAAAGTTCGAAACAAAACTCATTTACAAGATTATCAATAATGGATCTAATATACCATGCTCACCTATATCTATGATATCCATGGAGGACCTCTCTACTTCTCTAGTTGGATCCAATCTCTATATATTCACCTTAGCTGAACTAAATGAGGTAGGTGAAAATTAAATGGGGATAGGTGGGTTGAGAATTAAATAGTGGTGGGTGAGGGTTGGAAATTGGGGTGGGAATTGAGTTGTTTGTGGTGGGGCTGGGAGTTAAAAAACAGATAAAAAAAAAATTGATACGATTCGGTTTGGTTTATTCGGGATTGAAAAAAACTCAAACCGAAATAACTCGGTTCGATTTTGGCAATTTGGTTTCGATTTTTTTCAGTTTCGATTTTTTTTCGGCTCGGTTCAGTTCGATCGGTTTAGATGGACCAATTAACAACCCTAGCTTCAACAATATATGTTCAAGTGTGACTTTCACAAGCTCTCCAATATCTTTGATCTTTCTCTTCATATGAGGTTACAAACTTCACTGCACTTGCAAATTGTTGAAAACAAGTCATCAACAGCACTATATAGCTACAAACATCAACTAAAAGCTACAAATAATCAGCAAAGATAATGGTTTAGTTATAGTTTCATACACAAGCCACATTCGAATCTATAAAGTGGAACAATGGTTCTATCATGGATTAGTTTTAGAGAAAAGGATAAGGATGAGGAAGAAGCAAAAGATAGACAGGATAGGAGAGGTGGTGGGGAGAGTTGGGTTGTCTTTAAACACCGCCAGATATTGTTTTTTCTTTCTTTCTTTGTGGTCCATGGCATCTCAAATAAAGCATACAATGCCGCACACGAATGTCTTACTCAGGACTCAGAAGTCAAGCTAACAAACTACCAGAATTTGTCCCAATCTGACAATAAATACCTTACTGTTCAATTAATCTGATCCTTACCCTACCAAACAAATACATATATACAACCTTACATATTAGTTCTATTATATAACATGACAGGCCAAACATGGACCCTTTCAGAACCCTAAACTATGGTCAATTGGTCATCCCAGCTCAGACACTCAGGACTCACCACCAAGAGGCTAATCTGAAGATGGGTTATTTTACTTCTGAGTTTAGTTCAATCCCATGGAGATCTGATTTCAGATGGCAAGTGAACAACCAAACCATTTCGATGATTGCTTTCTTTGAGACTGACCAGTAGCAAAGAATTCTTTGCATTCTTGTGACTAACAATATCTCATGACAATTTCTTGATCATCAAAGCTAATTCAAAATGACACCTTTCAATGTTAACTTCTTTTTTAAATCTATGTATTTTTTATTTAAAAAAAAAAAAAAACTGATTAAGACATAAAAGAAACACATTGGATGGTCATTGTCATCACAGATCAAACCGGCTATGAATAAGGTAGTATCAGTTAATGATAACTCAACCCATTTGTAAGCTAAAGACTACCTATCATACTGCTATGCCACTACGGTGACATGACAATAACTTCTATGGTTTCTACATTAATTCTCTTTTTGCGCACCCAGTACAAACTAAGCAACTAAAAGCAGATTGTGGTGTGTGACATGGAGCACGGAGCACAAATATCTCGATTTTATTGCAGCAAACAATAAGTAAAAGGTAAATACATCTACTCTTTGTAAAATTCTAATTGTCGAGGGAAATGGCGAGGAAAACAGCGAGGGACCCCACAGGGAGGGGGGGGGGGGAGAGAGCCGTCCATCTCTCAGGGATGTGCGTTTGAAACCTCGAGATGTGTGCATTGAAAATTCAAGCGCGCATCCCAGGGGAGATGGACGGCTCTCTCCCCCCTGTGGGGTCCCTCGCTGGTTTCCTCGACACTTAGACGGGTTCCTACTCTTTGGACAAAGGTAAATTTACATGATTAGGGCCAATATTTAATTAAGAAAACTAGCTGTAACTAGGGGTGGGCACGGTTCGGATCGGTTCCAAATTTGGAAAAACCTAACTCGAATCGTTTAAATTTAACAGATCCAGTCTGGTCCGGATTACCTCATTTTGAACATTGGGACTGAACCTAACTCGAACCGTTTAGAACGGTCTGATTCCTACGGTTCCACTGTTTAAAACTAAAGAAAAGGAAAAATAAATAAAAGATCAGTAATGTATGATGCATACTCAAGGAAATGTGTTTGTACCACTCGATCCACTGTTAGTAGTAATGTAGAAATTTTTGTAACTGATTTAATCCATTATGAACATACAACATTTATCTGCAAACAAACATATAAAATATTATTCTAACTAGAGATTACTGAAAGGAAGTGAGCATGAAGAACATTGCGGCTCTGGTTTAAGAAAAAATTAACAAGTAGAATCTTTGAAATTGATCAGAAAATCATTTGATGATTTGAAATTGCAAGTGAAGTAAAATGAGAGGTTTGGGGGGGGGGGGGGGGGGGGGGGGGGGAAATTACAGGATCTAAAGAGAGACGCAGAGAGCAGACAATAGGGATTGTTTTTGCTTGTTGAGGATGTTGTCATTCGCTACGACATTCGAAGCCATTCCCTTCCTTAAAGCTGCTACACTTTCTCTCTGCCATGGATTAGGTCATGTCAGTTTTGGAGGACAAGCGGTTGATGAGGACGAAAAGGGAGATTTATTGGAGCGGTGGGTTTGTGAGGACAACCATGTCGATTAGGCGGATTGCTTGGTGGAGGTTGTTTAATTCACAGAGACGTTGGAGGAGTAGGTCGAATTCGTCTGGGGTGATGGTGATGTCGTGATGGTGATGAAGGAGAGGGATAAAAGTAACAGAAAGAAGGATGGGTGGGTTGGATCTGCTCTTCGACTGTTGGATGAGGTTGAGAAGAGAAGAGGTAAGGACAGGCGGGAGTGAGGTGAGTGACAGAGTGAGAGTGAGTAGGCTTATTAAATTTTAGGGTTTCAAATAGTAATGGGTAAACAAACGGATCAGAACTGGACCGTTTTATTTCAATTTTTGGAACCGGACTCGAACCATTCTTACAATGGATCCGGACCGTTTAGTAATTTACAAAATCAAATCCGGACTGTTTGGTGCAAAACGGTCTGGTTCGATTTGAATCCGCGGTCCCTCGATCCGTATGCCCATCTCTAACTATAATATCTACAATATTCAATTGTAAGAAAATGATCGTACGTTTTGAAGAACTTCCCTTTTCGCTTCACATGGGTACAAACCCGTAAACAAGCCTAATCTGGGGTGTGTTTCAACAATTTATAACCTCTCCAAATGAAGTTTTCTAGTACTATTTTAGAAAAATATAATGCTCGAAGGCCTTATTGTACACTCATGAAATTCTCCTAAGCTTAGCTGGTAAGACTTTTGGGGATGGTATCACAACCTTACGATTCAAACCCTGCCAAAGGCGTTTAATGGTTTTGAGATCCAATGAAAACCTTACTTACCTTTACAAAAATAATAATAAATAATAAGTTAAAAAATAAAATTTTGGAACCGAACACCCCTAGAAGCAATGTTGGTGGAGCACATAGCAAAGGATACATCACATCCACCATCGATGTAGTCCCTATGAGAGTCTTTGAGGACACGACTATTCCTTTCTTGCCATATAACCTAATGGCTGAAAGGATATGGGACCGGATCATCTCCTTTGTATCCTTTGAGTAGGCTTGACAGATCCATCATGAAGAACATCTAAAGGGCTTGAGGTATGACCAAATCAACCTGGCAAGGTTAAATGAGTTTGGACCACACGAAACTAGCATGGTCACAATGAAGGAGAAGATGGGACCCGAGGCTCTACCACATGGTCATGCACAGGGCACTCCAAATCCACTCGCATACCCTTAATACCCAAAACATCATGAATAGCAATGTGATTCCATATAATCTCCCAAGGTTAACACTTCATTGATGCTAGCCAAACGGATCTAGCTCCTGGTGCTGGCCGAGCATTAACCAAATGATTAGAAAAATTAGGGAACCGGGAAGGACCCACTTTTCATCATTTCAACCTCCAACCATCCTCTTCATTACCTGGGACTCTCATATCAAGTGCCACCCTCAAGTTGTTGGCCTCTTGCTCCTCCCATTTACCGAGAAACCTCCTAAGATTAAGGTTCCACCAATCTCCATCAGCCCCACATAGAACTCAAGCACCAAAATCTACCATTTATAGTAAAAAACAAAATTTCTTAGGTTTTGATTATTATAGTATTTAAGGGATTTTTGCAAATATTTATATTTTCTAGGTTGAATAGGATTATGAATTGTTATTTAAGAGTATAGTTAGGACACTGACTTCTCTTTTAAAAAAAAAACATTTTCTTGTTGAGATAGTTATTAACTAATGAAATTTCATAATTGAAGATTTTCTTCAATTGGTAGGTACTTGTGGATTTTTTTTTTTTTTGGCCACTTCTTCCAATGTGCTTTTGGATTTAAGCCTCTTTCCCCATTTTTTTTTGTTCCCATGTGAAGTGGTATAAGAGTGGGTTTATTTGATTTCTAAATCAAATACCCAGGTTGCTTTAATCATCACATCCTCTTCAAGATCATCATGCAGTAGCGCATCACTCGTCGTCGTATTACCAACCAACTTACATCTTACCCTTCGATATTCTCATCATGGCCAAATTCTCAAGATAAATCATATGATTATTTCGCCACAAATGATTTTTTCACAAGGTTCTTGAAAAACAAATATTTGAGAATCAAGCCTCATCCAACAACGACTTTAGAGCTTTTATACAACGAAGTGAAGCCCTTTGTCAAGACCAAGCTCAATTGGTCTCAACTAAGATAGTAACTCAAACAATTTCAAGAGAATTTCAATTGCAAAGAAAGGAGATACAACTCTCAAGTTCTTCAAATGAAGTAAGCCTAATTGGTTCTTTCTCCAGTTCCCCTCTTTTAAAGACGAGGAGTGTAACAAACATTTGAAATGAGCCAATGAAATCTAAACACGTGTTTCCCTTTACATTTATCCAATTACAATTAGAAAATTATAATTTTACCAACTATTTGAATTCAAATCGAATTACTCTTCTTTCGCGCCCTTACTGCTCCTTCGCCCCTTAATCTGAATTGGTTCAAATCATGACATTACCTTCCCCTCCAAAGTATCCTTGTCCTCAAGGATTGAAATCAAGAAATTGGGCATGGAAATGTGGCCAATCTTTCCATGTAGCTTCATCAGCAGAAGAATTAGACCAATGTATCAGTACTCGAGTCATTGAGTCAGAGCCTGATTGTTGCGAGGGACCATACGTCTACCCAAGATAGCAACTGGTCGAGCCATTGTTATCAACCATAGGCAAGCCTGGGGAGGTTGGATTGGCTAGACCAAGGTGTTTCTTGAGTTGGGATACATGAAAAACATAATGAATCTTGGATCCAGCTGGGAGTTGAAATTTGTAAGCTACCTTGCCTACCCTTTCAATTATTTGGAATGGACCATAAAACTTGGCTAAGAGCTTCAAATTCCTACGTAATTGGACAGTAATCAGGCGATAGGGTTGCAGTTTCAAATACACCCATTCACCCACATTGAACTCCCGTTCAGTTCTATGCCTATCAGCATACAATTTCATTCTCTCCCGAGCCTTGTATAGATTGTCCTTCAGAAGTTGCAACATGTGTTCTCTTTCAGCTAAATGTTGTTGAACAGACTAAATGGTGATAGAAGAGAGTGGGGGCAGAGCTAACAAAGGAGGAGAATATCCCTACAACGCCTGAAAAGGAGTGGCTTGAAGGCTGCTATGAAATGTGGTATTGTACCAATGCTCTGCTAAATAGAGCCACTTAGACCATCTGTTGGGAGCGTGATCAGTCATACACCTAAGGTAGTTTCTCCAAACAAGCATGCAACCTCTATGTCTGACCATCCGTCTGTGGATGGTATGTCGTACTCATTGCCAATGTGGTGCCTAGAGCCGAGAATAAATCTTGCCAAAAGGCACTCAGAAATATTGTCTCGGTCAGAGACTATGGAAAAGGGTAACCCATGTAACTTGTAGATGGACTGTAAGAACACATTAGCAACCATCGCAGCTGTATAAGGATGAGCAAGAGGTAAGAAGCGTCCATACTTAGTTAACCTGTCTAATACAACAAAAATGACCGTCTTGCCATTGGAAGAAGGTAGCCCCTCTATAAAATCCATGCTAATATGTTGTCAGGCTTGGTCTGGAATTGGTAATGGCTGCAAGAGTCCCCCCCCCCATATGCACTTTGATCAGACTTGTTCCTTTGGCAAGTATCACAGGTAGTGATGAAGGAGATGAGTTGTTGTTTCATGTTCGGCCAGTAGAAGTGGTGCTTCAGTCTATGGTGAGAAGCTTGAATTCCAGAATGTCCTCCAAGTGCTGATGTGTGTATAGCAGTAAGTATGGTAGCTCTCAGATTGCCATAAGATTCAATGTACAACTTGGATTTGTAACGCAAGAGTCCATTATTCAGCGAGAAAGATGGGATAGCTTGGCCATTCACAAGTAACTTAGTGATTGAAGCTTGTACTGTAGCATCAGAGGCATAGCTAAGTACTACATCCTGTAGCCATTGTGGCTCACTAGTGGATAAAGCAAGTAGGTACCCTCTGTCAGTATGTTCACCAGCTGTTGGGGAAAAAAACAAACCCTGTGTGTCAGCATTTCTCCTTGATAATGCATCAGCAACATTGTTTTCTTTTCTGACCCTTTTTGTATGCCACTTCATAGTCATAGCCCAAAAGTTTTGAAAGCCATCTCTGTTGTAAGAGTGTAGTCACTTTTTGAGCTAAAAAGTATTTGATACTTTGGTGATCAGTTATTATAAAAAACTTGGAGCCTATAAGGTACGATTTCCATTTGTTGATGGCCATAACTATTGCCAACAACTCCTTTTCATAGGTGGAGAGACCAAGATTTCTTGGGCATAGAGACTTGCTAAAAGGTAAGCAATAGGGTGTCCTTTTTGTGTTAGGATAGCTCCTACTCCCCTTGAACTTGCATCCGTTTCAATATAAAAGGGGATAGTGAAGTCAGATAAAGCTAATACAAGAGTTGTTGTCATTGTTTGCTTGAGTTCTTGAAAGGTACAATCAGCTGAAAGTGACCACAAGAAGGCATTCTTTTTCAATAAATCAGTCAAAGGCTTTGCAATTTGTCCATAATCCTTCATAAACTTTCTATAATAACCTGTAAGACCCAAAATCCCTCTAAGCTGCTTCAATGAAGTATGGGTCGACCATTGTAGCATAGCTTCAATTTTAATAGGATCAGCTGCCACTCCATGAACATATATTATATGATCAAGATACTCCAATTCTTGTTGTCCAGAGGAGCATTTAGAAGATTTGGCAAATAGGTTGTGAGCTCTCAATACGGTAAAGGTGAGTCTTAGGTGGAATAAGTGTTGATCAAGAGAATGGCTATATATGAGGATGTCATCAAAAAATACCAAAATGAATTTCCTAAAGTAAGGTTGAAATATTTGGTTCATAAGAGCTTGAAAGGTTGCAGGAGCATTGGTTAACCCAAATGGCATTACCCTAAACTAGAAATGTCCATAATGAGTTTTAAAGGCTGCTTTATGTATGTCAGAAGGGTGGACTAGAATCTGATGGTATCCTGACCTTAAATCAATTTTAGAGACATGAACTTCATCTAACAATTCATCAATTAAAGACATAGGAAACTTGCCTTTGATGGTAATGTCATTCAACCTCCTATAGTCTACACAGAATCTTCAAGAAGAATCTTTCTTCCTCACTAGGAGTATAGGGGCTGCAAAAGGAATATGGGAGTGTTGAATCAAGCCAGACTCTAGCATCTCAGTTACTAATTGTTCTACAACAGACTTTTTGCATGTAAGGTATTATATAAGGGTTTTGAGAAGGTAGGATAGCATTAGGTTTTAAAGGTATTTTGTGATCAAGTGTTCTATGGGGTGGGAGAGATGAAGGGGTTTGAAAAATGTCATGAAATTCTTGAGTAAGAAGGGTAATCTCCGTAGGACACTCACTGGTAACCGAGGACTCTGTAATGGAGAAGAGATGTTCAAGGAATGTTGGTGTATATTTCTTTAAGAATTTTGTAATTCCAGTAGGTTCCAAGTAGCAAAATGAAGCATTTTCTTGTACTCCCTGCAAGGTGATCTTGGTATGCTTCCAATGTAGGGTGAGTTTTGATTTTTGAAGGTTAATGACAATGTCCCCAAATGGTTTTATCCAATCCCCACCCAAGACCATATCATATCCTCCCAAAGGTAAGACTCTTACTGTGCCAAAGAAGGTGTACCCTTGTCCATTTAAGAGATGGACAAATAGCATTGCTGACTATTTGTTGGCCATTGGCTACCTTCACTAACATTTGAGGAGTAAGTCTACTAGGCCATTGTGTCTCTTTGATGACAGATGGGTCTATGAAAGAATGTGTACTACATGTATCAATGAGTATGGAAATGGGTCTTTTCTTAAGGTGTCCCTTGATGAGAAGGGTGTTGGAAGAGTGACTTCCATGTAGAACATGAAGAGAAACCTCCATATCTGTGGGAATCTCTACTAGTAGGTTCTCAAGGTCTGTAACATCTGAGTGTGGTTCTTCAGGTGGTTCATCCTCTGGAACTAGTAGGTATAACTGTTGTTGTTTGCAACGATGTCAAGGTTTGAATTGTTCATCACAATTATAACACAGACCCTTCTCCCTTCTAATCCTCATTTGATTTGGAGTTAACCTAGTAATGGGAGGCATAGAAGAATTGAATATCTAGTTTGAGGTAGTAGATGAAGAGTATCTTGTTATGCCTGGAGTGTTTTGAGATGATACAGGTTGTGCAATAGCTGGTGGGTTGATGTACTGTGGTTTGGCTCCAGAAATAAAGTATGGTGTAGCACCCTGGTTCCTTTGGTTATTGGAGTTGTTTGTAGATAGTCTAAGGTTGGAAGTGGATGACATGTTGGATTCTTGCATTCGAGCTAATTGGAAGGCTTGAGCTAGAGTGATTGGTTTGAACATTTGGACAACAGTCTTTAGAAATGGTTTCAGGCCACTAAGAAAGCTGAGTACAAAGTAATTCTCACTTAATTGGGGATTATGAATGAGCATTACTAAGTTGAGCTCTTTGAAATTTTCATAATATTCTTCCACAGAAGTCTCCGAGTCAGTTTATTGAACACATCTACATAATTGTCAAGATTAGGGTCCTCAAACCTAAAACGTAGATCCCTAACACAGTTGTCCCAATTGATTAGGGTTTTGTCTAATTGATAGTCCAAAAACCATGAATCCGCCTTGCCTTCAAAGTGGATTGATGCAATAGGAACCTTGCTATTAGCTACTACATTATGCAAATTAAAGAATCATTCGGCTTTCTTAACCCATGATCTAGGGTTTGAACCATCAAAATGTGGGAAATCAATTTTTGGGTATCAAATTCCATTACCTAAAGATTCTCCAAATGGCATCTGATTCCTAATGACCGCGTTGTTCTCCACCTCAGAAGAGCTAGCTCCTATGTCTCCTGGTGCCGTATTGATTTGTGTGTTCTGTATCATCACTGCTAGCTGGTCAAATTTCGATTCGAACCTTTTCTCCTCATCTTCGTCATTCTTTACGATCCAAATGAGTTCCAATTTCAACATCTCCAGTTGGTCTGCTGGTTTGCCACCTCGGCTTGATTTCGCTTGGATTCCTTCATGAATCCCTCCATTTCCTTCGATCTCATCTCCATGCTAGTCTCCACTGATCAAGTTCGATCTGCTCTGATACCAAATGTCAAGACCAAGCTCAATTGGTCTCAACTAAGATAGTATCTCAAACAATTTCAAGAGAATTTCGATTGCAAAGAAAGGAAATACAACTCTCAAGTTTTTCAAATGAACTCAACCTATTGGTTCTTACAACCTCTTTTCTTTCTCTAGTTCCCCTTTTTTAAAGACGAGTGTAACAAACATTTGAAATGATCGAGCCAACGAAATCTAAACACGTGTTTCCCTTTACATTTAACCAACTACAATTAGAAAATTACAATTTTACTAACTATTTGAATTTAATCGAATTACTCTTCTTTTGCGCCCTTAATATTACTTCCCGCTTAATTTGAATTGGTTCCAATCATGACACCCTCCTAATTGCAATATTATAATTGTCCATCCCACCTCCATCTCTACCTACGTCAGTTTCCACCTTTTGAACCCAACACACTAACACTTCGATTCTCCACATAAACCAAATAGCTTCTACTATCACTGGTCGCTTAAACATCTCTCATTACACGAACCCCCTTGAAAAATTGTTGATACCCAACCAACCCGACCAAGTTCCCTTTCACATGATGAATCTCTTGTTATTAAATAACCAATGAAGGTTCCTACATAAGAAGTGGTTGAAACCTAAAGTAGCCTAAACCATGTATATATAATTTAAAATAGCCTCAAACCTAAAGTTTTCTTCCAATAAGGAGACACTTGCGCTTTTGTTTCTATGAGGACCCTATTGCACAATTTTGTAAACAAACGAGTATGAGTCACAATTTGCTTCGAATTTTTCTTGGATCTACTACTAAGGTAAAGTTTGTGTATCATGATATTGTTATTCATAATTTTAGGAGACTAGTGAAAAAGTTCCTCCTAGAAGCCAAAAGAATCAATGGAAGTTTTTTCGTGATGTTCTGAAACGAGAAAAAAAAAAGTTGCTGACCTGAAATCCTATTATGAAATATTTTGTTACCAAAATCCTTGTAGACAAAACCAATCATTAGCTCCCAATCATGGGACGAGTGGAATTAGGGGTGGGCACGGGACGGTATGGGACGAGATAGACTCATCCCTATCCCATCCCGTTCATACGGGATCAGGATCAGTGTGCTCTCATTTTTTGACAAATTACTACTTACACAAGACTCAATTTGCTCAGTTGAAAATAGACAAAGGCAATTCGTTGAACTACACATAAATGATAGCCTTGGATTGAGTATGCAACATCATAATAAACTACCATAAATGATAGCTGAAATACACCTTGTAATTAAGATTTCTACAGAGTTTTGAATGGCTAAGATGTGGACAGTATATTGGCAATGGTGGACCTGCTCTACTGTTTCGAATAGTGAACAAAAGGATGAGTAGATTTGGAGTGCTAAGAATAATGTTTCATTATTGCTTTAAAAAAACAGTCGTTAAATTCATTGTCTTGACACGAAATAAAATCTTCAATGTAGTTACCAATCCCATTTTGAGTTTTAAAGAGTTTTCAATTAAATAATTCATTTAGAAATCTAGAAATAAACCAATATCAAGTAGTTGCAGATATAGACTAATATCAATTACACTGATTTCAACTAAATTCAATTTTCTTCAATTACACTAATATTGCAATCCTAAAATAAATAAATAAAAATATTAATAATAAATATTAAAAAATTAGCTCGGGATGGGACAGGATTGGCGGGATTGAAAATCTTCATCCCATCCCATTGGGACGGGATGAAATTATTTAATCCCATTAAGACCCGAAAAAATCGGGACGGGAACGGGATCGTGGGATGGGATGCCCACCCCTAAGTGGAATCGATTGTTGAGCAAGATTATTTTTCATTAATTTTTAAGAAGTCTAGAAGTCACTATCTATAGTAACTGATTTTTTTTTACAATTTATAGTAAAATGTGTTTTTAGCAATTTACAGAAAAAAAGAAACTTCTAAGATTTTGAGTATTATAGTATTTAGGGTTTTATTTGCAATTATTTCTATTTTTAAAGGTTGAATAGAATTGGTAAAAAAAATTAGCGAAATCCAAAATTCATTCAAACAATAAAATAAAAAGGACAACATACACAAGACCCACAACCACCAAAGCATCAAATCCAATAACAAGACATTATCGAGCATATATGATGGTCCCAAAGACTAGGTGACATCCTGGAACTGGATACCCTTGAAAGAGAGGTGGCTAGAGCTCATGTACCATAGGCATCCCGTAATGTCCATGATCAAGCTATACAGATAGTTCAGAAGACTCAAAGATCATTTTGTTCCTCTCTTGCCAAATACCCCACGAAATCGCATATGGGATAAGAAATCAACCCACGCCATTTCTGTCCTTAACATAGGCCTGACATTTTCATTCATGAAACACGTTGACAATGGATCTAAGAAAACCCCAATCTACCCCACAGACTCACATTAAATGAGACCAAACCGAGCTAAGAATATCACAAATGAAGAAGTTAAATGATCCCTTGTCTCCCCTCCATCTTATTCTTCCACAACCACCTCCATGCTTAGTGGCCAGAACATCAATGCAACTCCACATAAACTCTAAAATGAAAATAAACACTTGGAAAGGTAGACATCTCCTCCAAACCAGTGCCAACGAAAAGTTCTCTTTTGGCACGGAAGGGGCCTCTTTAAGCCAATGGTAACCTGGTTGGATGGTTAAGGCTGTGGTGGTTTAACCCGCACATCTTGGGTTCTATACCCCACCAGCGGCACGCTTTCCTTTCAAAAAAAAAAGTCTTCCCCCTTTAGATAATAATCTACTCTTCCAAGAAGCAAGACCAAGATATCGACAAGGAAGGGAATGGACCCCATATCCCATAATAGCCACCTCTTGGGACACCAAAACCCTACACTGAGTCAAAATATGCCTAAGATTATAGACTTGATCCACCAGATTTCAAGGAAAAAAATAGTATCGTCCGCACATAGGGACACTGAATTGGTAATTATATTTTACTAAGTATTTTCTTTTTTCTAAGTTGAGTAGGATTAGAACAATGGCTTCTCTTCCTCTAACACAGAAAGCCATTTGCGATAGATATAGATTAATGGATTTTCAGAATTTCTCTTTGTACTTGTGGATTCAACATTTTGATTTCTACCAATCATTTATTTCAATTTTTCACAACCTCATCACTATCATATCAACCCTGCAAATCAACCCTGTTCACTGCGAATCTCTGCATAACAACTAGTGCAATCTTTTTGTTGGAAAACTTCTGTTAGTGATTTAATTTACACAAGACCATTAGATTAACTTTTTTCAAGTCATCAGACTGATTTATATCCTTCCTAAGTTGGTCGTGAGCCTGCCCATGAATAATGCCGGCTACATGGAATGTAAATGGATAACATTATCAGAGAAAATCCATAAAGGAAAGAAGCCTGAATAGAGAACAAGATCATCTATGAAACTTTATATAAGATAAATACATAACAAGTTCATTCATGGCATAACAAGTAGATGGAAGTTTGGGAGAAGCAAACTTCCATGGTAAGGAAAAACAAATTAGACTGACTAATTAACCAACTTAGACGAATGCCACACAGATCTTACCCCAAGGAAGAAGAGGAAACTCCCATCTTTGCTTAGGAACTGTGATAACATAAGATGCAACCTGCAAAACAATAAAATCTTGCCATGGCGCCTAAAGAAGGAGAAAAAGGAAATTTAAAATTTAATTTTCCAGTATTGACTACAAAAAAAGAACATGCCAATATAGCTGCTGCCAGAAAACGAGGAGAGCAATAAAGCAAAGATGTGCCCTCTGATTCATACAGTAGGTCCATTATGTCCATGCATGCTTCAAACTTCAGAAGTTTCCCAACTCTTGCTAGTTCCCTAAAGACGGTACAAAGAGATGGCATCAAATCCAACAAATAAATCTCAGAGAACAAAATGTATTTAAAACAGAAAAAAAAAAAATCCTGCATACTCTGTTACAGTTTGTAAAATTGTGTTGGATTTTAATTCATGTTATAACAAACAGTTACCTCGTCATCCTTTCCTATATAAAAACAAGGATTCTTTTCTTTTAAATGTTGTCTAAAAGCATGCTAGCAATTGATGCTTAAAGCTAGCCTTACTAATTCTAGGATCAGGTGACAAAATGAAATTGTGACCTCTATTGTGTCTGGTGCTATCACTTGTGCAAAACTTATGAACACTAGTATTCCTATGGATACATAAAGTTCCACATTACGAAACTTTTCAGTTCATCTCTCCCAAGGTATCTCCTTTCATAAGGAGCCTGGGGCCATTTTAAGACCAAGGATTTTTTTTGAAGAATTTTTTTTTTTTTTGGAGGTGAGCCTGTTTTAATGAGATCAGTAACTCGGTGCCAACATGATTTGAATCCTGAAGGACTTGTGATACCATCTACCACAAGCCTACCAGCTGAGCCCAAGAGTTGTTGATTAGAAAGGAAATTGATGTGAAACACACATGTTTGGGCTGTCAAAGTGCAGAGGGAACTACACGCCACCTCAATACTTTTTATGTTAATTGGGGTTTCATGGAGTTTCCAGAAGATCTCCTGGACAAATTTAAGGGATAGAAAGGTAAGCTCTCTCCTGGGTGACAATAAATGAGAGTAAAGCATGGTACCTCTATGCGATTTGTTGGTGTCTTCGGCTTGAGGAAGATACAAGAGAATATTCCAGGGAATCTCTTTAGGAAACAGGAATTTGTTTACAGAGGTTTTCTCTCCTTTTGGCCTTGGTTTTTGGCAAAACCAAAACTCAAATAATTCTCTTTTAAGCAGTTGGTAGCAAATTGAGAGAGATTGATCCAACAACAATAAACTACTTTATTGTGGTTTTATAGTTTTTGTGTTTTTCCTATTTATACTTCTTTGCCCAATGAACAACATTAAATTTTACCTTTTCTAAACCAAAACGGACCAAAAAAACGGCGCACATATCATCCTACAAAACAACAAATCTTCCATGTCAACTATGCAATCCTCCATCCTACATGCCAAACATTCGAATCATATCTCAATGCATTAGTGTCACAGACCCAAGCAGCAAAAAATGCAACAAAGTTGAAAACCCTTATCTTTTGAAATGAGTGTTGAAAAATATATTCACTAAGCAATCCCCGGATTTGTAGGTCATAAATCAACTAAACCTTGTCGAATAGAAAATGAGTTCAAAACTTTAAGGAACAACGAATGGGACGAAATTTTATAAACACATATACATGACTGAGATGGAAACCTTTGATACTCAAATTGTGTCCTCATATAAATGCCCAAGCACTCAACAACTCCAACTCTAATCATGAATATGATTCTCCTTCTAGCATGCTTCCTTTATTTTTCTTAATTTATGGGGGTATTTTTCACATACTTTATTATTCATATGATGCTTAGTGAGTTATGCCTCACAAAGTGCATTTGGTTGCTTATCTGTTTCGTCTCTGGTTTCTACAGAACATGGGTTCGGTTTCCTTTATTTAGTCTCACATTGGTACAAATTGGGATCATGCGCCTCAACTGAATTGGTTCCCACATGGGGTATACTATACTATAGATCTTGAAAAACAAAGCAAACATGTATGCATACATCAAGTGACACTGCACACCATCAGGCTCAGCTTCAACTCAATTCAAAGTGCTTGTTCTTTCTAGGTTTTGACCTTGATTAATGAGCAAACAACCATATAGTTGTTTTTTGGATCTTCAGTAAGGCACAGTTGTCACTTGTCAGTGGCAACTCGCCAATGTCCAACAGATGCATTGCTTCTGTTATCAACTAGATATTATTTGGGGGTTTCGTGAGATGAGCGTGAAGTTGTTCTTTTGCAATCATACAATCTTATTACTGTTTTTTTTTCAGTTGCTTCACTCGGTGAACATGTTCAGGTGCTTTTTTTCTTCTTTCTTCCTTCATCAAAATGAACAAAGACACCACAGATTGCAAAGTCTCCAAAGTGTGAAGCATCTCACATCAGAATGTTCTTCTTTCTTCCTTCATCAAAATGAACAAAGACACCACAGATTGCAAAGTCTCCAAAGTGTGAAGCATCTCACATCAGAATGTCAGACCGTTCCAATCGATAATGGACATAGGTATTCATTTCAATGGTCACTCCTTTAGTGCAACATAATAACACAAGAGTTATTGAAATCTCGGATAAAAGCATATAAACTCACCTGAACTGAACTATAAGTTCCTCTAAGAAGGTAAAGGCAATACTTGAAGTGCCAATCTCAAAACGAAAGACCTGAAGCCGGAAAAGCGTTGAGTTGCAACCCAGAAAATAAAATGTGAACAAGCCCCAGTTTTATGGCATAACATTTAACCTGCATAAATACAACCTCCTGCAGAACAAAGTTTTAATTATCAAAAAACAACAGGTTAAGTGACATTTTTTTTATTCTTTGAAGGGTTGGGTTCATTTCAGAAACTAACAGCTTCGAAGAAATCTCTTGTTGTAAAATGTTGTTCAGTTATAAGCTCATCTCCCAGAGATTTCAAGCTTTTCACTGACAACGGACTAGATTCATGCATCTACAATTGAACGTACGTATTAAGAAAGGAGTAGCAAAATGAAGAGCAGCAATGAATGTGACATGTGAATGCGAAACTAAAGCCGAGGTTACCTTACTGGAAATCCCGATAGAAACAAGAGCAAAGAGTTGGAGATTGCATTGTCTCAGTGGTTGCAAGACCCAGTTTCTTGAATTACTTACTATCTTGTAACGTTAACCTATTAATTAGGGTTTTGTGAAAAGCAATTTGGGATGCAACAAGTTGAATTGAAAGAAGAAGGAACCTGTTGTTGTTGGTGGTGATGGAGTTCTCGGCAAAGAGAGATAAAGCAGTGTATTTGACAAGTGAGGAAACGCCTAATTGCTGCTCTGAGAAAATGGACAGGTCATAATCGACTACAATTAAAATTACAAAACTAGTTGCGAAGAGAAAGCAGTCTATCTATAATGATAATGAGTGTTCTCCGTGCCAAGTCAATGGTTGTTTTAACTTGGCGTTGATATCATGTAAAATAGAGTGTAGCGTCCCTGAGTCTTTAAGCAAAAAATTTGTTCTCCACTGTTTAACTTGGATAAGAAGAAGAGTTGTCTCAGTTGCATGGCACTTTGCCATGGTATTATCCATCATTTTCCCTGTGATCGGGTAAGCAACCCGTGCTAGCACCTCTTCATGCATGTTGACTGCAAAAATTCCGACCGCTCCTTGTTGAGATGGGGCAAAAAAATTGTATCATATGTGACCAATATCATGTCTGGATCCAGGGAATGTAGAATGACTTTGGGCTGTAAGGATCTAAGGTTAAGTTAGTGACATCGTGCTGAATGGATTTAGGTATGTATCAATGCTATCTGGGTAGTGGTTATCTCAGTGTGGGGGCCAATAGGAGATATCGATGAGGAATCAGAATTAGACCGAGTGTCGATGACGGCTGTTTGAAGGACATAACGAATAGAGACCGAATCGTTCGCACCTTCAGTGGTAAGGGTACCTCAATGACTTGTGTGATGAAATTTGTAGAAAACCATTGGTGTTTCCAGGCAGACCAGGTACTATGAAAAGACAGTCTAAGCTTCTGAGCGTTGAATTTGGTATTTTGGAAAATATAATTGTTACATGTCTGCCATATGGTCAGAATGAAAACTACAAACTGAGATAACATTTCCTTCTTTAACTAGGGGTAGGTGTTCGCAGTATCCCACATGAACTTTAGGAAGAGGGAAGTATTGGGCACCCGAAAGTTATCATTGAGCCAATCGATATGGATGGACGAGAGTAGCTAGAGTTGGTGCATGACTGGAAAGAGGAATAACAGATGAGTAGCATCTTCTGTGTGACTATGGCAGAAAATACAACACTCATCTAATGGTGTGTGCAGACGGGACAAATTGGTCATGGTGGGGAAGATATTTTGACCGAGTTTCCAGATTAAAAAAAAAAAGGGCAGAAGGAGGTGCATTGATTTTCCACAAATCTCTTAGCATCAGTGCTGAGAGAGGTGGATCATTTATATTGTTCTAGAGTGAACACCTTGGTAGCATTCTTGACTATGAATAGATCTTTTTTTATCCGTGAGCCAGATCAGAGTGTCAGGACAATCCGAGCGTCAGATCAGGATATCCAGAATGTCACTAGCTATAGGGGCAGGGAAGATGGAACTGATTAAGCTATCATTATATTGGGGATGTTGACCATAGGGAATGTTCCAGAAATTTGGGATTCTATTAGGCAAATTTGAGGCCTAGGGATTGAGAATAATTTGTCAGAAGCAATCATAACTTAACCCAACAATCTCTTCAAATGTCGATATTATCTCCCGACAACACATGCCATTTGAGATAGCGCTTCATTCTGACCATCGCAGTGAGATTGCCTCTCCAAGCAAAGAAAGCCAAGGATAGAGATTTGAAAATTTGGAAGAAGTTTTTGGTGTTAAAATAAAGCCCTTTAAGTTGGATAACACGAGTGCTGTGAGGGGAAGAGATGGCTTGCCATATGCTCTTTGACATTAAGGCCAAGTTTTTATTCCTCATTGAGGGGATATTCAGGCCACCCAAATGCCAAGGCTTAGTGATGCGATCCCAGGTACGCATGTGCTTAGCTTTGCTATCAGAAGTCTCATTCCACCAAAAATTGCGAGCAAGAGCATTAATTTTGGTAGTGATCAAGGTGGGAAGAAGGAAAGTTTGCATGTTGTATATCGAAATCGAGTTAAGGACAACTTTGACCATAACTGTTCTACCCGCTTGAGAAAGCACTTTGAATTTTCAGCTTGAGAGTTTGACATTGATTTTATCAATAATGAATTGGAAATTAGTGGCATTTTTGTTAGACATGAGTAGTGGCGATCCAAGATATTTGTCCTTGGGCTGAAGAATTTTGATTTCAGGATCCTATTGATCATTTTCACATGCTTCGGGTGAACATTGGAGTTGTAGTACACCGAAGATTTGTCAAAATTGACCCCTTGACCCTGAAGCTAGACAGTATTGTTGAAGAATATCCTTAACCGAGTGGGCTTAAGCAAGGGATGCTCGACAAAAAACATGAGATTGTCTGCATAAAGTAGGTGACTAAGAGAAGGGGAATGTCGTTTGATCTTGATGTTTTTTATGAGCCCTACAGCTTCCGCTCTGGCAAGAAGACAGGATAAAGCTTCAACAACCACAATGAAAAGATATGGTGACAGAGGATCCCCTTGCCGAGTGCCCCTAGAAGGCTTGATGGAAGAAAGGGTTGAGCTGTTTAGAATGACCCGAAGGGAAGTGGTGGTGATGCACTACTCAATTAGTTGAATCCATCATTCAGTAAACCCCAGTTGTCGAAGAACTTGTATTAAGAAATACCATTCAACTCTATCATAGGCCTTGGCCATATCGATTTTAATGGTCATCCAATTTTTTTTTTTCTTCGAAAATTCTTCATTTGAAAGAAAATATCATGGGCGAGATTGACATTATCCGCAATGGACATCCCTAGAAGGAAGGCTTCGTGGTTGATGGAGATGATGTTATCTAATAGGGGTTTCATGCGATTTGCCATGATTTTGAATATCACCTTATAGATAACATTACAGAGGCCTATATGGCGGAATTTGTCCAGAGTAACTGGGTTTCCAACTTTTGGGATAAGAGCGACAAAGGTTTTATTGAGCTTGGGATCCATCTGACGGGTAGTAAAAAAATGTTTAACTACCTCGCAAACATCCGACTTCACAATATCCCAATAATACTGAACGAAGTAGGCATGAAAACATCAGGGTCTGACACTTTATGAATGCCCATATCAAAAACAATATTTTGAATCTCGGAGTCAGTAGGAATGGAGTAGAGAGCCTCATTCTCAGCGCTAGAGATGACCAGGGAGAACAGATAAAGAATTTCAGGATTGGGAGATGGACCTGAAAATTGTAGTTGTTAAGAACTTGACTAACATTGTCATGGGTCGATTGCCAGACATTGGATTCATCTTTCAGTTGAAGAATGAGGTTTCGTTTTCGACGTAAAGAGATGAAAGAATTTAGTATTCTTATTTCCCTTTCTGAGCCAGGAACGATTAAACTTGTTTTTCCAAAAAAAGTTCCTCTCTAACTAGGAGTTTTGAGAGCTGGTCCTCCAGAGAGGCGATAGCCAAAACATTTTGAGTGGAGGGATGTTCATTTTAGAGAGCATCAAGGGCTTTATGGGTCTCTTGAATGCATAATTGAATATTTTAGAACTCATGTGGTTCCATAACTCAACTTTTTGGTTTCGATATGGAAGTTTTGATCAGGTTGCGGTGACACCTTGGAGCCTAGGATGAGTCGATTAGTTTCCTACACTAGGGACCTCGAGTCCACATTTGGAAAATTTTGAAAGGCTTTGGACCATTAGAAATATTGAAAACTAGCTGCAAAGAAAGAGGTCGGTGATCCGTGGTGAAGGTATGAATAGTATGACCAGTGGCTGAAGAAAACAGGTCATCCAGTCAGTGGTCACCAAGATGTGATCCAGCTTAGCCTTAATCTCATTTCTGTCTTTACGTTTATTATTCTAAGTGAATTAGGAGCCAGTGAGAGAAAAATCAAGAAGGTTGTGGTTGTCTATGAAAGTGAGAATGTGGCTAAGGGAGGAGATAGTAGGTCGGTTACCCCCCATTTTCCCTCTGGATTGAGAATTACATTAAAGTCCCCAATAATGATACCATGAACGTTTTGGCAATTGTAGAGTGTAGACATATTATCCCAAAAAGGAACCCTAAGAGATGGATTGGGTTCACCATACATGAAAATAGCAGACCAAGGAGATAAAACAAAAATATCATGAATTATACAATTAAAATAATATTTATAGAATGAAATGACGGTAAGAGAGATACCTCTTTCCAAAACAATGCAATGTCGCCTGATTGACCAGTCGTTGCAACTAAGACTCCGTGTTTGAATCCGAGTCTCCGGCATATGCAGTCCATATGTGCATAGAAGGCTTTGGTTTCTGACAAGAACATAATATCGGGATTGGACTGATGGGAAAGGGTTTTTAAATTTCGGATCGCGCAGAGAGACCCTATGCCCCTTGCATTCCAGGAAAGTATCATGGTAACTTGGGCGACCCTTCCGCGGCGGTCGCTAGTACCTACAAAGTCTTTTCAGCAACATGATCATACTCCTAAAGATTTTGAACTCGCTCACTCCAAAACAATATTATTTGTCGAATTTTTCTCCCAGGATTTTCCAGTGCAACTGAAACTTTAAACTCAAATTTGTTCATACCAATACGCACTTACTCATCCCCCACCATTAAATTAAAAACTGATAGCCATTTATTTGAAAATATAATGGACCCAGCCTGTACGAGTGACTCCCAGCCTATAAGATTGACGATGCGTCCCTCCTTAGCTTCCATGAAAATGGCTTTGTAAGAAGCCGTTAAAAGTGATGGCAGAAAAATTGTTGTTAAAACTGATTGAAAAGGTGATTGATGGTCGTCATCACGACCGTTAACAGTGAGGATGAAGTTGATTTCATAATGGAGAAATTCTAGCTGTCCTGGGAGGCGCGCCTGGGTGGCTGCCTGGACGCTCCTTGGCACGCGCCTGGGAGGGTCCAAGGCACGTGAATGAAGGAAATTGGGCGGGGTTTCAGCAGCCAAAAAATTTGGGAAAATTTCGATTTCAACTTTGAAAGGTTTATGAGCTCTTGGTTTATACTCCCCATCGAAGAAGAAAACCTTCCCTTCCCTTCCATTCCTTCCACCGCAACCCGATCTTCTCCTATCTGAAAATCAACCCCTGCCACGCCGCCCTCTTCCCTCCTCTGAACTCTCTGTAAATCGAGAAGAAGAAAGTACAAGAGATTGAAAAAACGAGAGACTAAACACCTCTTCTCTTCGAGATAGGTTTTAGAGATTGGTTTGGTTTGATTTATCGAGAGAAAAAATCGAGAACAAGAAGAAGTTTTTGGAGGGAGTTTCAGCAGTTAATCACATTTTCCCTTATTTCACTTTTCGTTTTGGTTTTTGGCTCCAAACAACAAACAAGAAACCAGATAACAAGTTCCCTCGAACAAGAAGTCCCCATTCGATCTTCAAGCCATCTCTCAAAATTACAAAGGTAAGTGCCTCATTCATTTACTGTTGATTTCTTCTTGTGGGTGTCTAGATCTAGGTTTTATACTCATTTTTCGTGTTGATTTCAAAGGGTGGGATTCTAGATCTAGATCTAGGGTTTCTGATTTTGACTCATTTGACAAACAAAATATGTTTTGAAATGTCGAAATAGAAATACAAAAACTGATTTTTACGAAATTGGAAGGGATGGGTTTTCTACTCCCATTTTTCTACTGATTTTCTACTCCGAAAGTTCTGAATTATAAACTGAAATTGCTTTTTTAATTTCATTGTGTGGATGGGTTTTCGAATTTATGTTCTTCAATTTGTGAATATGGGTTTTACTTAAATTTCTTCAATTCAATGACCCTTTTGTTGTTTTTGATTAATTTGGTTTTTTTTTTTTTTTTTTTTTTGAGATGGTGGTAAAAATCCTATCTTTCAAGAAAAGTTTGTGTTCCCCCTCATTGAAGGTCTCAGAGAGCTTAATGTTCATGTATGGAACATCAATACTTTAACCTGTGATGACTTCATTGGCAGTGAAGTAAGTTTTTGATCTTGTTTAATGAACCACAATAGATTCTCAATGAGAACTATCAATGTCGCCTTACCTCATGCATTTTTTTTCCATTGAACTTTAAAGCTATTTAAATGGTGTGATTTTGAGGTTATCATTAGTTAAGAAGTTAAGACTCTTTTGATACATTATTAATTTAATGGTCCAGGTTGCATGTATCTCCTTCATTGTGTCATTTTGAAGGTTCTATATTCGATTAATTATTTAACTTAAAATGGCATCTAACCTGTCTTATGTTACTTTGCTATGCCGGCAATGGGAGGGTTGAAATGTTTGCATCCTTGACCCAAGGGAGCGAGCATCTTCAGTTGTTGCATGCCACTACAATTAATGTATCCTTTGATGCTGAATGGTGAAAATGCTGAATGATGACTTCTTGTATGGACTTCTCTTGATGCCATAAGAATAAGCCTTCTTGTATGGACTTCTCTTGATGTTGTCTTCTTTGGGAAACCTTCTGTCATCGGAGCCATTCAAGGCATGATGATTGGTCTTGCTTGCGTCACTCCTGGAACAGGTACATAACCGTACCATGTCGTAGAATAGTGGTTTCAATTACACACACCAATAATGGCCTTACAGTTTTAAGATTGACTAGGCTAATACACACCAAAATGGATAGGATGACTAATAGTCTTATACATAATTAGACCCTAGGATAATGTTTATTAAATGAATGAGAGTTACACCAGTAGAATAATACAAGGATATAGCTATTGGTTGATGGTGAATGACATTTTATTGGTCTGATGCAGGGGTGGTGCAGTCGTGGGCTGCGATAGTGATAGGGATACTTTCAGGTAGCATCCCTTGGTTCACCATGATGATTCTCCACAAAAAGTCTACATTACTACAGAAGGTATGCTTTGTATATTCACTTTCTCAATTATGTATTAGGTGAGGTGGTGGAACATAAAGTCATTTACTCCAAATTTAACTAAACTCTTTTGATGTTTGGTGAAAGATGACTAAATTGATAGAAATTGATTCTTATTAAAAGTCAAAAGCAAAAATTGTCTCTACATACTCGTGTTCTTGGTGAATAAGGTAAACTTTTGTTCCAAGGTCTTGAGCATCTGAGTTGGCACAAGAAATTTTCTCCCGAAACATCTGCAAGGCACTTCTCTTGTCTTGACTGTCAATGCTCTTAGAGTATTGACATATATATTACAGTGGTTTTAGCACCACTTTATATTAACCTTGGTGTTTTAATATCTCATCAGGTGGATGACACACTTAGTGTATTCCATACACATGCAGTGGCAGGGTGTTTAGGGGGGCTCCTCACAAGACTTCTATAGCAGAGCCAGCTCTGTGTATGCTCATCTTACCTGTCAAGAATTCAAGGGGTGCATTTTATGGTGGTGAGGGCAGGGTGCAGTTTTTGAAGCAAGTAGTTGGAGCACTATTTGTGATAGGTTGGAATTTGCTTTCAACGACAATCATCCTTCTTTTTATAAGGTTGTTCATACCCTTGAGGATGCCTGATGAGCAGCTTGTGATTGGAGATGATACAGTGCATGGTGAAGAAGCCTGCGCCCTATGGGGTGATGGAGAGAAATATGATGCCAATAGACATGATACTTTGTATTCGGAGCAGACTGCACTACCAACACATTATGGTAATGGCGCAAGAGGTGTAACCATTCAGTTATAATTTTTTTGTGAATGGTTGGATGCCTTTGGATGGCCATTTTTTATTCACAAGACCATGATCCCCAACACCTTTGGATGCCTTTGGTCTGACATTCAGGTCCATGTTCGACTGCAAGTACCTAGATAAATTCTTGGTTGACATGTACATTATCTAGGTTTTGTAGGCAACTAACTATACGTATATTTTTGTAAAACCGGGAGTGATATATTATTTTTTGTTTTTACAGTATCAAAAGCAGTTCAATTGTAAAGGTTCAGGTTACTAGTACTTCTGGCTCCATCTATGTACACTGTCATAAGATGCATCAATATGGTTGCACATGCGACAATTTGATCTCATGTTGAGTGGCACCATTATTTTCATCATTATCTGCAGTGCTAAATTCGAGCTTACATTTTTTGCTTCATATATCATGCAATGGTGTAGGACAAATTTCACACTCGTTATATAGAAGGGAAATTTTTTTTTCCTTGAATTCTGCCAATTTCACTTTTTTTTCAAGAGTTTATCTTCTTGATACCAAACAAAACTAATGGTGTTTAGGATTAACCCATAACATCCTTGCCGTATCATTCCAATGGTATTCCATAGCAAGATGAGTAAATTTGACAATGAAGGGATTAAAAGTACATAGGATGGGAAGTCAAATTCTGTAAAGCATTCCTTACATTTTACATAATAATCTACATACATCAAAGCTGATGTTTCATACATACATCAATCCATCAATACAAATAAAAATTGCTATACAACACTCATCAGGATCTGTCCGCACCAAGACTGCAACTTGTGTGTTTTAGATGCACTTCTGACTGTTAATTTCAACATTTACAGACCCACAGCTAGATTTTCTTCAGCTATTTCGGTCCTTGTAATATGGTCTACTTTTAGTTTGGCTATTATAGCTGCTTAACGCAAGCCTGCTTCATCCCTCTGAATGTCATCTACCATGGCATGTGGGGTTATCCATCCAGAAAACATTTTACATCCAACTCCCTGCTAACAGAAAGCAAAAATGAACACAAAAAAAAACTAAACCCCGGCAGGCAGATTAAAAAATTGCTGATTGAAACCTTTTACTGCCACTAAAGTATTAGACGGAGCTACATTCAGCTATCAACACTTAAAGAGCAAGTCTCTTCCAACACTTAAATGAACACAAGAATTATATATCTAGTTCTTATATTTCATCTGTGAGCAAGTCCATTAGTTTGTACAAACATTTTCAAATCTATAAGGAGGTACACCATATAGATGTACTTGAGGTGGAGCTCCATAAGGAGGTGCCGAGGGTGCTACACTAGCCTGCAATTAAACTTTGTCCAAATTCATTTTGCTTTCTTAAATACAAATTTGATAATGACAAACTCCTGAACTTGTTCATATACCATTAAAAAAACAAAGGGTACTTACTTTAGCATTTGCATAATGCATTATAAGGCGAACTTCACCCGAGAATCTGCAAATTAAATAACAAAGTAATTTCAGACATTCAAGAATCTTGATTGATCAAACCTTATCTAAATTTTTTGTTCTTGACTTCCTTACCTGCCAGTTTTAGTCTAAATTGACCATGGGGTGTCATCAAAACCTTGAGAAATTACCTTTTGAAGTTGAACCCTAGGAACACAAGAACCAACTTATCAACTTCAAATTGAAACCCAAAGAAGAAAACCTCAAAAGGGTCTCATTGAGAATCTATTGTGGTTCATTAAACAAGATCAAAAACTTACTTCCCACTGCCAATGAAGTCATCACAGGTTAAAGTATTGATGTTCCATACATGAACATTAAGCTCTCTGAGACCTTCAATGAGGGGGGACACAAACTTTTCTTGAAAGATAGGATTTTTACCACCATCTCAAAAAAAAAAAAAAAAAAAAAAAAAAAAACCAAATTAATCAAAAACAACAAAAGGGTCATTGAATTGAAGAAATTTAAGTAAAACCCATATTCACAAATTGAAGAACATAAATTCGAAAACCCATCCACACAATGAAATTAAAAAAGCAATTTCAGTTTATAATTCAGAACTTTCAGACTAGAAAATCGGTAGAAAAATGGGAGTAGAAAACCCATCCCTTCCAATTTCGTAAAAATCAGTTTTTGTAATTCTATTTCGACATTTCAAAACATATTTTGTTTGTCAAATGAGTCAAAATCAGAAACCCTAGATCTAGATCTAGAACCCCACCCTTTGAAATCAACACGAAAAATGAGTATAAACCCTAGATCTAGAAACCCACAAGAAGAAATCAAGAAGAAATCAACAGTAAATGAATGAGGCACTTACCTTTGTAATTTTGAGAGATGGCTTGAAGATCGAATGGGGACTTCTTGTTCGAGGGAACTTGTTCTCTGGTTTCTTGTTTGTTGTTTGGAGCCAAAAACCAAAACGAAAAGTGAAATAAGGGAAAATGTGATTGGCTGCTGAAACTCCCTCCAAAAACTTCTTCTTGTTCTCGATTTTTTCTCTCGATAAATCAAACCAAACCAATCTCGAAGAGAAGGGTGTTTAGTCTCTCGTTTTTTCAATCTCTTGTACTTTCTTCTTCTCGATTTACAGAGAGTTCAGAGGAGGGAAGAGGGCGGCGTGGCAGGGGTTGATTTTCAGATAGGAGAAGATCGGATTGCGGTGGAAGGAATGAAAGGGAAGGTTTTCTTCTTCGATGGGGAGTATAAACCAAGAGCACATAAACCTTTCAAAGTTGAAATCAAAATTTTCCCAAATTTTTTGGCTGCTGAAACCCCGCCCAATTTCCTTCATTCATGTGCCTTGGACCTTTCTAGGCGCGTGCCAAGGAGCGTCCAGGCAGCCACCCAGGCACGCCTCCCAGGCCAGCTAGAATTTCTCTTCATAATGGTCGTCTTTGCGATGGTTAGCAGAATGAAAGATGTTGACTTCATAACGATGAGTCGGGCTAGGCAAACAGGTTTAATAAGCATGTTGACATGGACATCCACGTCACTAACCACTGTGAACAATTGCTCATCTTTTCTAATCACTACGAACAATTGTAATAAGAGGCGAGAAAAGAGAGAGGAAAAACGAAGAAGAAGAAGAAGAAGGAAGAAGAGAGAGAGTTTGGTGAAGGCTCATCTTAGATCGAAAAACCCAAATCCTTCGTCTATTCTCTACTACCATTTTTTCTTCTGTTTTTTTTTGTTGTTTCTCTCTTTCTAATGGTGGATGTTAACTTGTGATTATGCTAAGAAGAAGAACATCGATGAGATGGTGACTTCTTCACTGTCTACAGTGATCTTCTTCCATCTTCGACCTATTCATTTCATCATTTCATCTCTCTTTGTCACTATTCATTTCATCCCCTACTATCTGATAAGTTCATGTTCATAATTTGTTTGAGAAAATGTCGCAATGAAACCATGGAGGGATTATTGTTGTCTAAGTATGCGGTTGAAGAGTACATTGAGTCTTCTCTATGGGATGAAATGTAGTCAGTATGTAAATAGAGGACCCCATAATTTAAGTGTGATGTTCTATCACCATTTGGAAGAACCCAATGAAGAGATTATCTCCTATGATTGGTACAAGGGGGCGTACTTAGAGCTCAATAAAATGAGACACTCGTTGAAAAACGTGGATTTGATTGACGGGAAAGTAGTTAATGTGGAAGATGGTTCAGAAGTTGTGGACAAGCATATTGAAGAGGGAATTCATACGTTTAAATCACTTGCGAGGAACTTCCTCGGGGTGCCTTTAGTTCAACAAGCATTGAGGAAGAAGGCGGTGGACTCGTTGGGGAGCAAGAATTCAGTTAGGACAGTAAGCATTATGTCAAGTTGCTGCTCTGTCAAGATGTTCATCTGTGATGCAACAACTGTGATGCAAGTAGCATTCTGTCAAGTTGCTCTATATTTGTTAGCAGTTAGTCTAGGTTGTTTTGAATGTTTGAGGAATCACACATTGTATAAATAGAACTTAGGAAATACAATTGAGGCATTAAGAATTCTGTACATGAGCATTCTGTTCTGCAATTGGAGAGACAAGCCTCTCGAAGTGCTTGAACATCTTGTATAAACTCCTACTTTTCTTCTATAAACTGTTCTTCATTCTCACTTTCAGTCTGTTTGTGAATTCTGCAATACATACCAGAGCATTGATGGAATAATTGAACATATGCAATCTAAAGCAGGAATAGAATAGGTATTCAATCCGTTATTTTAAGCTTTGAGATGATTGAAAATGCATGACAATTTACTATCTCCATGAGCAGATGGTACACAAGCCCATCGCTCCATTCTTCACATCTGCCTATAATTTAAAAACCAAAACTATAATAATAACAAAAGTAAAGGAAACAAAGATTGTTGAATGCATCATGGGATTTCTCAGTATCTCCTCTGATCCTGCAACATTGATTCAGGGAGCTGTTCCTCATATCCTTGAGAAAACAAAGGGTGACTTCTTCAATAAGATTGTTGGTTTGCTGAAAGAAACTGCAGACATTTGCTATAATGAAGTGAAGGAGATCAAATGCATATTGTCCAAACAAACCAGAAGGTTCCATGTTTGTAATGGTTAAGTTTGATGCATCTCTTTTGGAGGATATTAATGATGATATGGATTTCTGCATCAAGCTGGCAGAAGAGGAATCTGTAATTGTTTTACCAGGAGTTGCGGTGGGGCTGAAAGGTTGGATGCGTGTTACTTTTGCAGTTGAGCCCACTTCACTTAAAGATGGTCTAAGGAGGATTAAGCAATTCTGCTAGAGGCACGCGAAGAAGCAGTAATAAAATTACCAATTGTCCATGTCAATTAGACTGTGATCTCAACTACGCGTTGGATCGCTTGTGGTTACACGTCAATAATCATCATAAGCGTCATCTCCATGTTAATGATGTTAACGTGCATTAAGATCACCTGTAATATCTACCCAATAACATTGATGGTTTATGTAAAGCATTCAGTGGAAGCTACTTCTATAAGGACGCAGGTATTCTTTCAAAAAAAAAAACATATCTTGTGATAAGAAATATTGTACAAACTTTACCAAGCAAGAATCCAATGGCCCAGTGAGGAAACAAAAAGAGAAAAAACTCAAAATAAGAACCCAAACAGAGAACCACAGATTGATTCAAAGGCAAATAGCATACAAAAAACCTACAAATCACAAGAATAAATGAAGGAATAAAGGAGAGTCTGACCTAAAATCGCAGTCTCTGAGAAAAATACAGATGAGCCTCCTTACTAACGCAGTCTCCTTCCTCCAGCCTCCTTGCTAACGTAGTCTCTTTGAAGAATACAAATTTCTCTTCTTGCAACGTAGTCTCCTTCCTAACGTAGTCTTTGAGATGAATACAAAGTCTGATCACACTTTGTCAATGATGTGGTTTAAGTAGTATGGTTGAAGAGACCTGAAATTTTAATAGTGTTTTCCAATTTCGCTTTTGTTAAAATGCTGAGGTGGATATACACCTCAACATGGCTTTTCCTAGCATTTCCGCATAACGATTGTTAACAGTGAGTTTGTAGCTAACTTTATAACGGTCGTCATAACTACCATAAACATAAAGATAGCAATTGGCTTAACTTGCATTAAAGGGGGTTGGTGGGATGTCGTGCAAATCAAAGCCTTTACTGCAGTTTAATCTTCCGTCGATGATGGGTCAGACATGGGCATTTGAGACAGCAATGAGCCAGACAATGACGCATCAGCCAACGGTGAGTTTCTATAGCTTCGGCCAGTAATAGAAAAATGGCCAAACAATGCGGCTTTCGATTGTTCATCCGCCATGGGGATGAAGTCAGGCAGCTAGAATCCGGCTGCACCATGAACACTTGAATGGATGAGATCCGGTCGTCGCTCCAGTCAACCAGAGTTGATTGTATTTCCTTTCAATGTGACAGTTGATTTGTATATGAATACCCAATCGCCTCGTGAAACTGTGAAGTATGTTGCATTTATCTTCGCAAAGGAAGGGGAAACCCTCGTTCTCTTGGGCAGAATGCAGTCCATGATTGAAGTGGTTTACACTGGAGAAGATCTTGCAGACTGTCATGGTCAGTTGTATCGTGTTGTTAAATAGTAGAATATGATCTTTGAGAGGAGTTTCATGAAAAATGTGTGAGGGGTAGAGCTGTAAGGATTGGCATAGGCATGAAGGGGACGGTATAGATCTGATTGGTTTTGGTTTTGGGAGTGAGGTAGTGCATAGACCGGAGGAATCCATTAGAAAGGATAAATAACAATATGGTGTTCCTGAAAAATATGTGAGCACATACCATAGTTGAATGAGGAGATGGTAGTGTAGTGGGTGTTGAGAGGGGGAAGGAGGTGGTTTATAATTTAGATTGTGAATAATATAGTCAATGGTGTGAGATACATGATATGAAGAGATGTTCATGATGGATGAAGGTGATGAGGGGTGTGTCTTTGTTAGAGTGGGGAAACAAGAAAAATGGGGAAATGGAAATGCACAACGCCAAAGACCTGCAGAAAACAATTAAGAGTAATAACAGAAAAACAACAAAAAAGAAATCAAGGAGCTTGCACCGTGGAAGAAAAGAGGGTATGAATGATAGATTTTTTGTGATTTTGATAAAAGGCGAGAAAAATAAAGGGTGGATTGAAATATGGAAAGTGATAGAAAGGAAAGAGTCGAGTTCTATGATCTAGGGGAGGGCATCCCATCATACAATCTCGGTCTTAGTCCCGTCCCATCTCAATTATTTCGAGTCTTTTTGGATTTATCGAACTCATCCCGATCATGTCTCGATCTAGAGTAGATGAAATCAGAATAGAGATTTTCAATCCTTCCAATCCCGTCCCGCCCAAATTCAACTATTTAATATTTATTATTACTAATTTTAATCAAATTACTCTTTAAAAGGAAAGTTTAGGATATGTGGAAATTAACTCAAAAATTTTCAGGACAATTATTCTTATAAAAATAAATGCACGTGATGGTTTGGGTTAGTTTTGCACTATGAGTTATGTAGTTAGATATTTGATAAATGAGCAGTATTTTTCATTTTTAAACTTATATTAAGACAACTTGATAACAATGCTCCTAATTGCATATTGTATGAATAATATTTCAACTCTTGCATAAATATGCAATAAGGATATATGGAGGGGCTCATTTCATCTACCATCATTCACTTGACAAACTTAAGTCCATTGTAAGGTAACCTTCCACAAATTTTATGACATTTAATATTGTTATAATGAAAGTTATATGTATATAAATTTGCCATTATTGGTGTGTGATGAAATTTTTTGTTATTCTTCATTGGAATACATGTTCATCCCATTCCATCTTGAACATATTTGGGGTGGGATGAGGTCGGAATGAGGTTTATCCAGTCATGACCCCGAACTAACGGCATGGGATAGGGATAAGGTCCATCCTGTCCCGTGCCTACCCCTAATTTGATCTATATGTTTATCTAAAGAAGGGAAGATGTGCAGACTAGTCATGGGCGAGTTTTGCTTTTGGTTATGACCGGAGTAAGAAGTTTTAATAAGAAGTGGGATACCCTACCGAGGGTTTTTTTTTATCTCTGATTGGAGTAAGCACCATTAGAGGTGCTAAGATCACTAAGGGTACGTTTTGTTAGCCATTTTCCTTGGTTTCATTTCCCATGTTATGCAGATTTTCGCTATTTGGTTGTCTATTTACTGATAAGAAATCGATTCTTTATAAGACGACTTTCCCACTACTCATGAGAATCCAAATCCGAAGGGGAGGCCTCAGAATCAGATTCAGGAAAACAGTTTTAATTTCCATGTCTATTTTTCGTGCAACCAACAGACCCTTAGGGTTTGTTTGGTTAGCCATTTTCCTTGGAAAATGGAATTTCTCTTGTTATGCAGATTTTCACTGTTTTGTTGTTTATTTACTGATAGGAAATCGATTCTTCATAAGACTGTCACTACTCATGGGAATCAAAGTCCGAGGGAAAGGCCTCGAAATCGAATTCATGGAAACGATTCAATTTCCACGTTTATTTTCTATGCAACCAAACAAACCCTTAGTGTTTAATATAAACACATTTCAATGATAACCTCACCATAAATTTGTAATGATTGACATTATTCTCTCTTCTCCATCGGCCATATTATCTCTATCATGCGAGAAATGTTACCTCACCACCACCACTTTTACCTTCCATCTTCCATCTTCCTCCTCCATCCTCTTTGTCTTCCTTCTGTTGTTGGAGATTATAAGAAATATAGAGTAATATTGGGTGGTTTCTGGTGGTGGAAGGGGATTTCAATAGTGTTTGAAGGAGAGAAACATGTAAAGAAGGAGGTTAATGACTTAATGTTGGTAGTGTGTGATGAGCGGTGGGAGTTGTGGTGTTGGGCAAAAATGTCAAACAACTTTATGTCAACACCTAAAAACAAATACCTTTTAAATTTACAACTTTTAATCAACAGCTAATTCAGAAGCAAAACAAACAACTCATTTAGAACTTTCAACTCCAGTTAGAAGGTAGCTTCAAAACACTTAAAAAAAAAAACACCACCTATGTTTCACTCTAATATCTTGTTGCTAACATTTTTACACTGATTCTGGTCGTTTTTTTCTTCAACCTTTTCTACCTTGGAGCATATAAACTTCTACCATCTAAACATTTGTAACGAAAGTTCCCCCACATAAACAGTGGAGGAACAGGAAAATGTCTTCAATCTTATTTTATTTCCCATTTTGTCCTCACAACTTAATTTTATTTGCATTTAAAATCAACCCCTTTCAAATATTATATAATTATACCATAACCCCTAACATAATTTATATGAAGCCCTCTATGTATTTTTAAATTATAAATAAACCCTACATCTGACATTTGTATTTCCATTTTGCCATCCACATTTTATAATTTTTACAATCCAAACCAGCCACTCTTAAACATTTATAAATTATACCTAAGCCTCTAACATAATTTATTTAAAGTCCATCAAATTATCTATAAATTATAAAAAGGTCCCTTACATCTAACTTTTTGATTTTCCATTTTGCAATCCACATTTCATATTCTTACAATCAAAACCAACCACTCCCAAACATTATATGATTATATCTAAGCCCTAATATAATTTATTTTAAGCCTCTAATTATATATAAACTATAAATAAACCCTTATATTATTTTAAGCCTCCTATATATTCGTGAATTTAATTTCCTTATTTGTTTTTATTGTATTTTGAAAAAACTTAAAATTTTATATATTGATTTAAATCATTTAATATTTAAGGGCGTGTGAATAGTATGCCTAGCGCACACAAAATTAAATTCAAAATATTTTGTTAGACCAATATTTAAATCAACAATCTAATTTTTACAAATTGATAATTAATCACTGCACATTTCACTTGAAAAATAAAAAGAATCACACACCTGACATGTACTCAAATAGGCAATACACAAAATTTAAATTCATTTTTGTATCAATCAACAACTTGCACGATGCATATAGATTAAATGCAAAATCATTGAAAGATAGAAAAAAATTCATTTAATTAATCATGAAAATAAATAATTTTATGCACGCATAGCGGGCACTCGCGACTGGTGTATATAATGCATGCAAAATGCTCCAGCAGAAACATTGCATTTTACGTATAAATCCAGGTCAAAGCTGTGAAACCCCCAACCGCGAGCATATATAAGGAATGGTTGGTTTTTTGTTTTGTTTATCTCTTTACCATCTTATCAATGTGTTCTGATACTGTTAGTTTTAGGAACACACCAGGTTAACGATACTTATTAAAGATCTTGCCAATGGCAATGGGATTGGTAGTTTTGACTTTGTAAGATCTGGATATAATCTCACAGTTCCTTTTTACTAAAGCTTTGGCCTGGGTATGGAATAGAACCAAGAGTACGCTGTAATGAAACCAATTTCATGTTGCCTACAAGCTTGAGATAAGATAACAAACAAAGAAAACATTGCTCTTTGCATGTTTGACTATTTGCAATAAGCGCCCACAAATTTATCAAGTGTATTGAGACTAGTAAACATACAGATATATTGCATTTCTTCTCAATCAGCAATGTTCAAAACACTTTTGACATGCAGTATAGAAGAACACAATCTTGGGCTATTTATCAAGTTCTGTGAAATCAGCAGATGAAATCAACAAGAACACAATCTTAGGGTATTCATCTAGTTCTCTGAAGTCAACAGATGAAATCAATAGTAATGTATTGGGAGGTTCATACAACCTCTAGTTCTCTAAATCTCGATCATTGACGTAACCTATCATAAAACATTTATGACATCAAGAAAGGAACTCGATGGAACTCGCTCTCTCTGCTTTATGCAAGGAGCGCATAAGCGGAGAGCCCAACAGCCGCTTAAAAAAAGTGTGCAAAATTTCTATCAGTTGACAAGAACGGTGGTTTGACTAGACAAGCAGGACAGAAAGCCATAAGAGCTACATAACTACAATGCTCCACACTTTTCCTTCACTGCCATAGCAGCAGCTCTGTACCATACTGCTGCAGCCATGGCTCCCGGATCTACCACTGACGCAAGTGTCTCTGGAGGAATGTAGGAAGCTCGGCCAGCCTGTAAGGTATTGAAATTGTCAGTTTCGAGGATGTGTTAAGCAATATGTAAACTAAATGTTCAAGGAGATGATAAACTGATTTCAAATTAAATAAGCCATAACTAAGGTCAACAAACATCACTATGGAATGCACACTGGTTGCCAACCAATAGTTGTTGGAAAGAAAAAAAAAACAACCACAGGAATGTAAAGGTCAGAAAGATTCTCCAAGGATAAGTCACCTGTGCCTGCATTTTTTTGGTGGATTCTGCACCACTTTGTGCTGCTTCAGCTGATATAAGAAAAGCAGTGGTTGGCTCATCCCCTGCTTTCAACCTCTGCATGTGAAATATATATCATTAGGAAGTTCAAACCATCAAATCAGACACAAAATAGTAGTCATTTTAAACCTCTTGAAGAGCTTCAGATGCAGGAATAAGAGCATCCAGCATTGTCCTGAAACCTGCTTTGGCTCCTCCATACATGCTGATCGCGCCAATGGCTGTTTCAAATGCGTCAGCCCCTGGATTAAGAAAGAAACCATTTCAGATGCAGTCCTGCAAATCTCTAGGGAACTGATGCTGTTGAAATCACACTCACATTGTTTGGGTGTCACCACTGATTGGGTGTTCTCTTTTAATTTTGCATAAGCTGCTCTAGAGAATATATCATACCTGTTCAGAAATAAAAAAAAAAAAAAAAAAATCTCATCATCAAGGTACAATGGAAAGCGATATCTTGTTAAGTATGGAATTCAGAGCTAAATTAACTGGAAGGATGAGAAAATATCATACAGGATACCACTTGTCCCTCCCATAACCCTTCGGATAGAACATCCAATTTGATTTACTGTCTCCGCAGCATCATTCAAAGGATAGCTGTGGGCCAGGAAAATTTTGAGTAAGATAACCCGTGCAAGGGATTTCTGTCAAGTTTCAAGAAAGCTTTTTCATTTAAGTTGCAAACTTTCTAGACTCCAATACTATAGATTCCAATCAAATTACTCAACAAAGCTAAAAATCTCATAACACAGATAGGGCTCATTTGTCTGCATAAAAAAAATCATTTTCTGGGCAAATTGATCTAAAAATCTATTTTTTTCTTGATTGCACACGAGATATGCAATCAAGAAAAATCTATTTTTTCTGATAGAGGAAGAATGGATGTTAAATAAGTTTCCCACATAGGTGGAAGTTTAACATGAAGTTTAACATGTTTGTTAAACGGCGAGCCTACGTTGACTCGAACAATATAGAATTTTCCTTGTGATTAATTGCAATCAAATGGTTTTATCAACAAATAACCCTACTATCTAAGCAAATATCTGAATAAGGAGACTTCTCTAGTGGGGCAATAAGAAATAGATTTTGGCACTTCACATGGAAGGCGAATATCAGCTGATGGAAACTTACAAATCTTTCATGTCCTCAAGAATAGCTGTTGCACCCCTAGACATCTGTAACGTGTCACTTATTCAAATTGGGTATCATATCAAATGCATAATGGAAACTCAATGATTTAACACTATTGTTGATGAAAATAACTTACAGTGGACCCACAGTCACCATCACCGACTTTAGTGTCCCACTCGTTTAATATATCCGTCAGATCAATAATTGCTTTTGTTGCAGCTTCAATTGCAGCCTCGAGAATACAGCCATGGACATTCAGATTTTTTGGACGACTTGGGGCCTGAATGGCAGCAAATATAGATTCCTGAGACAGCAATAATAAAAGCAATGTTTCTGGGCAAGATCAAGCTGTTGAAGGACATTTTTCAAAAAAAAAAAACTGTTGAAGGAGGAGTAGGGAGGGGGGGGGAGTGGTCAAGCGGCTTTGATCATGGGATTTGGAGAGAACCACCATGATCTTGGTGACGGATCCAGTTTACAACTGGAAACTCGAGATTGATCAGCTAAATCGTTTTATTGAAGCCTAAAGATCATATAATCTGTTATTGCGATTTTTTTGGTTCCGTGCATTGATGCCCTGGGGTTCGAGTGAGGAGGCAAAGTGGATACCATAGTTGAAGAATGCCATTGGAGAGGGTTGAGGATTCTTGCAGTTTGGTTACTCACTAGCAATATAAAGGGTATCTCAAGGTTAACAAGAGTCCAACCATCATAAAAATAAAAAATAAATGAACTAGATGATCCCAGGGATAGAGAATAGTTGGATCCAACATCGAGGCTCGCAACACATCAACACTGGGGCTTCTAAGAATGGAAAGAGTAGATGTGTTGGACGAATCTAAACACATGGAGGTGGTCCACATTCAGTGGCTGCAGGGGGTATAATGACTTTCTCATATGTCCTCTGCTACAAGAAAGAAATCTAAAAAAAAGGGGTAAATACAGGAATCTGACTAATGGCGATGGTGGGGATGTGCTTGTTGTTCAACTTTAAATGACTATATTGGGACCTCAAGACGAGTCATGAGGCATGTGATTCAGATCCTCATTTTGGGAACTTTTTGGATTTGTTGAGCCGGCCATTACAAACCCGCAAGACATGGGTGCATTTGATACTGAGAGGAAGTGAGTTTCAACTAATCAAGGCCATCTAGTGTCACCAAGTGTGTCAGATCAAACGCCCATCTACTTTGGGATTGATGAGTCAGAAGGTTAACACATTGAGTGTTTCTGTCAATCGAGGTTGTTCAGTTAAGGAAAAAAATTAGAGTTGTTGAAATGTTTAACAAAGCTAGATTGCTTGGATCGAGTTTAAAGGCAAAAAAGGAAGCTTATTGCTTGCTTCAGAGAGTATCTTCACATCCTTGATAGCGATGTTACTGAGGAACCATTTTGTTTTTTCTGGGCTAAGGGATGTTTCAGAGGTCATGATGTCAACTTAATCAGTGGATGAATGTGGCTTTCTTACCTGGAATAATTCGATGGGAGGGGAGGAAGACAACAAGATGAGCTGAAGCTGAATTCCATGCATTTGCGGGTTGAATATGAAGGTAGGAATGAGTTTAATATCTAATTGTACTTTTGTTCTGGAGAGAGATTGGGGTAGTGCGTTCTCCTAAGAATGGTTATTAATGAACTTGAACTTAAAAATATATATATATATATATATATATATATATATATATATAAATAAAAAATAAAAAGACAAAAAACCAAGAGGCATGTAATTAACAAGCTCACAACAAAGTAACTTTCAATGTTGAACATCACTGCAATAATATGTAACTTCTCACTAACCACATCACGGTTTTTTGAAGGTAATGCTGGAACTGGAACAGGAAGCTTAGTAGGTGGACGATTTCCTGTAGTATAAAGGGCAAGTTAGAATTAGTTCTTTCAGGGAACATGATGCAATGAAATCAATCGAAGGAAATGATCCTCAGCTACGATGGATATGGGAATCAAAGGAAGAAACAAAAATGAAACAAATGGGGAAAAAAAATAAAAATTCCAGCTTTAGTCTCTTACCCTCAACCCCAACAGGCCAATAAGGAGCCTTTGTTGGGGCATCTAAACGCTGCAAAATCAATTCATCTGCCTTCATTAGAGTAATTGAGAATCCTGTAAGATAAATGGGTCTGTAATCAATCAACTGTGGGAAAAAAAAGTTTATATATATGAAACAAGAAAACATATTTCTTAAGCTAACCAACCTGACATATCAAGAGAAGTCATAAACGAGCCCGTGTAAACTCTACCTACAGCAAGTCCATGTTCCACCTGCAACTTAGGAACAGTCTTTCCCGATGTAATCATCAGCTCCATTATAGGGGTGGCACCCAAACTGTATTTAACAAATAGATTAAACAAGATGGTATGCAAATGCTTAATAAAGTACGATCACAAAAGAGTGTAAACATGTGAAGAAAAATGGAATGGTGTACAGTTCAGAGGATGTTGGACATACAAAACACAGCATTTAGATTTTGAAAAGCCACTAACCCATTATGAATTATCAATGTTACCATCTGGCCAGCCCAACTTACCAGAGTACTTTGTTTGCAACATTTTTTCAGGAAAGAAGTAGGGTTGATTTAATTAAAAATGAAATCAAAGTAAAATTCAAAGAGATCATCAATGCAATCTGAAAAAGAAACGCAGACAGCTAATTTGCAAAAATGAACTGCTTGTGAGTGACCAGTTAATAAATGCCTCTTACAAGTGTGTTCCCAAATAATTCGTGTTTGTGAGTGACCAGTTACTAAATGCCTCTTATAAGTTGCAAATTCTTGCTGATTGCCAATTAAAAAAAACATGCCACTTATAGCAACTTGTTTAATGTCAAAGGTATGTAATTCAACCACTTGCAAGTCTGAAAATGCAAACATGCATACCACTTTTTGTCACTTGTAGCAACTTATGGTACAGTTAAACACTTTAAAGTCACAAGTGTCACTTTACAAGTGCTAATAAACAAACCCCATTTGTTAGTAACTTCTTGTTGTCTTGATGATATAATATTACAAACATTAATGTGGGGAGATAACCATAATAATAAAAATAAGAACATTATCTATGCCAATTTTCTCACAATGTTAAAAAGGCTATCATTTACTTCAAAGGAAAATGAAAAAAAAAACTCTATGGAGGATGGTATGAATAATGTAATATTAAAGCATGTTTTTATAAACTCCTTTCAACTAGCAAATTTTAGTTGTAACTCTATGGGTGTTGTCTTTTGAGAGTGTCATGTAATCCTTTTGGTATCCCAATGAAACCTAACCTTGAAGAAAATTTGAACAAAAAATATGATGGAGATGTACAACTATATATAGAATAAACAAATCAATCAATTGATTGAGCAAACAAAATTAAATTGAACTAAAAAAAAGTACAGTTATGCTGGGTGGACCCTTTCACAACGCCATCTAGCTCAGTTGGTAAAGCATGTGGGTGTGATGATATCACTGGTCTGGAGTATCGAGTTACTGACCTCATAAAAAACAAGGTCACCTTTCTAACAACAACAAATCTTAATCATGCAAAAAATGATGTAATAAAGTCCAAGAGTCGTGTTATGGGGTTATGTCAAATTAGACTTGGTACCAAGAATGGCTTCAACACTCTCATGTAAAATACGAGAAAAGAGGAATTGAAAATAATGCATTTCAGGTAGACCAACCAAGATAGTTAAAAAAAAATAAAAAAAATGGCCCGATTTCAATTAATTACAGAGACCTCTCCCTTTTTAAACATAAATTTCAAAAGGAATGGCCCCAAGATCCTGAGCCTCTTACCACAGAGGATAACCTGCTTTTATGTTGACGACAACAACTGTTATCTCTCACCCACTCCTCACAGCGTGTCATTTTATCAAACATCCATACATCATACTTAGGTTTAAAGAGAAATGAAGTTCATTTAATTTTGTAAAGGCTACAGGAAAGAGCACAGTGATACAACTGAGCACCTAAGCAAGTTTCCAATTAGGACTAAGATCTTACCGGTACGTGTAACAAAGTTATTGGTTCAATATCTTAATAGAGTTGACATAAACAAACAACAGACTTACCCATTAACCATGACCACAACTCTGCACCCTCTTGTGATTGGAACATAACGTGTTTCCTGCATTCAAAATATATAGTGGAACCAAAAAGTTATCGTTGTCTTGATATTAATTTACTACATGCATGTCAGAATCACAGGCTAAATAACATATTTAAAGTCACCAAATGATATGAAGAAAAAAAAAAGTAACTATTTTATATAAAACAACATAGAAATTATTTAACTATTCGTCTTTCACTTCCATATCTGAAGACAAATCAGCATACATTCATTTGGTTTCCACTCAGGGCGTTAAACTTATGCTGAATATCATAAAAGCTACCTGAGAACTATTAGACTATTTAAATGACAAGTAATTCACTGGCCATAGCACCAATTCACCATGTTATTGCTTGTAAGTTATGTTCATTAAGTATTACTTCTCTCGAACTACAGACGTTAACAAATTCAAAACAGATTTATTTCGCACACTTTCTCAAAATGTTTGTGTTAGAAAGAGCAAAATCAAATGATTTCAGGAAAGAATAATACCAAAAAAAAAAAAAGGAAATATGGGAATTTAGCCTAGAGAGAAACTCTTAATGAAATTGTACAACTAAGGTTATCAGGTAAGAACTCATACCACAAGCTTGAGTGATAGATCATTTCCAGATCTTTATTTTTTTATTGTTTGTTGAACATCTTCTTTAGATGTGATTTTTAATTTTCATAAGTGAGTATGGGATATTAATTTTCAAGTTATCGAAGTGCAATTTCATGTATATTAAGAAATAACAAATTATTTTCTGCTCATCCATTTGGGCTATCTGAAGCTTCTAAGGAGCGTGTATGCAGTATAATTCAAGATAGACAACGGATCTCACGGTCACGGTTACCGTCATATCAAGTAAATATTTCTATTCCACTACTTAAGGAAACAAAGTTTTCTACATGACAAAACTGGACAGTGAGTATTTAGTAGGTTGTGTGGTTTTGTATGAATGGAGTAGGTAGAGTAAGTTTGCTACGTTTTTGGAATTTTGAGTGTTTGATTTGGCATGGAAATGAGCTGGTTGTAAGCTAAAAACTACGTTTTTTTATTTCCTTCTTATTTTTTATTTTTTTTTGTGAAAACCAACAGCACTCACATAATATTAATAACACGTTGGCTCAACTCAATTAGTTCGACCGATGGACTTCCAGAGAGTGCAACAAATTGGTCAAGATCGATCTCGGCCATAGAAATACCAATTAGCAAGTTGCTTATGGGATCTCAATTTCTCAATGGTTTCAGTCTGGGAACATTCCAATTTGAATTGGTAATGGTATTTGTTTCCTTATTCGTCTAGAACTTGTTTCCAAAAATTTTAGGGTTTTTTTCTTCTGATTTATAGGGATTGAATCTAATGACTTGCCTAGGACACTTTGTGTCATCTTGGACTTCTCGGGCTTAGGTGTTCTTCTTTGCAAGAAATATCCAACCATGGACTGAAAATGGAAATGCATATGAAGGTTTTTCATCCCCAAGTTTTCAATTCTCATACAACAAGCTCCAATGGTAGGGGTGGAAAATTTTAATTGGCAAAATGCCAAAATCAATGAGGACCAGTTCTCATTTGTCTTTGGGTCCAATTCTCATTTTGCAAACCAAATTCACGAAAACCATATAAGCCATTGGATTTTGGGGAACACCTTACTAGGTGGCATAAAGAATTGTCAATCCTCACCATGGAGGGGGTTAAGATGTAAACTAGAGTCAAATGCGTCAACATTTAAATGCAGTCCACACAGACTGTTGGAGCCTCTTTCACAGATGAAAATGAAAACAAAAAATCATTTTGACTCTGAAGTCGGAGATGCTCTAAGGGGAGAGTTTTGTTTGGAAGATGTGGGAGATATCCCTTTAATCTTTTGCAAAATAAGAAGAAAAAATGATCATCTTATTTTGTAGGTGGGGTTTGACCAGTTTTAGATTTCCAACATGAAATTGATGATTGTGCTTGTGTCTATTCTATTTTCTCTACTATGGTATATTCTACTTCTTTGACAGTCTTGCTTAAATCTTTTGGGACAAGCTAGCAGTATTTTCTGGAGTTACAGTCATTCCAGAAAATGGAATCCGTCACAGTACAAGTAGTTTTTCCTGTCAACCATTCTGCAGATCTGTATGTTTTTGCTTATACATTTGAAGAGTTATGGTATGTGTTGACCTGTAAGCAAAATAAAGGTAGCAATCTGGCAATGCCTTTTGATCTTAGTTACAACGTGAGGGAGAGAACCAAAGGTCAAATGAGGAATGATAAGTTTAATCAAGTTATTTCCAGAAGCAATAGCTCAAACAAGACTGTCTGCCTCTTTAATTTCCCAAGATAAACCATTTCAGAAAATGTCAGTTGTATGTTTGAGACATACCGATGACAATATCTGAGAGAGAACATGTGAAACTATGGTATCCACAGGTTGAAAGTCCGCTACAGCAGCACCAGGTTCTCCATGCTAAAATGCAGATGTTTAATGAACTTCAGTGAATTGCAGAAAATTGCAAGGAAAACAGAAAGATAGACATAATGTGTGTTGACTGTCCATGTCCAACGTATTAAGCTAGCAGCTACCCGCGAGTAACTAAGGGTGTGTTTGGTTGCATGGAATCCTATGCCATGAGAGTCCATGAGGGGACCCCTACATTTTAGGCTAATTTGAGGTATCACTCCACATCCACATTTGATTTTGTGACAATGGTGGGAATGAAAGTCCCAATGTGATTTTCATGTTCATGGGACTTCCATTCCCACCATTGATCACAAATCAAATAGTAGATGTGGAGTGATACATCAATTTAGCCTAAAATGTAGGGGTCCCCTCATGGATTCCCATTGCATAGGATTCCATGCAACCAAACACACCCTGAGATATCTCAAAAGTAGTATTCAACATGAAATACCATAATGAGGAATAATTTTACCATAAAAAACTATTATTATGAGAAAGAAAGAGGTAACTAGATAACTTACAATTCCAAGACCGAGCTCCATCTTTCCTGGACCCAAACGATCTGCTGGATTTATCTTTCCAGGCAATGTACAATAAGACAAAGCAACACCCATCGTTCCAACCATTTCAGATGCTCTTTTTGCTTCTACGGCAACATCAGCAAGAGAAAGGCCAGCAGCAGCTGCAGCCCCAGCAACCTGTTGACAAAGAAATAAAAGAATTTAAGTTTGTCACAATATTCAAGAAGTTATACTTTGAGTGCATCTCAAGGGCCACTAAACGTCAAAAAATTAAAAATTAGTTTAAATGGTGGTAACAGAATCAAATGGCATAAAAAAAAAAATTTGTGAACATCAAGGGAGGGCAAGCATTTCTTATCCACAAACTTTATCTATCCACATCATTCTTAGCTAATAATTTGGTCACACAAAATAAGCGTTTAACTTCTTATGTTACATTCATACTTGTTCCTTGAGGTAGCATCATTCCTTACGCCTCCCTACCTTACTATGAGGCTTATGTAATTTTTGGAAGAGGTGCATCCCTCAAGCCTCAAGGTGCATTGAAGAATTAAACCCACTCTAAGGTTATTGGGCTGAGGTTGAGGAAAATACCACGGGTGCTTCCCATGGATTTTAATAATATAAAGCGCGTCCCATGGATTTTAATATTTTACTTGTTTATCATTTCCTACTCCATTTGACTCTGTAGCTGGTTTTGATACATTTAGTATTTTACATTTAATAATAGGAAGTGCTGTAATTCGACATGCTGCTAAGCACCAAAAGTACAAAAAGATTGAATAGCTAAGGCATGAGGAGAACACAAAATACCTTTCAACAAAAAAAAAAATTTTAATTCACATTTACATAATTTTGAGTTCATCGTTTCGTTACCCAATTAAACAACTTCCCGTCTCATATATTACCAGTTCAAAATATTTCATACCAATAAGTAATGCCAAAATCCAGTTTCCCCTTTTTAACATTATAAAAGATAGGGCATGATTATTCACCTTTTGCACCAGAATGGTCCCAGCCAAACCTCTTCGTCCGACAATATCTCTAGGAGGGAGAGCACAATCATCTCCAACAATAACTACCTGCAAGAAACTAGTGTCATCTTGATATTTAATCTATTTTGTTTCATAGAGAATTTTGATAGAGAACAATACCTCTACTTTATAACCTTCAGCTCTTGCTTGCTCAGCAGCCAGACCAAAATTTAAGCGATCACCAGTATAATTCTATCAATGATCAATACAAAAATATAAGAACACCAAGTAAAAAGAACATTTTATTTCAAATTAGAACTAATTCTTAAATTCCATTGCAGAAAAAAGTCATTAAACAAACCAAGATTTTTCAATAGACTTTGATGATGATTATGCTAAGTTGATGATTGATCATAAAGTAGTTAGCTTATCATACTGAAAATGAAATTGTTCAAGAAGCCAGGAACTGCAATGCAAAAGAGAAAAGTGATCATACTAACATTACCTTGACAATGAGAAGACAACCCTTAGGGCCTGTCACAGCTCGAATGCCCTAAAGTGGATGGTGTTAGTCTTTTATTTGGAAATGATTGATCAACAGCATGAATTCAGGTGATAACAAAACAATTATTCTAAATCAAACACAACAACACATACAGCCATAATAGCATCAACTGGAGGAGAGGCAAAAACGTCTCCACAGATAGCTGCAGTCAGCATTCCTTCCCCGACAAAACCAGCATGAGCAGGCTCATGGCCACTTCCACCCCCTGTATGACGGAACAACCAATTATAAACAATAAAACCTTCATATGCATTGTTGAGTTAGAACTTGAAAGCAACTCCACAAACAGCCAAAGTCAACAAAACTCTTTTCTAAGAACGCTACATAGAAAGAACAATTGGATAACCACAATGCAGCTTTTGACCTTTTCAATCCATGATTGACCAAAACTCGATCTGAAATGAAATATTTTCTTCATTAGTCATTTCTTGTTTCCAAAAGCTTTAGTTATTAAGTTGAATTTTCACACAAAAAATTATATCAAACGAAAGTTGATCTTGCCTTTTTACTTCAGGAAACCAAAAAAGTCGACATTATGAACTTATTTAACATAGGAAAAACCAGTGTTCTAAAAAGCGCTAGGCGGTGGTTGAGCGGCGAACAGGTGCCTAGCACCTAGGCGGTTTTAGGTTTTGTATTATAACTTTAATAATTTACAAAAGTTAAGCATAATACCTTATCAATTACATCCAATTTAATGCCACGATACATATGCAAAATTTAAAAACATGAAAAATTAACAATCATGAACAAAATTTATTAAAACTCAAATGACTGAAGTTGGTCATGATGGGTACTTTATACAAAGTTGAATTTGTAAACAAATATCCAAACCTACTCTTTTATTTTTCTTCAAATTGCATGAATGACCTCAATCGTGTTTGATAAAATTTACATTACTAAAATTGGTACCGGCAGATCCTTTGAGAATTTCATTAAATAATCATCATTTGCTACATTCAGACATATACTGAATAAAAAACAATTAAATTGTTTATTTTCAAAAAAAATGAAAGAAAAATAAAACAGAAATTCTAATTGTCGAGGAAACCAGCGAGGGAGGGAGGGAGGACCCTCCATCTCCCTCGCGATGCGTGCAAGGGATGGGAGGCACGCATCGCAAGGGGGATGGAGGGTCCTCCCTCCCTCGCTGGTTTCCTCGCCAGTTAGCCTCTCTCAAAATAAAATAAGAACACAATCAACCTTATTCAAAAAAAAAAAAAACTTGCACAGACCGCGTAAACCCCGCCTAGACTGCTCAGACCCTGCCTAGCCATTAATCTGGGCATTTCTCTAACGCCTAGGCCGATTTTTAGAACACTGGGAAAAACAAAGCAGAATAAGATTTCCTACCTGAAATCACTGAACCTGCTAGAAAAATAAACAAAATTCTTTTCTAAGAACACTATAGTCATTTGAGAAACAACAATTGGATAACCACAATGCAGTTTTGACATTTCCATTATTGACAAAAACTCAATCTGAAATGAAACCTTTTCTTCATTAATCGTTTTTGTTTTCCTGAAGCTTTACTTATTAAGTTGAATTTTTACATATAAAAAAATTCACTAAATTGAACGAATTCTGATCTTTCCTTTATTCAAGTTAATTTTACTTCCCAAAATCATACGCTTGCAAATTGCATGGAAAAATGCACATTATGAACTGATCTACTCTACAACAGGAAAAACAAAGCATAGTAATATTACGAACCTGAAATCACCGCAACCTTATCATATGTTCTATTAGTGACATCCTCGCGCAACACCACCTTGACCTGAAACACACAACAATGAACTAATCTCCTTCAACCTTTGATCACAAAAAATTCTTAAACAAAATGAGGAATAATCTCCAAATGTTCGATTACCTGAGGAAAACCGTCCAAGTACTGTAATGCAGGATAAGTTTCTACTAAACCTTCAATAAACTCAGTCACTACATCTGAAATTTTCAAAGTCGATGAATCAATCGCACTGAAAACATAGAAGACAGTAATTTCCCCAATAGCAACAATAGAAATGAAATTGTGCATTGGATGTTCAATAAAACAGAGATCGATCACGAAAACATGCAAGAATCGGTGAAATGCGGACCGTTGGGATCGTCAATCAGCTTCTTTGATTCATACGCCATCGCCAAAGCTTCGAGAGGAAGATTTCAGAGAGAGAGAGCAGTGAAGCAGTATTAATAGAGGAAATCACACTTGTGGAAGACGGAGTAAGATTTCTCACATAAAGGAGAAACCCTAACTCATAAGAAGAAAAAAAGAGAGAGAAAAAGCTTATGATGATGGATGATGAGCGAAAGATTTTCTTTCTTTTGAGTTCGTTGGCTTTAGAGAGATATCTCTCTTTTATAGCCTTTGTTGGCTGGCTCGCTCGCTTGGGACGGGGAGTTAGATAGTTGCTTGTCAGAACAAGAAATCGATTAAAGTACCAGATTGTCCCTGTTAATTTTCTATTATTGTCATTGACCCCCCACACACTCTTATCCTCAAAGGGATGTGGGCCGGGCATGAGTTTCGCATTTTTCCTAATTTTTTGATGGCAGCGACTAAATGACACCGTCACTTCTATTGAAGAACACCTCTATTCCATTTTTTATCTGCTAAAGGACACCACCACTCCTCACCTTTTGTTCTCTTTTCATAGGAGCAATACCACCACTGCCACTGGCTGCACCACAATGCCCCACCCACCGCCAGCCACACCACCATGCCATGTTCATTGCCGACTACACCATCTCTTCTCCTTTGTTCTTGTTATTTTTCTCTCTTTCTTTCTTTCTTTCTTTCTTTCTTTCTTTCTTCTTCTCATTATCTTCTTATTATTCTTCTTCTCCTATCTTCCTCTTCTTCTTCTCCCCTGTTGCTACTCCTGAGAAGATAGGAGAATAAGATAAAGAGATGAGAAAATAAGAAGAAAGTGAAGAAAAAAAAGAAGCTTAAGAAGAAGAAGAATAAGAGTGGAAAAGAAAAGGTGCGGCCGACAATGGCAAGGGCGGGGTGGTGGTGGTGCTTGATGGAGAAAAGAGGTGGTGGTGGTGTTTGATGGAGAAGAGAGGGAGAAATGAGAAGAGATGAAAAGAGGAGAAGATAGGTGGTAGGGGTTTTTGTATTGGTGGCGTCTTTCAGCAAGTGGTGGTGTCCTTCAGACAGTAGGGCAATGATGGTGTCTTTTAACAGAATTGGTGGTGTCATTGAGTCACTCCCTTTTCGTTTCTTCCTGCTCCATTCCTCCACTCAATAAACCATGGGACTCTATGTTATCACCAACCTTTTCAAGGCCCATGTTAGGTTTTTCTTTCCTCTAATTCTTCTTTTTTTTCACTTAACACAATTTATTAGTTCTTCATTCTATTTTTTCCATAGTAATTTGATAGGGTTATAAAATCTATATTAGGGCTAACTTCGTCAAATATCATTAAATTAGTTTGTCGTGTGTTCGCCTAGTGGTCTAAGATTGCACTGTGTTTCGTGATTAGTCACTGACACACTGACATTGCATCTCCAAAATAATATTTGTCTACAATTTGTTGTGTTAGTTTGTGTCATTTTTATGATATTGTTACAATTTAGCAATGTCTTTATGAGTTTTGAATAATAACAACATTTGTAACGACTAGTGAGTCATTGTTGATCTATGAAGCGACAAGTGTGTGTTTATTCCTACATAAGATATCTACATACCATAACGAAAATGACACTATAAAACATAAAATGTTTTGATGTCATGCACATTTTAGTTTCAAATCATCCCTTAAAATTTTCAACAGTGAATTGACCAAAAATCCTTGCATTTGATCAAGGTTATAGAAATATTATTTTACTGTCGAAAAAACTACTTGAATTTGACCAAACTGGAAAAAAAAATATTTACGTACTTATCCCGGTGCAAGTGCAAGTACAACTTAGGGCTCGTTTGGTTACTCGATGGAATGGGAATATGAATGGTAATAGGAATGGTAATGGTAATGGGAATGTTAATGGGAATATGTATGTTTGGTATACTTTTAAAATGGTAAGGTGGTAATGTAAAACTTATTTCCAAAAATACCCTCACTTAAAAATCAAAAACCCCAAACCATCCCCACTATCTCTCTTTATAAGTCAACTCTTCCCCTTTTTTTTTTTTTTTTTTTTTTTTGTGACATGGTGGGTGGTGGATTTCTTCACAGGGAGGGTGGGTGAGGTGGTGAAGGGTGGGTGAGGTGGTGGTGGTGGGTGGATAGAATCATAGGGTGAGGAGGTGGTGGATTTCTTCACAGGTGGGTGGATTTCTTCACATGATGGGTGGTGGATTTCTTCACAGAGAGGGTGGGTGAGGTGGTGAAGGGTGGGTGAGGTGGTGGTGGTGGGTGGATTTCTTCACAGGTGGGTGGATTTCTTCACATGGTGGGTGGTGGATTTCTTCACAGGGAGGGTGGGTGAGGTGGTGGTGGTGGGTGGATTTCTTGTCACAGAGAGAAGGGTGGGGGTGAGGTGGTGGTGGTGGGTGGATTTCTTCACAGGGAGAAGGGTGGGTGAGGTGGTGGTGGCGGGTGAGGAGGTTTTTTGTGGTGGCGGGTGAGGTGGTGGTGGTTTTTTGTGACAGTGGGTGAGGTGGTGGTGGCGGGTTTGTGACAGTGGGTGAGGTGGTGGTGGTTTTTTGTGACAGTGGGTGAGGTGGTGGTGGCAGGTGGATTTCATGAGAACAGAGGGAAGAAGAGATTACAGGGGGAGGGTGAGGATGGTAAAATTGGTCATTAGGTAATCGTAACCTTGACCATTACAATGGGAATGGTAATGACCATTCATAGGGGGGAGGTAGGAATGGTCATTACAACCTGATCTGTAATGGAGATTAGCATTACAATGGTTTTTTGCTTCACCAAACAAAGGAATGTAGTTGATCATTGTAATAGCCATTACATTACAATGGCCAAAGGGGTAACCAAACACGCCCTTAGGTTGCACTATGACAAAGATGGTGGATCTGAATGAATGAGGTAGAGGTGAGGGGTTTGTGGTGGCCTGTTGGAGCAGATCTTGCTCATAACGAAATGGGAAAATTGAATCAACACTGCAACACTGGTTCACTAGGCGGTAGACGTGAAAACACAAAATTGCAGTAAAATTTAACATGAACAGGTGGGGGTGTTGTTGATTTTCATACAAGTTTTATTATTCATACAATAAATGATGAAATAGCAGAGCCTTGGTTCCTCAAAATGTTTAAGGTCGACCTTTTTAATCCGCAAAATCAAGTAAAACTAGATAAAAATTCAATAAAATGTCAGACCACATTTTTGTTTGAAAATGCAACAATTTGAAACAACTAACAGATAATAATCATTAAAATATAATGACTAACAAACAAGTAATTGTGATCCAGAAAAAGGTCACCATTGTTGGTCTTAATGAAGCAAAGTTTTCAACTAAGAAAACACAAAACCCTCAATTTAAGCTCTTTAGACCCCAAAACTGGAACTCACTCATCTACAGATTTCTTAACAACTAACTTGTAGGATAAAGGATTTATGAATTCAATCATCAAAAGGTGCAGACGCATCATGAATGTAAAAAAAAAAACTAATAGAGTTTTAGGGGTGATTCTCACTTCATTGATGAATTTCAAAATTATACTTGAAATCCAACAGTAAATCGAAGATTAGATAATGAGAGTTGAAGAAATTAAGGATTTTTTCACACAAATTACAAAAATTCGGTTGATTTAACAATCAATATGTAGTTCTCTAACGGATTATGAAAGTGAATGGTATGCTTAAATACCAAATAAAGTGCCTTAAGATATGGTGAGCAAGACTAGAGGATAGAGAATAGTCTCTTTCTGAAAAACTTTTGCGGAATAATACCAAAACAGAGAGGTTATATGAACACTTTGTAAATAATTTGTGCTCAAAATAATCTTCTAGATAACACTAATAAAAACATTCAAAGATAGGTGTAGAGTATAAAATCATTCAACTCTATGTCTTTGTGGTATCACAAGTGTTGGGATCTAAAACCTGATTTAAAGAAATATTTTTGCAAAGTAGATCCAAGACTTGATGCACAAATCAAGCGAACTAAAGTATGATTTGAAAAACTTAAAACATGCAAGATGAATTATCAAAGACAGTAAGATAAGCAAGCACACATAAGTAAGTAAAAATAGGGGAAGTGACAAAATTATACACAGATAGTACGAGGTTCATTTAAGTTGGGTTTTGATTGGCCCCCGACCAATTACTTCCTTGATGGAAAGGGATCACATGTCTCAAGCTTTTATTACTTGATTAAAGAAAACATTCTCAAATAATGTTCAACAACCATGCAAAGATCAAGTTGTTGCGCTCCAACAAGATTCACCAACATGAACCAAGTGCTTTGTTTTGTGAGTCTTATGAACACCTTGGCGATTACTAATGGGATACAGTCACAACCAAGTCTTACGAACATGTGGTTAGGGGAGGGCACGGGACGGGATGGGCCCGTTTGTTCGGGATCGGGACGGGATAAACCTCATCCTAACCTCGTCCCATCCCAAACGGTTTCGGGATGAGACAGGATGAGCATGTACTAAATAGTCTTCTAATGAAGAATAATAAAAACATTTCATCTGACATTGCTTATGATGATACATAAAAATGGTCACACCCCTGAGTCGTACACGTGTCAAGATTATCGCGAGGAACTACGGGCTCCAACATCAGCCCAATACTAATCCGGCTCAAGCGGTTCTAAGCCCGCTCAATTCTGTCCGCCAGACGGACCCGAACTCTTACAACATGTTAGGCCCACACGTCTCACAACTATCCTCAATACCCATAAGTCCTACTAAGTCAAATATCTCGAGGATCGGCTTCAGACGGGCAACTACAACAGCTATCTACTTCTAACTAAGAAGCAAATACCAGAGTACATTCCACACAGGGAAAGTCCCTTCTACGAATTGCTTTCGTATTTGGAACTATCTCCTGCGTATCTAGTAGCACAAGGCTAACAAGGAACTCCCCTCCTACAACACGACTCCTAATTAGAAAAGGATCTCCACGAAGATCTCCTTCCTAAACTAAGCCCACGATGACCTGGTAGAACCAGGACTCCTTGCACTATAAATAAGACATAAGGTTGGTAAGCTAAGGTACACTACAAATTCCCTGTTTACAACATTACGTCTTTATCAGATCCTTGTCTGACTTTAGCATCGGAGTGCCATCGACCACCACAATGGTGATCTGTGGCTCACGTGCGCTACTTGTGCAGGTCAGCGGGACTAGGTCAAAGCAGGGAGCGGAAAATGACTGCATCAGTTTGGTGTTGTCCGTGGGGATGACAGAGTTCTTAACTTTTCATTAGCGTCGTCTCCTTTTAAAACCCAAAGAGATGGTGATTACTAGGTCACGCAACAACGGAGAACAGGGGGACACATCAAACGCTCCGGTTGGCACAGCACCGCCGCTTTCAGCGGCTCCAGTCATACACGGGCTACATACTCAAGCCTCCGCGCCGACGACAGAAACAATGGACCCCCGAATCGATAGGCTGACATCTCAAATATAGCAGATAGCCAAGGCGATGGAGGCTCTCACGTGACAAAATCCACCGCCTGCCAATGGAGACCAGGAACATCACAGGCCTCCGACACCGGAACATGGCAGGGAGCAAGCACATGAAAGCCAAGCCCCCGCTAGTTTTCATTGGACTAGGGGAGGTTGTCGCTGAGCCCGCCGCCAGGACAGAGAGGCTCGGCCGTGGGAACCCCCTTTGCAGAGAGGCGCACGATTTGAACGTACTATACCGCCTATCTGTCCCACCATTTGTGGACCGGATCATGAATGAGGCCATTCTGAGGAAGTTCACTCCCCGAAGCTCGACTTCTACGATGGAACCACCGATCCTTTCGACCACCTACGCCATTACCAGCACATAATGGCCCTAAAAGAAGGATCTGAATCTGTCATGTGCAGAACCTTTCCCACTAGTCTGAAAAGCTCAGCACTGACGTGGTTCCACAACCTTCCTCCGAAGTCGATCGATACCTTCAAGACACTGGCAAAGGAGTTTCTAACACGTTTTGTAGGGAGCCAACGTTTTCGAAAAGGCCCACATTACATACTCTCTCTAAAGCAGAGGTCCCACGAGACTCTCAGAGAGTATGTCACCCGCTTCAATAACGAGCTGACTCTCATCGATGGATGCAACGACGACACGACCGTGACAGCCTTCACTGCGGGCCTCAAGGAAAAAATTTCTACGAAGACCTAGCCTTGGAGCCCCTTTTGGACATGATAGAGCTCCTCAAGGGCGCTCAGAAGCATATTACCTTGGAGAAGCTGAGAACCGTGAAGAGGGAAATCGAAGGCAAGAAGAAGCCCTCCGCTCCTAAGGACAAGAATGAGGGAAAAATATGTGAGGATGAGGAACGAAGCAAACAGAAGCGTAGTGACAACAGGCCAGACCCTGGTCGGTCTAGGCCGGAGAAAACATCCAACTACGTTGGATCCAGGACTGTGACACCCCTCAATGCCCGCCTATCAGGCGTACTTAACTCCATGAAGAATTGGGAGGATCTGAAGTGGCCCCCAAAGCAGTGCGATGACCCCGCCAAGCGTGACTACGACAAGTACTGCGCATACCACAAGGAGGGTGGCCACGATACCAATAACTGCAAGAGTCTGAGGTATGAAATTGAGTATTGGATCCGCAGAGGCAACTGAAAAAATTCCTAAACTCTGAAAAGTGACCAAAACAAACCAGAGATAGGGGGAGTCAGTTAAAGAAATAACGAAGGAGAATCCAGGGATAACATATGTCATTCATGGAGTCAGACCGAATGAAGACCAGTCGTATAGGTCTCGCAAGCGGACCTTACTGGAGATGCAGACACAGCCTGCGGATGAGGATAGACACATCTGCCACTCAAGGATTCAAAGCCTCATTCCCACCTTGACCTTTACGAACAAAGATCTCGAAGGAGTCCGAGCGCCACATAATGACGCCCTAATCATTTCGGTCTCCATAGCAAGGTGGGGGTAAAGAGGGCTCTGGTGATCACATGAAGCTCACTCAACATCCTGTTCTACAACGCGTTCCATAGTATGGATCTCAAGGAGGAAAACTTGTCGTCCTCAGATTACCCGTTGATTGGATTCAGCGGAGAGAAGTGTTTCCCGATCTGGAAGATAAAGTTGGCAACAGTGGCAGAAGAGTCGTAACTAAGAAAGGTCATGTTTCTGGACTTTATGGTCGTAGATGCACCGTCGACCTACAACCTTATCTTGGGAAGACCATGGCTCTACCAGATGGAGGGAGTAGTCTCCACCCTTCACCAGTATGTTATGTACACTGCTAACCACTCAAAAGAATGCTCCCAGATCCAGCTACATACCGCGGGGCAGCCTGAACCAGTGCTAGGCCAAGCAACAGTGGGGGCATTACCTTCAAACAATGTGGGAGCTGTCTGCTCTTCCGCCCAGCAAAATGGATAGGCCAAGGCAAGCGAAAATACATCCCCCGACGTTCCGTCGGTACAGATATTGACCCCTCTACAAGGTTTACTCTTCAGTAACCTCTGAAGCGCCTCGACAGTCCACTGAACGATCCACAAGGGCAATCCGAATTCACTTCAAGGCCAGGATCAATTCCTCCCACTCAACAGTTAGTCTTCTTTCAGTTGTTTATTTCCCTTTCCATAGTCAATGTAGAGTTTTAGTTCTTATAGACTTATGTGATTTGCAATCATTTAAGAAATAATGGAAGAATTACAGAAACAAACTCTATTGATTATTGGAAAGATGTAACCACAAGCGTCCTGAGGCGGATACAAAAGACTACATACTACAAGCATATAAGTATAGTGCGACATGAATTAAAAGACTGACTTAGACGATATAACTACGTAAAGGTGTCTGAAGGAGGACATGCAAGCTATTTGCAAGTGACAGCAAAGACATGCGAATGAACTTCGCTCAACCCCTTCCCAAGATAAAAAAAAAAGTGTTAGAGTGGATTGAAAGGACTGAACGGTCAATTGTTCTGTCAAATCACCCAGAAAGCGACCGTACAACAACGTTGTAGACCTTACAACAGGCTGTTGATTTCCTCAAGAGACATTCCACCCCTTACAAACTTTCTTAGAGGTTTTTGGCTTCTAGAAGGGGGATGGAAGAAGGCAGATGAGGATGGCCACAAAGAGCCACGTCGACAGTGTCTCACAGTGCTATCAAGCGAGGCCACTTTTCCCATGTGTGATACCAGGAGTGACTGAGAGATATCACTCCCAGAAGCATCGCACATCGGCTAACACTTTGATCAACCATAAGTTAGCAGCAGGAACAACATACACGCGGACAAAAATTGCATGAAGTAAGATCAAGACAGTATAAGAAGTTGACGACGCAAAACAACGATTATGATCGGGGCAAATGTCAAAACATTCGGAGACTCCGACAATGGAGATTCACCTTCAGCCTTTGGAAAACTCAAAATATTTTCTTCAAGCAAGAACATTACAGGAGATGAGCCCTGCGAAAGATAATGCCTACAACGATTGGAGAACACCATTATATAGGCGTAATGGTTCACCAAACGGGCCTTCTGCATTAACTGCTAAGCATAGAGTACCGTGTGGGAAATGAAGAAACGGCGGTCCCCAAGGAAAGTACGCAGACCACATTCGCTCAATTAATGGCCCTGCACGCAACCCCATCAATTCAGGGGGAGTAATCGACACTCAAACGTACCGCAGCCTATGTCGTACACGTAGCACAGCCGTACAAGAAACCCTAACTCTTCCTTTGCAGGCCCAAAGGCTCGATTCACTCGGCCCACCATTCAAACAATATTTTGCTACATGCTAAGCACGAGCCCAAATCCAAAGCAGCCTTGATGCATAGACCGTACTTACGGATTGCTGTTTATTTTAAGGTAATATTGTCTGCATAGTGCGCAACATTAGGGATGGCAGTGGGGCGGATTTTCACTGATATCCACCCTGCCTGCCCCGTTTGGCCCGATTTTGGATGCGCCTAAACGAATTTTGGGCCGGATACGGATATCCAAACAGCATCCATCAAATTTTCGGGGCGGATACGAATTTAGACAGATCCGACCCACAGATATCCGTTTAAGTATAAAATTACTGAAATACCCTTACCCTTTAAAAAGAAAAAACCCTACCCTACCCGTCACTTCTTACTCTGCCTCTCAGTTCTGCAAAAGATACTTCACTCCTCACTTCTCTTCAGTTCTGCAAGAGATCCAAGACCAAGTTGGAACTTGGAAGATGTTAAATAAGGGTTTATGATTGAGGGAGAGGGATAAGGAAAGGATCGAAATCGGTCGCCTATGCCTCTCAGGGAGAGGGAGAGGGACAAGGATTACAAGCGTCGTCTAAGCCCTAGCCATCTTCCGTATCAGGATTGACGCCATTTCCCCTCCTTCCGTATCTCTTGGCCCTGATGACGGAAGGTAAGCTTGTTAGAAGAAATCGCTCTTGTTGTGCGTGAGCTGGGCATGAAGCATTTTTCTTGATGTTTCGTGATTTCTTGTTGCTACTCCATCTCCTCCTCTCCTGCTTCACCATTCTCACTGTGCATCCATTCAACAAATCTATTTTTTTATGCCCCAATCCGCCCCGTTCCCATCCCTATGCAACACTAGCGAACATGGGTTCTCACGCTCTCAAACGGGCAGAACCCCTGTCCAACCGGGCAAGCTTAGTCAGCCTAAGCTAATGACGACGACTTTTGGTATCACTGATACCTAGTCCGCTTAGTGCGGATCTCGATGGTCTAGGAAGTGAAAGTCTAATCAGCGCTATCACACCTAGTGACGACAACTTGCCAGGGATCATTTCCCCCCTTCGCGGTCAATGGTTGTCGAACCTAATCAAGTAAGCCTAGCTGGTGACGACTGACAACGAAAGCTTCTGATCAAAGCCCAGACCTGTAGCTCCTACTGCGCAGGTGTAGATGGTTTGGAAGCTCGGAGTCTAGTAAGTCTCGAAATGATTTCGATGGCTCACCACGGGACCACTGCTTTTAAGCTTGGCTGCCAAATTGTAGCCCCCATTGCACGGGTGTAGATAGTTTAGAAGATGGGAGCCTAATCAGTCTCAAATTTGTAGCTTGATGCGCACAAGTGTAGATGATTTGGAAGGTGGGAGCCTAATCAGTCTCAAACTAATCTTGACGGCTTGCCACGGGACCACTACTTTTCAGCCTGGTCGCCGAACCCCTTTACTCGAACTTGTAGGCCCACCGCGCAGAACAGGTGTAGATGGTTTGAAAAGTGGGAGACTAGTCAGTCATTAACTGATGTCGTCGACTCGCCATGGGACTACTGCTTTTCAGCGCAAGTCGCCAAACCTCCACTCCCTGAATCTGTAGCCCACATTGCTTGGGCATAGATGGTTCAGAAGGTGGGAGCCCCAAGCAGCTCACCATGCGACCACCATTCTCCTATAGTGATCGCAAACATGAACCTAGCCGAGTCAGCGTTTTCACGCTCAAACGGACTGACATTCCAATGTTAGCAAATGCCACTCACGCCGATACAAAGATCGTACAGCCAGTGTCCAGATAAAAGCTACTTAGGATGCCAACCCGAGCTTACAGCGCCTGACTCGGCATGAACGCTCTGACACATACGCTCGACCATCTCAATTTGCCCATAGCAGCAACCGACCAATCAGACAAGTAAGGCAAGTCTCAAGCAGTTTACCTTGGGGACAAGACACAGCTCGGGCAACTCAACCCTTAGCTAAACTATCCGTCACATGCCCACTATCAGAAACAACTACACAACGATGACCCTGAGTCATTCGCAACGCAAAACAGTCAAGCTATCTATCACAGACAGACCAGTCAACGTCTTATTGATTCAACCAGCATATGCCAAAGCAAGGCGACAAGGCGAAATGAAAAACATGCAATAGAAACAACAAGCACGAAATGGATAAAACTGTTATCATTAATGGTCAAAACAAAAAGGGGTACAAACACAAAGTTTATTCCTTATCAGGAGAATGTACAGAAACATAAGAGCTAAGCCTAGTAGAAGTAGGAGCAGGAGTTGCTTCCACACGTGCCACGGCCTGGACATAAGGGCCCAAACAATCTTCCTTGTCTGATGACGCAGAGGTAACAGACAAGTCTACATACAACATCTTCTTATAACGGCCAAGATCCCACTCTGGATGCTCCTTCTTCATCAGCGCCAACAGCTTCAACCTGCTATGTACAACCAAACGAAACTCTCATTTGCCTTGTTCCTGAAGAAGCTCTTCCTCGCACACCTTCGCATCAACAAGTTCACGCTCCAATAGCTCCAACTTGCCAGTCAGCGAGTCGACTTGAGACTGCTCCGTGGCCAGACTGTTCTTCACAGCACTAAACTTATGCCACTCTAATTCAAGCTAGTCCTCGGCCTTCCTCGCCTCTCGAGCATAAAACTCCACATTGGATTATAATTGTTGCTTCTGATCAGCCCAGTCGGCCTCCTTTGAAACATTATCTTCGGCAAAGAGACCACAGTTCAGAACGCGCCTTAGCCGCAGCTTCTTGCGCAACCTCAATGTCTCGGCGGGTCCGGTCCAACTCCTGTTTGAGTCTATTTTTCTCGGACACCGCCTCAGACATATCACGCTCAAGGACCTTCAGACGAGCCCCTTGAATCTCAGCAGCCACGGTTGACTGATCCAGCCCCTTGAGGAAGCGAATTATCCAGAAGACCCTCCAACACTTCTAGTTGTGGCCTAGAACGAGAGTGTGAGCAAACGGACTACATGAAACTTGGCCAGTGCCACCACAAGGTTTGACCTGTCTACAAATCTTGCGAATCGCAGGTAATCTTTTTTCGAGCCAGAGACATCAGTCTCCATCCCAACAAGCTTAGCAGATTTGCGCTCTTATCTCACTAGAGAGGGTCGTGCTGAAGGCAACCCAATTCTAACACGGGACCTCTTCCTCACAAGAGAGGCAAGCATTCCAGACGGCTACTCCACGTAAAAAAGGACGGGAACTTTGGCCCCAGCAACCTTCCTCTTCCTTGAAGGGGCCCCATCTTCCAACTTGATTCATGATACTCGGTACAGAGTGAGAGCAACGTGCTAGTTGTCCCACAACCCACTACGGATGAAGTTGGAAACTCTTATGACACCGACCACGTTCCTCTTTGGCAAGCCGTGGAACATCACTATGGTGTTTTGATCCTCTAACTTAAGAGGAGTAGTAAGAAACCTTCCTGCGAAGAAACATAAGCAATGATTAGTCAGCCCGCAATCAAACATATCAAAGTCACTAGAAAGGGTTGAACTTACGAAGCGGCCTGAACTCTCGCTCAGCAGACGGTCCTTGCATCGAAAATACTTTGAATCCGCAGGGGCCAAAAAACAATACTTCTACCAGAACTCGAAATCATCAGGCAGATTCACAAAGTAAGTCGACGACATCATCTTACAGACAACGTTACCCTTCAGCCAGGGAAAAGTCAGCAACTGAATTACTTGCGGAGTCACGCTGACGCCAACCTTCTTAGCACTGATCAAAATCAGGAGGATGATCCTATAGCCCCAACTGGGTCGAAGGAATCCCCAGGAGATCCAAGAATTCCCAAATCACGCCAAAAATTGGAAAATGCACTCCAGTTTGAAGCATCCCACGATGCAAGCAGATGAAACATGCCGGTTGCGACATTGGCGTTTGGTCACCTGACAGAAGATACAATGGCAGGTCCTCAGGGACCCCAAACTTCGTATGGAATTTGGCAAGACCAGGCTCAGACAACAACCTATTTTCAAAAAACTCCAGGCCCTTTGCCAAGGGTTCGTCGTCAAGAAGGCTTTGTTCAGCCATGAAGAAGATGAATAATTTTTTCTAATCAGAGTGGTATCTTCAACAACAAAGAAAGTAGAAGAGTCAGACTCTACACTGCGAACGACTTAAATAGAGATTGGGCTCCCGCCACTTTTTCGCTGGATCGACCCACGTTCAATTAATGCAGCGCATGACTCAAGCAATGATTCAGACTCGATCATCACGAGCGGCGCATCCCTTCAAGAGATGACTTAGCAACCCGATGTGACGACCCACTAACTCGGGGGGAGTAGCTGATGATACATAAAAACAGTCACACCCCTGAGCCGTACACGTGTCAAAATGATCGCGAGGAACTCGGGCCCCAGCATCAGCCCAATACTGATCCGGCCCAATCGGTTCTAAGCCCGCCCAATTCAGTCCGCCAGACGGACCCAAACTATTACAGCAAGCTAGGCCCACACGTCTCACAACTATCCTCAATACCCATAAGTTTTACTAAGGTAAATATCTCGAGGATCAACTTCAGACGACCAATTACAGAAGCTCTCTGCTTCCAACTAGGAAGTAAATACCATAGTACATTTCACACAGGGAAACTCCTTTATATGGATTGCTTCGTATTGAGAACTATCTTCTGCGTATCTAGAAGCACAAGGCTAACATGGAACTTCCCTCCTACAGCACGACTCCTAATTAGAAAAAGATCTCAACAAAGATCTCCTTCCTAAACTACGCCCACGATGGCCTGGTAGAACTAGGACTCCTTGCGCTATAAATAAGACATGAGGCTGGTAAGCTAAGGTACGCTACAAATTCCATGTTTACAACATTACGCATTCCTCATATTCTTGTATGACTTTAGCATCAGAGTGCCATCGACCACCACCACAGTGGTCCGTGGCTCACGTGCCCGACTAGGTCAAAGGAGTGAGCGAAAAACGGCTGCATCAGCTGACACACAAATAATGTCTGCTTTATGCACACATATATTTCATAATAACAATATAAAATGTCATATAAAATTTCATCTCACATTGCTCCTAATTGTATCTCGTATGAGTGATATAAGTTTTCAAGTTGTCTTAATATAAAAATGAAAAATATTGTTCATTAACCAAGTTTCCAACTACATAACTCATATTGCAAAACCAAACCAAACCATCATTTGCCTTTATTTTCTACGAGAATAATCGTTCTATAACCAATCTAAAATGTGAAAAAGTATAAATTTTCATGGGTTCTATTTGACCTAAAATATTCAAATTGAAATTTCTATCTAAACAAAGAGTGTCTAATCAAACAGGTTTTTAAATAATAGATGTTTTGATTTAATTTCAATACATCCTAAACTTTCCTTTAAAAGACTAGTTTCATTAAAATAAATAATAATATAAAATAAATAAGTTCTGGATGGGCGTGATTGAAAATCTCCATCCCACTATAAATCGGGATGGGGCGGGATCATGATGAGTTTGATAAATCCCAAAAAGATCTGAAACTTATCGGGATGGGGCGGGATCGGGATTGGGATCACGGGATGGGATGCCCACCCCTACATATGCATGGAATTTTTTAAATACCACATGGTCTTATGATCGTACTCCATGAAACTTATCGATTTACCACCTGCTCAGGATCACTGGATGACACATACTTGTACGAATTTACTCCACCAATTCAAGAACCCGCATGAGGTAACATATGGTATAAAGGTTTAAGTTCAGATCTCTCACTCCTTTATAAAGTAGATGTAAGATTCAGTCATACAAGTATGAAGGCTTGGGGTGACAAAACATGTTTTCTCTCTAGGGCCTTTAGGTCCCAAACAAAAAAGTTGTTTGCTCTAGGTTAAACTCATTTTTCAAACCCTAGATCTCTCATTTTTCTTTTAATGCTCACTCAAATATTATATAGAAAGATTTCCTCTTGAACAATGGGGAGAAACTTGTCATTCTGTTTGCTGGATTTTTTGAATCCGTTGCTCTTGAAATGCTCTAACAAGTTTCTCTTGAACTCTAAAAGTTAATAAAGGCAAATGAGGATGCAACTATTTACAGACTGATCTTGGAGGGATGAAGTTGAATTCGCTAACTCAGTTGATGTTTTTCAAAATGGCTAGATCACAACGTCTCTTTTTGCCTTTTTCAGAACGGTTATCTGTTAACAATGACATATCAAAGGACAAGTTGACTTTATCATTTCCATACAGTTTTTTTAAAACAAAAGCTTATGTTTGTCACGTGTATTTATATTTGACATTGATATTTCCTTTAAACACGTGGCCATGTCTCATGAGAAATATTCATCATAAAAAAAAATATTCATTCTCGTGTGAAAGGTTAACCCAAATTCAAACTTTGAATTTTGGCTTCCACATATTTTGCCTTCAAACAACTTTTGGTTTTTCATTTGAATTTTAGTCACCTATAAATTATTTTCATTTTGTCTTCACATGCCACTTGGTTTGGTCCGCCTAGTTGGATTTCAACCATTTGGACTTGTCTTCTTGAAGCTTTGACACTGCTTGACGGTATTCATATCTTTGACTTCGGTTTTTGGACTTGACGTCAATGATTGACTTTGAGTTTGAATTTGAATGACGCATGACTTGATTTCATTTTCTTGCATTGACGCCTTTGGTTGAGCCTTAATGGTTGCATTCGAATGATCTAATTTTATCAATCACTCACAACCCAATATGTACGACTTTATAATTCAGTCATACATTTTTATAATATCGCGCCACTCAATCTATATTGGTTTTACAAGCTTAACCAAGAATTGTTTTTGTTCTAATTCCCAAATAACATTTTTAAGTTAGGGTTCATTTATGTTGATTACAAGGGAAAAAGAAAGAGGAGAGAAGATAAAGAAAATTTAGGTATTGGATTTATCTTATCTAGAAAATAATATCTTGCGTAAATTAGATCGAATAGATTTACATTGAATCAAACAAAGAGAAAATAATGAAGTAATTGAGAGAGTGAGAGAACAAGAAAGAGTCGGTTTCTCGCTCAAAGATATAGAAATGGAGAGGTGGGAAAGTTCAAGAGATATGAGTGAAGTTGAAATACCTTTATGAACTTTTCACTTTTACCTCTATCTTTAGCAATAAAACAATCTCTTATAAATAAAAAATTCATGCATCTTATCATTCTAAAGTTTTATTTTGTTTGTGACGGTGCACAATTAGCAAGGAAATTATGTTTTCTTACAAATAAAACTAGTGAACCAACATTCGCGTTGCGCATGAATAATAAGATGAAATGATTTTATACCCTTATAAAAAAATGCATATATAGATTTTAAATGTCTAAGATGATTCACAATACCCATTTATTTATTTCATCTTGACATGCATGAATATATAAAATCATTGAAGGACCAAATATATAACAGTGCAATTAAAAATAACATTTGACAATATCAACAAAAATAAATAAATCTAGAGATGATTTTCTTTTATTCTTACCATAAAAGTATATGTATCAAGCCAATGGTAGCCTGGTTGGATGGTTAAGGCTGTGGTGGTTTAACCCCCACGTCTTGGGTTCTATACCCACCGGCGGCATGATTGCCTTTCAAAAGAAAAAAAAAAGTATTTGTATCAAATAACTATATAATTCAAGTTGTTATTTTGTTTTTTTTTTTTCCTTCCACAACATATATGAAACAATCGATTTAAGTGATGGTTTTCTAACTCCATGTTAATTTTTTCTGTTTTTCTATTTTTTTAATTTTTTTATTGACACTTTTCTATATTTATTCATACACAATATATGAATGAACTTTCAATTATTTCTTAATTTTTAGAGTTCTTTCAATAACTAAACAAATTCTCTCATGTATGTGGAGGTTTTTTAAGAAAAAATGGTGGAAGTAGTTTTGATTGAAAAGACAATGACACACTTGCTCCATAGGTATATTTTAGTATGAAAGCAAAATAAATTAAATTGGTCAAAAGATTAAAATTCTTAATTGAAAGTTTTAAATACTCTTGTTGTAATATCTCAATTTTTTAGAATCTATGTGAACTAGTATTTAAATCTGCATTTAGACTTCAACCCATTTATATTTTCTGTTAAGATAATATCAGATATGGTATGTACTACTTGTAAATTTATTATTCATAAATATTGCATTACTTTAGTGTTAGATTGTATAGCTAATAACTGATTAACAAAAAAATATTATTATTACATAAATAATTAATGATTTTCTATCTTGTGATGAATTAAATAGTATAAGAAAATGGGAGAAAAGTAATGAGGTTGCAAATAACCATGTTAAGGTTTTAACCTAGCTATGGTGGTAGATTTTGGGAGCCGCCAGAAATTGTGAGAACATTCACTATGTCTATACAGAAATAAAAGAAAATAAGATGAATAAAATATAGATAGGAAAAGAAATGGCATTGTGTAGGTGTTTGTGCTTGATCTTATGCACGGTTGCATTCGAGTTAGAATTTAGAATTCTGTGGTTTGACATTTTGATTTAACATATTGATGCTTTCAAACTTGCGGAGATTTGTGATCATTACAAACATTGGAATTAGGTTTTCTATTAAAAAAAACATATTTGGTGAGTTCTTATTTATCTTTTATATTTTTGTTTAGATTAATCTCTTGAATAGGGTTAGATTTTAATACATAAATAAGTCTACAACTCCATGTTTAGATTATAGTTTTCATTGTATTTTGTTACTTAGTTAGACTAAAGTGGAAACCCAAAACCATATTTTTATTTATTTCCGTAATACAAAACAACACTGCGCAGTCTTAAGATTTTTCATTGATTCAAGACATTGATGTTGGATTTAGTTCAATTTAAATTCGTAGTTAGAACACTAATGAATCTTGAACATATGTCACACCCAAATGGATCAAACAGTCTGAATATCCTCGAGGCATGGTCGAAGTCAGGGACATATTAGGTGCAATTTTGAGTTTTTTTGTTAACGTTGTAAATGATTTTCTGTGTGGCTTGATTAAGAACTTGAATAGATTGCTAGTAAATTAATGTTATTTATGCTTGTTATCACGATGTTCATGCAAAAAACATTATTTGTATTTTCTTTTTGCTTTGTTCGCTTGTTCTTTCTATGTGAACTACGATGGTTCGTACTTGGTTTCCTTAATTTGTTAATTTGGGGTTTATACATGATTTGTTGTGATGAATCATGATAATATTTACAATGTAAATTTATGTTATGGGTTCACTTTAGAAAATGAAGTTGTTGTTTGTTAAGTTGGAAGTATTTTTTGATGATTCATTCTTTGATTAGATGAAATTTGTATTTCTTTTTATCTGCTACAAATAAACTGGAATGCGAATGTGATTGAAATTGGTATTTGCATTGTTAAATCATGAGTTGAAACTTAGTTAATGTGTGATTGTCCTTTAAACTTGAATTTGATTGTTATGTAAATTGACTTGCTAAGAAGTATGAATTCTTATATTGAAGAATCTATTCATAAAAATGACGTCTCTCCAAAATAGGGGGTGGTTTTGTAGTGGATTTTTTTTTATTATTGACAAAATATCACTGTTTATGAATTTTGAGATACCACAATAGGTGATATGGATAACCTTAAGTTCATAAACTTTAATCATATTGAATTATATCCCTTATAACTACCACATTTCTTGTTGTTTTATGATTTCTCTCTCCTATAGAGAAACTAAATTATCTTCGGGTTGGGTCTTGCAGAATAAGGTACACCCTTCCTACAGATAAACTAAATAACCTTCAGGTTGGATTTTGCGGAAGCGATGGAGTTTCTGGAATGCCTAAGGAAGGCTTCAAAATTTCTTTCATCAATAGAAATATGTTAGATGTTTTGCGCATTCTTAGCCCTTGTGTAGTTTTTATGATGCTCGTATAGTTATAGGTATTTGGTGATGCATCCATGTATGCGATTTTCTCATTTAGTCATGGATGATGGAGAAATTCTCCTTTATATGAGAGAGACATACCAGCAAGCAAGTTCGGCACAGAGGTGGTGCAAACATGGTAGGATTTCAGGTGCTAAAAATAAACCTGATATAAACAAAAATTGACAAAACTAACTTAATTGATGAATTGTGACCAATTGGTAACTCTATCTATTACCTTTCTATAAAATTAGGTAATAAATATGATTTTGAACATTTTATGTGAAATACATATTTTTGATATTCTACACCAACGGTGAGCTATATAGGTTTTAAGCAAACCACACAGTCTGTCAAAATTTGAGTTTCGATGCCTTTGGAATGCTCGAATTACCTAGTTTTGCAAGTTTCTATAGAAAACTGTGTTATGCACCATTTTTCTTCTTTTAGTTTTCTCAAATTCTGCCTGGTTTGGTACAAAATCGCAAAAAGTTTGACACAGTAAGAAATTAGGAAATTACATTTATTTGTTTCTAACTATTTCATGTTGGATGACAAGTCTACTAATATTTCTGCAAATCGCATTTGCCATGGTCAACCTTCACATAGTAAGTATAGGTAAGATAAAATATTTACTTTAAGTATGATAGGAACTTATTAGCATGAGAATTTGCCTCGTTGAGGAACTACATGTCTTTGAGATATTTTTTTGTAGGGTACTTCATGTCATCGCATGTTAACTAATTAATTTTTTATTGAGGATTTTTCACACCAGCTTAATTGTTGAATCAAGTGGCCTTTTACTTCTTGGGTTTATTGTAATGGAATATGGCCAGTTAACTTTGTTTTCAGATTAATAAATTTTGGGCGAGATTGAAGGATTTTCTTTCTTAATAAGCGGACTTTACTGAGGAGTTGCACATTGTTTCGAGAGTCTTTTGGCTTTACTTTGACTTTGTAATAAATTTCTCGATTGTTTGTTGTTGAATTTCTTTTGTTCTGAAACAATAAACTGTTGAGGTAATAGGTGTTAGTTGGTAGGTGTTTATTTGATGAAAATATCTTGTTGATGGATATTTACACATTTCCATTAAATTGTCGATTTATTTTGTTTTATAGTGGATGCCAACTGCCTATAGCCTAAGTTGTATAAATTTTCACGCTCAAATTTTGGGAATAAAATATTCCTGCATGGATTTAAGGAATGTCTTTTTCTAAAAATATCAAGGCGTGACACTTGCATTTTTAAATTGAAGCATTATATTTTAAAATTAATTTTGGACACAATTCTCAAAAGAAAGATGTACTTACTCTATGCCCTCTTGACTTTATAGATAGTAGATAATAGAGATATCATATTTTATATAAATCTCAACCTTTAGCGAGAAAATACAAAATTGTTTGAAAAAATGTTGTGTTAGCGACAAATGTGATTTTGTTAAAAAAAAATATAATAAGGGAGTCGCTACGTTTACTGGATTAATTGTTTCGGTTGCACCAAGTCTTTGTTGCATCAATATTTTGGGATGTTTTCATTTTGTAGCATAAATCTAATGTATGTAACACTGACTTATCAATTTTTATTATCAAAAATCATTTGATGGTGAAATTTACTTATATAGGAGCATTAATTGATTCTTGAATGAAAAAACAAATAACTATTAACTATAAAACAAAATTCAATCACGCATTATTTTAATTTCATTAATCATAGCGAAGCATATAATAACAATACGTATTAAAAAATGAATAAATTAAAATTTATAAATCATTATACATTTTTCACAATTGTATCAGCTGTTATATCATATTTAAAAAAGTGTATTTAAAACCTTAAAAAAATCCTACATCCAAAAATTTACATTAGGAACCCTTCGTACAAAGTCCTTAATCAACGACACGAGTAATTTTCTTCTCTCAACGTTTTGTTTTAGTGTAACCAAAATGTGGTTGGGTATACCAAACAATTTAAAAAAATAAATATAAAAGATAAAATTGGGGCATCGAGCCAAACACTCTAGTACACGTAGCAACTCCCAAAAATTAATTGTTGGTAATTATTGTATTTGTTGTAGTGCCAGGAGTGTTTTAGTCATAAATCAGTTAAACCATAGTTTATATTTGTATATCACGATATTGAAGTGTGTTATTGAATATTCTTTAAAATAACAAGTGCAAGAAAAACTATGACAATCTTTAAATATCAATGCAGTTTGAACAATGTTATACGATGTTAACAAAATTTCTACAAATTTAGTCTATTTTTGGATAGTAGAAAAAAAAATGCAAATGCATACTTTGGCCAAATTAAACATTTATAGTATGCATTTTGATAAATTTCGAATCTCAATTTTGCAAAGAAAAATACTTAGGTGGTGTTTGTTTTTTTAAGTGCTTAGAAGCTAACTTCTAACTGGAGTTAAAAGTTTTGCACGAGCTTCTAAATGAACTGTTTGTTTTGTTTCTGAATGGGCTGCTGATTAGAAGCTGTAAAATTAAAAAAAAAATGTTTGTTTTTAGGTGCTAAATGAGAACTGTTTGACAATTTTTCCCCACTGAGGAGACACATACAGGAATGGAGAGATGATGTGTTGGAAACCCGACATTATACGGTGGTGATCAATTTGTCAAAGCTTTCAAAACTACATACTACATAATGAAAACTTGAAAATATACATGAGAGGGAGAGTTGGAGACATGAAGAAAAATGTGAAAAATATAGATAAAGAAAACAAAGATAAAGGAAAAAATGATATTAGTTTCTTATGATTGAAGAGTCCTTGTGAAGGTAGGTAGAATGATAATGCTTGGTGAAGAGAATGAATGTGTGTCGTAAAAATTTAGCCATACTTGTTTTTAAGAAGATAAGCGCAGCAATTGTCATTACAAAATAACTTTAGGTTAATGTTGAACACTCTAAACAAGTAATGAATGATAAGAATGATAATGCTTGGTGAAGAGAATGAATGTTGAAATAATTTTTGAGTCAGCACTTAGTGTGAGTGATGAACAACTCCGTGTTGCTTATTCCAATCAAAAGTTAACTTTTGATCAGAACTAAAAACAAACACTCTAAACAAGGTGTCTCACTTCTTATTAAGATTTCTGACTCTATTCAGAAGCAAAAATGAACACTCTCTTAATCTCAAATTTCGCTTTAAAAAGAAATACCCGAACTAAAATTTCTAGCAGACATAACTCATTTTCGTAGAATTCATAGTTGCATTTATCATATGTAATAAACTTTACACCCTTAGATCACCTTAACGAGTTGTACCAAAAATAAAACTAAAAAAATAAGGTAAATTCCATTTATGCAATGAACAAATAAATTATATAAATATATTTATTTTGGAAATATTACTTAACAAAAATATTTTGAAAACATAAGGGAAAAGAAAGGTAAAAGTTTAGTTCAATGACTGAGATACCCATGGGTGACCGTTGAGATGCACACGCCTAGTTAGCTGTTGTGGTCTTTATTATACAAATTTCGGCATCGCTTGCTAATTTTTAAAAACCCAACCCAACATCTTTTTTTTTTTTTTTCCTTTGTTTTGCAAGATATGAAATATAGAAATAACTTGAAACATCCATGTAGATGATAAGCATTCATTTTTTATGCATCTCAGAATATATATCCATCATAGGCAATGAATTACAAGTACTTTGGTCAAGTATCTATCACAATCCAGAATGCATTAAAAGTAGAATCTCTATGATAAACATTCATTTTTTATGCATCTCAGAATATATATCCATCATAGGCAATGAATTACAAGTGTTTTTGTTAAGTATCTATTACAATCTAGAATGCATTAAAAATATAACCTCTAGACCAAAATTAATTGGATTTTTTTTCTTCTTCTGAATACGTTTTTATTTTTCTATAATTTTATTTTGATAATCTCAAATACTTAGCTATGCACAATGAACAATAGATAGGTTTTTTTATATTTTGAACATATCTAACCCCTATAACGAGAATGGGATGGAAGAACAGTAAAATTGTGTGTGTGTGTGTGTGTGTGTGTGTCACACATTTTTGGATGTCCAGAATTGCCCTCACCTCATATCAAAAGAGTGTCCTTACTTAACTCTAGTGTAAATTTGAAACTATAATAAATTAGGTTAGCGATCGATCTCAAATCATATCGGAAAGCGCACGATTATCTATTGAGTTGTATAAATGCAAGTATGGGTCTAATCCCACAAGGAGACCTATAAAATCGAAAAACTAATTTTCAAATCTGTTTTTAAACTTAACCTAATTAGAAAAAATAATTTGTAAGTGTTTAAACTAAAATATAATACGAAATGATAAGCAAATGAAATAAAATTAAGTGTGGAGAAACTTAGGGCTTTAGAGTTCACTACTATGGGTTGAGGACTCTCTTAGGATAATTCAAGTTTATGTTCTTCCAAATCTTAACTCATCCTTAGGTAGAATTTCACCTCACCTGAGGATGAAAAATATGGCAATGAAGTTTGCATACTTAAACCAAATGGATAATCATTTCTAAGCATTACTTGAATATATTGTGTGATCTGCTGAAAATCCGCAAATGGATTTAAATCTATTTATCTTGGAAATTGCACGAAAATATTGTGTGATCTGCTGAACATTTGACAAAACTTAAAGAGATTTAAGTAGTCCAGAGTAAAATGCTTCTATGCTCAGTGATTGATTAATTGAATTACCCACTCACGGAGAGTGTGATCCTCTACTAAGGCATTTGGTTTGTGTGGTCTGCTGATTACTTGACTAAACTTAAAACGGATTTAAGTAGTCTCGAGTAAGATGTTTTTATGCATTGAATTACCCACTCACTGATAGTGTCATCTTCTACTGAGGCATTTTGCTTGTGTGGTCTACTGACCACTTGACTAAACTTAAACGGATTTGAGCAGTCTTGAGTAAGATGTTTTTAAACATTGAATTACCCACTCATTAAGAGTGCCATCCTCTACTGAGGTGTGATACTCTATTGAGGCATTTTGCTTGTGTGGTCTGCTGATCACTTGACTAAACTTAAACAGATTCAAGTAGTCTTGAGTAAGATGCATTTATGCATTGATTTACCCACTTTATGAAAAGTGTCATCCTTTACTGAGGTGTGATCCTCTACTGAGGCATATTGGGCTTTTTTAGTTAAAATGAGTTGGAAAACCTTGACGGTTGTGGGCTTAAAAATATCTGTGAGCCTTGACTTTGACTTCCTCATATTTGCGAGATGATGAGAAGACAATTTTTTTCATGCTATTGTGTCCATTTGTGTATATTTGATTATTAACACTTGAATTCCTGTATAAAGATGACAGTGGGGTGGATTTTCACGGATATCCACTCTACATAAACCGTTTGGAGCGGATTTGAATTTATCTTAACGGATTTCAGGGCGGATTCAGGGATCCAAATTGTATCCATCACAAATTCGGGGCGAATACGGATTTAACCATATCCGCCCCACCCAACTATTTTCAGTAATAATTTATATAGCATGTGGGCATGTTATTTAAATAATTAAAGGCATGTGGGTTGTGTCTGATGCATAAAAGGTAATAATAAATAAAAACACGTGGGCTGTGTCTGATGCATAAAATCTAACATGTGGGTTATGTCAGATGCATTGAAACCAACGATTATGATTTCGCAAAATTATACGAAATCTCGCCGAAATTTTCATTTTTTTTAAATTACGAAAAGAAAAAGGGCAAAAGAAAAAAAATACATTTTTCTAAAAATTTCGAGGTTTTTTCATAAATTTTTGGATTTTTTTTTTTGTAAATTTCATTTTTTCAGTAAAAAAAAATCAGCTAATAGTTTTGAAATTTTGTTTAAACCAACCCCTAATTTCAAAAAATTTCAACTCCGAAATCGAGGTCTGCTTCCCTCAAATTCAACTTTCAAAACGTATCAAGTCCGCTTTCTCTATTTCACCCAGCTAGCCTAGATGAAAAACAAGTCACTACTACTCCACTGTTTGCACCGAGGTGCCACGGATGCTCTCTCTCCACAAAGAAACCAATTATGACTATTGGAACTACCACTATTGCCATTGCAAATAAGTAGAACAGAAGATGAAGAGGCAACCATGAAAGAGAGAGAGATTGTTGGATGGAAGGATTTGGTTGAGAAGAATAATGTGATGGGAGAGGAGAGGGAAAGGGTTCTTTAGCCAAACAGATAATGATGAAGATATTTGGAGATATGAGAGCAATTTGATTCCCTAGCTGTGTTTTTTTTTCTTCTACCTCCTTTTTTTCTTTCTTTTTTCTCCTGCTTCTTCTCTCATTCATTGATGATTCGTGTAATGGAGGCTTGGTAGGACCTGTCGGTGGTGGAGAAGCAACCATTGCTTATGCTGTCGATGGAGGAGATCTAGTGAAAGTCTGAGATCTGGTGGTGTCAGTCGTCTTGGTCTCAATCTGAGATATGGTGGTTGTGGTTTGATCAATTGTCTTGCTTCAGTGCTTGTTACTTTGTAATTCATTTGTGATTTTGTGATGTGGCCTGAAAGAAAAAATAAAATGTGATGTTGAGAAGAAAAGTTTTGTTTTTTTAATTGATATTTGGGGTGGGGCAGATATTCGCCAATCCGTACGGGGCGAGAATGGTTTTTGAAAAATGGTATAAATGATTATTCGAGGCGAATTTTGGGGATCCATGATCCCTAGCGGGGTGGGGGCGGATTTGGCAATATCCGCCCCGTTGCCATCCTTATTCTTGTATTATACGTAAAGTACACGTAATAGGAACATTTTATTTATTAATTGAATATAACAAATATAAAATTAGGGGCTTAAAATGTACCATTTATAAGCCAATCAAATCCCACCAAACCTACATTTTGCTAGTACTCAAGCAAAAGAAGAATAAAAACTAAATCACTTCGTAGGAATCACGATTGCATTTAGTAAAATACAATTACCCTTTGAACCCCTAGGTTTCCCTTAGTCGACAAGTTGTAGTCTCTTGAGGATTTCTAGAAATGGTACCTGTAGATGCAAATTTCCACCAGATCACGTGCTGATCACACAGAGCAATCTGCATAAGATAGAATCACGTGTTGATCATGTGGAGTAATCTGCATAAGATAGAAGTTAATTCTTGACACCGGTGTGGTGCCTGCCACGGGGACTCCAATGCCAAAGTTAGAACAATGTCTTCAGAAAAATGTTTATATCTCTATATTTGAAAAGAGAATTCTGAATCAAGAAAGAGTTACCTCCAAATGGATTTGTGTTTGGCTATTTATAAAGGCAGAATGAGTAAACTGCTGGTAGATGAGTGAGACACGTGACAGATGAGTGATACACGTGGCAGATTAGTGAGACACATGGCAGATGAGTGAGTCATCTGCTTGAAGGCGGTTGTAACTTCTCTCAGGTAGTTGTAACTTCCGTAGATAGTTGTAACCTCCCATTGGCGATTGTAACTTCCTGTTTGGTGACACCTCTCTTGCAAGCTTGTGTTCTCAGCTGAGCATGGTGGCCAACACTGAACATTACTCTTCTGCTGAGAAAAGAGTATTCTGCTGAGCTGTACTGGGCCCAGACTTGTGCTGCATTGGGCCCAAACTTGGGCTTCTCTTTTCGTGACTTTCATGGGTAATTTTTTGGGCTTCTTAGGATCAACCCAAATCTTTGGGTTTCCTTATCCTATTGGGCCAAGGATTATTTTTGGCTCCCACAAATGCCCCTTATCTCCTTTGCTTTTGAGCTGACTGTTTTTCTTTCCCTTCTTACTTAAAAGCAGGGGAGATGTATTTTCACTGATGAGCCCCACCAAAAATAGAAGTAGAATGCCCATGATCTTGCTGACTTATCTGTCTCTATTGATACAAGTAAATGATCTGCATGTAGAGGCTTCAGCTGTTGTTGAAATGTAGTCTGCTGAAGACAAAATGATCTGCATGTAAAGGCTTTTGCTGCAGATGAGATGATCTACCAGATGACTCATACATAGTCATTTCATGGGCTCTTGGACTTTGTCCAAATAGAGGATCATCCACAGGTGAATAAAACAAGTCATGCTCTAGCATCCTGGTGATTTGATGACCCATCCACCTATAAATGTCACGTATCTTTAGGTTGATCTGCCACTGTTTCAGCATGAGTTGAAAAGTCTTCATTTATCGAAGGACGTGACCCTGATCTGTTGGCTAACTTTGTTTCCCCGGTTAAGAAGGGAGTGAATTCTACTGTGAAATTTGCTAAGGCTTGAGCCTTTATAGTTTTCCTCGGCCGGTCGATTTTTTTTAAGGTCGCGACACTGATCTGTTAGCTGGCTTTATTTCCCCGGTTGAAGAGGGAATGAATTCTGCTAAAGCTTGAGCCATTGAAGTTTTCCTCAGCCGGTAGATCAAGTCTTATTGGCTCAATTCTATCGCTAATTTCATATGTTTTTTACAAGCATCCGGGAGGAAGTTGTGCCCCCAATTCTTCGCTGATGAGAACTGAGCTAACTACTATAATTGAAACAACCAAGTAGATGTATAGGTCATCTCCTGGATTTGTCTGCTGATCTACTTAAGAATCGATCCAAAGCTGCAGCTCTAATAGTGAGACTTTGAATTTCTTTTGGAGTTGATGGTGACTTCATGTCAAGTAGTGATCTTCTTTGCTTTTATGATCCCCAAACTTTGTGTATGTTTGTTTGTCTGCTGACTTATAAATATTTGCATTAAGGGAACAAAAGTTTGATTGGCCTCTTTCATGAGTTTCCAATATGTTTAAGTCGGAATTTAAGCATAACTTGAGAAAATTAATCATGGATTTAAATCTATTTATCTTGGAAATTGCACGAAAATATTGTGTGATCTGCTGAACATTTGACAAAACTTAAAGAGATTTAAGTAGTCCAGAGTAAAGTGCATTTATGCTCAGTGATTGATTAATTAAATTACCCACTCACGGAGAGTGACATCCTCTACTGAGGTGTGATCCTCTATTGAGGCATTTGGTTTGTGTGGTCTGCTGATCACTTGACTAAACTTAAAACAGATTTAAGTAGTCTCGAGTAAGATGTTTTTATGCATTGAATTACCCACTCACTGATAGTGTCATCTTCTACTGAGGCATTTTGCTTGTGTGGTCTACTGACCACTTGACTAAACTTAAACGGATTTGAGCAGTCTTGAGTAAGATGTTTTTAAACATTGAATTACCCACTCATTAAGAGTGCCATCCTCTACTGAGGTGTGATCCTCTATTGAGGCATTTTGCTTGTGTGGTCTGCTGATCACTTGACTAAACTTAAACAGATTCAAGTAGTCTTGAGTAAGATGCATTTATGCATTGATTTACCCACTTATGAAAAGTGTCATCCTTTACTGAGGTGTGATCCTCTACTGAGGCATCTTGCAGGTCATATCGCCAATCAAGGCAGAAAAAGCTAGCATAGTTGGGTGTGATGATCAAATTGCGTCCTCAGCTTTCAAGAAGGGTCTGCCCGCAGATCACCCGATGTATGGCGAGCTGACCATAAAACCAGGTAAAACTCTTGCAGAAGTCTTCACCATGGTAGAATGCTATGCATTGTGGAACGATGAAAAAAATATTGCTAAGGTATCTTATGTGTTCAAGAAGGATAGCCAACCTACACAAAAGAATACAGATCAAAAAGAGAGTAAGAAGAATAGGGGCGACAAGCGTAGAACACGTTCTCCAGCAAAATACTCCTCTACCAGTAGAGCATACACAAAGTTCTCGGTTCCAATCAATCAAATTCTCCACGAGATAAAATACCAACCTTGGTTGAAGAGACCGCCACCCATGAAGGGAGATCCGGCAAATAGAAATCCGAATTAATATTGTGCATTCCATGGAGCCACTGGTCACTTGACAAAAGAATGTCGAGCATGGAAGGACCACCTTGAGGAGTTAGTCAAAGCAGGACATTGCACAAAGTATGTAGCCAAAAAAGCCATTCAGCAAATTGAAGAAAGAGATGCAGCCAAGGAACCTCCAAAAAAAGTCATAAAAATCAATGGAATTTTTGTTGAATCTGAACTTTTTGGTTTCACAAATAATGAACGGAAGCGAAAGATCAAACAAGCAACTTCGGTTGCTCAAGTGCTAATCGCCTCAGTCAATGGCGCCACAACTAGTTCCTCAATCGAAAATCAAATGATCGGCTACACTAAAAGTGACCTGCAGGGCCTTGATCTACCAAATGAAGACGCACTCGTCATCAGCATCCAGATTTGCTCATGCAATTATTGATAGAATTCATGTAGATGAGGGAAGTGCAACCAATATACTTCAACTTTCGGCTGTCAAACAAATGAATTTAGAATCACTTATCACCAAAAAAGGCAAAAGTCTTGACTGCCTTCAATGGGGCTACATTAGTAACAATTGGCACTATGATTCTAGACGTCTACTCACCACCAGTCATCTGCTCGCAGACCTTTATGATAATAGATGAGTTCTCTCCCTACAACGGACTTTTGGGGAGACCGTGGATAACTAAAATTGATGCCGCCACGTCTTGTCTACACCAAAAAATCAGATATCAAATCTCAGAAGGTGGAGTTGGAGAAATAAAGAGTGACCAAACCATTGCAAGGAGGTGTGCATCCCGAGTCTTGAAGGAAACGAAACAGAAGGAATTTATTCCCGTCACTTCAGCCGAAGCGAAAGGGAAGAAGCCTTCTACCCCCCAATAGCACTTACAGCACCAGGATCAAGAAGGAGAAGTTCAATTCGAATCCTCAGTTGAGGAGGGATGGAGACCAGAATAAGACGCATAACTTGTAATTCTTGATCCTAATATGCCTGAAAGAAATGCGAAAATTGGCTCTCGCCTCAGCGAAGATGAGAAGGCAGAACTTATTAGTTTCCTCCAAAACAACAAAGATGTGTTCGCTTGGTCAGCCTCAGACATGCCCGGAATTGATCTAACTGTGATCTGCCATAAACTGCATGTAGACCCGACCTTTAGGCCTATCGTGCAGAAGAGGCGAAACTTTGCCCCGGAAAGAGTAGCAATCATTGAAGCCGAGATTGAAAAGCTCTTGGCAGCCGATTTCATCGAGGAGGTATCCTACACTGACTGGTTGGCAAATGTGATATTAGTCAAGAAAAAAAGAAAGAGGAAAATGGAAAGTTTGTGTAAATTACACTGACCTCAACAAAGCATGTCCCAAAGACAATTATCCTCTGCCTCGCATTGATCAGTTAGTAGACTCTACATCTGGTAACCAGTTGCTCAACTTTTTGGATGCCTATTCAAGTTATAATCAGATTATGATGTACGAACCTGATAAAGCCAAAACTTTATTCGTCTTCGAAAGGGGGACTTACTGCTACAAGGTAATGCCCTTTGGTTTAAAAAATGTCGGTGCAACCTATCAAAGGTTAATGAATAGAATCTTCAAGCATTTAATTGGAATAACCATGGAGGTATACGTAGACGACATGCTAATTAAAAGTCCTCAGCGGGCAGATCACATCAGAAATCTTGAAGAAACGTTTGGAATTCTAAGGAAATATCAAATGAAGTTAAATCCAGATAAATGCACTTTTGGAGTTTCATCAGGAAGATTTTTGGGATACCTAGTCACCCAGAGGGGAATTGAAGCTCATCCAAATCAAATCAAATCAAATCCATCATTGACATGAAGTCACCATCAACTCCAAAAGAAATCCAAAGTCTCACAGGTAGAGCAGCCGCTTTGAATCGATTCCTAAGCAGATCAACAAACAAGTGTAAACTATTTTTTAAAGCATTTAAAAAAGGAAAGAGAGACAAATGGGATGAAGAGTGTGAAACTGCATTTAAAATTTTGAAAACTTACTTATCTTCTCCTCATCTGCTGTCAAAACCTCAGCGGGGAGATGACTTGTACCTCTACTTACCAGTTTCAAATGTGGCAGTGAGTTCAGTTCTCATCAGAGAAGAACTGGGGGCACAACTTCCCATATTTTACATATCTAAAGCTCTTCTCGATGCTGAGACCAGGTACCCAACAATGGAAAAATTAATTTTAGCACTTTTGGTTTCAGCAAAGAAGTTAAGACCTTACTTTGAAGCCCATCGAGTGATTATCATGACGGAATATCCTTTACGGTCAATTCTCCACAGCCCGGATGCTTCTCAAAGAATCATGAAATGGGCCATCGAGTTAAGCCAATACGATTTGATCTACCGACCAAGGACATCTATAAAGGCTCAAGCCTTAGTAGATTTCATAGTAGAATTCACACATTCCTCAGGCGCTGAGACAAAGTCAGCCAGTAGAACAATGTTGCATCCATCAACAACAGAAGATTCCTCAATTCACACTGGAATAGAAGCAGATCAGCACAAAGATATGTGACACTTATTTGTAGATGGGTCGTCAAATCACAAGGGTGTCGGAGCAGGACTTGTTTTATTCATACCCGATGGAACCATGGTAGAACAAGACATTACACTTGGTTTCAAAGCCTCCAATAATGAAGCAGAGTACAGGCCTTACTTGCTTGACTACACCTAGCAAAGGAGTTGCCCGTTAAAAGGCTAGCCATCTATTCGGATTCTCAGCTTATAACCAATCAGGCATCTGGTGAATACATTGCGAAGCACCCAAGGATGATCCTCTACCTAGACAAAGTCCAAGAACTTTTGAAGGCTTTTCCAATATTCACAATTAAGCAGGTCCCTAGAGCAAGAAACTCTCATGCAGATGCATTAGTGAACTTGGGGTCAGCCTTAGATTATCAATTCAAGCGCTCCATCCTAGTAAAGCAATTGGAGTCGCCAAGTATTGAAGAAGAATCCGAGATGATGATAATCGATGCTAGTCCTACTTGGCAAGATCCTATTATCAATATTTTACTAAATGGTAATTTGCCAACAGACAAGGTGCAAGCCAAGAAACTCCAACAGAAGGCTGCAAGATATTATGTAAAGAAAGAAAAGCTCTACCTCAGATCATATTTAGGGCCAGACCTCACCTGTATTAGTTCTTCAGCAGTACTTGAAGTTCTGAGTAGCATTCATGAAGGATCTTGTGGAAATCATTTTGGGGGCAGATCACTAGCACAAAAAACTTAGAGTGTTGGTTACTATTGGCCAACCATGCATCAAGATGCGAGAAACTTCGTACAAAGATGTGACAAATGCCAACGGTTCAAACCAATTCCTACTCAGCCCGCAGAAGAATTGAATTCGCAAATCAGTCCATGGCCTTTCATGCAATGGGCAATTGACCTTGTAGGGCCAATGCCAATGGCTCCAGCACAAAAGAATATGATGATTGTGGCAACCGACTATTTCACAAAATGGATTAAAGCTGAAGCCCTCGCTTCTACCAAAGAAGCAGATGTAAAAAAATTTATTTGGCAAAACATAATCTGTCGATTTGGTATTCTACATTCCATTGTGACCGACAATGGTCTTCAATTTGTGGGAACGGAAATTACACTCTTCTTGGAGAAGCACAACATAAAGCGACAAAATTCAACTCCTAGGTATCCACAAGGAAATGGTCAAGCTGAAGCATCCAACAAAACTATTCTGGATTGCATAAAAAAAAGATTAGATAAAGCTAAAGGAAAATGGGTTGAGCAGTTACCTGGAGTACTATGGGCTTACCGCACAACCAAAAGGAGACCTACTGGAGAAACACCATTTTCCTTGGCCTTTGGAACTGAAGCTATCATCCCACCCAACATAGTAGTCCCTTCCTTGCTAATGGAAGTATCCAGCTTAGCAGCAAATACCAATGAAATGGCGACTAACTTGGATATAGTAGAAGATAATCGAGAGAAAATTATCACAAGAGTTGCCGCTTATCATCAGCAACTTATGTCCTATTACAATAAGCGAGTCAAGATCAGACAATTCCAACCTGGGGATTTAGTTTTGAGAAAGGCCTTCGACACCAGGAAGGTAGAATGGTCAAAAAAGTTAGATCCTAATTGGGAAGGACCGTATGTAGTGAGTAGAGTTGGCGGTCGGGGAAGCTATACACTAGACACGCTTGAAGGCAAAGAAATCCCTAGACAATGGAACACCAACAACCTAAAAAAGTACTATGTGTAACTCATCTTCAGTAGAGGACCCTACAAGCAGATCATTCTGTTGTCGGCAGCCTACCTATCAAGTAAATTATAGTATTTTAGCTTTTCAGAAATAAAATGCAATGTACATACTAAAAAGACTTGATTGTATTTACCCTTTCCAGTAGAGGAACATACCTATTGGAAATGTGTAAGCACTGCACTTTTCTTTCTTCAGTTGAGGAATGTAAAAGTCCTATAAAAGGTTGTACTTGTATTTTTTTTGAATAAAAAACATATCTCTCTTCAGCAGATGAGAGTATGTACGATACAACCCAAGATTGAGTCCTCACTCACAATTCTACTCAAATTCCCCATTTGGTAGAAAAGAAAATGGTAGATCACAACTCAAGTTTGAAGTTCTTGTACAACAATGTATGGAACAACTATTCTTTCATATAAGCAGAAGGTAGGACACCTCTCCTTATAAGCAAAAAATAGAATACCTCTCCTCAACAGGCGAATGGTAAACCCTACTCAGCAGGTGCATGAGATCAATCTCTCATCAGTAAGTGAAGGGTAAAGTACCACTCCTTAGCAGATGAAAGGATGCATCCTCTCCTCAATTGAATGGCACATCCTCTTCTCAATAAGTGAAAGGTACATCCATGCATATATGATAAAAAATTTATGAAAATATTTTCTAAGTTTATTACTTATGCATTGTTTTTTGGTATGGAAGACGACAGTTGAACATACTAAAAACAAGGAAAGCTTGGATTCATAATAACCAAAGTCGGTCAGCATACCACAATTCAAATACATGAAAAAACAAAACAAAACTGATAAACAAAAACATTTTAAAGACTACATGTTCTTAGAAAGAGCTGAAGGGCCAAGGTCATTAGCAGCAACGATATCTCCTTGCTCACCATTAGTAGAAGAACCAGCAACCCCAGCAAGAGAGGCAAGAGTAGTCTGCTCGAGGGGAATAGATGGAAGTTTTATAACCTGCGGGTGAAAATCAACATCTTCATCAGTTATTGTAAAAAAAAGGTGCACATCCTCCTTTACCCTCAACATAACCGAGCTTATAAGAGTCTTCTTAAGCCTTTGCACGATTCTCAACTGCCTGAAATGCCTCCAACTTGAATTCATTGCACTCATTTTCAAGTAATTCATGGGTTCTTTTTAAGGTTTCCAACTCTTCCATGTCTAGTTTCATAGTTTCATATTTCAAGGTAAGATTATTAAACTTGAGATTCAGAGAGACCGGCTCAGAGTTTTTATTAGACAGAGAAGTTTGCAGATCAGCACAATTATTTTCCAATTTGAGGATCTGGATACTATTTTCTTGGTGTAACTGCTGCTCAGCTTCAAGAACCCTCTCACTACCTCCAAGGTCAGCCTTCAACTTCTCATTTTATTCCTCCAACTTTTTCAGTTAATCAGCAGTAGGGGCAGTAACAGTAGCAGACTCAGACACATAAGACAAATGTCTCATAAACTCTTTAGGGATAATGACACCTCTCAAAAGAGAGAAGAATGCCTTTTCACGTAGCTTGGTGGATGAACTCATTTGAAACTTACTGAAGTCGGTTGATCTACGTAGACGTTCAACCAAGTTAGTACACCCGAATTTGTCAGCTAGAAGATCTTTTTTCAGTAGATCGGCTAAGGGAACAATATTTGCCGAACTAGATTCACCGTCGCTATCAATCAATATCAGTTCAGAAGGAGAAGGCATGATCTACATATACATAAAAGTATATCAACAGGCAGATCAACGAGCAAAAAATATATAAAAAAAATCAGCAATACCTTGAAAGTGGGGGCCTCAATTGGAGTGAAGGGTCCTGGAACAATATTTAACTTAGAAAGAACATCCGTTGCAGGCGTATCAGAACCAAGACTTTTCAGTTTTATATCAGGAGTGTCAACTCTGTTCTGTTTCAAGATATCAGACTTTCTAGAGATCAACATGAGCCTAGCTTCAAGAGGAGTACGAGTTAAACTTGTGACACGATCTTCAGTTACTTGAGATTTTGATGCACCAAGAGAAGGAATAACCTTCATGGCCAATGGAGGAGGAAGAACATCTCTTCGACCAGCAGATCTCTCAGTCGTGGCAGAACAATGTTGGGTAGAGTCAAGTTTTTGGGGAAGAGAAGAAGTAAATTTATGGCTAGCAGACTTCTTGGTCGAGGTAGAACAGTGTTGGACAGTCTTAGTATTCGGAATAGGAGGTCGACCAGACGGAGGAGACATTACATTCTTCAAATTGTTTTTTTTGGAAAGAGATTTTTCAGAAGAAACTCCAACTCTCGTGGACAGTCCCTTTGCAACCAAGGGAGATAGCCTAGAAGTTTTTTTTCTTTTTAAGAGATTTAATAGATATTTCCTCCCCAGTAGAGGAGTCGACCTCAACTCTATCAGATTCCTGGGGACTCTTCTTTTTCTTTGAAGAACCCTCAGAAGGAGCCTCACTTGTAGAGATGGAAAAGCCAATAAGATCAGGAGCATTCTTCTTCCAACTTTCTATGTCTTCAGCCCGAGGAAGACCTCTCTCTTCATTTCTCAATGGGCTCAACAACCACCTCCATTCACGATATTCGGATGGTATGCCACACGCCCTTCAAATCTTGTCTATGTCCGGCTTGTCAGAGATTTTCTTCACTATCTCCTCACCTACAAACAAAGGTGACAAAGTAAGAAATCTGTGCAGAATACAAAAATACATATGCAATTATAGATTAAAGGGGTTGAAAATGCATACATGGGCAGAAGAGGATAGGCACAAGAAGGCCATCTGCCATATCACCTTCCCAAGCACCGCTGATCTTCAAAGTGTCCTTCCAGTCATGATCGCCAGTGCTGAGCTCATCAAAGAGTTTGAAATTTTTTACTCTAAGTTGAGCATAATCACCATGCCTTTTCACCTCAAAAAAAAAGAAAAACTCTTTGTTAGTCAAGTCAAGCCCAAAAAAAGTACTGAGATTGGAGAAGCACATGATTGTTCTGTATACATTTGGGCAACATTGAGCAGGGGCAACCCCATTTCACAGAGCACTTCTTTAAAGAATTTCGGCATGGGAAACTTGAAGCGTAAAGAGATAATGAATGGATGAAATTTGATGGTTCTATTATCAGGAGCAATGCAAGGTTCTTTGCCACTCCTCGGTTCAACTAGTCTTACATGCACTCCTTCGGGAAAGGCGGAGCGATTAACTTCAAACTATTTCAAAAAGGAATCATTGTTCTCCAAATTAGGCAATTTAGGAACAAATCTTCCAAAATGAGAAATGGAACCTCCTTGGCGGTACAAAGGTTATTCGTCATAAGAGGCAGAGCTAATACCAGATTTTTTCTTAGAGCCCATGGTATTCAGATACAGAATAAAATCAGAGAAAAAAGCCCACCCGCCGATTAGCAAAGAAACACAATTACAAGGGTAAGGCAAATGTATTTGGAAAAAAAAAACTTCAAAAAAAAAAATCAAAATGTGACGGTGGTACATAGCAAAAACGGTGGTTGCGTATAACACACAAAGCCCTTTCTTTTCCAATTGAAGAAAATCAACAGGAACCAAATAAGTCACGAATCCTTTTTTGCAATCACAGTGAATCCAAACTTGATTTGGTTTGAATCCCTTGATGAAATCCAAATTGGGTGAAGGAAAATTTCACAATCATGGACAGTGGATCATCATCGTTACGCCACGTCGCCGAATAAGGAAGAAAGAAGCCAAATTTACCGAGACTCTCACCACTGCTGACAGAGACTCTTCCTAATCCATGGATGAACAATTCTTACCACCGCCGACAATTGACGATTACTCACTCTCGCCACACATCGCCGGGGTGATTAATTCAAATTTACAGAGACTTTGTTTTGGATTTGAATCCATATGAGAGACTCTATTTATTTGGATTTTGAATCCATATACTGGTGAAATATGAGAGCTTGATCAAAACAAGAGATGTTCCACAACCGTCAACAATCGACGACCACCATTGCCCACGTTGCGCGTTGTCAGAAAAGAAAGGTAAGGGTCAACAAAACTCTTATCTTCCCTCCCTGTAAACTCGAGTTTATCATCTGAAGCAAAAAAAAGGGAAGAACGCATAATAAGGAACGTGAAAGTCACTTCCCTGATGTACATAGTCGGCGGCTACAAATCGCGCTCATCGCACACCGCCAAAAGCGCATTCAGATAAAAAGAGGGAAATAAATTGTTTTCAGTCAAAGACTACCACCGCGCTCATCGCGCATCGCCAGATAAATAAATCAACAGAGTGTTACCATCGTGTTTTTCAGTCAAAGACTACCACCACACTCATCGCGCATCGCCGAAGAAATAAATCAACAGTGAACATGACTTTTGATATGGGTTATTGGCTAAAGAATTTGTTTCTGACTCACGTTTGTATAAATATGGACGATTCCTAGAAAGTTAACTTGGAGTTGCTAGGAGAAGCAGACTCGAATACAAGTCCAAGTGAACTTGTGAAAGTTAAATCAAAGTCGAAGGATACAAAGGTGTGAATGAGTCTTTCGCGCATCGCACAAAAAAAAATCACACCTCGCAATTAGCCAAGCCGAAAGAAAGAAGAAGTACAAGCTCCCGTGTTTTATCGTCTACAAATATGGAGGAGAAAAAAAAGAAACTTTTTTCCTTTTTGTGGGGAATAAAAAAATAGAGATCGGTAAATTTAGAAAAAGGGAATAAGATAACCCTTTTGAAAAGGAGAAATTATCTCAAGCTAGACTTCTAGTCTTGATAGACTCCTCAGTGAAGATGTTTGAATACAAGAAGACTTCTAATCCAGATAGAACTCTTCAATGAAGATGTTTAATTACAAGAAGACTTCTAATCCAGATGAAACTCCTCGGTGGAAGTGTCTCAGTACAGAAGGAGCTTCATTTTTTTGCACGTTCCTTAGGCACGTCTCCTTTGTTAAAAAATAAAAATAAAAATAAAAATAAAAATAAAAATAAAAATAAAAATAAAAATAAAAATTTATTATTATTATTTTATTTAGTAAAAAAAACAAAGGAGACGATGAGCATTTGTGGAAGCAAAAAATAACCTTTAGCCCAATTAGATGAAGAAGCCCAAAGATTTGGGCCTTTCCTAAGAAACTCGAAGATTATCCATGAAAGCTACAAGTATAGAAGGCTCAAGCTCGGGCCCAATACAAACTCAATATCAGTAGAACACTATTTTCTCAGCAGAGGAGAAGTGATCGGCGCCAACCACCATGCTCAACTTAGCACATGGGCTTGCGGAAGAGATATCTCAAAACAGGAAGTTATAACCAATCATGGAAGTTACAACCGCCTGAAAGAAGTTGCAACCGCTTGCAAGTAGATAACCTACTAATTAGCCACGCGTCTTACTCATCAGCCACGTGTCTTACTCATCAGCCACATGTCTCACTCATTAGCCAACAGTTAATTCTTTTAGCCTATATAAATAGTCAAATACAAAGCCTTCTAGAGGTAACTCTTTATTGATTCAGAATTCTCTCTTTAAATATAGAGATATAAACATTTTTTCGAAGACATTGTTCTAACTTTGGCATCGGAGTCCCCGTGGCAGGCACCACACCGGTGTCAAGAATTAACTTCTATCTTATGCAGATTACTCCACGTGATCAACACGTGATTCTATCTTATGTAGATTGCTCCGCGTGATCAGCACGTGATCCGATGAAAATTTGCATCCACAACACCTCTCTTGAAAGCTTGTGTACTCAGCTGAGCATGGTGGTCAGCGCTGAACACTACTCTTCTGCTGAGAAAATAGTATTCTGCTGAGCTGTACTAGGCCCAGACTTGTGTTGCATTGGGCCCAAACTTGGGCTTTCTTTTTTTGTGACTTTCATGGGTAATTTTTTTGGCTTCTAGGGAACAATCCAAAACTTTGGGCTTCCTTATCCTGTTGGGCTAAAGATTATTTTTGGCTCCCACAGTACCCACAAACATTAGTGATAATCGGGATAGACTAAAATTTTTGGTCAAAATAACTATTTCCTTATTTAACTTCGAATAGTTCCTACTTGATTGCGTAAGCCTTAAGAAATGTATTCGTGTAACTTATCAAACAATACCAAGTCAATAAATAACTTGAGTGAGCATTATTCAAAAGATGTAAAAATTATTCATTCAAGTTTATATTAAAAGTTTGATTCTTATTTGTTGCAAATTTCAATTTAAAGATGGACATATATTTGGATTATTATAGCTTCAACTTCAAATCTCACAAGCTATATAACCACTCAGTTATTTGGCCATTTCCTCTCAAATATATGTGAATAAGATGAAACAATGAATACAAGATAGTTCACTTACAAAACAAAAAACTTGAACTCGATAATATAATAAATGTGATTTCAAGAAGGAATATCACTCACTGAAAAATGTTGTTTCATTCATTATATTATTTCTTAATTCACGCTCCACACCTTGACCATATTTTCCTAAGGATCAAATAACATTTTGACTAGATTGTAACGAGACTTAGGAAGGGGTAACAATTATGAAAGCTTAAAGGTCTTCTATAAGTGTTAAAATTCATGAATTCGCTTAACTCTTTTCTTTTCTTTTTTTACTTTTATTTATTTATTTAAGAGTTTTGCATCTTCATTGATATGTAAAAGATGGCTACTTTTTTTTTTTGGGGAATTGGTAGCCTTGTACAAAATTGTATTGGGATATAAAGATTTGTTTCTATTCATTTTGGCACTAAGGAGTATATAATTATCCATTAATGGTGGATAAAACTTCTTTGTTCATCATTCATCTCCAACCTTCCTCAAAAGCACAAGGGTTAGTGAAACATAATTGGGTTATTTGTGTGTTATCGATTAGTAGCTTAATAACACAAATGTTAATGTGACATGCTTCAAACTGGTTACAAGGGTGAATGATACATGGGTAGGTTAAAATGCTCAATCAAGGCAAATAATGAATTTTCTTCATTTCCCACAAAAAACATGGTTTTTATCCCCTGGGTGAACTTCAACATGTACTATAGTGGTATGATTCAACTTTAATTTTATTATCAATTTTTTTATAAAAGCAACAAATTATAGAGATCATGCAACAAGATAATGTCGAACTCAAGAAATTCAAAATTAGCGTATAACCCACAGAAATAAGAAAGACTAGAAATTTCACAGGGTTCAAGATTCCACTAGTGTTCTCAATGCAATAGAAAATGTCTAGCTTATAAGTAGTACAAGCTATGTCTACTATTGACAAATTACTAACTTTCAAAGTTTCAAATCCTACACCCAAAAGCCGTTGTAACGAGATTTATGGAACCTAATCTCATCAGGGATAAGTACTCAGGTTACAAAAATAAAAAATATTTATGACTCAATGTTTGGACAATACATTTTCAAATCAGGCATGAGTTCTGAAATATCTCCCACCAAAACCTAAATTTAACTTTGTCCTCAATGTTCTAAAATAAGACATGATGGGTCAAAAGATGAACTAAAGAGAAACAATAACAATTGATCAAAGGGCAAAGATCGCCATAAACTTGTTTGGTCAATGTTCAAATGAATGTTTGCATATCACAAGATACGAACAAAACATGATCTGTAGGGTTAGCCAAAATATTCAAATAAAATAAAAATATAGAAATTGTATATACAATGAATGAGTACAAATGACAACTAATCTTGGTAGACAGAGACTTCCAGAAGGATCTCTTCAACTTTTGGGTTATGAAGCTCTAAAAAGGGTTTGAGACGTTGTCCATTAACTAAAAAACTATTGTCGTATTTTGGGTTCTCATTTGTGATGACACCCCATGGGAAGACAGTTTTGACAGGAACAGGTCCTGACGAACTAGTCTTTAACTTCTTAGAAAATATGTGAAGTCGAGAATTGTATAAAAGTACTTTTTGAACAGGATGAAACTCGTTTCGCATGATTAGAGTTTAGACTAGGCAGCGACTGCACCGCACCACCATTTCCTCTCTCTCACACCATTCTACTCTCTCACACCACCTACTTTCTTTCTCACACCACCTATATAAACAAAAAGCCAACATTTTCCCCCTCCAAATTTAAATCAAAACTCGATTTCTCCCTCCCCCATTCGAATCTCTTCCCTCTCTCACATTCAAATCTCCCCACACACTCAAATCTCTTGCAAAACTCCTTCCCCTTCCTTGAGAATCTCTCAAAATCCCCTCAAAATTGAAACCCTCAAACTCTCCAAAACACAACAACTCAAAACGCCATCTCTCAAAGTTAAAAACGCTCTCTTGCGACTCCAATTTGAGCCATCCATTCTATCTTTGGGTTTATGATTTTTGTTTGGATTGTAAGTGAGTCATTCATAACCAGGGTGAAGAAAAGTGACTAGGAACAACATTTGAAGAATAAATTTACTAACATAGCATTCATAAAATTTCATGCTCGCGGATACCCCGCATTGCACAATGCGAACATAAATTTTTTCGGACAGATTTGCGCGACTTTAGTAAAATGACCATAACTTGCTCATTTCAAAACAGTTTCAAGTGATTCAAGTTGTGTTTATTAGATAACCCATAGTAATACAACTTTTGTGTTTTAATCAACTTGAGAATCGGTCTCGATCGAATACATAAGTTGGGCGAAAGTCAGTAGCACTATCCCGTTTTTATTTTTTGGACAGATTTGCGCGAATTTAGTAAAATGATCATAACTTGCTCATTTCAAAACATTTTCAACCGATTCAAGTTGTGTTTATTAGATAACTCAGATTAATACAACTTTTGTGCTTTGATCAACTTGAGAATCGGTCTCAATCGAACACATAAGTTGGCTGAAAGTAAGGAACACTATCCCGTTTTCATTGTGAAACAAATTTGCGCGACTTTAGTAAAATGACCATAACTTGCTCATTTCAAAACATTTTCAATTGATTAAAGTTTTGTTTATTAGATAACTCATAGTACTACAACTTTCGTGTTTTTATGAAGTTGAGAATTGGTCTCAATTGAGGGTTTAAATTGGTCGAAAGTTGTCTGTTTTGTGTTTTTTCGTTTTGAGTTTGAGTTTATCTGTTATGGATATTTATTGGTGGTGTGAGAAAGTAAAATAAAAAAAATAAAAAAAAATAAAACTCAATGGTGGTGTGAGAAATAGGACATGGTGGTGCGGTGTAGTCTCTGGCTTTAGAGTATCATGGAGATGTCGATATGGAGACCCGACCCGGCCTATTTTCAAAGCAACGCTACAGGTGATGTGCATTGAGATAATAGATCATCAACCACTGGCACTGACTACGTGGCAGGTTAACATAAATAAATGGGGACGAGGAGTAGAGAATCGGGTAGTTGTCCTCCTCTGCTGTTGTTGTGCGATTTAAGGGAGAGGAGATGATGATCGACCACTTCACACGCATCAACAGATCCATTACTCCCCATACTTGCAGTTGTTCTAAAGGTACGTTGGTAATTTCATGTTCTTCGTCTTTGATTTGATTGTTCTTCACAACAAATCAAACTCTTTTCTCGATCTGCGTCTGATCTGTCTCAAACGGGGGGACGTGGTGTTTGCAGGAGAGGAGTAATTGTGATTTGTTCTTATCTCTATCTCTCTCACTTTCTCCAACAAGAACCAATCATCAATCAATATGGTAATAATTCGTTTCCCACTTCAATTCAATTCAGATCCCTTTTCATGCATTATGCAATTTGGATTTTGGATATGATGATGAGGATGATGCTTGCTTATGAATTTTATCAGTAAAGAGAAGAAGAAAAAAATGGTAGATACCAAAATTAACAAACCTAATTGTTATACATCATCGAGTGTGTTACAAATTTCTCTTTGATTGCAAGGAAAAATAGTTGTTTTAGTTTACTTGAGAATAGGTAAAAGGATAGACAATGTGGTGGGTGAAATTGGAGATAAGAGGGGAAAAGGAGAAGGTAAATATTAAAATTTCAGAAACTACATTGCTTCCAAAGTTACATTTGGTAAAAGGAAGATTTCATCGTAGTTTTTTCAGTCAGCTACTAGGAAGCTTGGGTAGATGTCAAGTGGTGCCCTTCTAGGTTGAAAGTTCATGTGCTTACATTTTATTATGAAGGGATTAAAGCAACAACCACTGTGGTCACCCAGTTATATGTTCTATCCAATTCAGTGTTACATGGCATGATGATCTAGTGAGGCTCACACCTCTGAACAACCTTCAAAGAAGCAATTTGTTTCGTGATTTTTAACCGTCCTCTTAAAGTATCAAATGAAAGGTCATTCATCTGATGAGTTAATACTGCAATCTAAGGGGGTGTTTGTTCTATATCTGATTCAGACATACTGTATGACTATATGTTTGGTAAAATGTCCAAGTCATTAGACATTAATAAACCTCTGAACAACCTATGAACCAATTATTTGCATGAGTTAGAGGTTCTAATTAGAGACTAAGCAAACACTTCCCATCCCCTCTTATCAACATATTTGCATCTAGTTATTGGTTCTCCCTTAATTGGAGGTTAGACGTCTAATCGACAAACGCCCCCTAAATCTTTTCTTTCGTTCTGGATTGAGTTGGCCAAATTCATGGTTATCCATTAGCCCTCTTAAGTTTTTGCAATCTGAAACAATCGTGGAGGGGATACGCATTGGGAAGGAGGGAGAGAGAGAGAGAGAAGGGGTGGGGGCTCCCTTGCTATTAACATAGCTGAAAGCGTCATTTTTTATGCAAGTAATACTCATGACTTGAGGTAGACTTATGCAGATTGGTCCATCTGAATCATATTTATAGCTCCATTTGATATTTGCACAATCTGGGTACTGTATCCGTGCATAGGTGGATGCTTCATGCTCTTGTTTTTTGGTTGGACGTCAATGCATATCTTATTTGAAACGAGGGTGATATATTTAGTTTTTTTTTTTTTAATTCACTACATGTTCCATCGACAAGCTCTATATAATGGAAACAGGGCATTCCTGCAACTTATCTTTTACTTTTCTTACAAGACGTATCATCGCAGTTAGGTCTGTACATTTTTTTAGTTTTTTCTAGATTTTCAGAGTTTTTGTACCACACTGATATCTGCATTCATATGTTATGTAGGGGATGATTCCATTGATAAAGAACATTCTTCTTCTGGATTCAGAAGGTAAACGAGTAGCTGTCAAGTACTATTCAGATGACTGGCCTACAAATGCTGCCAAGTTAGCTTTTGAAAAATCTGTTTTTACTAAGACACAGAAGACGAATGCCAGGACCGAAGGTAACTTGAACAAAAAAGTTCTGTCCGTAAAAGTTTCCTTTTGTGGCCTTGGAAGTTATGTAATACTCCGTTCAGTCTCTTTCTATATGATTTTATTCTAAACGAAAGAGTGTCAGCTAGCTGGTTTTGTGGGGATCAATTTATTTTACCTTTAGGACTTACTTTAGATGTGGAAAAGAAAAAGGAAAATAAGCTAAAACTTAGGGCTGAAAGTTGGGCGGATTCCACACTAGCCCATGCCCTACCCAAGGTAAACATACATATGCTCGTACCCTAGCCATGCCCACTGGGGTGTGAAAAATATTGCCGAAGAACAAGACCATGCAAGTGTTTTGAACCCAAGTCCGTCTTGGGTAGTTTGGGTAATTTGGGCAATCCACATTAGTCATGTTTACTCATTATTATTTGCTCAAATGTCACTTAATAAATAGAATCAATTGTGTTTGATTTGTATTCTAAAAAGGAAGTCTCTTAACATGGTTTGCTAGGTTTAAGAAAACATATAAAATAATGAGAGACATTTAACAAAATGATTAAAATAAAATAAAAATTTTGATTCCGTTACTTTGTTATGTTTTTAATGTGTTTTTGGTAACGAATCTTGGAAGAAGAAAAAATCATAAAGAATATAATACATTAATCATACATTTTCAAGTTTATTTTATTTTATTGGTCTTGAACATTTTATTAAACGCTCCTTATTTTGGTAAAAAAAAATTGGAGAAAATAATCACTAAATATAATCTTACCTATTGAACTTTATTTTATTTTAGTGAACATAATCTTACGTATTTAAGCTTCTCTTGCTTTATTTTTATGAGAAAATGACATTTTTTATATGAACATATTATATCAATATTAAATAACTCATGGGTTCGGGTATATTTTGGTACCCAAGGTCCATACCCCAGTATTGTCCAAAATTAAGTTGGGTATTGAATATATACACCCAAGTATCGCCCATTAACCATGGAACTATGCCCAAACTGATTAAGTATACACGCCCAACTACACCCAAGTATCGCCCATGTCGGGTTTGCCCAATTAGGCTTCAATATACCCACCCAACTTGCACCCCTACTAAAACTGCTTCTAGACCATCTAGTGTCAAGGGCCAAGTTAGGACGGTATTGTTTTAGGTATAAGCATGTCAAGGACCAAGTTAGGACAATATTGTTTTAGATATAAGCAAGTATGGAGGAAAAGTCTGCCTAGAGTCTCATTCTTTGTTGGTCCATTGTTTCACGATTATTAGCCTAATGAAAGTTTTTTTTCACCATTGGGTTTGAGAGATTTGTATCATCTAGGTCTTGGTTTGGTGTAGCTCTTGTCATTCCTGATATGATTTTAAATCCATAGGCTATCCTCTTCACATAACACTTTGTTTATTTCCCGGAAAAGTATTTTCTTATCCTACCAAAAAGAATCTGATATAAACGGGTAATCAGTTGCTATTATTTGTAATTAGGCCATTAACCAAAGTGGGATTAGTTTAGATTGTTTGTCAAAGAGCTTATAAATAAGGAACAAAGTTAAACATTGGTGAAGCTGTAGGTGGTGAAGTGATCGAATGAAAATAATGTTTTCTTATTTATCTCTTATTAAGGGTTTATCATAGATCTACTTTAGCTTTGGCTTTAGTTGTAGCGTAGAAATCATCAATTGGTATCAGAGCTGAAAAGGTTCTTGACTGGTTTGAGTGATTGTTTGAAGAATAATATTTCCTGCCATCAACATTGCCACCAGATCCTGCCCCGACCACCATCCAACACAGCCCCTAGAAGTCGCCAGATCGCTGCCGTCAAGCACCCACACACCCCTATTTCAGATCTATTACAGATCGTATTGGACACGGATCTTTTTGCAGAATTTCAATCAAGTCCCTGGCCTGATTTTATTAAATAGTCTTTGGTCCAGACCTGTTATTTACACACGTTATTTAAATTCCAGTAGGTGGTTGTGTACACCCCCAATCCTAGTTGTCTTTAAATCATTCCCAGAAATAATTAGAGGTTTGTAGATCCATCCCTGTAGACCTGAAATTGCAAAACAATCCTTGGTCCAAGAACACTAGTTATGTGCACCCTTGAATCCCAACAACGAAAAAAATAATAATACATGCCCCTATTAGTTCTACCCATACCCTTATTATTCTCCATCTCCATACTAATATCCATGTAGCCCAAGCCCAAGTCTAGTCCAATACCTTGCGGTGTCTAATACCCATAACCATCTTTACTATTCACAACCACAATACACTTATGTCTCCCAACCTTAACCAACTTCCCCTACACCACTCCATCCCTAATGACCTGTGATGTATGACCCATTATGGCACTAATTGAGATAAAGTGGGAGGAGTTTGCAAGAGATTTAGCAGATTGGATTGGCACCCGCATTGACCCATTTTATAATGCCTTGAGAGAATAAGCAAAAGCAAAGATGGAGCAGATGTATCAGCGAATGAGAACAATATTGGTGGAAGGTGAACTTGCCCAAAAGGAGTCGGATGAGCCATACTTTTTGTTAGTCCCTCTTTTTGAGGAAGTTAAGGGCACCAACACATGTATTCGATTTTCGAAATGTGGGTCATTGACATCTGTGATTTCTTCTCATTTTTTGCCAAGATGAGATGTTTTTACAGCAGCATACACAGTGAGTGCTGATAATTATGTCGATCCAATTTGGGAATTTTTTATGGCACGAGCTTATGTGCAGAGCCTTCTCAACGGGTTTATTGTAAATTAAGGTTTTTTGAGTCACCTTGCTCCATTTTTGTGTTGGTTTAGTTGTCTTTAGCAAGTGTGTATCCTGGCAAGTTTTGAGGTTGTTTATTTTATGTGCATTTCGACTTGTATTCTCTAAGTGAATGCTTGTGTTCGTCTGACTTCTTCGACTTCAAGTTCGAGGACGAGCTTCTTCAACTAGGGGAGGGTGATGTAAGCGGGTAATTAGTTAGTATTATTTGTAATTGGCCATACATAATAAAGTTTGTATTAGTTTGAGCATTAGCCAAAGAAGGTTGGATTAGATTGTTTGCCAAAGAAGTTAGTCAGCTTATAAATAAGGCATAGAGTTGAACATTGTAGGTAGTGAATTGATTGAATGAAATTTATGTTTTCTTATATATCTATTATTTATGGTTTACCGTAGATTTAGTTTAGCCTTAGCTTTACTTGTAGCGTAGTTATCATCAGAATAAGTGTGGTGAATCAGTATGGTGTCTGCTGCCGCTCTCTTCATTTGAGCGGCGCTCAGAATCCAAGTCTAAATCTAGTAGTAACCTGTCTGAAGACACCCGGGTCTTGTTTGGCATTGAATGTCTCCTAGTCCATTAATGAGGGGTCTGTCATAATTTTATGATTTGGCAAACTGATTCTTTGTGGCTGTCTTTGTATGTTTTCCCCTCTTTTAATAACGGTTGATCTGTTTATAAGAGAAGCATGATTTCAGTTATGGTAAGGGTAGTCGCCATACAATGAGGTTAACTATTGTAATTTATTTATTTGTCATGATACAATCAGTTGTCGTTATGAGGTTTTCGGTCAAAGGATTGTGATTCTACCTCAAGTCTTCACCTTGTTAGCGAAGAAAATAGGAGCATGCATATTTTTCTTCACTACTACTGTTATTGTTATCATTTTATTTATTTTTCCTCAACGACTCTTTAATGAATGTGATTTTATCTTATCATCTCAGCGGAGATTACGATGTTTGATAACTTTGTTGTGGTCTACAAGTTTATCCAAGACCTCCACTTCTTTGTTACTGGCGGTGATGAGGAGAATGAGCTTATATTAGCAACAGTTCTTCAGGGATTTTTTGATGCAGTTGCGCTTCTCCTCAGGTCCTAGTGATGGCTGCTTTCGCCTCTTATTTGAAAATTTACACTCGATTTAAGAATAACTTTTTGACCGAATTGGTTTTAATTTAGTAAGCTTGTTTTTCATTGTTGCAGGAACAACGTAGACAGAATGACAGCACTTGAGAACTTGGATCTCATTCTCCTATGCCTTGATGAGATTGTTGATGGAGGGTATGTGCAGTGTTTTATAAGACTCGCTTTTTATACTCATTTTTACATACTATTGTAGGTTTCATGTGGTTTTAGTCTCTCTCTCTCTCTCTCTCTCTAATACATCTGTGGGTAGTCGACCTTGAAATGTAGATTTTTGGTGAATATGGCATATTGGTTGTGGTGGTGGTTCAGGGTATTAATGATGCTCAGACAGACCTATTCTTGCCCGTCGTGGTTGAGGACTGTACCTTTCCCAGAAGGATATCAATTACCGGATTTTTTACCATATTCACCGAAAGCACCGGAGCTGTAGAGATGAAAAGTTTAAGTTTAGTCTGTTGGAATGAGTAAATGCAATCCATTGTCGTAGCTTGATTAAAATAGGCGTAATGCTATTTAGAGAATTTAGCATTACGCAAATGCTACTTTTGACTGAAGGATTGAGTTTGAAAAGATTTATGGTTACAAATGAACAAAAATGCATAATTACACGAGGCTTTACATTTCATTTACTTGTTATTCTCCAGGAAAATTTGTCTTAGCCTTTAGATAATTTTATAGAACTTGGTTTTTGGTACTTCCATAATTGAGTCATAATTTTGGAAAGTTCTTCGAACATTTTAGTACTAAACCAGTAGTATTAGAAGCTTCCTAAAAGCTCCGAATTGGATCCTATTTCAGTTCTAAACAAGTGAAAACTATTAAAAAATGTCATTCGTAGTACTGTTCCCCCTTGAGAGTACTTAATGTGGACTTGCTTTTAACTGCTGTAGGGAATACATTTTAGTCTAATGCGAAGGTTCTCTGCATGTAAGGACCAGAAGTTGGTTATAATTTCCACTCAAGTTCTTTTGGGAGTTGATGATTCAAATTTTTGCTAATAAAGTGATCTTCTCAACCGTTGAAGTGATTAAGGTTTCAAATATCAAAGTTTTAGTTTCCCAAGACCCTATTTGGGGTATCAGATTCATGTGCCCAACTGTTGAAACTTGTATGATAGTTTGATGTTGGGTGTGTTTAACATAATTTTTAGTTAGGGTCTGGGTAGGTTTGCATGGGAAGTCTGGGTTTGTGGATCAGCCGTGAATCGTGATCAACTGGTTTTAATCTGTGTCAATCTCCTTTTGTCATTTTTTTGCTCACAGCTGTTTTACATTTTGCATATTAACTATTTATATGGGGTCCTTGATAGTTGTTTTACTATGACAGAAGAATGGATCTTATTTCAATTTCATATAGCTTCATTTGCTCTTTACTCAAAATGTTAGATACTGTTTGGTTAGCTTGAGAACTCACTTAGTTGATGTGTGCGTCTTGTCCCAGGACTATTCTTGAAATTGATGCAAACGTTATTGCTGGTAAAATTGCTTCCAATGGTTTGGAAGCTTCAGCTCCCTTATCAGAGCAGGTATTGTGGCTCTGCTTGTTTGCGAGTTGAAGATTCATTTTCTCTCTTCAGATTCTAACCATTTTTTTTAAATCAAACTCTCTACAGACCATAACGCAAGCACTGGCTACTGCACGGGAACATTTGACAAGATCTCTTCTCAAATGATGAAAGATGGCAGAGATAAGTCGAGACATAAAAAAAGGGATGTTAGAGAACTCTGTTTTGGTTTTATTTTATTTTGGCATGGTGAGGCAGTATAGATATTCTTACTTGTGGGTTGCTACAGACGGTAGTTGATTGGTGGGGCTATTTAGGGTGTTGAAGGTTCTATTTCAACAGATAGATGGAATTTGGAAAAGTTTCTCCTATTTCATATTCTCGGTCTTGAAACCACAATTGTTTTTATTCCTTTTTTCTTGTTGGGGGAAATGGGTAAAACTAAAAGTGTTTGCGAACAGCGGTTAGTAGAGTTCATATACAGGATAGTGATGGTGATATGACAAAGATGGCTACATATTGTGTATCAGGTTTTTATCCATCAATAATTGAACCTCTGCATTATTGGTAATATGTAGTATGCATGTGTGGTTAGTGTTAAAGTTTGAGGAAGAAAATGCTGATGATTATGTGGTAGATGTTGTGTTTCCCTTCGAAATGTCTACCATCCCAATGCAAGAAGGGGGCAGAACCACTCGGAATGTTTATTTCATGATCTAATAATATCTTCTTTTTTCTAGATTTCATGTTAATACATGCAACACCATTACAATTACATGCATTTATTTAATTATTTGAAAGAGAATCAGAGTCTGATGTTTGGATATAGAAGAGTTGTGGCTCATCAATAGAAGCATCTGAGTTTGGCTCAGATTGTGATTCGAGAAGTAATTTGTTAAGCATGTTTTGAGATTATCTGAGGCTTGTAATTCCTTAATTTTTTTGTTCTAATTTGCAATCCTTTATAATGACTAGTTTTCCCACATTTAAAACAAATTGTTTGAGAAGAGAAGAAGCTTGTGGCTTATTATATTTATATGGGCTTTTTGTATGATGTTTTCTATTTTTCTTACAGTAAAGATTGGGTGTATTAGTAGTGAATTTTTTTTGGATAATATGTCAAATTGAATTGCTTTGGTTTTGAGATTAAAATATTTTCCGATTACTTGTTTTGTGATATTTGAATAATCAAAACCTACCCACTATTTGACTTTGAATATCTGGCACAAAAAAAATGAATTTTAGAGAACTGGCATAAACTTTGAATTGGTGCCGAAACATAGTCCCAACAACAGATCCATGCTAGTGAAAATTTTGCAAAAAATCCTTAATGAAGATACTTGGTATTCTTGAAGTTGTGAAAGTTTGCTATTTGAATGAAAAAAATATTCTAGCCTTCTTGAACTTAGGAAGGAAGAATTTCTTTGACCTGACCATACCGATTCTACCAATGATGAGATAACCAGTAAGGAAAATATACATTGAATTTTGGGTAAGAAAAAAAAAGGAAAAACCATGAATGAGAACAATTTGGTGTTTTGAAAAGAAAGGCTTTAATTCGAGTTTTTTTATAGTAAAAATAATTGTAAATAAGAGGATTAAATGGTTGACTAAATTTCTTGGAAGTGAATGCATTTTGATTCCATTCTTCTGGGGATAGGATTTTGAAAGTTTGGCATCTTGAACAATCGTGATCAAGAAGACACCTAGTAGGACGAAAGACACCAGAAATAATTAAAGAGCAAATAAGCATGAAATCTGAAATAAAAACAATACAACAATGGGTTTTAAAATCTTGTCAGATTGCCCAACAATACCGTCGAAGGATCTGTATGGCTCAACTTGATTCTCTTTGATAGAGGTTGGCAACTTGATTCTCTTTGATAGAGGTTGGCTGGAGCAATACGTTCTTACTTACTTTGATAAAGAAAATAAAGCAAGTGATAATGGATGATTAAAATCTGAAATTCATTGATTGATAAAATAAACCGTAAAACTTACAGCATTTTGAAATTTGATAATCACTTCCTTGAAAATCATACAGAGAACTAAAAACTTTTAGGGTTACAAAGGTTTGTGGGCTTTGAGAATCTTTTGTGTTTTCTTCTCCAATGTGGAGGAAGATGTCTTTTGTCTTCAATTTATGATCATTTTATAGAGAATGAGGGACCTTGCTTAGTACTTCAATTGCTTCAATATTTTTTGGGAAATTCTAAATGGCGAGGGAAACAGCGAGGGAGGGGGGTGAAGCCGTTCATCCCCCTCGAGATGCATAAAAGAGCGTATCTCGAGGGGGTGAACGGCTTCACCCCCCTCCCTCGCTGGTTTCCTCGCCCCTTCCCTCGCTGTTTAGACAAACCCATATTTTTTAGACATTGGGATGAAAACTTTTGACTTTAGTAGAATAATTGAGGATGAGTAGAGAGGTGGTTTTGGACTTTAGTGGTGAGTGGAGACTACTTTTGGTGGATTTGGAGTCTTGTGAAATCATCGAAGCTAAGTGGAGATTTCTTTTGGTGGATTTTGAGTCTTGTGAATTAATTGACGTTGGAAAAGATTTGTGGGACCTAGTGTTATGGAAATTGCTTCATGTTTGATGTTTAATAGATAATGTCATGGTTAGGGATAATGACATGTGGGAATCATTTGAGAATAACATTTTGTTTATAATGGACATTATTGTTATGACCAAAAGATGCCAAAACAATCATCTTTATTTGGATTATTTTGTGAGGTGCCATCATCATTGTCATCGGATGAACAAATTTAGGGTTGAAAACCGAACTAACGGTTCACCTAAACCGTGAACCGAACCGACTTTGATCGGTTTCAAAAATTTCAAACCGAACCGACCATTAACAAAACCGAACCGATTCTAATTTATGCAAACCGTAACCGAACCGAATCAACTAAAACCAAAATAAAACCGAACCGACCAACTATTTAAAACATACTATATTATTTTTATATAAAATATATAGTATTTATTATATATATTTTGTCGGTTCGGTTTTGTCGGTTAAAATCACATAAAAATCGAAAATCGAGCCGAACTTAAATCAAACCGCTCAGTTCGGTCGGTTTTTTGTTCAACCCTAAGCAAATTTATTAGAGAGACTAGTACAGTTGTTTCTTTATAGTTGCTGCCAAAATTGGAGTTTTCAATTTGGAAAATTCTAATTGTTCTTTATGTCAGGCTGAACTATTTTGGTTTTGAGATTAAACTATTTTTTCATTGAATGTCTTGTGACATTTTAGTAGCCAAAACCTGACCACCATTTGACTTTGAATCTTCGGCACAGAGAAAAAGGAATTTGAGTGGATTAGAATAAACTTTGAACAAGTGCGAATACATATTCCCAGCAGCAAATCTATGTTATTGAAAATTTTGCGAAAAAAACTATAATGAAGATACTTGGAATTCTTTATGTTGTAGTAGTTTGATATTTGAATGGAAAACCTTCCAGCTTTTTTCAACTTGGGAAGGAATAATTATTTGATCGGACAATACAAATTCTATCAATGATGAGAGAACCAATAAGGAAAATATAATATGAATTTTGGGCAAAAAAAAAAAAACTATGAATGAGAACTTGGCAAAAAAGAAAAGAAATGCTATAATCCAAACTTTTTGATAGTCAAAATAATTGTAAAATTGAGGATTGAATAGTTGACTAAATTTCTTGAGAGTGAATGGATTTTAATTTTATTCTTCTGGGGATAGGATTTTGAGAATTTGGCATTTTGAATGAGTTATTTTGAAATTCTTACTTTTGTCCCTGTTATAGGTGACTAAGATTGAATCAATATCTACAAGGATGAACTCATAAAACAATATGAACTTTTGACTATCATTGTTTAGGAAAGGAGAGTTTGAGGGAATTGAAATAAGCTACTTGGAGTAATTTGTCATTTGGGTTCCAGAAATAAGGTTAAAAAAAATAGATTGGCTCATGGGTTGCTTTGGTAACATAATGAGAATTTGAGGTTATTGTGGATTTGTTGAGAAAAGTTTGATTTTGAAGGTTGTTTGTTTTGAGATATTAGCTCTATAAAAGCAGAATGGGCTTCTAGGGCTTCAAACCACTTTTGCTTCTTGATAACCATATATAAGAGGTTTTATTTGTAGGTTCGAATCCTTTTGGGTGGAAGGTAAAAATCTGGGAACTTCACTTGGTCATTACATAGCTTGACTTTGAAGTATGTGTTGATAAAGAAGTCATTTTGTGGCTATATTTGTTTTGTAACGAGTAACTTGGATAGTGAAAGGGAGTGATTTTCATCACTAGAAAGGGAAGGCTTTGAAAGCTAAGAAGAGAATTGATAAATTTAATTTGAAAATCGAATGCGGACTAAATGCCTCGCCATTTTGCAAAAATCTATTTAAAAACAAGATTTTGAACATCCTTTTTCAAGATTTCTTTTGCAGATTAACAATTAATGTATCATAAAAATGGTTGATTGTAAAAGTCATCTTGAAATTTCATGATGCAGAAAACAATTGATAAAATCTCTTTTTTGACAGGAGATAATTCAGTTGAGTTTCATTCCAAAATCCTGAATGAAAATGGACTAATTGTTCTTTGTCGTGATAGTTTTGTTTAAGAGTACCTCCATATCCTATATTTGATATATCTGTTTTAACTATTTTAAAAGCAATGGAGTTTGGAAAACCTAGACAAGGTATATTTTTATTGTTGATTTTACTTGACAAACAATATTTGTAGGGGACATTGGACCATGGAGGAGGGTTTTAACTATTTTAAAAGCAATGGAGTTTGGAAAACCTAGACAATGTATATTTTTATTGTTGATTTTACTTGACGAACAATATTTGTAGGGGACATTGGACCATGGAGGAGGGTTTTTGCAAAGTCTCGAATAAAAATGTTTTAACAGAATTTGGAGATTTTTTAAAAACCAGATACATAGTTAAGGCTTCCTAAAAATCTTTGTAATTGGTTTTTATCTTTGATTTCATTAGGGAATTTGTCTGCAAATTGTATGGACGATATATTGAAACTATAGTTCAAATAGTGAATCTTATGTCATAAAAATCTAATATTTTTTTTTAAATGTTACTTTTGATGATGACAATACCAAACCATTGTTTTTGATAACTGAAGGGAATATTCCTAAATGTTTTGCACTTGTTTTTAGAATATTAACATATCCTAAATATAAACAATTAAAAAGTTTGTATATGGATTAAATATGTCATTCATAATGTTTTGAAATTCAGAATGGACATTTTTTAGACCAATTGACATTACATTTCATTCATAATGACCAAAATGGACATTGAAAACAGTTTTGTGATATCTTCTGGAGTTATTTTAATTTGCCAAAATCCTAGGGGTGGGCACGGTTTGGGTCAGTTCGGGTTGGGGCATATCTCGGTCCCAGTCCCGGTACAGTGAAATGAGAACGGTGTAGGTTGGGAAAACCAATTTTTTGGGGATGACCCGGTTGGACCCAGACTGCTTTGAATTGAGACAATCCGGGTCGGGACCATGCCTTCCTAGTTTGTTTATTTTTTTATATTCAATTAGCCAATTTTTTTGGGCTTGATCTACCAGAAGGTCCAGTCCAAAATACTTTCAATTCAATGGGGAATAACAACCCATACACAACATAAAAAATGTACTATCTAAACAGTGATTAGAGCTGGAGCTAACTAAAGACTTGTTGGCTGGGAAACTCTAATAGCTTCATTCCTTACATCTCAAATAGAATAACCATCTCCTACCTCTTCACTCCCATGATTTTCCTTATACTTCATTGCCTTGCAAAAATTAAAGCATAATTGCCAACAACCAATTACGAATCAAATATGTTTCTTATCATCGTCACTGTGTTTAGTAGTAGCAATGTGTATACTGCCCTCCTCACATGAAGGATCTTAAATATTTAACAATCGTTAAATGTCCTACTGCCATGTTGCTTCACTACCGGCCTTTCTCATGAACAAATGCCTAGTTTTAAGATTTGTTTTTCTCCACCAAAAGCAACACAACTTTCTCATTACAACATTGAAGTCTAAGTATAATAGTTATTGATGGAAATTATTCAAATACTTGGTGGATGCACCGTAGAGCAGAGAACAAGACTCGAGAGAGAAAGATGCAAAGAAGGGAGGAAGACGACCAGAGATTGTGAGTGGTGGATGGTGATGTGATGGTCACCGACAGTAATGGTTGTTTCAAGGAGAGATGGCAAGATGATGACGGTTGTGGTTGTCTGCCAGGGAGAGATCAAGATGCTCTGTGTTGAGGGCGAGATGGTGAGTAGAGTCTGTGAGTGCGGGTGGGAGTGTCTGCGATAAGAAGAGTTTCTTCAGAGGAGTGTTAGAGGCAATAAGATGGTGACTTGGTGAGTAGAGAAGAAGGGCTGGAGGTGAAAAATAAGGGTTTGCTATTTGCTTTGGTTTGGTTAGCAAAACCCTAGGGATAAGGATTTGCTTTGGACAGTGGCTTGGGCTATGCGTTGTTTGGGTTTGCTAATAGCTCACTTGGACTTTGGTTTGTTTTAAATCGCTATATTTGTGAAAAACGGTTCCGTTCCGGTTCAAACTAGGTGTGGGCACGGGACGGGACTGACCTTATCCCTATCCCATCCCGTTCGTTCGGGATCGAGATGGGACGGGATAAACCTCATCCCGTCCCAAATGGGTTTAGGATGAGCAGGTACTAAATAGTTTTCATTAATACAAAAGAATTTCATCACATTGCTCACACACCAATAATGCCAAATTTATGTACATATAACTATCATTTTACAATATTAAATATCATGTAAAATTTATGGTGCAATGAACTTACAATTTTTTAATGTTAAGCATCATTCGTGTGATACACTAACCAATAGTTGTACCTATAACTCATAGTGAAAACTAAAACAAAACATCATTTGGCTTTAATGTCTTCAAAAATATTTGTCCAATAAACAATCTAAAATGTGAAAAAGTATAAATTTTTATGGGTTCTATTTGACCTAAAAAATTCAAACTTAAGTTTTTATCTAAATAAAGAGTACCAAATCAAGCAAGTTTTCAAATAGTAGATACTTTTGATTTAATTTAAACACATCCTAAACTTTCCTTTAGAAGAGTATTTTGATTAAAATTAATAATAATAAAATATTAAATAAATAAGTTCGGGATGGGATGGGCGGGATTGAAAATCTCCATCCTGATCCCACTCTAGATCGAGACAGGACGAAATCGGGATGAGTTTTTAATGGCTAAAAATTCTTAGTTGATACAATATTTTTTATGAAAAATATGAGCATTTGATAATTTGTAGTTAACTTGTAATTGTTGTTTATTTGCAGCATATAACTATTTTTTCAAAATATTTAGATGGAATGAGTCCTTGGTAAAAACAATTAAGGTCTGCACGTGGATTTACTAGTGTAGTTGTAGTTATTTAATATTTTTATTTATTACTAAATTAATATTGATATACGATTTCTGGAATTTTAGTTTGAAACTATATTTACGAAATTTAGAGAATCCATATAATTCTTGAGAATTTTCTTTTAATTTTGATAATTGTTTTGGTGAATATATTTTAAGGATATTAATTTGGTGAATCTTATTTTTAAGGATATTAATATTTTTTCTGGAGATCTTGTATGGTTATTGGTTAGTGACTTGGTGAATTAAACCCGTCATTTATTCTTGAAGGTTCTAATAGGGTTTGTCGGTATGTATTTTTGTGTGTTTACTAATTACTTAATTGACTCAGATGAGGTAATCATATTTTAATTTGGGATCATCATAATATAATTGGTATTTTTTGTCTAGATGTCATGTTAATACATGTAACATTATTGCAATTACATGCATTTATTTCATTTTTTAAAAGAGTATATGAGTCTGATTCTGATGTTTGAATATAGAAGAGTTGTGGCTCTTCAAGAGAAGTATCTGAGTTGGGTTGTGATTCAAAAAGTAATTTGTTAAGATGTTTTTTAGTCCATCTGAGGCTTGTAATTTCTTGATTTTTTTTTTTCTAATTTGCATCCTTTTTATAATGACCAACTTTCCAACATTTGAAACAAATTGGTTAAGAAGAAGAAACAGCTTGTAAATTATTATATTTGTACGGTTTTTCTGTATAATATTTTCTATTTTTCTTTTAGTAAGGATTGAGTTTATTAGCAGTGAAGTTTTTGGGAGAATATGTAAGGTTGAACTGCTTTGGTTTTGAGTTTAAAATATTTTTCCATTGCCTGTGTTTGTGCATTTGAGTAATAAAAAGTTTTCTTCTATTTGATTTTGAATCTTTGGCAAGAGAAATAGGAATTTGAGGGCATTGGCATAAATTTTAAACTGGTGTGAATACATAGTCCCAGTAGCAAATCCATGCTAGTAAAAATTTTGCAAAAAATAATAATGAAGATACTTGGTATTCTTGAGGTTGTGGAAGTTTGATATTTGAATGGAAAATCTTTCAACCTTCTTCAACTTGGGAAGGCATAATTTTTTGACCGTACCAAGCAGATTCCACCAATGATGAGAGAACCAATAAGGAAAATAAACTTTAAATTTTGGGCAAAAAAGGAAAAAACCATGAATATGAATAATTTGATGTTTTGAAAAGATAAGCTCCCATATTAGTTCTAATTGTTTCAGTAAATGTTGATGGAAGTCCAGATATGCCTCTGGTTTTGTCATTACTTTTGAGATAAACATGTCTTTTTACCATCGAAAGTTTTGGACATCTTAAGTTCCTAAGAATTTTTTTAGATTTTTCTTGAATATGAGTTGGCTCTCCTACAAAGTGTTTGAGTATGACAAAGATTAATGTTGAAACAACATAAAAAAAGATCTCAAATTTTGTTTCAGTTTTGATTGGTTGGCCATAACTATAGAGTTCGACAACAAGTAATATGCTTGTTTGCTCTTCAGGAGATAGATAATTATTGAACCATCTTTTTAACTGACTAGTAAAACTAGCTATTATGATTTTTGAACTTTGATTATCATTTTTTTGTTCATTCCTATAGGCTGGTACTAACATAGTCTTTTCAAATATTGTGTCTATAATATTTTGTTCACATTGACCGTCTATATTCCATTCGTAAATGGATTCAGTTGAATAATGAGATGTTGATTGTTCTACATTTTCTTCAAATTGAAAATCTGGGGAAGAAAGCCTCGAGTAATAATTTCTTGTGGTAAGGTTTGACCTATTATTCCTTAATTTTGATATTATATTGGGTTGCTCTAATGAATCAGAATCTCTTGAATCGTTAAATGTGTTATGTGATAAGACATTTACTTGTTTTGTTTGTTTTAGATCTTCTACCATTAATATCTATTTGTGCTAGCTTTTGATTAATTTGATCTAATAAATTTGTTTGTGAAAAAATGTTCCAGTTTCTATTGTGGATTAAAATATGGTTTGGGACTTGGAGTTACTATTAATTGGATTATTTAAATGATTTTCATTTACCACTTGTTGGTCTATTGTTTGTAGTAATATATTATTATAACTATTTTTTTCAATAAACTTTTCAAGTCCATATTGTGTTCCTGCTTAGTTTGTCACAACTTGAATAGCCTTTTTAATCCGGGATGCTATTATTTATGTTCCTTTTTTTTTTGAAAGGCAAAAAGGAGGTGGGGGCTGCATGATTCAACCCACACAAACCATGCAGCAGTTGAGTCGAGAGTGGCCAGAATTGAACATGCGACCTAAATACAATGATGAGTATGCTATTATTTATGTTCCTTATGTCTTGTAGTAGAGATTTCTTCTAGTTGAGGCATTATGGATTATTATTATTATTTGTTCTTTAGTTTCCATGTATGTGTATTTATTATAACATTTAAATTTGTTAAGTAGTTGTTTCGCACCATTGGAGAAAGACATATTTAACTTCTAATTTTTCACAAAACTCATAAAATATTTTTCCTAAATTATTTTGATCCTCTTGACTTTATTTGGAATAAAATTCTTTTCTTTTGTTAGCACTATAATTTTTCGTGAATTCTTTTTTGATATAATTTGTATCTAAATAGAAGTTTTTATCTATTATATTTGTTGGAAAGGATCTCTTATTTTTTATTGTGTAGGGGGATTTTGATTTATATGTTCTTCTAGTATTTCTGATTGATGATCATTAGTATAAATTGGTTGGGGTATTTGGAAAAATTGAGGATTTTGTCTAATTTTTGTTAAGTCTATATTTTTTATGGATAAAGTTCTTAGAAGTTGAAGAGATGTTCTATAGGATGGTATTGAAGATCATGGTGATTGAAAATTTGTTATTGATATTTTGATTTTTCTTGTAGATGAAAACTATAATTCAAAAGTTATTGTAATAAATCATTTTGTAGTGGAGGTCTTGATTCAGTATGTACTTGCTATGTGGTTGGGAGAGTGACTTGATCCCAACAATATGGTTTTGGAGACTATGACAATAGTTTTTCTCTATTTGTTTGAAAAAGATTGTGTTCCCCTTCTCACTTTCTATTTATGCTCGGGGACTAATTTGAGTTCTCATATTTTTATAAGTTATTCTATATATTAATGCTAATGGTTTTGAACCAGGTAGTATATTATGGGAGCAAAAAATAATCTTTAGCCAAACAGGATAAGGAAACCCAAAGATTTAGGTTGTTTCCAATAAGCCCAAAAATTACCCACGAAAGTTACAAGTAGAGAAAGTTCAAGTTTGGGCCCAATGCAGCCCAAGTCTGGGCCCAATACAACTCAACATAACACTCTTTTCTCAGCAGAGGAGTGGTGTTCGACACTGACCACCATGCTCAGCTGAGCACACAAGCTTGAAGAAGAGGCATCTCCAAACAGAAAGTTACAACCACCAACGGGAGGTTACAACTTTCTACGGAAGTTACAACTACCTAAGATAAGTTACAATGGCCTGCAAGCAGATGACTCACTCATCTGTCATGCGTCATTACGACTTTCTACGGAAGTTACAACTACCTAAGAGAAATTACAATGGCCTACAAGCAGATGACTCACTCATCTGCCATGCGTCTCTTTCATCTGCCACACATCTCACTCATCTGCCAGCAATTAATTCATTCTGCCTCTATAAATAGCCAAACACAAAGCCATCTGGAGGTAACACTTTCCTGATGTACAATTCTTTCACAAAATACAGAAAAATAAATACCTTTATAAAGGCATTGTTCTACTTTGGCATCGGAGTCCTCGTGGTAGACACCATATCGGTGTCAAGAATTAATCTACATCTAATGCAGATTGCTCCATGTGATCAACACATGATCCGATGAAAATTTGAATCCAGAAATAATCCTTAGCCCAATAGGATAAGGAAGCCCAAAGATTTGTCCTGTTTTCGATAAGCCCGAAAATTACCCACGAAAGTTACAAGTAGATAAAGCCTAAGTTTGGGACAAATGTAGCCCAAGTTTGAGTCCAATACAACTCAGCAGAAAACTCTTTTCTCAGCAAAGGAGTAGTGTTCGGCGCTGACCACCATGCTCAGCTAAGAACACAAGCTTGCAGGAGAAATGTCACCAAACAGGAAGTTACAACCACCAACGGGAGGTAACAACTATTCAAAAGTTACAACTACCTAAGAGAAGTTATAACCGCCTGCAAGCAGATGACTTACTCATCTTCCACGTGTCTCACTTATTTGCCAGTAGTTTACTCATTCTACTTCTACAAATAGCCAAATACAAAGCCATCTGGAGGTAACTCTTTGTTGATTCACAATTCTTCTTCAAATACAAAGAAATAAATATTTTCCTAAAGGCGTTGCTCTAACTTTGGCATCTGAGTCCCCATGGTAGGCACCACACTGGTGTCAAGAATTAATTTCTATCTTACGTAGATTGCTTTGCATGATCAGCACATGAGCCGGTGGAAGTTTGCATCCACAAATTGGAGCTTTCAATGAGAGCTTGAATCTGTTGAGATCCAGCCCATTAGGGTGGATCCAACTTTGGTAATTAATCAAACATAAATTCAAGTTTGGTTCAATAAGGAAAAATGTTTTCAATAAGAAACAAAAACAGAGTTTTTGTTTTGAATAAGGAATGAGTTGGCAGCTGGTTAATTAAATAGAAACAAAGTTCTATTTGAGGCGTTGTTGGGCGGCTGCAAAAAAGTATAAATAGGTGCATAAAACAGAGTTTTACTCATAGTGTTTTCAGAGAAGCTGATGCATGAATAAGCAACAGAGAACATAGTATTCTCTTTGGTGCTTGGTACGGCTGTGTGCGCGTGAACGATGACTTTGTGTTTGATTCTTTGGGTGCGAATTTGTGCGACAAAGTGTGACGCGTGGCTGCGATATCGACTTAGTTTTGTCGATTGATTTGGTAGAAAAAGTTGAAGGAGCTTTTGGGTTAATTTGTTGTGAGGTAACCCATGTTATTTATTCCTTGCATTTATCAAGCTTTGGGCAAAAAAGCTTGAGAAGTTATTGTACTTCTTCTTATTTGATTAGTGGATTCTCTCGGATTTGCCCCGTGGTTTTTCCCTTCACATTGAAGGGTTTTCCACGTAAATCTTGGTGTCTCGTTTATTATTGCTTTAGATTATTTCCTTGGTATTGTTTTATTGGTATTTGTCCCAATAGAATCAAACTCATTGGAAGCTCTCTTCCTTTTATAACAAAACTTTCATTCATTCACTTTAAATTTTCTTTCACAAACACATTTATTTTCGAAGTTCTTTTTCAACATAATGGTGAGAACTCGAAAACAAATTAGCAAAATTAATGTTGCACAGTCATCTGCCATCACTGCCACAAATTCAGCTGCCACCAGCCGGACAACCACTGGTAGTGGATCTGCCACTGTCGGCAGACCATCAAGTGTAACCTTCGGCTTAATAACTGAACCCAATGGATATGAAACAACAAGAAAATCTCGCAACTCAGATCACCACAATATTGGAGAACCAAACTCGGGTGGTAAACGATTAGTGAGTATATTTCCAAGGCAGAAGACACATCGTCATTTGCTAGTAGATCGTGTGCATGGGAGCAGAAGTTGTCATCCACTAAGGGGAAATAATCATTTGAAGCATTTACTCAAGATTAGGGCCACAAGCAAATGTGCATTCTAGGCTCGAGCCTCAAACATGAGTCTTCTCAAGGCTAGGCTCCCAAGCAACTGTACACTCAAGGCTGGGGTCACAGATTCACCAGATATGAGTGGTCGGCGAAGATAACAGAATCTTGAGTAAATGCGATCATACAAAATAAAAGATCCGAAAAAATATTTACATATACCTTAGTAGAGGATATGTTATTTCGCTTCTCAGCAGATAACACACCTTCTTCAGTTGAAATAGTAAAATACGAGAATTCGTTCTACATGTTCTTCAGAAGAAGACATTCATAAATACACACATTTATGTACACCTCAGTAGAAGACGGCACTCTCTGTGAGTGGGTAATTTAATGCATAGAAGCATCTTATTCAAGACTACTTAAATCTGTTTAAGTTTAGTTGTGGTCAGCAGACCACACAAACAAAATGCCTTAGTATAGGATAACACTCTCCGTGAATGGGTAATTCAATGCATAGAAGCATCTTACTCATGACTACTTAAATCCGTTTAAGTTTAGTCAAGTGGTCAGCAGACCACACAAACAAAATGTCTCAATAGAGGATGACACCTCAGTAGATGATGACACTATCTGTGAGTGGGTAATTCAATTAATCATTCACTAAGCATAGAAGTATCTTACTCGGGACTACTTCAATCCGTTTAAGTTTTGTCAAGTGGTCAGCAGATCACATAATATTCCCATGCAATTTCCAAGATAAATAGATTTGAATTCATGATTTATTTCCTCAAGTTATGCTTAAACTTCGACTTAAGCATTTTGGAAACTCATGAAAAGGGCCAATCAAGCTTTTGCGCCCTTAATGAAAATATTTCTAAGTCAACAGACCGACAAACGAACACAAAGTTTGGGGATCATAAAAGCAAAAAATACCACTCCTTGACATGAAGTCACTATCAACTCCAAAATAAATTTAAGGTCTCACTAGTAGAGCAACAACTTTGAATCGATTCTTTAGTAGATCAACGGACAAATATAGGAGATGACCTGTACATCTACTTGGCAGTTTCAAATGTAGCAGTTAGCTTAGTTCTCATCAAGTAGATGAGTTGATCTACCTGATGAGTCACATAGTAATTTCATGGGCTCTTGGATTTTGTCCGAGAAGAGGATCACACGTAGGTGAATAAAACAAGTCATGCTCCTGCATCCTTGTGATTTGATGGCTCATCCACATATAAATGCCACATATCTTTGGGCTGACCTGCCATTGTTTCATCATGAGTTGAGGAATGTTCATTTATTGAAGGACGCAACACTAATCTGTTGGCTGACTTTGTTTTCCCGATTGAGGAGGGAGCGAATTCTACTATGAAATTTGGTAAGGCTTAAGCCTTTATAGTTGGTTGTCTTCAGTCGATAAATTTTGTTGAAGGACGCGACACAGATTTGTTTGGTTTACTTTGTTTCACCGGTTGAGGAAGGAATGAATTTTGCTATGAAATCTGCTAAAGCTTGAGCCTTTAAAGTTGTCCTCAGCCAGTAGATCAAGTCGTATTTTCTCAATTCTATAGCCCATTTCATGTGTTTTTGATAAACGTCTGGGAAGAAGTTGTGCCTCCAATTTTTCGTTGGTGAAAACTGTGCTAACTGCTATATTTGAAACTACCAAGTAGATGTACAGGTCTTCTCCTAGATTTCCCTGCTGATCTAATCAAGAATCGATCCAAAGTTGTCGCTCTACTAATGAGACTTTGAATTTCTTTTAAATTTGATGGTGACTTCATGTTAAGTAGTGATCTTCTTTTCTTTTATGATCCCAAACTTTGTGTATGTTTGTTGGTCTGCTAACTTAGAAATATTTTCATTAAGGGCGCAAAAGTTCGATTGGCCTCTTTCATGAGTTTCTAATATGCTTAAGTCGAAAATTTAAGCATAACTTGAGGAAATTAATCAGGGATTCAGATCTATTCATCTTGGAAATAAATATTGTGTGATCTGTTGACCACTTGACAAAACTTAAAGAGATTTAAGTAGTCCTGAGTAAATCCTTTTATGCTCAGTGATTGATTAATTTAATTACCCACTCACGGAGAGTGACATCTTATACTGAGGCATTTGGCTTGCATGTTTTGTTGACCATTTGGCTAAACTTAAACGGATTTAAGTAGTTTCAAGCAAGATTTTTTTATGCATTGAATTATCCACTCACTGAGAGTGACATCCTCTACTGAGGCATTTTTCTTGTGTGGTCTACTGACCACTTGACTAAACTTAAACGGATTTAAGTAGCTTTGAGTAAAATGTTTTTATTCATTGAATTACCCACTCACGAAGAGTGCCATCCTTTACTGAGGTGTACATAAATGTTTGTATTTCTGAATGTCTTCTGCTGAAGGACATGTAGAACGAATTATCGTATTTCATTATTTCAACTGAAGAAGGTGTGTTCTTTGCTAAGAAGAAAAATAACATATCCTCTACTGAGGTACATGTAAATATTTAATCAGATTTTTTTTTGCAAGATCTCTTTTCATTGGTGGTAGTCTCTTCTGCCAAGGTTGGTTCTTTTCGTGGAGAATTTGGTTGATCGTAATAAAGAACTTTGTGTATGTTCTACCGAAAGAGGAGTCTCTTGTTGATGAGATAAAATACAATAAAAATATAAAATACAGTCAAGTTTTTCTTATATGTAAATTGCATCTTTTTTTTTCTAAAAAGCTAAAAAAAAAAAAAAAAAAAAAAAAAACTAGGATGCCTCAGCTTCAATCCGCTTTGTGAAATGGTCAGTTGCCACAATCATCAGATTCTTCTACGCTGAAGAGTTTGATTGATCGGAACGGTTAACTCCGTGTTCTACTGGATGAAGAGTCTCTTGTTGGGGAGCGTATTCTATGTTTGTCACCCTTATTCTTTTTATCATCTTTCTGGTCTGCATTTGTTTGTGCAGGTTGACTTTCTTTCTCAGGTATATCTGGTACCTTAGCACTACTTTTTCGTCATCCCACAATACATAGTGCTCTGCCATAGCGAAGATTTCAGCAAGAGTTTTGCCCGGTTTCATGGTCAATTTACCATACAATAGGTGATTTGTCAACATACCCTTCTTGAAAGCTAAATATGTAATTTGGTCATCACACACATTTATGCTCGCCCTTTCTGCCTTGAATCTTTTGATGAAGTCTCAAAGGAATTCATTTGATTTTTTTTCATATTGAAGAAGTGGTCAGCATGTTTTTTGATGGTTCGATAGGATGAATATTCCTTTGTGAAAACAAGGGAGAGCTCCCCAAAGTTGTTGATCGACCGAGAGGTCAAAGTGTGGAATCAATCTCGGGCCACTCCTTGTAAAGTCATAGCAAATATTTTGCATATAAGTGGGTCAACATTTTTGTGTAGAGTCGTGACACTTCGAAAATGCTTCAAGCGTATCTTAGAATCAAAAATCTCCTTTGAAAGAAGTAAAGGTTGGTATGGTGAACTTTGCCGGTGGAGGATCCCCTTCAAAGTAATTTGTAAAAGGTTAAGTATTTACCAAGGCCAAATCTCTGTGCAGAACATCATCTGGATTTTCCATGACTCACGAGTTCCTCAACTGCTTGTTGATAATTCTTGCTATATCATCAGCTCTCAATTGCCTGGGTGCATCTTGCTAATTGGTGCATGGTAGAGCAGTCGACGCCACTCAATGACATGGCAGTTTAGGGACAAGTTAATATAATGAACCAAATTTGATCCTCTGCGTTGTTCACATCCATCGGGATTTTGTTTTCTGTGCCGACCATTCATATCTGACGTCATCTATGACCTCAACCTTCAGTTTACACTTGCTTGGGAGCCTAACCTTGAGAAGACTCTTGTTTGAGTCCAGAGCAAAAATTGCACATTTTCTCGTGCCCCTCATCTGAATGGATGTTTTAGATGAAATTTCCCCCTCAGTGGATGACTACTTCTGCTCCCATGCACATGGTCTATTAGTAGATGACGATGTGTCTTCTACCTTGGCTGTATACTCACTAACTGCTCTACCACCCGAGTTTGGTCTTCCAATAACTTGTTGTTTTATCTCCAATGCATCCACACATATCATATCTAGAGGTTTGAAGATTGAGAGTTAATGCTTCTAGAATGTTTTGATCTAAAAGATATACTGAAAGTTTTGGATAACATTTGAAATAGACTGGACCCAAGCGTAGGGTTGCCTCTGCTATTCCTAGTAAAAAATCTTGAAATTTGTTATGCCAATAGTCTCTTAAGCATATAAGAGCTTAAACATCTAATTTTGTTTATGTTAGGGGTTTGATTTCTATTTGTATCAATCATATATGGATATAATTATATTGTTGTTTGTGTATTTCTATTGTTTCAGGGATAAATAATCTATTGTGTTCTTGTGATGTGATTAAAGGTATTGTTTGTTTAACTATGTTGATTATTTGTTCTGCTTTTGGGAAAAAGTTGGAGTTTCATAAATTTCTTTGATATGAACTTGGAGATTGACCATTGTTGTAATCTTTTTTTCTAATTCAGGAACTTGACATTCTACACTATTAATTACATTTGATGAAATTTTTCTAGAAGATAAAGAATAGGTAAGTCTTGATAAAAATATATACATAAAAAAAAAAAGACATTTAGACTTTAAATTTCTAATTGGGATTAATGGAACCACCACCAATGGGACCACCTAAGCCTAACAACGTCTACTTACAACCAAAAGGCAGTACCAACTAAAAAACGTAGTTGACCAATGTTATCAAGGTTGACCAAGCACTATTCCCATAGAGAAAAGTTTTGTTTAAATGAGTTATTGCAACCACATTATTGTAAAAAAAATTGTGAATATTTTCATGCTAAATGAATTTATTGTATAATGCCGAGTGATGGATTAGTGATCTAAAGTCATTTAAACGGATGATCTATACAATCATGCACAACCGACTATTTCACCCAAAGTGAACCCGACTTACAATGCTATTGATCAAAAGAGTTAAGGTGTGGAACGAGAGCAAGTATTTGCATTCTTTGAGGGTGTGTTTGATTTTTGTTTCCAGGGAAAACTTAAACTAGTGAAGAGATCATGAAAGATGAGAGCGAAGGGAGAGGAGTGAGCATGAAATTTTTAACCTCCCACCACATATCTTCTCTCAAAATCATGGAAAAAAACATTGTAGAGGGTTTAAGAAAAAATTTCCCTGAAAAACTCAAGAAACATGACTATCTTCATCATCATTGGATGAAATTTTTTCTCACTTGCTCTCTCATTTCAACTATTTTCATGGTTTTCCATTGAAAAAAAAGTCAAACACACCCTATTTTCACCTGTTCTTTTCTTTTTGTCCACCAATTGTAGCTCAGTTGATCGGACATCCACTCTCCTTGTGAGAGGTCGCGGGTTCGAGACTCACCAGTCAGGATTTTGTGAGTTTTCGCCCGATTATTAGGAGCACATTTGCTCCGCCGTTGATAATCCTTCGGGTATTGAATGCAGCTGCTTAGATGGACTAGACTGGAGCGAAGCGAAAGCGAGTCTTCATGCAAGGTGGAGGCGATGGACCGGAGCGAAAGCAAATCTCTATGCGAGATGGAGGCGGTGAGGACATTAAGTGGCAACAATATTGTAGCCTTCGGGTCTAGTTTGGTTAACCCTATAGGGTCAGTCATGTAGCCCTCGGGCATGGATTAATAAATAAATAAATAAAAAAGGGTCAACGACCCAATTTAAAAAAAAATTCCAAAATTTTTTAGTGAAGATGAAATACAATTATAGATAGATTTCTTACCTCCACACTAGTTAAATGTTCAACTCCATATCTCTCTTTTTTTCATTCTCTCTACTATTTGTGAGACTTCAACACACACATTACATCACCAAAAAATTTCTTTGGCAGTTTTCCTAGTGTCCTTGTTGATTAAGAGAGAGAGATATGGGAAAAACACCTTGTGATAAATCTGATGTCAAGAAGGGCCTTTGGATTGCAGAAAAGGATGCAAAAATTTTGCATTATGTCACTGCCAATGGACCAGGTAACTAGACTTATGTTCCTAAGAAGGCAACTCAAGATTTTCTTCCTTTTTTGCTAAATCTGGGGTTTGTTTATATTTTATATTTAAATTCTATTTCATCAAAAAAGTTAACAATTTTTTTGGTATTTGTTCAATGTGAGAATGTGAAACAAGACTCAAGAGATGTGAGAAAAGTTGTAGGCTTAGATGGACTAATTAACTGAGGCCTGATCTCAAGCATGATAACTTCACACCTGAAGAAGAGTTAATTATCAAACTTCCTCAAGCCAATGGTAGCAGGTGGCTTCAGTTTATTTTTCATTCATTTTTTATGTTGTTTTGCTGGGGTTAAACCCGATATTCTTCTGATTGACTGTGTTCCAGATCCTAATGACCATAACTTTCCTATAAACATTCAGGATCTCTGGAACACTCAACTCAGTCACAATCTCCGATGGAATTCTGATCTTATTTTCTCTCACTTCCTTGTCCCAGAGGCAAGAGAAATTTTGGACATTCCTATTAGAGTCTTGGATAACCCCGATAGCTTAATCTGGTTTGCTGACAAAAATGAAATTTTTTCAGTCAAGTCTGCGACAAAAGTTTTCTCCAAAGCGGTCCCAGCTTTTACTGCTTCTTCCTCGTCAACCCCCATCCCAAATCAAAAATTTTAACTCTTTAGAGATCTGTGGACGATCTGAGCCCCCCCCCCCCCCTCGCGTTTTTTTCTTGTTGTGGAAGATTGCCCTTAATATTCTTCCCACAACGTATAATCTGGTCCGACTTCACACACCCATAGAAGATCTTTGTCCTTTCTGCAATAGTCACACTGAATATACCACTCATCTGTTTTTTCGTTGTCCCATCATTAAACATCTTTGGCAGTTCTTGCCCATCCCTATTGACTGTATGAACAAGTGTTTTCAATCTCCTTCCACTCTACTTTTCTTTTCCTTCATGTGGAACTCTGCTAAAACTCGCCCTAAGGTCAAGGAAGAAATCTCTCTCAGTTTGTTGTTATGCTTCTAACCATCTGGCATTCTCGCAATAATAGCATCTTCAACAAGACCAAACTTTGCCCTCTCAAGTTTATCTCTGATTTTCATCATACTTGGAGAGATTGGCAGCGCCAATGGTTTTCAACTCCTTCCCCCCTAGTCCTTCTTGGAACCCTTTCAGATCCTAGAAAGTGGATTTTACTGAGGACTCGATTACCATTCACCAAGTCTTAGAAACTACTATTACTGATCATTGTTCTTACAACCCCTCCCAAACTTCACCATCCAACTATCCCAATCTCCCTAGTTTCAATCCCATAACTAGACCAGCTTATATTCATATTGAGACTACGAAACCCAACTTGAAGCCAGATTTCATAGTTTAAACTCCATTAATAACCACCCCCACTCCTTCCCCCATACCCTTGATCAGGATACTATTATTGTCACTTATGATGGAAGCTTCTTTGTTGATTCTCAACAAGGAGCGATAGGTGTCTTTGTTGTCAACCTAAGTGGCGAGGTGCTAGTTTAGATGGCTAGCCCTATAACAAGGAAAGTCTTAGACAGTACCATGGCAGAATGTTACGCAGCGGAGGCGACCTTACTACTCATTTGGGCTAAGCAATGGCATACAAGGTTTTTGCTAGGTGATTTTGGGACTCTTACATCTATTCTTCAGGAGGATTAGATTCATCTCACAATCTCTTCAAGCTGGGTTTGGCATCTGATAATTAACAATACTTGACGTCTTTTATCTTCTAGTACTTTTTGGGTTTGTAATTATATTTCCAGAGCTCTCAACTACGAAGCTCATACTTTAGCTAGTTCTGCGGGACATATTTTAACCATAATATTTAATTATTATCCAATACGTTTTCAAGAAAGAAAAAAAAAAAACTAGGATGCATGAATGTATTCTAGTGGTATTTCAATGTCTGAAAAAAGGATTTTAGTAGGGCGAAATGAAGCCATAACATTTTCGTGTTGGGTAAAAATGTATGCTTATGAGCACTTGAACCATGCAAAAATGCATAAATCATTCAATATTATGAAATGTGCTTTGGTTCCCTCGATGTTTCCATCCAAAAAATCATGCCCTCTCCATGATTCAAATTTTAATGATTTCTCCCCCGATGAATAACCAATACCGAAGGTTCTGTAAGCAAATTGTATCCTTTCAAAATTCTCTATGCTCATAATGAGCAACATTTGTCCTGATTTTGTATCCATTGTCTTTCCATTGCGTTTAAACATGAGAATTCAAGTGAATTAACGACACTAATGCGATTTGGTTTCAATGTGGAAAAATTTCGACAACATCTCATTACAAGAAGTGTTTCTGGAATGATTTTGAGTGTTTTAATTTTTGCAAGATATTGAACTGTGTAAAACTACATAAGAGCGGACTTGGCTACTTGCAACTAAATGAGATTTGATCACCCACCACATCACTTCAATTTACGTTCAAACTTGGAAAAATTTAATAAAATGAACTCAAACAACTAGAGCCAATTAGAACGGTGTTCATAGGACCTCAGAAAAGGAATAGACTATGATTGAACTCTTTCAAAGTAAGTATGTTCTATTGCCAGTTGGTATGCGCCGGTAAAGACCATTGTGACTGCATTGCCATTTTTTACCTTTTTGCATAGCGAATGGTGCTTTGACGGAGTTTCTCATAAGTATAATCTTATTTTGATTAGGAATACAGGGGTTCTTGAAAGAATTTAAGTTTTACCTAAAAATCGTAAGAAATCCTTGGATCTTAATTACGATCTTCAAAGGCTTAGCCAGTTCTAGTACACCAAATAGAGTAAAATCTGGCTAGAACGCATCTATGCCTAGTTTGGTGGTCTAAGAAGTTTTTACATAATAAGCTAATCCTTACTTACTTACAAGACATATGGGAAAATCTAACTAAGATGAGAATTGATTTTGAGATGCTCAAAACAATCCTCCACTTCAATTAGATTGGGTTTTAAAAATCAATCGTTCCTTGTACTTAATTAAAGTTAATCAACTTGCTGCTTGCTAGATGGATGGATAGGAATTGATTGAGCCTTGTTTTGTGTCATGATTAGTGTCCCCCTTTAGGTACATTCACATATTGCATTTAGTTTAAATCATATCATTTTAGGTTGCATAAGATTTTAATGATTTTCATAAATAAATATATATATATATATACAAACAAAAAAAATCCAATCCAGATTTATTCAAGTTCAGTGTCAAGGAGTTTCTCTTGCATTAGGAGCCATACAGTTATGGATTTTCATTGGGAAGATCGTGACAATGCCGAGGTAAATTACTTTGCATTAGTAAGCCAAGGTCAACCCTTAGAATCAAGTTTTGATTATACGAATCATTTTTCACAAAATGGATATCGAAACCAACCACCTTGGAACCAACACTAACCCAATTGGGGTTATGAACCTCTTAGGCCCACACCATCATTTGATCCACAATATGTGCATAACAATGAGCATTACCTTAGTTTTCCTACAATGCCTTCGGTAGATAACAATCCATACCACGTCATGCAAAATATGCAATCATCATCATCTTCATATCCAATTAGCTCATGGGAGATAACTAACATTTCTCCTTCATTCCAGTAGGGCATATATCAATCTATGAAATCCTTAAGTTAGTCCATACGAGAGGCAGAACAACATCAGCAGGCCACTGACAAACTTTTGGCTGAGATTTGGGATTTAAGGCTTCAAAATGAAGCATTGATGAATGTTAGAGATGAATTTGAAGAAAATCTATTAAAGGAGGGTGAGAAATCTGATGAATTGAGCTATTCATGCCTAACCCATGGCCTCTCCTAGAACACCAAATTGATTTTGCTCCTTTTGACAAATTGAACTTGCATCATTATTTTGAGGAAACATTTCTGAGCTAAAATTAGAATTTCTTCTTGAAAGGTTTCATTGGATACACTTTTGGGGAATGTCAAATCAATTGCGTCTTATTGTCCCATAGACACATGTTTGGTATGACCCACAAATTTTTAGGTTGTTATTGTATGATTTATTGTTAGACAAGTTTTTAGTGTACTTGTTTTTATTGTTATTGTCATTGTTTTTCAGTGTACCTTTTTTTTATTGTTTTTTAGTGTACATGTTTTTATTGTTCTTGTATGATTTTTTTTAGTTTACATGTTTTTATTGTATGATTATTGATGACCCACAAGTTTTTATTGTATGATTTATTGTTAGACAAGTTTTTAGGTTGTTATTGTATGATTTATTGCTAGACAAGTTTTTATTGTATGATTTATTTTTAGAAGTTTAAAAATTCTTTGTGTTTCAAAAAAGATTCTTTGAATCATAAAAAAAATCACTTGACTATGATTTGATTGGAGCCTACTTTTGGATCTTAACATAAGTCATTTAAGCACTCATGGCATTTAATGGTAAACTTTTTTCATTTGTGTTTATTATTGTCTTTCTTTTGTTCATGTTCGACCCACGGTATCTTATTCTAGAACATTGAGGACAATGTATTATTTAGGTTTGGGGAGAAGTTTCAAAACTTATGTCTCATTTGAAAACGGGTTGTCCAATTTATTGAGTCAATAAAAAAAATTTGATCATTGTAACCCGAGTACTTATCCATGATGAGATTAGTTTCCATAAACTAGTTGCCAATGTTTCAGAGTGTAGGATTTGAAACTTTGAAAGTTAGTAGTTTGTCAATATTAGACAATAGTTTATACTACTTATAAACTAGGCGTTCTCTAAGAATTTGCATTGAGAGTTGTGTTTTTTAGCTTCGATGTTTTTGTTTAAAGTTGAAAAATGAATTAGTTATATGATAAACACGAGAATAATAGTGGAGACTTGAACTCTGTGAGATTTCTAGCCCTCATTTCTGAGAGTTATAATCTAATTATGAATTTCTTGAGTCCTACTTTATCTTGTTGCATGATCTCTATAATTCTTTGTTTCTGTCAAAAACTAAGAATAAAACATCAAAGTTGAATCATATCACTACACTATGTTCTGAAGTTTACCCAAGGCATAGAACCCATATTAATTTAGGGTAAATGAATATAGGTTTTTCTTGTCTAGTTTGAGCCTTGTAGTCTACCCTCTTTGTTGTTCACCGTTTTTGAAGCCTGTTATGTCAGCCTTTTATTGTTTAGCCCACTAACCACTAATTAGCCAATTATGTCTGTCGTGTCCTTTGCTTTTAAGAAAGGTTAGGGATGAGTTATAAAAACAAGGTTCATCATGGAACATTATACTCCATAGTATCAAAAGAATTTACAAAGAGCCTCAACATCCAATGCCATTTTATATAGTGCAAAAAAAAGTAGTATTTCCTTACAATCAATAAGAAAATTGGATGCTCACAAACGAAGGAGTTGAGTCAAGCTTTGAAATCATCTTACACTTATCTTAGAAGACTTCAAACTTTCTCAACAGTTTTTTTAATCCTTATCATTTCTTGTTTACACTTGTCCTAAGCCCTATTACAACCTAGTCAAATCCTTATACAATCCTTAGGAAAATATAGCCGAAGTGTGGAGGGTGAATTAAGAAGTATTGTGGTGAATGAAGTCAGCATTCTCAGTGGCTGATATTCCTTATTGAAATCATATTTATTATATTCTTATTATATTCTCGAGTTCCCATATTTTGTTTTGTATGTAAATTATCTCTTATTCATTGTTTCATTTTATTCACATACATTTAACAGAAAATAGAAAAATCTCTAAATGATTTCATTCTGAGTGATTATATACCTTATGAGATTTGAAGTTGAACCAAATTTTCTAAAATGTGATCCAGAGATGTCCACTTTTAAAACCGATCAAACTCTTAATATAAACTTGAATGAATAATTCCTATGTCTTTTTAATAATGCTTACTGAAGTCACGTATTGACTTAATACTAATTGATAAGTTACATGAATACACATTGATGATACATCAAAATAGACCAATCATCATGATCGTACACATGGCATAAAAACCCATCACGAGAATACATAGCCCAATCTATTGGGCCAGCTTGTAAAGCCCATGAAGAATAAAGTCAACTACAGAGGCCCAGACGAGGCCCGCCAATGAGAAAACGTGAACAGGGCCTGAATCCATACCCAAATAAATCAAAGCCCGAGTCCAGGCCCAACACGAGTTCTCATATAAAGAATAGTAACGTTGTACCAAAAAGAGTTGTAGAGGGAGTTACGCCTCCCCGCAACGCATTTCCATTAAGGAGGAGACTGTTACAAGAAACATATCCTTCCGTTGCGCCTCACATCTTAAGTCACGCAAAGAGTTAACTACGGCCAATATAAAGGTAAAGAGAACATTCGACATAGGTATGCAACTTTAACTGAGTTTTGTCGAGATTTACATCCTTCTTCCAACAGAGTTATTGACTTAAGCATCGGAGTGCCTTCGGCCACCAAAAGATGGTCATTTGTAGTTAAAAATTGTTTTGTAGGTCAAACTCATAGGAGGACGATTTTTAGACGCTTCACATATCTTAACGAACTCCCTGAGGTTAAATAAGGAAAGAGTTATTTTTTTACTAAATTTTTTGAGTTCAAGTCCCGAGTATCACTAATGTTTGTGGGTATCATTTCTGGAAACCCTCACGAGACTATAATTAGCTGAAGATTTAAAGGCTTGTTGCATATGCTAAATGTAATCGTGATTCTTATGAAATTGAGTTAGGTTTTAATTTTTATTTTATTTTCTTTTGCTCAAGGACTAGCAAAATGTAGGTTTGGGGGGATTTGATAAGCATATAAATGAAACATTTTATGCCCCTAAATATACAATTGTTAAGCCGCATTATCTAATAAAAATATCTCATTATGTGTATTTTGTAGAAAATCAAGCACTAATCTCAAATCATACACAAAGTGGCACAATAAGGCCAAGATCAACAAGTAGAAAAGTCCATTGGAAGTTCACATTTGCATTATTAAATATTAAAGATTTTCAAGCCCAAAGACCCATGAAGTCAAGCCTACAAAGTATCATCATTTATGGATCTCGGGGAAATTAACTTGAAGATTTGGACATCCACATGGAAACTTCATCATAGCTAAAGAATATCTACAAACTCCACTATCAATTATCACATTTGTACTCCATCACTTTTACACTCCACCTTATTTTACTTTTACACTCTTTCATATCTTTACTCCATTACTTCTACACTCCACCTTATTTCACTCCAACACTCCAACTTCCACTCCATTATCTCTATACACAAGTCTCACCCTTCGTCACCTATAAATACCCTACACTTTGAAACACTTTGGAAAGAAAAATAGTTGAAATAGTTGTAGTTTAGAGAGACATAAGTGAAGTTTGGTCTAGAGCTTATCATGTTTGGCTAACATCCCACCTTCGGGTGTGGTGAGCCCATGAGATGATAGCTTCAAGAAGGCTATTTTATATTAGTTATTTCTATTTTCATGTATTAGAGAATCATGTGTAGTTAGATTGTCTTGTAGCTTGGTTGTATCATGAATATATGAGGTAAGTTAGTTGTTTTGTGTTTTATCAGATGAATTTAATTCATTTTTTTCTACTTCTTAAGCTCAAGATTAGATAAGTTTCTATACTTGCAAATTCTCTAACGAGCTCCTTATAATGTTTACTTATTATTAGTCTAAGTTTCATTGTGATTTGCTAGATATTTGGTGTTTCATTTAAGTAGATTATTTGTATGCTTTTAAATCCACGTTTTATTCTTAGGTTACTAATATAATTTAAGCTTGAAATCAATTTGCTCATATTGTCATATTTTCCTTCCTAAAGTGAGATGAGAATCTACCTTACGATGTGTAAATGAATTTGAAAAAGATTAATCTAAGAGTGACCTAATGGTGTCATTTACTCATGATGGTGAACTCAAAGCCATAACTCTCACATTTAGGTTTTACTTTGCATTTTCATTTAAAACAGTTAACCAATCACTTCTTTTCTAACTAAGTTAAGTTTCAAAAGAGATTTAAAAATTAGTTTTTCGAATTTTATAGCTCTCCTTGTGGGATTCGACTCCTACTTACCGTTATCTAACTCAATAAATAATTGTGTTCTTGAAGTAAGATTTGAGACCGATCAAGTGAAGAAATAGGCTTCGTCACGCTACGTGTCGTCGCTAAAGGGTTATTTTTTGTAGTGTCTCTTATTATGAGCCCAATCAACATGTACCTCTGTTTCCACTTATTATCTTGTTAAGTCACCCAAAATGTCTGAATTTTCTTTTATGGATTTACGTTTCTGAATTATTGATCATTTAATTTCCCTACCCCCCCCCCCCCCCCCAATATATATATATGCATTTTCCCCCTATAATACACCTTATTCAGTTTTGCCCCCAATTATTATTCGCATTGCACTTTCCCCCTAAAAATAGCAGTCAACGTGCCTTGACTGTCTGTTTTCAACGCAGATTACCAAAATACCCCTGAGAAATCAAAGGCTGAGATTGAATCTTTCGTATCTCAAACATCTCTTCTCAAAAAAAATTCTAAGGCCCAACTGAAATCGTAATCGTATCTCGAGAAAAATTCAACTGTTTAAATCTTGCATCTTAAACAACTCATCTCAAAAAAAATCTAATGGTCCAAATTTAATCGTACACACATCTTTAGGTAAATCTAACGGTCCAAATTTAATTTTCACTCATATCAAGGAAAAACTAACGATTTAGCATGCATCTCGAGGATAATCTAACGTTCTGAATGAATTTGAATTTAATTTTGCCCTCTGAAACAAAACAGACCTGAGAGATGAAGGCGGATGAAGAAGGAGAGAGGAGGAAGTGGAGGAATGATGCCCTAACTTTATTATAGGGGTTGTGAAACAGAGGAAGAGGGAGGAGGAATGAGGAAGTGGAGGAATAAGGAATAGGAGGGAGGATGAAAAAGGAGGTGATGGCGAAGCTGCGAGATAGAAGGGGAATAAGGGGAGGAAGATAATCAAAATTTTCTTGATTAAATATTTGGAGTGGAAAAGCTAGCCAAGTTTTGAAGTTAAGCTTGAGTTGCAGGTCATTTTCAACATCTCTCAGGTCTGTTTTGTTTCGGGGGGCAAAATTAAATTAAAATTTATTTTATAGGGTTAAGTTATTGCTAGTAATTTATTATATGGGGGCAATTTATTAAGACGCCAAATTTCCTCGAGATGCATGCATGAATAAATCTGAACCGACATAATTTCCTTGAGATGTGTGCTGGAGCGTCAAGGTTTCTCGAGATGCGGCATGGACTATCATATATTTTCTCGAGACGTGTGCTGAATTGACAGATTTCCTCGAGATGCATGCTAAATCATCAGGTTTTCCTCAATATGCATGCTGGATCATTAAATTTTTCTCGAGATGCGCACAATTAAATTTGGACCATTAGATTTACCTAGAGATGTGTACGATTAAATTTGGACCGTTAGATTTTTCTCAAGATGAGTTGTTTAAAATGCGAGATTTTTTTTAAATCAACTGTTGGATTTTTCTCAAGATACGATTACGATTTCAGTTGGGCCTTAGGATTTTCCTCGAGATGAGATGTTTGAATACACAAGATTCAATCTCAGCCTTTGATTTCTCATGGGTATTTTGATAATCTACTTTGAAAACAGACGATTAAGGCACGTTGACTGCTAGTCTTAGGGAGAAAGTGCAATACAAATAATAATTGGGGACAAAGTTGAATAAGGCATGTATTATAGGGGGGAATGCAAATAACTTATATATAACAAGCTCAACTTCGAGTGGCGTCAACCCAAACCAAAATGACGTGTGAAGTGAATGATGTCATGACTCCTTCAATTATTTTTTGGGGTTATTTCCCTTTTGGACCCCATTAGTTTATATCTATTCTTTGTTGGTCCCAAAAGTTTTTTCTAATCCTGTTTAACCTCTATGGCCAACTTTTTTTCATCCAGCAATTTTCAAATGACAAAGTTACCCTTCACTTAATGCACATGTCAAAATTCATCAAGATAGAATTAAATCTAACCGCTCATCTAACATCAAACGGATGATCATGCCACACCCAAACTCATCTTCTCCTCTTCATTATTTTTTCCATTATACTTTTGACTACTTACAAAAATTTCACAATAACTCTAAAAATGGATAATGAGAAAAAAAAAAAAAAAAAAATCTTTGCTTCTACAAATCCTAGAACACCAACATTTGGTAAAAATCTTTCCCTTCACAACAACAACCAACCCAAAATCTCTCTATTTTATAAACCCAAACCAAAAATTTGTAGTCACTTAAAGATTCTACAATAGTGCAAAAATTGTCCCATCCAAGATGGTAATGAATCGTATTTTCAAACCCATATGAAATTGCAAGTTCTTCAATAAAGTCTTTGAACTATGCATTGGTGGGATGTGGGGGTTAGGGTTGGATAATGGTGGGTTGTAGTGACGATGAGACAATTGGGAGCTAGAATAAATAATAACACATTAGAGTAGGGGTGGGCATCCCATCCCGCGATCCTGATCCCGTCCCGTCCCGATTTTTTCGGGTCTTAATGGGATTGAATAATTTCATCCCGATCCCGTCCCGTCCCGATCTAGAATGGGATGGGATGGGATGAAGATTTTCAATCCCGCCAATCCCGTCCCGTCCCGAACTAATTTTTTAATATTAATTATTAATATTTTTATTTACTTATTTATTTATTTTATGAACATTTACTTAATATTAATTACCAACAATTCTATCCAGCCATAAGGCCCATAACCACTGTCAAGTTTCACTGCTACTGCAAAATGCAAATCAAGTTTCAATTACCAACAATTCTATCCAGCCATAAGGCCCATAACCACTGTCAAACCCTCACGATGCAAGTCGCCTCAACATCTCGCAAGCTCTCTAGGGTTCTAAACTCTCCCTTCCTTATCAAACCACAACGTCTCCTCTTCTCTTGCACCGAACAACATCATCTCGATCAATCTCCCTCCTCCACCACCTCTCATCAATGGCAGAATCACAAAAGCTTTTCTTCTAAACTCTTCCATCTTCAAGGTACAATTTCACCTCTCTTTCTTCACATTTCATTGAATACGACTTTTTTTACTTTTTTTTTTGTTCGTCGATTTAATGTTGTTTTAGCAATAACGTCAACAACATCGTCTCGGCCGCTTTCTGTGGTTTTCTTTGATTCGTTAGAATTGATTTTGATTGAAATTTATAATGTAATTTGAAATCTTTGTGTACAGGACCTAGTTATGGAACTAGGTTGTTGGAGATCGCCAATGCTCAAAATCTAAGGCTTTATCAAATGATACAAAGAGCTTCATTTGCTGCCGAAACCGAAGCGGTAAAAGAAGCAGAAGCTAATGCCTCAGATGGAGGCTCTACAGGTTCATGCTCACTCTACATTATTGCGTGTTTTTCGAATTTGCTTATGGAAAAATTTGTTATGCAACACATTTCAGTTTGAAAGTATTTACTATAATATGTTAGTGAAGAGCGAAGTATATTGAGTTGATTGAATTTTTGGAGTTAATTTGGTGGCAGAGGCTGTAAAGGAGGTTTATGACAAAATGCTCAAGTCAGTGGAAGGGAGAACCATGCCGCTGTAAAGGAGTTTTAGCACGCTGATCCCGTCCCGAACCCACCCCTACATTAGAGAGACATGAAAGCTTATTTGATGGTGTTATTTTCACTTTTATTTATTTTTATATTTTTTATATAGATTAAACTTTGTTCCTTCAATGGAGAAGAGAAATATTTGGGTGTAGCATCTCTCGATATCTGTTTGATGATAAGATTGGTAATTAGATTTAATTATATCCTGAATTAATGAACTTTAACATGTGCCTTGCACATGTGCATTAAGTGAAGGATAGTTTGGCCATTTGAAAAGGGAGCTGCTATGTGTACCCAATTGTTTGGCTCGATGCCCCCAACTTTATTTTTTAGATTTAGCTTTTAAAAATTACTTTGTGTACCCAACCACATCTTGTTATACCCAAAATAACTTTATTTTATTAACAAGAGAAGAAAAATACTCATGTTGTTGTTGATTGAGGATTTTATAGAAAAGATTCTAATTATTATTTTTTTGGATTTTACATGCAATTTTTCGAATTTGTTATAATATTTGCAACAATTTTTTAAATTGATGGATTCACTTACATAATTATTTATTTCTTTTTTAATACATATTTTTTGTCAACCCATTTGTGTTTGATGAACACATTATACTCTTATGCATTTTACTTTAGATGGACAGAGAAGAGAGAATTTGTTTGCAAGGTGATTTTAAAAGATTTTTTTACACAGCCTACCAATGCGTTTACTATTTATTGTAGAACTTGTTTATACTATTTAGTGTATCTTCGATGTTTGTACGCAAAATCTAAAGTTAAAATTCGTGATGTAAGTATAGTTTTTATCGATAATATTTACTTTTTTTCATCAAAAACAAATTAATGCTCATAAACGAGAAAATTTAACCATCAAATGATTTTATTGATAAGAATTAGTAAGTCGGTGTTACATATTTTAGGTTTGTGTAACAAAGTCGAAACATCCTACAATGTCGGTGTAACAAAGAGTTTGTGCAACCGAGCCAAATTAGCAATGTGATTAACCGAAAGAAGTGATAATGATGTTAATAACCACCGGAACACTAAGCTAAAGAAGAAGCTTTTCAGTATGGGAATCGATGATCCTGTCACTCATAGGCTTTTCTCTCAGATCCTAGCAGACTGGAAACATCAGTGGTCTGCCCAAGAACACAGGAAGAAGCGGTTGAACAGGACACAAATCATGCATCCATGCTGAAACCTGGTCATCATCAACCATCTCCAATGATCCCACAATTAGACTGTAACCAGAACATGGCAAATCTATTCATTATGATAATTACCTGTCCAAGAAATTAATCCTTTCATTAATGATAACAACAAATCACTACAACTTCTACCCCCTTCAATCCATGACTACCCATCAAGTCAGGCAAGAAACCAATTACTATCAACCACATTTCTTCAATGAAGGATTCTCATCCTCCACTAATGGTACGAGAAAAAACTCCAACAGTCCCTGTCGTCCCAGTTCCAACCACTATGCCTTGTTCTTCCTTTAGCTGGAGTGAGTTCCTAGTTGAGGCTGCATTTCTACCCTCAATATGGAGTTTCATCTACTGAAATCCAGATAACAATAGTGCAGGACGAGATACTAACCAGAATTACAACGTCAAACAGAAGCATGAAGGTACACCTGTTTATCCTGTAACAAATGATGGAGAATCCTCTGGATCATTTTCATCAAATGACAAATCTTTTTTATGGAGACTCTCTTAGATCTGGACACGCAGTTGCTTTGTGAATTCCCAAACATTTTAGAGGAACCATTCTAATAAGTAGGAGCACGTCTACGGTGCCTGGCATGCAAATCTTTCCTTTTTTAGGTTCAAATCAGATCCCCTTTTTCAAGCAAATAAGTAGTACTTTGATACTATCTATTTCTAGAGTTTGCTTTCAGAGTTGTCGTTTTTCTCACTGCACCAAATGAACATTTTTGTAACAACCCCAAAATAGTATCACTTTTGTAATGTAACAACTTACCAAACAATTTCAAGTCAAAATAAAATTCAGACAAAATTTTGAAAAACAGTTTCACAAATAAAGTAATAAATTGGATCACCGTGAATAGTATCACTTGCAACACCATATTATTCATGGAGATCCAATTTATTGTATCACTTTATTTGTTTTACAGCAAATAAATTGGATTACTATGAATAGTGTTGTACAACAACTCCATAGCAAAATTAATGAATGAAACACCAAATTTGTTTTAAGTCATCCAATTGTTTGTAAGTGATCCAACGTCAAAAGGGTTTGAATCACTCTTTCTAGGCCTATATGTAGAACAACATAAAATGGGTAACATCATCAAGGACTAGTTCCTCCATATCCTTTTTCTTAACATTTTCTAATAATTTACGAGGCACTTGAGTCCAATTGGAACTCCGATTACTACATTTGAACTCTAAGAACAATAAAATATGTCTGTCAAAACCTCAGCGAAAAATGACTTTTAAGACCTATTTTTTCACAAAATAGATAATTTAGATACCGTAGTTGATGTAATGGCTAATTTGTGCCTACTTTTATACTTTTATTACCAACAATGACTACTTCATTAACTCGTGTTAACTCATAAACTTATAGGACATATTTACCCTTCCTAAACAAACAGAAAACCTAATTTTATACTTTTGTGACCAACAATGACTCCTTTATTAATTATTCTAATTTTTATTTTATTTTTTTAACCCTTAACCCCTCACACCCCATTAATCATTAATTTTTTTGTTAATTTTTATTTTATGTTATCTTGTTCTTTAATTGTAGTTTGAGCAATTATTTTATGACATTTGTTAGCTACAAATGGATACATTAATATTTTCATGTTAGCATTTTTTTATTATCGAATGCTTTGTCACTCTGAATGTGTTTGATTTGACTGGTTGTGAAGGTATATCTGAGTTTGAACAGCAATTTTCTTTGTTTCAATAATGGTTGCTTCAATTCTCTGTCACTATTTAGTTTACATAAAATTATCTTATTCAATATTGGTTCTTATTTTACCTCTGAGTCTATGATCATACTCTATGGAAGATAGATTGTGACTAAATAGCGACAGATAATAAAATATATTACTTTACAGGTACTCATGCATTGAAGAATAGGAAATCAAATTTTGATAGTGGGAAAATTGATTTTATTAATTACATTATGGAATAAGAAGCAATGATAATGAAAACCAAAATTTTAATCATCATTAACTACATTATGAAAAGTTTATCAAACATTAGCATAATAATTTGATTAACTTGTCAGTCAATAAAAACTTATAAAAACTTATAATTGGTTGCTCATAATTATAATCATCAATATCGATACCTACCAGTGACATGGGGTGGGAGGGGTTAAGGGTAAAAAATAAATTAGAATTATTAATAATAAAATCTTTGTTGGTCATAAAGAAGTCGATGACCTATTTTGTGAAGAAGTATGTCTTAAAAGTCATTTTCTGAAATATAGTAACAAATAACAAGGTTCTGGATTCCAAACCATAAATAATTATGGTGATTGGCTTCTAAGTGAAATTTTCAATTTCGCGTCTACACAGACAACATCAAGTAAAAGAACTTGAATCCTTTTTAAATACTAAACAAGTTATTCTTCCTTCTGACATATTAGTAACTTACTAAAACTATTAGAAAGCCAACTTGAAAAGTTAACCAACTAGAAAAAACCTTGAGTTCATTTGTTGAAGTCCCAATAACATTAGAAGCGAAAATAGAAGCTTCCGAGTTGAAAAATACCAACTCTTACATATTAAATAAGTTGACATAATTCTCTTGATCAAGCCTTGTGAGTTTAGGATCTGGAGGGGAATTGCCTGAGTTTTAGTTACAGGCTTACAGCCAAACTCGATCCCTGTTTCTTTTTCATCTTTTTATTTTGTTTTCATATACCTATCCTTTGATTTTCTCTTGATCTTCATCCCCATTATACCTCTACTTTTTTTCTTCTTTTATTTGTTTTTCATATACCCTATCCTTTGATTTTCTCCTAATCCTCATCTCCATTATACCTCTACTCTACTTCTTTTGAATCTTGAATTCTCTTTCTATTTACTTTCGATTCAAAATACTGCTTTCTTTCTACCCCAAATTATGGTTACTATATTGTCTCTTTGTGTTTTGTGCAGGTTTTTGGCGATAGGGCGATCCATTTGTCAAAACTTAGCAAACTATCCCAATTTCCAACCCGTGTTTCTTGAAATGAGCGAGAACTGTGCCTCCACCTCTCCACCAAACCGAGTTATTACGACTTTTCATTTCCAAGCTCATCATTGCTATCGAGCTCTAACTATGGACTCCTCACACAATACACAACCTCAAGGTTCCATCACACCACTTGATGATCAGGGGAGCTTGATATCTAGCCGAGGTCACTTGCAACCAATCCATGATTCAGTCCCGGCCAGAGTTCACGCATGCCAGGGAGCAGATGCAAGGTAGCCTACGTGCTACCGGGTGTAACCCAGTGAATCCGCACAACTATTTTGACTCAATTATGAACCTGGGCGAGTTTATTACAAGAATTTGACTGATCCAACCCAGTTCAAACTCGGCCGAATCTAATCGGTTTGAACCCAGTCTGTGATAGTTACCCCTATTCCCCGACTAACCCAAGATCCAGTGAGTTTCCACCACCATCTCTTCAACTACTTTCAACCAACCCTACAAATCCCATCATGCAATCAATTCAGGAACCAATCTGTAACGACCCGATCCGCACAGTAAGATATTGTCCGCTTTGGGCCCAACCGGCCCGCACGGCTTTAAAAGGCCTCTTACTATGGGGATCCAACCTCGCACATATATAGCACATCACCATCCCGCACCCAGGCGATGTGGGACTATGATCTCCCCTTGGTAGCTAGTCCAACCCCTCTTGGGATCCACAGGCATGTTGGGCCTATTGGCTCCAACCCTCACCCACACCCTCCCCCTCAAGGGTCTCACAGTCCACCCCCCCTTAAAGCCCAACGTCCTCGTTGGCCACACAGGCACAACGTCCACGTTGCCCGAGGGTCCACCTCCACGAGGCACACTTTCGGCTGGGTCAGGCTCTGATACCAAGCTCTGTCACGTCCCGACCCGCCACGGGAATCGCAGCGTGCCGATGCATGAACTAACCCGTAATACAGACGGATCGTAACCGGCCACAACACATATATCCCGAGTCACATAACAACACACTAACATGCAATTTTTCCTAAGCATAATGCACATAACACAAATCTTACTACATCTGGCACACACAACGACAATAAAAAAAATAATATAACATACCCTCAACATTTCCCTGACCGGGAATAGCTGCTAGGAGAACAGGCGGTGCTGGGAGAGGGACTCTCTGACCAATTCCAGCGCAGGTGCTAACTGTCCCTGAGACGCCCTCTGTTGTGCTGGTCCATCCCTATTCTGAGGACAAAGTCTAGAAAAGTGCCCCAATTGTCCACAAGTATAACAAACTACATGCTCCCATCGATTTGTCTGACCTCTTGGACAATCACGGGCTACATGTCCCTCCTGACCACAAGTGAATCAACCGCTCTTAGTTCCTGTCTGACCACCCCACCTAGGTTGTCTATGTTGATGCTGCTGCTGTCGATGATCTCCTCGAGAACGTTTGTCACATCTGCGGTCTCTGCCAGTCCTAATTGGTCCCCCCCCCTCTACCAGGGTCTCTCTGCTGGACAGCGGCACGCTCTAGCTGCTGTGCCTGCTCAATTGTCTGGCTTCCTCGGCCAAACCTCTGACTGCGTTCCGAACATCTAGCTCATCGAACCAAAGTCTCATGTCTACACTCGGCGTCCACTCGCTCCTGACTCAAAGTGACGTCCACTAATCTCTCAAAAGGACGATCGATCATCACCATCAATTGTTTCCTTAGGAACGGGTTCAGACCACTCAAAAACTTTATGTTCTTCTTCTCTGGAGTTTCTATAAAACAAGTGGCATAGCGGCTCAACTGTGTAAACTCGGCCAAGTATTCAGAAACAGATCTAGAACCCTACTATAAATGTAGAAACCTGTCCACTATCTCAGCTCTGGCAGAATCAGGTACAAAATGTTGTTCAAACACCTGGCAAAATGTATCCCACTGCATCTCTGACACGTCACGGCTCTGCCTCACTGTATCCCACCAGTACATAGCCTCTCCGTCAAACTGGTGTGCTGCTAACTCAGTACGCTGTATAGGTGTCAGCACCATCCTCTCAAATATGAGCTCTACCTTACGGATCGACCGATCTGCAGCTAGAGAATCTCCAGTACAATCAAATCTTTCACCCCCCAAGCTGACGAAATTCCTGTTGCGCCGAGTAAACGGATCCTCTAACTGACTGCCCTGCCTCATATTCTGTGCCAACTGGGTCATCATTTCCATAAAAGCCTGAGAGACATCCTCTCCAGCAGTGCCTGATCCCTCACCCTGGGATCTCTTACCACGCGCCATCACCAAACAACCTCTACGAAAAAAAAGAAAACACACATACCATACATCAAACAACACAACAAAAGTCCTAACTCTACCCAATTCACTCAAGAAAGTGGTATACGATGATGTTCTATGTGAACCGGTAAACAATGGCTCTGATACCATTCTATAACGACCCGATCCGCACAGTAAGATATTGTCCGCTTTGGGCCCAATCGGCCCGCACGGCTTTAAAAGGCCTCTTACTATGGGGATCCAACCTCGCACATATATAGCACATCACCATCCCGCACCCAGGCGATGTGGGACTATGATCTCCCCTTGGTAGCTAGTCCAACCACAGGCCTGTTGGGCCTATTGGGCTCCAACCATCACCCTCACCCTCCCCCTCAGGTCCGCCCACACAAGGGTCTCACACAATCATAAACCCAAACCTCAACTAACTTGTCCCAATATTGAATGATACCCAGACCAACCTTCCTTAAAGCTCTCAATCCTTTCAATATGAGTAATTCTTCCTGGCATGGGAAACCAGCGAGGTTGCTGCCTGGGGGAAGATTTTACACTTTTGCCCCCTCCTTTTTAAACACGTTAAAAAGAAGGGGTAAAAGTGTAAATTCGCCCCCCAAACAGCAACCTTGCTGGTTTTTCCCATGCCAGCTAGAATTTCGGTTTCAATATTGTCCCCTCTCTCCCACAAACAAAGATACTGATAACGACCCATCACTTACTGAGATTGGGCCCCCACTTCAGACAGAATGCAAACAACATTTGCTGACCCGTCCATGGTTTGACAATGAAACCCAACACCCAGCTCTCGACCCGTCTCACTCTCACCTGTTTTTGAATCCAACCCAAAATTCAAATAAGCATGCTCAGATCTCTCTTTCACTCCTCCTCTCCCCATTTACAATCTCAAGCATGCGAGGACACCACCATGGCGGATGAACCGCTGCAAGTGCAACTTGAGAAAGCACATGCATCCCCTGTAAAATCTTTTCAAGTGCAAAATGCAGAAGACGAGAAGTTGCCTGCAGGTGCAACTCGCAGTGCCACAAGCCCCAAATTCGCAGCCAAATCATCCAAGAGCAGGCTCGCAACATCAGTATTTGCAGATGCAACACACAGATGTCAATCCAGGAACTAATGATTGCTCAAATAGGGGATTTAGCGAACCTTGTCAAAAGAGACTTTAGCTCCAAGGCAGCTCCTCCATCTCCTACGCTCCCAGCCTTGCTCTGCAGTCAAATCAGTACATGAATGAGATGAACAGCGGGCTGTTGCACTCCATTCCGTACCTGATGCTCATGGGGTTATGAGTAATACAGAGTATACAGTAGTATCTCAGCTCACCTCTTCACAACGCTCTCAAAAGAACATCATACAGGAGCTAAGGAGAATGACTAAAGAAGAAGAAAGGACAAATTGGGCACTGCTAACTGGCGAACGGCTTTCTCTCTCTCCACAGAAACAATATCACCTCAGACCCAAGAAAGATGGTCTCTACCACAAGCCTTCTCAGGTCAATCTCAGGAATAAAGGGAAACGTAAACTGGATAGTATTCAGTTGTCAGGTGTTTGGACAACAAATACGAAGAAGAACACTGGCATTGTCCTTCGTGAGCCAGCTCATGATGAAGAGTTTGTAAACAAATTTTCATCCCCGACACCACCTGGGCTAGCTTCCCAGTCACAGAGGCTTGGTTAGGCCAGATGATCCAAGCTTTATTCTGCCTAGACAAGCAGAATTCACGGATTCATCACTTCACTCTTCCTGGTTCAGTCAATGCGAAATCGGCGACCGTCGATAAAGGGTCACCGTCGGAGCCATGATTATGTCTTGTAATGCTAGGGGTGTAGGGTCCCCCGGCGCAATTTAGAATTTGAAGGCCTTATCCCTAAAATCCAAACCCGAGATACTTTTTTGTTTTTCAGACTTGTTGAAATATTAAACACACTCCAATTATCCATGGGCCTAAAATTGCCCATGTACTTATACACGGTAATAACGTGTGAATTTACGGTGTAGTTGTACGATTGGTACACACCGATATAGTTGTAATCCCACGACCCCGCTCTTGCTTCCGCTTGATATATGATTGGATTCGCCTTCTCTACAAGTTCGAGCTTTTAAAGAGTTGGCAATTTATCATGGTATCAGAGCATTGGTCTTCGGAGGTCGTGGGTTCGAGAGCAATCGCTGCGAGAATTTTTTGTATTTTCCTCGCGCTTGCGCTGAGGGGGAGTGTTGGAATATTAAACCCACTCCAATTATCCATGGGCCTAAAATTGCCCATGTACTTATACACGGTAATATCGTGTGAATTTACGGTGTAGTTGTACGATTGGTACCCGCCGATATAGTTGTAGTCTCACGACCTCGCTCTTGCTTCCGCTTGATATATGATTAGATTCGTCTTCTCTACAAGTTCGAGCTTTTAGAGAGTTGGCAATTTATCATGGTATCAGAACATTGGTCTTCGGAGGTCGTGGGTTCGAGTCTCATCCAGCGCAATCGCTGCGAGAATTTTCAGTATTTTTCTCGCGCTTGCGCTGAGGGAGAGTGTTGGAATATTAAACCCACTCCAATTATCCATGGGCCTAAAATTGCCCATGTACTTATCCACGGTAGTACCGTGTGAATTTATACGATGTAGTTGTACGATTGGTACCCACCAATATAGTTATAATCCCACGACTCCGCTCTTGCTTCCGCTTGATATACGATGTATTACTGTATATAAGTACATGGGCAATTTTAGGCCCATGGATAATTGGAGTGGGTTTAATATTCCAACAAGACTAAAGCTTCATCTGCCAAAATGGATCACCTGTGTCGTCGAATGGGTTTCAAACATGGAACTACAGTGCCAGCAGTGGGGCTTTCAGGACGACTGGCATTATTTTGGAAAGAACGTATTTCTCTTATTATTAATTATTCCTGCAAAAAAATTTATTTCTTATACTATAGAAAATTATTACTCTATTGTTCCTTGGTCAGTCCTTTTTGTTTATGGCAAGCCAAATCCCATTTTTTGGCCTCCTTTTTATCATTCCCTATCTCAAGTGCTTTCAGTGCAACCTCATCCCACAATTATTATTGGAGATCTTAATGTGATTTTTAATACGGAAGATAAGCTGGGTGGACGTCGCTCTTCTCATGCTCAGATGCAACTTCTTAGAGATTTCATTGGTGACCATAATTTGCTTGATTTCTCACTGAATGGATCTAAATTCACATAGAACAATAAACGGAAAGATCGCAATGGCATCAAAGCTAAGCTCGACCGGATCCTTGCCCCTCCTGAATGGATGACGTTCTTCCCCTCAGCCTTAGCACACTCGAATCAAACTTCATCCTCTGATCTAGGGCTGGGCAAGTCCGGGTAACCGGCCCAAAAGGCCAAAACCGAATACCGGACCGATCATTCAAAAGTTGAAAATTTTGGGCCCGAGCCCGAACCGAATGAGGCTGGTTAACCAGACCCCGGTTAACCGAATGCTGGGGCCGGGCCGGGTTGGTCTCGGTCATTTTACATCCCGATTTTCAACTCAAGTCCATTTGTTCATCCCATTTTCCAAATCTTCGTCTCCATCGATCGTTCCCTCTCATTTATAGGCTCGTTCATTCATTCATTCAGGATTTGTTTATTCTTGTTTGTTGTGAAAAGCATTTGAGTTGTAAACTTGATTCTTGATTTGATTACACAGATCTTCCGTTGAAACTGGGTGAATTGTATGGGTCATCAGTGTGTTTGCGGTGTCAATTACCTCAAGAAGATCTGGATGTTTTGGTTTCAATCACTTGTGATGAAGATGATGCAAATCTCATGGAAGAGTATGACCGAGCAGCTGCTGCATCATCAACTCCATCTTCATCAATAAATATCAAAGCGAATATCTGAGAAACAAAGAAAAATTGTCAATTTCTCCTCCTGCATCAACAGATGCTTTGGTTTCAATCTGTTTTGGTTTCAAAGAGTATGACCGAGCAGATGCTTTGGTTTCAATCTCTCCTCCTGCATCAGCAAATCTCTAAGAAACAAAGAAAAATTTAACTGGTCTTTAAAATAATCGGGCCGGTTAACCGGTGGGTTCTGGGATCTGAAACTGAGGCCCGAACCGAAAATTCGGCCCGGTTCGGGTTTTAGGATCGACAATTAAATTAATATTTAAGAAATTGGACCAAACCAGTCCGATCGGTCCGGTTTTTTGGTCTAAATTTCCCAGCCCTACTCTGATCATAAGGCTCTCTCACTCTAGTTAGTAACCACTCCCAACCCTGGTCCAAAACCTTTCAGATTCTTTCATATGTGGACTCGACACCCTCAATGTAGACACATAATCCAGTTGGCTTGGTCACCTCGTCATCATCCGGACCTGAGCACCAATTTTCTTTGCAAAACAAAGAAACTCAACCACAATCTTACCAGATGGAACAAGCGTGATTTCCGCAACATTCACAATAATATCACTGAAACCCAGGCCATCCTCAATGAGGCTCAAAATGCTACCCCCTCTGCTAGTAACGCCAAAACCATAAAGATTTTAGAAGACCGCTTGGCAAAACCATAAAGATTTTAGAAGACCGCTTGGCGGAACTCTTTCATAGAGAAGAGCTTTTTTGGCATAATAAGTTGGGTGAATCCTGGTTGAAAGATAGAAATCGCAACACCAAATTCTTCCATATGGCTTCCCTTCTTCGCAGGAAAAGAAATCTGACTGTGCAACTCCGAGACAACAACAATTTCTGGCAGTCCACTCCTGCTGCAGTGGGTCAGGTTCTGAATGAATATTTTGTTTCTATTTTTCAGACCTCTAGACCTTCTCCTGATTCGGTTATTGACGACTTCTTCACTCCAATGATAACACCCCAAGATAATGATATGTTAACTGCCATCCCAACGGAATAAGAGATTAAGAACACCATCTTCTCTTTTGGTAGTCACAAAGCACCAGGTCTTGATGGGTTTCATGTTTTCTTCTTTCAATATTTTTGGGATACGGTTAAACAAAACGTCATAGAAGTGGTCGTCAATTTTTTCACAACTCACAGAATGGACCCCGAGCTTAATGAGACTTTCCTTGCGCTCATCCTCAAGGTGTCTAACCCTGGGTCCCCAGATAAATTCCGCCCCACAGGGTTATGCAATGTTATTTGTAAAACTATTTCCAAAATTCTAGCCAACAGAATTAAACCATTACTTGATAACATTGTTTCCCCTAATCAAGGTGTGTTTCTTAAAGGTAGATCCATCACGGATAACATTGTTTTAGCCCATGAAACCTTTTTCCAGATGAAAAACTACAAGAAAAAAAAAAAAAAAAAAAAAAAAAAAAAAAAAAAAAAAGGCAAGGGTAGATGGCCATCAAGATCGATATGGCCAAGGCTTATGACAGAGTAGAATGGGTTTTTCTTCTCCGTGTTCTTAAATAGCTTGGGTTTGATGATAATTGGTTGAAACTGATTGAGCAATGCATTTCAACGTCTACCCTGAGAGTTTTACTTAATGGAACCTCCTTCCCAGCATCTCTCCCTCTAGAGGACTCAGACAAGGAGATCCTCTATCTCCTTACCTATTCATCATCATGGCGGAAGCCCTATTTCGATTACTTTCTGCCGCAGAAAATAAGGCTCTCATCAAAGGCATCAAAATCCGACAAAGATCCCCTTTTATCAGTCACTTGTTGTACGCTGATGATCTTATGATTTTCTGCAGAGCTTCCCTCTCTGAAGCGCATAATGTAAAAGACATTCTTGCCTCATATTGCGTGGCCTCCGGACAAGTAATGAATTATGATAAATCCTTTGTATTCTACAGCTCCAATGTCCACCCTAGACACACTAAAATGATTAACGGGATTCTTGGATCCAAAGATTTCAATCCAAATGAAAAATATTTAGGTTCTCCCTTGCTTCTCTCAAAGAGAAAAGCCTCAGACTTTCAATTCCTGGTGGATAAAATCAACAACAAACTCGTTCTTGGAAAGCCAAAGTCTTATCCCAAGCCGGGCACACGGTCATGATCAAGGCAGTCACCAATTCGATTCCCACTTACACAATGCAAACTTTTCTGCTACCCTGTTCCATCACGTCAAAATTAGACTGATTCGCAAGGAATTTTTGGTGGAACGATACTGTCGATGGTAAAGCAAAACATTTTTGTCCTTGGGAACGGATAACCCTCCCTCGCCATTTGGGTGGCCTAAACATTCCTCCTGCTCGGATTAAGAATTTGGCTTTAATGGCGAAAGATATTTTACAAGGGATTTCAAACCCTTCCAATCAACGCTCAATCCAATTGCAACACATATACCACCATCACAAAAGTATTTTTCAACTTTCAAAACTTTCGGCTTTAGCATCCTTCGCTTGGCGAGGTAATCTGAGTGTACTTGCAAAAATGAAAAATCATCTTCGATGGCAAATAAGATCAGGAGATTCCATTGATTTGTGGAAAGATTGTTGGGTGAGAGTTGGACTCATCCTAGCGGATTGCTCGTCTTTTGCCTCAGTAAGACAGGACCCTCCTTCCAAGATTTCGGATATTTGGAACCTTCAAACAGGTCATCTTTTGACTTGGAACACGACCCTCCTTCGCTCTTGGTTCCCTACTCCATTGATTTCAGATATTCTTAATATCACAATTCGTCCCTCCTCAAACCTGAATAAACTTATCTGGACTTTCGATAAACGAGGTATGTTCTCTATTAAAAGCGCTACCAAATCCTTTTTAGCGGAACTCAGGGATTCGTCCACTTCTCTACAAGGGAACCAACATCCCCCTACCAAGCTCTTCAAAGTGATGTGGCATATCAAAGCACCGGTGTGTGCCCTTTTTCTCCTTTGGAAGATAACCCAAAATTCGTTTCCCACGATGACAAATTTGCATACAGTGCATGTTCCGATTGAGAGCTTGTGTCTTCTGTCATATCCATCAAGAGGACATCATAAATCTTTTTTTCTTGTGCCCTATCATTTCCCGGCTTTGGCAGCTCTCACCTATCCCTATTGATTGGCAGGTTGTCATGACCACACCTACCACGATCAAAGCTTTATCTTTCATGTGGGAAACAACAAAGCAACACTCTGTGGTCATCGATGAAATGTTATCCCAATTTATTGTTGCCCTCTTTACCATTTGGAGAGTACGCAACCTGGTCATTTTTTAACATAAACCTTTCACTTGTCATGTCTTCATCTCAGCCTTCAAGAATTTGTGGTCTGCTTGGGCTAGAGAATTGTTTTCGATATCAGGTTCCTATTCCAGTCATTTTCAGCATATGACAATCCATCAAACTCTACAGACAACTTTCACAGATAACCAGGTTGATATACACAGTACCCAAGCAAGGACCAATTCGTTTCTTGTCTAGATACAGACAAACCTTCAAGAAGATCAGGTGACATTGAGAAGAGTCAAGCTCCATGATTAGCAGTCCAAAACCATCACATCAACATCCAAACCAGAAAGCCAACTTCGTTTCCAACCGAGCTTAGGCCATTTATGATTATGGTTACTTACGACGCTTATTTCTTTGCTTCCTCACAGCAAGGGGCAGTACGTGTGGTGGCAGCTGATACTAGTGGCATGATCATTGCGCGGATAGTCTCTCCTATCTCTAGGAAAGTTTTTGACACACAATGGCTAAATGTTTTGCAGAGGCGACCCTTTTGTTAATTCAGTCGCGTCAATGGGACACAGGGTTCTTCTTGGGAGACTCAGGCTCTCTGATCTCTTTGGTCCATGCTCAGGACCATATGAGATATTCGAACGAGCGCTGGATGTGGCAACCTCTTCTTAGTAATATTAAATATTTTTTTCAGCCCATTGTAATTGGTTTTGTAATTATATTCCCCGTGAGCTTAACAGCGAAGCTCACGAACTTGCAACATTAGCCAGCCAACTCTACTTCTTCATATATTAATAACTAAATATGCGGATGCTTTATCAAAAAATAAAAAAATAAAAATGCCTTGTGAGTTTAGATCTCATTCTTCCATTGCTCTTAAACCATATCAACTTCCAAGCATATCAAACATGAGGTATAAACCAAATATGCTAAACCATTAAGTTCAGAAGAATGCTAGCGTTTATTGTTCTCACTTCTGATGCTTGTGATGCTAAATGACAATTCAACGTCATGTACAACAGAGAAGAACAATTACCTATTTTGATGACAAAACTCAATCAACCTATGGTCAGCATGCCTTGTAATTCTTCCTACAGTCCCCCTAACCCCCTTCAAATCCTACCATTTAAGTGGGATTTTCTTTGACACTCCCAGCGGCCGCCCATAAGGGGCAGCAGACAGTTCATTAGTGCATTCCCCAGTTTGATTGCGCTTCACTACTTTCTCATCAAAAAAATTTCACATGAACCTACTTAGTCGCAGACTACTACTCACCCTCAACAAGAGGGAAACATCCATGAATGTTATTTAGATCGACTGTCTGATATGAAGACTGGAGAAAAGGTATTACTTTTCCTAGTTTTCACTGCAAACGGAAACAATATGTTTATGGCTTCCAACTGTGTGCTCAATGTCTTTCTTCTATCACCTTTGTCATCTCTATTGCCTTTGTCACTACTTTGATACCCCCAACACACAAAAAATAAAAAGGAAGGGAAAAAATGGACAGCATAACAATCCTAGAGTTCATATTGGCAAAGACATGTATTGAAATACTGATAACCCTGAAGCCGACCCAAGGAAATTTTAATAATCAGGTTTTACAAAAGCCTCAATTTGCAGGCATTATGACCCCCTGCGGAAAACCTAACCACATACAAATTGCAACAGAACTCGACAACCCGTTAGCAGACACTAGGATATGTTAAACATGTCGCAACTCTACTTGTTTAAGAAATGACACTGAGGAAGCTCCTGAATAAATAATCTCAGAACCTCAAAACTACAAGGTGAAAATAAGTAATACGATGGAGGAGAATGAGCCATTGAAAAGCCTGCTTTAGTGCACTCAACATCAGGGTGTATCAATGCTACACCCTGATGTTCATAAATTGGTTAAACTAAAAGTTTGTCGTCTCCAATCCCTCTCAAATTCCGTTATCTACCCACCCACAAAGGTGGGGCAGATTCAGTCCATTTCAGAAATAAAAATGATAAAATTTCATCAACCATGCGAAGTGGTCCTGCAAGTTTGTTTTGACAACTTCTTAGTTGTTGTTCATAGAAATGCTTGTCATATTGGCATTTGGCCAATTTCTCTTCTCTGCATGCCCCCTTACCCTGCATGCAATAGTTATGACTTTGCTCTAGAGTTAGACCTTCACTCTAGAATTTAACCATTCGATGATATCCTGTGCAACAAGTTCCCGTTCAGGTTCAAAGAGGATGTCATGCAACAATCCCTTGTAGAGTTTGACAGATTTGTCACTTGAGGAAGCTCTTTCATAGAGTTCTAGAGAAGCACTAGGATCAGTTACCGCGTCATCACTACCATGTAGAACCAGGAAGGGTGTCGTTAACCTGCTCAAATGCTGTTGCAAGTAAGATGAGATACGGAGAATCTCCGATCCAGTTCGTACCCTGATGGAACCAGTGTACACTAATGGGTCGGCATACTTGGCAATCAAAGCTGCGGGGTCTCGAGAGACACATGTTCCATTCTTGTTTGCAGCACTCAATTGATATTTTGGTAATATAAATGAGACAATGGGTGCAAGTACCTATGGCAGGAAAAAAGAAAAAGAAAAAAAAGGGATATGTTCAAACCTCATCTCATGGAGGACGTCATAAATGAAGTAAATAATGACTTATTGACCACACAAACAGGAAATGAGTTTACCCCATAGATTGGATGTGCCGGCTGAACTCGTACTGCCGGTGAAGTTAACACCACGCCTTGGACACGGAGATCGATCTTAGGGTCCAGTATCGCCTTCAAAGGTTCATAACGACAGACATAAAAAAAATTAAGTATCAATAAGATATCATACTTGGATATAAAACTAATGCAGAAAGTTGCCAGTACCTTGAGAACGATGGCACCACCCGTTGAGTGTCCAAAGCAAAAACATGGGATCCCGGGATTTTCCTTCAGTACTTTCTCAACAAAAGTTTTCTGGACAATTGCATTAATAAGGAAAATGCATGTTGTTAGTTCAAATGTAATGCCATTCCTATTATATGTCTTATGTGAAAATGTATACCAAGTCTTTGGCAGGATGATCAAGAGAATGAACATAAGCATGCAGCCCATCACTTCCTCCATGTCCTGAAACATAATAGATATTTCAGTTAGTTCCTGAATGCATGACTATTACCATCCTTGACAATCAACAATTCACATACTTCCATAAAGACGATAACATTCGGGTCAGTAAGTCAAGGCATGGTTCACCCATACTTTAATATACATCATTAAAGAAGAAAAAAGTTCTTGAAATAATTTTGCGTACAAGTCCACTTCTTAAGGGGTGAACTCGAGGAAAATGGGAAAACATTTATGAAAGAATGAAAACTCGTAAAACAGAACTACAAGAGGTAAATAAATAAATAATTTTTTGTCTTAGTATTTACTAGGGTATTTTCCGTGCCGTTGGCATGATAAAAATGTTGGGTATGGAAATCGAACCCATGCATTCTTGGTGCTTTAAGTTCTATGTGATCCGTTAGATTCTTATATTTGGATAAATCACAGCCATTTTTATATCCAACCTCAAACACCATTTTGTTCTGTAATATAAAATAGGGTATTACCCTTGCCGTTGGCACAATAAAAGTTTAAAACTTGTCAAAACATGATCATCCTTAAGTTTTCATCATTCGTACTTACATGCCTAATCATCACCATCAACAATTGAAGAAAAATAAATAAATATCAAAATGTTGGGTATGGGAATCGAACCCATGCACTCTTGGAACTTTAAGTTAAGTTCTATATGATCCGTTAGATTCTTATATTTGGGTAAATCTCAGCCGTCTTTTATCTCCAACCTCAAACACCATCCTGATTTGTAATATAGACTACGGTATTCCCCATACCGTTGGCACGATAAAAGTTTAACATGGTAATAGAGTTTATTTTATTTTTCTAGCATCAATACTTCATTATAACTTGAAGAAAAATATGTTATTGATCACCTTTAAGTTTTCATCATTCATACTTACATGCCTAATCACCACCATTAACAATTGAAGAAAAATAAATAAATATCAAAAAAATTATTTTTCTAGCATCAATACCCCATTATAATTTGAAGAAAAATATGATATTGATCACCTTTAAGTTTTCATCATTCATACTTATATGCCTAATCACCACCATCAACAATTGAAGAAAAATAAATAAATATCAAAATGTTGGGTATGGGAATCGAACTCATGCACTCTTGGTGCTTTAAGTTCTATACGATCCGTTAAATTGATATATTCGGATAAATCTCAGCCGCCTTTTATCTCCCACTATAAACACCATCTTGTTTTATAATATAGAAGATTTGCAAACAACTCAACTCCTTATAATTGTCTGTAGTTGTTCAGTTCAACCCTTGTATTTCCACATAAGTAAAAACCAACTAAGCATAGAATCTGAGCCAGTTTCTTTTTTCTAATTTTCATTGGACTTGCGATTCAAGGGAATACTTCCTCCTCTTAGATTGGGGTCTATTGATTGAGAATTGTTTCTGAGCCTCTTAGGGGTTTGCATGTATCACAAGAAGGATAAACAATGTAGAGATGCATGAAACTAGGACAAGGTAAGAGTTTAAGAGGATTTCTTGTCTTGTATTTGGGCCTCTGTGGGAATTCTCCTCATGTCAATAACGGTTATGTGCAACATCGATCCTTTGCACATCAAAGACAAAGGAAGGAGAAGCAAAGCTCTGCATTGATGCTTGAATGTTTTTTCATGGAAGACAGACGAAGAGGATGACAACGGAAACAATGGCTCTTGTTGGAACTTGGAAGGACACTCTACATGTGCATCGTCTAGGATTAAGTCCAGCAGACTTTCCCAGAGTGTAGTTGTTTTTCAATCTTTTTTTTAGTACCAGGGTGCTACCTTAATAAGAGAAAAGTACCTAAGTAAGACCAACTTTGAAAGTGAACCCTCTACATAACATCCCAGTTTGGGTTGGTACATGTGGGCAGAGCTTCCACGTGCAAATCTCAATACTCTAAACTGGAATCACTACTTCATTATAATGAAATTTCTAAGGAAACTAAAGAAAAAAAAAAAAAAGTTGGATCAGTGTCATAATTGTAAGCAAGAAGATCACTTCTAGTTATAATCAGTTCAAGTAACATGCTCAACAAAACACACACTGAACTTAAATGAAGAAAAAAAGAAGTAAATATTAATTGAAGGTTACGTGTTAAAATGCTCTAGACTTACCAATCCAATCCATTCCATAAACTTTAAATCCATTGGCACTAAGTTTCTTTGCGAAATCATTGTATCTTCCGCTGTAACACATTTCAAACATCCTCAACAATACATCAAGCAGGAGAAATGCACCTGGGCAGAAAATTTACAGCATTACTCACCAGTGCTCATTCAAGCCATGCAAAAGAACCACCACTCCCCTACACAACACACACGTGATAATTAATTAGCTGCTTCTGAGATGAAAAAATAGGTAAACTAATTGATAAGGAAGACGAGCAACCCAATCAAGTAAAGTCATAACCTAAAAGGAGGTCTAGACATGAAACCACCCAGGAGATTTCAATTAGATACATGGTTACAAAAGAATAAAATAATAAATAATAAATATCATGCTCAAACACAATTCCACTATCATGAACGAACAAACCAAGTTTAAAATCAATAAAAACACTAAACCATGCAATGAAAACTCAAACCTTGCAAGTGTTTATGCCAATTCCAACTTGAAACAAGAAAATGTATCATATATTAGGCCCCTTTTCGGTTTTTTAGTCCTGAATCTTTATGAAGTTGACCTAATACAACGTCAATATTTAGTAGCAACCTCTATCTTGGCATCATTGCTTACTACTAATATTTTAATTTTTCCTAAATCCTACAAATAAAGCATAATGAACATGCCCTATTTAGTTACTAGGTTATTCCATGTCCATAGAACATCATCAATGAACAATCACAAAATGAGCACATGCATAATTCCTTGATAAGACAAGAAGCGTAGTTCCACATATGGCTCAATATCAACAATCAAGAAAACATGTTAAATTACTCACAAATAACTAAGGCAGCAAACAAAAGTAGAGAAATCAACCTAGCAACTCAACTTATGTCCATCAGGACGATGAAATCCACTTCAACTTTAAACTGGAGTTACAAGGCGAGTGGCCTGTGCACTCTAACCCAGAACAAAAGATAGCTCAAAAATACAAAGAATTGATTAATAGGGAGCTTCAAGAAATTTTGTTTTACTAGTTTAGACTAATTGGATTGACCTCAACATAGGTCCCATAACTTCAGAATTTATGGCACGTGTGATTTACATATCCAAATAGTCTTACAGTTCTCACTCCTACTACAACAACGTTTTTTTGTCTCTAGTTCATCTTGCGCTATACTTTGAAACATAATTTTAAGTTTAAGGTGGGGAAAAAATCATTTCACTTTAAGTAGTCTAACAAATAATTTTGTTTTATCAAACTTTGGAGATGGCAAGGAATTGAAATTACTTTCCTTAAATATGGTTTTTTTTTTCTTCTCTTCATCCCTAGAACAAGAGACCATTTAAAGTTTAACTAACCAACTAAAAGCCATCATTTTTTATGTAAACCTTTCACTAAGGCCTAAGAAACAAGGTTTAGTCAGACTAAATTTTCAGCTTCGACCTCAGATGCACTCTCAAGAAGGCATGACTAATTACAGTCGGTGTTAGTCATGGTCGATTTCAGTAAATCGTTCTGTAAGAGTTGTCCTCAGTACCTAAGTTGAGGAAATTTTACAGAATTTGGTGTGATAAGTTTCAACAGTACTTTACTCTGACACTCCTAAACTCGTTATTCGAGTCCGTGGATTATATTGCAATTTCCTTTTATAAGTAAAGACCCCTTCAATTCTGAATACTTCCTTTAGATTTCATAAAAATACACTCCTGTTCTCTACTCTAATTTTTTTTCAATTTCAACTCTTTATATGCGATAATCAAAAGAAAGAAACAAATTCAATGCAAAAGTGCACTTGTAATAATGCAGCGCAAAGCCAATTCAACCCGGAGAAACAAAACAGCAGTAGTATATGAGCAAAAAAAACAAAAAAAAATCCAATGCACCAGCCATTCAATCATCCATTTAATATATAAAGTAAAACCTCTACACAGAATTTCCAGGGAATTGCAATACTGAAAAAATCCAAAGTAAACATTTAACTTTCTATTAGAGGATAAATAAGATAAACAAAACCATGTCTTATTTCTACCATAGGGCGCAGGGCCTGCAGGGCAAGAATGAAATGATGTGACGAGGTCACTGCAAGCAGAAGAATCACTTATTTATATAAAGCAAAATGAATTTCTTGAGCTTTTCTCTGTATACTTCAACAATTACACTATTGGCACAAGCTCTAAGAAAAGCGTCAACGCGGAATTTTCTTAGCATCCTTTGGTTCAGAAAATGTTCCTAGAAAAAGAAAAATGAAACTAGGGGGAGAGGAGAGAGGGAAAAGTTTAGCGCAAGTTGAAATTGATTTGATCGTCTTTCCAATGAGAAATATTCCAGGCTCGAAAAATCATTTCTACAATTTTAAAAATTATAACTTTTTTCTCTCCCCTGCTCTCCTCTCTTTTTTTTTAATTGTTTTCTTTCGAGATTTTTCATTCAAACATAGTCTTCATAATATTATAGTGGTTAGTTCCAAAAAGAGGAAGGAAAAAAGTGAGCCAGATAATTAGGGACACTAATCGACAAAAGCAAGGTGAACCACACCTTCGTTCGTTCCAGCAATCAAAAAAAAAAAAAAAAACTAATGTGGCTAAAAGTTCCTCTATAATAGTATATCTTTATGTGAAGCAGCATGGCTAGCTGTGCAAGTCACAAGCAAAAAAACCAAAACAACAGGTTTTGATATTAGAGTGAGGCTTTTATTACAATTTTACTTTGAATATGCTGATGCAAATTTTGTTACCCAGAAAACAATGCATAGAAAACCCATCCTCACTTGCAGACAAGATTGTTCTAGGACAAGCTTTTATATTCCTATTATTCTAATTTTGTAGATTCGTTCAAATGAATTTTGAAACTACTGAGAATATGGAATGAAATAAAAGGTTCATATATATGCTGACACATCAGGTTTAATAACAGAACCTATATTTGCAAACAGAATGAGGAATGCTAATTTGATGATGCAAGAGTTAGAATGCCAACAATGCAGAAATACAAACAAGAAAAGAGGTATTAGTTTAGCAATTTGTTCCCCACCATGTCACTTCATAATAGATCCACTAAAAATGTGTGCCAATCATTAAATGCATCCACTTCAATTGAGGACCACAAAAGAGAACTTTGGCCTTTAACATTGCAATATGAGGGACAGAATATCGTTAGGTGATGATATTGATTTATGGGATGGGTAGATATATCCTCTGTCTTACATTACTGGCATTGTCAGTTGCATTGCAATGACAAAATACAATTCCTTGATTTGTCTCCATATTGTTATAAGAGAATGAAGAGAATAATGGTTGCCAGCAAGTGCTATAGATTATGTCAAGACAATGTAGGCAAAAATAGAACATCAACTGGTGCAGAATTCATTCTGCTAGACTCCACAGCTAGCAGATGCTATATTATAATATAATTCTGAAATGTTCATGAGCTCTACCACTTCATAACAGCAATTATCAACAAATATTAAAAAAGAGCACTGTTTAGTGTTTTGCCACTTATGGATATTTCAAAAATAATGGTTTCCATTATGCTCATCAATATGATTGTAATTTTAATTTTTGAAAGACAAATGTTACTGATTAAATATGAAAAAGAAAATAATGGAGTGATTTGCTTTTGTCGGGTCAAATAGATATACTAACAGATCAAATATTATTGAAACGAAAGGAGGCAACCTAAACCAAATAAGAAAAGAACCAATAAAAACATAATTGTATAATTATTTAATTAGTTAGGTGGGGCAGGTAGCAGACAAGAAGCAAGCAAAACGAATCAGAAGGTAAAGAAATCAGTCGAACGAGTATTGGAAAATAGCTTTTGACCTGAGATTTCAAAAGTAATTCAGTAATGAGATTGGGTATAATTAAAACTATTTAGTTGCGTTCATTTCATGTTAGGTAAACATATAGGACACTGATATAAACATTGCAAACTTTGGGACCCCAATGAATCCTTGGTCCATCGATGACTCTTTTAAGAGGTCAAAATAAAATGCACCAAAAGATGAGCTATAAACTGAAGTTCAAACACAAATTAATATAATGAAACTAAGGCCACCGCATTGGATACAATAAGAATGTAAGAGAGATACCAAATATGATGAAGAATACAAAATGAGAGATAGTGGTGGTAGCAAGAATATGCTTGATATATATAATTGCAAGGTTGACCGTGTGTCGGTTTTATCCCCCTGGTTTCAGAGATTGCCTAGGGAAAATCAAATGCACTTTATCCTTGAAATGTCAATTTTTGAATTCAAATACAGGTTGGAGACAGACGGTTTCAACAAGAAGAATATTACCCTTTAAATTATCAATATTCTTCTTTTGCTGACAATCATAACTTATATTAAAAAAAATTTGCAAGATAATAGTAATAATAATGAAATTGGAAAATTAGAGTTTCACCTTATGTTGATTGAGGAATGAGCAGCAGCAAGTGGTGGGGTCCAAGATTGGGTGAAGAGAGTTTCGGCTCTGGAATTGAGAAATAGGGAGAATCCCCTAATACAAGTGGTGTTGTGATTTCCAATATCTTGAGAAACTCTCTTGATGGCGAGGGCTCGTCTAGCTGCAACTTCTGGATCAATAACCACTACATTGCTTCTTCGAGGATACAACGAAGCTAGGAATCTGAAAATAGGAGAAGAAGAAGATTTGGTAATACTAGAATTAGTACGTTGGTAGGTGCAAGTAACAACCATGGAGGAAGAAGAGGAGCAGGAGTCGTGGTGTTGTCTCTCATCTTTATCTTTAGATGAGGATTTGTGATCGATGACAACCACCAATACCAATGGAATGCAACGTTTGAGGAAAACCTGAAATGGGACCAAAACCAGGAGAAGAAAGGCTTTGATTAACAAAACGAAACTCTTCAATGCTCGGAGAGATAGAAGTGCATTTACACGCCCACTGGCTCCTGATGTAAGGAGAAGAGAAGAAGAAGAAGCAGCTGTGGATGATTCCATTTTTTTTTTTTTTTTTTTTTTTAATTATATATTATGGGATTGGAATGGATTATGTTTGAATAAAAGAGAAGGGGAGGGGAAATTAAAAAAGAAAAACACTTGTTATTGATAATCTTTTATTTCTGAAACAATTCAATTCAATCAGAAAAAGAGATGATTAACAGAAGAGGAATGGGAATTGTTAGTTCCCACAAAACCAATGAATCAACAAAAAACTTTACACAAGTCTTTTATTTTTTATTTTCCCTTTTGGTTCTCTATCTCTCAATCAATCTCTGTTTGTTTGGCTTGGACAAATGTAGAGAGAAAACCGAAAAGAAGCTCAGGCGTCTCTGGAAGGCTTAAAAATAGGGAGGTGGTGCTAGTTTGAAATGAAATGAGTATATTAAAGATTTCTAGAACGAGCTCATAATAAAGAAAGAAGAAGATATTCTAATACCAAAAAACAAGCGAAAACGGCCCCTTCCCTTCCTAGATATATCTCGAAACAACGCAACGGAAGGGAAGCCAAAATCAATTTGTCTTCTCTATTGCGCTCTTTTTTTCTTTTTCTTTTTCTTTTTCTTTTTCTGTTTTTATTGTGCTGGCCCCACCTCCTCTCGTCCCAGTGAGGATTTGAGGCTAAATGAGTGACACGTGTAAAAGGTTGTGGGACACCGCCTGTGAGGACGCAGCCATTCATTCACTTCACGGATGAATCTTTTCTTTTTTTTTTGAAAAACCAAACCCTCCCCACACTTTCACCTCTCAGCCTCACAACTTAAACTGAAAGAAACATCATCATCATCTCGATCCTCCTTTATTCATAAAGTCCCTCAAAAAAAAAAAAAACATTTTATTCGGAAGACGTAGGCCTTAAGTTTTGACCACATAAACCAACCGCCGATGGATGACTTCAATTCCATCCTATCACAAACATAACATATTACCGAATCTCTCTCTCTCTCTCTCTCTCTCTTCTTCTTCATCACTCACTTTCACGCCACATATTGTGTCTTCTTTGCTGACTGTGTTTTTGTTTTTTAGACTAAAATTTTCAGAAACAAATCATAACTAACCAACAATTTTTATAACTCAAAATGTTTATTTCCAGATTCAGCAGCATTCATCTCATTTACTAAAACAACAATGATGTAGCTAGCACCTATCCCAGGCCACAAGTAATGCACAATCTTTGGAGTTGAACTCTTTTATCTCAAATTTCAGACAACACGTTTCCCATGCGTCACTGATTGACTCGAGTTTGAGAGTGATTGTAACACGCCGCCCTAAATTGCATACTACATACATTATTAATACCCCACCATCCAAACTAAACTTGACTTCTTCATCCAACAACCAACTACTATTGTGATGTCAATGTCCAAAAAACTTGAATTCATCCAAGATCCAAAAAACTATTTCCACGTCAATGTCTCTGGCTCAGCCAGTTTTTTTTTCTTGTCTGACCACGCGAAGTAGGCCATAGCACCATTTGTGGGGTTATCCTCTCTTTCACTTGACTGGGCAAAGAGAAACTCAAAATGGTTCCTTACTACTTTCCTCTCTTCTAAATTCTAATAACAAAGAAAGAAATGCAAAAGACTCTTCCAACCAGACTCTTCTTCTTCACCTCTGTAGTTGGAATAAGCAGCTGAAACCCAACTTCAGAAATCTCAGATCAACAACCCAAACTCCAAATTCAAAGAAAGAATAAAACTCAAATACCCCAATTCGCATTTGGGATTGGAGAGGAGAAAATAATAATAAAAAAACCCTGCAGAGTTTAATACAGATAAAACATATTTCCCAGAATACAGTCAAACTGGATACAAAAAGTCTTTCATTAAGAGTCATGAAAAATCTCAAACTCTGTTTATCATATGTTACAGACATGAAAGACAAAACAAAAAAGAAAAAAGTTCCAACTATAGAAACCAATTTATAACGAGGCCGAAGTCATTGAATTGCCATTCTCAACCAAAACCAAATGGCAACCAGCCAACGATGATTTCTGCAACTACCATAGTATAAGTACAATATACAGAATCAACCAACGCCAACAGCCAAATACCTCAACTGAGATACTTATTTCCCTTTTCGATCGCTGAAGGGCTCGACCTATCAATTTTATACATGGGAGAATGGTACATTAATACTGCGCACTTAGAGAACTGTCCAAACCTGTCCTTCAACTGGGGACCTCACAAAAGTCGATGGATGAAAGAATGTCAAGCAATGTGTTTCATGCCTAGTACAAAAACTGAGGCCGACTACTGAATGAAGAATTCCACTCACTCCTGTTTGATGTATGGAGAGGAGCTCATGTCACTGTAAAATGAATCATCTCCAGCTATCCCATATATGTCCTTATCTTCATCCCACTTCAAGACTTCTCTAACGAATTTAAACGCTTCATCAATGGTGCTCCTCTCAAGAGACTGAGTCTGCGACACATATAACTTTTGGCCACTGATAGAAGCATAAAGATCCTTGAATTTCATGGCAACATAGTAGTATGCTTGCTGTGCAAGGGACTGATTGCTTTGATGGGGATTCACCGGGCCGAATTCCGAAAACCACTCACATACAGTTAATGGAGCACGATTAATCTTTTCTTCAAAGGCATCATACTTGTTAAGGAGGAGAACAAAGGGAACGTCAGCAAAACATGGGTGTCTCACCACACTCTCAAACAGGTTTTTGCTAGCCAACATCTTGTTGCACATTGGATCGGTCTGAGTAGGGGCCCACACTTGATCATAGTCACTGAGGGCAACACAAAAGATGATGACTCGAACATCATCAAACATTTCAAGCCATTTGCAGCCATCACTCAATCCCTTGGCATTTACACGAATCAGTTGATATCTGTGATAAAAAGAATATCAGAAAGAGAGCACAGACAATTCTAGGGTAACGGGCCGGGAAGTGTTAGCTTTACCTGGTAAGAGGAGGTTGGCAATCAAAGTTTTCATTGTATGACTCCGACACTCGACTCCGGTCATCCAGTGAGAATTCCATGCAAGCAAGACCGTCACTCTGTGTAACTCCTTCAGCATATAAGATGTCTTGCTCAGATGGTTCATACTCGTTGCTCGATATCTCAACGGCCTGTGGAGAAATTATAAAGAGTCTTGTCAAGATAGATGAAATAAAAGAACGCTCAATCTATCCAAAAGAAATTCTCTTGACATTTTATTCCAGAATTCATGTGTAATTTGAACAGAAATTAGCTTAAACAAGATTTGTAATGCACATCACCATCTATACAAACCACTCAGTTATAAGATATTTAATATTTCCAATTCTAAATATGAGAAATATGTTGTTCACGATAAAGTGAAACGTCTCATTTCTAATAACTTTAGTAACTCCGTCTTCACTTGTTTGCTAAGAAAAAACTAGCAAAAAGGCAGACACTTATCTTCTACTTTTGTGTCAAGGCCTCTATTCATATGAAATGGATAATCCAGGCATACGAGTTCTTTCATTATATTTCTACCTTTCGTTTATGTTACTTTAGCCTTTAGGTACAGAAAACACATCAAATGTAAGTGGGCCACACAAAATTTAAGAAGATATCTAATAATGGCTGCCTGGAACATATCCAGCCATAAGAAATTTTCATAAGAGATTAGCCAATTGGAAGGCAGATTTTCTTTCCAAATGTGGGAAGCTAGTTCTTATTAGTGCCCTTTCTAATATTCCCCTCTACTATATATCTTTATTTTATATGCCAAAGTCAGTATCCACGATACTTGAAAAAGGATGGTTATGAGGGTTTTATTTTATTTTTATTTTTATCTGGAGGGGAGGAAGACACAAGGTTTCATGCTCTCAATTGGGAAATTGTGTGTTTACCAAAAGAGGTGGGAGGTTGGTGATTGGTTTCTCCATCTCATGAATGAAACTCTGTTATGCAAATGATTGTGGAGATAGGGTCAGGAGAGGGAGGGTTTGTGGATGGAAGATCAAAGCGAAGTACTTCCATAGGGAGCAGTTGGCTTCCAAAACTACCCCATCACCTCCAACACTAGGTGGTTATCTCTATTCTTCGTCCCGATGAGAGAGGAGACCCAAATAGAGAGCGGGTAACACCTCCACTTGGCAACCCAATACCTCTGCTCCCGTACTACTTCTAGTGTCATCTCGATAACCATAGAAAATGTTTTTGTGGGAATTGATCTTTAGACCTGAGACTAACTGAAATAAAATGAGGATGATCTTGAGACTATCTACCAAAGTAGTATCATCATCTAGAATCATTTGCAAAACTGTATGCCTCTTGAAACCCAACCAAATGCCTAACTCCCCAGCTTTCCAAATCAACCTGCAAATGATCTACTAACACATGCAGATGACAAAAGAAAGGATGACCCTTGAGTCTCTCCAATATACCAGAAGATTTCCGTAACAACTCATATAAGGTAAAACAATAAATAATTGCTTACAATGCAGCATTTCCATTCCAATAATAACAACAAAATCACCCTTTTCTCCACAGTAAATGGCAAACCTAATACGATCCATACTAATGCAAAGCCAAGGTTCGTTGGGCATAAGAAGGGGAAAATATCAAACTGAGTTGGTAGCTGCTCCCTTATATAAGATACTCTGGACATGTCATGAGATATGTGAAGTCATCTCTGTCCTTTGGCAACATTTCTAAAACCTTATCTCTTTCCGAAAATTCCCCAAAGTATGTTGCTCAACAACAAGTTTTTCACACGACAAACACGCAAAGAATGCTCGTTCTTTAAAGATAAGTCTATCTTGAAAAGAAGATCAGCACATAGATCTGCTCTGACGAGTGCAATTGGAGCAATAACGATCTTCTTGGCATTGGTACTCAAAACTGTCCAAATCCACAACTATAACTCGCTTCTCTATGAAGGGAACAACTCACATACTTAACCAATTGGCAACTTTATTGAGAATGCAAGATTAAAATATTTCAAAGAAACTAGCTCATACCCAGCGACTCAGAGAATACGCAACGATAGTCAAGAAAGAGACAGATCATCATCATCATCATCAAAGCCCATTCCCGAGATTTTCGGGGTCGGCTACATGAATTTTGGTTCTCCAAGCAATGCGATCTTCCCACATTTCCTCACCTAATCCAAGCTCAATGATATCTTCATTCACCGTCTTCATCCAAGTTTTCAACGGTCGTCCCCTCCGTCTACACCCTCCATTAACTTGCCAATCTAAACATTTTCTAATTGGCGCCGTGCTCGGTCTCCTCCGCACATGACCAAACCAAGTTAAACGTCTTTCTCTAATTTTTTCCTCTATGGGCGCTACACCTAAGTATCTCCTAATTCTTTCATTTCTAATCTTATCCTTACGAGTTTTACCACACATCCACCTTAACATACGCATTTCTGCTACTGCCATCCTATGCGTATGTTGTCCCGTAGTAGCCCAACATTCTGAACCATATAGCATGGCTGGTCGAACAATTGTCTTATAGCATTTCCCTTTTAGCCTTGCAGGCATCCTTCTATCGCACAATACTCCTGACGCCATTCGCCATTTCAACCAACCAGCTTTAATCCTGTGGTCTACATCTGCTCCAATAGCCCCATTCTTTTGAATTATAGACCCTAGATATCGAAAAGCCTCACACTCTGGGACCTCGACACCTTCGATCTCAATTGCATGACTTCTCCCTCTTGGTTCACACCCAAAGTTGCACACTAGATACTCCGTCTTCGAACGGCTAATTCTAAAACCTTTACTCTCTAAAGCCTCCTGCCACTTAACTAATTTCTGACCTAAACCTGCACTAGTCTCATCCATTAAGACAATATCATCTGCAAATAACATGCACCAAGGTACATCTTCTTGCAGATGTCTCGTCAACTCATCCATGACCAAAGCAAAGAGATATGGACTTAACGCCGACCCTTGATGTAGTCCTACTGACACTGGAAATTCACTAGACATCCCACCTACTGAGCGAACACTTGTTACAACCCCTTCATACATATCCTTAATGATATCGACATAACATTGAGACACTTTCTTCCTTTCAAGCACCCACCAAATTAACTCCCTGGGGACCCTATCATATGCTTTCTCCAGATCAATAAAAACCATATGCAAACTCTTACGTGCCTCTCGATATTTTTCTACAGTTTGCCTAAGCAGGAAGATGGCCTCCGTAGTAGACCTACCTGGCATAAATCCAAATTGATTCTCCGAAATCGTGGTTAAACTCCTAAGTCTTTGTTCTATAACCCTCTCCCAAAGTTTCATCGTATGACTCATAAGCTTTATCCCTCTATAGTTCGAGCAATTCTGGATATCCCCTTTGTTCTTATAAATTGGTACCACAATGCTATGCCTCCATGAATCTGGCATTTTTCTAGTTTCCAAAATCCTATTAAATAGCTTAGTCAAGAAAGAGACAGATGATAGAAGAAAATAGTAAAGAAGAAGATGCAATTAGATTTAACAAAGATTACAATCTCTCGACGCAATTTGCAAAAAAAAATTGTCTTACAGTAAACACATATCAACCAAGAAAACCCCTTCCAAATACGAAAACTATTCTCATTTCAAAATGGAGCACCGCTAAGTTCCAGAAATATTGTAGGACATTCATCCTTGAGCAATACAAACTCAAAGATCACTAAGCTACTAAGAAGAACATACTATGCATCACCAGCCCTCCTAGCCTATCACCAACTTAAATGATAATTAACTAGCCTACTTAGCCTATCACCAACTTAAATGATAATTTTTTTTCTGTCATGCCTCTCATGCACATTACATGACTATCAAGGGGTAGTTGTGGTAGTGGTAAGTACTTGGTGGTGTGTACTTGTGGTTGTCATGGTACGATTGGTGGAGTTTAAGTGGTGCAAATTACATTACATGCTTTCCAAAACTAATAACTATATACAATAAAACTTTTAAATTGCTTCAAAATAGAAAAAAAAATACATTTAAAATATCTAATGATTTCATTGTATTAAGTATATCATATTCACCATAGAAAATAAACTTTCAATGTCTGCTAAAATGCATTTGTTTGTGGTCAGTCCATAAAATACATAGATAAGAAGCTGAAAGTAAAATAAAATTAACTATTCTTTGCAATCATGCACTACTTAAGGAACAACTGCAACTCACATGAATGCCATTGGTTCCTATTATACGCAATTACATGCAAGGGCTTTAACATATAGAGTCAACCTCATTTTTGGAATCACGTTAAGATAATAGACTAATGTCAAATGCTACAAATTAAATTATACTCAAGAAGTAAGTGCATCACAATATGCATACTCACTAGTGCACTAAATATGGATTACAGGCAACAGAGGCTTCACTTGATTGGGTTGATATTCTAAAGAACTAATAGCGGATGATTTGCACTTTCGAAGGAGCACAGTGACTTTCTCTCTCACTGCCATGCTCTTTTGTGATTCAGTGTTATTTTTCCACTCTCTCTCCACACCTTTTTTTAAGTTAATGCAATTTTTAATAAAGAATAAATTATTTCTTCGTTTTATTTATCAAAATAAAAGTTATCGCAGTTGCCCACAATTTAAGTCTAATATAATTTAACTCAACAGAAACTCTGTTTGTTTCATGGAAAAAAAATTTACAAAATATCTAAAATCTCATGTTTGTTTCAAGAAATGTTAAAAATCTACGAATATTTTGGTTAGGTGTTAAAGGCACCCCTTATTCAACTTTCCAGTAGCTCGGCAAGAATTAGTTGAGAGGTAGACCCACATTATGGAGTAAAGCCACCACCATTAACAACCATGTGGTACCCATCCTAAGAGCCACCACCAACCTAAAAGCACCCACTAGACATGGTCAAAAGAAAATGACCGTACGGAAACTTCTTTCTTCTCTTCCCATACTATCACTGCTAGCAGTTCCACCAATTAGAATTTTAAAAAAAGAGAATAAATAAATAAGGTTTTTAAAGGAGGGTTTGCAAAAAAAAAAAAAAAAAAAAAAATAGAGAATTTTCGACAAGGAATTTTTTCATAGGAGAGTGCAACCAAAGGAAGGGGCAATTTCAAAGAAGATGGTTTGCAAACAGATTTCGATCTTTGAATCCTGAATGCAGCACGCTCAGCCAGATCTTCTCCCGATGCGCGAATGCACTCAGCAGAATTAATCGATTGCGAGCATTTTCATATTCTTGTCGAACAAGATCGCACGTGGCCAGATCAACCAAGTGTGCTAATAGTGCACTCAGCCGGATTAACAGAGTGATTTCTGGTATACTCGGTTGGTGTACACTAGCTTCTGGGCCACGTTGATTCAAGGATTTCAAGTGAGGAAGATACTTTGTGTTCAGTTCAAGTTTGAGTTGAGTTGGGAGTTTGACTTCGTGAAGTAAGTGGTGGTGGCTCTTCAAAACCGATTTTAGTTATGTTTTGGGAATAAAAACATCAAAATTTTAGTAGCTCTAACCTGAGTGTTGGATGCTATATAGTGCCCAAAATTTGTATTCCAACGGAGCTTATGAGTGGAAAATCAATCCATCATCTTTTAGTAGTATTTTGATTTTCCGTAATTTTCCTCAATCTTTATTCTCACCGCTTCCTAGTTAACACCAGGACCATCGCACCATTACAACCACTATCCCAACCAGCACTACCACGCATCACCATCATACCACAACGACCACCATCACACCCAACACCCCATACCCTTACCACACTACAAGTAACTTCGCAGCCACCACTATATCAAAATCAGCGCTACCACCGCAAAGTTTCCCTCACACCCACCACGTCACGACCACCGCCATTCTAACTCCACCATTCCCCAGAGTAAACACAATCGCCATCACTTTAGTAGCAACATCAGATTATTTGAATATTATTTTCATCAACATAACCAAATACAAGAAAAATTAATAGAGAACATAAATTACTAGGAAAATGACATTCTAAAATTTTCCTGGAAATGTGTTTTCCACAAAACAAACAAAGCCTTAAAAAAAATGGTATTTTATACTTTCTTTATTATTCGAGAATGTGAACTTTTCTGATATTGGAGTGTTTTCCATGCGCTCAATTTCTATAACTACTCATAATTTAAAGCTTAACAGTTGCCACCATATAGTGGACAACCTATCTGACTGATGAAAAAATATCTGTGATGTACCTTTCAAATAAAATACAATAAAAATGATATGGGGCATACAGGAGCTCAATCATCTCAATGACTAGTGATGGGCCTGATGGCACATGTTTGTTACTTTACATTATAAAAATTATAATTTGATGACCATAAACAGTAACTATAAGAAAGGTATATAGCATGTGAATATAACTATTCGATGACCATAAACAGTAACTATAAGAAAGGCATGTAGCATGTGATTATAACTATCACTGCAAAGGATGTAAAACTACAAAATCAATGGATATAATATAACTATCATTGCAAAGGATATAAAACTACAAATCGCAGATCAATTGTGTACTTGAATAATGAATAAAATGAAAGTGCTTAGTCATACCCGATTTAGAAAATGACTAGCAAAATCAGGAAGAAAATGCAATTCATCTTTTCTCTTGTATGTTGCCCGAATTGCTGGATCCTTCCAGACCTCATCCACAACAGGTGCATATTCACGTGTTGCAGCAGGAAAGAATGTATCCAGACCCCCCGCTGCCATGATCTCTAGTAGCCAGTCTGAAAAGTGCTTCAATCTATGATTTATTGAGTAGATGCACTGAGTGGTTTCATTAGATCCAACCTCACCTGAAACATTTCAACTTCTACTTCACGCCAAGTTGCTGAAAAAAAGGCCCCTACTTTCAAGCATAAAGGACTGTAGTCATAATTTCAATATTTCATATACTCTTGAAGTTAGTACAATCTTTGAAAGCTATGTAACAAAAACACGAATACATAGCGTGGGCCATGTCGACTAAAAAGCAAACGCGATAATATTTTACACTATTATATTTCCTAGTTATAAACTCAACTTTACTTATCATCTTTGTAGCAACGCACTTCATTTTCAAAAAAAAATCTGTGTCGGTTACATATTGGAAGCTCGAAACTCCCATCGGACATTTCATGCACATCATCAGCATTTTCACATATTATGACAAGTTGGTGGTACGAATAACAATATTGACCAAGTGAATAACTATGACTAGAGTATGTTTGTTAAAAAAAGACAAATGAAGTTGACATCTGATACTGAAAAGAAACCCCTGGATGTTGAATATCAAAGTATGGAAAAAATGATTGTTTAATTCATCAAAAAAATATTTTATTAAAGTTTTTTACATTGTAATAATGTCAAAGGCTTCAATACGAGATGAAGATTAAAGGCTTTAACACTTCAGCTTTCAGTATCAAACATGTACTTTGGCACAAAATATTGATTCAGTTCAAACTTTAGATATCTAACACTACTTAATAGGATAATCACTGAAGTTTCTAAAATTAAGTCAAGTCATAAAATACAAGTTTTTAACAAACAGGCTCTAATTTATAAGTGAATGATAATGCAATGTACAGAGTGTCTCCGTATTTTCATATTTATTTTTGGTCGCCATGTTGGAGTTGGACACTTCCCGAAAATCTCGGGAATGGGCTTTGATGATGATGATGATGATGATGATGATGTTGGAGTTGGACACTTCATACCCGAGTTGGTGTTGCTGTTACATAGCTAATCATTTATTAATCAGATTTTTCACTTTTAGATCAATATGGCTACCACCTAACTATTTCCCATACCGAGACATAACTTACTAAAGAATTCAGTGTTGCTGACTTGACAAGTCGAGAACAAGTTGTTTTAGCTTTCCTGACGTTTTCATGAAGTATTTAGAATCCCACAGTTCTACATTTATATGATATTCGATTTGGTATGATGACCCAAAGAGGGTAGGAGCGGTAAGAATATCTGTTTAGGAAATGTTTGAGGAACTCTTTAATAAGATAAACAACACAAAACATTTCACAAGAAAACAGCAAATGTGAAATATCTGGCAAACTTGATGCTACTTTCTAACCTAGAGTAAATAATTTAGAGGCTGTTAACTAAATGCCAAGACAAGAAAGTGAACGTAAAAATCAAAGAGAGGTCATGAACATAGACGAAACCTGCATCAGACTCTTCAACAGTGGAATCAGAAAGTTGTTTTTTCATCAAATATTCCTCTTCAAAACGCTCTCGTCCCTCAAGTAATATACCAAGATACTTGTACATGCTGCTTTGAATCATATGCTTAATATTTTCAAGCTCTTCGGGAGAAAACTTGTTTCCATATAGAAACTTGGCCTGTCAGAAGAAGGTATAAGGATATCAAGAATTGAAAAAAGAAAACTGTCTACTTCTCAATATAAAAAACTACCAAATATTTTGCAGACAGTAGATAGTAAATCCAAAGTAAAAAGAACTGCTTGAAAATCCAATTGAACATTTTCACAAAATTCTTTTTTGAAAGTCTGAGTTGTTGGGTGTAACTCAATGTTTTCCCATCAAACTTTTGAAAGCTTCCCCAATAGTATGTTGTATGTTCTTTAGATAAAATCACTATTCATCATCATTCACTCTCTGAAAAATGCAATAGAAATTTGTATTCTTTCTTTCTTACATTATTTTTTTTTTTAGTTTTATTTTGCAGGATTTAGATGTCTATTTACAAAATTTTGAGTTTGACAAACTGGGGTTGGATGAAAGCACTAAAAATGGAGTGGGTATGGAGAGAAATCCTTTTCCAAACCTTTACTTAGGGATTTATATGTCTGAGATTATTGAAATTAAGTCTCTTGATTCCTATATTTTAATAACCATTGAAATTCAGCTGAGACTTTATCAAAATTATATTGGTGTTATTTACTTTATTCGTAATATTATAATAATAAATAAAATCAAAACAAAAGAAATTAGATAATTGGAATTTTTATTTGAATTCTTTCTTTTTCTATAATTTGGATTTCCAGCATAAATGAAAGAAAGAAGGGTATGGCATCCCAATAAAATGTGTTGGAAAGACTATGTGGTAGTGCCAACGCCACGGATAGTTATTAGTATATATACATTATATTATTTATATAAATTAAATATGTAAACAATAATATAATATTATTTATGTAAATAATATAAAATTTTAAAAATTAGGGAAATAAGACTGGCACACCTGCTTGAAGATTGTACTGGTTCCGGAGCCCTCCAATCCAAGTAACAGAAGTTTCTGGACTCTTCTATTTTCTAAATACTCAGGCACAGACCTACTTGAGAAAGTGGTGGCATCTTCATTCTGCCCATTCGTATATCCAGGAGGTATGGGCAATGCAAACAAGGAACACATGAAACGAGTGGACGCCTGCCTAACAAAGGGAACACGAAACTGTTTAACATATCAATTCATAAACGTGGCCGGACATGATAAAAATTGAACCCTCATTAGCTCTAATGATTTCCAACAGAGCAAATCACACCTTTCCCCAAATGTTGCCTTTTATGTTATTCTGGCCTTCTTCTTCGTAAGAACCATCATCATATACCCAAAAATGGGTATCGCGTGGGCATTGAACCTTGGCTAACTGAAACGAAACACATTTGGCACATCAACCTTTGCCATATAGAAGACGACGCCATAATAGAGGTTAGCAAAATGAATGACATCACATATGAAACATGACGTTAGAATTAGTGTCACTTGAGACAGTTAACTGAACAAGACAATGATATATATTATAGTGAAAGTAAAATAAATAAAAGGTCTCTGAATGACCAAGTAAAACAATGAGGCTTAAATAAAAATAACGTCTCTATAAATTTATAAATAATAACTGATTAACTGAATGAATGATGAATTACATGAAATAGCCTCCTTTGTATAGAGTTCAATAGACACAAATCCTAGTGCAATTGTATTTCCCACATTGTTGAGCAATAAACCTCAACTGCACAGCTTGTTGATTTGCATTTGAGAAACAAATCCACTTGTTACTATATTATGCCTTGACCTCAAGACACATGATAGACTTGTGTTCTAAGTATATAGGTTGCAGGTTTTTGTGCTCATGGTCGAATCCAACTTGCATGCCAAGCTACTTCATGTGTTCCTCGAATGCAAATATCGGTATGGTGCGGGGTGTATAACTAACATAGTTTCATCTACCATCGATCTCACCATTTGTCAGAAGGGTGTACGTTACCACTCAGACGACTTCCAAAGCGATGTGGGACAAATCATGCCCCCTCGTCAACTCTTCTTAGTATAGGTTCCTTTCCAATGCACCACCTCCTCCTCTGGATTTACGGTGTCACAAAGTTTTTACATGCATAGATTCGAAGAATGCCCTCATAAGATAGAAAATTGGAACTTCAACCAAAAAGAAATTAAGATCTATATTACAAATTTACAATAGGTTTCAGCTCCAACTCCTTATTACAAAATATGTTATTATATATTCTTTCCATGCCGAACAACATGGTGCAGGAGAAAACACCAACCACAAAACCATTCATTTAGTGCAAAGTTGTTTATAGGTCTTCCAACATCTCAAAAGATTTTCCATTGAAGCCTGCATCATCCAACATAAACCAAACATCCTCATGTAATATATCCACAACATATTAAACCAATCACAAGTGCTCGCCAGATTAAGGCCAAACCACAATCAAAGTTTATGCCTCTGTATCAACTCGGCTTTAGAAATGAGCCTATTCTACGCAGTTGTCTACATAGAGAAACCCTAGAACACTTCCACACTAATTTCATTGGAAATTATTCAAGGTACCAATGGGCATATGATCTCTAGCCACTGTGGAAAAGTAAACCCTTCTCCCCATTTTACTATAAAAAAGTGAGGCTTCGTGATAAAGTTTGGGCAATTATTTTCTTTTAAAGGTCAAATATTTATTAAAATTTGAGCATGATACACAAAAAGGCAACTCAAAAGCATGAAGGCTCCACATATACTTTCCCAGTTCACATAGAATGGTTTGAAATACTCTCTTAGAGGGGAGGTGAGTTACTGAACGGCAAAGAGTAATCAAAACCTCCACTATAATTGCTCCCAACTCAATGGCCTAAATCCTAATATTGTTTCCTTCATTCTTACCACACCGTCCACACATGGCAAAAAGAAAAAATTTCTTTCTTGCAGTTATAATGTATATATATACCAACTGCATCTTAAATTAGAAAAACACACCACTAGTCAATTGCAGATAAAATTCTTATATGTGGAAGCAATAGATCAAATATTGTGTTTGTGCTTCTATAACTGTCACAACTCGTTCATACAATAACGTAGGAACCAAAATCCTACCTTCAGCACCCTAAGCTCCACCTTCGCGATCTCACGACCGTTAATATACACTTTTGTGTTCCCGTTGCTTGCATCGGACTGAAGCTTCCCCCCAATATTCAACTTGGAACTTATAATCTTGTCAGGTTTTTCACCCTCCTGTAATCAAACCCTCAAAATAAATAAACAGAATTAGATTTTTCAAAATTGCATAACATTTATCGTGGCAAGAGACAGAAATTACTTTTCACCTTTCCCCAAAGTCCAGAATCTTTGTCATACCAGTACTTTCCAGGTTTCAGCTTCTGAGGCGGATTCGGGCAACCCAAAAGCTCATTCAACTCCTCTTGTCCAAGTGGCCTGCCATTCACAACAAGTTGCTCAGGTCTAAGCTGATTTGCCATGCACTCCCTTTCAGCTCTCATAATTTGTGCAATCTCTAAAGGGCTGCAAACTTTGTACAAAATCCTCGAGCATTTTCCCAAAGTAGATCTCTTAGACTCATCAATTGGGTACCCAATGCAGGTCACACATTTTCGACCTTCGGGCATCGACCCCATTGCCTTAAGCACACAATTACTACAATACCTTGCATCACATACCAGACACACTTCCCTTCCCTTTAACATGTTCACCTTTCCACACCTACTACAAACCCCTCTCTTTGTCTCCTTCTTCAGAACTCCCCCGGGCGAATCCCCTCCTCTTACGTGATGATCAGCAATCTTTGACCCGGAAGACGGCATATCGTCATCGTCATCGTCATCATCATCATCATCATCCCTCTCAGTATTAAAAGTCACTACCGGCAACCGCCTAAGCGGCGAATTGGGAACTGAATTGTGACCTCCAGCTGTTTCTTCTTTCGCCTCCTCTTTCTCTGATTGAGAAGAAAACCTAATACTATCCTCCCCCAAATTCCTTGACTCCCTTTTGCTCCCAATTCTCTTCATAAACTTATTAGAACCCGAACCCGAACTCTTGGCCTTGTTGAGCACCACAGGAGCAACAAAGGGGCGGCCATCGACCGGTCCAGAAGACGAAGAGAAGGAAAGCAATGAAGAAGTTGGAATGGAAAGCGAATCCATGTCTAAAGGCTCTACCTTTGGGACCTGATACGAATCCGGAAGAGACCCCTCGTACTCGAGAGCGATGGAGTAATCGAGTTGCTCTTCGTCCGGCAATGGAGCACCAGCAGGAAGCATTTTCCTTAGAACTCTTTCCCATGTGTTCTCTGCTTCTCCTCCTCCAACCATCTGTTGATCTGAAGTTGAAGAAATCGAGAAATTAGGGTCGGGAGTTTGATCGAAATGAGATGGAAAATTGGGAAATCGAAGAAGCCAAATTGGTGAAAAGCGAGAGAGAAAGTGCAAAATTCCAAGCGGAAGAAAGTAAAAACAAAGTGAGAATCACGGCGAGAAGGGGTATCGAAAGGGGACTGAAAAGGCCATTGGAGAAAGAAAGATATCTAAAGCGAAGCAGAGTAGTTGGGTTTGGGGAGTTGGAGAGCAATGAAGTGCATTCAAGTGTGTTGCAGCAGAGCGGAGCAGAGCAGTGTTAACGGAGAGAGATATTTTTACGTAGCGGAAGTAAAAAGTAAAAACAGAGTCAAATGCCAAATATGACGCCGAATAAAAGACTGGACCTTCCACCCAAAATGGAGGTAAAGAGTGAGAGCATCCACAGTGAGACTGTCTCCACTGGCCAACCCCAAATGCCAAATATGACAAACTTTTAGAGTGAATTTTCACGCTCTAATGAAAAAGGCTAAAAGCTTAATGGATTTGCCAGAAGAAGAAAAATAAGAGCAAATTTGGGCGGGGCAGGACAATCAAAAGAGTTATGGGCAGGCAAATAGTATAAAACTTGTTATTTGCTCTGAAAAATTACATTTGATCCACTTTTTTGAGATTTTGTAGAATGACCTAATCAAGTACACTCATCCTCAAACTCAAATTTGTCCACCTTTTTTCGCTTAAGGTTGAGCTCTCCGTTGGAGATGCTCTAAGCAGGGTAACAACAACCCCATATTCTTTTAAAAAAAAAATAACCCCATATTTAACAATATTTTCCGGACCAAGTTTATTAACCCATAAGTGACTAGCATCTTGGTGTCATCTCAAGTAGCACCCCGCATTTTATATTATCGAAATTTTATAACATATATTTTGTATGTTTGTCTTCGTGAATGTATGTGCATGTACATGTGTTATTTGCTCGTTCAATAAGTGGCAGCTTTCAAGTAAAATTATTTATCTAGTTATTTCTTCTATCGAATCTCAGAACGAGATTCTTTGGAGGTGCACATATTGTAACACCCACACTTTTCCAACTATATAAACATATTTTATAGATAAATTATTTTATTTTCCAATTTACGATAATTGATTCATTATTTTCATGCATTATAAAGTTTATAAATAGGGTATCTTATGAACTTGTGTTGTTTATCTTTTGGGCTTGGGCTCATTTTCAGATTTTGGACTTGGGCCATGTTTTCATCAGGTATGGTATTAATAGTTTTTTGCTAAATAAAGTGAGAGAGGGGAATATGATAGAAGATGAAAAGAAAGAGAGACTTTGTTTCTCTAATTTCTATACGGCAGGGAGAAGAGAAGAAGAAAAAAAACAAATCGGTGAATTGTTCATTCTCTTTTATATTTTTGTTTAAATTAATCTATGGTTTAGGGTTAGATTTAATATGTAATAAGTATGAAATTTTATATTTAAATGAAGGGTTTTATTGTATACTTCATCGAAATTTGTTGGGTTAAACAAAAAACCCAAAAATTAAGTTTTGTTTAATCCCGTAATACAAGACAACTCTCCGCAGTCTTAGTTTTTTCCAGTAAATCAAGACCTTACAGTGGTCGAAATCCTTTCAAATTAAATCTTTAGGTTTAAAACATATGTATGAGAAATATAGCGTTATTATGGAGTCCATCCAACAGTTAGATTTCTCACGAGGCTTGGAAAATCGTCATTGTTTAGATTGTATAAATCCTAAGATTTTTGCAAAGTTTGTTGCGTTGTGTTCTTTGACTTATGTGTAAATACAATTGAAATTTATATTATCCCTACCTATAATTTGTATTATATATGATATAAAATTTGTAGAATAACTTAGTGAGTATTTCTCACTCTTTATAGTACTTTTTATTCTAAATATTTATTTGCGAATAATATGTATAAATTATGAGTCATAGAAAATTATTGGGTATATCCTTGGTATTAAAATTTAGAATTTTTATGTAGATTGAATAATATGTTTGGAGCTAAAATAATTATTATGAGGAAATTTTGTGAGTTTTCTCACTCTTTTATATGATATTTTATTATGATTATTAAACTTTATTTTTTTTAAGTTGTTAGATATTAGTGAAAGTGAGTATTTCTCGCTCTCTTATGTATTAAAAAAAACTTATGCATGATTGAGAATAACCGATATTTATGTGAGAGGTTTTTTTTTTTTTTTTGGTTAAAAGCATAATGCATATAGATTAAATAGCCCTATTACAAATATTTTGTCCTGTTGTTGTTGCAAGTGATTGAGTTTCATCATTGAGTTCTCTGAGAATATAATTACAGTACCAGTTACAGTGGGGAGACAAAAGGTGTTTAATACTACTAATAATAGGGACCACATCCAGTTCATGGCCGTCCTGTGAACCTGTTTGTCTTCGTGCAAAATGGTGATAAGCAAGCCAGAATCACCCAAAAGGAAGCCCCTCTTCCACTGTCGTTCCTGAATCAACAAAAGAGCAGCTTTAGCTGCAAGACACTCTGCCAATGTGCTCTCATGGACCTTCCCTGGAAGATAACATGTTACTCGCGCTAGAACTTCGCCAAGGATCGTAACTGCAAAAATCCCTATAGCTCCATGTTTATAGATATCAAATAAACTCACATCATAAGTGACAATAATTATATCTAGATCAAAAGTAAGAGGAATAGGATAAGCCAAATAGATCTAACATTAATATGATGAGTTCTGGCTGACTAGAGTTGCAGCTAAATTAAACTCTGGAGCTCAGTTTCCGTATTAGGCCAGGGTCCATAGACTGGATTAGAAGAATTGGGATTATTGACAACAGGAACGGTCTGGGGCGGGGAAAAGTCGAGAATAGAATACACCGAATTAATCTTAGTAACCACCTGTCCCGAAGGAAACTTGTTCGAGGACGAATTGACCATTGGCAGTTCCAAACATTCAAAGTGTTGTAGAATCTAGCAAGGAACGATTGAGAACTGACAGTCTTTTGATTGAAAATCGTATTATTGCGTTCCTGCCAAATGGTGTTGAGTACAGCTGTGAATTGAGCAAGCATTTCTTTTTCCACAGACTGGTGCTTAGTGGTTGTGACCCACATGAACCCAAACAAATGCGAAGTAGTCGGTGGATTATTGTGGATGACCATGTCCCAATCTATGGGGAGAAGGGTAAGGTGCCACAATTTAAGAATAACTGGACAGAAGAAGAAGAAATAAATTGCGTCTTCTTCATGTTGTTGACAGAAGCAGCACATATTCTTAAGAGGCACATGGAGTTTGACAAGATCGTGGTAAGATATCATGACTATTTTCCATAGAAGATAAAGAGTATTTGGCGGGGCTTTGATGCGCTAGATAGCTCTGAGCACTGCAGGGGGACCGGAGGAGACCTCTCAGTTGACGTCGAGTTGCCATTAAGGTCCTTAAAGAAAGTTTTTGCTGCGCTCCTGACCGAAAAATTTTCCTTTTTTGTCAGGTAACCAGATCATTTTATCTGGGGCAGTGGTATGTCTGAACTGAATGTTCAAAATATCATTGATGATCGGGTCAGGAAACGAAGATTGAAGACGAGGAACATTCCATTGATCATGTTGATTTGAAGTGTTAAGTCAAATATCAGAAACTGAGTGCGGCGTTAAGGCTGGGAGGGGGCGAAATACACAGTCAACCAGAATCAGATATGGCTTAACCCAGCAATCAGTCCACAGATTGATAATATCCCCAGAGAGAAACTGCTAGATAAGATGTCTCTTCATCCAAGCCAGGGAAGTGAGATTTCCTCTCCAAGCAAAAAAGGCAACGGTGGGAGGCATGGACAACTGAGTCAAACTTCTGCCAGGGAAATAAATAGCTTTCATCTGTAAACTGTGGGTGTTCGAGGGCGAGGAAAGAACCTACCAGATGATCTTAGCCATAAGGGCCAGATTTTTTGTTAAGGCAAGTTGGATGTTGAGACCACCAAGAGAAGTGGTAACGTTATCCTATGCCAGGTACAAGCATGCTTTGACTTGCTATCATTGGTACCATTCCACCAAAAACCTCGAGCAAGATTGTCCAGTTTAGTGGTAACCAAAACAGGAAGCAAGAAAGTTTGCATGGTATAAATGGGGATACAGTTCAATACCGCTTTAATAAGGATGGGTCTGCCAGCTTGGGATAGAACCTTAGCATTCCAACTAGAGAGCTTTGAATGAACTTTATCCATCAGGAATTCAAAATCTGTAGCTTTCTTTTTGGAAAGTAACAGAAGGGAGCCCAAATATTTATCCTTGGGGTTATACTTCTTGGATCCCAAAATTCTAAGAATTATCTTAGTATGTTTATTTTGAACATTGGAGTTGAAGTAGACCGATGACTTATCGTAGTTTACGGCCTGGCGAGATGTTGTGGTGTAGTTAAGAAGAATGTCTTTGATGGAGTGTGCTTTCGCCAAAGAACTCTACAGAAGATCATCAAGTCATTTGTGTATAGCAAATGGTTGATAGAAGGAGAGTTGCGGCGAATACGAATACCTTTGATAAGACCCTCACTATCAGCTTTGGCAAGTAACCACGAAAGGGCCTCTGCCACCATAATGAAAATATAAGGAGACAAAGGGTCACCTTGTCTGAGGCCTCTAGGGACAATGGTGTCCAAAGGAGTCCCATTGAGAAGAACTTTGAGCGATGTGGTCGAGACGCATTGCTCAATCATCCGGATCCATCCTTGTGAGAAACCAAGTTGACTGAGGATTTGAAGGAGGAAGGACCATTCAATTTTATCATAAGCTTTGTCCATGTCAATCTTAATCACCATCCATCATTGTTTCTTGCGACGAATATGCTTCATTTGAAAAAATGTTTCATGAGCAAAACTTATGTTATCCATAATCGATCTTCCTTTAAGAAAATCTCATTGATTGGGAGAGATGATTTGTTCAAGGAAAGGTTTCAGGCGGTTTGCAAGAATCTTAGAGAAAATATTGTAAATCACGTTGCATAATCCTGTCGACCTGAATTTGTCGGGGATGACAGGGTTTTGGATATTGGGAATGAGAGCGATAAAGGTTTCATTTAGTTTAGGATCCATATGCCTGGTGTAAAATACGATTTGCACTACTTCAATTACGTCATGCTTGACTACTTCCCAGTAATGTTGTAAAAAGAAAGCATGGAATCCATCAGGACCCGGGGCTTTATGACTACTCATGGCAAAAATAACAGTTTTGATTTCTTCTGCCATAGGGATTGCTAGCAGAAGCTCATTATCCTCAGCTGTGATCACCGGGGAAAACAGGGAAATGATATTCGGGCGATGGTCGGGTTTGGAAGATTGAAAAATATTCTTGAAGTAGGAGTTGAGAATATTGTCAATCCCCTGTTGTTCAGAATGCCAAACATCATTATCATCTTTCATGCAGAGGATGATATTGTGTTTTCGGTGTAACAAAGGTGGATAGTTGAAAAAACTTAGTATTCATATCTCCATCTTGGAGCCACGAGGAGCCTGATTTGTTCCTCCAAAAGAGTTCCTCTCAGTGATACAACTCCGATAACTGATCCTCAAGGGTAGAGATAGCATCTGCATTGTCAGCAGATGGGAGAGCATTCTGGAGCTTGTCTAGGGCATACATGGTTTCCATGATACTCAATTGATGTTCTGAAATTCCATTTTGTTTCATCTAGAGAAGCGATAGCTGAGTTTTTTAGTCTTAAAATCGAAATTATGATGAGGCAGAACATGTTGTCTAGGAGCTCAGGAAGAGGCAATAGTGACATCTAGGATTTTTGGCCCACATTTGAAAGAATTTGAAGGGTTTAGGACCATTATTCACATGAGAGATGGGTTGAAGAGAAATTGCTCTATGAATCGAATATGGATTGTGAATAGCGCAAACTAAAGCCAAGGGAAAAAGTTGCATCCAGTCAGTCGAAACTAAAACTCTATCTAATTTGGCTTTGATACCGTTATTGTGTTTACGTTTATTATTCCAGGTAAAGTTAGAGCCATTAAGAAGGAGATCCATAAGATCAAACTGTTCCATGAAGGAGTTAAGGTGTCTGAAGTTGGAAGTTCTAGGTTTTCTACCACCTATTTTGTCTTCAGGTTTCAAGATAACATTGAGATCTCCGGTAATGATAACAGGAAGGGGTTGAAGATTATAAAGATGTGACAAGTTATTCCAAAAGATGTTTCTAACTGAAGGATTTGGTTCACCATAAATAAACAGAGATAACCAAGTATTTTGAACTATATAATCAATAATAGTGCAATTAAAATAGTATTTGCAAGAAGATAAAATAGTCAGATTGATACCTTCATTCCAGAAAAGAAAAAAAAAACAATACCACAAGATTGACCTGATGCCGACACTGGAGCTCCATGTCTATAGCCAAGTTTCCTACAAAGGCAAACCATCTTATTGGTAGAGGCTTTGGTTTCAGAAAGGAAAAATATATCTGGTTTGGACTGTTGGGAGAGGGCCTTTATGTTTCGAACTGCGCAGGGAAACCCGGTGTCCCCTTGCATTCCATGAAAGGATCATGGTGAACCCGGCGACCCATCATCGGTGGTCGCCGAAGCCGATGCTGAAAAATCACTATCAGAGGTGGAGTGATCTGAAGAGTCTACTGATTCAACTGACTGAACTATAGGAGAAGAAACCCTGATCTGTAATTGTTTACCCTTCATCTCAGGGCCCCTATGAGGAGGGTGTGGAGGAGCAATGGTCCAAACTAGGACATGGTCCTGATCACTATGAATATAGAGTCCTGTGTGACTCCTCTTCTTGCTAGCCACCATCATCTCTAAAGTCTGGATATTGTGCAATTCAGCTCTAGTAGGGGAGCCTGCAGGCCCCACTTTCCTCTTACCAAATCTGATATCTACCTCTTTGTGACTATCTCGAAAAATTCTGCGTGTCGGCGGTCGCCTAGATCTCCTGATCGGAGATACAACAACTGTCTGCAGAGTGAGTTTAACCACTGCAATGCCTGGGGAGGTGCGGACCCTTGGAGAGGGTACATGAGATCTGCTGACAAGCGATGTCCTATGCACCTGAGCCGGAGTTTCCAAAGTCACTGCTGCCCGGGGTAACGGGAGGCCACGAGGAGGGGTATGGTATGTTATGTCTTCACTGTTAGAAGCTGAATGCAATTGGGATTGTGGATGAGTGTGAGTATGAGTGTGAGTGTGAACTGTGGTGCCTTATTCACAAAGTTTGATTGAACATTTCCTGGACGGCCCGGCCCATACAGCCACTGTTCTTAATGGTCGCAGAATCTTTGTTAATTCCTGACGATTTTCGTCAAACATAATGGCGTTAGACGGATTTGTTGACGCCGTTATAACTGACTGTTGACCCACCATTAAAACTAATGGTTTGACTGACGTAGTTCCTACCGTTATCACTGACGGAAGTCCTGCTGTGACAAATAAAGACTGAGTTGACCCTGACGGTTGTTCTTCCGTCCAAATGTCGTCTGAGTCCACCGATGGTTCAACCAATGCCATAGGAGAATTCTGTTGCGTTAATGTTGCCGTGAACCCAGCGTCAAAACGCCCGTCAATACCCTCGTTAGTTGGCTGTTGAGCAGCTGATTCATTAAAGCTGGTAGGTTGAACAGTTTTAGAAATAAAATTGTGAAGAAATTTAGAACACCCAATTAAAATAGTCTCCCTAAGTGGTCTCTATTCACTGGAAACTTCTTACCCCCAACTAGTAGACTTTTTTGTCATCTGGATCTTAAAATTGTGAAGAAATAAAAAAGTAAGATCAACAACCAATTTGGCATCAGGACTCCACACAACTTGCACATTCTCGCCTTGTGTCACATAATTAGGCCTCACTCCTTGCATCTGCATCTGTTCGAATATATCAAAAGCCTCTTTTACCAGCCCATGAAGAGCACACACCAAAATCATAACCGTGCAAGTCCCACAACTATCTTCACCACAACCAAAGTTTAAATGCAAAGAATTGGCAATCAAACTAATTTCCAATTCCACCATTTGATGGAGTTTTGTCCCGGAATACTAGCTGAAGCAATTCGGACCATGGTGGAAGAAGAAAAATCCAATAGTGGGAGTGGTGAAGGCTGAATAATTGGGTTTTAAAACTTGTACCAAGGACTTGATATCATATCTGAGATTACTTAGAAAACTTAGCTCCAAGTAGTTCTCATCCAAAATTTGTATTTCATGGAAGAAATCCAAGGCCTCCCTAGGACTCTCAACACCCCTTGTAGACCTTTCATCATATACCTTCCATGCACATTCTAAATCTCCACCCATAACATACATAACAGGGGGTTCCTTGGAGGTAACTTCTCTTGTCGGCATTTCATCAAATACTCTCCATGTAGACAAATCACTGGAAGTAGATGGGTATGTACTATTCTTGGACTGATTGAGGTTGATTCCATCAATTTGGGAAAAATCTAAGTTAGGGACACGATTGAACTTACCAGGGGTCTCCAATGGAATATGGGTGAGAGAATTCATGGATGGATCGGTTGCTCCAGTGATATGAAGAGTCGGTTGATATTCACATAATTATTACATAATATATCTCCTAGTTTATATTTGTTAGTGTTTCAAATAGTTTAAATGATATTCACATAATTATTACATAATATATCTCCTAGTCTGTTGATTATTACATAATTATTTTATTTTTGTATTTTTGTAGGATTTGGAGTTTAAATGACAAAAGTGCATTAGTGTGGCGAATTTAGAAATTCATAGACAAATTGATGAAGTGCTCAAGCCAAAGATTAATAAAGAGAACCAAAGAAAAAAATAAAGGAAATTAGTTTTGAATTTTGGTGGAACAAAGAAGTAATATGGATGAACATAGCCAAACCCACCTTTTCTGTTATTAGAACAAAATCTAAACAAAGGGGGGACCCCTTTGTTTTCCTTTCGTTTTTTTTGTTTCCAATTATATTTGGTTTCCAATTTGTATTTGGTTTCCAATTAGCTTTCCAATAAAGAGTTGTTTCTTTCTACCATAAATACAGCAACACACAACGGGCAGAGAACGCAGGAACAACATAGATCGCCTCGCTAATCCACCATGTGCTGCCATGAAGCTCCACACCGCTATTGTTGTCATCACCTTCACCATGTGTCACTAAACTCCACGCAAGGCGAAGAGATGAATTCCTAAATGTAACGCACTTAATTGGTATTTGATTCATTTTATGCTTTCACGATAAATAATGGTATTTATGATTTTCACTTTTATTTGATATAGGAGTTTATGTTATTTTAGTGACAAAGATTTCATCAACTTCTTCGTAGATTATTATTTCGGTGGTTGTCTTTTTCTTCTCCATGTAATTCTAGTCATGTTTTTCATATGCGTGGAATTTTAAAGATAAATTAATTCCGGTAGGTTAGTTATATGCGATTGTCTTTTATTACGTTATTGTCTCCGGATATATCGTAAATTTAGGATATCATATATGACTAATCTTTGTGCTTTCTAAAAAAAGTGAAATCTAAAATTCATTTACATTAGAATATATTGGTGCATTAAAGACTATTTTTCCGATTATGTTGTTTGGGATGTGAAACACGTAATTGAGTTATCATAACGAATCAATACTAGTTGGCGCGTGAAATCTAGGAGGAATTCTTGGAACCTTGTGATTTTTCTAAACTTGATTTTTATTAAACTAAATTCAATTTCATATTTTAAAATTGCTAGAATTTCTTAAATTTAGTTTCGCGTAGTTCTTCTTCCTTGACCTTGTTTTGTAGATCGTTTTTCGTCGTGGGATCGACACCCCAATCTTTACTGCAATTGACCGCGTGTACTGTTTGGGCATAATCAAATTTTGGCGCCGTTGCCGGGGACAAGCGTCATTCTACAGGGGAGGTTTCAGGTATTATCTTTCTTGCTCCTTGTTTTATTTTATTTTTAGGTTTTAGGTCCAATTTTTTTTTCTTAAAAAATAAATTGCAAAATACAAAAAAGGACATTGGGGGAGTGTGAGTTGGAATAGAGACCACTTAGGGAGACTAATTATGGTCCCAAATTTAGAACACCCACAAATTCACATTGAGACCAAATTAAGTCCTACTTCTAATTCTAACACCATGAGTAATCACGAAGATGACCATGTTCGGTCGCTAAAGGACTATCTCCACCCCACTCGCATTGCTACTCCATCATGTATCATGTTTGGTGCACCAACGCTAGATTTTAAGCCGAGTATGATACAATTATTACCCACTTTTCATGGCCAAGAGATTGAGAATCCTTATGTTCACATTAGGGAATTCGAGGAAGTTGTGGCCACTTTCCACAACAAAGTTGAAGCTGTAGACTCGGTTAGACTAAAGTTTTTTCCTTTTTCCCTTAAGGAAAAAGCGAAGAGTTGGCTATACTCTTTGCAACCAAGGTCTATAGGTTCGTAGGAGAAGATGACCGAAGCATTTTTTAATAAATACTTTCCTCACCACAAAACCAACAGTCTAAAGAGACAGATTTCTACCTTTACCCAAAAGAATAGCGAGACATTATTTCAAGCATGGAAGAGGTTCAAGGATTTCTTGAATACATGTCCACACCATGGGTATGAGAGTTGGCGCTTAGTCAGTTATTTTTATGAGGGGCTCACCAGTAGAGAGCGTCGGTTCGTTGGGATGATATGTAATGGATATTTTTTGCATAAGGACCCTGACGAGGCCATTGAGTACCTGAATGACTTGGCTGAAAATGCTCATACTTGGACTGATCCAAGTGCTACTGAGAGCATGGATAGAACACGCCTAATTGGAGTCTACCAACTTAGGGAAGATGACAGCCTTAGAGCCCAATTGGATAGAGTGACTAGGGAGTTAGAGGCACTTAAGGCCAAGGATGGTAAGCCCACACATATTGTTGCCAGAGTTGAGCTACATGACACATGTTTTATATGCGGGGGAGTTGAACACTTAGCACAGGATTGCCCGACCTTGACTGAGATGAGAGGGGTTTATGAGGAACAATGTAACGCCTTAGGGATGTACAAGAAGCCTTACTCATCATTCTCTAACACTTACAATTCTAGCTAGAGAGATCACCCTAACTTAGGTTGGAGGTCCGAAGCAGACCAACCTACACACTCACAGGCACAACCACCTAGGTCATACACTGCACCTCCATACAATGCGCAATCTAACAGAAGTTCCTTATCAGACACATTACATGCATTTATAGAGGCACAAGGTAAAACTAATCAGAATTTTTAGGTTGCATTGACACAGTTGACAGAAGATCACAAGGAGATCAAAAGCCAAATAACCAAGCTGACAATTTCATTAACAGTACAAGAGCGGGGCCAAATTCCGTCACAGCCTCAAGCAAATCCGAAGGGCCAACTTATGGCACAAACCTCTGCTTCAACTCTTAGAATGTCAAAAAGGTTAATGCCATCACTACTCGGAGTGGTAAGATTTTAGATGGATCAAGCTCGTCCACAACTACAGGCTCCTCCCCAAGTGCAAAGGAGAGCATCCCTAAGGATGAGCCCAACAAGAACATCCCAATTCCAGTTCCTTTTCCTCAAGCACTACGACCTACTGGAAAAAAATTGGAAATGCATGGTGAGATTCTATAACACTTGAAACATGTTAAAATTAACTTACCTTTGCTACATGTGATTGAACAGGTACCAACTTATGCGAGGGTCATCAAGGATCTATGTACTATCAAGAGGAAGCATCATGTCAAGAAGAATGCCTTCTTGATAGAACAGGTAAGTGCGGTGATTGAGCAGAAGACATCACCTAAGTACAAAGATCCAGGGTGTCCTACAATCACCTGCCAGATTGGGACTCATGAGTTCGCCCAAGCCTTGTTGGATTTAGGAGCAAGTGTAAATCTGATGCCATATTCTATTTACTTGCGACTGGGTCTAGGAGAGATTAAGCCTACATCAGTGTTACTACAATTGGCCGATAGATCGGTTAAGAAGCTAAGAGGAATAGTCGAGGATGTCTTGCTGCAGATTGATAAGTTTTACTATCCCGCGACTTTCTTATTTTAGATACTCATTCTGCGGTTAATATGGAGTCTACAATTCCGATTATTTTAGGTAGACATTTTCTTGCCACAGCTAACGCTCTTATTAATTGCAGGAACGGTCTAATGAAGTTGTCTTTTGGGAACATGACTCTGGAGGTCAACATATTCAATATTAGCAAGCAACCACGTGATGATGATGAGTGTCATCATAGCTACATGATAGACACGCTGATATCAGAGGAGGCGCTCTTGAGCGCAGATTCTGAAACCTTAGAGTACCTCTTTCTATTTCTGATTCTGAGAGTTCACTTTATCCTGACAATGCTTTTGATATTTTTGTTGTTTCAGGGTTTAAGGATAAATGAGGACGACAATGGCAACCATGTTTTGAGGAATTGCCAAAGGAAAGACAAAAACCACAACCATCCACCATGGAAACTCTGAAAGTTGACCTAGCTCCACTACCTGAGAGACTTAAACATGCATTCCTCGGACCAGGTGATACCTTTCTTGTTATTATTTCTTCCGTGCCTGATGGCTCACAAGAAGAAGAATTGATTAATATGTTACGTGAGCACAAATCTGCATTAGGTTGGACTTTAGCTGACATCAAAGGTATTAGCCCCTTAATATGTTCTCATGGGATTCACTTAGAAGAAGGAGCTAACCCTCGTAGAGATCCTCAAAGACGACTTAACCCCACTGTGAAAGAGGTGGTGAAAAATAAGGTCTTAAAATTGTTAGATGCAGGCATCATTTATCCCATCTCTAATAGCAAGTGGGTTAGTCCAACTCAAGTAGTTCCCAAGAAATCTAGAATAACAGTGGTGACTATTGATGAGGGGGTGTATGTCCCTACTAAGGTAGTGACAGAGTGGCGCATGTGCATTGATTATAGGAAACTTAATTCTGCCACCCGCAAGGATCACTTCCCACTTCCATTCATAGACCAAATCTTAGAGCGAGTAGTTGGTCATTATTTCTATTGCTTTCTAGATGGGTATTCAGGATATTATCAGATTGAGATTGCATTAGAGGATCAGGATAAGACTACTTTCACATGTCCTTTTGGTACTTATGTTTTTCGGCGTATGCCATTTGGTTTGTGTAATGCACTGGCTACTTTTCAGAGATGCATGATGAGTATTTTTAGTGACATGGTTGAAAAATATATGGAAGTATTCATTGATGATTTGATTGTTTTTTGTGATTCTTTTGATTCATGTTTACTTCACTTGAAGGTTGTTTTAAATAGATGTGAAGAGAAGGGTCTGGTGCTTAATTGGGAAAAATGTCATTTCATGGTTCCCTATGGAATAGTTCTGGGACACATAGTTTCTGATAAAGGAATCGAGGTTGATAAAACAAAAATTGAATTGATTTCTAAATTACCTACACCTAAAAGTGTCAAGGATGTGAGATCATTTCTAGGGCACACGGGTTTTTGTAGGAGGTTCATACATAATTTTTTTGCCATCTCTAGACCATTAAGTAGCCTCCTGGTCAAAGACGTTGTGTTCCAATGGACACAAGAGTGTGAGGACGCCTTCCGAACACTCATTGATAAGCTCACCTCTGCCCCCATCATGCAGCCACCGGATTGGAATTTACCATTTGAGATAATGTGTGATGCAAGTAACTGTGCTGTGGGGGCCGTCTTGGGACAACAAAGGGAAGGGAAGCACTTTGTTGTTTACTATGCTAGTCGAACACTTAATGATGCTCAAATGAATTATTCGACTACTGAAAAATAGTTGCTAGCCGTAGTTTTTGCTTTAGATAAATTTCGTGCTTATTTGATTAGTACACCTATCACTGTTTTTACTGACCATGCGGCTCTTAAGTTCATTCTTTCTAAAAATGATGCTAAGGAAAGATTGATTGGGTGGATTTTACTTTTGCAGGAATTTGATCTAACTATAAAGGATAAGAAGGGGGTCGAGAATGTTGTGGCGGATCACTTGTCTCATCTGGAGTTCAATGACTCTGCCAATGGCCTACCCATCCATGATGACTTCCCTGATGAACACCTATTCGCCGTCACTCGAGTACCATGGTATGTGCACATTGTTAATTACTTGGTTTCCGGTGAAGTTCCATCATCATGGAGTGCTCAAGATAAGGGCAAATTTTTTGTTGAGGCAAACAATTTTTATTGGGATGATCCTTATCTATATAAGTATTGCCCCGACCAAATCATGAGGCGTTGTATCCCTGAAGGTGAGATTGAAAGTGTCTTACATTTTTGTCATAGTGCAGCTTGTGGAGGCCATTTTTCTATGAAAAAGACCGCTGCAAAATTTTTACAGTCGGGATTATATTGGCCTACATTGTTTAAGGACACTAACAATTATTGTCGTTCTTGTGATAGATGTCAGAAGTTAGGTGCATTGTCCCGGAGACACATGATGCCCCTTAACCCCATCCTAGTCATTGAGATATTTGATTGTTGGGGGATGGATTTTATGGGACCTTTTCCACCTTTTTTTTGGATATTTGTATATTTTGCTTGCAGTGGACTATGTGTCCAAATGGGTAGAGGTTGTGGCATGCCTGAACAATGTCAACAACACAGTTGTCAGGTTTATCAAAGAACACATTTTATCCTGTTTCGGTACACCACGAGCCATTATTAGTGATCAGGGGACTCATTTCTGTAATCGCTCTTTTGAGGCTTTGATGCGCAGGTATGGAGTTCATCACAAGATTGCAAATGCAAAATGGCCAAGCCGAGCCAGCAAACCGAGAAGTGAAACAAATCTTGGAAAAGATGGTGAATCCTGATAGGAAGGATTGGTCCTTGCTCCTTCCTAATGCACTTTGGGCTTACCGTACCGCTTATAAGACAATTCTCAGGATGTCTCCGTATCGGCTTATATATGGAAAAGCCTATCATTTACCTTTTGAGTTAGAACATCGCGCTTATTGGGCTGTCAAAAGCACTAACTTTGATCTCAATGATGCAGGTATTCAGTGGAAATTTCAGTTAGCTGAAATTGAGGAGTTGTAGAATGATGCCTATGACAATTCCAGAATATACAAGGCGAAGATGAAAGCAGCTCATGATAAGCAAATTCTGAGGAAACATTTCAAGCCCAATCAACGAGTCTATCTCTATGACTCACAATTTCATCTTCATCCTGGCAAGCTAAGATCGAGATGGACGGGCCCATTCATGGTAAAACAAATCTTTCCCAATGGTTCCATAGAAATTGAAGATCCAAAAGATGGGAGAGATTTAGAGTAAATGGGCAACATTTGAAGCACCATGTGGAGCGAGTAGAGGTGCCAGAGGAGATCTCTCTGGTTGCCCCTGTCTACTTGATTTGATGTTCTCCACCCTATCTTTAGTTTAGGTTTTTTATTTTATTTTTTTTAGTTTAGGTTTTTGCTTTTATGTTTTTCTTTTAGTGTTTCAGGTTATTTTAGGTGTTGCTACTGGAGTCACTCGGAGCCCCTCGTCCCATGTGTTCTTTTCTCTCGTCGGTACGATTTTCTTATATTTTGGTGACAGTGAGGACATTGTCTATTTGAAATTGGTAAAGCTTCACCATGGTAATATCACTTTAACCCCCCTCTTTTATTTTTCCTTCATTTGTCATGATTATTATTTTATACATTGAGGACAATGTTTGGTTTAGGTTTGGGGGTGATGTGGTTTATTAGATTTTTTGTGCAATTTTCAAAAATCTTTGAGTTTAAAACGTATTTTACAATTAAACCGAGTCATTTTTTTTTGTGTTCTACTTAATCTCCATTGAATACTTAGATGATTACGGTAATTGTGCAAAATCTTTATGAAAATGCATTCGAAATTTGAACACTTGGTGAATTTAAAATAAATAAATAAACCGGGGGGGGGGGGGGGGGGGGGTTGAGTCTTTTTAATTTTAGAGAATATTTTTGTTGCCTTTAATTTTGAGAAAACACATACTAACACGTGACACATAGTTATGTTAGTAGAAAACATGATATCTGATATTATCCTTATGTTAGATGTATTTCGTGAGAGTTTTCAACTCGACTATTCGTGCACTATAAGCCAAGTCAACATGATTTGAAGTTGATTAGTGAGATATTGAACAAGAAAACCTTAGAATAATAGTGGAGACTTAACCCTTGTGAGTTTTGAGTCATTCTTTATTTCTTGAGGGTTATTAAATACACTCTGATTTTTCTTGAGTCCGTATTATTTCGTTGATGATCTCATTATTCTTGACTTTCTTATTGGTTGCTTTAAGAACAACATAAAAATTGAATTTTTGCACTAGAACTTCTTGCTTTATTTAGTTGAGATGTCTTAGTACCAACTAGAACTTATGAAGTGATATATGCATTTCTTTCTTTAAACCATTTTTTTAGCCTTTTAGCCTACCCAATAATAAATATCCATTTGCAGCCCTTTGAGACTTTAAATAGCATTCTCTTTGTTATTCTCATTCTCATTACCTACTCCAATCAAGGAGTAATACATCTATTATTTTATCCTTACCAAATTTTCTGAGAATTTTATACGGTGAGATATATTTATGGAATGGGCAAATAGAAATAGCTGAAAATAGATATTTCATGCGCCCTCGAAGTAAAAGTGTTTGATTGTATAAACGGGGAAAAACATGTAAAAAAAAAGAGTTGAAGAAAAAAAAAAGGTGTTGAAGAAGAAAATAATGAAGAAAAAGTAAATGGTGTACAACATTGATTTGTTCTTCAATGCTCTATGTGTTTATTTAAGGGTGTAGCCATTCTCAGAAAATTTTTGTATCTTTTTTGTCCATTATTGTTTGCCATAATTCAAGCCCCATTACAACCTAGTAAAAACCTAATTGATCTTAAGTGAAAGTTGGTTTAGTAGATGTGGAGATTGAATAGGCAATAACTATGGTGTTTGATTCAACATTCTCGAAAGTAATCAATATTCCTGTCCATGAGATCATATTCGTTTCACTATTTGAAAATTATGTTTTTCATGATAATTATATGTGAGACGTTTGCATCTTCCATAGTTTATATCTTTTTCCTCACATAGAAACTGAGTGCCCAATCTCTGTGTGTTTTATTTCTGAGTGACATGAGAGATTTGTAGTTGAAGCATACTTTCTAAAGGTTATATCGTCACATCTTTACTATGAGATGAAGAGTTATGTTGATAAGGTTTTTCACACACACACTTCGAGTTGATAATGATTATGAAATTTATTTAACATTTAGATATTATTAAATTATTGTACTATATTGATATACTATTGTGACATTTTTAGTTTGTTGTTTTTCTTGAATTTTAAGCAATTAGAAAATTACTCAAAGGAGAATAAAGGAGAATGCTCATGTTTTTGCATTATGTTATTAGAAAATAGATTTTATTCCATTGAGTCAGTAATGTTTGGGGGTAACATTTCTGGAAACCCTCACGAGACTATAACTCGTCCACTAGAGATAATCTAGGGGTTTAAAGCCTTGTTGCACGTTAAGGTAAATGCAACCGTGATTCCTACGAAAGTGAGTTAGGATTTTATTCTTAATTTTGTTTTGCTCGAGGACTAGCAAAATATAGGTTTGGGGGTATTTGATATTCACATAATTATTACATAATATACCTCCTAATTTATATTTGTTAGTGTTTCAAATAGTGTATTTTAGTTTAATTATTTTATTTTTGTATTTTTGTAGGATTTGGAGTTTAAATGACAAAAGTGCATTAGCGTGGCGAATTTAAAAATTCATAGACAAATTGACGAAGTGGAGCTGGAGACACTCAAGCCAAAGATTAATAAAGAGAACCAAAGAAAAAATAAAGGAAATTAGTTTTGAATTTTTGTGGAACTAAGGAGTAATATGGATGAACATAGCCAAACCCACCTTTCCTGTTATTAGAACAGAATCTAAACAAAGGCGTGGGACCCATTTGTTTTCCTTTTGTTTTTTTGGTTTCCAATTATATTGGGTTTCCAATAAGGAGTTGTTTCTTTCTACCATAAATACAGCAAACCACAATGGGCAGAGAACGCAGGAACAATAGAGAGCATCGCTAATCCACCACGTGCTGCCATGAAGCTCCACACCGCTATTGCTGTCATCACCTTCACCATGTGTTACTAAACTCCACGCAAGGCGAAGAGATGAACTCCTAGATGTAACACACTTAATTGGTATTTGATTTGTTTTATGCTTTCACGATGAATAATGGTATTTATGATTTTCAATTTTATTTAATATAGGAGTTTATGTTATTTTAGTGACAAAGATTTCATCAACTTCTTCGTAGATTATTATTCCGGTGGTTGTCTTTTTCTTCTCCATGTAAGTCTAGTCATGCTTTTCTTATGCGTGAAAATTTAAAGATCAATTAATTCTGGTAGGTTAGTTATATGTGATTATCTTTTATTACGTTATTGTCTCCGGATATATCGTAAATTTAGGATATCATATATGACCAATTTTTGTGTTTTCTAGAAAAAGTGAAATCTAAAATCCATTTAGATAGAATATATTGGTGCATTAAATATTATTTTTCCGATTATGTTGTTTGGGATGTGAAACACGTTATTGAGTTATCATAGCGAATCAATACTAGTTGACGCGTGAAATCTAGGAGAGATTCTTGGAACCTTGTGATTTTTCTAAACTTTATTTTTATTAAACTAAATTCAATTTCATATTTTAAAATTGCTATAATTTCTTAAATTTAGTTTCGCGTAGTTCTTCTTCCTTGACCTTGTTTTGTTGATCGTTTTTCCTCGTGGGATCGACACCCCAATCTTTACTGCAATTGACCACGTGTACTATTTCGGCGTAATCATCAGCGAATTGCTTGAATCCACAAATCCATCAATTCCATGGTGATTTTGCACTAATTGAAGCAGCTGTTCAAATCGTACATCTAATATATTCTCTTGAGCCAACCTTTTCAACTCAGTTTTCAAGAGTTTAATCTGTCCCGATATCTCGATCTGGCTCTTCCTAATCACCTCCACGAAAACTTCTATCTCTTTTGGTATGATTTCCATGGTTGCTCGGTTAGTGGATCTTAAAGGCTCTGATACCAATTGTCATGATCGTGACTATTTGGCATTCTATTGAAAATAATTTGGGAAAACTTGAATGGAATTAGAAACGAAAAAAAATGAATTACGAAGTCTTATTCTCTTGGTTCCTTGAACCAAAACCTATTTCTTCTATTCTCTCTTGCTTTTCTTCTACTCTATTTCCATATTTAAGCTAACAACAATTTTCATCTTCCAATAAGTGGCTTACACGTGTACAACTCATGTGGGTTCTTAAGAAATTACAATTTGAATTTGGCGCCTCCTTTACTTCTCTTTTGGATGTTCTTCTGATCGTGACACATCATTGACCTGCAATACCAATTCGTCCCTGCCCAAGCAGCCAAGCTCTTGAACGCCCCAGCTAGATCCGCCATTATTGACCTGGTGAGCGAGTTCAGTGACTTGGGTCGGTTGATTGTCACCAAAGCGACCTCGTATGGGTCTCTCTCGACCTCTATGTGTCATTTATTCAAACACTTATTCGATCAATTTATGAACTATGATGTATCTTGTTGTTAATAGGGGAAATCAATGGAGGGGTATTGCTTTTATTCTTCATTGTTTTTTTTAACAATTTAATCGAGGCAGGGCGGATATCCGCAATCCGTTAAGGGGTGGGGATGGTTTTAATGCAAAATTTTAATTGGTTATTCGGAGCAGATTCGGGGATCCGCGATCCTTGGCAGGGGCGGGTAGGGATGGCAACGGGGCGGATTTGAACAAATCCATCCCCGCTCCCTCAGGATTAACAGATCCCCAAATCCGCCCCGCCAATCCGTTTATACATTTACTTAAAAAACACCTCCGCCCCGCGTGGATTGGCGGATATCCGCCCTGCGCAAATATCTATTAAAAAAAAAATTCTCTAATAGCATATCAATCCTAAAATTACCTCATTCATACAAAAATATACACCGGTAAGAATCCACACATAAATTATAACAGATCTCAGATAAAAAAAAAAAAAAAAAAAAATTCGATCAAACATACAAAATATTACAAATTTTTTTTTTTTCAGATTTAAAATACAAAAAATAAAATAAAAAAAATTCGGATCTCAGATTATACAAAAAAAAATATATTCGATCAAACGAATCTCAGATCTTGGATTTTTGATATGATCTCAAAGATCTGAGATTTGATCTCGGATCTGATCTCAGATAAAAAATCTGGGAAGGCGGGGAAGGGAGGGGAGAGGGAGGCGGCCGGGATGGGGTAGTTCTTTCGAAGCAGAGAGATGGAGAGGAGACAAAGATGACCCTTCGAGACTTCGAGTGTCCGTGAGAAGGAGACGACCCAGGGTCCGTGAGAAGGAGAAGAAGGAGACACCGACCTTCGCTGAAGGGGACGACCAGCTTAGCTGAAGGAGACGACTGACTTCGCTGAAGGAGACGACTAAGGAGACTTCGCTCAGTTCGCTGTGAGTGAGAAAGGAGAGAATGTGATTATGTGAGATACTGAGATGAGAGTGAAAGACTAGGGTTTAATCCCTTTATATAGTTGAAGGGTAGTTTTATAATTTTACTGGTTAAACGGATATCCGTGGGGCGGATAGGGCTAAATTCGTATACACCCCGATTAATAAGAAAATCTGTATCCGCCCCAAAATCCAGGGATCCTTTACCAAATCCGCCCCAAAAGGGGCGAGTGAGGCGGATATCCGAAAAAATCCGCCCCACTGCCATCCCTAGGGGCGGAAATGAATTTACCTAAATCCACCTTGTTGCCATCCTTAGGTTGAATGAATCAAATAAAGTAGCTAGGTGTTTCTTGTTCAAGCAAAAAAACACCAAGTCACTCATTACATTCACATTCCATACAAGGATGGGTTTGATAGGCCGGATTTCCAGAGAAGTTTTGGCGGGAAAAGAGCTGTCTAGTTTATTTCCAAACAAAGAAACCACTACTAGTCTAGTACCCTTCTCTGACAAGTCTCAAAACCCATACCATCATTTCCACCCACTCAACTCAACTGATACTTGTATTAGTGGGTAGTAGCGTTGGAATCGAAGCGACGGCGATTATTTTGGTTAATGCAAAAGTAAAAGAGACGTGATTTCATTCTCTTAAACTTGAGCGCTAGGGTAGCTAAAGCAAGGTAACAGACGGACGGAGATGAAGAGCAAGAGGCAAGCGAAGAAGATGGTTGAAGACATCACCACTAGGGCTGCTGAATCAGTTGAGGAGGAGCCTAAGACGAAGAAGAAGGTTGATTGTGAGGAGATCATCGACCAGAGAACGATGAAAAGGTGTGCTTTGGGGTTGCGATTGCCAGCTCCTAAACTACCACTTGCGCCTTCTTCTTCTTCTTTTTCTTCAAAGGTTGGGCCCCCAAACGAGTCTTCCAAACACAAACAGAACCCAAGGCGAGGAGGAGGAGGAGGGCTCACTACTGCTGCAAAGGATTTCGAGGTAGACCTTTTTTTGTTAATTATTTTTTTCCTTGTGTTATTGAAGGGAAGGGTTGATGATTATTCTTCTTGTTGTTGATAGGGAAAAGGAAGAAAAATAGATGTGGTTGATGAATGCAACATGTGTCATCAGTGTCAGAGGAGTGATAATGGAAGGGTTGTTCGCTGTAAGCTTTGCAGGAAGAAGCGATTCTGTATCCCCTGCTTGAACAGATGGTATCCTATTCTTATTTCTTCCTCTAATTTCCCTTGTTTCGTTTCCCCCCTTTTTAGTGAAAAAGCCCCTCCATCTCAGAAGAATAAAATGCATTTCATTTTTCATCAACAAAGAAACCCCTTTCTACAATAACAACGAGAAAATAAATAAATAAAGGGAATATTATCACGGTATCATTCATGTGATTATGATTAACTTAAGAAAACGTGTGCGCATCGTTGAGTATTATACCTTTAATTCAATGCCAATAAACTTAAATAGGCTTCCTTTATGTCAATTATCCAATATTATGCGCAAATACACGTGTAGTCAAACAGAGCTATGCATATTGTTTGTTCCCTTTTTCCATTATATTTCTTAATCATCAATGTCAAATGCAGGTACCCTACTGTGACAGAAGAGGAAATCGAGAACAAGTGCCCTTTTTGTTGGGGAAATTGCAATTGCAAAGCATGCTTGCGTTCATATATAAAACCTAAGGTCAGTTGTGATATTGCATTGCATTTCTCAGTTCATGGCGTTTTATTGTCTGATACCTTTTTGTTGTGATCATTCTAGGGATGGCCGGACATGGATGAAAATCGCAAAGAAGATCACACCATTCGCTTCTCTCTATATCTGATACACGTGCTTCTTCCATTTCTGAAACAAATTAATCAAGAACGAGAGCTGGAAAAGATGATGGAGGCAAAGATTCAAGGTAATCACTGCATAATGTTTACACTGATCGCCATTGTATTGTGGCCGCTTTCAACTAAACTTTGCCATTCATATAGTAACTTACTTCATGCCGGATAGATATTCAGGACCCGCTAGATGAAATGTATAAAATTGAGTGCGAACATTTGAATTGTTTTCCTTTTCAGTTTTAAAGCTGGTCACCTTTGTAAGGTATTGGTGTATCGGAAGGATGCACGTGTAGGCCATTCATAATTGCAATTACACATCATTTATTGCATAAAATCATCTCTTGTTTCAGAAGTCTGCAGTCCAAAGTAAGGCACAACAGAGGTTGCTAATTGGTGTTTCATTTGTCTAGGGTTATCGCCATCTGAGGTCAAGGTTCAACAGGTTGATTATTCCAGGGATGAGCGTGTATACTGGTACTGTCCATATCTTTTTGAAGTTGCTTGAATTCAGTGATATAATGCTGACTTTACACTTATTCTTGCCAGTGATAATTGCAAAACTTCAATTTTTGACTTTCACCGGAGCTGTCCAAACTGCTCATATGATCTCTGCCTTTCTTGTTGTCGGGAAATTCGTGATGGTTGCCTCAAAGGTGTTGGTGAGGCCGTAATTGTGCAGTATCCTGATAGAGGAAAAGATTACATGCATGGCATAGATCGACCAAAATCTTCAAGGAAGGAACAAGAAAATAAACAAGCTTCGGGTTTATATGTTGAGATGAGCTTCAAAAATCATGCCGAGCTACAGAGTGAGTGTCATGCCAAAGTAAACGGTAGTATCTCCTGTCCCCCTAGGGAAATAGGAGGTTGTAATGGGGGTCTTCTAGAGTTGAAGTGCATTTTCCCAGAAACTTGGTTATCAGATCTAGAAAAGAAAGCAGAAGACATAGGCAAAAATCACAAATTTCCGCCTTCAGAGAAATCTTCTACACAGTGGTGCTCTTGTTTTAACTTGGTTGGTCAGATTGACTTGAGTAGCAAGAAGTTGCTAAAAGCTGCTTCTCGAGAAGACTCTAAGGACAACTATTTATACTACCCAACTGCTAGAGATATCCAACACGAGGAGATGGAACACTTTCAGAAGCATTGGGCCAAGGGTGAGCCAGTTGTTGTACAAAATGTGCTTGAACTTGCATCTGGCTTGAGCTGGGAGCCAATGGTTATGTGGCGTGCAATCCGCGAGCTCACAAAATCTAAAGAGGCTTCTTTGGCAGAAAAGGCTATTGATTGCATGGATTGGTGTGAGGTTAGTTTCCTTAACCTGCTTCTTTATGCCTGTCTACATCAATGTGCATTTGTACAATAGTACATCATGCCTCATAAAACATAATAAAATATTTGTAACTCTGAGAACCTTGGCACTTATGTTACATTTTTACAGCAATACAAGGGGGCACTCTCCCTCCTAAACTCTCAAGCTGAAAATCTAGCAGTCACATGATGGCTTAGCTGTGGTATGCATTTCATCAGTTTTAGGAAGTATGAGAAATAAGACGTGTATGAGAAAAGTTCAGCAGAGGCATTGTATGTTCGACCATCATGTTGGCTTGTGTTGTTATTGGGTCCTAGTTAAACTGTCCCACATGAGTATTCGTTAAAACTGACATATATGCCATAAACACTAATGGTGTTTCAATTCTTTCTACAGGTATAGTTTAAAAGTCATCCATATAATCGCTTGACTGATATAAGAACAATCTATTCTTGGTTACAAATTGGATGCCCTATGGAAATATTAATAATGTGGCTCTTGTGATAGAAGCATTGGTCTTTACTGTTTTGTGAGTTGTGACATTCAGCAGTATTGATTCATGCTCAAAATTCAAAACATGTGGTCAGCATGGGGGTGTATTTTGTGCAACAAGCCAACAATACATTGTCTTCTGTAGTGGCTAGGATGTTCCTCGATACATTTGGGTTAAACCTTTAGATATTTATGTGATTACCTAACATGTTTTATTCTTATTTTGATATCCATTTTCAGTTACTCCGGATTTGGGACTTTCTGGTAATATTAGTTCATTACAATTGGTTCCAGTACTTTTGAGGTGTCAGGAATAGCTTAGGAGTGTGTATTGTTTTTTGCATAGTGGTGCTGATCATCTCACCTGTGGATGGATGTAGGCAGTCTTGCTGAATGTTTCTGACTTGTTTTCTCATACTATATTCGCTATTAGATGTGCATTGAGTTATTGATCTCATTAAAAATAGACCCATCGACTGTTTACGTATCCAAAACTAAAATAAAACATAGTAGAAATTGCAGTTTTTCTCCTAGCATAAGGAAGAGCAAATCAGTGGAGTTCAAGGTTAAGGGAAAATTCTCTCTTAATGTTGCTGTCTTTTCAGAGAGTGGAACATGTTTTTCTGTGCAATTTCAAAAAATAATTTGGCTAAAGGAAATTCTTACTTGCATAAATGTGTTTCTAGTGTTTTCCTGTTGTATTATTGAGTGTCTCACTCACTTTGCAGCGTTCTTTTCTCCTTTATACAATTCTTGTTTTACAGCTTAAAAAAAAAAAAAAAATCAAATTTGACTATTTCTTTTCTCCATTGCTATTTTGCATGCATGCTGTCTTTGAATTACAAGGATCACACTGTTGATTTCATCTTTTTCATATTATATTTTCACTATTTTATATTATTTATCTTGATAAGCTATTGCTATTCACCAGCAATAGCATATTCTGCATGTTGAAATTTTAATAGTTAGAGGTCCCTCTAAAACAACTTATATAAAGAAGTGAAGTTTGGTTGATATATTAGATGGAAAAACTGTAGTAGTAACATTTCATGAAAACTATGTAAGTTATGATAAATGAAAAAATCATTTACTCATAAACAATGTTCTAAAAATCGGCTTAGGCGTTAGAGAAACGCCCAGATTAATGGTTGGGCGGGTCTAAGTGGTTTGGGCGAGTTTTATTTATTTATTTAATTATTTAATTTTTTTAATAAGGCTGATTGTGTTCTTATTTTATTTTTCTTTCCTCTTTTTTGGAAATAAACAATTTAATTATTTTTTATTTAGTATATGTCTGAATGTAGCAAAGTATATGTCTGAATGTAGCAAAGGATGATTACTTAATGGAATTCTCGAAGGATCTGTCGGTACCAATTTTAGTAATGTAGATTTTATCAAACATGACTGAGGTCATTCATGCAATTTGAAGAAAAATAAAAGAGTAGGTTTGGATATTTGTCCACAAATTCAACTTTGTATAAAGTACCCATAATGACCAACTTCAGTCATTTGAGTTTTAATAAATTTGTTCATGATTGTTAATTTTTCATGTTTTTAAATTTAGCATATGCATCTTGGCATTAAATTGGATGTAATTGATAAGGTATTATGCGTAACTTTTGTAAATTATTGAAGTTATAATACAAAACCTAAGACTGCCTAGGTGTCGCCTAGGCCCTTGGGCGCTAGGCACCTGCTCGCCGCCCGCCCACCGCCTAGCGGTTTTTAGAACACTGCTCATAAAACAAACATAAACGAGAGAAGTATAAACGAAATTTGTAGTATAAGAGCTATTTTCTGCCACAATCCTTCATTTCAGAATGGTTATGAGGTGTTACTTTTGATATGTAGTTCTATATAGTTGGTTTTCCGATGGTTGTTTATGCACAGGTACATTAGTAGTAACTTGTACCTTTGGCTTACAAGCATCTCAGGCTGATGGATGATGTCCAGTGCTGATGTTAACCTTGATTAATTTGCAGGTTGAAATTAATATTCATCAATTTTTCAAAGGGTATGCAGAGGGACGAGCACATTCTAATGGGTGGCCTGAAATGCTCAAACTGAAAGACTGGCCCCCATCTAATTTGTTCAAGGAGCGCTTGCCACGTCATTGTGCTGAGTTCATATGTGCCTTGCCATTCCCGGAATACACAAATCCTGAGCATGGATTTCTTAATATTGCAGCTAAGTTACCAAAGAAAATTTTGAAGCCAGACCTGGGGCCAAAAACGTATATTGCTTATGGGGTTTCTAAAGAGCTAGGCCGTGGGGATTCTGTGACCAAGCTTCACTGTGACGTGTCCGATGCAGTATGCTCAATCTCCTTAATTTAAACAGTGTACACTTTAAATTTCTCATGTGTAGGTAGGATAGCATAAACAAACCAATTATTCATTTACAAGTTGACAAGGGAAAGCATGCAATTGAATTGTTGTCTTCATTTAGGACTGATTAACCTACCTAGTCAATAATTCAGTCTAGTTCATAGAAGGCATTTTCAGTGTGAAAGGATCCAGCTTAATTGCTACAGTATATGCATACGTACTACCATTTTATAAACTTAGCAGAGTCATGGTTGAGTCTAACTAATGAGTGAGCAGCAAACTATTGGATGTATGCTCACTTGCCAAGTGGTAACAGGGTTTCAGAGGGTGTGTTTCTTGCCATCCTGTTATTAAGCATTCTAAAGGTCCTACCTTATTCGGAGTATTTTAGCGAACTCAAGTATGGGTTTCTGTACAGACTTATTTATTATTGAGGACAAGAGATCAGTGATGAAAAATAAAAAAATGAGTTTCTTTATCTATGTTCAACTCTTGAGTTTTTACTTGAGCAAACTTGAGCTTCTAGTTTCTATTGTCTATTTTGTTTCTTGTGAATAGGCTATCTCAGAATACCTCTTTATATATTTTACTTATTTATTAAAGAAATGGCATCAGTCTTATACTTCTTTCATCTTTTCTCATGTATGCATGTCTCAATTATGTTGCTTAGTTTGTTTGATATAGTATGACTGCATTGTTCTTTAACTTTTCAAATACATTGAGCAATAAGCAATGGTTGTATTGTTCTACTCAAAACATTACACAATATCCATGGTCAACCATGGAAGTATAATATCTTTGAAGGGAGAGTACTCCCCATTTCCGAGGATTGTAGGTGCAATTTGCATTCTAATTTTTTTTTTTAAAGTGTGGTAACATATTTCTCTTTCATCAGTTAATCTTCTGATTTGGTACAGGTAAATGTTTTGATGCACACTGCAGAAGCGGTCCTTACTCCATATCAGCTTTCTAGAATAGAAGAGTTGAGAAAAGGGCATAAAGCCCAAGATCAAAGAGAGCTGGTCAGTGCTTTTCAATTGCATTGCGACAAAGTTGGCAAAGACCAACCATTACAGCTATCCATCAATGGTATGTCTGAACCAGTTGGTATTGACTCGTCTATTGTGCCCCTAGATGAGCAAAACCACATTGCTTTGTGCGACATCAAAGCCAAGACAAAGGATCCAGATATGTCTGCCAGGGGTAAGAAAGATGATGATGCTAGAAGGGGAGATGCTGGCTTTTCTAGAAGCAAAGCTGTAACTGATAATAATGGTATTGGTGAATTCCAGGACAGAGAAAACATAATTTCTAGCTTGGGAGACGAGCCATTTCACACAGGAGAAGATCTGGAAACTGAGTACATGAATGGATTGCAAAAGCACATGGGGGTGACTGATGTGTTTTATACAGTTTCTTCCAATGATAAACACCCAACTAGTCATTTGGATGCCAGGAGTGAATGTGACAATGAAGTGACAACTCGAAGTAAAAGGAAGAGAAAGGGAAGACCAGCTGCAGTCCGGCAAACCAAGTCGCCCAAGAATGCTTGTACTGAACAGGTGCAAAATGTGAATCATGAAGCGGAGCTTGACAATATTGTCTGTTCTAGTGTTTCATCTAGTAAGCTCGAGAGTCCCGAGATAGCAGAGGGTGGTGCCCTTTGGGATATCTTTCGCCGAGAGGATGTGGCCAAACTTCAGAAATACCTGATTGAACACTGTAGGGAATTCAGACACGTCTTTTGCTCTCCTGTAGAACAGGTAATAGCAACCCTGATTTGAGATGGCCTTGCACGACAAAAGTTTATTGTTTGAGTATTACAAACTTGACTTGTATAGTGGTCCAATGCTTGATCTTCACTAACAAGATCTATCAGTGAGCACCTTTTACTGAGGTGGTAATTGATAACGGTAATGGAAGGTATTATGTATAACAAGACATCTATTACTTATGAGATTTTATTTTTTATTTAATTTTATTATTTATTAATAATTCATGAGAAACTAAATAGGTTGTATACAGTTCAACATGAAGTTCACGTGTTAAGAGTATGCGTTGTAGAATTCAAAATATTATCTGATATATGCTTAGATGCTTCTGATAGTTTTCTCCAAATATTGTAAATGAACTTGAAAAAGGTGACATAAAATGTGTAGAAGTTATATTTTAATTGAAATTAGATAAATAAATAAAAAAACCCAAGGGCTGTTTGTTTTTGGTGTCTATTTTGTTAACATGTAATAGAAACTTTTCCTGTTAGGGTGTGTTTGGTTCTAAAGAAAATTTGCCATGGGAAAGTACAAAAATGAGATGAGATGGGGAGAAGTTGGGTAGAAGTTCTCCACCTTGAAGTTGAAGATGAGCATGTATATTTCATTATGTTGGCAAATATTTTCTTTGGGGTGATCTAAGAAAACATTTCCCACAGTTATGTATAAAACCAAGAGGATGGAGATCTACACAAATTTCATGTAATTATTTTTTGGAAAGAGAGCTGGGGTTTCGTGGATGCCCGAACCTTAACAAAATTCATGTTCATTGTCTCTTTCTCATTTTCTCTTGAACCAAACACACCCTTAGTACAGGTCATTGTCATTCTTGTCATTTTTATTTTGTTTTGTTACTGCATACTAATTGTCCTTAATAATACAGGTTATTCACCCAATTCATGACCAAACTTTTTACTTGACTACTGAGCATAAGAAGAAGCTAAAGGAGGCAACTGGTTGGTCTATTGTTGATGGTTTTCTTTCTTTTGCTCGCTGGGCATATATTTGATTATTTGTCTTTTGTGTAGGGATTGAACCATGGACCTTTGTGCAACAACTTGGAGAGGCAGTTTTGATTCCAGCTGGATGTCCACATCAAGTTAGAAATCTTAAGGTAAGAAAATTCTTCTTCTGTAAGAGTTTGAGTTTAATTTTCAAAATAAAATTGCGCAGCGTTAGGTAGCCTTGGGCCTTATTCACATCCAAGGGGAAAAATGGAAAACGTAAACTTAAGATGATGATAATAGAAGGAGAAAAGGGGTCAAGTCACATGCAATTATCATTAGAAACTTATTCCTCCTGGTTACATTTTTGCCTAAAACGTTGGTTCTTGCAATATTTGTGATGTTATTTGTGTATATACTAGAGTATGCCCCGTGCTGTTGGCACTCCACATAATTTTATTTTTGCTAATTATTTTGTACTGAGCATTTACGTCACTATCCTCATTTTCGCTTTCAATCAGTATTGAAGTGTAAGCCGATTATAAGTGTATGCCTGTTCAGTCAAATTTGAATCAGTTTGGAAAAAATTTTAAACGTCGAGAATGAGTTCTCCCTCAATCTTTGAATTCGCCAAAATATGAAATTTAGGGTTTTTGTTTAAATGTGCATTAAGATGCCCGACTCATTTTTTCAGGTATGATCGACACGTCTCATTGCTTTTAAAAATATTAAAAAATATTAAAGACGTGTAATACATTATATATTTTTTTTAATTATGAAATATATATTTTTAATATTTTGGCTCTTGTATTGATCATTGATTTTGTTCGAAAGATTTTCAAAAATGCATTTAACGATACTAAGTTTATCAAAATCCGACAACGATGTAGATAGTTATGATAATTTTCATTTTGGTAAAAGGAAAACACAATATTTTCTCTCTCCGCCACATGTACATTCCACCAACTTTTTTCAAAAGTTTTTTCATTAGTTTTGCTCTTCTACATATTTTATATTTACAAATATGCCATCATAGGAAATGAATCTCAACCCTCAAATTCAATACATTTTCCAACTTTCAATCCTAACTATCTTTTATTTCTAATTCTTTTGATTTGACTTTGTCCCAGTCAGCAACGAATAGTAAAACACCACTATGAATTGTAATATAGATTGAATCAAGGTAGCTTTGCTCCTGCATCATAGTTTCACTGCTTTCTTTGTACAACTTTTTATGGTTGTATTTTGACAATCAATTCAGAACTGCCAAGCAATTTGACGTCCCTCTTAAAGTCTGGCTGACTAACTGAGTATGACAAGGTTCATTTATTCCGTTGGGAGATTGGCAATTGAATTTTACTCCCCATTTTGTTCTCTGGTCAGTAGTCATTTTGCCAAGCAAAACTTATCGTCAAGTGTTGAGGAGATAAGCCACGATATGGCTTGGTGGAGTGGCTCAGGGACATCTCCTTTGATAGGTTCTTGTTTGGGTGGGACCAATTTATATTTCACACTTAATCCATGAGCATCATTTGTTCTTTGATATTGTGACTTTCTCCGTCACCAATAATTGTAAAAGAAAATTTCCTTTACTAATACAATCCATTCTAGCTTTGCCTAAAAAGAAATTGTTTCATTGCTTGTGTTTACGAAGCACTATCCCTGTGGTTATTTGTTATTCAGTATGATATCCATATCAATGATTGTATTCATGTTCTATATGATGGTTATTTTGAGTGTGCACTGATATATGTTACTGTATAAATATTAAAAGCCAAAAATAAGCAATTGAAGTGCATGTTTATTCATACTTAGTACTATGTTCTTGCCCGAGTTCAAAATTAGATGTCAATACTAGTCTGTTTTATGGATACCTGAAATTCGCTCTGTTATTTTGACCAAAAGAATAACTAGGTCACACTAGTTTCTGAAGCTGAACCCTTACTTTTGCAGTCATGCATAAAGGTTGCACTTGATTTTGTGTCTCCTGAAAATGTCCATCAGTGCATCCGTCTGACTGAGGAATTTCGAGTACTTCCCCAGAATCACAAGGCAAAGGAAGACAAACTGGAGGTAGGTCATGTTTCTTGATCTGGTTGTTAGTATCAAGCATGCAGTCTGTATTTTTGTTCAAATTTATTTTGTCTGTAAATAAGTTAAGAACGCAATGTTTTTAAGCACTTGTACTTAAATATTCACATGAGCACTTTTCAGGTTATGTTTATATGTGCCAATTCTAAGGTTAATTGGAAAAATAGATGGGTGAGGGAGAGAACAAAGGAAGAGGGAAAGAATGTTCAGAGGAGAAAGTTGTGATCTCCATTATGTCACCTCTCCTGAAATACAGTAATAACAACTACTGTATTTCAATACCTGTATCCCTCTCTGTGAAGCATATAGAATTGTGTCAGTGTTCATGCTAAGAGCATGATCTTAATCATTCTGGAACTCCGATGATCCATTTCATACCTTTTTGCTCTATTAATTTTGGTCTGGTTTGCATGTTTAATCTTTCTGATTTTTACATCTCGCGTTTTAGCAACTTTGGTCATTTGGATTACCAGTTTACAAGTCTGTAGTAGTATTACATGCTCTTATAATGCTATATGAAGAAAATCATCAGCTTTTGTTTTGTTGTGGACCAGGTTAAGAAAATGGTTTTAAATGCAATCGACAGTGCCGTGACGTGTTTTGAGCATCCTACACAGTAAGTAATTGTCTGTGATAATAGTAGTTTACCTTTTGGTTATTGCATTAGACGACCTTGACTATAATATGCATATTGCAAATAAATACCCCATGGAGGACTAGTTGCTGCATAGTGCAATTAGCATAGCATAAAGAACCATAGAGAACAACCCCCTCATAGTATCAGTTTCATACACTTGAACATCATGGTTGAAGTATTTTCTTGCTCCATCTTGATATCAACTGAGGTTTCCTCAAGATTGCTTGGTTACAGAAGTTGTACATAAGAAAGTTATCTTGACGTGTCAGGTTGCAAATTAGGCAGGCTGAACATGTCTAACCTTAGATTTGGTCGGGATGTGCAAGCCTGATCATTTTGGTCATGGGCACCAATTTACCTATTAACTGAAATTTTTTGAATTGGTCATAGGCAATTTAAGGCTTTTGACTTTTACAGTGAAAGACTATTTCACATTGAAATGAAACGCTTGCCATGGAGGAAGCTTATGCTTCTGGAAAATTCTACACCTGATGGACCAAATTAGACCTAATTTCAGAAAAGCCAATTTCTATTTAGCTTTCCCTTCCAGCAACACTTTTGCAATTTCGCACACTTAACAATCATGCTTACACTCAAGGACATGATGGCATGATGCAACAACCTACCAATGTATATATATATACACACAGAGATATTACTAACTTCAAATATAAAAAAAAAAAAAACTTCAAATATATATATATATAAACTGCTGGTCTTGGAATATTCAAAGTTCGTTGGAATAATGTATTGACTACTCATTGGCAGGCCTTCAGATTTGCTCAGCTTGCAGCTGGTTAGAACTGGTAATTTATTAGGCAGATAATTTGACTGTCGGGGAAAAAATGGGAAGCAATAGATTTGGTTTTTATATCATGTAAAAATATACATCTGGTTTTACTGCATACCTTTGATATTATACTGTGCATACAATTATGCTATTTGGAATGCCATGCTGTTCAAAAGTTGCAACTTTCTTGACGATTCTTTTAATGTTCAGGTCCAGGGTTGTTGAAAATGACCAGAAGCCTCCATCAAAAACTGCAAAATGACTTAAGTAAATAGACTTCAACCATCAGATTCACCACCTGTGGGTGTTTCACCATTGAGATTGATTATGCATGTGAAGATTGAATCCTGTCAATCATTCATAAATGAGTTGATTGGTGATTCAAGTCCTTTTTTTGTGTTTTATACTTACATTCCTTTTTGCTTTTTGTTGGTAGAAAATGTGTCAGAAATTTAGCTCAGTATGTTCTGGGTATAGCCAAGGGAAACATAACCAAGTATTTTGGTTTTGGTTGAAAAGATAAACACCAGTATATAGAGCATCATTTTATATTATATGTCAAGTATATTTTGGCATTTGTCCTGTGCTCAGATTTAGTATTTTCCAAGAATGGTCTTGTACTGCATTTTGCATGTCTGATTAAATTGATTAGTTCCAAAGAAGCAACAAAAAAAAATGTTGCCTATCAACTTTGATATTGAATGTATATTACTGCTAGCCTTTTTATCACATCGAACACCTAAATGATTGTTTGCAGTCTTTTATCCCAAACACCACACAGTAAATGTGAGTCCAACATTCGTAAGGATTTTCAAAACCAAGTTAGGTTTTCCATCTCTTTAGGTACCTAATAGGTCTTGTGGCTTAAAAACTTGATATTTGAAATACAGCAACAGGAGTGGCATAATCAACTAGTTCATCTCTCCACACAATATCAATTACTCTTTTGATCCCTAAGGTTGAACATCTGATTAGAAGCCTGCCAATTTTCATGAGGAATTGCACATTAATATATAACTCTTTTTACATTGTTTATGTCTTTTTCTGTGTAACACCACGTCGCTAAGAAATATCTTTCTCATAGTGAACTTTAGGCTAGGACTAGGAGATCAATTGGAAGACTTGTTCCTCTACTGATCAGTAATAAACCAATGCAATTGCTATGTTCTTTGTTCAATCACGTAAACCTTGGGTCTGACTCAACCTGAAAATTCAACTTTCCATTGCCTATTTAATTTGATTAGCAACAAGTGATCACTTGATCATTTTTATGAGAAATTTATTAAGATTGTTAGCCCCAAAAGGCATGGGAGAGTTGAGTACTTGAATCCAGGCTTTGCCGGCCCAGTGAACTTTGTTGGGAGATGTCTAGATGTTCTAGCAGTCAATGGAAAGGAGAAAAAAATAAATAAAAAAGGAAAGCAACCCCTCTCATTCTCATCTTCTCCCCCTCCCCTTGATCAACACCAAGAAGTGAAGTTGGATATTTTCCAGGATGTCTTACCTAGCTACCTCACCTTAGGTCAGGGTGGGCTGTAGATGAAGCCATCCTTGCAGAGGAGGAACGCCTTCGTTTTGTTCATGAGACCTGAATGCAGGTATGTATTCTTCATTTACTCTCTTTTTTTTTTCTATTTTTTTTTGTTTAAAGAAACAAATAATGTTAGAAAGTGATTGAATTTTAGTATCTCAATACACAACAGGTTGGGTTGGCTGGATGATGGTATTGTTTTAGTAGAAAAGAAGAAATTACCCAATTCGGTTCACAACACGCGTAAGCATGCTTAGCTAAAAGGATAATGAGGAGAAAAATTCCATTCTTTTGAAGCCACAGTTTACAAAGTCAATTCCGTGACATGTGAGTTGAAAGTTGGAATACCATTTTGAGAAGATTGTGAAATTCTGCAATCCTAAGATAATCCACGATGAGGCATCAAATAGTCATCCGATCACAGGTGTTCTATGGATCAGCGCTAATCGAAAAGGTCCTAGTCTGATTTCACTCAAGCTAATTATTGTTCAGCTCGTAGGTCAAGTGCCCAAACCGAAATTGTGCAAGCCCAATTTGGTGCAAAACCTTGAAATTTGGCCCAAGACAATAAGGTTCGAATGCAGGGTGGTCGTCTTTGGTGTGATTTACCTTGTTTACGGAGGTTCCTGACTTCAATACCATGCATGAATTGTATGATCCTTTTTCCACAGTTATGTTCTTTTTCTGTAACAAGCACATTATGATTGATCTTGGGATTGGAAACAATAACAAGATTAACCGGGCCCTTAAAGATAAACAGGAGTTCATTGACATAGTTGAAAGTGTTTATCATGGGGCGAGGAAAGGTCGGGGCTGGTTATTGCACCAAAAGAGTACTCCACCAAGTATTGTTATTAGGTCATTGCCTCACAGTTATATACATTTCACCAAACTGCTTGGTTTGACTGATGGCTGAACCATCAATTGAGAATTGTACTGTACTTGGAACATGTACGGTGTGTTTGGTTGCATGGAATCCTATGCCATGAGAATCCATGAAGGGACCCATACATTTTAGGCTAAATTGATGTATCACTCCACATCCACCATTTGATTTTGTGAGCAATGGTGGGAATGGAAGTCCATGAACATGAAAATCACATGCCTTGAGGGACCAAGGAGTGGGATTCCCATGTCCATGGGACTTCTATTCCCACCATTGATCACAAAATCAAATGGTGAATGTGGAGTTTAGCCTAAAATGTAGGGGTCCCCTCATGGATTCCCATGACATGGGATTCCATGCAACCAAACACACCCGTAGTTCAGTCTTTCATCATTCTGCCAATTTCTAACATGTATTAGCTTCCTTTACTATGGTCTCATCTTTGAATTTGAAATAGCTTTCTTTTACTTTGGTCTTTACTTTGAATCGATGAAATTGAAATCATAGCAAAGTATTTTGGTTCTTCTCTGTAGACTGCTCACTTTTACCTCATGGATCAGTTTGCAAGTTCTTGAATTAAAACATCACCAATATAGTTGAAATACAAAAATCTAGGTTTCGTTCATGAACTTGCATTCAGATCCATGGGGTAACTTGTGCACAAGCGCCTGAGAGGATTCTCCCTCTCCTGCTGTAGCCTAAGCTTTATTTGCCAACTTCCCAGGTGATCCTCACAGGAGCTTTTCAACAGTGTAAGCACTCTAGCAGGGTGGGCTTTTTGCACATATTGAATTAAGCCAGATGAGCCAATGTGGTACCAGCTCAACAGTAGACTTGTGGTGGATGGAATCACAAGTCCAAGGTTCGAACCCTGACGACAGTATTTGGGATGGGAGGAGTTAAGGGATTTAAAAAAAAGAAAAAAAAGGCAGATGATGAATGTAGCGCCAACTTCCATGGTTGTAAGGTGTGAGCATTCGTTGGGATGAATACGATAGTGCTAAACCTGGATGAAATGTGGATGCTCTAGATGTAGTGTTTTCGCATGTTGCCAATACTAATGTTAGATAGCCATATAATGAAGGGTTATACTGATCAAGGAGGGGTTTGATGAAATGACAATTATAATCTTCTAATTTTAAAGGGGTAAAGTGGTTGACAACCTAGGGTTCGATTAATAAAAAATAAAACTTCGTAGTAACAAGAGGAGAAAGGTTTTGCCGAAGGTATAATTGTTTAAATGGCTTCAAAATGATTGAGATCAAGGTTGAATAGCCATTTGATAAATGCATAATGAAGTTGAGACGAAGAAAATGTTTTGCAAGAGGTTACATGAAGTAAATAAGCATATAAAAGTGCAATCCATGTGAATGGTTGGCAACATGCATTTCAAATCAAGGCAAGGCATTGGGATCACACATTGTTATCTGCCCTTGTATTCCCCTTTCCCGAGTTGAAGTTAAGAGTTTACACTTGATGACCTTTGTGTTTGAAGGTATTCAAACACAAAAAGTATAAAAGCCTTTATTATTTTAGTCTGAACAAAGAGGAAGAATGAAGTTGTAAGAAGTATAGAGCTAAGCTACAGGTCTGAAACTCCGCTCGTGCAGTTGTGCTGCAGAGGCATCTTTGGTTCTTGTCAGACAGCGAGGATGGACACATTAGGACAGACAAAGTTGAAAAAATAAATAAAAAATGAAGTCATCACCTTATTTGCTACAGTTGTGTCAATCCTTCAAAAGTTAAAAGAAATTGGTACAAGTCCATCTTGAATCTCGTTGTTGTAACAAATTACGAAAATTCTACGCTGCCTGTTCCATGCCTATAGGCACGTGCAAATGATGACGTGGCAGATGAACGACATTGGCATCGGCGAGGTGACTGTGCGTGGAGGAGAACGACCCGAAACAACAATGGGAAGTGGAGGACGAACGACAACAACCCATGCAACGGCGACAAGAGGTGGAGGAGGACCAGAAACAACAATGGGAGGTGTAGGAGGATGTGCTCTGTGCCGCACGTTTTGAGCCCTAAGGGTTTATCAATTTCATCCCTAATGTTTGCATTTTTGTTACCTTCCTATTTGTTTGTTTGTTTTTTGTTTTTTTTTTTTGTCAAGGCCTGTACGTGCCTGGTACCATTCAGGCATGGAACAGGCAGCGTAGAACTGCTCAACAAATTAAGATAAAGGTGGAGGTGCTGAAGATATGTACATGCAAAATCTCAACTAAAAAAAAGCCACAACCTTTGGTTGAGAATTCCAACATCGCATTTGAAGCTGACCCTTCACACCAAAAATGACAATAAAGATACAACGGGATGCCATGGGTGAGTCAAGAGCCTTTGATAATTTCCAATGGGAGAGATGGATGAGTTCAAAACAAATCAATGAAGTTTAACAAAAACCATTTTCAAAGTGATAGTAGCTATTTTTGGAGCTTTGCAGCATCAATTGAGATGTCGCAAGGAGTTTTCCTCCCAAGCTACCACAATTGTGAACTTATAGAGGTCAAGAATCCTTTTCAATGATGCATAGGCATATTTCAAACCCCACTATCCTGCCATTAAGCCCTAGCCCAAAGCCACTATCGTCTTGTTCTACTCTTGTTCTACAACAAGCTGGCACTAATTTCCTTACAGGTTGCCATCGTTTCAAAATTCAAAACTACAATCAAATCCCTACTCTTTGCTTAAGATGCTTAAGCTTGAAGCAAATAACATGGCTAGCTGACCACCACACCCAAGCTGCCCAACCCCAACTTTAACCCAAGAGAATGAGTAATCCTCCTTTCAAACCAAGTCATTTCGAACTTGAAGAGATCTCCAGCAACTATTCACACCTTTATCCAACTCCTCAATGATCCACCCACTCACGAGTCTCCAACCAGTACGTCAACAAGATTGAAGGTTGGAACATGACGTCAAAGTCTCAAAGACCTCTTACATCGTGTACTTCCCAAACGCCCTATTTCCATACTTTTTTGAGGCAGATAAACCCCTGTAATGTGTTGTCAAAATTCTTCATATAAACATCCCCTCCAACTGCACCCTTCATCAATCCTATAAACCCCATCCTTTCCCCACTTGCAAGCATGCATGTAGACGATGGATCCTCCACAGACATGGCATCTCCCCATACTCGATACCTTTGCAAGCAATCCATCCATCTTTGTTATAGGTCTAACATTCATGTATAGTGTATCCTTATATCTCTACTTGCATTGCTTCCGAGATTATAAGGACACCTGTGTGTATATAAAGGGGTTATGAGCCTATGAAAAAGTGGCAATGGATACAGGTGTTGATGAGGAAAGAGGACAAGGATAGATGATCCTCGTCTCTAGGTTTCAGAAATGTGCAAAGCCAAAAGGAAATTAAAAGAAAAAGCATAGGCTTTAAGCAAGTTTTATGAATTGATAAGTCAGTTGTTTGGCGATAAAGACATAACCACAGAACATGATACTCCAGTCTATTTCCCACATGCAAATTCCAATTACTCCCTTTACAAAAATGTGACAACTAATAATAAATCTCTAAAGAATCCGTGGAGTATTGGAATTCCTTTTACCCTGTTTGATTACAAGCAGTCTTATAGTCTCTATATAGATTATTTATTTATTTATTATTTATTATTTTTTATTTTTTATTTCCACATGCAAGTTACTGACCTTGTTGAAAAATGCACTAGTAATTTAGGCTTCCAGATTCTAGTGTAAGGATCAAATATCTAACTAAAATTCCAAAAAAAATCAAAATCACATGGAAGAAACACAACCTTAAATGATTAACTTCAACATAGCAATATGAAAATGGAAAACAAAACCACAATTACCTATGGTGCAAACAGAATCCAAATGATTAGCAAAATTATCAAAATGGAAGATCTCCTTCGACTTTAGTCCATGAATCCTTGGCCTTGCCTCTAAGCCTGGTCTTCATCTTCTCAACAATCTCCTTGGCCTCATCTGCTTTAGAAATCTTCACTAAACCATTAACCAGAGTTTCCATGGTAGAAAATGGAGGAACCCATTTCCTTCTAATACTCTGCTTACACATTTCCAATGCAGATTCAAACTCTCCCTCCTTCACCAAATGCCGAATGAGAGTACCATAACTCTCACAATTCGGGAAAACCGCATATACAGAACGCATAACTTCCAAAAACTCAATGGCACATTTGAAATCCGCAATCTTACAATACCCGTCAATCAGAGCATTAAAAGTAGTCAAATTAGGCTTAATCCCCTTGGAAGCCATCTCATCAACCAACTTCTTCGCCCTAACACACTCTTTACTCTTGCAAAGCCTTATGATTCTCAGATTATAAGTGACCAAATTCAGCTCCAACCCTCTGTCCAAAACCTCCTTAAGAACCTGATCAAACTTGGAATCTTCCCCATCTCTCAAATAAGCACTCAAAAGCACATTATAAGTAAAAACCCCAGGCTCCATCCCCTTTTCTTGCATCTTCTCAATCAAGCTTCTCGCGGACTGAACATCCTTTTGCTCACAGAAAGCTCTCATTGCAATGTTATAACACGGAAGGCTCGGAGAAACCCCGAGTTTAGCAGGAATAGACTCAAAGTATTCGTGAACGAGATCATACCGCTGGTTGTCGAAGCAAACGCTGAGAAGAGCGGAGAAAGATTTGTGAGTCCGCTTGCAACCAAGCTGGGATTCCATTTGATCGAAAATGCGGAGAGCTTGATCGAACATTCGAGCTTGGGAGTAGAGCATCATGATTCTGATCCAGAAGCCTTCGTACTTGGGCAGAGGAGTGTGTTTCTGGTGCTCCAGAATGCGCTCGATGAGATCCGAGCGCCGAAGACGACTGAGCTTTTGAACTGTGATGTCGAAGGCAGAACGGTCGCGGAAGAAACGAGGGTGGTCTGAGGACTTGATGAAGATTTCGGAAATCTTTTCTGGGTCCGATTCGGTTTTGATGGAGTGTTTGAGCTTGCGGTAGGTTGCCATCGAAGATTCATCTTCTTCTTCTTCTGGTCGTGGTGGTGGTGATGCAACTGCTGGGGCGGAGGAGGAGAATTGGCGGAGAAGAGTTCGCCTCAGGTGGATTCTAGGGTTTCTCAGCAGAGCTGCCATTGTTGCGCTGTTTGAAGAGACTAGAGAGAGAGAGAGAGAGATTGACCACAAGAGAAATGTAGGGTTTAGGGTTTTTGAGTTTCGGACTTCTCTCAGAAGAAGAAAAGCTTATTGAATAGGTCGAAATGTAACGAAGTACTACTCTATGTTCCGCCACATTTAACTTACTACTACCACATTAGGGTTACACGTATTTCAAATTCGATATGAAAGTTTTGCTTTAGGTAACGACTACTCCACACCTCACACCATTTTACCCTCTGACACCACCTAATTTCTTTCTCACATCACTATACTTTCCCATACTACCTATATAAACAAAAAAACCAACATTTTTTCTCTCCCCATTCAAATTGAAACTCCATTCCTCACTCTCCCATTCGAATCTCTTCTCTCTCCCACATTCAAATCTCTTGCAAATCTCTTCTCACATTCAAATCTTTTGCAAAATCAAAATCAACATCTTCACCATCAAAATTGAAATCCTTAAAAATCGAAACCTAAATCGCAGCCTTCCAAAAAATTTCATAAATACAAAGTAATCTCATGGAAACTTCAGAAAAATTTTCAATTACAAAAACAAAGTAAACTTCAAATTTTTTTTCAGAAGTCACAAATAAAATATTGTTTGCCTGATCTTGGCGAAACCTCACATTGATTTTGGTGAACAGTAAAAAAATTTGCTGAAATTTGCTGTTCGCCCGAAACTCTGTGAGGTTTCAGCAAATGTTTTTGGACAGATTTGTGCGACTTTAGTAAAATGACCATAACTTGATCATTTTCAAGGATTCAAGTTGTGTTTATTAGATAACTCAGAGTAGTACAACTTTTGTGTTTTGATCAACTTGAGAATCGGTCTCGATTGAGCACATAAGTTGACCGAAAGTCAGGAATACTATCCCATTTTATTGCGAGACAAATTTGTGCGACTTTAGTAAAATGACCATAACTTGCTCATTTCAAAACATTTTCAAGTGATTCAAGATGTGTTTATTAGATAACTCAAAGTATTACAATATTTGTGTGTTGATCAACTTGAGAATCAGTCTCGATCAAACACATAAGTTGGCCGAAACTCAGGGACACTATCCCATTTTCATTGCAAGACAGATTTGCGCGACTTTAGTAAAATGATCATTTTAAAACATTTTTAAGTTATTCAAGTTGTGTTTATGAGATAACTCATAATACTATAACTTTTGTGTTTTGATGAGCTTGAGAAATAGTTTCAATTGAGAGTTTAAATTGGTCAAAAGTTATACTGTTTTCCATTTTTTTCGTTTTGAGTTTGGGTTACTAGTTATGCATATTTATTGGTGGTGTGAGTAAGGAAAAAAAAACCCTCAATGGTGGTGTGAGAAAAAAGAAATGGTGGTGTGGAGTAGTTGCTGCCTTGCCTAATTATATAATAAGGTATTCCCCATGCCGTTGGCACGATAAAAGTTTAACATGATAAATAAAATTTATTCTACTTTAAATATCAAGATAAATTATTATCAAAATGTTGGGTATGAGAATCGAACCAATGTACTCTTGGTGCTTTAAGTTGTATGTTATATGTTAGATTATTATATTTGGGTAAATCTCAGCCGTCTTTTATCTCTCACCTCAAACACCATCTTGTTTTGTAATATAAACTAGGATATTTCCCATGCCATTGGCACGATAAGAGTATAAAACTTGTAAAAACATGATAACCCTTAAGTTTTCATCCTTCACACTTACATGCCTAATCACCACCATTAACAATTGAAGAAAAATAAATAAATATCAAAATGTTAGGTATGAGAATCGAACCCATGCACTCTTGGTGTTTTCAGTTCTATACGATCCGTTAGATTCTTATATTTGGGTAAATCTCATCCGTCTTTTATCTCCAACCCAAAACACCATTTTGATTTGTAATATAGACTATGATATTTCCTGTGCCGTTGGCACGATAAAAATTTAAGACTTGGCAAAACATGGTCACCCTTAAGTTTTCATCCTTCAAACTCACATGCCTAATCACCACCATCAACAATTGAAGAAAAATAAATAAATATCAAAATGTTGGTTATGAGAATCGAACCCGTGCACTCTTGGTGCTTTGAGTTCTATGTGATCCGTTAGATTCTTATAATTGGGTAAATCTCAACCGTCTTTTATTTCCCACCCCAAACATCATCATGTTTTGTATATATAATTTTCATCCTTCATACATGCCTATTCACTAATATCAACAATTGAAGAAAAATAAATAAATATAAAAAATGTTGGGTATTCTCCGTGCCGTTGGTACGATAAAAGTTTAATATGATAAATAGAGTTTAATCTACTTTAAATATCTAGATAAATAAATATCAAAATGTTGGGTATGAGAATAAAATCCATGCACTCTTGGTGCTTTAAGTTCTATACGATCCGTTAGATTATTATATTTGGGTAAATCTCAGCGTCTTTTATCTCCAACCTCAAACACCATCCTGTTCTGTAATATAGACCAGGGTATTCCCCGTGCCGTTGGCACTACCATACAATGTTAAATATTTTCATAGCGGCTTATCTTTTGCAGTGTCTCTCAGGGCTTTTATTGTGTTGAAAAATCTCCTGGTATGCCTCTAGGGATTTTAGCTCAATATGTTATTAGCACCTGGTATGTGGGCATAAACTAAAACATATTAAAAAAAAGTTTATCTATCCCTTCAACTTGTAATTAAAAGAATCTATGTAAATGAAACAAAGTGTAAAAATGAATATTTTTCGCTAATTGAGACCGTTAGCATGACCATTCAACTTCTCAAAATTTACAATTGTCCTTGTTTCTTAACATTTAATGAAACAGAACCACAAAATCAGGTTGAAGGTAAAAATCATAATCGAACTGAACCAACTAAAATCGAAATGAAACTAAACCGACTGAATATACTTAATACTAGGGTATTCCTCGTGCCGTTGGCACGATAAAAGGTTAACATGATAAATAAAGTTTAGTCTACTTTAAATATCAAAATAAATAAATATCAAAATGTTGGGTATGAGAATCGAACCTATGCACTCTTGGTGCTTTAAGTTTTATGTGATTCGTTAGATTCTTATATTTGGATAAATCTGAGTCGTCTTTTATCTCCAACCTCAAACACCATCCAGGTTTGTAATATAGATTTTCATCCTTTATACTTACATGCTTAATCACCACTATCAACAATTGAAGAAAAATAAATAAATATAAGAAATGTTGGATATGAGAATCGAACCCATGCACTCTTGGTGTTTTAAGTTCTATGTGATCCGTCAGATTTATATATTTGGTTAAATCTGAGCCGTCTTTTATCTCCCAACCCAAATACCTTCATGTTTTCTATATATAAAATAATATACATAATGAACCACTATAACATTACTCCACATGCTAAATGTTTGAGTAGGATAAATAAATAAATAAATCTATGTTGAGTAGCATTATTCCACATGCATTACTTACATGCCTAATCACCACCATCAACATTTGAAGAAAATTAAATTAAATAAATATGAAAATGTTGGGTATGTGAATCAAACCCATGCACTCTTATTGGGGATTAATTGATTGAAGGTAAGACATAAACACTTACTTTAAGTCTCAACCATTAGATCTTCTTATTTGAGTAAATCTCAACCGTCTTTTATCTTCCAGATAGTGAAACACCTTCCTGGTTTGTAATATAGATTGGGTACAAAAACTTGACGGTTCGTTCAATGACTCAGATATTCAATTTTTTTTTTGTTTTCAATTAGCAAAAGAAAAAGTACTGTATTAATTCAAACAAAAAAACTCACCAGAGTAGAGAGGAATAGGGGTGGGCACGAGACGAGATGGGGCGAAGTCGACCTCATCCCTGTCTCATCCTGTTCGTTCGGGATCAAGACGGAAAAAACCTCATCCCGACCTCGTCCCATTCCAAACGAATTCGGGACGGAACGAGAAAGGATGAACATGTACTAAATAGTCCTCCAATGAAGAATAACAAAAAACTGCATCTCACATTGCTCAGACACAAATAATGCCTAATTTATGTACATATAATTTTTATCATAACAATATTAAATGTCATATAAAATTTATAGTCCAATAAATTTACATTTTTTTTTTTTTTTTTTAATCTTAAGCATCATCTATGTGATACAAGAATAATTGTCGTATAACCAATCTAAAATGTAAAAAAAAAAAATTAAAATTCATGAGTTATATTTGAAGTTTCTATCTAAACAAAGAATATCAAACAAGCAAGCAAATTTTCAAATAATAGATGTTTCGATTTAATTTCAACACATCCTAAACTTCCATTTAAAGAGTAGTTTCATTAAAATTAAAAATAATAAATATTAAATAAATAAGTTCGAGACGGGATAAGCGGAAATGGAAATCTTCATCCCGATCCGATCCCACTCTAGATCGGGACGGGATGAGATGAGATTGGGACGGGATCAAGTGATGAAATGCCCACCCTAGAAAGGAACCATGAGAGCAACCAACAAAAGTATACATCATGTATGACTTTAGTATAAGAGGCTCTCACGAAACATACAATCAAAGACCTTACCTCTCTAAATGTGTCCCAACTATAACTCCATAAGCACAAAGTAACTCTGGCACCCTTCCATAAAGTATCTACACTAGGGGTGGGCATGAGATAAACCTCTTCCCATCCCAAACGGGTTCATGATGGGATGAGCGTTATTGCAGTTCTAATTTAGAATTAAGCAAAAATTATGGTGCCACAAAGCAAAGCGAGGTTAAAAAATTGCAATCCTAATTAAAATCTGGATGGAGATGGATTGTTCAGGGTTTTGTATGATCCCAAATTTGAAAATATTTTAGACATTGTTAGCATATTCAGTGGATGACGATATGTTTGACTAAAGACTGCACAAAAATGTGGTATTATAGACTGATCTAAATGTTTTAAAGTATTTGAAATTAAAATAGTAGCATGCGATGTTAGATTGTAAACTTAAAAATCAGAATAGATTCAATAGAAAGAGTCGAGGGCATGTCATTAAGGACCATAGACGATTCAAATATTTTATATTCACATGCTCTTATGACTTGTATATAGACATACAACTAATTATTTCACCCATTAAGAAATTTACAATGGTTTAAACTGAAGAATGTCATAGTTGTTATTCATGAAGGTGTATTAGATCCATAAATACACAAAACCAGAAATTGTTATGTAACCATCTTAATGTATCATCAAATGGTTGAAGTAAGTCATCTAACTACATGACCATTTGTAAATTTAGATTAACGTTGTAAATCGAATTCGAGTGTTTGAATCCAATAAATCATATTCTGTTATAGCATCAGCAAGGCCTAACCCAAGCCACATGTTGTGACGAATCTTTAACACAAATCAATCATTCCTAACCGTTCTCCTTGATTAGACACTAATATTCATTCATGTTAGCTAATCATCATCATTGGCTTTAATGGATTCCACAAACTATTGGTATATTTTAGTCTATGCTAAAATTAATAATAATAAATATTAAATAAAAAAAGTTCAAGAAGGGACGGGATGGCAGGATTGAAAATCTCCATCCCGACCCACTCTAGATCGGGACGGGATCAAAATGTGTTTGATCAATCCAAAAGGACTTAGAAAAAATCGGGACGACACCAAAATGCAATCGGGATCGGATGCCCACCCCTAATCTACACTTTTATGAACCTATGTAAATATTCTATTATATCTTTCTCACCAAATAATTAAAAGAGAATCATGAAAGAGTATTGCCCAAGTGCAACTATCAAACACAGAGAAATGACAGATTATGGCTAGTAGACTTGAATGTCTCCACCCTGAAAGAGCTAGGGAGAGAGGCAATTTAAAGAGTGCTTTTAGACCATAATTCCTTCAGGCAGTAGGAGGTTAGAATATGATCAGATTTTTAAAACTGAATATTCAGATTTTTCACTCCTTGTGCCCTTTATTTATGTGTAGTTTGTAAGGATAATATTCAAAGAAATAAGGTACCAGAAAATTCTGGGAAAATGGAAACAAATGAGCCGCATAAAAGAAAAAAAAATTGCACAAACATCATCGTAATTGTAACTCTGCTCAAATGCAACTGACTCGTACTATTTTTTTTTAGCAATGGTTGGAACTTGGAACTACATATTGAGCTTTGGGTCACCACTTGGAGCATAAATCATAAGTAATTGCTAAATGGGTTGTACGTGGTCATTTTTCAATCCTTATTTAATAGTTTCAAAGAGCAAGGTCGTTGTTTGTGGTTCATATTGAATGTTCAGGTCCTATTTGTTTGTTTGTTTGTTTTTTTGTGAAAGCATTATGCATAATTATAGATAATAAACTAGGTTATGTTACACATCTTACGGCCATCGTAACTACCAAGTGATGAGCGTCTACATTGAGGTATCTATTTATATAGTTACATGACCAAGAGGAAAGCAAAAAGAAAAGACGTTGAATGTTACATACAAGTGGACGCCATACCCAATCACTAACAAAAGTTGGGTTGGAATTCTCACTAAGAAGCGCCTCAATCATAGTAGCACAAGCACCAAAAAGAAGTCTTGTTTGCCATTGTTGAGCCTGGATCAAAGTCAGGGTCGCCTCCCCCGCTAAACACTCTGCCATCGTAGTGTCCAAAACTTTTCCCATGATCGGGCTAAAAATAGTGGCAAACACATGTTCATGGCAATCCTTTGCTATCACACCTACCGTTCCCTACTTGGTAAGGTAAAAAAAAGCAAGCTTCAAAACTTACAATGATAGTGTCTGGGTGCAACTCATGAGGGAAAGGAGGCAGCGGGTTGGATATGAGGTTGAGCCTATTGTTGCAGGCGAAGATAATTTGTGCCTCAATCAAACCAATACACGTAGCTTCATTTTCAGTATGGGGCCCAAATCTGTTAGTAGTAAGAGAAGTGGGGGTGGTGGTGTCCTTTTTTGTTGTACTATGAATATGAGAGACTGAGGTTATATCAAGTGAAGTTTTCCCTAGTTGGCAGTGAACCATTCATGAGACCAAGCTGACCAAGTATGGTGGAGGGTGGAAGTGAAAGCATGGGTGCAAACCTTGGCATTGTTAAAAATAATCTTGTTGTGGAAGTGCCAAATGGAGCTCAAAATGGTTGTAAATTGGGAGAACATCTCTTTTGTCATATTAGAGTGAGCTTATGTTGTATTCCACATAAACCTGAAAAAGCTCGGGATGGACTGAGGGGAGAAATTAGGGCTGTACCAATCAATTGGGATGAAGGAGATGAGCCAAAACCTAGTGATTATCGGGCAAATGAAGAAAATGTGTAAGGTATATTCCGAGTGATTATGACAAAAAAACACAGCAACTGTCAATAGGCATACGAATCTTGACCAGATTTGTCATGGTGGAAAGAATATTTTGACTAATTTTCCAAATGAGCAAGAGGGCGCTAGGAGGGGCTTTGATCCTCCATAATTGGCGCGAGTGTTTTGGCCCAGCGAAGGAGAGGAATGATCTTAGGTGGAGCTTGCAAAAAGGTCCAAAGTGAAGGTTCAGATCGCATTTTTGACAGAAAAATAGCCATTCTTGTCAAAAAGACAAATAAGTCTGTCATGGCAAAAAGTCTTTCTAAGGCAAATATCAAGTATGTCTTTTGCCACTGGGGTAGAAAAAGGGATTCGATCAACTCCACATTCCAGCAGATAGAAAGATTTTGTGAGACTATCCATAAGTCTCAAATGATCTGTGGAAGGTGAGGATCCAGAGGATTGGAAACACAATCTGCAAGCACTAGCCCTGGTTTTACCTAACAGTCTCACCAAAGGTCAATTCGATCATCTGAGACGACTTGCCAAATAAGGTAACGCTTCATCTGCTTCAGCGCTGTGAAATTACCACGCTAAGCAAAAGAAGCGAGGGGGGGGGGTGATTTGGAAAACACTCTTAGAATTGTAGTACAAAGCCTTGAGTTGACAGGAATGAGTGTCTTGAGGAGAGGAGATAGCATTCCACATGCTTTTAGCCATTAGGGCGAGGTTCTTGATCCTAGTAACAGAAGTATTGAGTCCCCCTAAGTGTCAAGGCAAGGAGATACGGTTTGAAGTGCACAGGTGTTTGGCTTTACCATTCTCGTGACCATTCCACCAAATATTCCTGGCAAGCTGGCCAATTTACTGGAGATTGTGCCAGGAAGAAGGAAAGTCTGCATGGAATAGACTGGTATTGAGTTGATAACAACTTTAATCATTGTTGTTCTACCAACCTGAGAGAACACCATTGATTTCCAGCTGGAAAGCTTACTAGTAATCTCGTCAATCAAGAACTAAAAATCAGAAGCCTTGTTATTGGATAACAGTAACGGAGATCCAAGGTACTTATCTTTGGGATTATAGTAATTGGATCTAAGAATCTTGTTAATCATCTTAGCATGTTTTGGATGCACATTGGAAGTGTAGTAGACCGAGGATTTATCAAAATTCACCCCTTGACCAGAAGCCAGGCAATACTTTTGGAGAATATCTTTGATTGAATGGGCTTCAACTAAAATGGCTCTGCAGAACAACATGAGATCGTCTGCATAAAGAAGCTGGTTGATAGAGGGAGAATGTCTTCTAAGTTTGATTCCTTTGGTAAGATTGTTGGCTTCTGCGTGAGCAAGGAGCTGGGAAAAAGCCTTTGCAATCAGGATGAAGAGATAAGGAGAGAGGGGATCTCCTTGTCGAATTCTTCTAGATGGCTTGATGGAAGAGATAGAGGAGCCATTGAGGAGCACTCGAAGGGACGAAGTAGAGATACATTGCTCGATCATAAGAATCCAATCCTCCACAGAACCCAATTGTATGAAAATTTGAAGAAGAAATGACCATTCCACTCTATCATAAGCTTTGGCCATATCAATTTTGATAGCCACTCAACCTTGTTTCTTTTTGCGAAATTGCTTCATTTGATAGAAAGTCTCATGGGTATTACTGACATTATCCGCAATCGATCAACCTTTAAGAAAAACTCCTTGTTTGGATGAGATGATGTTATCGAGAAGCGGTTTAAGCCTGTTCGCAAGGATTTTGGAAATGACCTTATAAATGACATTACATAGCCCTATAAGACATAATTTATACGGTGAGACATAATTTCCCACTTTAGGGATCAAAGCTATGAATGTTTCATTGAGTCTTGGGTCAAGCTGTCTGGTGGAAAAGAATTGTTGAACAACCGCTATGACATCATTTTTAACAATGTCCCAATAGTATTGGAAGAAAATAACATGGAAACTACCGAGGCCAGGAGCTTTGTAGCTACACGTTGATAATCACATAATTATAACATTTTTTTACCTCTTATTATATTTTTGTTAATCCTTGTTTTATTTTATTTTAAATTAATTATTAAATTTTTGTGTTTTTGTAGAATTCGGAGCAATAACGAAGAAATCAAAGAAAAATGCAATGAATAAATCACAGACGGTGACTTCAGAGGAAGTGGAGGTGAGAATAGCCTAAGCCCATAACCTAAACTCAAAACCAAACCCAAAACCAAATCCGTAAACCCAAACCCAAACCCAATCAAACCCAAAGCATATTATCTTAATTATCCAAGATTCTAGTTTGATTTAAGCCTTAAATCACTCATTGAACCCTCCCCTTAACTTGTCCAAGTTCATTTTCTCAAACCCAATCAAACCCAAAGCATATTCTCTTAATTATCCAAGATTCTAGTTTGATTTAAGCCTTAAATCACTCATTGAACCCTCACCTTAACTTGCCCAAGTTCATTTTCTTAATTCTCTATAAATACAATAGAAATGAATAAGAAAGGGGGAGAAGAGAAGGGAAAGAAAAAAATACAGAATACCAAAACCTCTTCTTCACAATTTGTGATTCTCATCACCATCCCAACCAAGCAAAATCACCACCCACAGCCTATCCATCTCTGTTTTCTCTCATTCACTCCATCGAAACAGGGGCGTGACAACCCTGTTTCACTTCATCTTCAACCACTGTCACCGGTTGCACCACGCACCACCACAGAGACTTAAATCAAGTTGACGCTACTGGCACCCAGTGGACCTTGCTGAGAGCACCTCGACTGAGAAAGATCAGAACTATTTGCACCCACTGGGATCTGCTGAACCACACTGGACCTGTTTCTGTTTGCACCTTGCTGAATGCTCTGTAACACCACAGTGAATTAAGTCTCAAACTCTAGAATTAATTTCATCTTACTTTATTATTCCATGATTAATATTAATTGATTCGCGATTTTTAATATTTTACTTTCACTTAATATGTCATGCATCTTAGGTTGTTAGAAAAATATTATGTTATAAATCGAGCATGTTTTAATTGAATAATTAAACTTGTGATTAATTGTGCCCTAAAAAGACAATTAATGCTAGGAGTTTATACATTGCTAGAGTCATTTTTTTGAAATTGGAATAATAAGAAAAATTGAATATAATTTTAGGAGCTTGAAAAATATTTTGCAAATTGTGGTTGCCCTCCAACTCTTTTATTTTATTTATTGTTATTGTTATTACTTTTGTTTAACTCGGATTTTTAAACACTGTAACCCCCATTTTCTCCAAATTAGTTTAGGTAAATTATTAAATTCAATTTAATCCACCTTCATCGTGGGAACGACCCGTACTTGCCGTTGTCTACCAATTAGACACCGTGCACTTGCGGTTATTACAAGTGGATCAAATTAGCCTGTTTATTTAGGCCGGTTAAACCCGCAACAAGTTTTTGGCGCTGTTGCCGGGGAAGGTAGCGGTGTAATTGAATTTAAGATTTATTTTCACTAATTTAAAAAAAAAAATTCAGAAAAATAAACAAAATTTTATTTTTATTTTGTTAAGTTCTTTTTACACTCATTTCGTGTTATTTGTTTGATTTTGCAAAATACATGCTTCTCGAGGAAATTGGACGATCCTGCAAACATCAAGCAAATTTTAATTTTAATTTTTTTTATTTTGTGAGGAGAGTTTTAATTTTATTTTCACCTCGTTTTACGAGTGTGTGGTGTTATAATTTTTGTAAACTCTATTGTTTTCCATTTTTAATCACCTAAAAAAAAACCCCAAAATTTTCCAAGTCAAAAGAAATTATAGGGAAACAATTTTAATTGTTACCCAATAATTTTTTTTATGATTTAGAAATCCGACTTCTAAGACCAAGACCAGTAATTTGATTGCATATACTTGTGTGTTGTTTGAAACGGATAAAAAGAAGTCAGACATTTTTTATTGTGCTAACTTTTTGTGCAGAACGGAATACGCACACTGTAAGTACTTCTATCACACGCAATGTATTAGCGACTCGGGTGCTTTGTGTAATTGTTTGAAATTGTGTGATTGGTTGTTTAATTTCTGTAATTGTGGATGCTAAACTTTAGTAATTCATAATAAGCAGACCCAACTTCTAAATAGAAACTGGTGGGACTTGATATCCCCACCTCATCACTTCAGCTGTGTGCAACCAATAGCCAAACATAATTAAAATCAGTTAGCAAGTTAGATAGAGCCATCTTTTAGGTACGGTGTTCATAGGATAACCAAGACCAAGGTGAATCCAATAATTTTTGTGTTGACCAAAGCTAAAAGTGACGATGGGTTTAATCATTCAATGAACTCCGAGAGGCCACTGCCACAAGGGTAATTTACCCAGTACGTCTAGTCATAAGTAAGCTACGATCCACAAGAAGAATTGGTGTAACTAACAGTTCTGGGTTAGGAACACAAGGCTCAAGTGTACATTTAACATCACATCGTTATCACATCTATTGGCTTACAGAGCGGTAGCATAAAGAAGTACTTAATTGGACCATTGTGACCTCCTTCTCTTGTGCGATAATCCGGTTTCTTTGAAACAAAACTCCAGCCTACTGATTTTGAACTTTGTGGTGTAAAGTATACACTCTTAGGATCATCATGTAGCACCCATTGCTCTGATATAAAGATTACATAAGAAATAATCTGTCCCCCAAAGATTAAAAGATAATTAATATCAAAAACACTAATTGCTTAGGGAGGCATTTTTTCTTGTGCATCAATTGGTTGCTGATTATGTTTGAGTCTGCGCGGGATTTTTTTTAAGGTTAGTAAACATTTCAAACCTCACTTGGTGTAGACCTGTTTATGCGTCTTTGGGAACGAGATTCGAGAGGTAGACTAATTCGAGAGGATCCTGTAGAGTTGTCTGAAGTCCCCATTGACCTTCTAGAATCTTTCTCCTTGTCGAGTGAGACCACTGAAATGGCTGGGGAGAAAGCATTTAAGGATTATTTCTCTTCACGTTCCAATAACACCCCATCTTGCATTGTCTTACCCGAGACCACTGCAAGTAGCTTTGAGCTAAAACCATCAATTATCCACCTTTTGCCTTCCTTTTATGGTCTAGAAAAGAGGATCCCTATCTTCATGTCAAAGAGTTTCTTGACATTTGTGCTACTCTGAAATATCCCAATTTTTCTGATGATTCAGTTCGTCTTAGGCTGTTCCCATTTTCTTTAAAAGATAGGGCGAAGTCATGGTTAAACTCCTTAGAAACTGGAACCATCGACACTTGGGATGCCCTATCAGGAAAAAATTTGACAAAATATTTTCCTATTCATAAAACAAATGCCATCCGAAGAGGTATATCTAATTTTCAACAAAAAGAGGGTGAGCATTTCTATGAATGTTGGGGAAGATTTAATGAACTCAATGCTAGGTGTCCCCATCACGGCTTTGAAAAGTGGCTTGGTTCAATACTTTCAAGACGCGTTAACCCCTCAAAACCGTCGAATGATTGACGCCACTAGTGGTGGGTCACTTATGAAGATGAGTGCTAATGAGATTTGGGAATTCTTTGAAGCTATTTCTGAAAATTCTCAACAATCGGATTATTCAAGAAAAGACTCGGGTAGGCGAAAGGGTGGTTTGTATGAAGTAAGGGATACATCATCTACTCCTCATCTTCCTCCTTCTTCAAGGTTGGAAGCAGTTGTAATGATAATGGCACAGAAGATTGATGCATATCTGGAAAAGTCTCAACCATTAGTCCAAACCAATGTTCCTTCCGAGGTTTGTGCTGCATGTTCAAGTTCTAGTCATTCCACATCAGACTGTCACTTGAAAAATGAGTACCCTGCTTATTTTGCTGAGCAAGTCAATGCATTCAATACCTTTAGGCAATCTGGTTATAATCCACACTCAAATTTTTACAATCCAGGTTTAGCCAAACACCCTAATTTCTCATGAGCCCATGGTCAACATCAAGGAGGCCCAGTTGTTATCCCTCAAGCTCCTCGAGCTCCAATTCCTGCTAATAGGCCTCAATTCAATCAAGATGTACCTCCCTCTAACACTCAGAGTTTACATGATACATTGAACCAATTTATGCATAGAACAGGAACCATGCTCGAACAAAACTCTCAGGCTATCACCGAACTAAGAGCTACTTCTCAACAACAATCTCAAGCCATCCAAAAGCTTGTGATGACTGTGAGTCAAATAGCAAAATCCTTTCCTAAAAAAGAAGCAGGAAGATTCCTTGGTCAACCCATTCAAAATCCTAAGGGCCAATTCGAAATAGGCAGTGCATCTCAGCCACGCAATGAAGATGTCAAATCTATCATCACCCTTAGGAGTGGAAAACAAGTTGACAACCAAATTAGAATGCCTAATTTGATTGATCCTGAATCCCAATCCACGCCAAAGCAAGTCACACCTCCATCTGAGAAGGAGGCTGATAAAGCCTCATATTCTCAAGAAGATCATCATCTTGACTCTGATCCCACCAAAGCATCCTATATGCCTAGAACACCATTTCCATCGCGGTTAGTTCCGGCGAAGAAAGGAACAAATGCCAACGATATAATGGAAATTTTTAAACAAGTTCAAATCAATATTCCATTACTCGAGGCCATTAAGCAAGTTCCCTCTTATGCCAAGTTTTCGAAGGATTTGTGTACACAAAAGGGAAAACTAAATGTGCACAAAAGAGCCTTCCTAATTGAGCAAGTCAGCTCCATCCTTCAACACAAAACCCCACCTAAGTACAGAGATCCTGGTTGCCCGACTATTTCATGTGTGATTGGTGATAATATGATTGGGAAGACACTGTTAGATTTATGGGCAAGTGTTAATCTATTGCCATATTCAGTATATGAGCAATTGGGTCTTGGTGAGTTGAAACCAACTCAAGTGACACTGCAATTGGCAGACAGATCTGTCCGAGTCCCCCGCGGTGTGATAGAGGATGTGATCATTAAGGTTGACAAATTTTATTTCCCTGTGGACTTCATAGTCCTTGACACACAACCTGTTCACAATCCCTCTAGTCACATTTCAGTTATTTTGGGTCGTCCATTTTTGGCCACGTCCAATGCTATCATTAACTGCCGAAATGGAATCATGAAATTATCATTCGGTAACATGACCGTCGAACTCAACGTATTCAATGTAAGTCAACAACCTCCCGATTATGAGGATTCCTTTAAGGTTAACATGATTGAGAGTTTGGCGAAACATTCATTTCCTCAGTTTAATGATCCTTTAGAGGCTTGTTTGACTCATTTTAATTTAGACTTCGATATTAATGATTCCATCAGGGAAGCCAATGCTTTGCTTGACTCTACCCTTATAATGGAAACCAGTTATAAATGGAAGCCTAGGGTGGAACCTCTTCCACTCAGTGAGTCAAAACAAGTCCCTTCCGTTGAAAAACCACCCAAGCTCGACCTAAAAGTATTACCTGACAACCTCAAGTATGCCTTTTTAGGTGTTGACAATACCTTACCTGTTATTATTTCATCTGCATTGACTGAAGAACAGGAAGGAAAATTGTTAGATGTTTTAAAAGAACATAAAACAGCACTTGGGTGGACTATCGCGGATATTAAAGGAATAAGTCCAATCGTTTGCATGCATCACATTCATATCGAAGATAATGCCAAAGTATCGCGTGAAATGCAACGTAGACTTAATCCTAATCTAAAGGAAGTTGTCCGAGCCGAAGTGCTCAAATTGTTGGATGTAGGTATAATCTACCCAATTTCGGATAGTCCTTGGGTCAGTCCTGTTCAAGTTGTCCCAAAAAAGTCAGGGGTAACGGTAATCAAGAATGACAAGAATGAATTAGGACCAACCTGCATGACCACGGGGTGGCGAGTATGTATTGATTACCGTAAGTTGAACTTGGTCACAAGGAATGATCACTTTCCTCTTCCTTTCATTGATCAGATGCTTGAAAGGTTAGCTGGACATGATTACTATTATTTTCTTGATGGGTATTCCGGTTATAACCAAATCCCCATTGCACCCGAGGATCAAGAGAAGACCACATTCACTTGTCCCTTTGGTACTTTCGCATATCGGAGAATGCCCTTTGGATTGTGTAACGCACCCGCTACTTTTCAGCGGTGCATGCTTAGTGTTTTTTACGATATGGTTGAGAGGTTCCTCGAGGTGTTTATGAATGATTTCTCAGTATTTGGTGATTCATTTGATGAATGTCTACATCATTTAACTTTAGTGTTAAATAGATGTGTGGAGAAAAATCTTGTCTTAAATTGGGAGAAATGTCATTTTATGGTACGACAGGGCATTGTTCTTGGACATGTAATTTCACACAAGGGAATTGAAGTCGACAAAGCCAAAATTGATTTAATTTTGAGTCTTCCGCCTCCAAAGACGGTTAAGGAAATTATATCTTTTCTAGGCCATGGTGGATTTTATCGGAGATTCATCAAAGACTTTAGCAAAATCGCTCGTCCTTTATGCAATTTACTTGCTAAAGACGCGGTTTTTGTTTTTGATGAAGATTGTTTGAAAGCTTTTGAGAAGCTTAAACAATTATTGACTTCAGCTCCAATCATCTAATATCCTAATTGAAACTTTCCCTTTGAGCTTATGTGTGATGCTTCCGACTTTGCACTCGGAGCTGTCCTAGGACAATGATTGAACAAAAAGCCACATGTCATTTATTACGCTAGTAGAATTCTACAAGACGTACAACTTAATTACTCCACCACTGAGAAAGAGTTATTAGCTGTAGTATTTGCTCTAGACAAATTTCGGTCTTACCTTATAGGATCCAAAGTAATTATTTTTACTGATCATGCGGCGTTAAAGTATCTTTTCTCTAAAAAAGATGCTAAACCTCGCTTAATTCAATGGGTCCTATTGCTACAAGAGTTTGATATTGAAATTCGGGACAAGAAAGGTTCGGAAAACGTTGTAGCTGACCATTTATCTAGACTTCTGGTAGAGCCATCTAGCGAATATTTACCATTGAATGAGTCATTTCCTGATGAGCAATTATTTGCTCTCTCCCAATTACCTTGGTATGCAGATATCGTGAACTATCTTGTTACAGGTCAACTTCCTTTGAAGTGGTTTAAACAAGATAGATCCAAATTTCTTGCTGAGGTTAGACATTTCTTCTGGAATGATCCATACTTGTTCAAGTATTGTCCTGATTAGGTTATCAGGAGATGTGTTCTTGAGAGTGAATTTCACAACATCATCTCATTTTGTCATGAGCAAGCTTGTGGTGGTCATTTTAGCTCTAGAAAGACAGCTGCAAAAGTTTTGCAGAGTGATTTTTATTGGCCTACCCTTTTTCGAGATACTCATGCCTTTTGCACCACTTGTGATCGATGCCAACGAATGGGTTCCATTTCTCGTCGCAACATGATGCCCCTTACTAATATTTTTGTGGTTGAAATTTTTGATGTTTGGGGTATTGATTTTATGGGACCATTCCCGCCATCGTTTGACAATCTTTTCATCCTTGTTGCTGTGGATTATGTGTCCAAATGGGTAGAAGCGATACCATGTCAAACGAATGACCACAGGGTTGTGGTAAGATTCTTGAAAGATAATATCTTTTCTCGTTTTGGTATTCCGCGTGCCATTATAAGTGACGGTGGTTCTCATTTTTGCAATAGACTGTTCGAGCTATTAGTAAAAAAATACTCCATCACTCATAAAGTTGGCACCCCCTATCATCCACAAACAAGTGGGCAAGTTGAGATTTTCAATCGGGAGATTAAAAACATTCTAGAGAAGACAGTCAGACCAGATTGTAAAGACTGGTCTCAACGTCTGAGTGATGCTCTCTGGGCTTATAGAACAACATTTAAGACCCCGATTGGAATGTCTCCATATAGGCTTGTTTTTGGAAAAACATGTCATTTGCCTGTGGAATTGGAACATCGTGCATATTGGGCCATCAATACGTTCAATTTTGATATGGTCAAGGCTGGATCGCATCGTAAGCTTCAACTTAATGAGTTGGAAGAGATCCGAAATGATGCGTACCACAATGCCAAAATCTACAAAGAACGAACGAAGATATTTCATGATAAATCCATTCTTCGTGAGTCCTTTGAACCGTCTCAAAAAGTTTTGTTGTTCAACTCTCGGTTACGATTTTTTCTGGAAAGTTGAGATCTCGGTGGTCTGGACCTTATATTGTGAAAGCAGTGTTCCCACATGGAGCTGTGGAGATCGTTAACCCTAAGGATGACCATGTATTTAAGGTATTGATCAACGACTTAAGCCATTCTTAGAGTTACCTCGATTAGAAGTCGAGGTTGATGTGATTCTATTAGAGAACCCTGTGTATCAGAATTGAGAATCTTTTGGGTTTTGTCGAGTTGATGACGTTAAACCAAGCGCTACTGGGAGGCAACCCCACCTTTTGTTGTAAGAGTGCATGTTGAGTGAAATTAATTTAAATAATGATAAAAGTATTAATAGTAATTATTAATACTAATTTAAATAATAGTATAATTAAAAAAATAATTATCTAAATAATGATATAAAAAGTGGAAGATATATTTAAATAATGATAAAAAAAATTAATTATTAATACTATTTTTTTTAAAACTCCCAAAATTTTTAATTAGTAAAATTTAAATTAAGTTGAAATTAATAATAGTATAATTAAAAAAGTATCTAAATAATAGTATAATTGAAAATAATAATATTATATATTTAAGTTGAAATTAATAATAATATATATTTAATAATATTATAATAACATAATTGAAACTAATATAATTATATTAATTTGAAATTAATAATAGTATAATTGAAATTAAATTGGTATAGAAAAGTTGAAGATATATTAAAATAATGATGAAAAAGTTAAAATAGGGGATATGATTGGAGTGGTGAAGAAATAAGGGGATCCCTAAATTTAGCTTTTGATTAAAATGATGTATGATTCATCGTAACCAAAACCATTGGAGATGCTCAGAGGGCAGGGAAAGAAAGGAGGATGTGAGAGCTTGGCGAAGTGACCAACTGTTGAGAAATGGTGTCCTGTTGAAGATGAAATTGGTGAGGAAGATAGGGGAAGGGGTGGTGCATAACTGATTGAGAAAGAAGGCCCAAATTGCTAGGCTCAACAGGTGGGAAAGGAGTGAGGGGATCCATACCCAACATATTGCCAAGTGATGCGATTCTTGCTTTCCAATCATATAATTTTACTTTTATAAGAGAACTAGTTCATCAATAATAAATTTGATTACCACTTCGAATTGTTCCTTCATTGCCAAAAATGGCTTAGAATCAATAACTCATTTAGGCTATTAGGCTCTTTGGTAAGTAAGGCCTTATCAATGCCATCCTATTTGAGTGCAAAAAGTGGTATGAGAAAAAGGCAAGCAAAGCCAACAAACTCAAATTTAGTTTAATTAAAGATAGAAACCGCTAGCAAAAACAACAAATCTCTCATCATCTAATATACAAAAGAAAAAAGAAACGAGTTATGAATGTGTTAAAACTTGAAGGATCACCACATCACACGCTTGGTAACTCCTGTGTATCACTACTTTAGTTGGTCAATGCTAAAGTTTTGTGACCTTTGATGACCATACTAGATTCACATGGGCAGCGATTCTTCAAGGAACTCAGATACATTGGAGAATGTTACCAGCCTTGATATGAAGAATCTCTGATACGTTGGAGAATGTTACCAGCCTTGATAGATCTTTTTAAAAGACGGTTTTAACTCTTTTAGCATTTCTCTTGTTACCTAACAAGTTCCTGAGTCTATTAAAAGGTTGAAGCTTGAGTTTCACAATGGTTCAACTTCACCAAGCCGAGACTGCTAGAGTCGACATTTTAAAAGGATGGACTACAACAGAATTTTTAAAAGGGCAGGCTCTCATGTCATTCCTTACGAAACCACCACTAAAGAGGAACATATAGCATCCCAAAGCACAAGTATTCAAACATCAACCCCAAACTTTTCTAGCAGAAGAAAAGATCTAGCAAAAACAGTTGTAGACAACAAGAATGAGCACTCTGTGGAAACCACAAAAAACTAGGAATTATCTGTGACTAAAGAGCAGACTCAAACATATGGATTCTACTAACGGTTCTCATTTCTAACTCAATTCACAACAAATCTCTGACATTCCAGTACAACTTCCAAGGGAGGAATAAAACTGTTGGACTAGTGAGACAAAAAGAAATTAAACCTGATCTGATGATCAAATCAAAATCCATCTAATAAAACACCTTTTTGGACTAGTTACCAATCTTAAAACAAAACACAGTAGTAAAACTTTCCATTTAAAACCAGAAGCCAGTATGTGAAACCGAAAATGGAAGTTGATGCAGTGTTTATCGCTTCTTGGAGACACCAACAGTCTTTCCCCTGCGCCCAGTGGTCTTGGTATGCTGCCCACGCACCCGAAGACCCCAGTAGTGTCGGAGACCACGGTGGTTCCTATTACATTATGAAAATGAAGATAGCTTAGAAAACCACAAATCAACCACACAATTTGCATGTTTTGATAACAAAGACTGCAAGATAAAATTACAACTAGCAGTTACACATGGTAACATAAACATGTATCCATTTACTGACTGGCAACAAGTTGTTTCACATTGTGTAGTATGATAACAAGTATTTAACCCATTGTGTACTATGATGATAGCTGCTTACAACCACGAATTAACCCAGGTTATCACTATACGAGTCACTAAGCTTTTAGAACAATTTCTCTAAGTCCCTTCATCTGAGCATCAGTCTCCTGTATTGCCTTTGGATAGAGGATTGTGTGGAGCTCATAGAAAGGATGTGCCAACTGGAAGAATATAAAATCCTGACTGAAAGAAATGCATGTTGCAAGTTACCTGGTGCAGAGTTCACAACACATTCTGGAGAACGGGGAAGGCGTGCTCTCACCACAACAGCAACATGGTATATAGAGATGGTAGTGCCGGATAATTTAAGCTTAGTTACTAACTATAATTCCAGCCTCAAATCTGTTGGATTTTCTTTGGGAAATTTCTAAAGTTTGAAGTTGTTAACCACTTTTATTAAGTCTCATACCAGTTCAGAATTGATGTGTTGCCTGATGTTACCATTCTACCTACATGCTTGAACGCTTATTGAATATACACATCACACACTTCACCAACTATCAGAAATTAGAGTACCAGTGAGCTTTCGGAGTAATCAAAGCATAATCTATACAACAATAGTATTATTTTAATTTATCAAGTGAAGTGATACAACAATAGTATTATTTTTTCCGATTTGGTCCTATTTATTGCCCATGTCTTCCCAACTGAAGAATATAAAACTACTCGAATTAAGATAAATGTTGAGTTTTCATACAAAGACATTATCAAGAGATTGCAATTGTCATATTCCCCATTCTTCACATAATTGGATAGAGTATAATGGTCTAGCCAACATTAAATGGAAGTTCAGGAATTAGTATAGGGAGCTGTATTCATCTCGAAAGCACGAAATTAAGCCAAAGAGGTAAACTTCAACCCCAGAAACCCAGATAATTAATAAGTACACAAACATTGAGTCGGCAAACGCAAGGAAGATATAAGACTGACCTGATCAAATAAAACATAATAATCAAATAAAACATAATAATAGAGACTGACCTGATCTTCTTCAAACGCTCAAGGTCATCTCTGAGCTTCATGTCGAGCGCATTGGAAACAACCTGAGAATACCTCCCATCCTTATAATCCTTTTTCCTGTTCAAGAACCAATCAGGGATCTTGAACTGGCGAGGGTTAGCGACGATCACCATAAGTTGCTCGAGCTCGGCGGCAGACAACTCACCAGCTCTAATAATAAAAAAAAAGACCCAAATAAGAAAACCCTATAAAATCAAACATAAATCCATCTGACTGATGAGATCTAATCTAAGAGAACCCTAATTACGGCTAGAATTACTAAAGTGATTAGATTAGATGGATAGTAAAGGAAGGACCTTTTGTTCATGTCGACATCGGCCTTCTTGCAGACGATGTTGGCGAGACGGCGACCAATACCCTTGATGGAAGTGAGTGCAAACATGATCTTCTGCTTCCCATCGACGTTGGTGTTCAGAACACGAAGAATGTGCTGGAAATCTTCATTAGCAACAAGAGACTGCAAAGAAGAAAGAGAGAGAGTAATTTAGTTAGAGAGATTACAGATAGAAACGAAAGAACGATGGAAGAAGAAGAAGAAACGAGACGAGAGAGAGATTGAGGAGTTACCATGGCTAGGGTTTTGGTCTCTCTGGCCTGTCTGCTCGAGTGTTTGCAAAAGAGGAGGAATATAGTTTGTGACGGCTTTAAAGCGAGGAGGCAATCGAAATCTTAAAACCCTAGAGTACAATATGGGTTGTTGCTCATGGATCTGCATCATCGCGTCCAAAGCCCAAAAGCCCAGTAAGGTTCGCCACTAAGGGTGTGTTTGGTTGTATGGAATCCTATGTCATGAGAATTCATGAGGGGATCCCTCTATTTTAGGCTAAATTGATATATTATTCCACATCCACTATTTGATGTTTCCACCATTGATCACAAAATCAAATGGTGGATGTGGAGTGATATTTCAATTTAACCTAAAATATAAGGGTCCCCTCATGGATTCCCATGACATAGGATTCCATGCAACCAAACACACCCTAAGAATATCATATTGTTAATTTTAGTTTTTAGCAACAATTTATTATTGTTACGACTTTTTGTGTGTGTGTTTTCGTTTCTGTTTGATAGCACGGAAAATAGCCATGAGAATTGAAACCACTTCTGAGGATTGTGATTTTGAAGCTCCCATCGAAATTGGATTTCCATGACTGATTCAGTTTCATGCAAAAATGGTTGGATGTCTTTAAGGGTCAGTTTGGTAGGATGAAAAATAGACACGAGAATCAAAACCATTTCTACGAATTCTGTTTCCAAGGAAGGGGCCAAAAATTTGGTTTTCCATGAGAGATGGGAAAACTAGTTACATGCGAAATTAATTTTCTGTCATTAAAAATACACAACCAAACAATGAAAAATTACATGACGTGAGAATTGAATTCCATTTCCCATATAAAATGGCTAAAAAAACAGAAATAGACAACCATACAGCGAAAATCTACTTAAAACGGGAATTGATTCCATATCCCATGAAAAGCTACCTTACCAAACATACCTAAGTAATTTGTTTAACTTGGTAAGTGAAATGTTACTTTAACATGTTGATTAGGTAAGAACCGAGGTAATTTGGATTTAACAAATTGTATCTTATTATATATCTAATCGTACATTTAATGCATGACTTTTATTTTTGACACCATTACCCTTTTTTTGGATCTGCTAATGGACACCACCAATAAAAGGGTTCAAAAAATATTTTTGCCAACGTTTTTGGCAAAAAAAAAAAAAAAAAGATTTAACTAGGGTGCAATGCTCTCCATCCCAAGCTCGCTAAAACGATGCCCATCACCAGTGTCTCTCATCCTCTTTCGATTCTGTCGACTTCTCTTTCTTCTAGTTCTCAAACTTCGTTTGGAAGGAGTTTGGTTGAAGTTTTTATGTGGAAATGGATGAGTTTAGTGAAGTTGATGATGGTAAACTTGAAGATGATAATGGTGGAAGTGAAAGTGACCATTGTAGACATGATGTGAGGGTGTGCATTATGCTCCATTCATAAGAGGAAATTTCAAGATGAAGAACAATCCACCCACTTGAGATGAACTTGCATGGGTATTGTTTTGTTGTTGTATTTATTGTAATTTCAAAAAATTCATTTTGTGTATATTTAAAGCCACATTGTTATTGTTCGGGTTACTTGTTAATATTTGAACCCTAATACTTGTTTGTTTTTGTTTGTCAATTTAGTTGATCATTTTATTTTTATGGATAATTTGATAATGTTGGTTGTTATTGTTTTTCGATTTTACTTATATGTTAATGATTATGTTGTGCGTAGGCTCTTTTAATGGATGTAACAAATTTTGAGATGCCTACGAACAATGTTGGAAAATGGTTGGAAACAGGTAAGGAATGAGTTACTAATGGAGCTAGAAACAAACATATGGTTTGGTATGTGGCATGACTGCAGGGTGAAGTTGGTGAGGGATGCTTTGACAATTTCAGAAGGCAAGGTATGCATTGACCATCGAAATTGGTTGCATAAACCAAATATGTTATAGCTTGCTGCAAATCGTTATCAGTGTGTGTTTTGTGTATTATGGGAACCAAAACACTACATATTTCCATATGTTGAGTCGTCGACACAGTTGAATGACATATTAGTATGTTTTATGACACACCTTGCCCAAAGTGCACACTTTGTATTATACCTGTGGATGCAAATTTTCACAGGATCACGCGGAGCAATCTGCATAAGATGAATAAAGATTCTTGACACCGATATGGTGTCTGCCTTGGGGACTCCGATGCCAAAGTCAAAATAGTGTATTCCAGTAAAATATTAATTTCTCTATGTTATTAGAGAAAATTGAGATTCATGAAAGTGTTACCCGAAAATGACTTTTGTATTTTACTATTTATAAGGCAGGAGGAGTCAACCGTTCGCAGATGAGTGGGACACATGGTAGGTTAGGAGCCAACTGCTCGTAAATAAGTGGGACACATGGCGGGTTGGGAGCTAACTGCTCGTAAATGAGGGGGAAAAGTGGAGGTCGGGAGCCAATTACTTGTAAACGAGTGAGACATGTAGCAGGTCGGGAACCAACTGTTCGTAAATGAATGAGACACGTGGAAGGTCGAGAGCCAACTGCTCGTAGACGAGTGGGACACATGACAGGTTGGGAGCCATTGATGGTTGTAACATCTTGTTGATAGTTGTAGCTTCCCGTAAATGGTTGTAACTTCCGTCGGTGGTTGTAACTTCTCGTTGATGGATATAACCTTCGATTGGAGAGACCTCTCCTGCAGGTTCACGCGCTCAGCTGAGCATGGTGGTTGGTGCCGAACACTATTCCTCTGCTGAGAAAAGAATTTTCTGTCGAGTTGCATTAGGCCCAGACTTGGGCTTTCTGTACTTTATCCGATTTGGCCTATATGTTTATCTTGGATAATTTTCGTGTTTTTTTAGGAACGAGTTAGATTTTTGGGCTTTCTTATCCTATTAGGCTAATGATTATTTTTGGCTCCCACAAATGCCTCTGATTTCCTTTGCTTTTGAGCTGATTATTTTTTTTTCTTATTTAAAAGCAATGGAGATATATTTTCACTGAGGAGTTCCGCTAAAAATAGAAGTTGAATGCTCCAGATATGCTGACTTATTCATCTATATTGATGAGGTTTCTTCCGAGAGTTTTTTTTTAAAACAAAGTGAACTTCCAAAAGATCTGCTAGAGATGAGGGCGACTCCTCTGTTGGGGAGGAATATCTCTTAAGAAGAAAGAAAAACTTCTTGGATTTGTCTCCTTGGTCGTGAGGGAGCCATTTGCGAGACTTGAAGTTTCTTCTGCTATTGAAATATAGTTTGTTAAAGACAAACTAATTTGTATGTAGAGTCTTCTACTGAAGATGATGCGATTTACTGGATAAGTCACACATAGTATTTTCAGAGGCTCTTGTACTTTGTTTAAGTAGAGGATCATCCTTAGGTGTTTTGCCATGTATTCACCGGATGTTTGACTGGTTATAAGCTGAGAATCAGAATAGATGTATAACTTTTTAACTGACAATTCCTTTGCTTGGCCTAGACCAACAAGCGAGGCGTCATGTTCCGTTTCGTTATTGGAGGCTTGGGAACCAACCGTGATGGCTTGGTATACCATTGTGTTCCATCGGTTGTAAATAAAACAAGTCTCGCTCCGACACCTTTGTGATTTGACGACCCATCCACACATAAATGCCACATATCTTTGGGCTAACCTGTCCCTGTTTCAGCACGAGTTGAGGAGTCTTCATTTGTTGAAGGACGCGACACTAATCTGCTGGCTGACTTCATTTTTTCGATTGAGGATTAAGCAAATTCTGCTAAGGCTTGAGCCCTTTTTCCTTTTCAGTGGTCCGAGGAGCCCCATATAAACCCCCACGCTTGCCTTTCAAAAAAAAAAAAAAGGCTTGAGCCTTTTATAGTTGTCCTCAGCCGATAAATCAAGTCGTATTAGCTCAACTCTATCACCCATTTCATGAGTTTTTTTTTACAAACATCCAAAAGGAAGTTGTGCCTCTAGTTCCTTTCTGATGAGAGCTGAGCTAACTGTACATTTGAAACTGTCAAATAGATTTTTCTGTTGATCTACCCTTCTCCTGAATTTTTCTGTTGATTTACTCAAGAATCGATTCAAAGTTGCTGCTCTACTAGTGAGGCTTTGAATTTCTTTTGGAGTTGATAGTGACTCCATGTCAAGTAGCAGTCTTATTTGCTTTTATGATCCCCAAACTTCATGTATGTATGTTGGTCTTTTTGGCCATTTTGTCGAAGTTATGTTGAAGTAATGTTGCATTTCATTCAACTATGCTTTTAGTTTGCTAACTTAGAAATATTTTCATTAAGGGCGCAAAAGCTTGATTAATTGCATGAAAATATTTTCATATAGATATTAATCATGGATTAAAATCTGTTTAGCTTGGAAATTGCATGAAAATATTGTGTGATATGCTGACACTTGACAAAACTTAAGCAAATTTAAGTAGTCATGTGTAAGATCCTTCTATGCTTTGTGATTGATTAATTGAATTACCTACTTAGGGAGAGTGTCATCATCTACTGAGGTGTGATCCTTTATTGAGGCATTTTGCTTGTGTTATCTGCTGACCACTTGACAACTTAAACGGATTTAAGTAGTCTTGAGTAAGATGTGATGCATTGAATTTTCCACTCACGGACAGTGTCATCCTCTATTGAGTTGTGATCATCTACTGAGGCATTTTGCTTGTGTGATCTGTTGACCACTTGACTAAACTTAAAATGGATGTAAGTAGTCTTGAGTAAGATGCTTTTATGCTTAGTGATTGATTAATTGAATTACCCACTCACGGAGAGTGTCATCCTCTGTTGAGGTGTTTATAAATGTTTGTATTTTTGAAAGTCTTCTGCTGGAGGACATATAGAATGAATTTTCGTATTTCACTATTTCAACTAAAGAATGTGTGCTCTCTGCTAAGAAGCAAAATAACATATCCTCTATTGAGGCGTATGTAAATATTGTTCAAATATTTTTCCAGGATCTCCCTTCATCAGTGGCGATTTATTCAACCAAGGTTGGTTCTTTATCTCGTAGAGAATTTGATTGATCTGAACGAAGAACTCTGTATGTTCTACCGGATGAGGAGTCTCTTGTTGAAGAGATAAAATACAATGAAAAGATAAATACAATCAAGTTTTTCTTATATTTACATTGCATTTTTTTCTTCTAAAAAACTAAAAAAAAAAAACTAGGAAGCCTCAACTTCAACCCACTTTGTGAAATGGTTGGTTGCCACAATCATCATATTCTTCTGCTGGAGAGTTTCATTGATCGAAATGGTGAACTATATGTATGTTCTACTAACTAAGGAGTCTTTTGTTCGAGAGCTTGTTCTACGCTTGTCACCCTTGTTCTTTTTTTATCCTCTAGCTGATCTGCATTCGTTTGTGCATGTTGACTATCTTTCTCGTGTATATCTAATGTCTTTGCACTATTTTTTGCCGTCCCACAATGCATAACGTTCTATCATGGCAAAGATTTTAGCAAGAGTTTTGCTCGATTTCATGGTCAATTCTCCATACAACTAGTGATTTGCGAGCATACCCTTCTTCAAAGCTAAGGAGGCAATTTGGTCATCACACCCAATTATGCTCGCCCTTTCTGCCTTGAACCTTTTGATGAAGTCTTGAAGCGATTCGTTTGACTTTTTCTTCATGTTGAAGAGGTGGTCATCATGCTTTTTGATGGTTCGATGGGATGAATACTCCTTTGTGAAACAAAAGAAAGCTCTTCAAAGTTGTTGATAGATTGGGGAGGGGGGGGGGGGGGGGTCAAAGTATGGAACCAATCTTGGGCCACTCCTTGTAAAGTCATAGCAAAATTTTGCGAATAACTAGGTCATCATTTTTGTGCAGATTCATGACACTTCGGAAATTCTTCAAGTGTCTCCCAGGGTCAGAATTTCCTTTAAAAGAGGTAAAGGTTGGTATGGTAAACTTTGCTGGTGGAGGATCCCCTTTAATGTCATTGGTAAAAGGTGAAGCATTACCAAGGTCACCTCTCCATGTAAAACATCATCTGGATTTTCCATGACTCCCAAGTTTCTCAACTACTCACTGACCGTTTGTGCCACATGATCAGCTCCCAAGGGTTTAGATGCATCCTGCTGATGGGCTGTGTGGCAAGGCAACCTCCGCTTCAGTGACATGGTGGGTTTGGTTTCGGTTATTAGTGGTTGACGATTCCTCATATTTAGAAATTGGTATTCGAGACAAATTAATGTAATGTTCTAGATTTGGTCCTCCGCGCTATTTATATCTATTGAGATTTTGTCTTATGCGTCAACCATTCATATCTGGCGTCATATGAGACCCCAGCCTTGAGTGCACAGTTGCTTGGGACCTTGAAAAGACCCATGTTTAGGGCTCGAGTCTAAAATGCACATTTGCTTGTGGCCCTAATCTTGAATGAATGCTCCTAGACAAATTATTTCCCCTTGGTGGATGATTACTTCCGCTTCCACGCGCATGGTTTGCTGGCAGACGATGATGTGTCTTCTGTCTTGGTTGTTCACTTATCAATAGCTCTACCACCCGAGTTTGCTCATTCAATATTTTGGTCACATTGGCAACCTAACTTGCAAGATTTTCTTGTTGTTTCATCTCCATTGGGTTCGGTTGTTTGGCGGAAGATTGCAATTGATGATCAATCGGTGGTAGCAGACCTACTACTAGTGGTTGTTTGGCCTGTGGTGGCTGAACTGTGGTAGTGATGGTGGCCTGGTACAGGCAAAGGACTTTGCAACATCATTTTTGCTAGTTTGTTATCGAGTTCCCACCATTGTATTGAAAAGGAAATTTGAAAACAAAAGTATTTATGAAAGAAAAATCAAAGTGAATGAACGAAGAAATTTTTTTTTTTATCAAAGAAAGAGAGTTTGTAATGATTTTGATTCAAGCTCTCATTGAAAGCACTAATTTGTGGATGCAAGTTTTCATTGGATCACGTGTTGATCATGCAGAGCAATCTACATAAGATGAAGAAAGATTCTTGACACCGATGTGGTGTCTACCACTGGGACTCCGATGTCAAGGTCAGAGTTATATGTTCTCATACAAGTATTAATTTCTCTATGTTCTTGGAGAGAATTGAGCTTCAGGAAAGTGTTACCTGGAAATGACTTTGTGTTTGGCTATTTTTATAGAGGCAAGATGAGCTAACAACTCGTAGATGAGTAGGACACGTGGAAGGTTAGGAGCCAACTCCTCGTAAATAAGTAGGACACGTGGCAGGTCAGAAGCCAACTGCTTGTAAATGAGTGGGACACGTGGCAGGTCGGGGGCCAACTGCTCATAAATAAGTGGGACACATGGCAAGTCGGGAGCCAACTGCTTGTAGACGAAGGGGAGACGTGGCAGATCGGGAGCCATTGATGATTGTAACCTCTTGTTCATGGTTGTAACTTCTTGTAGATGGTTATAACTTCCATCGAAGGTTGTAGCTTCTCGTAGATTGTTATAACTCCCCGTTTGGAGAGATATCTCCTGTAGGTTCATGTGCTTAGCTGAGCATGGTGGTTGGCGTAGAAGACTATTCCTTTGCTGAGAAAAGAGTGTTTTGCCGAGTTGCATTGGGCTTATACTTGGGCTTTCTGTACTTTTAATATCCGATTCGGGCTGTATATCTTTCCTGGATAATTTCTGAGCTTTTTGGGAACGGCCCAGATTTTTGGGCTTTCTTATCCCGCTAGGCTAAGGATTATTTTTGGCTCCCACAACACCCAAACCACCATTGCCTTGGTTGAAAGAAGTAACTTTGTAGAGCTTGATGGTATTCATCTTTCATTTACAAATAAATGAGGAGATGAAATTTCATTTTCTCAAAGGCAAAAGCATAATGCCGACTTCTCTTTCTTTTGGGTTTCCTCCTCGAACTGTTAGTGTCAACGACGTTCCTCCTCCTCCTTCTGCTATCGTCGAAGAAGATAGTTACTCTGACCTTGAAGGCTTAATCGAGGAAAATATCGAAATCTACAAGATGGTCCATGAGTATGCGCTGATGTAAGGATGGACTCCACCTTCGCTGCCTAACATAGGGGTTGAACCACGCGGGATGAGTTGCTGACTTGGTTCGAGTTTCATTTTCCCACTAGTAATGGGGAGCTGTATTGTGGTTGTGACAATGACTCTGATCGACGAGGAAGATTCAGAATAGGATGAGCGTGCCAATTATAGAGAGTGTCTTGATGACACATGCTCGGTCTTCGACATGAACGATGAGGTTGATGACGTCATTGTCGACCTTCATGCCAGGATGTTGATGACCCCTGGGACCTGTATGATGACTTCAAAGGTTACGATTCTGATTAGTTGAGTATGTTGTCTGCTCTGTTGTAGTGTGATGTTTACTATCTTTTTGCTTACTCTCTGTGATTTTATGATAAAATGAAATGAATTATTTGTTTCCAGTACATAAATTATTCGTCAAAATATTTTACGAGTCCTATCAACTTCACAATACATGAATTATTCACACAACTTCCTTTGTACGTAAAAAGTTGCAAATGTTTTGATCACACAACCTCACAAAACATGAAAATTTTGTGTGACTTTTTTTTTGAAGTTTTTGTAATTTCTATGGTTTTCCTACACTTTTAAGTGAATGTCCACAAGGTGTCTTGAGGGTGGATTACATCTATTAGAAGTGTTTCAAAATTATAAAAATTCCAAATAGTTAAAAACGGCACATAAAAAATAAATTCATTTTTGGACAGAGTCCAGGTTTAGGCCCATCAAATGATCCTTTGCGTTTAACCTAAAACCTGGACTCTCTCAAAAAATGAAATTTTTTGTGTGACTTTTTTTTTTTTTTTTAAATTTTTTTAATTTTTTTTTTACTTTTTTGTAATTTCTATGGTTTTCTTACACTTCTAAGTGATGCAATTAACCAGCAAAACACATTTTGGACATTCCCTTCAAATTCCATATTTTCGGACCTCTGAAGTCGAATTTTTCAAGGGAATCTCAAAAATGTGTCTTGAGGGTGGATTATATCTCTTATGTGAACTCGCGTCTGTGGTTATTTCATTCGCATGATCCTATGCGAACCTCGTTAGAACCAGGTTACGTCTCCATTTTTTTGGGTTGAGTTTGTGTCTATTTCTCTAGGTATTTTGAACTTCTTGCAAACTTGCATAATAAATATTAGCCATGACTATGTTATTTTCATTTCATCAATTAGAAATAATTTATGTATTCAAAAGAATAATTCATTTCATCAACTAGAAATTATTACATAAACAAAGTACATAAATAATAAATACAAACTGAACAGCTAGACAAAAACTAAATGTACTAAAGTAAACGCTTAGACCAAAATTGAACACCTACAATTATAAAAAAAATGAACATCACATCTTATAATTTTTTTTCCAAAGTGATATCTTCATGCCAGTTTTTTGTTCTGGCCTCACTACATTCACCACATTTTTCTCCACTGTCAACACTTGCTTCACCACCACCACTCTTTCCTCCACCATTACCACCACTTCTTCTTCTACCACCACCACCCCTTCCTCAACCATTACCACCACTTCCTCTACCATTACTGGAACACTCCCTTGCTCTTCCTCTTCATATTCCAAGGCTACAGGCACAAATATTCCTAGTAGCAAGATACATTTTCTCTTGCCTCAAGAGAAACACAACCTTATCAACATTCCCACCTTCATAAATAGAGGCCTTAGGCAACTTAAGAGCCTCATCAATTTCCTTGTCATGCAAGGAAACATTTGATCTTAATAAAAAAAACAATGAAATATAATTGACATGTATGCAAATTTTTTCAAATATAATTAAATTATCCTATTGTTCGATTAAAACAATTGCTTTCTTAAGGGATGCGTTATCATATTCCTCGGTGGTTGGATGAAAGGATGACTAATGTCATGAACAACTCCTAATGTTGTGTTATAGCTCTCTTTGTTGGGCAAAGTGTGTTGAATTTCAAGTTGGATTTCATTCAGGGTTCAGTTTTCGAGTTCAATTTTGATTTAGGGAGAAATTTTGAGTTCGAAATTACCTGAATTTGTAGGTTTCATTGAATGACACAGTGCAAGCGCACACCAAATCCAATTGACAGCCACAATCTAACACAACCGACCAAAATCGCACAAACACAATCATTCACCCATTCGCACAACCACATTCACACCAAATCGCATACCAAGTTGCACGAAATTGCACAGTGACAGCTCGTTTGTCTAGCACACCAAATCACACAACGATAGTCTCTTTAATAGAGTAGAGAGTAGAGAGTAAATGTGAAGTTAGATGTTGTTGTAGTTTTTGAAAATTTTCAAAAGTATAATTATAATTATAATTGTTCAATGATGATAATAGTTCATCACTTCATTGCATAGTACTAGAAAATATACACACATATGTCCACACTCCTTACACCAAAAACACAATGGAGATGAAAATTAAGACTTTGCTTTGATAATTTCATTGCAAAAGACGAAACATGCTAAGGTAAAATAGACCCTGAAAGTTTCAAGAATATTCAAATTAAGAGGCAAGTTGCTTAAGCATGGGTTAGCTGAAGGAGATATGGAGTTGACATATTTATTGCGGATTTTACATGGACAAACCCATCACAGGAAATGGTTATTGTTTCATGCAAAAGACATCCAAGTAAATTTGGCTACCTATACGTTCATAACACTCAGAATTAAGTCACAAAACGCTCTTCCCGAAAAATGACTGGTTTGGATGCTTAAAAATTGTAATAAGCTTACAATGGTGTACTGAATAGCATGAAATAGATTTGTACGGTTTAGATCTGTATAATTTTTTTGAAATCGTCAAAATGATGATAGACAATGCAATATAATCGTCTTCAACATCTAATGTTGCAACCCTTCTAATTGGGATTGGCTATGGAGTATAAGTGATCAAATGCATCCAGGTTTTATGGTCATGCAATACTTAATGCATTCTCTGTACTGTGTTGAAAGATGGTTTTATAAAACAAAAATTTATTTATAAGGAATCCTAGAAGTCTTCTACACGAATCACAATAAGCATTCGACAATTTATGCATTTAGAATCTGATGCAGTTGTTTTTTGCACCTTGCTTTGACCTTGACCTGCAAACCTGCATAAGGAACGCACGTGAGCCGCAAACCACCATTGTGGTGGTCAGTGACACTCCGAAGCTAAAGTCAGACATGGATCTGAGGAAGGTGTAATACTATAAACATGGAATTTGTAGCGTAGCTTAGCTTACCAACCTCATGTCTTATTTGTAGTGCTGGAGTCCTGGTTCGACCAGTCCATTGATGGCATAATTTAGGGAAGGAGATCTTCGTGGAAATTCTTCTCTAATTAGGAGTCGTGCTGTGGAGGGAAGTTTCCCTGTTAGCCTTGTGCTCCTAGTTACACGAGAGATAGTTCCCGTTCCGAGAGTAATCTATAGGTACAAGTCTCCATATGTGACATATACTCTGGAATCTGCTTCCTAGTTGGAAGCAAAGAGCTGTTATAATTGCCTGTTCGAAGCTAATCCTCGAAATACTTTCTTAGTAGGGCTTACGGGTATTGAGGGAAACCGTGAGACGCGTGGGCTTGACAGGCTGTAAGAATCTGGGTCCATCTGGCGGACTGCATTGGGCGGGCTTAGAATTGTTTGGGCCGAATCAGTGTTGGATTGACGCTAGGGCCTGTTATTCCTCGAGGTCATCATGACATGTGTAGCAGAGTTGGGATTGTTTCGGTGTATCATCAGCTACTCCCCCGAGTAAGTGGGGCGTTTAGTCGGTCCACTGACTCTCTAAAAAGCAACTGTACTGTCGTGATGATTGAACTCGAAGCGCTGTCTCGAGCGACACATAACATTAATGGGTACACGACTGTTCAAGAAGATAAAATACGATTTGTCTTCTCTATAAATATTCGCCATTTCGATGAAGATTTCTCTTGTTCTTATCTGTGTCGTTTCTTCAAGTAATCGTGTTGCTGTAATGTTCGATTTGTTCTTTCTATCGATGGTAGATAATGTTGAACTTACTTCCAAGGATTTGCTGTCCTTTACTTGCCTCAAGCCTTTTGAGGATAACCTAGTTGACGAAACTGAGTTGACCAGGCTTCAAAGTTTGTATCGTATTCCAGGGGATCTAGAAATCATTCCCGCGTTCAGGGATTTGGCTCCAACTACACCCCCAGAGGTATATAAGTTTGCACCATGGCATGTTTGAGTCGGGGCTCTGATTCCCAGTGCCTGATGACATATGATGTTTATTCCTTTCTCTTTGCAAGCCTCCCGCTCAGATGGTACCAAGCGGGTTCAAGATTCTGATTGCGATTTTTCTTAGGGCACATGACGCTAGCCTTCATTTGACCCCGACGTCAGTCCATCATATGACCACCGTTCGGATGGGTTTTAGGGCCTTTACATACTGAATTGCCCTGCTTGTTTGCGTTTAGTAGTGGAAGACATCAAACACTGGGAGAGGTATTGGTTTCTAGCTTCGGTGAACTCTTCGTACTTCAGGCTTGGGGGTTGTCAAGTCCCCGGATACTTCCAGTTTGACCGCCATAAGTTTCTTTGACGCTGACTTATTCTTCCATTCCCAGATGTGATGCTAGTTTGATGTCATTCCTTTAAGGGAAGTTTGCAGTCCTGACTCTCATTGAGGATAAAAGGCGGATCGAAAGAGAGTTTATCAAGCTCCCATTGATGTCCGTTGAAAAGGTCATAATGCCAGATAATGTTGTGCGGAGCGAGTTGCTACGTCTGGTTCACCGACTAAAGGGGTTGTTAGTCGTCGTTTGAGGAAGAGGATTCTGGTTCGGCCTAGCTCGATTAGGTTACTAGAATTGGAAGCGATTGTGCCTCCTGTTGTTATTTCGAAAAGGAGGCAGTCCTCTGATTGTGCGATTTCTACTCCTGGGCTATTGTGTTCTGCTCAACGACAACTTCAAGAGGTCATCGTCTCTTGCTTGATGTTATTATTCCCCCTGTTGACTTGGAGGGAGAGAACATTGGACTAGCAGGAGATTCCTTGCTTTCGAGAAGGCTTTGGCAGAGCTGCGGATGTCATATTTGGATGCTCTCTGCCAGGTGGATTCCTTGACTGGTCAGCTGCAGAATTCCAGTACTGTCGCAAACTTGGTAGTCATGAAGGCCGCAGTGTCTACCTTCGAAACAAAGTTTGTGGACATAAGATCTCAATTGAGGTCGGCCAAATTTGATTTGGTGTCAATCCATGCTGAACTGGGACAAACTCGACCAAGTTGGAGTGCTTAGATGCGGCTGTGGACAAGTGGGTGTCCGATTTGCAGGCCCAAGATGTTGAGAGGAAGCTGGCGGAGATAGAATGGACCGTCGCAAGACGACAGCTTGAGTCTGAAGTCGCAGAGGGGCTTTGTCGTGTTCGCAAGGCGAACACTACTGTCGGAGGAGAATTCACACTATGTTTCATTGGTAGTTGCGGTGGATTTCAACATTTCGGGCAGGAGGCCGTTAATATCCTCAGAGGTCATTTGTGGCAAATTATAGCTTTTGGAGCTTATCAGAGAAGAGCAACTCGACATCGACCTTGACTTCCCCCGTTATAGGAGGGTTACTTTCGGCCCATCTCTCAAGAGGAAGGTCTTGGATCCGCAGGACAAGCTACTGAGGAAGTTGTTTCCCCTTAAAATAGTTGTAACGTCCTTCCCGAGACAAAACAAATTTTTAATGAAAGCATTGTTTTGTTTGTACTGTCGTGTTTTGTTTAGAAGCTTTGCAGATCATAGAATTAGGACTATCGGACCTAGCTGTTGGCAAAATGCCTATTTTTGTCATTTGAATTGTATCAAAATTGACTGCTTTTGGCTACTGTTGTTTATGAGTAGCCGTTGTTGTCTGCATACTGCAGGCTGTGCACCGAGATGCTCCAAAAATTGTTATCTTTCGGAGCGTTGATCGCTCAGAGGGTTGTTGTCGTCGTGCGTGAGAATGTCGACGAGACATTGGCTTTGACGATCGTTGTCATCCATGCGCAGCGGACTAGGTGTTGAGCATCCGAAGCTGTCGTCATCAGTCATGGACTGACTAAGCCTACCTGGTGAGTTCAACGATCATTTTCTATTAGATATCAAAAATCTCTTGGCGAGTCATCGTTATTAGGCATGTGAGCACTGACTAGACTCCCACTTCCCATTTCCTCGGCCATCGTTGCCCGCGCGCAGCAGACTAGGCGTTGAGTACCAGAAGTCGTCGTCATCAGTCCAAAACTAACTAAGCTTACTTGGTAAATTCGACAATCATTGTCTGTTGGAGAGTAATGATCCTTTGGCGAGTCGTCGTCATCAGGCGTGTGAGCACTGATTGGATTCCCACTTCCTTGGCCGTTATCACCCACGCACAGCGCACTAGGCGTTGAGTACGAGAAGCCATCGTCATCAGTCGCGAACTGACTAAGCTTACCTGGTACGTTCGACGATCATTGTTTGTTGGAAATAAATGATTCCTTGGCGAGTCGTCATCATCAGGTGTGTGAGTGTTAACTAGACTCCCACTTCCTCGACCGTTGTCGCCCGCACGCAGCGGACTAGGCATTGGGCACCAAAAGCTGTCATCATCAGTCACGAACTAACTAAGCTTACCTGGTAAGTTTGTGATCATTGTCTGTTGGAGAACAATGATCTTTTAGCGAGTCTTCGTCATCAGGCATGTGAGCACTAGACTCCCACTTCCTCAGCCGTCGTTGCCCGCGCGCAACGGACTAGGCATTGGGCAACATAAGCCATCGTCATCAGTTACGAACTGACTAAGCTTACCTAGTAAGTTCGGCGATCATTATCTGTTGGAGTGCAATGATCCCTTGGCGAGTCATCGTCATCAAGCGTGTGAGCACTGACTAGACTCCCACTTCTTCGGCCGTCGTTGTCCATGCGCAATGGACTAGGCATTGGGCACCAGAAGCCATTGTCATCAGTCGCGAACTGATTAAGCTTACCTGGTAGGTTGGTGATCATTGTCTGTTAGAGAGCAATGATCCCTTGGCGAGTCATCGTCATCAGGCATGTGAGTGCTGACTAGACTCCCACTTCCTTGGCCGTCATCGCTCGCACGCAGTGGACTAGGCATTGGACACCAGAAGCCGTCGTCATCACTCGCGAACGGACTAAGCTTACCTGGTAGGTTCGGCGATCATTGTCTGTTAGAGAGCAATGATCCCTTGGCGAGTCGTCATCATCAGGCGTGTGAGCGCTGACTAGACTCCCACTTCCTCGGCTGTCATTGCCCGCGCACTGCTGACTAGGCATTGGACACCAGAAGCCGCCATCATCAGTCGTGAACTGACTAAGCTTTCCTAGTAGGTTCGGCGATCATTTCTGTTAGAGATCAATGATCCCTTGGCGATTCATCGTCATTAGGCATGTGAGCACTGACTAGACTCCCACTTCCTCGACCATCGTTGCCAGCGCAGTGCACCAGAAGCCATCGTCATCAGTTCTGAACTAAGCTTACCTAGTAGTTCGACGATCATTGTTTGTTAGAGAGCAATGATCCCCTGGCGAGTCATCTTCATAAGGCGTGTGAGCCCTGACTAGTAGCTCTAGAACCCATTTCTCTTTGGCAGCATCAAGTTTCCTTTTGATCGTCTACAAGATTGTTTGGTTAGTAACCTCCGCTTGGTCGTTGGCTTGTTGGTGTCCTGGCTAGGAGAAATGGTGATTAATGTTCAAACTTTTGCATAGTTTTTTTACCCTTGATACCTTCGAACTGAGTTTCGTTGTCGCTGACCAATACTCTGGGGATGCCAAATCTGCAGACAATAGTGGCCCGTGTGTAGTATCTTATCAGGACCTGTCCTATCTTGGATAGGGGCTCGGCTTCAACCCACTTGGTGAAGTAGTCGACAACCATAAGAAGGAATCTTTTACAGAGTGAAGCTGGGAGTGCCCCGACGATGTCCATCTCCCATTGTGCGAATGGCCACGGACTCGTCATAGATGTCGGTGGTTGGGTAGGCATGTGTGTGTATGGCGTGAACCTCTGAATTTTTCGCACTTGCAGACAATATGTTTGGCGTCTTGTTGCATTGTTGGCCAATAGTATCCTAAAGTTAAAGCTTAGTGGGCGAGGGTTCTCCCGCCCGGATGTTTTCTGCATATGCCGTCGTGGATCTTTCCAAGGACCTGACTTGTCTCTGGAGGTGACAACATCAGAGCATGGGTCCTATCATTGATCTCCTGTATAACTTGTCATTTAGGAGAGTGTACCTCGCTGCTATGTTTTCAAGTCTTTTGGCTTCGACCTTCTCGGTCGGTAGGGCTCCGGTTGCGATTTATTCGAGGATCAGAGTCATCCAATTTGGTGATGCGTCTGCAGTGCAAACATCTCTAAGTTCTTCTTCGTCGAGGCTTGATCGCTTATGGTATTCAATGACACCGCTTGAGACTTAGGCAGAGGCTGAGGCTTCTTTGGCTGGCACGCCAGCTCTTTTATTGTCGTCCCTAGGGCATTGTATGTGCTTGCACCTCTTGAACCCGCTAATTGCGCAGAGTACCTTTTCGCGGTAGGCTATCATGCGGGGGTCCTTGCTGTTGAAATTTCTTTTGACTTGGTTGACTACCAGTCTTGAGTCGCTGTATGTTGTTAGGTGATCTATCCCAATCCCCAAGGCTAGCTTCAGGCCTGACAGGAGGGCCTCGTATTCGGCCTCATTGTTTGAAGCGGGAAAGCCGAATCTGACGGCTTTTTTGAGGGTGATGGCAGTGGGAGAAAGGAGTGTGATCTCGGTTTCGCTTGCTTTTCTCATCGATGATCCGTCACAGTGCAAGGTCCATTCCTGAATGCTTGAATCCGAGGTCTGGTGATCCATCTTTGGTTCTTATCCACCGGTGAATTTGATGATGAAGTCCACTAGTGCCTGGGCTTTGATGGACGATTCTTGGGGCGTAGCTTATGTCAAACAGTCCGACTTCTACTGACCATTTCACTATCCTGCCAGATAACTCGGTTTATGCAGTACCGAACGGAGTGGATGCTTGGTTAGAACCATTATAGAGTGGGCCTGAAAATAGGGCCTCAATTTCCTAGAGGATACAACCAGTGCCAGGGCTAATTTTTTCAGGTCCGGGTAGTGTGTCTCTGTTTCCACGAAGGGTTTTCTATCGAAATACACTGGTCTTTGGGTCCCCAGGTTGTTTCGTACGAGGGCTGAGCTGACGGCGTGCTTTGAAACAGACAAGTATAAGTAGAGTGTTTCCCCCGTCGTTGGCTTTAAGAGTAGCTCTGGACTCCCCATGTATGTTTTCAGGCTTTGAAAGGCTTGTTCGCACTTTTCGTTTCACGAGAACCCTTTGCTTCCTCTTAGTATTTTAAAGAAAGGAAGGCACTTGTCGGATAATTTAGATATAAACTTGTTGAGTGCTGCTACCCTCCCAGTTAGGCTCTGAACGTTTCTGATGTTGGTGGGGGCTTTCATGTTGAGAAGTGCCTGAATCTGTTTTCGGTCAACCTCGATTCCCTTATCGTTATTTATATAGCCTAAGAATTTCCCAGACTCAACTCCGAACGTACACTTCTGTGGGTTGAACTTCAGTGGTAGTTCCTGAGCTGGTTGAACGCTTTAGTGAGGCCTCCCATGTGGTCAGGGCTGCAGAGGCTATTGACCAGCATATCATCGATGTAGACCTCCATATTCCTGCCAATCTGTTATTTAAACATTTGGTTTATCAGTCGTTGGTATGTAGCACCAACATTCTGTAATCAGAAGGACATCACCCTGTAACAATATATTCTCAGTTACGAAATAGGTATTTTCTTGATCCAGAGGGTGCATTATTATTTGATTGTAGCCTGAGTAGGCGTTCGTGAAGCTTAGTAAGCTGTGCCCGGATGTGGCGTCCACGATCTGATCAATACGGGGGAGCGAGAAGTTGTCTTTTGGGCAGGCTTTGTTTAGGTCCATGTAGTTTACACACACACTCTCCATTTCCCCTTTTTCTTTTTTTTACAAGAACGGTGTTTGCCAGCCATTCTAGGTATCGTGCTTCCTTAATCATGTCCGCGTTAAGTAATCGCTGCACCTTCTCATTTATGATCGCGCTTCTCTCGGATGCCACGGGCTTCTTCTTCTGCAGTACAATTTTCCTCGTGGGGTTCACCTCTAGGCAATGAGTGATTATTGATGGGTCGATCCCACTATGTCACGAATGGGCCAGGCGAAGATGTCCTGGTTTCGTCGTAGCAGCTTCATGAGCTGTTCCGCCAGATCCTTGTTCAAGTGGGAACCTATCTGGATAACCTTGCTGTTGAGAGGGCTGTCGAGGTAGACCGTGATTGTTCTTCCTCTGGTTGGCCGGCGTTGGGCCTGCCTCGAGGGCTTACAGAAGCCTCGTCATCTGGGATAGGTTGCACCCCCCATGTTTTTTGGGCAAGATTGAGATACATCTTGGTCACGGGGCCAGCTGCTAACTGAGAATCTTCTGATAGCGGTGCCATCATGCAATGGCATTATCTGGCGATCGCCTGGTTGCCTCTTAACGTACTGATCGCTTGGTTCATTGGGTACTTGATGCACTGGTGTAGAGTGGAGATTGTCGTTCCCATTTGGTGTATCAAAGGTCTCCTCATGACTGCATTATATGATGAAGGTGCGTCGATCACTATGAATTCTTGAAACAATTTTTTTTGAGTTGGCTTCTCTCCCGCTACTAATGTCAGCTGTATTTTTCCCACCGAAAAGCGCTTTTCGCCACTGAAATTGATCATCGGACGGTTATCGAGGGTCAATGCTTTCTCCTTTAGTTTCATGCTTCAGAAGGTGTGGAGAAACATGACGATCAATGAGCTTCTGTGTCCACCAAGGATCTCCTTACTTCCCATCTTGCTAGAGAAATTGTTACTACCAGGGCATCATTGTGTGGGAGCTGGAAGCTCTGGAGGTCTTCGTCTGTAAAGGCTAGCGGCACGGGGTGGTCATGCCTCCGGGCATGTGGCGTTAGTTATCTGCATCATATTGCTTGGACCCTAATATCTCGTAGAGTCCTTTTTCTTGACATTTTTGATAGTTCATACTCGGAGTGGGCTCCATGAAGCACGCATATGGCATCCGTTGATTCTCCTTTTTCCCTTGGATCGAGGAAATTTTCCTTGGGTCTGGCTTTACTCCTGATTGCTTATTCTTCCTCTAGGGTGATGTAGCTCTGTGTTTCACTCGCCAGGTCCGCCATATTTGCTGGTGGGTCCAGAGTTAGGAAGTTATGGAACTTACCTTTCCCCAGACCGTCTATGAAGGTGGAGACGGCCGTCGTGTCGTTGCACACGTTGACGACAGTTAGACCATTGTTGAAGCGAGCTAGATACACCTTCAGTGTATCGTCAGGCTTTTGTTTCATTGACTTAAGCGTCTTCATCGTCAACATGATTTGATGTATAAAAAGTGATCTTGGATCCGATTCGGGGTCCATCATTGCTTTTGCTTCGAGAGCGTGAGTTTGATGCCCGTGCATCGCTTGCACCGTCGAGAGTGGTGAAGTAGCACCAGGATGAGCGTTCGATGTGTCCCTTCATTCTTCATTGTTCTAGTGGTCACCATATTTTTGTATTTCGAAGAGAGATGATGCTAATGAAAGGTTAGAAACTTTGTCATCCCCACGGACAACGCCAAACTGATGCAATTATTTTTCTCTATCTGCTTTGACCTTGACCTGCAAACTTGCTGACCTGCATAAGGAGCACACGTGAGCCACGGACTACCACTGTGGTGGCTGATGGCACTCCGATACTAAAGTCAGTCAGGGATCTAAGGAAGGCGTAGTTTAGGGAAGGAGATCTTCGTGGAGATCCTTATCTAATTAGGAGTCGTGCTGTGGAGGGAAGTTTCCCTGATAGCCTTGTGTTCCTAGATACGCGGGAGATAGTTCCCGTTCCGAGAGTAATCTATAGGTAGAAGTCTCTATATGTGACATATATTTTGGAATCTACCTCCTAGTTTAAAGCAAAGAGATGCTGTATTTCCTCGTCTGAAGCTGATCCTCAAGATACTTGCCTTAGCAGGGCTTACGGGTATTGAGGACAACTATGAGACACGTGGGCTTTGGAGGCTGTGAGAATCTGGGTCCGTCTGGCGGACTGCATTGGGTGGGCTTAGAATCACTTGGGTCGGATCAGTATTGGACTAACGCTAGGGCATGTTATTCCTCGAGATCATCATGACACGTGTATGGCTCAAAGTTGGGACCGTTTCGGTGCATCATCAAAATCCAACAAAGTCTAAGAATGTGCATAGTAAGAAATTTTTCTGGGGTAGAGGTGCAAATTTGTACACTCAACCTCCCCAGTAAAAACATCCATAATAAGCAGGGGTATTATTGCATTTAAACGAAAAAGTTATACAACCAAATGGGGGTGTAAAATTTTTCACCCACAACAGTCCACCTTCCTGCGCTACCTGAGATGGTGGGGCTAGCTGACAGTTTAAAATCACATGTGAACCTCCTCCTCCTTCTCTATTTCTTTCCCAATTTGAACAACAAAAAATCTGAAACATAAAGAATGTGGGTAAGGTTTTGGGCGAGCAGGGTTAAAAATATCAAGTGATCTGTGCGATTTATCGACCAAATTGAAATTCAAAACTTGTGTTGAAGTTCTTTCTCCGTAGGCTTAAGTTTGGGAGTGATATAAAATCAATTGAGTTGCTGAATTCAGTCATCAGATTCATGCACACCAAGTGTTTGACAAAATGCCTCCAAGAGATGAAAACTCCCTTAGACGCTAATTTGTTCGCTCTAAATCAAATAGGCCTTAGGAGGAGCTTTCTTTAATGATGAGCCAATGCCAGATCTGTCAAATGAAAAAGGCGACATCGAGTTAAATCTGTTTCGAATTTTGATTGACGAGGAACCAAATCATGCGTCTCGTCGTTGTCTTGACAAAGACATTGCAAAGTACTACACAATGCGTGGCTCGTGGCACACTCTCATTGAAGTGGACGAATGGTTGAAAGGTAACACTTTTGTTAGAGAGATCATTGATGCGGCTGGATGGAAAAACCTCTTATCAATGGAAGCAGACCTTTCGGATTGAGTCGCAGTGAATACCCTCATTGAGCAATGGTGAGACACGACTCATACATTTCACTTTTCAGGTTTTGAAATCGGCTTCACACCATATGATCTCTCTTGCTTGAGCGGCATCTCTAAGGGACAAGACGGAGCGATTCCCCTTCATGACGATTGGTCATAAACTCCTAGTGCAATAGAAGCTTACTTTCTAGCTCTATTGAGAGTGGCATTTACGAGGGAAGTTGTCTGAAGTTGACTTGGTTAAGACATTTTTGTCTAATTGAAACGTTACCAATAGAAGAATAGCAGACGCTAGTCAAGAGGTTTGCTCGTGTTTTCTCCTTCATCTGCAGAGGGTAAATGTATTTTCCTAACTCATGCTCAATCGTTCTCGTTTGATAGTTGCATCCCTTGCATGATTTATGAAAGGTCAATATGCTGGATTGGGGCGGATATTTCATGGCTACACTATATGGTGTGTTGAATGCAACATCGAGGAGAGAAAATAATTTCACTGGGTTTTGGCAAATTTTAGCAGTAAATGTTAATTTCAAATTAATGTAGTTATTATTTTTATCACTATAGATATTATTTATATAACTATAATTATTAATTTTAGACTTAAACTTGTAGTTTTGTGTATATTGACTTTAGACTAAAGTTTTCTTGTCCTTTTATTTATTTATTTTAATTATTGATTTATATAGATTAAATTATAGTGTTAATGTTATTTTATTTGTGCAGGCATGGTTTTATTAGCCTTTTTTTTTACATATACACCAAAATTACAATATTCCGATGTCTACTTTTATCCTGTGGCAAGGAAGTGGGATATGACACAATTGGAGAAGGCCAAAGATAAGGTTCAGGACAATATTTTTGCACTTAGTGGAATAGAGTTTTTGACTCATGATACGATTGTTTGAGGTTTTTATATGGGGACTGCAACAATCGTAGATAATGAAGAGTAGGGCTGGGCAAGTCCGGGTAACTGGCCCGAAAACCTAAAACCAAAGCCCGGACCAAATTTTTTAAAATTGAAATTTGAAAACCGAAATCGGACCGAATAAGGCTGGCTAACCGGATCTCGATTCGGGTCGGGCCGGTCTCGGTCCAATCAACCAGATATTTTTTTCTCTTTTTTTTCTCTCCCCTCTCCCTTATCCTCCCTCTCCATCAGACAAGAAAAAAATCCCCTCTCCCTTCTCCTGTTGATTTCTTCATTCAAATGGAGAAGATGGCGAATTCAGAATTCGAAGCACTGATCGCTAGTGCTAACTGAACCTGAAATTCCTCCTCCGAAGAGATGTAATCGGACTGAAGATTGACACCACTATTAGCAGCGGTGGTGGAAGGAGGAGTCGCTGGAGAGTAGTTGCGGGGGTGATCGGAAGCAGCAGTGGAAGTGATTTTTTTCCTCTCCCCTCTCCTGTTGATTTCTTCATTCTCTGTTTGTAACAGAAAGGGATCGACCAGAAGGAAGAAGAAAGGGGAGAACATAAAAGAAATTGATCGCATCGAACTGATTGTTGCAATGCAATTTTTTGTCTGGTGTGATTGTTTGTTGAAGAACAAAAAAAAAAGAAAAAAGAAAGGGGAGTGTGATTGTTTGTTGAAGAACAAAAAAGAAGAGAAAAGAAAGGGGAGCCGATCGTCTATTGGGTTTTGTTGCGATCATTCGTTGAAGAAAAGTGAAGAAGAAGAAAGAAGAAGAAGAGGAGACAAAGAGAAGAAGAAGAAAGAAGAAGAAGAAGAAGAGGAGACAAATATAAGAAGAATGGGTGAACTGTTGCAATCGCACAATCTGTGTGCGATTTGCATATGCGATCAATTGTTGCTCAGTAAGTGACCTACTGCTCTGTAAGCTCTCATTTACTCTCATATGAATTCAATTTGTTATAAGTACTTTATTTTGTATTCAATCCAGTCTTCTATAGAAGTCCATTACCAAATCTTCCAGTCTTCAGTCATTATTTTGAGAGGAATGGTTTCGTTGTTGGATCTATTGGAGGAGGAGTCGTGATTCAATCAACTCATTTTGGTTTCACAGAAGAAGAAAAGGCAAAAGAAAGGCACACGTGGCAGTGTTGCACAGGGAGTCGAGGAGTCGGGCCGGTTACCCAACGGGCTTCAGAAATGGAAACCGAGGCCCAGACCAGAAACTTCGGGCCGGGCCGGGCTTTTACAACCGAAACATTTATAATTAATAAAAACCGATCTGAACCGACCCGATCGGCCCGGTTGTCGGTTCGGTCCGGGCTTTCGGTCCTAAATGCCCACCCCTAATGAAGAGTGTGCAACTTACTCACCATTTCTATTCAGCGCATGATATTCCGTCCAATTTATGTGGTAAGTATAATTGAATGAATCATTTGAAATTTACACTATTATTTTATTTTTAACCATGTACTAATATAACAAATTTCCTAGCACACATGGTACTTTAGATATCGATGTTGGTGACAAAACAACGACTAAGTTGCCATACCTAGGGATCTGCCTTTGTCTTTGACTACCGTAATTGTAGACTTTTATAAGTTTTCTAGAGTAGGATGGCCTAGTGCATCCAACTTTGTCATTCCATTGCCCAGTGCACGAATTCTCAGTATTAGACCAGTGTGTTAGCAGGGAAGATGTTGCTTCATTTCTTTCGAGATGTTAATGTCGACATATTCGGTATTGATGCTCTTGCTGATCCGTCAGAGTATAAAGTCTAAGAACAGTGTGTGAAGATAGCCTGGGGGAGTGCCAAACGCAAGGGTCAGACCTTGAGGACATTCCACCGGAAGCCAAATGGAATGCAAGAGATATCGATTCTTCCAGCACAGAGATCGGGGTATCACAAGCCCATTGATTCATAAACCCTAGTAAGTATACTTTTTTTTATTTAATAAATAATGTTGTTTCCGGGGCAAAATAAAAAATTATGCGTACATTTATGACGACTCTGTAGTGGCCTACAAACAGTATTTTGGGAGCTACTATGCCAGTGAACACCATCCAATGAGTCAACACTCGATAGAAAAAAACTCAAAACTCAGTGGCAGAGAACTTAAATATCTCATCCATAGAAGCCAATCTACTTACTCAAACATCAATGCCAAAAAATCTGTAAGGCTTCGAAATTGTATAGCGTGAAATTATCCTATGTATTCGATGAATATTTCCCTGATTGGAACACTGTTGATTGGGTAAGTATAATTTCATTAAAAAAAATTGTTAAAATTTTATTAATTTATCATTGTTGGATTAAGTATAATTTTAGTATACATTTTTTTAAAAATTTTATTAATTCATTTTTTGGGATTAATAATATTTGTCTTGTATCAACAAATACAACATGTACGAGTTTTATATCAAATGGAGGTTGGTTGCGCTTGAGAGTTTGAGCACGTTTATGATATCCTCTTTGAATTTTTAAAGTTTAAGTATTGTTACTATTATTGTATTTAGCAATGTAATGTACGATTTTGATTTCAAAATGTATGTGGCAATCCAATATAATTTTAAAATTTTCAATAAATAAATAAGTTTCACTATCATGTTGAATTATTTTTCAAACATAAGTTGTAACAAAAAAAGTTTATAACAACTAGCAAGACATTAACTAACAAACAAGTCAAGTCCCGTATGTCTTCTTGGTGAGGTGCAATGACCGAAGCAATAGTGAGAGTGGAGATCGAAGCAACGGGGGGCGTGGTGATCAAATCAAACACTTTTTCATTCACATAATTTTGATATGCATCTTCCACCTCTTCTACAGTTGAGAAACCTCTGAATATCATTTTTTTTAATATTTGTAAACTTGTATGTTACATGCAACCCATGTAAGATACATGTCCGATTTCTGCCCTTTAAACACAACATTAACATTTTTGTTAAGTTCAAATTTTTTTGTGATCAAATTTATAAAATGTTTGGTTTTAGATAAAATGAAAAGGTGATATTAGAGTGTACATATAGGCAAATATCAAATATGACAATTGGGATTTTTTTTTTAAATTAATATTTTATTCAATGTAGTCGTTACTTGGGTAGTAGTGTATAGCCGTTGGGAGGTGGTAGCACTACAACAAAAATAACATATAATAACAATTTTTTTATTACTAGTGAATGCTATCATATAGTTGGTTGTACATAACATTATATATAAAAATGTTATCAACGCACAAAAAATGCTATCATATAGTTGGATGTACATAGCATTCTATATAAAAATGTTATCAACGCACAAAAAAGAAAATTCCATATGAAAATGCTATCAACGCACAAATTTTTTATTTTTATTTTTAAGTGAGGGTCATGAGTTCAAGTCTCGAACCCAACTCCCTTTATTTTGAATTTTAAGTTAGGGCCTGTTGTTGTCTTCGGATCTCTCTTCTTCTTATTCTTTGTCTATAGAGTCAGGCTAGGCAAACAAGTTTAGTAACCATGTTGATGTGGACATCCACGTCATTAACCATTGTGGATTCGACTCGTTTAGTTACCGTTAGTTATTTGAATCAACTATATATAGAACCCCGACTCGCTTTCCCCTTTTGCAAACAACAAAAAAGCTTCGCTCTGTCTTCTTCATTCGTTTTGCGATCAAACATTGCAAAAAACTCCTCTCACCACTTTTTATATCTTTCCCCAATCGGTGACACTCTGTTTTGTTTTCGGCATTCTATATTAATTACTTGTGTTTATCTCTCGGTCAATCTTGCTTCATTATGTTTCCGCCATTGTCATCAACATCAAGATCAGGAAAAGAAGCATCAGTTAGGTTTTCTAAACGAGAAAAGGGTCTCTTCAAGAAAGCTGTCGAGCTATGTATACTATGTGGTGCGCAAATAACTACCGCTGCTCAACATCACTGGCTTGCTACTCCTAATGGGGAGATTAGAAAGTTGTTAGAGCAAGAAGAGGTAGTGGAGTCACCATCATCATCATCATCGAAGGAAGTTGGGTTTCGGCGAAGAGGGGATGAGGAGGCTGGGAAGCGATTCATGCAAGAAAGAATTCAAGAACCGAACAAGAAGAAGAATATGGAAACAAGAATTCAAGGGTTGGACAATGCATCATCGCTATCAGTTGTTGTTCAAGACGACGAGCTCGACAGTGTCTTTGATGATCCCACCTCCGCCAATGGGGTTGTTGTTCTTGACGACTAGCTCGACAGTGTGTTTGATGATCCCACCTCCGCCAATGGGGTTGTTGTTCTTGACAACGAGATCAACAGTGTGTTTGATGATTGGGTTGCAACCTCTGCTACTGCTTCTCCTGATATGTTCATGCTTTGTGACAATTATGATGAGATGGACATGCTTGACTTCTCCGATGATCAACTATGGTTCGATCCATCTATCCTGGATTATTCTCATTTTGACACTCATTCAATCATGTAATTGTGTATATTTTAGTTTGTTTGTTTACTAAATTGATCTTTTTATTCTTAATTACACATGTATCTATGTTATTATATCCTCTTCATGGATGCAAACCGCACTTCCTACAGATAATGCACTCGCCAATATTATCTCCTCTTCTTCATCTCTTCACTATTCGATGATGATAATCTAATAATGTAATTAAATCTCTTGCAGCTCCAACTCATACACTATAACCAATCCAAATTCTTATTCATGACTTGTGTTTTTCTAACCCATTGATGCAATTTAGTTATGGCATAGTGCTTTGGAAAATGTTCCAAGTAGTAAATGCACAAATCAGAAGGAAATTGTGCCACTTATTGCATATTGTAATCTCTTATCTTAGCTTGCAATACTTTTGAGAAATCTCTTCAAGTACGTTTATGGAAGGTAATGTCTTCATGCAAAGTTGCATTTGAAGTATCACAATCTCTGGAAATATTGCTAACCTTAATTATTTATTGTTTACATCCAAGATGAATCCCAATGACAGTAATATCAACCTTAATTAAGTTGTTCCAAACTCTCATAAGTTTTTTCGCTCCATTCTTCACATATGCTTATAATTTAAAAACCAAAACTATAATAAGAACAAAACTAAAACAATTGAGAAATCGAAGGGAATAGAAAGAAGGTGCCTTAGGTATTAATTGAGTTTATTCTTCCAACCCAAAATCCATGTTAATGGAGAAACATCTTGTATTTGGTGTCTACAAAAAAATAAATAAAAAATGACATATACAAAATAATGTACAAAATAATTTACTACACATTTGCCTATGAAATGCGAACCTGAGTAAGAAGAGAAAAAAATGGATCTTCCCCACGCGAATCATGTTCCACATTCGTTGAATTTGGATCAAGTCTCATAGAATCATAATGATCATTACCCTCCATCATATCTACCTGAGTTTGAAAATATTTGAGAATATCTAACATTATCAAAACTTAACATTTGAAAATTAACAAACTTGCATATTGAGATCGACTGGTCCATGTGACATGTGTTGTGAAGTAGTATATCTTACTTGTGAAGCCTAAAAAAAAAAAAAATTAGACTCTCTAACTGAAATATGGTAAATTATTTTTCAAAAATACTATTTATTTTACCTTTTCAGGTCCATGTTGAATTTTTCTTCTTCGTTGTTTCGCTATTTTCCCTTTAGCAACTTGTTCAACCTTGGATTCTAACCTCTTTTCACGCCGTCGACCTTTATGAGAAACCACTATAGGGTCATGAATTTTCTTGCTTTCTTTACCATTGGGCACTACCGTTGCCATTCCAAGAGGGGAAGAATCACATAGCTTCATATTCTTCACTTTTTTAATCATTGAATGAATCCAACATTCTACCTCAGTTGTAATAACTGGATGATCAATCACCAAGTCAGCAAGTTCATGAAACCCATTACACATTCGATCATAACGTTCATTTTCAGGGTTTTACGGTCCAATCAGAGTAGACAATGTTCACCTTTGTATGACACCTCTTCACATCCTTTCTCCACCTTCGAAGAATATATTTCTCAGGCAACTTTAACTGTTCTTCTTGAATCAATACTGTCAAGGCATGTCTGCATAAGATTCCCCTAAATTCAAATAATTGACAGTTACACTTGATGTCAACATCAATAACATTTTCAAATAAAACGCTGAAAGTTGCTCGACGATGGAATTTTCCTCCTACGTACATATCCTCGGCAACAACATAAAAACGACAATCATATGCATCTGTCCAACTAGTAATCAAACATGAAATCTTTCCTTTAATCTCTTCTTGAAATTCCTTGAACTTTGATGTAGTGTAAGCAACCTGAAACTGTATCTCCAATGGATAATTAGTAATGCATGGAATCTGTCGGTCAAAAGAGTTGAAGCTTGCTTCCTTTTCTTTTTGCACATTACTTTGTAGTGCATTTTCATACTGTTCAACAAATTGTTTCAGAGTAGTCTTTGAGTTCACATAACCATCAAAAAAGGCATTCATGCTTTCACTTCTTTGAGTTGACGACATTCCCGCCCAAAAAGTATGCTTAAAAAATGTTGGTACCCAACGCCTCTTTTCATTATACAACTCATTCAACCAATTATTATTACCTAGCATATAATTGTCAATGAGATATGACCAAATTCTTTATGAGTCAAAGAATCATAAATTGCTCTTTGTAAGGCATGCTTGATATCCTCATATTTATTATAGCCACTTAACTTTTTAGGCAACTTCTTCATAATGTGCCGTATGCACCACCTATGATGTGTGTTAGGAAACACAATTTCAATTGCTGTCTTGGTCAGTGATTATCATTGTGGGAGCACTTTCATTCATACAAACCAACCAAGATTTGAAAAGCCAAACGAATGTCTCAATAGTTTCACTTGAGATCAATCCACAACCAAAAAGTATTGATTGACCATGATGATTAACACCAACAAAAGGGGCGAATGGCATGTCATACTTATTTATCAAATACGTAGTGTAAAAGATAATGGCATCACCAAACTATTTATAAGCCGCCCTACTCCATGCATCTGCCTAAAATACATTTTTCAGCCTCCCTTCATCATCCAGAACAATATCATAAAAAAAATGCATTGTTCGCTTGCATTTTTTGAAAATAGCGTTGAAGTGCCATAGCATCCCCATCACCTAATCTTAACCGCCTCAGTTTATCGAGATGATTATGCACATTTTTCTGTGTAAATGGGACATTATCATGGCCACCAGCTTCAGCCATAAATGAATTATAGCTTTTATATGGTCGAATGCCTGCCTTATCATTATTTTCGATTCTCCTCTGGGAGCTCTCGTTATAATACGATTTTTCTTGTAAAACTTTGATTTCGTCGGACTGCTTAATTCATGATTGTGATCAATTATGGCTTTCGTTATCTGCACCTTATCGGGGCTAAGAATAGTTCTAACCATAGCCTTACATCCACTTTTGGTAGTAGGTCGTAGCTTCAAAATTTTATTTGAATGACTTTTATATGTTCCTTCGCGAGAACATGAGAGAATCAAAAACTTAACTTCCCCTTCTTCATTCATTTCTTGCGACCTTGTTTTTTGTGAAAACCCCTTCTTATTCGCATAAGTTTGGTAATCGTCTTTATACAGAGTAACACTATCAAACTCCATTCCTGCATACGGCTCACATTTATCTTCTACCTCTTCTTCAGCCTCACTAATTATGTCTACACCTTCTTCATTTTCATCACAATCAACTTCTTCATTCCCTACACATTCAGTATTGATGGAATTTGTCTCCATATCTGTGATTTAAAAAAAAAACAAATATTGATATCCTTAAAATAAAATCAACATTTTTGCCATAAGGACTAGGGAGTCAATGCAAAAATATGCACATTGTACACTATTAACCAACTCTTCAATAAATAAAAACCATCACTTTGTTCACTACTACTAGTACTACTTTCTGGCTATAAATAGATATCCTTAGGTATTTTGTGGCTATAATTTATTCACTATTACTAGTACTACTTTATTCCACATTGTACACTATAATCCTTAAAATAGGAATAGTTTAGAGTTTGTTGGGAGTGGTTGGAGAGTAAAAGAGAGACACAAAATACTCCTTGGCCTCTGCTAAGTTGCAGACTTTAAGAATCAATATATTACCATGATCAAAACTGAGAAACTGTTCTCGGCTTCCATCCAAGACAATATCTGCAGTTAGGGACATCATGTTTAGGATTTGTAGCAAAGTCATGATGCTTTTTCTCTTGTAGCAAGACAATATCCTTAAAAATAACTCTTGTAGTTTAAATGAGCACATGAAAAGCCAAAAATAAGGATAAAGAGAAAAGCTTCAAGCCACAAAAATGCATTCTCCTAAGCAGACAATATCTCCGTGAATACTAAAACACTAAATTGACATTTCAAGCACATAGGAACACAATTTGCATGAAGTAGTGGATCACATACACCTATTTTATTTCCGCCAACATCACCAGGGAGTGAATTTTGTAGAGTAATTTTAAGGAAGTGTTGTTTAACTACATTTACCAAGTAACAAATTAATCTTATTAACAAGAACTTGAGCAACAAAACACACTAATTATACATGGGACATTCTCAGCACATAAGTTCTAGATAACTTTTAGGGGTTTACATGGGTATGAGATAATTTTTGTCCTTATGGTGACAATGAACTTATAATAGAGCTTGAGATTGAAATTAGTGAGGCTATAATGAAGCCATTGTCATTTTTCAAAGATGGATCATGACATGAGCACAAGAAATGAAGATATGATCGGGAGCCATGTTTATAAAAGGTAAAAAATAACGAGTTCTCATCTCCGCAAATCCATTATCCACGTCGAGTTTTAATTAACTCGTTCTCTTCTCCGCAGATTCTATATTTTTTCTAGCATCCAAGCTATTGAAATCAACACCACAGGTTTATTTCCCAATCATAACTACTGATATAAATATCTAATTTGTTTCCTGGAATCACAAATCCTGGAATCAACACCACAGGTCTTAATTAACTGGTTACTAAACATGTTTACTAATAAATATCTGAGTTGTTTCCTGGAATCACAGTTCCACTGAAACTGTGCTTTGATTTGTTTTCTGGAATCACAGTTCTTGGAATCAACACCACAGGTCTTAATTAACTGGTTACTAAACATGTTTACTAATAAATATCTGATTTGTTTCCTAGAATCACAGTTCCACTGAAACTGTGCTTTGATTTACAGGTTCCACTGAAACCGTGCTTTGATTTGTTTCCTAGAATCAACACCACGGGTCTTAATTAACTGGTTACTAAACATGTTTACTAAACGAGTCAGAGGCAAACTTGTGCTTTGATTTACAGAAATTATGTTGAAGGAAATAAAGACGAATCATGTTGTTCAATAGATATATAGGGACAGAAAGAACCAGTGTATACAATATTTATAAACAAAGAACCATAGATTGATACAAAGGAAAATAGCATACAAAAAACCTACAAATCACAAGATCAGATGAAGGAATAAAGGAGAGCCTGACCTAAAATCGCAGTCTCTGAGAAGAATATAGATGAGCCTCCTTGCAATGCAGTCTCCTTGCTAATATAGTCTCTGAGAAGAATACAGATTTCTCTTGCAACGCAGTCTCCTTGCTAACGCAGTCTTTGAGAAGAATACAAAGTCTGATCACACTTTATCAAGGATTGGGTGTAACGTAGTATGATTAAAATGTTGAGGTGGATATACACTTCAACATGGCTACGAAACATGTTTATAAAACATGGTTTCCTAACATTATTGAATTTGGAAACACTTGTTGGTAAAGAAAGTATTGGTTTCTAAAAGGGTTAATTTAAGTTACACTCCCAAAATAAATACTTTATTCAAGATTAATCCCTAAAATATATCATATTGCAAATGCCTCCTGGACTAGAAGTTCATGTCCATTGACTGTTTGTTTTCAAATTGGTAATATTTAGATGATCAAAATGATCCAAGGCTGAAAATGTTGGCATACAACTCAGAATTGGATCTCGAGGTGAAAAGGTTTAAAAAATTAAAATGCGTGTTTCGAAACACAAACCACCCTTATCAAACATTTTCTTCGCTCGCCCACCTCCTTCATATTCTTCTCCCCTCTTTCTGAATAGCCAGCGGCCATCCATCCCCTCCCCCATCTCCATCTCTGCGTGTGTTTTGTGGGCGACCGCCCATCCTTTCCTCATCTCCCTTTTTGCGTCTTCGTATCGCTGTAAACCACCTATCCCCTATGCGTCATTGTATCGCCACCGACCACCCACCCCCTCCCTCTTATCTCTTTATTATGTTTCTATATCGCTGACGACCACCCATCCCCTTTTTCTCCATCTCTTTGCTTACCACCACCCCTTCCTATCCCTCTCTGTTCACCGGCAACACCACCGCCTGCCAGCCTTCTTATCTGTTTCACTGTTCCAATTTGTAGCAAAAACTATTACGCAACAATGTTGATCCCAACACTCTTGCTTCAACACTTGTTGACTGCACAACCTCGTTATCCTCCAAGAGGGTACTCAAATCCATGCTTAAATTGTCTGTCTTGTTCTTTCAAAAGATGTTTACTTGTCAAGCAAACGCCTTTTTCTTCTATTGCTTCCATGGGGTTCTGGGTGTAGCTCGAATGGTGTTTGATTCGACCCCAGTCAGGCAGCTCAATCAGTTCTTCTAGAACACATTGGTTCGAGCTTATGTTGATGCTAAGAGGTATGAGGATGCATTTTAGTTGTTTGTGGAAATGTTGGTTTGGGGTTTTTGTCCTAATGAATTTACATACCCTTTGTTCTAAGTCTTGATCGGTTCTCGAGTTTGTTGAGCTTGCAAGAGAGATTCATGGGTTGATGGTTGTCAATGGGTATGTTAAGGATGTGTTTGCAGTAAATACGTTGTTGGATTTGTATGTGAAATGTGGGTGCTTTGGAGATGCTTGTAAGTTGTTTGATAGAATTCCTCACAGAAATGAGGTTACTTGGAATTCAATGGTTTTTGGTATGCTCAGAATGGGCATTGGATGAAGGCTTTTGAAGCATTGGAGCAAATGGGAAAATCGGGTGTTGTGGTTAAAGATAGTAGTTGGAACTCGATTATGGTTCTTTGCATTCGGAATGGTGATGGGAAGTTGGCATTTGAGACTCTTAGAAGGATGTTGGTATTGAGTTTGAATGTGAATCCCAATGCTGGAACCTTCAATGCTTCCCGTCATGTGATGCCCAACGACACAATTTTGATGCAGATGAAGGAACTTCATGGATTTTTTTTTTTTTTGAAAAGCAGAACTTCATGGATTTGTTATGAAGTAGAAAGAGATGATAGCTTTTGATTTGATAGACAAAGATAGATTGCGTCTTTAATGACATTTGGTTATGCCTCTCGAGGATGTATGCATTATGCATCACATTTGTTTGATGGGGTCAGTTTGAAAACATCCCAACTTTGGATTCCAATGACATATGGATTCATAAATGCTAAGCAATCTCATTAAGTGAATTCCCCTTATGTTTGTTTTCTTCTGTTCATCAATTGGAGGGAGCGAGTGGGAGTGGGAAGGAGGGAGAAAGAGGTGGGGAGAGGGCGGTGGTGGCAGGCGGTGAAATAGAGGGAGGAAGAGAGAGGTAGGGCGAGGGGAGGCGCAACAGCGAAACAAATAGGGAGAGGGCGGCTGGGAGGCGCTGATGTTGCCGATGAATGGAGAGGGAGAGAAAGGGGCAGTGGTGAATAGAGAAATGGAGAAGAAGAGGATGGGTGGACGCCGACGAAACAAAGAAGCAGAGAGGGAGAGAAAGGAGAAGGGAGAAACCATTAGTGAAGAGTATCGTCGTAGCAATCCTCACGAATCAAGCAATATGCAAGGGAGAAGTCTTTGAACTCCAGAATCTTTCTTCTATATCTCTCAAATCGGATGGAAAAACAAGAGGTAGAGAATTAGGTTTTGAGTAGGGACTTCAACCGTATATATAAAGCCCTAATTCTATTATTAGCCCATCATCAATAATAAAATTGAGCCCTTCTAGGGAGTGAGGGTAAGGGGCGAGGGATGGGTGTAACCACCCATCCCCCTCGAGATAATCGAAATCGCCTCGAGATCGCTTATCTCGAGGGGGATGGGTGGTTACACCCATCCCTCACTCCCTTACCCTCGCTCCCTAGAATTTCTGAATAAAATTATAGTAGAGCTTAAATTGGTATCTACATGTAAATAACCTCCATACTCAATTTAGTAACACATGTCAAGACTTACAACATGTAATTAGAAACGTGTTTATGATCTTGTTTCTTAATGATCACAACTAATCGGGTCTAATCAAACATTACTCACTTATAGTTCGATAGGCTACAACGTATAATAATATGAACTATATAGGTTCACTTTAAATTTTTTTTCTAATAATCTCTCACTTAGACCACATGGATCATCTAGAGTTTATACATTGTAAAATCTTATGAGCTCAAAACTTGACTGTCGAGAGTTATGAGTGTCGTCTCAAAACAATCTGGTCCATTGAAAATATCAATATAGGATTATAGTGGCCTTCACCACATTTATCGTAGTAGTATCAAATACCAATGCAATCAATGAAATAGATCAAATTATGAATGTGTAGTATGAAAATGACATGTAATATCCCTAATCATGTCCATTTACATGTCATTTTCAGCCGGTCATACCTTATGATTCAAAATTGAATCGCCTTATTCTACTTAATCAAACTGTATATGAGCAACCATATATAACTGAAAAAGTAGAAAACTTTATTTCAAAATCATCGATCAAACATAATGATAACTATAAGTTCATAAAACATGACAAAATATTACAAACTCCCACTAATTAGGTACATTTGAAGAACTAACCATTCTCATACAAGAAACATGCTCTTTGAAAACCTTAGGCGGTAAGCCCTTAGTAAGCCGATCTGCAATCATGAGATTGTACCAATGTGCTCAATTGCAATTTGATGATTTCAAACTCTTTGTTTAACAACAAGATACTTAATGTCAATGTACTTTGATGCTCCTAAAGTCTTGTCATTATTGGAATAAAGAACAACAACTTTATTATCACAATAGATCTTCAATGGTTTTTCAATGAAACTCGTCATGTGAAGCTCTGAAATAAAGTTCCGTAACCACAATGCATGATTTGATGCCTCATGTAACATACTCGGCTTCCGTCGTGGATTTAGTAATGAGTTGTTTGATATTTTCCCCAAGAAATGAGACCACTAACTAACATGAAAATATAACCTGATGTAGATTGTTTAGTTTCAAGGCAACCCGCAAAGTCTGAATCCAAATACCCAACCACTTCTAAGTGATCAGATTTTCTGTGAGCATAAATTATTTTGTTCTTTGCAAATACCACATTACTTTTTTAGCCGCTTTCCATGATGCATTAAATATGAACATACATGAGACTCCCACAACAGATTCATAAGAGATATCTTTCATTTGTGCATTTTCTAAATCATTCGTTGGGCTTTGGAGCAAACTTAACTTATCACCCTTAGCAATGGGTGTATCCGCTGGTTTACAATTGTGCATGCAAATCTACTTAGCATTATTTCGACGCAATCCTATTGTGATAAGCCAACAATACCACATGATCTATCATGATGAATCTCTATGCCTAATGCAAAAGATGTTTCATCAAGATCTTTCATTTCAAAACTCTTTAAAAAGAAATCTTTTGGTCTCATGCAACAAGTTGTTATCACTACTAGCTAGTAGGATGTCATCAACATATAATACCAGAAAAAAATAAATTTGCTGCCACTAATCTTAGGGTAAACACATTGATCAACCAGATTTTCCTCAAAATCGAAGAGGAAATTACGTGATCAAAATTTATACACCATTGACGAGATGTCTGCTTTAAGCCATAGATGAATTTCTTTAATTTACAAACGTTATGTTATGAGTCTTTAATATCTATACCCTTGGCTGTATCAAATAAATAGTTCCTTTAACATTTTCATTCAGAAATAGTCCTAACATCCATCGGATGTAGCTTTAAATCATAGTGAGCTAACAATGCCATAATAATTCTAAATAGACTTTCGTAGAAACTGGAAAGAAAATCTATTTTATAATCAATGCCATCATTTTTAGTAAAGCCTTTAGTGAAATGATGTGCCTTATATCTTTCAATGTTGCCTTTCAAATCTAGTTTTGTTTAAAAAATAACCCATTTGCATTCAATTGGTTTCACACCCTTAGGCAACTTGACAAGATCCTAACGTCATCGTCCTTCATAGACTTTAACTCATCTAATATATCATCCATCTAATCTAAATAGTGATAAGATCATTTTCCATTCTTATATCAAACTCATGTTCATCGAGATAAACTAATAATCATCCGAAATAGCAGATCTCCTATCCCTATTGAATCTCGTTATTGGCACTTGTAATTGGAAGGTTGAGGTTCTTCTGGATTAGCATAAGGTATTTTAGGAATATCTTCATGATTTGCATCTGCATCTTGTTCAAGAATAAGCGTAATCACACTAATAGGTTGAATATCCACCAGAGGAAGGTCGACATGTTCTTCTTCAAAATTAATATTCCAGGACTCCTAATATTCTCAACATCATCAATAAACTTGACACTATCTGTCTCAATTAAGGTATTAGTAGAGGGGAAATAAAACTTGAATCTCCTTAATCTCTTTGAATATCCAATAAAGTAGCAACTAACAGTTCTTGAGTTCAATTTCCTTCACGAGGCCCAGCCCCAGCTAGCCAAATATGTAAGTGTCGAATGCTAGGACGTCTACCAGTCCATAGTTTATTTAGAGTTTTGTTGACTTCTTTATTGGGTACTCTATTAAGGATATAAAATACAATCTTTAAGGCTTCTCCCCAAAGAGACTCTGACCACGTAGAATGACAAATCACACTCCTAACCATGTCTGTTAGGGTCCGATTTCATCTCTCGGATACACCATTTTGACGTGGTGTCCCTAGCATGGTGTACTGAGGGACGATACCACATTCTCGTAAGTACCTCGCACATGAGCCTTACATTGGCCCGAACCATCATATCTACCATAATATACACCACCACGGTCAGATCTAACGACATTAATTTTCTTAATATGTTGATTGTCAATTTCAACTTATAGGCCTTGAACACATCCAATGATTGTGATTTTTCATATATTAAATATAGATACCCATAGCGAGAATATCGTTTGTAAAAGTGATAAAATATTGTTGACCATTTCAAAAAGTCATAGGGAATGGACTACAAATATCAGTATGTATCATACATATCTAAGACATCTGAACTCCTATGAGTACCTAACTTCCTAGTGTTTGTTTGTTTCCCATTTATGCATTTTATACAAATCGTAAAATCTGTAAAATCAAGGGTACCAAGAAATTCAGTTAGCACAAGCCTTTCAATCCTCGGTGGAGAAATATGACCTAAATGCTTATTCCATAATATAAAAGAGTTATCATTAATTAATCTTCGCTTAGTACCATAACTATTAACATGCAAGGTTTCATTTGACTGTAAGTGGGAAACATTTAAATCTAACTTATCTAGATTATCCATCAGAGATCCAGTAATAATAACATTGGAATTTGAAAGAGACTAAACCTTCATTTTCCAAAAGAAAAAGTTTAATCACATTTATCCAACTGGAAATAGAAATTAAATTTCGCTTAAATGACGGTACATAAACAGTCTCATCCAAATCCAAATAAAAACCAGACTCTAATTTAATCTAAAAACACTAATTGCCTCCACACAAGTTTTAATGTCATCTTTTATGTAAATGAACCTTTCGACATCATTTGGTTTTCGACTCCTTATGCAACTCTGCATGGAAACACTGATGCGAATAGTTGCTCATGTATCTATCCACCAGGAATGGTGTGATACTCAACTAGATTAAATTCATAACAAACAAAACTAAAATTATCACCTTTCTTTGTGAGTCACTTCTAATATTTGAGACATTCCTTCTTCACATGATTTGCTTTCTTGCAAAAGAAACATGTGACGACCTTATCATGTTTATGTTACATATTTTTCTGTGAAGTCCCTTCAGATGAAGTTTCCTTAGCTTTAATATTAGTATTTCTTTTTCCTTTTCTTGATGCCTGAATTGCCATTTGAAAATGTTGTCATGTGAACACTTTCTGTCTTTTCTCGTTTAATATCTCCCATTCTTGCACACATTGAGCAATGAGCTCATTAAGAGTCCATTTCTCCCTTTGAGTTTCATAATTGATCTTAAAGGGACCAAACTATGTAGGAAGAGAAATCAAAATGAGGTGCACAATGAGATCATCATAAAATTTCAACTTTAGTGTCCTGATTTTTGCAATAAGATTAGACATTTCCATAATGTACTCTCTTATATTTCATTTGCCAATATACTGCATGACAACAAGTTTGCTAGGAAGCATACTCTCTACCATTTCCAATGCATCAAATTGGTTTGCAACCTGGTGTAGGAAAGCTTTCGCATTTTTTTCCTTAGGCATTGCATCACCAAACGTTTAAAAAATAAAGTGTTTCATTATCATAAGACTATTGCGATAGAGCTCTCCCACTTTTCATAAGAAGTTTTATCTTTAGTTGAACTAGAATCAGTAGGCTTATTGGGTTCATCAACACGAAGCGCATAATCCAAATCCATAACCAATAACGATCACAATGTGTCCTTTCATTTTATTCAAAATTTGAACTATTAAGCATTGAAATGTTGTTTAAATTAGCAGATATCAAAGAAACATTCATTGAATAACACAAAAGAACAAGCTCACTTTAATATATGTATATCACATCAACTTTAAAGCAATGATATGATAACAATAAGGAAATAATCATCATCATGCAAAATTTGGTCAAATTGAGGAGCAAACAAATAAATTAAGGTACAAGTACATAATTTATATCTTTAGTAATGGGGCCTTATGAGAAACCGAAACTCGGGTTTGGCAAAAAAATAACCTTCCTTTGGGGCGATCACTGAATGCATAAGGAAATTCCAAAAAAAATTTACTTCAATTAATTACGTTAAATCATTCATGAATCGGCCAAAATAACAACCTTCCTTTAGGCCGATTGTTATTCGCATAGGTCATGACGCAACCATATGCAATCCACGAAAATATTAAACTAAAATTTAAATTCAAATAAAATTTCATGAAAGATGTCACTTAGGCGACATATCACATAATTTTGACGTAAATTTAAAATTTGGATTGCTAATTAAATATACCTGAAGTGCTCTTGAAGAAAAAAAAAAACTATTTTATATTTCACATAATTCAACTTGGGCTTCATATACTGAGTTTAGATTGTTAAGTTATTACACGCCCAATTGAATTTTGACCCAGTAGGCCAAACGGGCTTGACATGCCCTACAAAACAAACAAGCACAATAGGCAACCGATCCAAACAGGACCTAACCAGATCAACTGGACCGAATCAGCCCAACAGGTCTGAACTGGACTATTTCATCTAGACTTAACTGAACCGGTTCATCTGGACCGAACCAAAGCAACTGGACCAAATCCAATTGTCATTGTAAAAGGCCCAAACAACCAGCCAGGCCCAACTATCCAATCAGGCCCAAAAACTGAACAGGCCTAGGAAATCGATTGAGTCAACTGGGCTGCCAAAAATCGAGTCGCCTTCTTCATCTCTCCCTATGGATTGAAAAAACTAGATACCAAATCGTTGGAGTTAAGGGATCAAAACAGAGCAGGTTGAAGAGAACGAGGAGGAGGAGGGTTATGATGAGAACCAAAAGTTCGATGAGTTTGAAGGGAACGATGTCAGGCTTTTCACTTTTTGGGAACATGGTGAGGATGACAAGGAGGCTTTGGTGTGGGAGACCATTGACAAGAGTATTGATGTGAGGAAGAGGGATAGAAGAGAAGCCAAGTTGAAGGAAGAGATCAACAAATACAGAGCTTCTAACCCCAAGATTACAGAGGAGTTTGCGGATTTGAAAAGGAAGTTGGGAGACTTATCCGCGGCAGAGTGGGACAGTATACCTGAGATAGGGGATTATTCATTGAAGAACAAGAAGAAGAGGTTCGAGAGTTTTGTACCCGTGCCGTATACAATGCTTGAGAAGGCTAGAAGGGAGCATGAACATGTTAGTGCATTGGATCCAACAAGTAGAGCTGCTGGTGGTTCAGAGACACCATGGGGGCAGACGGTTTTGACTTCGACTGCAGAAGGAAGAGGTACTGTTTTATAATAGAATTTCTTAGTTGAGAGTAGTAGTGTGAGGCCCTTGTGTGGGCGGATCTGAGGGGGAGGGTGAGGGTGAGGGTTGGAGTTCAATAGGCCCAACAGGTCCGTGAATTCCAAGAAGGATTGGACTAGCTACCAAGGGGATCATAGTCCCACATCGCCTGGGTGCGGGATGGTTATGTGCTATATATGTGCGAGGTTGGATCCCCATAGTAAGAGGCCTGTGAAGCCCCAGTAAGTGGGTGAAAGCAACAAATCCTTGAGGTGAGGGAGGTGCGGAATGCTGCCCAATAGGCCAAAGGGGACAATATCTGGATGAGTAGGGCCAGAGAGGGGCCCAGTGTCCGCTGTGCATACTCTGAAAGATGAAAAGAGAAAATACAAATCCTTGAGGTGAGGGAGGTGCGGAATGCTACCCAATAGGCCAAAGAGGACAATATTTGGATGAGTAGGGCCAGAGAGGGGCCCAGTGTCCGCTGTGCATACTCTGAAAAAGGCCTTTTAAAGCCGTGCGGTTCCTGGTTCTGTTAGGTTATGGAAGGTAGTTGTGGAGGTATTAGAAGAGGAGCAAGCAAGGTTGTTGCTTCACAGGGCTGTGGAAATACGCCCATTGCATGCTGATCTTTGGCTTGCGCTTGCAAGACTGGAAACATACGATAATGCAAAGAAGATTCTGAATAAGGCCAGGAAAATGCTCCCAAGAGAACCTGCTATATGGATTACAACTGCTAAACTGAAGGAGGCGAACGAAAACTCTTTGGCTGGAAAACTTATAAAGAAAGGCATTGTTTCCTTTCAAAAGAAAGGAGTGGAGATTAACAGAGAATTTTGGACGAAGGAAGCCGAGGCAGTAGAAAAAGCTGGGTTTGTTTTGACCTGCCAGGCTATTGTCAGTAAAACTGTAGGGATTGGGGTGGAAGACATGGACCAAGAAAGCACATGGGTAGCAGATGCAGAAGAGTGTGAAAATAGAGCTATATATGATCATGCTCTTACTGTTTTCCTGACTAAAGAGGGCTGTGGATTGAGGCGGCATAGAACTAGGGAGTCTATTGATGCTCTTCTCAGAAAATCTGTTTCTTATCTGCCACAATCCGAGGTGCTCTGACTAATGGTTGCGAAAGAGAAGTGGCTTGCTGGTGATGTTCCAATTGCTCAAGCAATCCTACGGGAAGCTTATGCTTCCATTCCAGTTCTGAATATATTTTGGTTGCCAAATTTAAACTGGAATTTGAGAACCAAAACCTTGAGAGAGCAAGAGGGCTTCTTTCAAAAGCCCGTGAACAAGGTGGGACAGAGAGAGTTTGGATGAAATCAGCCATTGTTGAGGGAGAACTGGGAAACACTGATGAGGAAAGGAGGCTACTTGAGAAGGTTGGAACTCTTTCCTAGAATTTTCAAGTTGTGGCTGATGCAGGGACAGCTACAGGATCGGGTAGGTCACTTGGAGCGAGCTAAAGAAACATATGAGTCAGGTCTAAAGCGTTGCCCCAGCTGCATTCCTCTGTGGCTTTCGCTTGCTAACCTGGAAGAGAAGGCGAACAAGCTATGTAAAGCTAGAGCAACTCTTACTACGGCGAGGAAAAAGAATCATAAGAACCCTGAGCTTTGGCTGGCTGCAATTCGAGCTGAATCAAGGCATGGAAATAAGAAGGAAGCTGATATATTAATGGTAAAGGCATTGCAAGAATGCCCTAAGAGTGGGATTCTTTGGGCATCATGTATTGATATGATCCCACGCCCTCGGAAACTGAAGCAATTGGGGGTTCCCGATCCATACTTGGAAGCTGCTACTGGAAAATTTCTATGGCAAGAACGAAAAGTTGAGAAGGCAAGAAATAGGCTCGAAAAAGCAGTGGCTCTTGCATCCGATTTTGGGGTTTTATGGGCTTTGTACTATAAAGTTGAACTTCAGCACAGGACCGAGGACCACCAGCAGAAAGTTGTGGAGAAATGCATTCAAGCAGGTCAAAATATGGCGAGATATGGCAGACCGTTTCTAAAGCAGTGCAGAACTCGCACGAACCAATTGATGTAATTTTAAAGAAAGTGCTTGCTGTGATGAAATAGGGTAGGTTGATATGAAATGTTTCCCGCCATGCTGTGATGCATTCTAAGCTGATTTTCCCCCCTGCCAACTTACATCATTGCTTTCACTAGTTGGTGTTAAAATCTGCGGACCTTTACTACCATGCCCTTGAACCCATAAAATTTTGGTAGATGATTTGATTCAAATAACTGCTTATAAAATATGGCAAGTGCTTTCATTTATCAATTCATTCTCAATATCTATGTGCTGTTAGTAGTGCTTACGGATTCCATGAAGTGAAAAGGTTGTGAGCAATAAAGCAAATGATCAAATAATCCCAAGAGCCCTGTGAGTTATCTATTTGTTTCCTACCATGTTTTTTAAGGTGTCATATGCCATGTGAGTTTACTTTGTCATATGTATACCATTTGATGCAGTCGTTTTTTCTCCCTGTTTTGACCTTGACCTGCGAACCTGCTGACCTGCACAAGTAACACACGTGAGCCACGGATCACCTTTGTGGTGGTCTATGGCACACCGATGCTAAAGTCAGACATGGATCTAAGGAAGGCGAAATGATGTAAACAAGGAATTTGTAGCGTACCTTAGCTTACTAATCTCATGTCTTATTTATAGTGTTGGAGTCCTGGTTCGACCATGCCATCGATGGCGTAGTTTAGGGAAGAAGATCTTCGTGGAGATTTTTTTTCTAATTAGGAGTCATGCTGCGGAGGGAAGTTTCCCTGTTAGCCTTGTGCTCCTAGATACACAGAAGATAGTTCCCGTTCCCAGAGTAGTCTATAGGTAGAAATCTCCATATGTGATACATACTTTGGAATCTGCTTCCTAGTTGAAAGCAAAAAACTGATGTAATTGTTCGTCCAAAGCTGATACTCGAGATACTTGCCTTAGTAGGGCTTACGGGTATTGAGGATAGCTGTGAGACACGTGGGCTTAGCAGGTTGTAAGAATCTGAGTCCGTCTGGAGGACTGCATTGGGCGGGCTTAGAACCGCTTGGGCCGGATAAGTGTTGGGCTGACGCTAGGGCCTGTTATTCCTCGAGATCATTATGACACGTGTACAACGCAAAGTTGGGACCATTTTGGTGTTTCATCAGCTACTCCCCTGAGTTAGTGGGCCATCACATCGGTTCGCTAAGTCACTTCTTGAAAAGATACGCTACTCATGATGATTGAATCTGAATCGTTGCTTGAGCTTCGCGTTTCGTTAATTGAAGGTGCGTCGGTTTAGTGGAGAAGAGGCAGGACCCCAATCCCTATTTAGGTCTTCCTTTATGCGGAGATTAACTTTTCTATTATCTTTACCCTTAAGATTTTGCTCTATTCATCTTCTGATTGAAAGGATTGTTTATCTTCTGATTGAAAAGATTATTCATCTTCTTCATGGCTCGCCAAAACCATCTTGATGACGCGACTTTGGCCAAGAGCCTTGAGTTTTGTGAAGACAAGTTGCTTTTTGAATCGGGCCTCATCAAAATCCGAAAGAAGTTTGAGGTCCCTGAGGACCTACCATTATATGCTCTGAATGATGATCATACACCAATGTTTCCACCGGCGTGGTTTATCTGTTTGCACCGCGGGATGCTCCAAACTGGAGTCCACTTTCCTATTCTTGATGTGATTTGGGACTTCTTGAATTTTCTTGGAATCCCTCCTATCAGTTGGTACCAATGGATACATGATCGTTATTCTCATTTTGATTAGAGCAAAAAAAGCTGGCATCCGTGTGACTTTGAGGGTGATCCAGTTGTTGACTTCTCCTCGGTTGAACGATCACGCCGTTTGTAAGATGACATCATCATTTTGCTTTGAGAATTTGTCGGATGACTTCAAGTTCTGGCATAAGTACTGCTTCTTGGCTCCTACGGATTCAAAGTACTTCCACTTCAAGGGTTGTTCACTTGAACGAGAGTTCAAGCCACTTTGTAAGTGTAGCTTTATCTTTCGATTCTGTTGCGCCGATTGTATGCTAATCGTTGCTCGTGTTTCTTCGCAGAGACGTTCCTCACTACTCTTACCCCAGAGGAATGAAACGCTATGAGGAAATTCCGTGACTTGCCGACGAAGAATGTGGAGGAGGTCATATATACTACCAACTTTATTTGTAGTGAGCTATGGGACAACTGTCGTGAGGCCCACACTCTTTATTGGGTTGCGAGTTAAGTCTGAATGTGGGGCCCCTTCTAGAAAAAGGAAAGCCATCGGTGTTAAGGCTCTTGTCTTGTCTGACACGGAGGGGCTTTCTAAGACCCTTGCCTCCTTCGTAAGTTCTAAGATGTCCCGTGTTAGGACCAAATCATCTTTCAAACGATCTGCTCCAGTAAGTGAAGAGCGTGAGCCTGATCAGCCTGCCAGGGCGGAGGCTGAAGTGTCTGGCTGGGAGAGGGACCACTTGCGATTAGCAGGGGTTGACGATGCATCAAATATTTGTGCCGCACAGGTAGAAGCTCTGAGCGAGAGGCTGATGTTAGCTGCTTTTACTGGTGTCGATCCATCCGGGACCGTTCTAATAAAAGGTTTTGATGAGAGTTCGTCTGAGGTTCTGGAGTCCAATTGTTCCACTGGTGGGTTGTCCGATAGTGACCGTTGTGACATATGCAAAGTTTCTCAAGTCCTCATTGTTCCCCGTCTAGCTCCAGTCCGCATCTCAAGGTGATGGAGGGTCTGTTGGACAACTCACTTCCTTCTTTTTCTCCAAATTTTGTGAAGTCATCTCGTAATAAAGGACCAGTTATTGGTGACAAAGGAAAGACTGCGGAGAAGGGCCTAGGAGTAGTAGTGACTACGAAGGTTGGTGCTGGCATAATTCCTCATCCGGGAGAGCTTCATCCGGATGAGCGGATAAGTCTGTTTGCCCCGGACTTAGTAAAGATCAATCAAATCTGGCACCAAGAGGTTGATGTGATTATGCTTCGGACAACATATAAGCAGGCGTCATAGCTGGTTGATGGATCACGCTCCAAAACCCGAGGAGGATACACTAGAAAGGCTTATAGATAAGGGTTTAAAGTACTTTATGCTGGGAATGTCTCACTTGAGCCAGGTGGCCATCGCTAGGACGAAAGTTGAGGCGGCTCGTGACAGGGTGTACACCATGGAGCATGTCTTCTCGAACATGCAAAGGCTGTATTTTGATGCACTTTATGAAATTGAGTTGTTGAGGAAGCAGGCTGAGGAGAGGAGGCTGGAACAGTCGGTCGTTGTTGCTGAGACTCAAAGGGTTCATCTGGAAGCCCTTGAGTCTGACTTAGTAGAGGCGGTATCTGGGAGAGACAGATTCAAGCAGGAGTTGGATCTGGCACGCTGTGACCTGGAGGTTGCGCAGGAAGATGCAGATGAGGCACGCTCTGAATTGCGGTCTCTCTCTGAGGAGGGTGCCTTAAAGGAGTCTGATTGGGTTGTTCAGAGACATCAGTTAGAGTCCGATGTGGAGTTCAATTCTCGGGAGGCGAGGAAAGCCGATGACCAAATTAAATTGAAGCAACATGAACTTAGTGTTGTAAAGAGCAGTCTGACTATAGAGCAATATCAGGTCGATGCGCTGACAGGCAAGCTGGAGCTATTGGAGCGTGAACTTACTGAAGTGAAGGCGCACGAGGAAGAGCTTCTCCGGGAACAAGGCAAGTGTGAATTCCGTTGGGTTGTACACGGTAGATGGGGACCTCGATCTCTATAAGAGGATGTCGTATGTAGACTTATCAGTGGTTTCTATGTCATCAGACGAACAGGGTGATCCAGATCATGATGCTCAGATTGCGGTTCATACGGACGCAACTTTGCTCCCTCATCCGTTAAGCTTAGCTCTTTTGTTTCTGTAACCTCTCCTGATGAGGAATATACTTTGTACACTCGTAGCTTTTTCGTTAATGAAAAAAAGTTTATCTTGAGTATGTTCTGTGTCCGTTTTGTGCTCGTTTTCCCTATTGTGCGCTTTCAATTTGCCATATTGTTTTACTTTGGCAAAGGTTGGTTGGGTCAGTAGGAAGTTGAGTGGTCTGTCTGGTTTCGAGAGTTTGACCATTTGCATTGCGAGTGACTTGGAGTCACTATTGCTTAGTTACATCCAATAGTGGGCATTCCACGGACAATTTAGAAGCGGGTTATGCTGCCTAGTTGTAGCCCATCCTTAATGTAAGCCACTGGGAGCTTGTTTCTCCTACATGACTGTCGATCGCGGTTGGCTGGCATGAGTGGACTGTGATAGTCGAGCACATGCATTGTCTTTGAGCCAGAGTGTTTGTCCCAAGTCAAGTTTTGCAAGCTCGGGCTGACATTCCTTGTAGCATTCGTTCGCGTGTTGGCGGGACGATTTATGGGTTGGCATGAGTGGCCTTTGCTGATAATAGAATGCCAGCCCGTGTGAGCGTGAAGATGCTGCCTGAGCTGTGATTTATCTCTGCGACCGCTGTTTCAAAAGAGAGCGGTTGTCGCATGGTGAGCCGTTTATGGCTTCCACTTTATGAATCGTCTATGTCCGAGCGGAGTGGACTACAGGTTCGGGGAGTGAGGATTCAGCGATCATGGTCTATTGAAGAGCGATGATCCCGTGGCAACTCGTCGACATCAGTTCGGATTTACTAGGCTCCCACCCTCCAAACAATCTACACCCGCGCGTAGTAGACTACAAGTTTGAGACGAGGGGATTCAGCGACAGTGGTCCTGTGGCAAGCCATCGAATTCAGTTCAAGACTGACTAGGCTCCCACCTTCCAAATCATCTACACCAGTGCGCATCGAGGTACGAATTTGGGGGTTTTTGGCGACCATGGTCTGTAGAAAAGCACTGATCACGTGGCAAGCTATCAAAATCAGTTCGGGACTGACTAGGCTCCCACTTTCCAAACCATCTACACTCGCGAGGTGGGGGCTACAAGTCTGGGATTTTTGTGTGACCATGGTTTGTAGAAGAGTAGTGGTCCCGTGGCAAGCCGTCAAAATTAGTTCGGGACTGACTAAGCTCCCACCTTCCAAACCATCTACACCCGTGCATTGGGAACTACAAGTCTGGGGTTGGTAATTCAGCAACCATATTTTGTAGAAGAGAAATGGTCTCGTGGCAAACCGTCGACATCATTCAAACTGACTAAGTTCCCACCTCTCAAACAATCTACACCCGCGCAATGGGGCTACAGGTATTGGCTTTGATCAGAAGTTGTCGTTGCCAGTCGCCACTAGCTAGGCTTACCTAATCGGGTTCGGTGACCATTGTCCGCGAAGGGGGCAACAGTCCCTGGCGAGTCGACGTCACCAGGCGTGATAGCGCTGATTGAACTTCCACCTCCTAAACCATCGACATCACCACTGGGCGGACTAGGTGTCAGGGTGAATCGAAAGTCGTCGTCGTCAGCTAAAGCTGACTAAGCTTGCTCAGCCAGGTAGGGGCTCCGCTAACTGAGGTCGTGCGAGCTTATATTTGAGGGGAGTGCATTGTGCAGACGAGTTATGAAGAGACGGGAGTACCTTGAATCGGCTGGCAATATGTAGGTGTGATTTGTGTTAGGAATGACTAGGGTTTCTAATGCTCGTGTCAGGTACGTGGTAGAATACAATTTGAATAGTGGGCCGAGCCCGTGTGCCGGTAGAGTGACAACTAGGGTTTCTTGTACAAAATACGCTACGCGTACAACGCAGATCACATGGTAACATGTGTACGATGTAGATCGCGAGACGGTTGAGAATCGATCACTCCCCCAATTAATGGGGTTGTGTGCAGCCTTGTTGATTGGACGAACGCGGACTTGTGTAGTTTCCTTTGGGAACCGTCTTCTCCTCGTTTCCCATACGGTATTCAATGTCTGAAGCGCCTTTTTGGTAAACCATTATGTCTTTATAATGGTGTTTCTTCATCGTTGTAGGCATTATCTTCTGCAGAGCGTATTTCTTGTAATGTTCTTATTTGAAGAGAATGCTTTGAGTTTTCCAAAAGTTGAAGGGAGATCTCTATCGTTTGAGTATTTGAATGTTCTAACATTTGCGCCGATGAGTCACGATGAGAATCGTTATTATACGTGGTCACCTGCTCTGGGTGAGCACGTAGTTGGTTCGCTAAGATCTCGTAATTTATTCTCATGTTGCGGAGAAAAAATATGCATTCCCTCCCAAGGGACGAGTCTGTGGTTTATGCATTGGTGCCCTATCATTGCTTTGGAGCGCTCAATCTCATAGATAATACCAGCAGCCAACTCCAGAGTGGTCGCCTCCATCACTTCTTGATTAACCCCGTTGTCTCACCATGTGCTGGAATTCAGGATCTCGGGACGGGGTGGAGTTGGACATGGACTGTTGGATTGGGCCATTGACTTCTAGACGTCCCTCTCATCCCTTCAGCGGGAAGGTGCACCTCTGTATCAACCTGATACTTGTCCCAAGTTCATCTGGTCGATCGGATTGAGCGTGTGAGTTGACCGTAGCTTTTCACGAAGCCCTCAGTTGCCGACTTTGTACTACCTCAGACATATTTGAGGGTTGTGTCCACGAGGGCCTTGGATTGGACGCGTAATTTCATCCCATTCTTGCACATGTCCTTCCGTTGCTCGCAGATAGCGTTCATCGGAGAGTTCGCGGAGCCTACTCTGGGTACCTTAGCTCTCTTTTGGAGTCAGACTGTTTAAGAGAGTCTTTACTTTATGTCGCATTGGGTTCAAATGCTCATAGTATGTAGTCTTTTGTATCCGCTTTAGGGCGCCCGTTGTTACATCTTTTCAGTAATCAATAGAGTCTGTTTGCGTAATTCCTTTTTTTTGTTTCTTAAATGACTACAAATCACATAAGTTTCTAAGAACTAAAAATCTACATTGACTATGGAAAGGAAAATAAACAACTGAAATAGACTAACAGGCAGAGAAAAGTCGACCCCACCCTGAAGTGAATTCGCATGGCTCTTGTTGAATCGTTGATACTTTCAGTGAACTGCTGAGATTCGCTAATGTCTCTGAGGTTACTGAAGAGTAAACATTGCATAGTAGTTAATTTCTGCACAGACGGAATGTCGGGGGGTTGTACTCCCGTTTGCATTGACCTCTCCATTCTGCTATGTTGAAGAGCGGATTGCTCCTGTATCGCTTCAGTGTCCCCGTTTCTAAAATGAGCCACCGCTGTTGGGTTCTCGTGCGAGTGGAATGATGTGTCCACAGTCACAGGATTTGGCTATGGTTCAGGTTGCGTTGTAAATCCAGTTGGATCTGGAAACATTATATTTGCTTCAAAGCAGCATAATGGCAGTCTCGTGCCATAGGCATGTCTCCACATATCGTTCCTTCAGAGTGGTTAGCAGTGTATTTAACGCATCGGTGAAGGGTGGAGACTACTGCTTCCATCTGGTGGAGCCACGATCTTCCCAAGATAAGGTTGTAGGTAGACGACGCGTCTACTACCATGAAGTCCAGGAACAAGACCTTTCTCAGTTGTGGCTCTTTTGCTACTACTGCTAACCTTATCTTCTCGATTGGGAAGCGTTTCTCTCTGCTGAATTTAATTAGTGGGTAGTGTGAGGACGTCAGGTTTTCCTCCTTGAAGTCCATACTGCGGGTAGAATAGGACGTTGAGCGAGCTTCCCGTCCCACCTTGCAACGAAGACCGATATGAAAAGAACATCATTGTACGGTGCTCAAACTCTTTCGAGGTCTTTGTCTATAAAGGTTAAGGTGGGGATGGAGCTCTGCACCCTTGAATAGTAAATTCGTTTGTCGTCATCTGCGGGCTGTGTCCGCATCTCCAGTAGAGTCTGCTTGCGGGACCTATTCAATTGGTCTTCATCTGGTCCGACTCCATGAAGGACATAGATTATGCCCGGAGTCTCCTTTTCGATCTCCTTGACCGACTCCCCCCGGTCTCTGGGTCATTCTGGTCACTTCTCAGAGCCCAGGAATTCCTTTAACTTGCCCTTGTGGATCCAGTACTCGATCTCGTACCTTAGACTCTTGCAGTTGTTGGTGTCATGGCCACCCTCCTTGTGGTATGAATAGTACTTTTCGTGGTCACGTTTAGAGGGGTCTTCGCGTTGCTTCGAGAGTCATTTAAGATCTTCCCAGTTTTTCATGGAATTCAGGACGTTCGATGGGCTAGAATTGAGGTGGGTCATGAATCTGGATCCAACGTAGTTGGAAGTTTTCTCTGGCCTGGCCCAGCCAGGGTTTGACCTGTTATCATTTGTGTTTTTGTTTGCTCCTTTCTTCATCCTCACACCTCCTTCCCTCCTTCCTGTCCTTAGGAACAAATGGCTTCTTCCCACCTTCTATTTCCCTTTTTACAGTTCTCAACTCTTATAAGATGATGTACCTCTGGGCGTTCTTAAAGAGTTTCACCATATCCAATGAGGGTTCCAAGGTGAGGGATTCATAAAGTTTTCCCTCTTTTAGGTCCGCGGTAAAAGTTGTCACGACTGTGTCATCGCTACATTGTTAATGAGTGTCAGCTCGTCATTGAACTGCGTGAGGTTGTGGAACCTTGTTAGTGTTGACTTCTTCAGGCTGGTAGGGAAAGTTTTGCACATCACCGACTCAGATCCTTCTTTGAGTGCCATTACATGCTGGTAATGACGTAGGTGGTCGAATGGGTCGGTGGTCCCGTCGTAGAAGTTGAGCTTTGGGGACGTGAACTTCTTTGGAAGAGCATCGTTCATGATACGATCCACAAACGGTGGAACTGAGAGACGGTACAACAAGTTTGGGTCGTGCACCCTATGCGATGGGGGTTCTGAGGGCCGAGCCTCTCTGCCCTGAGAGTCAGTTTCGCGTTAGCTGTGTCACTTCCTCTGGTCTAATGGGAACTAGTGGGGGTTTGACTCTCTTATGCTTGCTCTTTGTTGTCTTCTGAAGATGGAGGCATGTGTTGCTCCTAATCTCCATTAGCGGATGGAGGGTTCTGTTGTATGAAAGCCTCCAATGCTTTGGCGATTTACTGTATTTGAGTCGACATCAATTTTATTTTGGGGTCAGCCGTTGTTGTGGCGGTGCGAGGGCGTGAATCTGTTGCCCGTGTGCCATCGACACCGCTGAGTGCGGTGGTATAGACTCAGTCTGGACGTTTGACGTGTCCCCTTGTTCTCCATTGTTGCGTGATCTAGTGGTCACCATCTCTTTCTATTCTGAGGAGAGATGATGCTAGTGAAAGGTTATGAACTTTGTCGTCCCCACGAATGGCGCCAAACTGATGCAGTCATTTTTCGTTCCTTGCTTTGGCCTTGGCCTGCGAACTGCTGACTTGCACAAGTAACGCATGTGAGACACATACCACCGTTGTGGTGGCCGATGACACTCCGATGCTAAAGTTAGACAGGGATCTGAGGAAGGCGTAATGTTGTAAACTGAGAATTTGTAGCATACCTTAGCTTACCAACCTCATGTCTTATTTATAGTGTTGGAGTCCTGGTTAAACCAGACCATCGATGGCGTAGTTTAGGGAAGAAGATCTCCTTTTCTAATTAGGAGTGGTGTTGTGGAGGGAAGTTTCCTTGTTAGCGTTGTGCTCCTAGATACATGGGAGATAGTTCCCATTCCGAGAGTAGTCAATAGATAGAAGTCTCCATATGTGATACATACTCTGAAATCTGCTTCCTAGTTAGAAGCAAAGAGCTACTGTAATTGCCCGTCCGAAGCTGATCCACGAGATACTTGCCTTAGCAGGGCTTACGGGTATTGAGGATAGTTGTGAGACACGTGGGCTTAGCAGGCTGTAAGAATCTGAGTCCGTCTGGCGGACTGCATTGGGCGGGCATAGAACTGCTTGGGCCGGATCAGTGTTGGACTGTCGCTAGCGCCTGTTATTCCTCGAGATCATCATGACACATGTATGACGCAGAGTTGGGACCATTTTGGTGTATCATCACCAATGATTGGCAAAAACATCAAATATGTTCAAGTTGGTGTGCTCTGAAGCTTTCTAGGTTGTATAATTAGCCATTTCTCAATGGATTTCACTTCATCAATGATTGAGTCTGTGCCAATATTGATGTGCTGGAAGTTATGCAATTGAGCTATAGTTTTTCTTCCAAGATCAGTTCCTTGAAAATGGAGGAAGCATGCAATGGTTGACATTAGTGTACCAACAGAATCATGTAAGACGATATATGTAAGAGAGTTAGCTTCAGTCATGTCTGAATTTTTTTCTTCCCATTTTCATCTCGCTGTTCACAAACTAAAAGATTATTATTATTATTATTATTATTATTATTATTATTATTATTATTTTATTATTTTTTTTTATAGATTTTTTATATTTTGATCTCAAAGTTCCCTTCTATCCTTTAGGTTCATTTTCCAAAGGTTTTTTTTATTTTAACTTAACAATTAACATAGGTGCCAATGGAGATCATTTGTTCCACAATGTTGATTGATTATGGTATATTACTGATAAGATATCAATCAATCATACGATCACAGCCATACACGTGGCATGGGTTAATCCTAGCACGACAAAGGTTTCTGCGCAGTCGCCATTGGACTCGGGCGCAAACTGTTTTTCAGCCGTACAAGTCATGTCAGCCCAAGAGGCACAGGTATTAGGGCTTGGCCCAGAACAATATGGCCCGAACACAAATCTCAGAGCTGTCATAGGCCAAAGATCCACTCACACGAAATCAACTCTTAGCTCAATCAAGCATTGGGTCTTAAACAAAGCCAAGTGCCAAAGAGACTCAGTCATGCACATGTGAGATCTCCTCCCTCCATCACACCCTCAATCGCAGGGACAATTGTGGAGGGAATACTCGCTATAAGAGATGGTGAAAGAAAGAAGAAATGTACGCATACACGTTGCAATTTACATACAGTCTTCACTTTTCCTTGCATCGATATCTGACTTAATCATCGGAGTGCCTTCGGCCACCACAACAGTGGTCCCCAGCTTAACCGCTACTCATTTTTGCATTTTTGAGATCATTGAGATTAGCGAGGACAAATCTGAACACATCAGTTTGGCGCCATCTGTGGGGAAAAACAAAATTTTCCCTAAACTGAACATACAAAGTTCTTTCTAGCTAAACAAAGCATCGAGAAATAGTCACAAGCAACAGATCTCGAGCACTCAACAATGTCGAACCAGACAACCCTCTGGCCGGAGAAGCCCACCACAGGGCCAAATCGATCAACTCGAAGGGCAGAGCAGTCGTACGGCCTAGCCGTTGAGTCAGCCACGACTAATCCCTGCATAAACTAGATCATGTTTCATATGGATCATCTAGCATGGGTGGTGGAGAGACTCGCTCAAGATCGATAGCAGCCACCCGAAAGTAGCAGAGATCTGGGGAGATCACACACCAAAGAGGATGCCCAAGAGCACGTCTAGGAAATTGAAAACCTCCCCAAGGAGGATCAATGAGCTGGCTGGCAAGAGAGCTTAAGGGACTACGAGGATCATGAGGACCACGCCTCGAAAATAGACCTTACCATGGTAAAAAAAACATGCTCCTATTGGGGCAACCAATCTGGACATCTTGTATGACCTCATCGACCCTCAATTCTCGGAGGAAATCATGAATGCCCCACTACCAAAAATGTTTGTCACGTCAACACTCGAATTCTATGATGGAACATCAAATCCGTTGGATCATTTGTGCTAATACCACCACGTAATGGCGCTAAAAGAAAGTTCAGAAGCCATCCTGTGCAGAACTTTCCCCACCAGCCTAAAGAAGGATGCATTGACCTGGTTCCACAAGCTCCAGCCAAGATCTATCAATTCATTCCAGATCTTAGCGAAGGCGTTTATCACCAGATTCGTTAGGAGCCAGTGAATCAGGAAGGGGCCTCACTACCTGCTGAGTCTCAAGCAGAAGTAGGGCAAGACCCTCAGAGAGTACGTCATTCATTTCAACGACAAGTTGACATTAATCAATGGTTGCAAGAACGACACGTCGATCACCGCCTTCACTTCTGGCCTCCGAGGAGGTCAGTTCTCCAACTTCCTTACCCTGAAACCCCCAAGGGATATGGCAGACTTGCTGAAAAGTGGGCAAAAGTATATCACTCTGGAGGAGATGCTGGCCGCTAAGAAATGAGGTAAAAATGAGGCCAAGTAGGCCCCCAAATCCCTGGACAGAGGAAAGGAGAAAAGGCACAAAGAGAATGAAAGGTCAAAGATGAGGAAAAACGACAACAAGATCGGGTCCGACAAGAACAAACCCGGTAGGGCTACCAACTACGTCGACGCAAGGTTCACTGAGTTTGCTCCCAGCATGGCCAAAGTTTTTTTTGAATGAAAAAATTGGGATGACATCAAGTGGCTTCCCAAAATAAAAAACGATCTTTCAAAGGGTGATAGGAGCATGTATTGTGCCTATCACAAGGACCACGGTCACATCACATAGGACTGCCAAAGTCTCAAGAACAAGATATGGTACTGGATTTGAATGGGAAGACTCGGAGAATTCATAAATTTTGAGGAGAAATAACCCCAAGAAAAAGAGAAAGAAGAAACGACCCTAGAGGCCCAAGAAAAAATTGCTAACATCATCTACCTCCTACACAATGCGCACAATAGATCGATAAAATCCAATCGGTCAAGGAAGCTGGCAATCCGAGAGCCGCGGACAAGTTCCCACTGTGGAGATCGCCCAGTTTGATGCGCTATTTTAGTAGCACACAACTTAATACCCTGCTTTGTGATTGTAGTATAGAATAAGTAGGGATCGTTCTAGACCAGGGATTAGAGGGTTTGTCAATTAACACTAATAATAACTAAACGACAATTAACAATCTAATTAATTAAATAAAAGGGGATTGGATTTTCTAAATTAAAGTATGAAAATAACTACGAAAATTACTATAAAGATAATAAAACTAAAGGGATGGCAAAGATGAGAAATTAGCTAAGGGTTTATCTCCACACACCAAACATATGCTTATAAATCAATCTTCAATAATCACTTGCTAACTCGTGAGAGACAATGCTCAAGACTAACCGTGACCGCACTGTATTAATCTTATTATTTTCCCAAGTTCGTTGAATTAAACTAAGCGTCGCTTTCAAACTATTCTTATCATGCTATCTAAACAGGAATCGCAAGTTAAACAACAATCTAAGATCATTAAGTTTTGTGGAAAATATGAACACTGACTAGGCAATTACAAGTATGATCAACATCTTGTTCTTGCCTAGGTTTCTACTTAACCTTACCAACATTCCTTGGTATTTACTACTTGTGAGTACAAAATCATAACAATTAGGTGAAACTCTCCTATACTCTAGCCCCAGATCCTAGCATGCTTACTAAGTAGGCCACCTTAACAAACATAAAAAGAAAAATTCTCTATAAAGCAGTTAAGCAAAACACAATCACTAATAGCAAGGAAGATTAAATTCAATTAATTTATAAAGCACATGTTCGGGGCTTCGAATCCACCCCTAACTAAGAGGAGTTTAGCTAGACATATTAATTATGTTCGAATAGAAATACATAATTAATATCAAACTAAAAATAAGATAGGGATTAGAAAGAACGATGTCGCCTGTGCGTGGTGGTACTGAGTGGAAATTGGGGTGCAAATAACGCTATATATATCTTCCTTCACCTTCCTCACGCGACTTACTTCTCCGCTTCTTCAGTCTATGCTCCAGTAAGAAGAGGATGTGAGTGAGGGGGATGGTGATGAAGGCGAGAGAGAGGAAGATCAAGCGAGTGGCGATAATCAGGGAGGAGGTCGACTGCTTGGGTGAAGATAGGATGACGAAGGGCTGTTGCGAGGAGGAGGGATCTGCGAGAATGGGTTTTGATTTGGTTTAGGGTTTGTTGTGGAGGCCGTGAATGTGTTGGGTGTTAGGAAGGAAAAGGAGATGATGGAGGTGGCTAGGGTGATGAACTGAGGTTGCGGCTAGGGTGATGAACTGAGGCTGCGGCTGTGGATGAGGACGGTGATGATGGGTTCAGGACGATGGCTTGATGGTTGTTGTGAAGGAGGACGACGGCGGCTGTGTGAGGATGTGTGGCTTGCTGCGCGGTGGATCGTGAATGCGAGTTATTGCTGGATGGATGAGAAACAGGGAGGAATTGCGGCTGTAACGAGGGTTAGGGCTTGTTGTGGAGGCTGTGGATGGATGGATGGATGATCTCTCAAAGCCAGGTATCATCCCCTTTTTATTCTTGTTTTCTTCTTTCTGTGGTTTCCTTGTTTGTGTGATTTCCTTGTGCAATTAGTATTCCTAAATTGTCAATTTGCTTCTATTTTAAAATATTGTAATTGGAAACCTACACAAACATGAAAATAGCAATTAGTACCATAATTAACAAGTAATAGCTAAAAATATATATAGAAATATGGTACTAAAAATAGCCTAATTATGCCCCTATCAAATTCCCCCATACTTATCTTTTGCTAGTCCTCGAGCAAATCCAAGAAACAAAAATAAAAGACTCAAATGACTCAATCTATACTTTCCAACATTTGTCTCAGAGATTTTCAACGAATCATGACATGTTAAGATTCTTTGTAAACACAAAATTAAATCCACATCATTCGAAAATTAATACACGTTCATAGCAATGATATAAAAATTTACAATTAAATCAATCCAAGTGACTGTGAAACTCAAGCGCGTGCCAAGAAGAATTAACCCAAAAATCTCACTGGATGCACTCTTTTCTTTTTCACTGATTGTTTGGTAAAATCACTCTTCCTATTCTAGTTATATGTGAGAGGATTGATGTGAAAGGGAAACAAATAGCTCACATATGATATAACAAGAAAAAATGGCATTTTCTGATTTTTTTTTTTTTTTTTTTTAGATATATGATCTCATGGAAGGAATGCAAGAACTAGGGACACCATATGCTAGTACCTCATTCGAATCTCCACATCGTGACATTGCAAGACACACTCAATCAAAAGGTCTTAATTCAGGTTGTAATGGGGCCAGAGGTCAAGGGAAGAGAAAGAACGGATAAGAAATTTTCAAAGGGCTTGAAGAAATGGTGAAAGCATGCAATAAGATTAGAGACATTAGCAAAGAATCATATGGCTCAAGACATAAGTGGGAGAATGACGATGTGGCTCATTGATAATGAAGAACTTCAATAATTATTTTGTATCTACTGAAAAGAATTGAACTATCTGTATGGTACTGTAATACTGAATGGATATAGATAAGGACTTGTATCCCTTTTGTAACTTTTTTTTTCTTTGCAACTCTTTCTTCTTGAACTGTCTACCACAAGGGTCTCCCCCACACTTATTTTTCAACATACCTTGAACCACAATAAAGTATCTGCAAATCAAATTATGCTCCACTCTTTTTATTAGGTTAGGGATAGAAAATGAGGGTAATGAAACAAAAGGCTTAATAACAGGCTCAATGGGGTTAACCTAAAGGGAATATATTATGGATCAGGCTTATTTGGCAATGGTGAAAACTAGGTGCCTTTATCTTGTCAAGCATGTCATTCAATTCAATATGATGTTTTGAACGAAATTAATACAAGTTCTAGTGTTTAATTCTTAATTTTGAAAGCAATCCAAGTAGCAACCAAAGCAAACAAAATTGAGATCATGCAACGAATTATTATTGACAAAAGAAATAAAAGATGACCTAACTAAAAACTCTCAAAATCAAAGGAACAATAGGCTCAAAACTCACATATGGGTTATAATAAGTTAAATTCAACTAAGTATGCTATGAGTACCAATTACTAAGTTGATTACATGTGAATTTGCATATGATAACCATAAATAAGCACTAACCAAAGAATAATATTAGATCTTAAATCATGTTTATAAATCACCTTAAAGTCATGCAATTAAAAACCAAATCTCATCATTGTGTTGGAAAATATCCTAAGACTAAAAACAACTATAATTTAATTTATTATTTATTATTTATTATTTTATTTTTATGATACTAATACCAACAAAGAAAATAAAAACCAACAATTTATTTTATTTTATTTTTTTAAGGGACAGACACTTTTTTTTTTCAAAATAAAACAATGTTTTGTTCCCCCCACACTTAAACCTAACATTGTCCTCAATGTTAATAGATTATAGCACATGCAATGAAAGATTTAAACGCAGAAAAAAAAATACTAACAAACAAAAGAAAAAATAAAGAAAATAAAATAAAATGATAAAGAAAGCAAATCTGATTGGGTTGCCTCCCAAGAAGCGTGTCTTAACGTTGTGCAGCCTGACGGTATCTCCAATTAATCCTCAGAATAAGTGGGAACATGGAGTGATACGTCCTCCACGTCATGTTCCACAAATGACTCATAATAGGGTTTAAGTCGATGCCAATTCACCTTGAACTCATTTTCAGTTGTGACACTTTTCACCTGTATAGCACTATGGGAAAAAACATTAGTAACAATAAAAGGACCAACCCATCTAGAACGTAACTTACCGGGAAAAATTTTAAGGCGTGACTGAAAAAGTAAGACTTTCTGGCCCACCACAAAAGTCTTTCCACGGATCATGCGATCATGAAAAGCTTTAGTTTTCTCCTTATAAATCCTGACACTCTCATATGCGTCATTCCGAATCTCTTCAAGCTCGTTCAGCTGCAATTTCCTATGAAGGCCAGCATCATCAATGTTCATATTGAAAGTCTTAATAGCCCAATGCGCCTTATGTTCTAGCTCAACCGGTAAATGACACGGTTTCCCATACACAATCCGAAAGGGAGACATCCCTATAGGTGTCTTATATGCTGTTCGATATGCCCATAAAGCATCATCAAGTCGCATGCTCCAATCTTTGCGAGTGGGTTTTACTGTTTTTTCAAGTATTCCCTTGATTTCACGATTTGAAACTTCGGCTTGTCCACTTGTTTGGGGATGATAAGGTGTTGAAACCTTATGTGTGACATTGTATTTCTTAAGCAAAGCTTCAATTGTACGGTTGCAAAAATGGGAACCTCCATCATTTATAATCACTCGCGGCATTCCAAATCTTACAAAAATGTTAGAACGAATAAATGCTGCAACAACTTTGGAATCGTCAGTACGGGTGGCTTTGGCTTCCACCCACTTTGAAATATAATCCACAGCAAGCAATATATATATGAAACCATTAGAAGAAGGAAATGGACCCATGAAATCAATACCCCATACATCAAAGATTTCCACATTATATATAGGATGTTGTGGCATTTGATATCTAGGGCCTAAATTACCTGTTCTTTGACACCGGTCACAAGTCATGCAAAATAATCTGGCATCCTTAAATAAAGTGGGCCAATAAAATCCACATTCTAAAACCTTACGAGCTGTTCTTTGAGTTCCAAAGTGTCCCCCACAAGCGTAGGAATGACAATATGTCAATATTGAATTAAATTCAGAATCGGGTACGCACCTTCTAATCAGTTGATCGGTACAATGCTTCCATAGATAGGGATCATCCCATAAAAACTGTTTCGCCACTTTCTTGAGCTTATCCTTCTGAACTCGAGTTAAGGTGTTCAGAATCTGTTTGGATACAAGGTAATTTACAATATCAGCATACCATGGTTCACTTACCTCTACCAAAAATAGTTGCTCGTCAGGAAAAGTCTCAAGAATTGGCTGGGGTTCCTCATTGCGCACCAAACGGCTCATGTGGCCAGCTACCACATTTTCACTCCCTTTTTTATCCCTGATCTCCACATCAAAATCTTGAAGAAGAAGTATCCACCGTATAAGTCTCGATTTTGCTTCTTTTTTCGTAAGCGAGTATTTTAAGGCTGCATGATCATAGAAAATTATAACTTTAGTTCCAATTAAATAAGATCGAAATTTCTCTAAAGCAAATATAACAGCTAAAAGTTCTTTTTCAGTTGTGGAATAATTCAATTGAGCGTCATTCAAGGTTCGGGATGCATAGTAGATGACGTGAAGACATTTATCCCTCCGTTGGCCTAAAACTGCTCCTAAGGCATAATCCGATGCGTCACACATAAGTTCAAATGAAAGACTCCAATCCGGTGGTGCAATGATAGGTGCTGAAGTCAACAACTCCTTAAGCTTGTCAAACGCTGTCTGACAGTCATTATTGAATTCAAATGGCACATCTTTTTGTAGGAGTCGACATAGTGGTCCAGAAACCTTAGAAAAATCTTTGATAAATCGCCGATAGAATCCTGCATGTCCAAGAAAAGAACGAACCTCTCTTACCGAAGTAGGAGAGGGTAAGTAACGTACAAGATCTATTTTAGCTTTATCAACTTCAATACCCCTAGCTGAAATCACATGACCTAAAACAATACCTTGGTTAACCATAAAGTGACATTTTCCCCAATTTAATACAAGGTTAACCTCAATGCATCGCTTCAGAATCAATGCAAGATTATCTAGACAATGGTCAAAAGAATCACCGAAAACACTAAAATCATCCATAAAAACCTCAATGATTTTTTCAATAAAGTCTGAAAATATACTTACCATACATCTCTAGAAGGTAGCCGGGGCATTACACAAACCGAATGGCATTCTTCTATATGCGAAAGTGCCGAATGGACATGTAAAGGTTGTCTTTTCTTGATCCTTTGGAGCGATGACAATCTGATTATATCCTAAATAACCATCAAGAAAACAATAAAAAACACAACCGACCAACCTTTCAAGCAATTGATCAATAAAGGGAAGAGGAAAATGATATTTCCTGGTAGTTGCATTCAGCTTTCTATAGTCAATACAAACCCGCCACCCTGTTTGTATTCGCATGGGAACCAACTCATTTTTCTCGTTCTTTACCACAGTTATGCCAGACTTCTTCGACACTACTTGCACTGGTGAAACCCATTTGCTATCTGAAATTGGGTAAATCACACCACAATCAAGGAGTTTAATGATTTCTTTCTTCACAACTTCCATCATAGGGGGGTTTAGGCGGCGCTGAGCTTCTCTAATGGGTTTTGCACCTTCCTCAAGAAGTATACGGTGCATACAAGTGGTAGGGCTAATACCCTTTATGTCTGCCAATGTCCACCCAATTGCAGTCTTGTATTCCTTCAAAACTCGAATACTCTTTTCCTCTTCTAAATTTGTGAGTGATGATGATATGATGACAGGCAATGTCTCATTATCTCCCAAATATGCGTACTTCAAATGATCCGGTGACGGTTTAAGCTCAAGTGTAAGTGCCTGAATCACATAAGGTAAAAGTTTATCAGTAGATGAGGGAATAATAATTGGGGAAGGTAACTCACTAACAATTCGTGGCATTGACTCAAAGGTTTCCACAGTCTCAATGATCTCCTCGCTCATGTTATTGGTCGAGATCTTCATCTTGTCACAAAGGACTCCATTTCTCTCATATCCGGCGCCAGTAGTAATGGTGATTTCAAGTTCATCATCGTTCATGACGTCAAGAAATTCCAGGGACAAAATATCCACCACGTCAATAGAAAAACAAGAATGATTATCAACAGGGTACCTCATGGCTTCAAACATGTTGAAGCCAATCACATCACCATCAAATTCCATTGTCAATTTCCCTGCATGCATATCAATATTTTTTCTTGCAGTTTTCATGAAGGGGCGCCCTAAAATAAGAGGCAAAGGTGTTTACAATGTCGAATCTTCCATTTCAAGCGCATATAAATCTATTGGGAAGATCAAATGATTAACCTGCACCAACACATCTTTCGACAAACCTCGCGGATATGCATTAGAGAGGTCAGCCAATTGAATAATTACACCATCATTATTTAGTTCCCCAAGATTCATAGAACGATAAACAGAATATGGCATAACATAAATTGAGGCACATAAGTTTAACATTGCATTGTCAATTTTAGTATTATCGATAACACAAGGGATAGTGAAACTACCTGGATCCTTACACCTTGGTGGCAATTTCCTTTGAAGAATTGCGGAGACATTTTCACTTACCTTAACTACCTCTCCGTCTTGAAGTCGTCTCTTTGTTGTGCAAAGCTCCTTAAAAAATTTTGCATACTTAGGCACTTGCTTAATAGCATCAAGAAGCGGAATATTGACTTGGACTTTTCGAAAAGTTTCCAAAATTTCCTTATCCTGTTCATCTTTCCTAGATTTGGCAAACCTACCTGGAAAAGGCACAAAAGGTGGAACAAGATTAGCAGAAACTGAATTTGGAATGCTCGCCTTCTTACCTTGGAGCTCTGATGTTTCAATGATGGCTGGATCATCCTTCTGTAACTCAGCTTTCTTATTTTGACTATGTTCAGGGACTATTGGATCATTCTCAATTTGCCTACCACTCCTCAATGTAATTGCTTTTACGGTTTCAAACCCACCTTTCGGATTTGGAATGGTAGAACTAGGAAGTTTTCCTTGCTTGCGAATTTGTCCAATAAACTCAGCTATCTGTCCCATTTGTAGTTTCAAATATGCTATATCCTTTGATTGGTTATGTTGAGAAATAGTCAACGATTTCAAAATCTCATCATAATTAAGGGGCATTCCTGAATTGTGCTGAGGTGGTTCTGGTTGCCTTTGGGCGAAACCAGGGGGTGGCCGATTCAAAGTTTGTTGTTGAGGTTGTTCTGAATTTCTCCATCCAAAACTTGGGTGATTTCTCCAACCTTCATTGTAGGTGTTCGAATAAGGATTATTCCTATGGTGATTTTGCCTCTGAAAACCTATTGCATTGACATTCTCCCAACCGCCATTCTCAATCAGTTGAGGACATTGATCAGATGGATGTCCTGGCTTTGTACACACACCACAAACTTGTGCAACTCCTAGCATATTCGGCTTCCCTAGGGCCTGAATCACAAGTGAGGTAAGATTAGCCATTTGAGCTTCCAAACTAGAATTAGTACTTACCTCATTGACTTGGCGTGAAGGCTCTCCAATTCCTTCATACTGCTGGGCATTTAAGGCTCGGTTTGCAATCAAAGTTTTTATTGCTGCTGGAGTTTTATCAACCAAAGCTCCTCCTGCCGCTGCATCTAACATCTGTCGCTCAAGAGGAAGCAATCCCTCATAAAAGTATTGAATCAGGAGCTCTTCCTTCATTTGATGTTGCGGGCATGATGCTATGAGAGTTTTGAAACGCTCATAGTAAGCCGGATACGATTCTCCTGGACCCTGCTGTATGCCATTGATTTTCTTCCTCAACAAGATAATTTTGGAAGTTGGGAAGAATTTCTCTAGAAACACCTTCTTCATGCTCTCCCAAGAATATATTGTTCCGGAAGGTAGTTCATAGAACCAATCCTTAGCCCTATCAGCTAGAGAAAAGGGGAATGCTCTCAACTTTAGGATGTTTTCATCCACATTTATTGGCGTCATACTGGAGCATACAACTTCAAATTCCTTTAAATGTTTATTTGGATCCTCCATAGAAAGACCATGATACTTCGGAATATGATGAAGTAAGCTGAATTTCAGCTCGAATGACTCAGTCTTGCCCTGCGCGGCTAATGGATACTGAATGCACAAGGGTGCGGCATTGTCCAAGGTGGATGCCGAAAGTTCTTTAATAGATCTATTATCTCCCACGTCAAACTCTTCAGATTCAGAGCTAGATGTTTGTGGCTCTTTTGTTTATCTCCTTCATCTTCTAAATGTTTTCTCAGGGATCGTATTCTACTAAGTTTTCGCTAAATCTTCTATTGCGCATGAACTGGTACCTGAGATAAAGAAAGAAAGAATAAATAAATAAATAAATAAATAAATAAATAAAAATAAAAATAAATAAATAAAAACTAATTAAGTAATCAACAACTTTTCTAATCCCCGGCAACGGCGCCAAAAATTGATGCGCTATTTTAGTAGCACACAACTTAATACCCTATTTTAGTAGCACACAACTTAATACCCTTCGCGATCTGCTTACTTCTCCGCCTCTTCAGTCTCTGCTCCAGTGAGAAGAGGATGTGAGTGAGGGGGATGGTGATGAAGGCAAGAGAGAGGAAGATCAGGCGAGTGGCGATAATCAGGGAGGAGGTCGACTGCTTGGGTGAAGATAGGAAGACGAAGGGCTGTTGCGAGGAGGAGGGATCTGCGAGAATGGGTTTTGATTTGGTTTAGGGTTTGTTGTGGAGGCCGTGAATGTGTTGGGTGTTAGGAAGGAAAAGGAGATGATGGAGGTGGTTAGGGTGATGAACTGAGACAGAGATGGGGGACGATAATGGCTGCGGCTGTGGATGATGACGGTGACGATGGGTGATGATGGGTTCAGGACGATGGCTTGATGGTTGTTGTGAAGGAGGACGACGGCGGCTGTGGGATGATGCGTGGCTTGCTGCACGGTGGATCGTGAATGTGAGTTATTGCTGGATGGATGCGAAACAGGGAGGAATTGCGACTGTAACGAGGGTTAGGGCTTGTTGTGGAGGCTGTGGATGGATGGATGGATGATCTCTCAAAGCCAGGTATCGTCCCCTTTTTATTCTTGTTTTCTTCTTTCTGTGGTTTCCTTGTTTGTGTGATTTCCTTGTGCAATTAGTATTCATAAATTGTCAATTTGCTTCTATTTTAAAATATTGTAATTGGAAGCCTACACAAACATGAAAATAGCAATTAGTACCATAATTAACAAGTAATAGCTAAAAATATATAGAAATATGGTACTAAAAATAGCCTAATTATGCCCCTATCACAAACCAACACTCCCAGGCAGAACATCCAACCTGGACCTAACGTTCACCGAGCAGGACATGCAAGGGCTCTACTCCCCGCACAACGATGCCCTGGCGATCCCGATTGCAATATCAAAATGGGGTGTCAAAAGGTCACTGTGGACATGGAGATCTTAGTCAATATCCTGTTCCTAGAAGCATTTCGCAGGAGGCGTCTAAGAGAGGAGTTGAAACTAGGCAACCAGGTGATGGTTGGCTTCTGCGGTGAAAGGAGTTACTCAGTCGGGAGCATCAGCCTACCAGTAAGAGCAGGGAAACCAACAATGCTCCTTATGACGGAATTCATTGTGGTAGACGCCCCCTCAACATATAATAAAATTATGGGAAGGCCTTGGCTATACCAAATGGGAGCAATGGTCTCTACACGACATCAGTGCCTCAAGTACTTGTCAACGGAGAAACGGGAAATATCAAGAGAGATCAATCTTCTGCTCAGGAATGCCATTACATGACGATGAATCCATCGGGTAAGTAACCACGACGGCTCAAGTCCCCCTGAAGAAAGATGACCAACAAGCCAAGGGCTTACTAGCAAGGAACAACTAGAGTAGCATTTAGCACTTTTAAAGAAGATCAACAAAGGTAATCTCTTTAACGACTCTACTCCGCTCTCAACCCCTTCTACAGGGGAAGACCCAATCCTAATACATGGCCCAAAATGGCGCACATGCGGCCAAGCATTGCCCCACCGAAGGTGACGAAGGCTCACCGCCTAAGTGACTTAGCCCGCCTAAGGAGCCGAGGTATGATACAACAGGTCGAGCCCAGCCCACGAAGAACTCACTGGCCAACAAAGCCTGGTCCTGACATGGGAGCCAAAGTAGCGCACAAGCGGCTGAGCCTAATCATATTCAGAATGTCAATGACTTGCCGCATAAGTGACATAGTTCACCTCAGAGCCAAGGCAACGCAGGTGCGAATTGAACCCAGTCCACGATGGCATGCATGCGGACCGTACCTAGTCCATGGATGACTCACCACTCCTAAGATAGTTGAATATGACCTTATGACAACGATGTCACGCATGCAGATCAAACCCAATCCACGAACAGTTCACTGCAAGCGGGCGAGTCCAGTCCACGGATGACTCGTTGCTCCTAAGTTAACCTGGTCCGATTACAGGGAAAAAAATTGCACACAAGCTGCCAAGCCTATCCCCATTGAAGGCGATGACAGCTGTCACACAAGTGAACTAGTCCGCCAAGGAGCCAAGGTGTGATGCATCGGATCGACCCCAATCCACAGATAGCTCACCGCTCAAATGAAGTCTAGTCTAGACATGCATGGAAGACTTCTTCCCAGCATAGGTCTTCTCAAGGATGAGCAAAAGGAATACATAGACCTAGCTTGTTCGGGCAAAGATGGTTCCTCAGCAACCCAACTCCTATTCAGGACTAAGGTATATTATAAAGTCTAGCCTAGACAGGCGTAAAAAACTTTTTTCCAGCGCAAGACTGAGCTAGAAGAATACAAGGACCTAGCATGTTCGAGCAAAGATGGTTCCTCAGCAACCCAACTCTTGTTTAGGATTGAGGTATGTTATAAAGTCTAGCCTAGACAATCGTAAAATACTTTTTCCCAGGCTAGGTCCTCTCAAGGACTGTGCAAGAGGAATACAGGGACCTAGCCTGTTCAGTCAAAGATGGTTCCTCAGTAACCCAACTTCTTTTTAGGATTGAGGTATATTATAAAATCTAGCCTAGACATGTGTAAAAGACTTATTCCCAGCACATGTTCTCTCAAGGATTCAGCCAGAGGAGTACATGGACCTAGCCTGTTGGGCAAACATGGTTCCTCAGTAACCCAACTCCTGTTCAGGATTGAGGTATATTATAAAGTCTAACCTAGACAGACATTAAAGACTTTTTCCCAACTCTGTTCCTCTCAGGGGCTGAGCTAGAGAAGTACGCGAACTTAGCCCGTTCGAGCAAGGATGGTTCCTCAGTAGCCCAACTCCTATTCAAGACTGAGACATATTATGAAATCTAGCCCAGGTGGGTGAAGGGGACTTATCCTTAGCTCAAATCCTCTCAATGATTGAACAAGATATGCACATGAGTCCAGCCCGTTTAGGCAAAGAAGGTCCCTCAACAACCCAACTCCTTGTCAGGATTGGGGTCTAAATAAAAGGCCTAGCCCAGACGGGCGGAGACTACTTTTTCTCAGCTCAAGATCTCTCAAGGATTGAGCCAGATAAATGTAAAGAGTTTAGCTCGTTTGGGCGAAGATGACCTCTCAACAACCTAACTCTTGTTCAGGAGTTGGGCGTACTATGGGACCCAGACCTGAAATGTAGAAGCAATCCCATTCGATTCAAAGTCCTCCTCAAGACAGACAACTACAAGTATATGGTACTGAATTTCAGTCTAACGAGAGATAGTTTACCAGGCAACCTAACCACGACAAAGGTCAGAGACCACCAAGGAAGTACAGTCTTCAGTGGGAAGACAACTCATGCACAAGCTCAACTATTAAGGGAGATAGTAATTGAATCACTAAGGGAACATGACCCGCATAAAAAATGTTACTATCCCATGACTTAATTCTCACAGAAAATTAAGTTATTACTATTGACAGAACATGAGCTAGGAAAAGCTAAGAAAGGGCTTCAGTTCAGACTAAAGCCCTATTTCAGGTGAGGGTAGATACACCCATCTACTTAGCCTACTCAGCCCAATCTAAGCAAGAATTGGAAATGGCAAGTACGACGACTACAAGCACAACAAAAAAAGAAAAAAGAAAATTTTCTCATTAAATAAAATTTTTCTTTCATCACAAAAATTGTTCATTCGGCGGGAACAAAGTCAGAAGTAGCTTCCTGGCAGCAAAGTCTGAAGTATGCTCTGGGACATCAAGATGGGCAGTCATTTGAACTGGCTTTAGGGCCTCCTCGCGGACCAGATGAAAAATCATTCGCCTCCTTGAATCGAACATAAACAAGAAGTCTGTAAGCAGAAAGATCTCAATCCCTATGGTGTTTCTCATTATAATCTATCAGATCCAGCTTCCCATTAACAACGTCGCGAGCCCAAGATTGGCAGCATTGTGAAGCTCCTTCTCTCTAGCATCCCACTGTGCCTTAGAGTTATTCAACTCCTCAATTGCCTTGGCCAGACTCTCTTCAGAGTCCGCCAACTTGCGAGCAACCTCATCACGAAGAGTACGCTCGAAGTCTCGCTCTTGGGTGAGCTCAAAAAGCTACGCTTGTATGGCCTTCTGAAGCCCCCTTATGCAAACTGCCTCAGCGCGCTCACTGACTAATGCACTCTGGGAGTTAGTAGCAGACTTCTTGACATTCGATAGGCCTTAGCAAACGCGACATGCTTGTCTATCGCCTTGTCCTGTTGATCCCAAACATCATTCAGTTCAAACAACAGCTCGACTCGGGCAGAGCTTCATCCATACTCCCTTGGATCCCTTTTAGCTGGGATTCCCAGTATGACTGAACAACCAGAGCGCTAGTCATAACCCTTCGGGATTTTGACAGTTGGCCCTCCAGATCATCCCAAGTGGCCAATTGCTCGGTCAGCGAGTCTACTTCCTTACAGGCATCAACAAGCTATGCCTCCTAGATGATGAACTTCGTCTCCAAGGCAAAGAGCTTGTCCATAAAGACTCCACATCAATACCCACCATACCAACATTAGTCAGATGAGCCATCCCCTGATTAGAAAACAACCCACTGGTATAAACAATAAAACACAACAAAAAACTAAGTGACAAAACAACTGAATTGTCAACTCACTAGCATCAGAAGCTGCGGCCCACCATTGAGGTGCGCCCCCACAGCTACCTTCTCCAGTGGCACCTGGTCAACCAACCAATAGAAATTCATCTTCATCATATCAATAGTAACAACCCTGTGATCCATTTCTTGAAGTCGCACATACTGCTCGCCAAAGCTTAGGAGAGCACTCGCTGGTGCATGGTAACTGACCCCAGCATCAGCGCAGAGAGCTCGTGGACTAGGAGCCAATCCCTTCTCTCCCCCACACCTCCCGAAAGAGAGGACTCAACAACCTGCTTCCCCTTATCGCACCGGTGGAAGGAGGCTTAGACAACACTCTAGTTCCCTGACCAGTGGAAGAATCACGGGCATTAATCTCAGGAACAGATTGTTCCTCCAAAATAGATAGGTCAGGAATAACGACCTCCCACATCCGTTATGTTCCCGTCTCAGCATGAGCCAGGGCTTCTAGCGACTCCTCATCAATGGTCAGATCCACAACATCCCTCTCCCCACTCTGGGGAGCAGGAGAACTAGGAGTGGATCCTAACCTGAGCTTTTTAGAGCGACGAGGGGGAGTAAGCAATCCTTCCAGGGCTTTCTTCTTCAACAAGCTATGCACCTTCCTCTTCTGAGACCCATGTGTTTGTGCCTCAACACTCGAAGAAGAACTGGTAGGCACGGTTGGGACAACGTCACTGACTTCAATAGAAAATACCCCACGCCGCCTATATTATCTTTTTGGATAATTTCCAGAATATACATCGGCGATAGAGCAAAAAAACTAGCTATCATTTCTCCTCTTCAGACGTAAAGTCGACAGAATCAAACAACCCTAGTCAGAAACAACGAATGAGTCATACACTAACATATATTAAATAGAAAAAAAACTTACAGAGGTCCCCAAAATGGCAGATGGTCTGCAAACCATCAAAAGAAAAGTACCCAGACTTAACAGAGGCAAAAAAGTAGTACATCTGCTAATCCCTTGGATCCTCGAACTAGCTAATCAGACAACGTGGCCTCACCCAAGGATTGTGATTTCATTTTTTGAGATAATTTTGGTCTCCTGATTTTAAGAAATATTTTGTTTTGTGTAGAAAAAAAAGTAAAAATTTCGAATTGTGATTTCGAAATTAATAATATAAAATATGCATTTTAAACTCTTAAATACTACATAAAGTCTCACACAACTACATATTACATAAGAATCACTCACATAACAAACTTTAGATACTAAAAGAAGATTATAGCGTGTTAAAATAAATGAAGATTAAAATATTTATTTATTTTCTCAAGAAAATTTCAACTCATTTCAAATTTCGAAAGAGATTTTGGTAACTTCAAAATAAGAAATATTTCGTGAAATTTTGACATATTTCGAGAAATCACATTCCTTGGCTTCACCAACTAGCAGACAGCACGGTTGTTCATCCTGATGGAATCAGATAATGAAGCAACCTCATCGACAAGTGGATTGCGACATCCTTCGCCTTGATCAGAGTAACAACCAGTATGCTCCATCCACTCGACATTATTTAAGTCGAGGCAATTCCCAAAGAATACAAGTAGCACCAGATGACGGTATGAACAGGGATGCGCAGGCCAGCCTCAAACATGGCCTTGTACAGGCAAATGCGCCCATCCGTTGGAACAGAGTGACCGTTCTTTTTTTAAATGAACGACACTCCCAGATCATTAGGGATTTTGTATTGCCTACAAAGGGCAGTCAGATCCTTCTCGGACAACTGTGACTATTTGAAGAATTCTAAGTTGCCTTGATGTTGCTCTCACGAGAAGTTAAGATGCGCAGACATGACTGAATGAAACTCAAGCTCAATCGGGCAGGAAAAACAGATTAAGGAACAGAAAAAAGCTCTGAGAAGGTAAAGGTAAAAACTTCCCAAAAAGCAGGCTTATATAGGTTTGGTGCAAAGGGGAGACGTTTAGATAATCGCTGCATAAACATTAAATGTGACGCAGCAGTCAAAAAGGCGCAAAAAATAGGCCATCATGCCAAACCACGAACCCCCGCACGTTGTAAAGTTAGTGGCTCAGCACGCAGACCTACTAACTAGGGGGAGTAGTAGATGAGACATCAATCAAACATGCGATCACAATCGTACCTGTGGCATGGGCTAACCCTAGCACGAGAAAGGCTTCAGTGCAATCCCAAGCGGACCCATGCACAAACTGTTGTTCAGACTGTAAGTCAGGTGCCTAAGCCCAGGTCACGTCAGCCCAAAAGGCATGGGTCTTAGGGCTTGGCCCAGGACAATAACGCCCGAACACGAATCTCGGAGCTGTCACGGGCTCGAGATCCACTTGCATGAAATCAGCTCTTAGCCCAGTCAAGCATTGGGTCCTAAACAAAGCCAAGTGCTGAAGAGACTCAGTCATACACAGGTGAGATCTTATGCGAGATCTTCTCCTTCCATCACACCCTCGATCACAGGGACAGTTATGAAAGGGAACACTCGTTATGAGAGACTGTGAAAGGAAAAAGAAAGGTACCTGTATACTTGCAATTTACATACAGTCTTCACTCGTCCTTGCATCGATATTTGAATTAAGCATCGGAGTGCCTTTGGCCACCACAACCGTAGTCCCTGTCTTAACCGCAACTCATTTTTGCAGTTTCGATATCAGCGATGACAGATCTGAACACATCAATTACAATTAAGAGAACTTAATATCCTTGAGGAGAGGGATGCTCTTGCCTTTATATTATCGATCATGTGGATGAATGGCAGACTAGAAATGGGCTCTGCTTTTTCAATGTTATCTTTCTAAGTGCCCCAAGTTTTTGTGGTTTTATTTGTAAATTGCATCCTATTTTAGGGAAAGTTATCGGAGAGATCTAGCCAAGATTCCTAGTAAACAAGGTACATAATGCTCTTACGTCTATTGAATCATTATTGTATTGGGGCTTCTATTATTGGAGGTTTAACAACGATATTGTGCACTTAAATAAAACTACAACCAAACCATCTTGAACCCTCGTCAATCAAATAGATTATCGTATTCAGTACTTCAATAGCCATTGATCCCATTAATACTCCTTACCTTGATTATGTGTTCACAAGCTGCACCATGTCCCATCAGGTACTCGCCACACTTATATTTGTTAGATTTCTAAAATACAGTCTAGAAGATTATTATTTTTTAACTGTAAGTTGTCTTTTGTTCGCGTTTAGTCCATTGGTTGACAACCGATAGAATTGAATATAAATTAGAGACGTGTTCAGATTTTGAAAGGTACAGTTGGATCTTATGTACATTTTTCTCAAAGAAGAGAATTGTATAGCATTGTTATTAATATTAAAGCCTGAATTTAAATTCTACAGGGGTGGAATTTCGTATTGGTAATTCTTTTTGTATTAATGTTGTTGTTGATATTTGTCCAGGTGATTAACACATTTGCCATTATCATGGTATATTGCAGGTTTTACAGGGTTATATATATTTGGCAATGACTTTTTTACACCGCCAATTCCTCTGTTTAACACCACCGCTCCATTTTTTGGACCTGCTAAAGGACACTGCCAATAATAGGGGTTCCTTTCTTCTCTCACCCCTCTATTCTCCTTTTCTTCTCAAGAACAACAACACATCGCAACAGTTATAGCAGCTGCAGTGTTTCCACCCAGCCCCACTCCCCCCGCCTTATTTCTCTCCTCCCCTGTCTTTTCTTTCTCTTCTTTTTATCCCCCCCCCATCTCTCACCCTGATCTTGCAACTAAGTGGTGAATTTGTGACCTCTATCTAACCAGATACCACGACATGTTCCTCCACAATATCCTCGATGGAAATGGCGTCCAACGCATTGCATAATTCCACAAAGAATCACTCTTCGATGACTACCGAATCTCCAGCTAGAATGACGATTGCATTGCCTTCACCATAGACCTATGTATCCTCTACCACGCTTTCCATAGCAGCGCCAGTATTTTCCCTCAAGGAGGTGGAACAGCCTCCGCTAATCACCTTCAGATAAAACTGGTTAAGAAGCTGCCACCTATTTTTTCTCTTTTCTCCCCATTTTTTTTTTGCTATCACACACTACAAGAAAAATTGTGATAAATAGCGTTTAAAAACCGCTATGGTAGGCTACCATAGCGGTTTAGTAACCGCTATGACAGCCGGCGCTATAATAGACCCAGGGGATATTATAGCGGTTTTAAAACGCTATGGTAAGTTCGGCTTTTATAGCGTTTCAAAACCGCTATGGTAGCCTCTTCCATAGCGTTTTAAAAACGCTATAGTAGACTCTAAAACCGCTATGGTAGGCGTTTTAAAAACGCTATAGTAGACTCTAAAACCGCTATGGTAGACTCTACCATAGCGTTTTAAAAACGCTATAGTAGACTCTAAAACCGCTATGGTAAGTATACATAGCAATTTTTTTTTTTTTTTTTTTTTTTTTTTTTTTTTTTACTATCAAATGACTTTTTATTACACATCTCATAAGTTTTATGTCTAGAAAATAAAAATTTAAATGTGCCAAAGTTAAACATTTCCATGAATGGAGGCAAAGTAATGTAATTAATTAATAAACGGTATTACATCGAGTCACAAAATCTATCAAATAATAAAAATAATGTATTACAATTATGGTACTTGGGATAACAAACTGAAAATTAAGCGATGGTTTTTCCCATTGGATCAATGAGAATCATGCCAATAACACCACCCGCTTCTCTAACAAAATGGCTTTTTTGCTTCTAAGGTCTGGGAGTTCAAAATTCTGTTTATGACACTTGGACCTATCAAAATTATCAATCACTCCAAGGATCATTTTCTGCCCTCACTTCTGAAGGCTCAACGACTTCTGTTTCAGAGGCTTCGGCAGTTGAAGCAGCTTCAGATTCTTCAGTGGCATCAGACTCTTCTGATCTTCCCCATTTCCCGCCAAGGGCAATTGCCATCATTTCATATATCTTGTTACCCAAATCACCTGGACTATCAGGCTGCAAATATTATCAAGATAGAGTTAAGTAATTATCAAACAGGTTTGGTTCAGAAACAAGTTTCAGAGGGAGTCCTTACTGAGTATCCACTGGAGATCAAAGCTGTATCATACAGCAAATCAACTGCTCTTTTAGCTTCACCACTCTCGGGAGCATTCTTGCATGCAGCCTACAGGGTAAAAGATCATCAAAAACTGACCAATGAAGCCACTGAATGATGACATTCATTCAATATTGACACTTGGAAGAGCTGGGTGCTTCTCCTAGCTGATGGTATGGTATGTTTATGAATCAAGGCACAGATCCATGAGATTTCTTAAAAGTTGCAATACTTGAAAAGGAAGTAATAACAATGTTATGCCAAAACAACAGAACAAGGACAATGGATACCACAGATTTCTCAAAAAATTGCAACACTTATAAAGGAAGCAACAACAATGGTTGCAAATAGCACAATTTGATTTGTCATTATAGTGAGGCAACATAACAGTGAACACTAGAAGTCCCGAACATTGATTACTACGTTTACCTCAACTAAAAAGTTAGCAAATGACCTAAAGATGGATTTTCTTTTCCAAAGAAAAAAGGTGCCAGACAAAAGTACAAACAATTTGAGTAAGATAATGCCTCTTTAAGTTAGTAGATACTGTCTAATGTTTTTCATTTAGTGCTAACTGCTAAGCACTAGCAGACATGTACACGGCCTACAGATTTGATCAAGAGTGAAATCACTGGCAACAACACCTAGTAAGTGCATTACATAACTATAGTTTCCTTCTCCAGGGATGAATAATGCTTTGACACTTGAGATATAAACTTAACAACTAAAAGATTATGAAAGAAAAACACAAGATAACCAAGACTGCCAGTGAGAGTAGGCATGCTTCATTCATTTGTTGTCTGATATCAGAAATGTATGCATTTGACAAAAATCAAACGGCATTTAAAAGCGTTATCTTACACTCAGCAGCAAGCAATGATAGCAACGACAACAGCAGCAGCAGCAGTAGCAGCTGTAGCAGTAGCAGCAGCAGCAAGCAGCAGCAGCAGCAGCAAGCAACCTCTCTTCTTGACAGCTCCTTCAACATCTCTGCAAATGATCAAAATTTGAAATTTTTTTATGTTCTGGCCTAAAACTAACACATACTTTCAGTACCACGATTATATCGGTGTTCTAGTGCATTTGGATAAATCATAAACTTTTTGAATCTTAGCCATGTGCATCAATTGAAAATTTTCTTGACTTGCCATATTGAGTCCCGACACCTTGACATCTAGCAGAGAAATCCAAGGTTTCCCTCACTGTCAAGATCATTCTGACTAATATAAGCAGAAGTTTTCCTCGGAACAAATTCATGCATTTCATGCCCATTATAGGTAATTTTTCCAGAAACCTATAGTTATTAGAGAAATCAAATTAATACCATCATATATGAAGATGAAATTAATAGCTAGTATTGAGTAGGCTTTCAATGACGAAACTCAAAAAAGGCGACGAGAAGGTCTCCATATATACCTCTAGCTTTGAATCAAGCTTCCCTGCCAAAGCTAGCAGTAAGGAGGTCTTCCCAGAGCCTGGAGGACCTAATAGCAAACTCATCCTGTATATAGGCAAACAAATTAGTCTTTTAGGCATATAACGGAATGAAAATTCCATATGAAACCCAACATACTAAGTGTCCAAGTTGTATCATTCATTACAGTCCTTTATAGAACATACTAACCACAACATATTCTTCTATGACAATCCAAAAGAACTTTGAGCTGTTCCCTTTTCTTAATCTGAGAAGAATGGAATTGATTCATCCACTAACCAGACACGAAAGAAGTTGAGGAATATGATAAAGCTTTTAATCCTATCGTAATACAGTGTAAAAGAAAATCGCCAAAGTTGTCATTATTTTAACAAATGTATTACAAATTGCCTTCTAAAACAGCTAACTGTCATGCAGAACTCTGACATGAATGAAGTTCAGAATTGACAACTTACAGTGATAATATTTTCCAGTAGAGCGAGCATCGATCATGACATTTCCTATCATTTCTGCATATATCTGCAAAACATAAGTCTAATCCATTAAAGTCTACTTCACATTGCATTTCTTAAGCATACGACATACTAATTGAAATACTATGCATTCTCACACTAGAAGAAACACAAAATGTTATCAACAATAATTGTTATATCACTAAACATTAAGAATAATGTCATTCAGGAATATATCAGACTAAAGTTAAAGAGCCAGTAACTGTCAACAGCTAATAAAAACTGAACAAACTATAAACAATAAAAACTGAAAACAGACAAATCATCAAATAATAAAAACTGAACAAACAAGATTCGAGTCAATAAGATGATCACTTTGCATGCTGTATCAAATCTAAAACTTGTTGGAACCTCCTTGCATTTCAGGTTACCATCAATGGTCTTTGGGCATCCAATGACTCGAGTTCTCAAATTTTTACTCCTATTAATCCAACAAATGTACATCATATCAGTGACATAACAAAGAAAGTAAAAAACCAAGTCTAGCTCATGCTGACTGAAATAAACAGAAGCAATAAATGGATAATGGACACAGGTGACTAAAAAACTCACCAATACAAGTTTTCTTGAGGGATTTAGATATTATCAAACATTGAAAAACAAAAACTCCTTAGTCAAAGAACACGCAAAAACTCCTACTTTCAACTCTAGATAATTTAAGGGAAGGACATCTTGCACAGTCAAGTAATAATTAATAAATATACAAGACCTGAAATAATCACACTCATCAAATATTCTCATAATGTTAAATTAGTATGCATGCTTAACTATGATACATATTGGATTACACATTGCCACTATTGAAAATTTAACTTCCAGTGGATAAACCAAGAGGCCATACAACATGCGACACATGAAAGGTCTCAATAATCATTTTCTGCTCCATCTTGGAGATCTTTGATTTATAAATCAAAAAATGTGATACTATACTGGATATCAAATGTTTCAACATCCACCTCCAAGAATGCCACGTCTCTTATGGATACGCCTTCTTTAAGTTCCACCCAGTTATTATTCAGAATGAAAACAACATTAATGAACCACAAGAAACCAGTAGGTATCACAAAAAGTCTTGAAGGGTCAATGGCAATACCTGTCCATGAGTCCAACCTTATCTGACAAATTCGGGACAGAAATAGCAAAAATCTGTGTCCTGCTGTTGATCCCTTTTCGGACTTCATTCTAATCAGTTGAATCCATAGATAATGAAGTATCCAACAGATGCACCTTCACTGCAGAGTCAAACCCAGCAGTGATAAGAAGTGACGATCTTGGATCGTATGCACACCGCCAAATGCCTCTCCCTCTGTACAATTACAAAAGTGAGACAATGGCTTAACTAAACATCTTTTCAACTCAATGGCATGTATGACTTCAATCTTGTATTTATGTATAAGTATATATACTACTCGTCCTTATCTTATAAAATCTCTGGACGAAGGCTATCAATGGATCACATTTGAATTAGGTTGGAATATAATAGATCTGATGAGCTAGAAGGCCTAGTTGAGGAGCACTAATCAATTGAGGCTCCAATATTCAGGATTAAGATTAGTCCTTATATTTGACTGAACCAGGGAACCAGCCATAGGAGCGAAGCTATTATTTCAAATAGAATATCAAATTAAAAAATACTCACATTTAATCTGAACCAGCCATAGGAGCGAAGCTGTTTGGTATGCATCATTCCCTATTTTGCGCCTCAGATCGCTCTTGTTCCTCTTTGGCGATTTGCCTCTTCCCATCTTTCCTAGAACACCACAATAAATAGGAGGAAAGGAGAGCAGGGGGTCCAAGGATTATGGCTGAAGAATTGAAGCAGATAGGTAATTGGTATCAAATGGCAGTACCTGCCAGGGTGGAGGCCAAACAAAACCATTTGACAATGCATGAACAAGCTAAATCAAATTGTCTACCTATCCATTTGCAAAACAAAGCCAACTTACAGTGCTTGCTCTCCAATTTCTCTTGATTTATAATGAACTTACAAATAACCAAGCTTTGGTATGGTGCTTAGGTCAGGAACTAGACCTTGCAAACTGCAGTTCCTTAAACTCCTGTAAAAACCAAACAAGACAGAAATAAAACCACATTCTACATGCACTATTCGAGATTTTGCACTACTTACAAGTGGCATAGTGGTTGTAAAATTTAAACAAGAACTGTTTTGATTACTTGAATACAAGTACCAGCTCAAAGTGCAAATGTTCCAACCAACGGTGCGACAGATCAGCGCAGCAGCAGCAGCAATTCAGCGTAGCAGCAAACAACAGCAGCAATGCGTAGCAGCAGCAGCAGCAGCAACAGCAACAGCAGCACCTCAGCACAGCAGCAGCAGCAGCAACAGCGCAGCAGCGGCATCAGCGACTCAGCAGCAGCATCCGCAACAGCAACACAGCGCAGAACAGAGCAGCTCTGTTTTGCAACAGAGTGCTCTGCCAGAATTCTGCCCCTGTTTAGATGTGTCGCAACCGCAATTCCCCGCATCATCCAGGCCGCATACCGTCACTAGACAACAAAAATGTGGGTTCATTCGAGATTAACATTATGGTAACATGTGAGTGATTCATGGAGGCGATTCATTGATGTTGCCCAATCGAAGCAGTTTTTGTAATGCCATGTATTCCATGCAATCATTAGCAGGTATAACAGACAGTCTCATTATTATTCTGGGCATGACAATTTCATATGCAACTGATTCAAGGATATCAGTCATATACAGACATGCAAAGATTGTATGAATCCATAACCAAGGATCAAACTGAAATATGAAAGCCATCAACGGCCTTCCAATTTAGAACTAATACCCTTCCTGGTTTGAAAAAAAATGAAAGAATCTGATCTAATGACAATGAGGATACCATCATCAATAAGAGGCTAAATTTGAAGCTTAAAAGCACATGGTTTTTGTTTTGCACCCCTGATAGCTCAAGATGCCAGTTGTTCAAGCATGGAGTACAAAGGATATGATTTTAAAAGACATGGACTATACAAGATCTTCGCAGTTTTGTTTCTGAAGAAGTGAAAGGGTCTTATCCCACCCCCATTCCCCAGAAATTAAGGAAGAAGACATAAGCAAAAGAAGTGTAGGAAGGTAACGAACCTAAAGCATAGATCTAAAGCTCTTGCCAAAACGAAGTAAAAACATAACCAAAAACTGACTATCAGCCCCTTATAGAGTACAAAAGTAGAACTTTGTGCTTCAACCAGGTTACAATTAGACAAAAGGCTAAACTAGGCATAGGAGTAGTGATATAGCTTTTAGACTTCACGCTTACCTATTATCCTAGCAGTTAGTGGTAAATGAAACTGCTTGTATTTAGAAAAAGAAAAAATAAAGTTGAACAAAAATAAAAGAGAACGAGAAAGAACTTGTAAATATATTGGATTGATTCAAAGTGCAATATAAGGTATCTAACTTGAAAATCAATGAACGTGTTATCATGCTTACCCCAATATTAAACTTTTTCCGGATCTGTCCACAGAAGAAACCCAAGTATATTCCAGACAAGAATATGAAAGCTGACTCCAAAATACATGAAACTATGTTGTTTGGTGATGGCATAAGCAATGAAGTTGAAACGAGCAGTGACAACAAGAATGAAATAAACTGTTCCCTGCAAAAGAAATAAAAACGTAAGTTATCGAATTTGACATTTGGTTCATATGATATTAAGTAATAAAAATCAGGGAAGTATATACATTCAGTTCAATGCTTGTATGTACATTAAACAATTATTGCCTAAACTGAAAAATAAGAATATTTCTAGTAAAATGACATGTTCAATATTAGAATCTCCATAACACATGTGGTTTACCTTCTAGTTCCGGATTCCTCATTCTCAAACATCAACCGGAAGTGCATGCCAAGGGATACTTGATTGTTGTATACAGCCCTGTAATACTTGGCTAAAGGAATAAAAAATTCTGATGGACAAGCCTTGCAGAAACAAATTATACTTCAAAAATGCTATAGATGGATGACATCAATCTGAAGTACTTGATAGTTTCCATTAAGAGTAGTTATGGACTTTGGGTTGTAAAATACAGTGAAGGGACTATTGTTTGCAGCTGCATGGGCAGCTGCTACTTAGGATCCCTATATGAATACTATCACTTGACAATATTGATGATGAAATATTTGCGGGTTGTCTGTTAGCTCTTTTCATACCCAATAAAAGTTGTTGCTTCTCATCTCTACTCACAACATAAAGCAAGAGGATTAACAACATGATTTAAATGGTATTCTACGAAACACACTATACAGAACCAACAGAGAAAATTGTTTCTGAAACTCTGTAAAATTGATATTTAATACCATTGATAACTTACTATTATCAACTAATTAGTATTTTTCATGCATTGAATCAAACCATGAGTTATAGTATGCTTTGAAAATTGTCTAAGAGCAGAGATTTATTTTAAAATCTAATGTACACTTCATGACTTCACATCCTGGACACACAAAAAAAAAATCAATTTGAAAACTGGCTTACTTCAAGTATCTTCCATCATATCCCCCAACAACATAAAAAGCAGAGTTTTGTATTGCTCCTATAGCCAATAAACACACTTATTCACAAAGCAGGGAAACTGAGACCTACCTAGCCAATTCTTTGAAGTCTGTAGATGAGGGTGTTTGACCGTGTTTCCCAAGTCAAAGACCCCAGTGCACTAGCAAGAGCTACATGCTTACTTCCACTTGCAGACATTTTAATGTATTTTCTAATAATTTCCTGCATTTCATGAAACAACGCCTACTTATTAGCATTTACATGTCAATCAGCCAAAATACAGAAGCACTAGGAAACAGCAACCTCTGATCAATCTCTGAGCAGTAGCCACAGTAATATCAGCAAGGTTCCTTCACCTTGTCATATGGAGGTAATAATATGAACTATGAAGAATGAAGTACTCACAAGCTTATGAAGCAAATCAGGTTGCTCTTCAAACAAGTCTGGAAAGCTTATGAAGCAAATCAGGTTGCTCTTCACTATTAGTTCTTTCAAGATTTGTCTACACCAATGTTTCACTGCTCTAATATTTACCCTCTTGTGCTTCTGCCTATATCTAATCAAAAGAGAATCAAAATTACAAAAAACATTACAACCCTAAATTCCAAATCTCAAGTACCATACTCATAAACACTGAAAATAGAAATCAATGAAATCCCATGAAAACTTACTGTCTCAGAGTCTCAGAGTCCCAGAAGTGAACATCTCAGTTACAAAATAGATGTTCCTATTGGCTGTATCAACCCAAGAGGTGTAAAATTTCATGATGTTTTTGTGCTTCAAGGTCTTGAGAAGATGGATTTCACAGTAAAGCCTCTCAAGATCCTCAGGGCTCTGAAGGAAATCATACAGCTTGACTTGGTTCCAAGCCACTTCAATCCCTTCGAACTTATCAAAAGCTCTGTAACTGCAACACCCAAAACCAAAAAGGAAGAAAACCCACCAACATAGAACTAAATCAACATATACCCATCTCATAAAACTGCAAAAGTTCTCATAAAAAACTGAAATTTCTTCAAAATCTCAAAAAGGGATGAAAAAATAACAAATAGGGTTTTAAGTTTCTTACACTGTCTTTGAAGCTCCTTTCCCAAGGATCTCATTGTACTGAAAAACCAACAAAATTAGAACCAAATATCAGAAATGAAGAACATAAAGAAGAACCCAAACAAGCAACAAAGTAGAGATTTTTAAGTACCCTTCCATATCTTCCAGTTGGATCAACTTCAACAAACTCAGACTCACCCTCATCTGGTTCATATGGTCTCATCCCAACCATTTCTCTCTAAAAAGAGGTGAATCGAAAGAGGGAGGGCGACGGAGAGATGGAGGGAGCAATGAGGGAGATGAAGATAAAGATATGGAGAGAGCAGTGAGGGCGATTGAGAGATAGAGGGAGCAGTGAGGGAGATGGCGAGATGGAGGGAGCAGTGAGGGAGGGAGATGGAGATATGGAGAGAGCAGGGAGGGAGATGGCGAGATGAGGGAGGGTGGACATCGAGCTCTATCTAACTCGAGCGCCCAGTAAAACGAGGGAGCGCGAAAAATCCCGCCATTTTTTTGTAGCGTTTTCATTTTTGTTTACGCCAAAAATTTCATCTTTGATAGCGTATTTAGTAAAAACGCTATTAACAAATGCTATTATTGGGCATTTGTGTTGTAGTGACACAAGCCACTTAGAGGATGAGTGTGAGAGTGTGGGAGAAAAAAGGGGAGGGTGATGGGGGCGGCAGCAACCCTGCTGCTGCTATTGATGATCATAAAAGAAAGGGAAGAAATAATAAAAAAATAAAGGAAAAAAATGATGCAGGCGAGTAGCGACGGTGGGGTGGGAGAGAAGATACAACAGCAGGGGCGGCAACAACAACATCGACGATGGTGGGAGAGAAGTGATTGTTGTTGTTCCAGGGAGAAACCGAATTAGAAGGGGAGAGCAGAGAAAATTTGAGAATTGAAAGTTTTGGGTTTATATTGGTGGTGTTAGACAGAAACGTGTGGGTTGTCAAAGAGGGAAATTGGTGTTGTCAAAAAGTCACTGCTTCTGGTAAAACAATTAGGGTTATTTAGCATTTGGATCCTATACTTTGTAACAGTTTTGAGTTTGAGTCTCAAGTTTGTCCAGATTTGAGTCTGGTCTTAAGACCACATTGATTGTTACTTCCATAAAAATGAAAAAAAAAATTAATTTTGTTAGTGGGAAGTGTTAAGTGATACATGTTTACATTTCTACACGCCAATTCTACGGATACAATTTAATGATATTTTTTTAATAAAATTTTATTTTTTCTTCTCCCTTCCCTCTTCCTATCCTTGAAAGCCCATAACAAAGAAGACAATCACAACAACAGACCCACCATACCATCACCATCATCAACTTCATGGCTTCACTGGATCCATTCGTCCACCAATGAAGCACAAAAAGTATGGTGGACGGACAGTGAGAGCGAGAACAAAAGCTACACCGCCACCAAATCCAACAAGAACAACTTAACAACCTCTCCCCGACCTCACTCAAAATCTACAACTCCGTCGATCTCAACGAAAACGACCACACTTTTACCAATCGATCTTGCAATGTGTGCCATTAACCAACTGGGACGAGGAATATAGGGGAATTGAGTAGTGATGGTGGGAGGATGACCAGGTGTGGCAGGGAGGATGAGGAAGATGAAAGATTGTGGCAGGGATATATGTATATATATAAAGGGTTTTCATTAATTATTTTTTATTTTATTTATTTGTTTGTTTTTATTAATTATTAATTTTTTAGTTTGGTTATTTATATCCACAAGACTACATCCTGATGCATATTAGATATCTAATATAACAAATGGTTAGTTTTTCAGCTTTTTGTAATTGTTAGTAACCATTGGTGCAAATTGGTCATTCTAGATGACGATTTTTTCAAGGTCAATCATAACAAAGTTGTATGGGGACCCTAACTCAAAGTTAGACAAACTTATTACCCAAACTCAAAACTAGTACAAATATGCAGCTTTAGTGCACTATCATTCTTCACCCATTTTGGTAACCCATTGGCCACTCCTCTTTTATCTCTTATTCTTTGCCAAAACTTCAAAACTCCATTAAAATGGAAACCATTGCATTCTCCTTTGTTCTTTTGTTCATGAAAAACTTGGGTTCTCCCTTCTTCTTCATTTGTGGTGGGTTTGTCTTGTAGTCTGAGGCGTTGGTTGCTGAAGAAAATCGTTTCAAATTATTGTTCATGCCCCTCACCATCTATATCGATGGTTATTTATCATCTATTTGCATTTCTCTTCTCTCCATTTTTATTCTTCATCTTTCATTTATCTTCTCATCATTATGCAATCATCTAAGTTTGAACCTAACAACTAATAACTTGAGTTTCACGTGGATCACCTTCAAATGTTTTAACTTCCTTTTTCAATCCTTGTTAGGTAATCTGGATTTTACTTTTACTTTAAATATACTATCCTAGCAAACAATAGATCGTTATACAAGTTAATAAAACACAAAAAGGTTCAATGTTGTTTGTTTAGAAGTTGAATTTACCCAAGGCCCTGAAAATATTTGATGTGTCGCAAGATGATTGATGAATATTTTGTATGTTTTTGTAAATTGACAATAGAATTATATAGGCAGCCATGGATTACATTTTTTGTTGTTGTTTTATCGATCCAAATTACGATGTTCCATATGGATCGTTCGAACCAAAGGAATTAGCTAGCTTTGTTTTTATATTGTGTCGATAATTGATCTGCCTTTGTACTTGTTACTCTTAGATCAAAACTTGAAAACTGGAGTGATTTATCGAGCTATACCACTATATGGCGTTCAATTTACAATGATGTTTTTGGTGAAGTTTGGAGCTACCGGTCCTGTTCAATGCTATGATGTTTTTGTTTTCTCATGTGTATGTCTCTGTGTGGTAGTCTTTTTGGTGTCGAATGGGTGCATCTGTTGTTCATGTTTTGGTTAATGTATTATATAAATGGTTGTGTTAATAGAATCGACATGAATTTTGTGACCTAGTCTTTGGTACTAAATTGCTTTGTACTAGTTAACCTTTAATAAACACCGGTGACGGTTATGGACCAACATAGAGTTGGACATAGCCGTTTCATTAATTATGTCAGTCCTTGACACTAGTAAAGATTATAATATTTTTTTCCTTACCAGTTAACAGTTCAATGAAACTCTTCCTTGACCAATATTACTTTTATTATTGTGTTAATTTTCATATTTTAATCAATTTAGTACAAAGCCATCGATTTTGATATGATACCGACTTTAATTTTGTCGACATAAATTCATTGATGTAGTTATAATTACTAATGTAATCATAGATTCGTCTCATTCTATTATTTTAGTTTCAAACCAAAGAGTATGATGCTTCTTCTTGTGGGGCCATGAGGGAAGTTTAGGTTCACTCGTGGCCCCCAAAATAAAATGTGTCATGCTCTTCAGTTCGAATATGCAAAAGTAAATGTACAACAAGTCACCTGTTATCAGTATATATTGTAGTTGTCTTTGAAAGAAAATGGTTTCTTCATTCAACTCTTAATCTAACTAAATTCAAGTTGTAGGATTGGAGACATCAAAGTTTAGGTTTGCTCGTAGCCCCTAAAAGAAAGTGTCATGTTTACAAAGGATTAATCAGTACAAAGCAATTTATACCACATACTATGTTAAAAAAAACTCGCGTCGATTCCATTAACTCAACCAAAAATTTTATAGTACATGAACTAAAATATGAGCAACAAATGTTGGGGGTTGTGTCACTTGGGCATAATCTTCAAATTTACCATTCTTTACAACACGTCTGCCACCCTTACTACCAACTTTCCTTTTATAACTAGGAAATACACCAATAAGTACGCAATCAATAAATGAAAGTGGATATTTCCTTTCACACGTTTCATCGAACAATGCATGAGTGACAATATAGCCAATACAAATTTACATTAAAAAAAATTAACTCACCAAATGAAGAGGAACAAAAGAGTGAGTTTTCGATATTACCTTATTTGGTGACTCCGTAATTGATTTCTTCAAACACATACAAAACAAACAACAGGTAAGGTTCGATAAATTGATTTATTTAACAATTGCTTCAAATAACTGATCATGCGAGACTCTTCAAATAACACAGAAGATTCGATAAAATGCACAATCAATCAATTTTGCACTGAGAATCAAATATGTAAAGATAGAAAATCCAGAGAAAAAAGAAGTACAAATGCAGATGAAGAAGAAAAAGCCATTCAAACTTGAGGTAAACGAGTGAGACTCGAATTAAGCAAAGAAGTTTCATGAGAATCAAGTTTACATAAGAGAAAATTTTTAGTGAGAAGAAAGGAAGAAGAAGAAGCTTTTGGGAGCTTGGGGAAGAGGAGACTCGAGTGAGACTTGTCAGAACCAGTGAGAATTGAGTGTAGAGAGAAAAAATTTACAATGGAGAGAGAAAAAACCTGGAAGGAAAAAGGAAGAAAAAGACTTTCTTTTGTCATTAGAAAGTGTGTGCTGACACAAGTCAATAGTCAATTCAATGTGCCCCTAGCTATCAAATGTAGAAAAGGGTAGCATGGTCATTTCCAGAGGTCTCGGTGTCAATTCGGGAAGGGGTTGTTACTAGGTATTATTTGAGTAATTTTTGTAACTTCTAGTATTTTTCAGGAATTTTCACATGAAAGAAAGAAAAAGTTTTTCATTTTCTTGTATGGTCCTTATTTTTATTGGGCATATGTGAATGGTTTTGAAATTGCTTGATCTCCAGTATATATCATCATTTTTTATAGATGGCTTAGGGAAAAGGAGGAGAAATAAGGAATCAAGTTTCTCATCCTTTTCCTAAATATACAATACGCTGAAGAAAAACAATGGAAGGGGTTTGTGGGCATTGCTCATCACAATTGAAAAAAAAAAAAGCAAATGGAAAAGGCTGCAAGGGAATGTCGATGCTCTCATAAAAAAGTAAGGTATATTGTGATTATGGTTAAATTGTATTACATTTGAGTTAGAGTATAATTTTCTTCTACTTCCTTTGTCCAGATTACTATTTCTATTATATTTATCTCGTTATCCATTGCAGTTCAATTAGTTAAATGTATATGGCATCATCAATAAAAACTTTTTCTCATTTATCAAAAGGGAAAGAAAAAAAACCTTAATAAAGAAAATTCATAAATCTTATCCACATTCATATACATTCAACTTATGCACATGCATATAACACTTAAACCTTATGAGGAGATACAACATTCAAGAAAAAACATACAAATTAATTACATTTTTAGACTTTGGCCAATGAAGTTTTTTGACTTTCTAGCATGAGACAAACGTTGTTTTTTTTAGATATTAGCACATTAGGGACAAAAAATATTTTGACTGTTAATTTAGGAGCCTGCTTAATTTTCATTGTAAATTAAAGACACTAGATACACATGACTAAATGAAATCTATATCATTTGAGCTCCACTTAAGCTTAAATTTTGAGAAAAATTAAAGATCAATATCATAAACAACGAGTCAAAGTTTTAGTTCATTTCAATATGTGCATATAGATATGCAGAATGTGAATAAGTGGGTTTTTCTATCATAATCATAAAAACGGTCACACCCCTGAGTCGTACACGTGTCATGATGATCTCGAGAAATTACGAGCCCCAGCATCAGCCCAACACTAATTCGGCCCGAGCGATTCTAAGCCCACCCAATTCAGTCCACCAGACGGACCCAAATTCTCATAGCATGTTAGACCCGCACGTCTCACAACTATCCTCAATACCCGTAAGTCCTACTAAGGCAAGTATCTCGAGGATAAACTTTGGGCGAACAACTGCAACAGCTCTCTGCTTCCAACTAGGAAGCAAATACCAGAGGAGTCAGGCTAGGCAAACAGGTTTAGTAACCATGTTGATGTGGACATCCACATCATTAACCATTGTGGATCCAACTCGTTTAGTTACCGTTAGTTATTTGAATCAACTATAAATTAAACCCCGACTCGCTTTCCCCTTTCGCAAACAACACAGAAGCTTCGCTCTATTTTCTTTATTTGCTCATCACTGAAACTCTTCTTCTTCATTCGTTTTGCGATCAAACATTGCAAAAAACTCCTCTCACTACTCTTTCTGTCTTTCCCCAATCGGTGACGCTCTATTTTGTTTTCGACATTCTGTATTAATTACTTGTGTTTATCTCTCGGTCAGTCTCGCTTCATTATGTTTCCGCCATTGTCATCAACATCAAGATCAAGAAAAAAAGCATCAGTAAGGTTTTCTAAACGAGAAAAGGGTATCTTCAAGAAATTTGTTGAGCTATGTATACTATGTGGTGCGCAAATAACTATTACGGTTGCTCAACATCGTTGGCTTGTTACTCCTAATGGGGAGATTAGAAAGTTGTTAGAGAAAAAAGAGGTAGTGGAGTCACCATCATCATCATCGAAGGAAGTTGGGTTTCGGCAAGGAGGGGATGAGGAGGCTGGGAAGCGATTCACGCAAGAAAGAGTTCAAGAACTGAACAAGAAGAAGAATATGGAAACAAGTATTCAAGGGTTGGACAATGCATCATCGCTGTCAGTTGTTGTTCAAGACGACGAGCTCGACAATGTCTTTGATGATCCCACCTCCGCCAATGGGGTTGTTGTTCTTGACAACGAGCTCGACAGTGTGTTTGATGATTGGGTTGCGACCTCTGCTACTGCTTCTCCTGATATGTTCATGCTTAGTGACAATGATGATGAGATGGACATGCTTTACTTCTCCGATGATCAACTATGGTTCGATCCATCTATCCTGGATTATTCTCATTTTGACACTCAATCATGTAATTGTGTATATTTTACTTTGTTTGTTTACTAAATTGATCTTTTTATTCTTAATTACACATGAATCTATGTTATTATATCCTCTTCATGGATGCAAACCACACTTCCTACAGATGATGCACTAGCCAATATTATCTCATCTTCTTCATCTCTTCACTATTCGATGATGATAATCTAATAATGTAATTAAATATCTTGCAGCTCCAACTCATACACTGTAACCAATCCAATTTTTTATTAATGACTTGTGTTTTTCTAACCCATTGATGCAATTTAGTAATGGCATAGTGCTTTGGAAAATGTTCCAAGTAGTAAATGCACAAATCAGGAGGAAATTGTGCCACTTATTACATATTGTAATCTCTTATCGTAGCTTGCAGTACTTTTGAGAAATCTCTTCAAGTACATTTATGGAAGGTAATGTATTCACGCAAAGTTGCATTTGAAGTATCACAGTCTCTGGAAATATTTCTAACCTTAATTATTTATTGTTTACATCCAAGATGAGTCCCAATGATAATAATATCTTACTGTCAGCTCAATTTTCCTTGAAAAAATTCCATCACCTGCGGTAATCAGCTAGTTCCAATTAGTTGCCACTTCTATTCATTAAGATTGCTCGAAACTCATTTTGAAATTTTCAATGGTTATCCAATTGGATACCACTTTCATCTTTCTGCTTGTGCTATTCTTTGAAATATATTGTAAGAGGTAAAACCACAAGAGTTTAAGTGATAAGCGCATCTATTGATACTAAACTTCTGTTGTATGCAAGTAAATATCAGTTTCTCCTTAACAGTTGTGCTTATAATGATCACATTCATTAGAAAAATAATAAAGAGATACAAAGCTTCATCAAAACGAAGGTATGGTACATTGTTCCCTTGCTAGACGAATCCACTATATCAATTGTACTATATGCATTACTTGGAAAATAACCATTTACTGTTGTTGAGCTAATCTCACATTTCCAAATTGATTTCAGGTAACTGAGTGGCTTATATGGAGCTAACAAATCTTACTTCACATATGTGCTTGTGTTGCCAAGCATTCTTACTTGTATGACCTCATTTGCTATCTATTGTTGCTCAAGTAACCATGTATACAGGTACATATTCCTTTATATCTGTTGTGATTAAGTTGTTCCAAACTCGCATAAGTTGTTTCAAAATTTGGGGCATTTCTACAAATTGCAAAGTAGTTGTGTACACAAGCCCATCGCTCCATTCTTCACATATGCCTTCAATTTAAAAATCAAAACTATAATAAGAACAAAACTAAAACAATCGAGAAATCGAAGGGAATAGAAAGAAGGTACCTTAGGTATTAATTGAGTTTATTCTTCCAACCCAAAATCCATGTTATTGGAGAAACATCTTGTATTTGGTGTCTACAAAAAAATAAATAAAAAATGACATATACAAAATAATTTACTACACATTTGCCTATGAAATGCAAACCTGAGTAAGAAGAGAAAAAAATGGATCTTCCCCACGCGAATCATGTTCCACATTTGTTGAATTTGGATCAAGTCTCACAGAATCATAATGATCATTACCCTCCATCAGATCAACCTGAGTTTGAAAATATTTGAGACTATCTAACATTATCAAAACTTAACATTCAAAAATTAACAACCCTGCGTATTGAGATCGATTGGTCCATGTGACATGTGTTGTGAAGTAGTATATCTTACTTGTGAAGCCTAAAAGAGAGACACAAAATACTCCTTGGCCTTTGCTAAGTTGCAAACTTTGAGAATCAATATATTACCATGATCAAAACTGAGAAACTGTTTTCGGCTTCCATCCAAGACATTATCTTTTTTTTTTTTTTTTGAAAGGCAAGCAGGGTTTTTATAGGATCCCAGAACCCACTAAAGATGTCGTAAGCTGGGTTTGAACCCATGACCTAGTGGTACCATCCGCCAAGCTCTTACCGTTGAGCTATCATGCCATTGGCAGTTAGGGACATCATGTTTAGGACCTGTAGCAAAGTCATGATGCTTTTTCTCTTGTAGCAAGACAACATCCTTAAAAATAACTCTAGTAGTTTAAATCAGCACAGGAAAAGCCAAAAATAAGGATTAGGAGAAAAGCTTCAAGCCACAAAAATGCATTCTCCTAAGCAGAGTAACTGTCAACCTCATCTCAGTGAATACTAAAACACTAAATTGACATTTCAAGCACATAGGAACACAACTTGCATGAAGTAGTGGATCACATACGCCTATTTTTTCTGCAAACATCACCAGGGAGTGAATTTTGTAGAGTAATTTTAAGGAAGTGTTGTTTAACTACATTTACCAAGTAACAAATTAATCTTATTAACAAGAACTTGAGCAACAAAACACACTAATTATACATGGGACATTCTCAGCACATAAGTTCTAGATAACTCCTAGGGGTTTACATGGGTATGAGATAGTTTTTGTCCTTGTGGTGACAATGACCTTATAATGGAGCTTGAGATTGAGATTAGTGAGGCTATAATGAAGCCATTGTCATTTTTCAAAGATGGATCATGACATGAGCACAAGAAATGAAGATATGATCAGGAGCCATGTTTATAAAAGGTAAAAAAATAACGAGTTCTCATCTCTCCGCAGATCCATTATCAACGTCCAGTCTTAATTACCTCGTTCTCTTCTCCGCAGATTCAATATTTTTTCTAGCATCCAAGCTATTGAAATCAACACCACAGGTTTATTTCCCAATCATAACTACTGATATAAATATCTGATTTGTTTCCTGGAATCACAGTTCCACTGAAACTGTGCTTTGATTTGTTTCCTGGAATCACAGTTACTAGAATCAACACCACAGGTCTTAAATAACTGGTTACTAAACATGTTTACTAATAAATATCTGATTTGTTTCCTGGAATATCAGATCCACTGAAACTGTGCTTTGATTTACAGGTTCCACTGAAACTGTGTTTTGATTTGTTTCCTAGAATCACAGTTCCTGGAATCAACACCACAGGTCGTAATTAACTGGTTAATAAACATGTTTACTAATAAATATCTGATTTGTTTCCTGGAATCACAGTTCCACTGAAATTGTGCTTTGATTTATAGGTTCCACTGAAACTGTGCTTTGATTTGTTTCCTGGAATCACAGTTCCTGGAATCAACACCACAGGTCTTAATTAACTGGTTACTAAACATGTTTACTAAACAAGTCGGAAGCAAACTTGTGCTTTGATTTACAGAAATTATGTTGAAGGAAATAAAGATGAATCATGTTGTAAAATAGATATATAGGGACAGAAAGAACTAGTTTATACAATATTTATAAACAGATAACCACAAATTGATACAAAGGCAAATAACATACAAAAAAACCTACAAATCACAAGAATAGATGAAGGAATAAAGGAGAGCCTGACCTAAAATTGCAGTCTCTGAGAAGAATACAGATGAGCCTCCTTGCAACGCAGTCTCCTTGCTAACGTAGTCTCTGAGAAGAATACAGATTTCTCCTCTTGCAATGCAGTCTCCTTGCTAACGCAGTCTCTGAGAAGAATACAAAGTCTGATCACACTTTGTCAAGGATTGGGTTTAATGTAGTATGGTTAAAGAGACTTGAAAATTCAATAGTTTTTCCCATTTTCGTTTTTGTTAAAATGCTGAGGTGGATATACACCTCAACATGGCTACGAAACATGTTTATAAAACATGGTTTCCTAGCATTATTGTTCCAAATTTGAGTTACTAGTCGCTTGCACGTGTAAACGCATGTGTTTCTGCACAAGCATAAGCCTGAAATTAACAATACCATCAGGTTGGGAATGGAAACTTTTATTTATTTATTTTAAATAAAATAAATATCTATATTATGATGTTTTCTTTTAACAATATATATTTACGTTATGCTTTTATATTTATTTTAAACTTATACAAATTTATGATGTTCAAATATGTTGGACATAAAAGGTAATCGTAACTTTAAGGAATTTTGATGCAATCATTTTTCGATCCCTGTTTTGACCTGGTTCCTGCTTACCTGTTGACCTGCACAAGTAGCACACGTAAGCCACAGACCACCGTTGTGATGGCTGATGGCACTCCGATGCTAAAGTCAGACAAGGATCTGAGGAAGGTGTAATGCAGTAACAGGGAATTTGTACCTTACCAACCTCATGTCTAATTTATAGTGCAATGAGTCTTGGTTCTACCAGACCATCGTAGGCGTAGTTTTGGAAGGAGATCTTCGTGAAGATCCTCTTCTAATTAGGAGTCGTGTTGTAGGAGGGAAGTTCCATGTTAGACTTGTGCTCTTACATACGCGGGAGATAGTTCCCAATGCGAGAGCAATCCGTATAAGGAAGATTCCCTGTGTGGAATGTACTCTGGCATTTGCTTCCTAGTTGGAAACAAAAAGCAGTTGTAGTTGTCCGTCTGAAGCCGATCTGCTAGATACTTTCCTTTGTAGGACTTATATGTATTGAGGACAGTTGTAAGACGTGTGGGCCTAGCGTGCTATGAGAGTTTGGGTCTGCCTGTCGGACTGAATTGAGCGGGCTTAAAACCGCTTGGGTCTGTTCAGTGTTAGGCTGATACAGGGGCCCTATTTCCTCAAGATCATCATGACACGTGTGTGGCTTAGATTTATGTATCATTAGCTACTCCCCCCGAGTTAGTGGGTCGTCACATCGGTCTGCTAAGTCATCTCTTGAAGGGGTGCGCCACTCATTATGATTGAGTCTGAATTGTTGCTTGAGGCGCACGCCGCATCAATCGAACGTGCGTTGGTTCGGCGAAAAATATGCGAAAAACCAACATCTATTTAGGTCATCCGTTGTGCAGAGTCTGACTCTTATGATTTCTTTGCTATTGAGAACGGCGAAAAGATTGTTCATCTTCCTCATGGCCCAACAAAACCTTCTTGACTACGCAATCTTGGCTAAGGGTTTGGAGTTTTTTGAAGACAGGTTGATGTCTGAATCTGTCCTCGTTAAGACCCGTGCGAAGTTTAGAATTCTTGAGGACTTGCCGTTGTATGTTCTGAAGGGTGACCAAACGCCAATGTCACCTTGGGTCGGTTTCATTTGCTTGCATCTTGGGATGCTTCAAACTAGAGTGCGCTTTCCAATTTTGGACGTTATTTGGGAGTTCCCGGATCTTTTAAGAATTCCTCTAGCCCAATTGGGGCATAATGGATATAGGATCATCCTCATCATTTTGCTCAGTGCCAAGGAGGCGGTGTCACCGTGACTCCGCGGGTAATTCAATTGTTGACTTCTCCCCAGCTGAAAGGTAACGTTGTCTATAAGATGACGTCGCCGGCTTGCTTCCTTAATCTGCCTGATGACATCAAGTTCTGGCAGAAGTACCGCTTCTTGGCTCCTACGGACTCGAAGTATTTTCAATGCAAGGGTCGTCCACTCGAGCGACAGTTCAGACCTCTTCGTAAGTTCAACCCTTTTCTTGTGACTTTGATATGATTGATAGCGGTCTAACTGATTATTGTTTGTGTCTCTTTGCAGGAAGGTTTCCTATTACTCCTCTTACCTTAGAGGAGCAAAATACCATAGAGACGTTCCATGACTTGCCAAAGAGGAACGCGGCCAATGCCATAAGAGTTTTCAACTTCATCCGTAGCAAGCTGTGGGACAATTAGCATGTTGCCCCTACTTTGTACCGAACTTCGCAAGTCAAGTTGGAAGATGGGCCTCTTCAAGGAAGAGGAAGGCTGCTGGGGCCAAAGCTCCCATTCTGTCTGATGTGGAGGAGTCGTTTGAAACGTTTGCCTCATTTGTGAAGAAGAAGTCTCATATGAGGACTGGGTCGTCTCCGACACGAACCACTCCAGTGAGAGAAGATCACGAGTTTGCTAGGCTCGTTGGGGCGGAGGCTGATGTTTTCGGCTTGGTGAAAGATTACTTGCGGTTTGCAGGAGTTGTAGACAGGTCGAACCTTAGTGACGCGCAGGTCGAAGCTATGAATGATCGTCGAGTGAGGGTTGCAATGGCAGCTTTCGCTAGTACTGATTCGCGTGGGACCATTCCTGTAGAAGGCTCTCATGAAGATTTGCCTGAGGTTGTAGAATCTGATCACCCCATTGTTGTTTTGCCTGAGAACGGTCGTGGTACTGGCCATGTCTTCTATAGTCTGAATTGCTCACCGTCTCGCTCTAGGCCACAGCTAGAAGTATTGGAGTGTCCTTTGGATAATTTGCTTCCTCCTCTCCTTCTGGATCCCATTGAGTCGGCTCGTACCAAAGGGCCGGTTGTTAATGACAAAGGGAAGGCAACGGAGGAGAGCCTGAGGATGGTGGCAACCATTAAGGGTGGCGCTGGTGTAATTCTTGATTCGGGGAAGTTTCATCCGGGTGCACAGATAAGCCTGTTTGCACCAGACTTGGTGAAGATGAGTTCACAGGTCTGACACCAAAAGGTGGATGTAGAATATGCTTCGAGAAAACATATAAGCATGCATCACAATTGGTTGATGGACCACGCTCCAAAACCCGAGGAGGATACGTTGGAAGGGTGTATGGATAAAGGCCTGAAGTACCTTATGTTGGGTATGTCTCATTTGAGCCACGTGGCCATTGCAGGGACGAAAGTCGAGGTGGCTCATGGGAGGGTATACACCTTGGAGCGTGTCTTCTCGCACATGCAAGCGCTGTATTCTTATGTGAAGAAGCAAGTTGAAGAGAAGAGGTTGGATCAATCAACCATGGTCGCTGAGACTCAGAGGGCTTACTTAGAAGACCTTGAGCGTAACCTGTCAAAGGTGGTGTCCGAGAGGGACGAACTTGAGAAGGAGTTGAGCCGGATCAAACAAGAAGTCGAGGTTGCGCAGAAACTGCGGCTAAGGCGTGTTCTGAACTGTGGTCTCTTGCTGAAGAAAGTGCTTTAAAGGAAGCCGACTGGACTGCTGAGAAACAACACTTAAAATCCGATGTGGAGTTTTATGCTCGCGATGCGAGAAAGGTTGAGAACTAGCTATAATTGGGGTGGCATGAGCTTAGTGCTATGAATAGCAGTTTGGCAACAGTCAGGTCGACGAGCTGACTGGCAAGTTGGAGCTACTGGAGCGTGAACTTCTTGACGCGAAGGTGAGAGAGGAAAAACTTCTTCAGGAGCAAGGCAAGTGTGTGTTTCGCTGGGTTGTACATGGTCGGCTGGAACTGTTGGCGCTGATGAAGGAGGAACATCCGGAGTGGGATCTTTGCCGCTATAAGAAGATTTCATATGTAGATTTGTTTGTTCACTACACCAAAAATACCCATCAGCAACGGTTTGGAACCGTGGGGGTAACCAATTGTCACGGCTTAGAGCCGTGGGCAGTAGAGGCGTCGCTAAATCACCATTAACGGCTAAAAATCGTGGCAAAACATATTAGCAACGGTTTTATGCTCGAGGACGGTTGATGATTTAGCCACGGTTCTAAACCGTTGCAAAAATGGTAGCCACGGTTTTAAGCCATGGCTAGGACTAGCCACGCCTTAAAATCGTGGCAAGATATGGCCACGGTTCTAAGCCGTTGCAATAGTTTTAGCCACGGTTTTAAGCCGTGGCAAGTACTAGCCACGGTTAAAGCCGTGGCAAGTTATGGCCACGGTTTTAAGCCGTTGCAATAGTTAGCCACGGTTTTAAGCCGTGACAATTTTTTTTTTTTTTTTTTTTTGCTATCAAATGACTTTTTATTACATCTTATAGGTAAGTATAATTCAGCACTTGCATCAGGTAAGTAAAATTTAATATGACTTTTTATTAAATTTAAAAACAGCATTTACAACCTCTGATCAGCAAATTCCAGCAATTGCTTTCAAGCAATTCATTACAGCAGCAACATTTACAATTCATTACAGCAGAAATTTAGATCATTCACAATTCATTACAGCACGTGCATCAATTCAGATCATTCACAACCTCTGATCCGCAAATTCCAGCAATTTCTTTTTCAGCAAATTCAATAATGCGCCCTTCTTCGTCAATTTTCATCAGACCAAATGCAATGGCACGTTGTTCATCCATTGGCAGCGCAGCAACAGTGATGTCAACATTTGTTTCTCTATGAGCTTGAATAAACTTCACATAGTCCATATGGTATAGATGATCTCCAGCAAGAACCAAAAACTCCATCACATTGTGCTCTTCAAAGAGCCATAAATACTGTCTTACAACATCAATAATAATTGGACTTAATTAGTAAGAGTAAAAATAGTAGTTAGAGCATTATTAGTCAATTAGGATTAGGTTAATTAGCTTGCCAGAGAAGTTAAGAGTATTATAAATAATGCAAGGGACTGTTCATTGTTCTTATGTTGATGAATGAAAGAATAGTAATTTCTTATTTGTTTTCAATTAGTTTTTATCATAGTTATTTCGATTCTTGTTCGTTTATTTTAATTATTACTTCATTTATTTCAATTTATTTGTTAGTTCTAGCACTAACACATGCTCTATAATTCTGACAATGGCAATCTTTGTACCATTTACTAGTTGTCCACGAAGATTTAACTTGATAAATCAATTAAATCGACAAAGAAATACAATTTAAAAACCTAAACACCAACCTGCTTGAACATGATGCCTATTGTTGGGCGACTAGCAGCAACCAGTCGCTCACTGAACCCCTGAAGCACACCAAACAAAAGTAGTGAATAAGCATGTGAATTCAAAAATAATACACACAAGTATTAAACTACTAAAACAGTATGGATACAAATTAAGCATGACTTATATTTCCATAAGCCAATCACAGACAGAACATCCAGCTCAATCACACTTAGTTGGTTTTTCCTGGCAGAACACAAACAAAACATGGAGCTATATGGTCCAGCTAGGAAAGAAAGCGTAATACACAGAAAAACATTGAGGTCAGACTAAAAAGTTCAAAGTTATTTCAGATTTAGATGTCGCACCCAGTGAAAACAAAAAGCATAAGTTGTAATGCATGACCAAGTTTAAATATGGTATTAAAACAACAAGGCAAGATTGCGACACATTTCCTAAATATATGCACCAAATTTGTTTCGAAGAAAAGTTTGGAAGATAGCAGAAGAAGAGTTGGTGAAGGGGATGAACTTGATATCCGCAGAAATGAGAGTATAGTTCAGAAAATATAGATAGGCTGGATCTACTCTTTGACGGGTTGGATAAGAAATTCGACAACTTCCAGTCAGGCAAGAAGGAGACCAAACCCAAACAGGCCACAATGCCACACCCATAGGAACATTTTAATCTAGTATACCCCTAAATAGGGCAATAAGCACCCTTATTCTGAAAAAGGGTGTGTGTGTGTTGCTTTTCCTAGTATAGGGAAGTATACTACTGGACAGTCAGTAAACATATGCTATAAAAGATGACTTTTCTTGTAGTGATATATCTTTCCAATTTACTACAGGACAGTCAGTAAACATGCAAACCATCTTGCAGAATATAGCACTTGCATTCTGAATCGACAAGATAAATCTTATCAGCCAAGCCAGTTAAAGTTAGAATTTCCAAATAAAGCTCATATTGACAAAAATTGATTAGCAATGAACAACATGCCACGCACAAATACCTTCTTGTTTTTGTAAAAAACTTAAAAATGGATTTAGTGGTTGTCCAAATATATCATGGTAGAAAGGAAACAAATAGCACTAAGAGATTTTTGTACACTATCAGTAATATGACTATGTACTGTTAATTATCATCAAATATCTTTAGAACTACCTTCCTGTTTTGCCTGTAAGCCATTTGACCTGTCAACTCTTGTCCATTTTTAGTCACAAAAACCTGCCAATTAGATAAACATGTTAGAATAAAGAACAAGCTGACAATCAAGCGGCCTGCATCAAGTAGCACAGCAAATACAAAGTATGCTTACGAAAAACTTTACAAAAGCTACAATAAAAATTTGGTAGTTTGGTACATAACTATACCCTATCCCTAATATACTCAAAACAATTATAAAGAACTCAGTCATTCTACAATACACATATAAAGGCCAGTGAATGCCTTGGCTTCCCCATACAGAAAACCAAAAACAAACTGACAAAATCCTCTTTCTACTCTAGGACCTCCAAATCACACCCTAGAATAGGGTGCCTATTAAGGTGTTTAGACCCTAATTGCTCCTGATTATAAAGCAAAATTCTACTCAAATATGAGGATTGAGCAAATTCTGCACATTGTGTGGCCAATCATGCTGCAGACTTTGCATTATTTCTGTTAATCAATCACAATCAGATGTATAAGTCCTGCATTTTAGTTTCAAGCCAAAATAACAAAAACATCTATAGGTCCTGCTTAAATGTTCAGGTTCATTAGAAAAATTTTGATCAGTAAAACAAGAATACTCTTGTATAATGTGGTTATTTAAGTACCAGTAAAGACCATCTAACTTGAACCAAGGTTTGAAAAAACGAGGGAGGCGTAGGCCTCAAAATGGGCCTCAAGGTGAAACACTAACATTAAAATGCAATATGAGGTGCTCATTAGTCGAATGCATTACAAATTACGTGCTTTTTTTTAACAGAAATTCCTACCAAGTAAACTGAGAAGGATTATTAAATAAACCAAACTAGTACAGGGTATTTGAGTTTGTCATCATATGTTGTAGATTTAGACTACATATTTAGTAAAGGAATTTACTAACTTGCAAATTGGAAAACTTGAAAAATCTTTCATTAGTAATACTCACATCGATGTTTTCTTGAAACTACATAGACTCGAAACTGAAAAGGCCTCCTCATCAGCATACAGCAGCAAACAGATCTGGAAGCCAATCGATTGCTTACCTGTCACAATGCATAAACTTGGAGGTCTGGTACATGCTCCAATGAACTGTACCACATTCTTATGTCGAACCTTCCTGCAATGGCAAATAGCAGTAAGTGGAAAACATTTGAAGCATGAAAAGGCCTCCAATCAAACCAGCAAGTGTAAAATGAGAAAGACAGAAACTATTGCCCTTTGAGGCTCCATTTGTGTCATCAAAATTTCATTCTGGAATGCAAAACTTTCTGGGAAACATCAATAAAAATAAAAATTACAAAATTGAGTTTTGCTCCATTAAGAAAATATAATGATTAAAAACATATCAATGTGTGTGCATTGAGGAGTTTATGGTTTGCGTACGCCTCAATGCCCAGAGTCTTAAGGGGGATCCTAAATGGACAGTCAAACTAGAAATTGGACTCTTTTACTCAACATCTAATAATCAGTAGCATAAATATCTTGAACATCATAAATGGACACTATCCAAATTCGAAGAAAAAACTAAAATTTGACAATTCTAGTTTAACAAAACCAGATCTATCTGAGACAATGTCTAGAGAACAGCAGTCAAGATCCATATGAAGATTCTAAAAGATAACATAGTAAGGAAGACTTCTTTAAGAAAGATTTGCCGTCTTTGGATAACAGTAATTGAATTTATAAAACTATAAATGTTATTAGAACAAAGCAGAGCAAGCATGACCAATATCCTGAGGAAAAAAACCAAAAATGTTAAGCCATGCATGTCAAAGGGCTATCAATTTACGAACCTCATTATATAGACTTCCTGAGCAAACTCTTGCTGCATATCTGCACTTACACGCTCAGGCTTGAGGACTTTAATAGCCACTTCCTGGCTACAATAAGAGCCTTTGTACCTGGGTCCAGAAAAGGAAAAAAAATTGCAAGTGGTTGGCCAAAAGGGTTAAGTAAAAGCATGGAAAACTTACATATCTCCAAATGATCCAGATGCAACTTTGTTTTCAAATTTCAACAGCCTAGGGTCAATTTCCCAGACATCAGTGCCATCAGTAGGTATTTTTACAAGATCAGGGATGATTTCAGTTCCAACACGCCCATCCTTGCTGAATGGAGGGCATGAATGTGGTCTCGACCAAGATTGCATCTGCAGTGAATCTTCAAAATATGATATACAAATTGCTGTATTCTCACAACTAAAAAAAAAACAGGGAGAATAAATAAGTTTAGACCTTCAACATTAATTACAAGTACATGTTACGGATCAACCAAACAGAATTAGAACTACTAAATTCTAGAGGAATGGGAAAGGAATCTTATGCACATTTTTACCTGTAAACATGGATGAAAAGTAAAATAAAAAAATAATTACCTCAATCTTCCCAACTTCCTTTTCCAGAGCATGCCTAAGCTGCTCAGTTTCCTAAATTTCCAAAGAGTGATGAATCAAGTATTATATACTGAACCCAAACAACAAAAAAGAAAGAGCTATATTTAAAAGAACCAAATAAATATCTATTAAAAACCATAGTGGCTCACAAGTTAACATGTACATAAAACTAGATGAAAAACAACTTCTAAAATATGGAAGAGAGGATAACCTAAAGCTCATGTCTAAGGTTACAGTCACACACAGGTGGCACAATTTTATCGGTTACAAAAATAGCCTGTATACATACTGGGAGGACTAGGATCAAGTTTACTACTACAAAGACCAAATGATAGACGACATAACACAGAAAACAAAAGAACAACTGAATAACAAAATGTGGCGATAACCACTTAGTATGGATGAGGAAATCATACTAATTAACAAGGCATTTTTTTTTTCAAAATGTGTACCAGCTGAGTTGGTAGAGGTGTAGCTGATCACACATCACAGGTTCGAACCCGGCCAGTAGCATGTGGTGGGGAGGGCTAAAAAAAATATGTTTCTTTTTTGTTGTTGTTGTGGATTTATTAACAAGTTTTCACATATCGGTGGTTCAAAACTACAGTATTCCAACATTTTGTGAACTTTCCTTTGTTACGTTTCTAAAAAATGTCAATTTTCATGTACTTTTTCCTCTTTTTCTTTTTTTCTTGTTATGTACCAAGATCAATAACAAGTTCTACAAATCCAATAACCCCAGTTATTAAGTGAGTTCCAACTTCCAAGGTAAATATTAATGAGTGAGCTTCATGGCAAGAAGTCGAATGAGCTTCATGGCAAGAAGTGTAGTGCAACTTTGATCTTTACTTTGATTAATCAAATAGAAAATTTTCTATTTTGAACTGTGCCAAAACTCAAGTATGTGGCCACCATATCTCATAAATGAATGCCAGAAATAAGAGTTAACAAATTATCAGATGTTCCAGAGACTTGGTCATGTTTACTAGAACACCTTTAACCTTAGAACTAAGAAATGAGGATTTTCCTTTTATCAGCAAAACATAACAACAGTATTAACAATAAGAACCAAAACGACCACAGAATTTAAAATACATAAAATCTGAATCATATAAAAGATGTTAGCCACTAGATTTTTAAAGCATTTCAATTCAACAAACTTATTCAAACACTTTTTGAAAGACAAGAAGGTAGTAAAGAACCTTGGGACGCTCTCCACGCCCACTGGTTCTACGCTGAAGTTTCCAACCTGAGATTGAGATTACGAAAAGCAAAGAATCAGTATAAGCAATTTGATAGTGAAATGACAGCTAGAAAATCATACTGGAATCTAAAATGTTTAAGAAGCTACAATGGCCTCTGTTTAAAATATTGTATTCCTCTTATTTACTTTCTCCAATCTGAGGGATTATGGGATTGTTTGCATACATATGCAGTAAAAGCCAGTAATCATAACACATCGCATGTTACAAAAAAACAGAAAAGCCCGTGACTTTAACACCCATTAATCAAAATGAGAAGTTCAACACCAAACCTGCCCAATTTCCAAGTTGAGTCCAACAAAACCCTCCAAAGCAGCAACTGTCACACACAAATGCTCAAGCTTCAATCCACATAACCAATACCCATCATTCTATCCAAGCTAAAAAAACAAACCTTTCACTTAAAATTGGGTACTAACATTTCAACAAAAACTCACCTCTAACAATATACATGCTTATCAGGAATATGCAAAGGAACAAAAACTTACGTCATTCATACTGAACATCTTCTGGTATTGTTTACGGTACCCAGAGCATTCTTGGGCTCCCTCATTTGGGCTCCCTCATGACCTATGGAACAGAAATTCAAATGAGAAGAATAATGTAGCAGTATTAACACTCGTACTGTTGTACAACCATTAGCTTGACTCTCAATTTATGTTTTGAGCATTCCAGCTTAATGATGACATACATAGAAAATAAGAAAGATCAAAATAGAACACACAAAAGTAACCCACCTACATGAAAAGACCGGAAAGAGAAATTAGTCTTACCTGTTTGAATATGCTTGAAACAGGGTCCAGACCACGAGGTATCTTAGAGAATAGCCTAAACATCCTTGACAGGTCCTCCACCTACAGATTACATAAAATTACATTTATGCTTACCATCTTGCAAAATCCCAATTCCAAGTATGTGTGTGATTCTGTGTCGATGGAGGAGAACATGGACCAGGTATTTACCTTGTCGTCCCTAAGCAATGCATGGCATCCAGAGTGTTCCTTTTCAAGTAGTTGGCTCGCATATATATATAATAGCTCATGTTGCACTTTCTGCCAAAGGAACATATATTCAATGAATAAACAACTGAAAAAGAATTCTATACAACTTCCTAAGGCGTACAACTCTTATCAAAAAAATAAAAATAAAAGATTTTGAAAAAAGGAAAACTCAAAATTTATTAATTGACTCAAATTATTACTTTGTTTTACTTCTTTAGCATCATCTATCTAGCCTAACCACAGGCTGAGAAATGACATATACCATAAAATTCTAGAAACAAAAACATACCTCCAATAACTTCTGCTCGCTGCTAGAATGCAAGTAATGAGCTACCCTGTCTTTTTCTCATTTTAAGCACTCCTCGGCCTGAAAATTACCACGACACCAATATCACCAACCAGATTATCAGGAACAAAAGACAAATTCAAAGCACAAAAAAACTAATAGGTATTTCACCTTTAGCATGTAATCTGGACAAGAGTCCTCTAGAATCCAATTAGAAGCCTTCCGAGAATAGTAAGCAGCTGTATCTTTAAGCAGAGCTTCCTCCGCATAAGATTCACCGACAACTTTTTCCAACTATATGACACCAAAATAAATATTTTTTGCTAATTAAAACTGCAAATTCCTTTGGAACTCAGTTACATTATCTTTTATTTTCAGAGTAGCTAAGCATAATGGTACTCCATTTTCCAAAAAATTGTGTTTTTTGACACCATGACCATGCAGTTGTGCATATTAGCGTGTTCAACAACTTTGTCCAAGTGTAAATAAGAAATTCCAGGGTATGTCTCAATCAATGTATGGGAAGGATTTTTTTTCGGTGGAACAAAATTTTTCATTAAAACTGAGAAAAACAAGTATGGAAGTTGTAAATCCCGATAACAGGATATGTAAGTACTCATCATGCAGAGTTGCATTATGGAAGGAACTCAACAATACTGTTTAAAATCAAACCCAAATTGAGAATTTCAGATTTCTTCATAGAAAAACAACTGCTTGTCTTTCAGTAATAAGCAACTGTAGTTGAACTCAACTATAATAAGCAAGTGTACAGCCGTTGAAGTTCAGTAAGATCTACGAACATGGATAGCTTCTTAAGTCATGGTTTTTATCTGTCAAGCTAACTTAGTTAATGGTCATACTCCTAAACTGCAAATGACATAATTCATCACTACATACAAGAGCAAATATATATGGAAACAATAGAATAGGGAAACGATGAGTTCTTTCATGGCAATACTTTCATATCAATCAAACTCAAGTCATGGTGTGCATTGAAGCAATATATACCTCATATGGAGCTTTCCTGGTACTAATTGCATCATTTTCATTAAATATAGGAATAACCCTTAAACGTAACAACGCATTCAATGTTTCAGAAAGCTGCTGTCTGAAATTTGGATCTCTAAAATCATTATCAGTCACAAGAAGTTGAGAGGATGTCACGTCCAACTGCAGAATACGTGCTACATGTTAGTAACAGAAAGAACCTAAAGCAGATTTGATGAAACAATATATGTTTCTACTTATGAATGAAAAAAAATGTAGACAACGTGAATGGCAACTAATTGTTCAAAATGAATGATGGTGCAAAATTCAAGAGAATGTTGTCTTCTCACCTGACTAAACAGAGCATCATAGAGAGCCATAAGACCACTCTGTCCAACAGCTGCACACGCTTTTCCATCAAGCTCACTTTGTCGCTTCTGAAGATCATTAAAGCTGAAAAATATAAATTACAATGAGTTGTTTTCCCTCTATGTACACCAAATGACCAATGCAAACGATTTTTCATACTTCCACAACTGACTATGAATAAATAAACGCCACTATTTTAAAACTAAAAGATGCATCAAAAATCTAAATGCATTCTTGTGGGGAAACATAACTGTTCAGATTTGCAGATGAGAGAGAAAGGAAAGCCCTGCTATGGACTCCATTTTTAAATAAACACATACATAACAAACAAAAAAATCTGAAAATAATGAATAACATGGGGAAATAAGAAATTAGTAAAAGAGCATATAACATATACTTTTAGTATAAATTATCATCTATTTTGATACTTCACTTCAAAAAAAAAAAAATCCCATTCCATTTGTTTGGACGCTCTCATACTTGATTGGATACTCCAATGGAAACTCTAGGCTTACATATTAATCATCAGTGCCATGATCACAGAAATAAGGATAACCACACGATTAGACTCTTTGGTATACAAAAATAAATCGATGTTATCCTCTTATAATTGAACACAGCAGCAAACGGTGCTTGAAGGTGAATAGGTTGCATTAGGAAACGATCATTCTCTTAAGCAGTGGGAACTTACAAGTAGGGACTCCAAGCATGAGAGCTAATTGGGTTTTCAGAAAAATTTCTATGTATTACAATAGAATTTATAGCTTGACCCTTAAAGTGGAACAATACAAATTGAAAGTTGTACTCTGTGGAGAAAATAAAATACAGAGAGAGGAAAATCATAATAACGGAATAACCTGCTATTGACTAATCTCCTGTATCTAAGCCTTTGGCGACCAACACCAACAGCTCCTGAAGCTACCAAAATAACCTCAAATCCTCTAGAGTTAAGATCTTTAATATGCGGAAGATTCAATTTAGAAACTTATTACAAGTATGAGCTTCAAATGACACAAATGAACCAAGATAACATTTGAAACATCAATACCTACTCACAAAGAGCTCCAAATCTGCCTAATGCTAACCGCCCATCAGATCGCGTAACAACGGTTGTACCAACCTTTATTAACAAATGCTCCAAAATTAGTAATTAGTTTAGATTTTGAAAATAAAAATAGACAAAAAATGTTAAGTGCAACAAGAGTTTGATTAAAACTTGAATAGTAACCGAATCACGAGAACACAATCATACACTGGAAATTTTAATAGAGGTTGACGTATTGTTTCATAAAAAAAAAAGGAGAGATGTTTTGTGAAAATAACCTTCAGATCACATACAAGCTTTCAATTGTGGAAATACCCTTCAGATCAGAAGTGCTTATCTAAACCTAGATGTTTTGTGCCCCAAAAAATTTGCAGGTTAAAAAAATAGATCTGAATGATTCCTTTTGCAGGGGAAACAACTATGAATGAATGAGAAAAAGGTTTGTAGTATCATTCTACTACCCTTGACATCCAACATCCTTTATTGATCTAAGCATGCTTCAAATATGTATATTAGGCAATATACCTCACATATCTTAAATTTCTTCATTTGTAGTATCATTAAACAAGGGCAACAATGATAAATCAATCAGATTATCCCTTGAAGTGAAAATTTTCCACTAAACCACAGATATGTACTTCACTTCAACACTAAACTTTAGTATCTAGTATCTACATCAATTCACAAAGTAGAAAACATACAAATAAGGAAAGAAACCACAAACCTCAAAAATTCCATGGAGTTGGTGAGTGGAGTAGTTGTAAAGGAAAAGAGGCAATCCTGGTGTTATTTGCCTCACTGAATCCCTGTACCTTGGAGGGAGCCCTGAAAAATCAAAATCACAAACAACACAATATCAGATCAGATGTATCCACAAATCATGCCTACCCATTAATCAATAAAACCCAATTTCCAAAATTCAATAAAACCCATCAATACCCATGGATCAAAACATCAAATTAAATTCAAATGATCACTCAAATCAATTAACAAAGATCAATAAATAAAAAAATAAATAAAAATTGAACTTGAACAACAAAAAGCAAAGGAAATTGGGGGAAAGCTTACCAAAGAGTTGCCTCTTCAAGTTCTCTTGCATGGTATCATTATTGCAAACAAAGATATACCCACCAACTGGTTCACTCCATGGAAGTGACTCTGATGGTGGAAGAGTCTTAACCGTTGTTCAGATTTTATGACTTCTTCTCTGCCAAGGAAGAAGAGAGAAAGAGAGGGGCAGAAAGGCAGAGAGGAGGAGAGGTCAGGGGCACTTCGATCTGCTGTGAATGAGGGGGGAAAGAGAGCGAGAATGAGAGGGAAGCGAATGTAGAAATGGGAGGGAATCGAGCCGCGGGAATTTTAGTTTTCCCCGCGACTTTCATAGCATTGTAGTGCCTCCACACAGGCACGTGAAAAGCTTGTAGCCACGGTTTTAAACCGTTGGCAGTTAGCCACGGTTTTTGGCCGTGGCAACCCTTTTGGTGTAGTGTATAGCCACGGTTTTTATTTTTTTAGCCACGGTTTTTTGCCGTGGCAAATAAACCAACGGTTTAGAGCAGTGGCCATCTCCCTGTAGCTAAACAGGCCTTTTGGTGTAGTGGTTACCTTTGCGTCATCGGATGAGTAAGACAGTGTGGGCCCTAATGCCCAGGCCGTAGCGCGTGTGGACGTTATCCCTGCTCCATCTTGCACTAGGCTTAGCTCTTCTGTTTTTGTACCTTCTCCTGATGGGAGTAACCTTGGTGCGATTGTACCCCATTTTATTTTGACCATTAATGAAAACAGTTTTATCAGTTTCGTGTTTGTTGACTTTATTACATGTTTTTTTGCCTTGTCGTTTTACTTTGGCATAGGCTGGTCAAATCAAAGGATGTTGACCGGTCTGTCTGCGATAGAGAGTTTGATCGCTTTGTATTGTGAACGACTCAGGGTCGTTGTTGCTTAGTCATGTCCGATAGTGGGCATGTTGCGAACAGTCTAGCTGGGGGTTGACTTGCCCTAGCTGTTTCTTGTCACTTAGGTAAGCTGCTCGAGTCTCACCTTGTTAATCTGACTGATTTGTTTTAGTTGCTGCTATGAGTAAGTTCCGATGGCCAAGTGTATGTATTAGGGTGTTCGTGACGGACAGCGTCGTAAGCTCGAGTTGGCATCCTAAGTAGCTCTTATTTGGGCATTGGTCGTACAGTCTCTGTATCGGCGTGAATGGTCCTCGCTAATATTAGGATGTCAATCTGTTTGAGTGTGAAGACGTTGACTCAACTAGATTCATGTTTGGCGACCAGGCTGAAAAGCAGTGGTCTCGTGGCAAGCCGTCGGAATTAGTTCAGGACTGACTAGGCTCCCACCTTTCGAATCGTTTATGACCATGTAAAGTGAGCTACAGATTCGAGAAGTAAAAGTTTGGCGACCAGGCTAAAAAGTAGTGGTCCCGTGGCAAGCCATCGGAATCAATTTAGGACTAACTAGGCTCCCACCTTTTGAACCATCTACACCCTCCCCGCTCGGTGGGGGCTAGGAATTCGAGAGGAGAGTTTGGCGACCAGGTTGAAAAGTAGTGGTCCTGTGGCAAGCCATCGAAATCAGTTCAGGACTGACTAGGCTCCCACCTTCCCAATTATCTACACTTGTGCGCAGCCGGCTACAAATTTGGGAGTGTTCGACAGCCACGCTGAAAAAGAAGTGGTCCCGTGGCAATCTACCGGAATCAGGTCGTGGCTGACTGAGCTCCCACCTTCTAGACTATCTACACCCTCACAGCGCAGGCTACAAGTCCAGGTTTGGTGATTTGGCGGCCACGCTGAAAAATAGTGGTCCAGTGGCGAGCCATCGAAATCAGTTCAGAACTGACTAGACTCCCACCTTCTAGGCTATCTACACCCTCGCAGTGGGGGCTACAAGTCCAGTTTTTTATCAGAAGCTTTCATTGCTAGTCGTCACCAGCTAGGATTACCGGATTAGGTTCAGGGATCATTGACTGGGGAGGGGACAATGATCCCTGGCGAGTCATCATCACCAGACGTGATAGCGCTGATTAGACTCCCATTTCCTAAACCGTTGATGTCCGCGCTAAGCGGACTAGGTGTCGGGTTGAACCAAAAGTCGTTGTCATCAACTTTGGCAGACTAGACTTGCCTAGTTTGAAAAGAGGTTTTGCCTGCTTGGGGGCGTGCGAACCTAGTCCATCTGCCCAGTGCATAGGGTGGACAAAGTTACCTTAAATCAGCTGGTGATCTGTAAGTAAGATCTGTATGTCAGGGTTGACTAGGATTTCTTGTGCTCGTTCCAAGCATGTTGACAGAATATTGTTTGAGTAATAGGCTGAGCCCATGGGCCCACAGAGGAAGAGCTGGGGCACGGTGCATTGTGTGTATGATGTAAATCGCGCAGTAACACGTGTATGACGCAGGCTGCGTGATGGTTGAGTATTGGTTACTTCCCCTCAATTGATGGGGTTGTGTGCAGCGCTGTCAATTTGAATGACGTGGTCTGCGCAATTTCCTTGGGAACCGTTGTCTCCTCGTTTTTGATACTGTATTCAATGCTTGGCAGTTAATGCTGGAGTGACCACTTGGTGAACCATCATATCTATATAATGGTGTTTTCCAATCGTTGTAGGCATTATCTTTCGCAGAGCTTATCTCATGTAATGTTCTTACTTGAAGATAATGCTTTGAGTTTTCCAAAGACTGAAGAAAATGCTTTGGGTTTTCCAAAGGCTGAAGGCGGGTCTCCGTCTATGGAGTCTCCGGACATTCTGACATTGTCACTGGTCAGTCATAGTAATAGTCGTTGTTATGTTTGGTCACATGTTATGGGTGAGCATGTAGTTGATCCGCTGAGGTCTCATAATTTCTTCTCATATTGCGGAGAAGTAGTACGGATTTCCTACCAAGGGAGATGCCTTGGTGTTACACCGTACCACTTTTGCCTTCGTGTGCTCGAATCTCGCTGTTAACTAATGGTTGATCGAAGTGTTAATCGATGTGTGATGTCTCCAGATGTGGTAGCTTTCAGTCACACCTTCCATCGCACATGGGAAAAATGGTCTATCTTGATAACATTGTTAGACCGTAATTGCGTCTCTGTTTGTGGCAATCCTCATCTGCCCTCTTCTAACCTATTTGAGGAAGTTAGAAGGGGTGGGATGTCTCTTGAGGAAATCAACAGCCTGTTGTGAGGTCTACAATGTTGTAGGACGAGCACTTTTTCGAAGTGATTTGACGGAGCAATCTGACTGCTCAGTCCTTTCAATCCGTTTTGCCACTCGTATTTATCTTGGGAGGGGATCGAGCGTATCTCGTTCGCTTATCTTTGTTGTCACTTGCAGATTACTCGCATCGGAGGGTTCGCAAGTTTTCGTCGGATGTTATCCGTAGCAGAATTGTCTAAGCGAGTTTTTTATTTCATTTTGCACTGTATTTAGATGTTTGTAGTGCTCAATTTTTTGTATCTGCCTCCGGGCGTTCGTAATATGTAGCCTTTTGTATCTGCCTCAAGGTGTTTGTAGTTACATCTTTCTAATAATCAATAGAGTTTATTTTCATAATTCTTCATTTATTTATTAAATGATTGCAAATCACATAAGTCTTTTAAGAATTAAAACTCAATACTGACCATGGAAAGGGAAACAAATAACTTAAAGCAGACTAACTATTGACAGAGAGAAATTGATCCTAGCCTTGGAGTGAATGCGGGTTGCTCTTGTACTGCTAGAAAAGGATGTCTCTGCCGTCTTTTGTCCTTGCACTGGATCAGGCTACTCTGCATGATGTAGCTGAATCTGGGAGCATTCTATCTGTTTCAGTGAGGCGTAGTGGCAACCTCGTGTCGTAAGTTGGTCTCCACGTATTGTTCATTCGGAGTGGTTAACAGTATACTTAACACACTGGTGAAACGTGGAGACCACTGCTTCCATCTGGTGGAGCCATGGTCTTCCCAAGATGAGATTGTAAAATGATGGTGCATCTACCACCATGAAGTCCAGAAACCGGACCTTCCTGAGCTACGACTCTTCTGCTATCGTAGCTAACCTTATCTTTCCGATGGGGAAGCATTTCTCCCCACTGAATCCGATCAACAGGTGTTATGAAGATGTCAGGTTTTCCTCCTTGAGGTCCATGCTACAGATCGCATTGTAGAACAGAACGATAAACGAACTTTCTGTGTCAACTAGGGCTCTCTTTACTTCCCACTTTGCTATGGAGACCAAGATCACTAAGGCATCGTTATGTGGCACTCGAATTCCTTCAAGGTCCTTGTTCGTAAAGGTCAAGTTGGGAATGGGGCTCTGACCCTTGAGTGGCAGATGTGTCTGTCTTCATCCACGGATTGTGTCCGCATATCCAATAGTGTCCACTTGCGGGACCTGTATTACAGGTTTTCATTTGGTCCGACTCCATGAAGGATGTATATTATCCCTGGAGTCTCCTTATCTATTTATTTAACTGATTCTCCTTATCCTTTTTTATTTCGTTGGCTTCTCATACTTCAGAAACTTTTTCAGTTTGCCTCTACAGATCCAGTACTCAACTTCGTATCTCAGACTCTTGCAGTCATTGGTGTCGTGGCCGCCTTCCTTATGGTATGCCCAATATTTGTCGTTGTTGCGGTTGGCGGGGTTTCTGCATGTCTTTGGGGGCCACTTAAGTTCCTCCCAACTTTCCATTGATTTTAATATGTCCGACAAGATAGCATTTAAGGGTGTCACCGTTCTGGATCCAACGTAGTTGGACGATTTCTCCAGCCTGAACCGACCAGGGTCTGGCCTGTTGTCACCGCACTTCCTTCATTCTTCATCCTCGTGTCTCATTCCCTCTTTCTTGTCCCTGGGAGCAGAGGGTTTATTTGCGCCTTCGATTTCCCTCTTTACGGTCCTAGACTCTTCCAGAGTGGTGTGTCGCTGGATGCTCTTGAGGAGCTCCGTCATGTCCATAGGGGGCTCCAGGGTGAGGTCCTCGTAGAATTTTCCCGCAGTGAAGGTCGTCACGGCTGTATCATTGTTGCACCCGTCGATGAGGGTCAGCTCGTTGTTGAAGCGCATGACATACCCTCGGAGTGTTTCACCGGACCTCTGCTTCAGAGAGAGTATGTAGTGCGGGCCTTTTAAGAAACATTGGCTCGCCATGAAACGCGTCAGGATTTCCTTTGCCAGCGTTTTGAAGGAGTTGATGGACTTCGGTAGAAGGCTGTGGAACCACGTCAGTGCTGAGCTTTTCAGACTAGTGGGAAAGGTCCTGCACATAAGGATTCATATCCTTTTTTAAGGGCCATTACATGTTGATAATGGCTCAGGTGGTCGAAAGGATCTGTGGTCCCGTCGTAGGAGTCGAGCTTTGGGGGAGTGAACTTTCTCGGAAGGGCCTCGTTCATGATCCGATCTACAAATGGTGGGATGGAGAGGCGGTATAGTACGTCCGGGTCGTGCGCCCCTCTACGGAGGGGGTTCCCAGGGTTGAACCTCTCCGTCGTGGTATTGAACTCAGCGTTAGATGTGTAGCCTCCTTTAGTCCAATAAGAACTAGCAGGTGTTTGGCTTTCCTGCACTTGTTCCCTATCACCTTCTAGAGGCGGAGGTCTGTGCTACTCCTAGTCTCTTTTAGCGGGTGGTGGATTCTGTCGCGTGAGAGCCTCCACCACCTTGGCAATTCGTTGTATTTGAGATGCCAGCGTATCGATTCTGGGATCCGTCGTGAGTCGGCTACCCGTGCAAGATAGGAGCTGCTGAAAAAGGTGGTATAGCTAGCGACAACATGAGTGTTTGAATTGTCTCCTAGTTCTCCGTTGTTGCATGACCTAGTGGTCACCATCTCTTTGTGTTTTAAAAGGAGACGACACTTAGTGTAAATTTAAGAACTTTGTCGTCTCCACAGACGACGTCAAACTGACGCAGTCATTTTTCGCTCGCTACTTTGACCTGGTTCCTGCTGACCTGTTGACCTACACAAGTAACACACGTGAGCCACGGACCATCGTTGTGGTGGTTGATGGCACTCCGATGCTAAAGTCAGACAGGGATCTGAGGAAGGTGTAATGTTGTAACAGGGAATTTGAAGCGTACCTTAGCTTACCAACCTCATGTCTTATTTATAGTACAAGGAGTCCTGGTTCTACTAGGCCATCGTAGGCGTAGTTTTGGAAGGAGATCTTCGTGAAGATCTTCTTATAATTAGGAGTCGTGCCATAAGAGGGGAGTTCTTTGTTAACCTTGTGCTCCTAGATACGCAGGAAATAGTTCCTAATGCGAGAGCAATCCGTATAAGGAAGATTCCCTGTGTGGAATGTACTCTGGCATTTGCTTCCTAGTTGGAAGCAAATAGCAGTTGTAGTTGCCCATTCGAAGGCGATCCTCGAGATACTTGCCTTAGTAGAACTTACAGGTATTGAGGACAGCTGAAAGACGTGTGGGCTTAACGTGCTATGAGAGTTCGGGTCCGCCTGACGAACTGAATTGAGCGGGCTTGGAACCACTTGGGCCTGTTTAGTGTTGGGCTGATGCTGGGGCCCGTATGTCTTCGAGAACATCATGAAACGTGTGTGGCTTAGAAGTATGACCTTTTTATGTATCATCAGGTTCATTAAATTTTTTTGAGTGTTTCTGTAGATTGTTTGCATATGTTTTGGACTTTGGAGATAGTGGGATGCACAAACTTGTCCATCAGTGAATTTGGATATAGATTTGTGTAGTATTATGGATCGTGTACTTCACTTATGTAACTTACCTGACATGGAGCTAACCACGCCAACACGGGCCAAGTATCATGGCAAATTAGTCAGACTTTGTCATATTTCTCCAAGGTATATAGATGTCGACTGCGAATATTATTTAGGGATGATGTAAGTCAATTAAAGTATAAAAGTGGTATGGATGTTGAAGAGTTTGTGTCTGAGAAAGTGGAAGGAGATGACGATTGTTGTGTGGTGTGAAAATTACAAATGTTGAATGGTTTATTCATAATCTTGCATTAGTATTTTCACGTTTTTTAAGCTCTAAGATACAACTACTAAGAAATTATCGGTTGGGTTGAAGTAACCCATCCTTGTTGTTTGAAGTGTAGGAGGCTAGGGTTTAAATGTTTAACATAGAAAAGAAGCAAGAACACTTATTTTGGTTATAACAATATGGTTTGTTGTTTGTGTTTTTCACCTTGGGTAAACTACTTAGCATCTCCAATGGTAAAAGTTTAACCAAAAGCTAAATTTAGGAGTCCCCTATTTCTTCATCACTCCAATCACACCTCCTATTTTATCTTTTTCATCATTATTTAAATATATCTTACACTTTTTCATCCCCCTATTCCTTTTGTTTTAATTTTTTTTATTTTGTTTTTAATTTTGAAATTAAAGATTTGGAATATTGTAATGATATTTCAAATTTTAGGGGATGGTTGGTTGCCCCTAAATTTAAGGGAAAGTTGAATGTAAAGTTAAAATGGGGAATGGTTTAGGGGATCCATTGGAGCATGCAATTTCTCACTTGAGACCCCTAAAATAATAAATTGTTCTACTTTGCTTGGTTATATGATATTGTTAATTTTGCTCAAAGAATTTTGTGGCCCAAAGTGTTCGGAAAAAAGTAGTAATAAATTTGTGCAGTAAGAAGAATAAATGGAAATCCAAACCTGAAGAATAAAGAAAAAGTTTGCAATAAATAAATAAATCGAAACATTGAAGAAATTACATAAAACACAAGTTTTAAATGCATTTCCAAGTATGGGGGACTGCAAGGGTTTCTGTTATCTAATGTCAAATAGTACATTGTTTGTTTTTTGTTCATTTTGAAATTGCAACATCAACTATGCTTTTCTCACGCTCCACAGAAGAATTATCAGAAGAATCACTCAGGACTACAGACTTGTGGCAAAGGTTATCAAAGATAATTCAGAATTTATATGTAAGTGCTTAAGCTAGAGCAACAGTAACAGCAACGCTTAATCCCTTATAGAAAATTTAGCTACTAAACATCATAATTGAAAACATGCAATTTTATTAAAGAAATTGTAATACAGAATATTGAAATAAACTTGAAAGACTTACAGAATTCTTGGAATTGAAACTTGAAATACAACTTGAAAAACTACAGCAGCTTTGCGCAGGGATTACAAGTGGATTGGGGATCAAAGAGGTTTTGAGAAATATAATTGCAAAGGATGTAAGCGGATGCCTTGAACTCTTGAAATTTCTTGCTTTTATATCCTTGGAGAAGCATTGGATTCTTTGATTATTGGTAGATACCATGATTGCAACTTGATTGAATTTGGAGGCAAGTGAGGTTTGCTTTTGATAAATTGGATTTACTTTCGGTGGATGTATTTGATAATGGTGGGTGAAGATGTGACTTGTGGGTCATAAGAGAATGACACGCTTTGGATGGTTGTGAAATAATTGAGCATGAGTGGAATGCACTTTCAGTGCATTTGGATTGTTATGGCATTATTGGTGGTTGGATATTGATATGTGGGCCAGGTTGGGGATACATGGCGAATAATGGTATTTGAAAGAGATGGGTTGGTGGGATGATATGATCATGTTTGAGATAATGTCATTTTGGTGGAATTTGGTGGGAAATTGATAGATTTGTTGAAGATTTGTTTTGATGGCAAATGGGTTTGTCCATAATTGGTTTTTTTTTTTAAATTATTTTCTTTGGATTTGGATGAGAAATTGATGGTTGTTGGAAATCTTGGAAAATAACAATACTAAGGCCAAGATAGGCCAAAGCAGTCATCTTCATTGTCATTTGCTTGAGAGGTTGTGTCATCAATATTGTCATCACCATCAGATAAGCAAATATGTGACATTGTTTCATAGAATTTCTTTATTGAAGTAGATGCCAGAACTTGTGCTTGGAGTCTTGCTAACTTTGAAGAATCATCTGTGATTGATTTAGTTGATTTGTTGATCTGGAAATACTTTTCCATTGCTTGCTTTGTAACTCCTGAAAATTCAAAGCATGTCCACCATTTGACTTTTAACCTTCGGCATAGTGATTGAAGAACTTGAGCAGATAGACTTGGACTTGCCATTGGTGAAATAACATAATCCCAGCAACAAATCCATGTTAGGGAAAATTTTGAGAAAAACCATAAAGGTAAGTTTTGTAAAGATTGAGGTTGTGGTAATTTGAAATTTGCTTTGAAAACTTTGAATCCTTCTTCAACTTGAGGTAGAAGGATTTCATGGACTGGACCATACTGATTCCACCATTGGTGAGAAAACCAACAAGGAAAACTTTGAACTTTGAATTTTGGAAAAAAACATAAAAAAAACCATGAGTGAGAAAATTTTGGAGTTGAAAACAAAAATGCTCTAAACCATGTTTTTTGGTAATCAAAATAATTGTAAAATTAAGGTTTGAAAGTTCTACTAAAATGCTTAGGAGTGAAATGACTTTGATTCCACTCTTCTAGCGAGAGAACTTTGGAAATTTGGCATTTTGATTGAGTGATCTTGGAAGGGTCATTTTTGTCTTGATTATGGGTGATTAAAATTGATTATGTATCTACGAGGATAAACTCATAGAACAGTCTGATTTTGTCAGGATCATTCAACATGTATGGAGACTTTTGAGGGAGGAGATTGTTGGCTATTTTGATGGAATTGTCACTTGGATTACCATAGTAACTGTCTATGGAACAGATTGGTTCAATTGTAGGGGTTAGGACGTAATGAGAGGTTTGGCTTTTTTGAAGAGTTTGGTTTTGTTTGACAACTTGGTTAGTTTGAGAAGTTGGTTTTGGGATTGAAGGGTTGGTTTGAAGTGGTTCAAACCTATTTTAGTTTTGACTATCAGAGCATAAGAATCTCTGATTGAATCTATTGATGATGATGGAGGAAGCTTTGAAAAATTGTTGTCGTCGATCATGTCAGACCATTTGGGCTTTTGCTTTGAAGATGAAGCCATGGGGTAGCTTACTATCTTGTGATTGCTTGTAGAAGAGTAAAAAGTTTTGTGAGTCGATTGGAGTGAATTTCTTCACTTGAAGAAGAAGGGTCAGAGGGTGAAGTTTCAGAAGGTTGAGTCTATTGTTTCCCCTGAAAAAATTCTCTGGTGAGAAAATCTAGGAGGGAGTTTGATCTGCCTATTATAAACTCAATTTGGAAATCAAAGACAGACAAAAGTGTTTGCCATCTGGCAAAAATTTGTTTTGACACGAGATTTTGAACATCTTTTTTCAAAATTTCTTTTGTTGATTGACCATCAATTCGCAATAAAAATGGTTGATTGTAAAGATCATCTTGGAATTTCATGATGCAGAAAATAATTGATAAAATCTTTTTTTTTGACAGTTGAATAATTTGATTGAGTTTTGTTCCAAAAATCAGAATGGAATCAGACCAATTGTTATTTGTCATTAATTTTTTTATTTAAGGATACCACCGTACCGTATATTTGATGCATATGTTTCAACAATTTTGAAGGTTGTTGGATTGGGTATACCTAAACAAGGTAAACTTTTGACAGTTGCTTTGACTTGACGAACAATCTTTGTATGAAGATTTGACCATAGTGGAGGTTTTTTACGAAGTCTAGCCTATAGAGGCTTTACTAAAACTCTGAGGTTTTTGTAAAAATCAGCCACATAATTGAGACTTCCTAAAAATCTTTGTAATTGATTTTTATCTTTGATTTTGTCTGAAAATTTGTTTGCAAAGGCTATTGATCAGTCAATTGGGATAATTGTACCATTATTGATACTATAACCAAGGAATCTAATGTTTATTTTGAATAAGTGTATTTTTGTTGAAGATGACACTAATCCATTATTTTTGACAATTTAGAAGAATTTGCCTAAATGTTTCCAGTGTTCTGCAATTGTTTTTAAAAATATTAAAATATCATCTATGTAGACAATTGAAAACTTCGTGTAAGGATTGAAAATGTCATTCATTATATTTTGGAATTCTGATGGGGCATTTTTTAGACCAAATGGCATTACATTCCATTCGTAATAACCAAAAAGGTACATTGAAAGTTGTTTCGTATCTATCCTCTGGAGTTATTTGAATTTACCAAAAACCTTATTTGAAATCAAACTTTGAAAATATTGTTGCTTGAGCTAATCTGTTAATTAAATTTCTTTTGTTTGGAATTGGGTATCTGATCCACCTAAGTGCATCATTGAGGGGTTTGTAATTAATAACTAATCTTGGGGCTCCACGTTCTATCTCAGCTGCCTTATGGACATAAAAAGCTGAACAGCTCCATGGAGATTTGTTTTTTCTAATTAGTTTTTACTAATTAAAAGATTGATTTCTTCTTTGCAATATTTTATTAATTCTGCGCTCATTTGGATTGGTTTTGCTTTTGTTGAAATTTTTCTTTCATTGAAGCCATCTTTATAAGGAAGACTGACCATATGTTGTTTTCTATTCCAAATGCATTTGACAAGTCAGAATAGACTTCGGTCTCTAATTTTGTTTGAAATTGACTAATTTGAGTTTGCAATTTTGGATCTTTTAATTGTTCTTCAGTTCGCTTGTAATTAAGTTCTTCTTTTAAATAATTGGTTTGTTTGAATTTTTTATTTATTAAATTGCCAATTTCAATTTCTCTCTTTACTTCATTGAGATCTGCGATTTTGGGTTTTGTCATAAAAAGAAATATAACATTTTCTCCTAATATTTTTGTAATTATTCCATCTTGACTTACTTTAAAGGGATAGATTGATGTTAGGAAGGGTGTCCTAAAATGATCTCTTGACCCATATTTTTTACTAAAATAAATTCTTGATTGATACAATAATATTTTGTTGCAGATATGGGCATTAGATCATTTGTAATTAACTTGCAGTTGTTCTTCATTTGCCGCATATAATTTTTCTTTTGTTTTTTCAAAATATTTGGAAGGAATTAATCCTTCTGAGACACAATTTAGATCAGCACCTGAATCTAAAACTGCAGTTGTAATAATTTTGTATTATTTGTTTATTATTAATGTGATATTGACATACCATCTTTGTAGTTTTATTTGTGAGATTATATTAGGGAAGTGTAACTTGATATCTTCGGGATTGCTATTTTTAATATGATAGATTTCTTTTTGAGAATATTGATTTCTCTTTTAACATCTTGCAAAGTGACTTGTTGATTTTTTGTTGGTATTGATTTTATTGTGGGTTTAAGTTCATTGGATTCTTTAACTTGATTAAATTGAACTTTATCTTGACTAGACTGGATTTTGTCTTGTAGATTATTTGATTTTGATTCGGATCGCAATATCTTTGATTGAGATCTAAGTACTTTGTCTTTTTTTCTCCAATTTGTTATGATTTCTTTTGATGTGGCTCGGTTGTCCACATTTTAAGTAAAGCCTTTCAAGATAATGTTTTTGTTTTTCAATTACTTTCTTTATTTATTGTTATGTGACGTGATATTTTGTTTTTTGTCTACGATTCTTTTCTTGTGTAGAGAGAGTAGATATATTTATCTTGATACATAATTTTGGCTCAATAATTTTGTGCTTGAAATGTTTGTGGATTGTGATTGAAAGTGACATGGCTAGATTTTGTTTCAATATTTGATTCATTTGGTTCTGGACCAGATAAGCATGATGTGGCTTCATCCTTATCCCTTGAATAATTGTTTTCGTACCATTGGAAGAATGATTTATTTATTTGAAATTGTTCATAGAAATCATTAAATATTTGACCTATTTTGTCTCTTTATTGTTCATTGTGTTTTGTATAAAATTCTTTTCTTTTTTTAGTATTGTAAGTTGCCATGAATTCTAACCTAACAAAATCTTTGTCTAATTTAAAATTTGTATCCATGTTATGACTTAATGATGGATTGTTGAGATTACTTGTGTGGAGAAATCTTAACTAAGAATGTTTTGTTCAGATTGGAATTCTTGATTAATAGTTTGATTCTGAGATTCTTGATAAAGATTGGTGGGACAAGATATTCTTGAATCATGGGTTGAAGATTGTGATTCTAGGATTTATTTTAACTTAGCTAATCTTTGATTAATTTGTTCTTCTAAGTCTGAAGATTTTGTAGTTGTTGAGTTGTCTTGAGATTTTGAGTAGTGGTTATCAAACCATTGGAAAAATGGAATATTAACTTTGTTTAGTTCACAAAATTCATAAAACATTTATCCTATTTGATCTCTTTGGGTTTCATTGGTGTTTGAGTAGAATTGTTGTCTTTTTGCAGAATTATATTCTTGCATAAATTCTTTTTGAATGTAAGCTTTGTTTATTTTAAATTCCTTTTCTACTTGTGCAGATTTATCTTGTAGTGTATTTGACTTAATTGGTTCTTGAGAATGTGTTAATTTTTGTTCATTTTATCTAAATAATCTTTGATAGAAAGCGTGATCTGAAAACTAGGATATTGAAAACTAAGGGATTCGGCTATTGTTATCATTCTTGTTCTACTTCAAATACTTCGCATATAAATCATAAATTATACCTGATGTTCTTTGCCTGAAGGATGAAGTATAGGTTATCCTAAAGACACTTGGACAACATATTTTCAGAAGAGAGTAATGGGTTTACTTCAAACGGGACCGCTGAGCGAGACCACCTACACCCATCAACAACGCCTTCCACGACAACAAGGATATCAACGGCTGACCAACACTAGCTACAAGGATGTGACACCTACCAATGCTTGACTGCAAGGGTTTCTCCCAGAGACTCTGTCAAAAGACTTCATCTACCAGTGTATAGACTGCAAGGGTTTCCTCCATAGATTCTGTCAAAAAGGCTTCGTCTACCAACGTTACTCTTGGCTAACCACTATTCACCCCAAAAAAATGTTGGACATGTGGCTCTGATACCAGAAGTGGTCCAATATTGTAGAATATTAGAAATCCAAATCTGGTTGCAAATAACTATGCCTTTTAATGTCATAATCTATTTATTATCTTTTTCTTGTATCATATGTTTATCACTACATTAAAAACACGAGTTATGTTAAACGAGGTAAAAAAAGACGTTGAGGCGCTAAGGTGGAGACTTGAAAAAGAAAAATCAAGGGAAAATTTCATAGTTGCGATACACGAATATGGGAATTGAATAAGCTTTATCCACACATGCATTCAAGGAGGGGCTTTAGTTTAGTGTCTTTTCATGCAATAGAGGGTCAAGATCTTGGGCCTTCTTTATTAAAAAAAAAAAAAAAAAAATCCTTTAATTTTTCTCCAAGCAAAAGAGAACCATATGGGTAATGGAAAAACTTCATGAAAGGAACATTAATGATTCAAATAAATTACTTAGGAAATGTCCAGAATAAATCCAACGAATAACTAAAAATCATGTTATACAGAAAAGGGTTACTATTAGTCTTATTTTTTTTTGCCGAATTAAATAATAAGTGTAAACATAAACAAACATTTGAATATGGGAAACTCTTGTAAAGGGTAAAGGGCACCTTTGGCTTGAGCTAATGATAACTTCCCATAAGAATTTTTCGAATAAGAGATCTCTTTGATGGAAAAAAAAATTTAGATTAATGAAATATACCGAAATCTCTCCAACATCAAACTATTTAGGAGAACAAAATAACCTTCATCTCTATTTCTTTTGATCTCTTTGTCTCTTCAAGGGCTTAAAGCATGTTATCATAATTCATACTTAATCGAGCACTTATAGTTTTTTTAGCCAAAAAAAAAAAAAAACCCCATTACGATTGCACAAAGACCCCAAGACATAGAGTTTTACCTAAGTTATAGGGGTGGATTTGTGAAATTAAATGCTGACTACCATCCCAATTTATGGGTGTCAGCACAAAAAACACGAGGTGCCACATTTTATGTTTTAGTGTGTAGCTCGATGAATATTTGCCGAATTGGGCTGAAACTTCAACACAACTAAAAAAACAGCTCAAGCAAAGCAGTGAAAAAAATAGTTAATTTGAATCACGTTCAATTTTTTTTCTTTTTACGCATATATTCAGGACGAATCGATCCAAAATTGATATTAATTCATACATTTCCTCCAAATTTTATCTCAATCATAGCAGGGACAAACATAGTTGATGCGTTCAAATGCACAAAAACCAAACATGTCCCATGCATTAGGTAACTAGGAGCTTTCATAGCCCATTGCCCCCACTTTCTTTATTTAGAAATAACTTTATTTATTTTAAATTCGTCTTTTATTAAACATCATATTTTATGGTTTTTGTAAGATATTTCTTTTTATTCAATTAATGTTTTACACCCATATTAGTACTTGTGACTAGAAGACGATGTGAAGTTTTTGGAGCATCCACAGTGGCTTTCTAAATTATGGATACTTATTATGGTTTTTAAAATGTAAAATTTGATCAAACTATCAACTATCTTTGTCAAAGTTAGAAATTTGCATAAGGTGTTTGGAAATTGGATAAGTTAATAAGTTACTAAAATTAAGTAATTGTGCAAGCAATGTCCACCTTAATTTTAAAGAGCTAAAATCTTAATGTTTTTGGCAATACACCTAGTTACCAAGATCTAAATGCAACTGGGTTAGTGATGTGCCTTTATGGAATGGTAGTGAGGGTAAACTTATTGAATCGTGATTGATAAAGTAATGAATAAAAGTAGTTCCCACCTTCATTTAGAGATGGTATAAAGCTTCTAACTTGGTATTGTGACCATAGTCAGAACGAAAATATTAGCAAAACAATTTTTTGGCAACCAGGTTGACAATCAGGTAACATGGTGTTAATTTGAGAACATGATGATTTCCTCAGGATATGCTCATTCATTTTTAGTGTATTTCAAGGAATCCTTCATCCTCCTCATAAGTGCCACAAAACCTTGATTGCCAAAACTTGATTGCCTAGATATCAATTAGTCGAAAACTTGAATACATATGCGGAATGTGAAACATATGGGTTAGACTAAGTTTTAATTCAATCAACTCAATTGGCAATCTGTTTTGGAAATAATGAGTGTGAGCTTTGACTTTATATCCTCATCTGAACAGTTATAACGAAAGTTCCCCCAAATGAACAATGGAGGAACAGTAAAATGTCATCAACCTGGTTTTTCTTTCTAATTTTGTCCTTCCAACTTTATGGTATTTACATGAAAAATCAAAAGATGGGTAAAAGTGAAAATAGGTGTTTATGTCATTAAAAAAGAAAACATTTTTACACATTTTTACCATTTTATTCTGCTAAATTTAAACTATTTACAATCAAACCCGGCCCCTGCAAACATTCATTAATTATAACTAAACCCCTAATATAATTTATTTGAAGTCCTCCAATTATCTATAAATTATAAAAAGGTTTTTACATCTAACTTTTGGATTTTCCATTTTACCATCCACATTTCATACTTTTACAATCAAAACCAACATTTTCTCAAACATTGATTAATTATACCTATGCCCCTAATATAGTTTATCTGAAGCTCCTTATTTATTTATAAACTATACATAGACCCTTAAAATTATATATAAATATTTTTTAGAAATTCAATAACAAATTTTTTTTCTTATTATTGAATTGTTGTAATAAAATAAAATAAAATTACTGAATATCCGCACATGTAGAGTGCGTCAATACCCTTTTTAGAAGGAAGGAAGGAAGAGGCACTATGGAATATAGATGCCCTTCATTTAGAGATGGTATCAAGCTTCTAACTTGGTATTGTGACCATAGTCAGAACAGAAATATTGGAAAACCAACTTTTTGGCAACTAGATTGACAATAAGGGTGACACGATGTTCATTGGGGAACATGATGATTTCCTCAAGATATGCTCATTCATTTTGAGTGTATTTCAAGGAAGTCGTCATCCTCCCCATAAGTGCCACATCACCTTGATTGCCAAAACTTCATTTCCTTGAAAGTACTTAGTTGGAAACTTGAATGCATATGTTGAATGTAAACATGTGGATTAGACTAAGTTTCTAAATTCAATCAACTCAATTGGCAATCTATTTTGGAAATAATGAGTGTGAGCTTTGATTTTCTCTCCTCACATTTGAAACCTTTCTTTAGAAAGAACGGGAGAGAGAAGGGACTATGGAGTATGGATGCTCTTATAGGGGTAGTGCTTGATTCAGATAGAGATGGGTTGTACATGACATACGTATCCTCCAAGTATAAAAAGTCAGACCAATGGGGTACTAGGTCAGCGGTAGCCTGTGGTGGATGAAATCACAGGTCCAGGGTTCGATTCCTGCCGGCAACGACATCTGGGGTGGGATGGGCTAAGAGATATATAAAAAAAAGTATCAAAAAGTTGAAACTATCAAATAGAAGGATTTGAACTTAAAATTTGACCCCCTTCTCTTTCAATTGGTGTTTTGGTATTTATAAACAAAGCAGGTGATGCATGGTGATGAAATCACAGGTCCAGGGTTTGATTCCTATCGACAACGACATCTGGGGTGGGATGGGCTAAGATATATATATATATATCAAAAAGTTGGAACTATCAAATAGAATAGAAGGAATGGAACTTAAAATTTGACCCCTTCTCTTTCAATTGGTGTTTTGGTATTTATAAACAAAGCAGGTGATGCATGGTGACTAAGGTCAACAACAAAATACCCACATGACCCCAAAAATTAAGAGTGTGCACCAAGTAATTAAATTCCCTTTTCGTTTTTTTTTATCAATAAAATTGAGATTGCATTAAAAAGAAAAATCATTCAGGTTCAAAGTACATCACATCTCTAAAACATTATTACTATTACTATTACTATTACTATTACTATTACTATTACTATTACTATTACTATTACTAGCATAGTGTCAGACCCTCAGTAACTCAGCATAGATCAACCAGCATGTTGATGCATACATGTGCGTGCATGGGCTGGATGTACGTGAAGGTATGTGTATGCAAAGTTGCTAGACGAAGATTGGAAGGCTTTGTTTGGACGGATCCAAGTAAAGAATACAGTCAGACTCTAATGGGGGTGATCAAGTATGGATGTTGGATCACTTTGTGCCATGGACAATGTTGGAGCAATGTTCATGTTTAAGTTGCCTTTACTTGTATGATTTGTATAGAATAGTTTTGTACAAGGGTTTTGCCCATTAAACAAGTGTTTGTATGGGTCTTGTAAGGGTGACTGGAATGAAAATGTATGTCGAGACTAGTGTTGTAAGGAATGCCTAGGTCAAGGATGATCTAGTGGGTATTCCTGATGGTCTCAAACCCCAATGTTCCTTTTTGAAAAGTGCCCAAATGCTTGGCATCTATATTAGGGGGAATGTGTCTTCTGGGTCTCGGGCAAGATGGAAGTCGACTCAGTGTTAAGCAAGGAAAAGTCAGTGCATGGCCACGACCTGCCCATGTCATGGCCAAGGCATGCTTAAGAATAAGATGGGATTGCTTGAGGATGAATGTGATGATCGATGGACTGACTAAACATGCATGGAACACGAGCGAACCGTGAGGCACGTTGGCTTAGTGATGGATTGACAGACCATGGATTGTGCTTGCTAGCACAATTCATGCTCAGCGTATGCTTGTATAGCTTACGGTACTTGGATGTTGGACTATGCGTGAGCGGACTCACGCATGACTGATGCGCGCATGGATGGTGGTGCGTGGTGATGAACTGATGGCAGACTATTGGCCAACATAGTAGAGCATGGATGCTCACATCATTGGGCCCGATACCGATACCGATACCGATACCGATACTGGATCAGGCTTGCGGGCCTGATTTGAATGTTTGAAACATGTGATGAAATGTGTTGGTTAGGATGGTTTGTTTGGTGGCAAATGCTTGGTTGATACATGCATTAGATAGTTATTGCTTAGTTTGAATGATGTAGCCATTTTATAAGGCATTTATGAAGATGAGAGAGACATGTGAGTTTGTAGAAGCAAGCTTGTGTCAAATATAGATTGTTGGAGCAATTTGTGAAGATCTTGTAACCTGTTCAAATTGAGTTGGTGCTCATACATCAAGGCAATAAACTAAAGGAATTTATCCCAAATATTATGTAGGGCTGAACAAAAAACCGATCAAACCGATCTCTGTTCGGTTCAAATTCAGTTCGGATCGATTTCGATTTTAAAAATTCAAAACCGAAGTGGTTGGTTCGGTTTTCGATTTCTATGTGATTTTAACCGACCAAACCGAACCGACCGAATATATATAATAAATAATATATATTTTATATATAAATAATACAATATGTTTAAAATAGTCGGTCGGTTCGATTTTGGTTCGATTTTAATTAGTTCGATTTGCATAAATTAGAATCGGTTCGGTTTCGGATCAGTTTTGTTAATTTTGTTAATGGTCGGTCGACTCAGATTGGTGCACATGAGGGGGTCCTGTGCTTTGTGTGCATGAGGCCCCATGGATCCCTGTCAAGTAGCCTTCTTGCTGTCATGATAAATGGTTGCTTCTACCATTGACCTTTTTCCCAATATCTTTGCTATCGGTTATTACTGCAACTTTCTTCAGTCTCGCATTGCTCATGCACTTGCCTTAAACTAATTGTGACACCCCTATATAAAGAAAGAAAGGATATCTTCTCCTTCCTCCCCCAAAGAGAGACCTCGATACAATTGCAATACAACAACATTTCTCTTCTCTCTCATCGCTATCTCAGGTAACTCTCACTACTTTGTTTATCTCAATCTTTTATTTCCTTCTTCTGTTTATTGTACATAGACAAGAAGATTACATTTTTTGGTTTCAATATCAAACAGTTAGGGTTAGGGTTATTGAATATTTCCTTCCTTTTTTTTCTTTTCTGTCTGATACTCTTCACTCAATTCATCCATCGAATATCAAATATACAAATATATATTATTGGGGCTTGGTTCTTGATTGGATTTGTTGAAGGAGGTGTTGGGGATTCCATTTCCATTGGTTGTTGGGTGTGTGGTGGATCTCGATGCCGTCCCAGGCCCAGACAATGAGCTTTCATTCTCGCAACAATAGGGACGGAATCCATCATCGAAATCATCGCAACACCACTGCCAGGCAAGAGTGGGTTCCTAGAGGAGGAGGATCTGTTCCTGCTGTTGCTCCTTCACCCGCACCAATACTAACACCAACTCCAACCCCTACCAATGCCCCTACTGTTGTAGATTCACCACCACCAGCTAGGGCCCCAAATCTGAATGGGAACAACAACAACCAACACCATCCTGGGGTTCCTACCAATCGTTCCCAACATAACCATAATAGGGGAGGAGGAGCTGGGGCTGGAGGGAATTTCGGGCCTCCCCCACGGAGAGCTCGTGTTTTCCAGCAGCAGCATTCCAATCCAAGGAAGAAGGAGGATGATAGGGTTGTCGTGGCTCCCCCACCACCACCGCAAACCAAGGAATTCAGTGTGCCCCAACTTGTTCAAGAGATTCAGGAGAAACTAATGAAGGCTACTGTTGAATGTATGATTTGTTACGATATGGTAAGGAGGTCAGCGCCCATTTGGTCTTGTTCCAGTTGTTACTCCATTTTTCATCTCAATTGTATTAAGAAATGGGCTAGGGCGCCTACCTCAGTTGATTTATCTGCAGAGAAGAATCAGGGTTTGAATTGGCGATGCCCTGGTTGCCAATCTGTGCAGTTGATTTCATCCAAGGAGATTAGGTACGTTTGCTTCTGTGGGAAGAGACCCGGTCCCCCTTCTGATTTGTATTTGACCCCCCATTCGTGTGGAGAACTGTGTGGGAGGCCTCTTGAGAAGAAAATGATTCTTAATGATGAAAGATGTCCACATCTTTGCGTATTACAGTGCCACCCTGGTCCATGCCCTCCTTGTAAGGCATATGCGCATCCACGTGTGTGCCCTTGTGGAAAAGAAACTATAACGACCAGATGTTCTGATCGCAAATCTGTGGTTACTTGTGGTCAACGTTGCAACAAGGTTCTTGAATGCGGACGTCACCATTGCCAAAAGATTTGTCATGTAGGTCCTTGTGAAACTTGCCAGGTGCTCCTGACAGCAGTGTGTTTCTGTAAGAAGGAGAAGCAAGTCATTCTTTGTGGAAAGATGGCTGTGAAAGGAGAAATACAAGATAATGATGGGGTCTTCTCTTGTAGCTCTGTGTGTGGGAACACTCTTTCTTGTGGTAATCATGCTTGTAAAGATGTGTGCCATCCAGGTCCTTGCGGAGAGTGTGACCTGATGCCATCTCGGACAATGGCTTGCTATTGTGGGAAAACAGAGTTGCAGGAGGAGAGGAAGAGCTGCTTGGATCCAATTCCAACCTGTTCTCAAATCTGTGGCAAGCTCCATCCATGTGGAATTCACCACTGTAAGGGTTTGTGCCATGAAGGGGAATGCGCACCTTGCACGGTCATTGTCAATCAGAGTTGCCGCTGTGGGTCTTCATCCAGAAGTGTAGAGTGTTTCAGAAAAATGGATGAAAAACATAATTTTTTGTGCGATAAGCCATGTGGCCGGAAAAAGAATTGTGGTAGGCACAGATGCAGTGAGAGGTGTTGTCCACTCTTTAACGATTCCAGTCGATCCAATCAGTTTTCAGGTGATTGGGACCCGCACTTGTGCTCAATGTCGTGTGGGAAGAAGCTGAGGTGCGGTCAGCATTCCTGTGAATCACTCTGTCACAGCGGACATTGCCCACCCTGTTTGGAAACTATCTTCACCGAATTGGTATGTGCCTGTGGGAAGACATCAATCCCTCCTCCGCTACCATGTGGCACACCTCATCCCTCATGTCAGCATCCGTGCTTGGTTCCCCAACCTTGCGGTCACACCTCTTCTCACAGCTGCCATTTTGGAGACTGTCCACCTTGTTCAGCTCCCGTGGCAAAGGAATGCATTGGTGGGCACGTGTTTCTGCGGACTATACCTTGTGGGTCTAAAGATATTCGATGTAATCAACTTTGTGGCAAGACTCGGATTTGCGGTATGCACGCATGTGCTAGAACCTGCCACCCACCCCCATGTGATCCTTCTTGTGCATCTGGTTCCAGTTCAAAGGCATCCTGTGGGCAGGTATGTGGTGCCCCAAGGAGAGACTGCAGGCATACATGCACTGCTTCATGTCACCCTTTATCACCTTGCCCTGATATAAGATGTGAATTTCATGTAACAATCACCTGTTCGTGTGGTCGGATAACTGCAACAGTACCCTGTGATGCTGGTGGTTTTCATGTAGATTCTGTCTTTGAAGCTTCTATTATCCAAAAGTTGTCAGCTCCCCTCCAACAGGTGGAAGCAAATGGAAAGAAGGTCCCACTTGGGCAGAGGAAGCTTCTCTGTGATGATGAGTGTGCAAAGATGGAACGCAAAAGGGTTCTTGCAGATGCATTTGATATTACTCCAAACTTGGATTCCCTTCATTTTGGTGAGAGTTATGCTGTTTCAGATTTGCTTGCTGACATGCTTAGACGAGATCCAAAGTGGGTATTGTCCATTGAAGAGAGATTCAAGTACTTGGTTCTGGGCAAGACTAAAGGGAGCTCCTTTAATGGTCTTAGGATTCATGTTTTCTGTCCAATGCTAAAGGATAAGAGAGATGCTACAAGGCAGATTGCGGAGAGATGGAAGCTTGCTGTCCATGCAGCTGGGTGGGAGCCAAAGCGGTTTATTGTGGTCCGCGTTACACCCAAGTCCAAAGTACCAACTCGATTACTTGGATCAAAAGGTTCTGTTGCCCAGAATGTGTCCCAGCCTCCATCTTTTGATCCTTTGGTAGACATGGATCCAAGGCTTGTGGTGTCTTTATTGGATTTGCCAAGTGATGCAGATATAAGTGCACTGGTATTGAGATTTGGAGGGGAGTGTGAACTGGTTTGGTTGAATGATAAAAATGCATTGGCTGTGTTCAGTGATCCTGCCCGAGCAGCAACTGCACGGAGAAGGTTAGATCATGGTTCGGCATATCATGGTGCCGTTGTAGTCAATGGTACAGCTGCAGCTGGATCATCAAGCATCAATGCCTGGGGTGGAGGAATCAAGGAGGGAGGGGCAGCCATTGCACCACTTACAAAGGCTAATCCATGGAAAAAGGCGGTTGTGCAAGAGTCTAGCAGTTGGATAGAAGATTCATGGGGAAGTGGTACTGAGGATTGGGCTGGTGGTAACACTGACACACAGTTGCAGCCAACATGGAAAGGGAAGGTAACTCCAATGCCAATTTCTTCTTCCACAAATCGGTGGAATGTGCTAGATCCAGATACACCAGTGCTTGAAGCGGAGAACCCAGGAGGTAGTCAACATGGTACGCAGCAGTCGGTGCTGAAAGCTTTCAGTTCTAATCTGCAGGGGCAGCCCTCCTCTGTAGAGGGTGCAAAGGAAGAAGCGGAGACATCTGAAGTAGTTGATGACTGGGAGAAAGCTTATGAGTGAGAGGAGTAAGGGGGAATAGAAAGTAAAATAGAAACAGATTCAGAATGATTCTTGACCTGGGTTTTGAGTCTTTATTAAATGGTTATTCTTGGTAATATACCTAGCTGTAGTCGTCTTTGGAGCATTATTTTTTGGGTGGTTCTTTAGAGGACAAAATTGTTTTGTTGTCTGAAAAAAGAGTTATGAATATACAAATCTTCTAAGCTATATGGACGCCATTATATGATATGTCTACTCTTATAAATAAGTGAAAAGCGAAATGTGCAGCCAATTTTGCTGAATATACTTTGCAATCCTGACAGGTTTGGTAAGAGATGAGCTTATTTTAGGACACGAGAACAACTTTCAATATTATTGATTCTCATAATTGAAAATGAACTTTAACAGATGGTGTCAATCTTTTTGCACTGTAAATTAGGTTTGTGGCTATGTATATATCTTCTTCGTGCTGTTTGATTCTTTTTAACCTCTTGGATGGTACCAATGTTATTGTTGGCATCCGTTTTGAGGGGATAAATTGTAAACTACACTAGTATCCTTACCCTGATTCAGGAATGAGATGTCCTTTGGATCCATCAACAAAAGCGACGCAATGCTCCTGTTGGGGGCACTCAGAGAATTGGGTTTGGATCTGGGACTGTTGTGTTGTTGGTTATTCAAAGTTTGTAATCCCATGGAGGGTTCCAGCCCTGGATCTGCATTAAGTCTTACAAACGAGCTAGCTTGTGGTCCTGAGACTGTTCTTCCAACAAGGTCTTAGGCCTGTGATACAATCTGCCAATATATGGAATTACTCGAAAGTAAGGATTGTGGCAGAGGTATTTGTTTTATTGGGTTAAGGAGCTCAAAACTAGAGTGTGTACACGGTTTTTGTTTGAAATTAGAACATTGTATTTGTGTAGCAAGTTCCCTGTAACTCAAGACAGCTTTGTGCCAATGCACGGACAGATTGCCTTTTACTGAAACAACGAACACCAATTATCATTCATGCATTGCAGCCCTCCCTTCAGGAAAGTAAATTCACGGTTGCCTTCATCCCATTTTCACAGTGATCTTCTATTCCACACAGGTAACAAACTTGCCCAGCCTCTGCCACTTTGAACTGAAGCAGTTGTTGTAGGCAATTTCATTAGCTTGCACCACATTGTGCAAATCATTTGCATAAATGTACACTGTATGTAGTTGTTGTTGGAAATCGTCCAACGGTTCAAGTATCACCTGCCAAAGTATTCTCAAGGATTGTAAGTAGCACCACCAAATTAGATTTTAGATTAGAGGCGCCACCACCAACTGTAATGACTTTCGTCAAATCTGTTATCTGTATTAACTCTCAACAATTATCTCTTTTTTTGTTATATGATCAACCCTTTCATCTCCTCGAAACCTCCTCCTCATCTTAGGTGGGGGTATTCAATTCAGGATTTGAATGAACTCTGAAGAATTTTAAATCTCGTGGATTTTAAAAAGTTTCAATTCACTGGATTTTAAATTATTGGATTTTGTAGATTTTATAAATGTTTGTTATGGATTCTTATAAATTCAAAAGATTTTTATAAATGTATTATTAGTCATAGGAAACAATGAAAGAACATCACCTTCATTGTTATCCATGTCAACACAAATCATAAAACATCAATTAAACAATTGTTTGTATGTTACGAGAATTTTACTTCAAATTAAAAAAAAAAAAAAATCAAATACATTGAAGATAGTACAAAAGTAATATAAATAACTATTTTAATTCAAATTGTTATCCCCGCCACCTCTCTTCCCTTCTTCTTCTTCAATCACCACCACTACCACGCTACCGCCACATTTCTTCCTCTTTTCCCTCTTTTTCTTTTTCTTTTTCTTTTTCTTTTTCTTCTTTTTCATCAATCACCACTCTCACAACTCATCCCACCTCCACTCATTTTCATCTTCTTATTCTCAACCTCCCCCCCCCCCCCCTCACCTCTTCTTCTTCTTTGTTCTTTTTTTTTTTTTTCTTCTTCTTCTCTTACTCCTCCATTTTTTTTCTCTCTGTTTTTTTTCTTCTTTTTCTTTTTGCCCTCGCAAAGGTTCTAGCAAGTGGAGAACCTCCGCAAGAGCGAAGAAGAAAAAAATGGAAAAAGAAGAAGAGAGGAAAAAAAATAGAAGAAGAAAAAGAAAAACAAAGAAAAAAGTAAAAGAATAAGAAGAAATCAAAAGGCAAAAAAAAAAAAAAAAAAACAACAACAACAACAACAAATATGAAGAGAGGACAAGAAGAAAAAAATTAAGAGGAAGAGAATGAGAATAATAATAATAATAATAATAATAATAATAATAATAATAATAACAAAAAAGAAGAACAAGAACAAAAGAGAAGACGAAGTGCGGGTGGTGGTGCCAATAGCATGACAGTTCAACGGTTAGAGCTTGGCGAATGGTACCACTAGGTCATGGGTTCAAACTCAGCTTGCGACATCTTTAGTGGGTTCTGCGATCCTATAAATGGGAAGAGAAGGGAAGGTAATGGTGTCCTTCAGCAAATCACAAAAAATGGGATGATGACGTCCTTCAACGAAAATGGTGTTGTTATTTAACAATAGCCAATACAATGGGGGGAGGTTTGATTTGGAATAACTCTTGTTATATATACTTTCCACTCACAAATCTTTCAAAATCCACAACTTTAACAAATCCATTAAAATCCACTACTTCTTTAATACCTCTATGATTTTGGTGGACTTTTGAAAAACATGAATTGAATACCCCTGATTTTAATGAATTTTAAAACAATCATTTAAAACGGTATTTAAATACTCATAAATTTACATATATTATTTTAAATCATTAATTGAATACCCCTTAATTTTAATGAATTTTCGTAATTAAATACCACCCCATTAGTTTTATTTCAATCTCCATCATTACCACAGCCCTCATCCTCAAATTTCATTCTTCTCTTTCTTTTTCTTCTCCAATTTTCTTTTCTTCTTCTCTTTCATCTTTCTTCATCCTCCTCTCCATCCTTCATCAGGAATATTTTGAAACCATGGGTGGAAGTGAGTAATTATGAAGATGATCGGGTTGGCTCTTATAACGTAGGGAGAGTCAAATACACAGTGGGTGCTTAACCCCAATTATTATGGATGCTCTTAGAACATCCAACCCCAAACCCCCTCCTCCTTGGTTCCATTTCAAATACAATCATTCTACCCATTCTTCTTCAACATCAAAACCATGTTGCCCAACACTCTAATCAGAAACTTCTCTGTTACTCCTTCCTGTCTCAGACCAGCTTTGCTTCTTACCCAGTTGAAGAAGAACAAAAACCCATTTCAAACCCATGCTCAGGGTCTCAAATTAGGACTCTGTCTTAATACCTTTGTGCTGAATTCATTGCTATCTGCATATGCTAATGTGGGATGCTTGGATTCTTCCATCAAACTGTTTGATGAAATTCCTCACAGAGATACAATTTCTTGGACTGCTGCCATCAATGGATATGTGAAAAATGACTTTCCAAAGAGAGGGTTGGATTGTTTCATCAGAATGAGGTCTTCGGGTGTGCGGATAGATGAAGTGACCGTTGTTGGCGTTCTCCATGCGGCTGGGAAGTTACGTGATATCAGGTTTGGGAGGTCGATTCATGGGTTTTATGTCGAGACTAAGAGAGTGTGTTCAGATGTTTACTTGGGGGCTGCTCTTATTGATATGTATGCTAAATGTGGTCTCTGTGATGATGCAAGGAAGGTTTCTAATCAAATGCTGGAGAGGAATACAGTGTCTTGGAGTGCTTTAATAGCTGGTTATGTGCATTGCAGTAGATTCAATGAAGCCTTGGTTCTACTCGAGGAAATGCTTGTTGAGCAGGTTGAGCCCAATCAAGCCACATTGTCAACTGCCCTCACTGCATGTGCGCAGTTGGGGGCGTTAGCTCAAGGTAGATGGATACATCGGTACATCGAGAAGAATAAGTTGGGTATAAATTTGATCCTAGGGACTAGCCTGATAGATATGTATGCAAAGTGTGGGTGTATACAGGAGTCATTCACTGTCTTTCAGAATTTGTCTGACAAGAATGTTTACTCTTGGACAACAATGATCAATGGCTTGGCAATGCATGGGCATGCGTTGAGCTCCTTGACTCTCTTCTCTCGCATGTTAATGGATGGAATTAAGCCGAATCAAGTTACCTTTCTAGCTGTTCTTTGTGCTTGTTGTCATGCAGGTCTGGTAGATGAAGGGCGTGGGTACTTTAGTTCGATGAGGCAAATATATGGCATTGAAGCTAATGTTGATCATTACGGTTGTTTGGTTGATCTCTTAGGCCGGGCAGGGCATTTGGATGAAGCATTAAGTGTGATCCAAAGCATGCCAATGGAACCTAGTCCCGGAATATGGGGAGCTCTTCTTAATGCATGCGTAATCCATAGGAACTACGAGCTGGGTGAACAGGTAGGAGAATATCTAATCAGGTTGCAACCTGATCATAGTGGTAGATATATGCTTTTAGCTAACATATACTCTATGCGCCAAAAGTGGGAGGACATGGCATGCATAAGGAAGCTAATGAAAGCAAAGGGGTTGGAGAAGTCACAAGGCTGTAGCTTGATAGAGGTAAATGGTACCATTCATGAATTTGCATCTTGGGAGATATTGCATAATGAATCCAAGGACATATACGAAATGGTCCATGGAATCAACTTACAGCTGGAACTTTTGGGATATGAAACAAAGAAATATTTATTGGCGTTGGATGAAGTGGCGTAATGGTCAACAAATTGCTTATTGGAAACGTTGTAATACCAATCCTCTGAACTATATAAGAATCTTAGTGCTTCATTATGAGCTGCAGAGAGGGAAGAGAAACATGCCAAAACTTCTACAAAGGCCTGATTTTGATAAATCTCCATTAACCCAATTTAGGGTTTGAGGAGGCGTTTTGATGTAATATGTGTATTTTTTTTATTGTATGATTTGAGTAATAATTGGGTCGGTTCATGTTAAGCCCAACTAGAAGTACAAGTCAAGTAGGATTTAGAATTAGGGTTTTTTTTTTTTTTTCCTTTTCAATTATAATTAGAAATTCATTTAGGATTTCTATTTTGTTTAGAAAATTAGTTGTTTACTTAACAAACTTAGGTTAATTATAAATTACGGTATTAGCCAATGTAATAGACAACTTTTGTTGAATTTTAGAAATTATTGAATGTGTGAAACTTTGTCAATGACAAGTTTCAGTTATGTTTGGTTTGTAAGTTTTCGCCAAACCCATCAATTTAGTATCATAGTGGTAAAATCTTTGGACTAAGGCAACTAGAGTCACCAATGCAAGGATGGAGCGCACCAACAAAGTTCTTGTGGATATCTCGGAGTTGTTGACTGTTGAAGCTATTCGTAAAAGGTCGTGATGTAAGGCTGGACAACGAGATGAGATCTTTTTATATTCGTCTGAAATAGAAAAGGTGGACTACTGCAGTTGATTGAGAGAAACCATAGGTGTTTGATATGTACGAAAAGTATACGGTAAAATCCGCAACTCACTGTGTTGTGAAGCCGAAACACTTCAAGAAAATTTTGTTGATTTTCAGATTTAAGAAAATTTGAATATCGAAGAAGTTTGCAAAAAGAGGTGATTGTGAAGAACAACCCTAATTTTTCCAATTTGTTCATAGTCCCTGAGTCTAGGATTCATAAAGGAAATTATGTTTGTTTGATTTATGGTACAGGCAACTACCAAGGGAAAGTTCGAGGTTGGATCTTTGTGGCACATTTCTCGAAGATTTCATCTTTAAACCTTGAGGACAACTTTTTCGAAGCGGGGAATAATGATGTAATATGAGTATTTAATTTATTATATTATTTAAGTAATAATTGGATGCGTCCATGTTAAGGCTCAACTAGGGGTACATGTTCAATATTAGAATAAGGGTTTTTGCTTTTGCAATTAGAATTAAGAGTTCAATTCAAATAAGAGTTAGGATTTTTATTTTGTTTAGGAGACTAGTTGCTCACTTGGCAAACTTAATTATAAATTAAGACCATTGGCCAATGTAATAGATAGCTTTTGTGAAATTTGAAAATTAATTGAATTTGTGAAACTTTGTCAATAACAAGTTTAAGTTATGTATGGTTTATATTGCCTTTTGTGCTGTGAAACAGAGAAATGGTGTGATGCAAGGACAAAGACCCTTAGTGAAGAAATCAAACAGTGTGAAGAAATCAGCAAACAACGAGGAGAATTATGGTTTTTTTTTTTGCAAGGATGCAACATTGGCTCGCCAATGGCATGACAGCTCAACAGTTAGAGTTTGGCGGATGATACCACTAGGTCATGGGTTCAAACTCAGCTTGCGGCATCTTTATGGGTTCTAGGATCCTATAAAAACCCTGCTTGCCTTTAAATAAATAAATAAAAAAACATTGTGTTGGCATTTGGACAACCATGTAAATTACAATAGCATGGCATATTAAATTAATAGATTGAAACGAAAATTTCGTGCTAGCAAATGGTTTCATATACTTTTGAAATCCACTTCTTGCCAACTTTCCATTTCTTTTGACAATGAAGATTCTAAACCATTTTTTTTTTCTTTTCAGTCGAGCTTTAAAACAAGGAGATCAAATCTCATGCACCTAACCATTCTCAATTTTTTGGAATTTCTTTTGGTCATCCGAACTTGGGAATGAATTTTTCTTGGAGATGGAAAAGCAATGCGTACTCTTTTAACTTTTGCATGTCAATCACTTAATATAGATTTGTGTGTACAATGAGCAACAAAATGCAAACCTTAAGGCACATAACTTGTCGTTTTAGCTGGTGGATGAGTTGCCCTTTGGGTGTGACCATGCAAAATAGTCACGAGACCATACTTGTTTTATTTACTTGTTTCTTAAGGAGCATCTTGGGTCATGGATGCACATAAAATATGAAAATAAAAGCTTTTGAGAGAGTTGTTTGGTGGAATTAATTCGATCATTTGGATAAAAATAAATACCAAAATGAAAAGACCTGAAAAAGGTGATCGAGAAGAAAGGGAGTTTTCCAGATTTGGAGACTATAAAAGATGGCAAGATGAAGTTGGTGATCAAGAGAATGACATCATCCTGTTCACAAGTAGAGAGAGAAGGGGCGCCACAAAGATTATGACAACGCCAATCACAGCGTTTTATTCAGCTTCAATGCTTTCGAGTATCAGTTCATTGGAGAAATCATGCATAAAAAATAAACCTCCGTCCAAGTTTTGTATGTACCAACAAACAATCAACTATTAATATACATGCATGCATTTTCCAATACCCAATAATAGGTATGCGTGCAATTTTACCTTCACAGTAACCCTAAGTTGGAGGTACAAGGGCATCTCCAATGGGCGACCTAAGCCCTATAAAATGGGGTTCAAGACTTCAAGTGGTGCAGAGGAACATTGCATCCAATGGGAGACCCCAACCCTACATAGTTGGAGGTTTAGTTTTGCGTTGTGCTCCCTCTTACTTTTTGTTGCAGTTTTGGTGCTCATGCAATTCTTAATGGCAGACCACACAACCTAAAAGTTAAAACATGAGGTAAAGATGTGGGATGTTGTTGGAGATGCAGATGCTCTAACAACCTATACATTTATAAATATTGACAGTCTTTTAACCTATATGCTCCTATAACAACAACTTTAAAACATTAATTAAAAGCACTTTTTCCTTCTAAGAACGCAGTTCACCATCTTCAGCACCAAGTCACCAAAATCTATTTGGATAATATGAAAAAAATAAAAATAAAAGGGTTCGGCTACAACAGTCTTTTATCTGATACTACACATGGCCTTAATACCTAAGTTTATAAAGAATCAGAATGAACTTAAATTTCTTGGTAATGTGCCAAATGAAGAGATCAACCTCACAAAAGCAAGTAAATTATGAAGTTCAAACTAATTAACAATTACACAAGGCCAGACCTAAAAATCCGTAAGTAGTTGATCCCTTCCCTTAATATGAGAAACCCTGCAAAACTTGCTATGAGAATGCACGGTGTTCAAATTCTGAAATCCAAATCTATAACTTACAAAGCTGTACACTCACCTTAATGTTACAACCACGTCTAGAGATTGTACAGTGAGGAAGAAGAAAAATTAAAGCAGAGAGGCAGAATCACATTCCTAACCTCTTAAAACCACACTCTGAACAGAACTTGGAGGTCTCTCTCAGATAAGGAGCTCCACATTCATCACAAAACTTTGCAGGGCCTGTTGGCTGAACAAAGAAAATAAAAGAAATTAGACAATGAAAAAATAAAAAAATGAACATGACATATTTCAGTTCTTCTAGTATTTAATCACACATCAAGGAAATGAAAAAGATCAATCCTACTGAAGAATATAAGTTATAATCCAAATCCAAGGCCACTGAACCGTGATCGGTATTTAATAAGAAGATGTTTGCTGTGAACAAGAAAACTGAATATCAGTTTGTATCAATTGAAAAGATCCAGTTGTTGTACATACTGAAAGAGAATCCTAACGATACTGCGATTTTCCCTACAAAACTAATAGTTTGAAGGTCCACCAAAACTGGTATTCAAATCTATATTAAATTTTAACGATAACTGGAAGCAGGCACTGCAACATACTAATAGCAAGGAGCAAATGAAAGCAGTTTGGTATACCTCTTTTAAAGTGAATGACATTGCCAGCCATTATAATTGTGCCACTGTTATGTTAGATTCCAATATGATACCCAGCATAAAAATAATGCTGAAGACACACTTTTGTTATTATACAGTTTTGTTCGGTAAGACATGCATAAAGTAAAGAACTTAGTAATTCCTGGCTTAAGATTAGTTAAACCCAATAATGGGTAAGTTTGATGTTGGTCCCTTGTACTAATAGGATATAATGACTTTAGTCCATTTTATATATTTAATCTTAGTCTTGTCGTCAGTTGATCTGAAGGTAGTTATCTTATGCATGTGCTTTCCACCTGATGCAAAAAAAAAAAAAAAACCACCTAGGTTACCCTCATTTGCGAGGGGATTGTCCATGTTGGATTACCCTCTTTATCCTTCTCCCTCGAGAGGATAGTTCAGGTCTTTTTTTTTTATATCACGTGAGAAGTGCATGCACAAGATAACAGTAGACTAGATGGTCAAGGGACCAAGATCAAAGTAAATTTATACAAGGGACTAAAGCCACTTACAAGAAACCAACATCAAATTTACCCTTAAATAATTTTGGGAATACTTTTCGTAAAAGTACTCGTCTTTTCAATAAGTACTCGTCTTTTCAATAGACCAACTTCTGGAAATGTATATATCTCTATCGAATAATAAATAAACTCATCAATCCATAATGTTTCTAAACAAAGGAAATTACAAATGAGCAAATCACAAAAAGGATAAAACAAGAATCTAAAGGAAGAAGATAATTACCAGTACATGCAAGCGCCCTGTGATTTGGCCTCCAGTGAAGGGTTGCATGCAAGCCATGTGTTGAGGAATAGCTGATGATTGGTGGGTATGAGGCAGCTCAGGCAACTGTGAGCCAGGTGCACATTGATTTGCATGGGAATAGTGGGTTGCGTGTTGGCTCTGATGCATCGATTGCTGATGGGTTTGATGAAGGGGGTGAAATTGAGGTTGATGTGGAAGTGGCTGAATATGATGTTTGGGGGCAGGCTGTTGCTGACTTTGTGGCTGCAAATAAGTAAATGTTGGTAAAACTACATCTGAAGTCTTAAAGTTAAATAACATCTAGATAAACAAAAATGACACGAGAACCCGACCATGCCGTAGTATGAGTAGATATGGAGATAACATCAAGCAAAGAACTATAAGCATTCTAAGAGGATAAACACCACCCATTTTTCCATAATCAGATGCCACCTTGAAGTGTACTGTGGCTCAAATCGAATAAACCTCATTATCTGAATGGATATATCAAGTTCCTGTCTAAAGTCCTTAACAGGAGTCTAGATGCTGTGATTGTGCCCAACCTAATTGGTCAAGCACTTGAACGTTCAAACAGAGCATTAAATGCTGTGATTTTTCCCTTGAACAAGGTGTAACCTCAGGTGCATAAACCTGAAGGAGAGAAAGACAAGGTTGTCGAAGCATAGCATCATTTATAGCAGATTGGCTATAGCTTCAAGGCTACTCTCCCTAGCTAGCTTAATCTTTTTTTTTTTTTCAATCCATTTTTGTATTAATTTCTTTTTACAAGGTTGTGTGATTTTATTGTTACACACTTTTGAAACTATCACCACCAATCCAATACAGCATCTTTGAAAACTAACACGCAATTTGCATGCCTCTAAAGGGCAATGGGATGAGAAGAAACATTTAACATAAACAGCGTGAGTTATTGGCAAAGTTACAATAAGTTGCCAGCCTAATATTTGGAATAAATTGTAAATGATTCACATCCTTGATCCAAGCTATATTACTAAACTGAGCTTGATCCAATTTTAGCTGAGACCTTCATAGCTACAACAGTATAATCACAATTGTAGTTAAAGCAAATGGGTAAACTTGCAGACACGGTAGTTAAATCTAGTTCTAATCGCCACAGTAAAGCAACTGAGTAAACTTGCAGACACCTTGACTATGTTGGTTGACCTGATTATTAAGATTAACAATCCCTTCAAGTTGTAAATCATTGAATGTCCAACCACCAATATGCTAATGTTCATGCAACTTAACATTAGCGATGGAAGAGCACATAATCAATAAGGTACCTGAGGTGTCCTTATCATCTTGGACAGATATTGAATTTAGTCGCACTTGTGCGTGAGATGCATTTTAAAAAGAAAGAAAATGTACCGGTAGAACCAAGAATTAAGTTCGATTGAACCAAGAACAACATGTTGGATGTATATCAGTACTATCACAATGTTAGATGAAATATGGAAAGTAGTCCAAGGAGATGGAAGTGTTTAGCAATCTACAGCCTGGCATATAATCTTTGGCAGATCTACTTATTATTTTTCACTAGGGTCAAAACTTTATGTTTCATTCCCTAATGGATTAAGGAAATTATGTGTTGAAGAGAAAAAGGAAATCTTCAGTAATTATGAAAGATCACTACAAGGAAATTTCCTATTTCTCTTATGAATGTCATATGTGAAACCTATTGGCTCCATAGAATAACTTTAGAGACGTGATGAGAAGAAGAAAGTATATAATTTCCACTTTGGTTGAAGCTACCACTCAGAGGGAAAAAGAAAAGCAAGTGTCATCAAATAAGACCATGATTAAACTTACTGACAGTCCAGGGATGTTGGATACACAGTTTGATGCAACACGCCTATACTTGTGCCTGGGTGAGTAAAACTTGTAGTCCTGAGGTGAGACAGCCACTTCGTTTCGACCAGTCAGCCGCTTGAACCTGTATTACATGTGCATGTTTATCACAAGAAGAGCATGCATAACATAACCCATCTAAAAGCTACCAAGATCATTTAAAGACTAACGATAGCTGCAACTAGATTATGGAATAACCGTTTGACATGTTTTCTGTTTTTGCGTTAGAAAAGGAAACAATACAGGTAGAGCATAGCCTTAACAGGTTTAGGACCCATATATAAAAGGAATCTAATTAACAAAACAATGAATTGAATATAACCCTTTTAGAGCAAAGATAGTGCGAAAAATAGCTCCCTGCGCTCATATTCTTCTTGATGAAAATCCTCGCATTTAACTCACTAGTTAATATAACTATCATTGTTGAAGACAATAATATGTTTTATAGTTTGGTTTAAATTTCAGTAACGTACCTATTTTCATGAGTTAGCATACAACAAAAGAAGACATACATGATTAACAGAAAAAATCGCTGACGCGAAAAGTAAACTTATTCAACTTTTTTGGGGAACAAAAACTGTCAAATCTCAACTATCTTATCTCTATATTGACATAAGAAACCAAAACCGATAGTCAAAGATCTAAAAGCTGAACATTATAACCTCATTCAAGGTTTCAAAGCCCCTGCTAATGGTACCTCTGTTCCCATTCTGCAATATTGCAAATGATACCATTTTATTCCTTAATCCTTCCTTGGATCAAATCAAGGCAATTTAATCTGTCTTGCTTTGGTTCGAAGTTGTTTTTGGCTTGAGTATTAACTTCAACAAGACTGTTATTTACCCTGTTGGAGATGTGCATCAGTAGAGAGGACAAGTTGATCTTTTGAATTGCAAGGAAGGTAAGCTCCCAACCAGCTAATTAGTTTTCCCTTGGGTGCAAAGTACAAGAACGGGTAGATTTGGAAACCTACCACAATACTATTTCATGGAATCTGTCGGGGCAAAAATAACCTTCAACTTCTTTAGATACCGAATAGGAAATCGAATTGCAGAAAGGGAGGGGGTACCTGCAAAGTCACTACTCCAATGCTCAAGTCAGTGAGAGCTCAAAGCGCGCAAGTACAAGAAGAAAAAATTTTACAAACCTCAAAAGGTGTAACATTCCCTTTTATAGATGCTTATTTTGTAACTGTCAATTGATTGTATCAAAAGAGTAATAGATGATTTTCTTTAGTTGGAAGGGGTGATGGGCGGAAGTCAAACCCACCTTCCTGAAATCATGACAATCTCATGGTAATGGCTAGTTAATGATATCCAACAATCGTTGCTGGTTAATAATTTGACTATAAGTCAATGGTCAGTTGACAATAGCTTTTGACTGGGGAGTATGCTTATGATTGTGTACGGTGTTAATAGTGTGACATTGATTTTACTCTAGCCACACATCTCAATGCACCATTTTTTGTGATTTGATAGATGTGCAAGATGAGTCCACACATCCTTCTCATATACTTGAGAGTGTGTATGGCTCAAGTGTTCGAGAATAATAATTACATCTTCTGGGGGGTATTGGCAACCCAAGTTTGGTCTTTTGCGAGCTCGTGCAACCAAAAAGATTATATAGATATTCTTCTGTGAGCCGTGAGACGTGGAGGATGTTATGGGTGCTCTCATTCATTAGCCTTTCTAGCGTAAAAAGTCAACTGGGACTATGAGCCCGTTGAGCATATACAGAGATTTTCTATTGGATTTTTTTTGTTGCCTGCATATAAGTTTTTCTATCCAATGCTTGTTGCACACATGCAAGATTGTTTGCTCTAAAACGAGTCACCCCAATAGTATATATGGTCACAACTTGTTGTGATGATTTTTTTATCCATTGCTCAACACGTATGAAGAACCGTTTATTGCTAGATAACAGATATACTTTAGAAAAATATTGAAAAGATAGATTTTGGCATAGGTGAAGTCGAGGATTCGCCTCAAAGTGGGATTTAGTATCGAGCAAATGAACCCTTGTTTCTAATGGAACCCATAGTGGTCATTACTGGTTTAGCCTGCTCTGGTTTGGCTGGTGTTGACTTGGATGGTATGAGTTTGCTCGATGTTGATCTATCTGGTGTTGGCCTGGTATTGGTTTGATCGGTGTAGATTTGCTCAGTGTTGATTGGTGCTAGCTCGATCGGTACTAGTATAGACGATGTTGGCTTGACATGTTCTGTCTCGGCCTGTGCAGGTCTGGCCGATGCTGGTTTGGGCAATGTAATTCTAGCTAGTATGGGTTTGGCCAATGCTGGGTTAGCTGATGTTCATCTGGTCAAGGCAAGTACGAGAATGTTGGTTTGAGAAATACAAGTATTGGATGTGCTGATCGATTCGATCAGTTCAAGTATAAGCAGTATTGATTTTGGCGATACATGCTTGAGCGGCATTGATTTGTCCAGTGCAAGTCTTGGAAGTGTTGATTCGATAGTGCAAGTCTGAGCAGTGTTGGTCTGGTTGGTGCAAGTCTTGGAGGTTTTAATTCGAGTAGTGCAGGTGTGAGCAGCAGTGTTGGTATGGGTGATATGGATCCGAGCGGTCCAAGTTTGAATGATGTTGATATGTTCGGTGTTGATTCGAATGTCCAAGTTTGAGCAGTGTTGATGTGGCGATGCAAATCTTAGTGGTGTTGATCCCAGTGGTGCAACTCTAAGCTGTGTTGGTACAGGCGGTGTTGGTATGGGTATGAGTCTTGGTAGTGTTGATCCAAGCGGTGTGGTTTTTGGTAGTGCTTATCCGAGTTGTGTTAGTCTTGGTGGTGCTAGTCCGAGTGGTGTAGGTCTTGGCGGTGTTGATCTGAATGGTGCAGTCTTGAGTTGTGTTGGTTTTGGCAATGCTTGTTCAAGCAGTGTAGATCTTGACGGCGTTAATTTGAACGGTGCAGTCTTGAGTGGTGTCTTGGCGAGGGTGATGCAAGTATGGCATGTGTTGGCTTGGCCAATGCAAGTAGAGCCATGTTGGTTTGGGGTGTGTAGGTCTTTAATTGTTCATGGAATCGTTTCCCCCATTCGTGTGGTTGAATCTTGTTACTTGGTTTTGTCATTGTTGTGATTTTCGTATTTCTGGTGTGTTGCAATAGATGTGTATACATTATTTGATGTTTTGTATATTTTAATGTACTTTATTTCCGTGATCCTTCCAACATTCACTGCTACCTATGTTCTAAAAATCAGCCTAGGCACTAGTTGGCTGGGAAACGCTCGGACTAATGGGTCGTCAGAGAAAATAATCAGCCAGACTAGGCGGCGATTGGGCGGGGACCAGGCGGGTTGGGCGGCGACTGGGCCTGGGCGGGTTTTTTAATTTTTTATCCAAGTTTAAAAAAAATTTAAGTTGGATATCGTATGCAGATGGTGTACTAGAACCTAAGAGAAGTTCTAGAAATATTGAATTAAGAGAACTCCATAAAATGGATTTTGTATTGGATGAGGATACTCAAGGAGAAGAGGATGTTGAGTTTAAGTCTGATACGAAGAGAGTATTGGAAATGGAAGGATATGAAGAAAAGTTAGAGGACTAGCCTTTCAAGTAATTTTTTTTCCTTTGTGGAACTCTATATTATGATATTATGAATTTATGCTTAATGTTTTTTCAAGTATTTGTTTTCAATGAACTCTACGCTATTAAGCCTATTATGCTTGGCAAAGAGTGAGAAGAGTAAGAAAAGGATGTTAAGTTTGTGTTACTCATTATTTACACAATTACACTTAATTTTTCAAGTTTATACATTTTGCATATTTATCTTGGCAATGAATTGGAAGTGATTTATATGCTATTATGCTTAACTTTTATAAATTATATATTTTTTTTAAAATGCCTAGGCCTCTGGGTGTTAGTACCATGCTCGTCGCCCGCCTATCGTTTAGTGATTTTTAGAACCTTGGTTGTTACTAGGTGTTGTTTTTCCTCGAACTCTCGAGTCAATTTTGGTCGTTTTGGCTTTTTGGTGATTGTCGGGGTTGGCTACTTGACGGTTGTCAAGATTAGCAATTACTAGTAGTTTGCGACAATGACACATTAGCTTTGTATTGTGTGCCACTTGGGTGCAACCTATGATACTACCCGCTCAATTAGAGCTTCAAAGATCTGAATGTTGCCCATGTCGCTGTGAGCAAATTCATCATTGTATCGAGGAATGTTCCCATCTCGTGAGGAAACCAAGTAACTAGTTTTTGGTCTTTTCCCGATTTTTTTAAGCTGATTGTGATTCGTGCCTCAAGAATTCATCATTGTTTCAGGGACCTCGTACTTCGGGTGTGCGCATATACCCATTGGTTTTCCCTACCTTTAACATGAAATGGTTGTGACGTCTCCCCATGAACTTGTGACTGGCCATCCAGTGGTATAGGATCTAGATTTCAATTCCCTAGTCATTATCCTTGTGAGGATGGAAACTCTTAAAGTTTCCATGGATGATGCATGTCCGCCCCACCCCCTCCTTTGAAATTATTTAAGAAAATGTAGTTGTCAGAAGTTTGACAAGTATACAAAAAAAAAATTTCCTTATATGGTTGCTCAATTTGGTGATCACTGATGAATCTCAAATTGAAGTTTGCTTCCAATATTTTCCTTCCAAGTGGTAAATGGGACAACAAATGACTTCTGTCAAAACAAGTGGCCAGTGGATCAATCTTAAACTCCAAATTCAAAAAAGTGTTTAGCGCCTCTTTGAGAAAAGAGGGTGCTGCGGTAGATTTCTCTGTTAGGTCTGCTAATGCCTAATGGAATCAATTTAGGATTTGGCTCCTAGAAGAGGTATGAGAGATAATGAAGTAGACAGCCATGGAACTGATGGGAATGCTTTAGCTGATAGTGATTGATGAAGTTGCAAATAGATAGCTACAGGACAAAACAGCAAATGAGCAAATTCAGTGTCAAGAATTTCTTCGAGAAGATCTCCACAGCTAACTAAGTTACTCTGGAGTCCCACATTCCTCTTTAGCTATTCAGACACGGTTTAGGGGAAAGAGTCCCCTCCCATATAGAACTTCCTCAAGACTTTGACTCGCAGAAGAGTCCATCGTTGACTTAGCTAAGAGAGCTCTCATTATTACCAACCGCTACCATCTCTCTTGAAACAGAGTGTGAATCCACCCCCCATCTGTGTCTAGAATGTGCTTACGCCAAATCAGCGTGGCAACTGATAACATCTGAGTCAAGATGGATCCATCAGCCAGAAAGCTCTCCTCCACAAGGTAAATACATTTGGAGTCCTCGTTGTTTTCTGGGTCCTATGGAAAGAGAGAAACAAGCGTATCTTTCAAGGAAAGAAACTCCAGGCTCCCATCCTTTGCAATATGATCAAATGGCTTGGCAATAGGCAACTAGTTGGGGCAAACTCAAAGATGAAAACATTTGGCAAGTTTTATCTAGTTGAGAATCAATCATAATAGGAGACTAATTACTTAGAAGATCTCTTTAGTTATCCACAATGCATGTAGCTTGGGGTTTTCCTTTGAATCCTTTCCATTGTTTCATGTAGATTGATGGCCCGAGCTCATTTGATTCTACAACTTCCTTTCTAATACAATTTGACTGTATTACTTGTTGGGAAAAAAAAAAGGTAAATCAAGATAGATATGGCTAATGCACATTCCAAAGAAGCTTTATAGAACATGTATTTGTTGAAGGAATGAGACATATAAGTAGCACTATAGAATAAACAAGATAAAGCTCTGACTCACCACTCTCCGTCTTCAACAGACAAACTGTTCGGTTTTTCAATGATAACCAGACCATTGACTACTACAAAACGAACACGCTTCTCATCCTGTATAACTAGCTCTGGAAATCTTGTCCTGGTTTCAAGAGAAGTTGCCAACTCCCTCCTTTTAAATGAACAAGGACCTATAAATCGCAAGGACATAAATAAAAAAGGAATAAAACAGACAACGTAAATAGCACAAGTTCATATAGCCTTAAATGAAATACAGCAATACCTTTCCTTGGAAACTTTTTAGCTAACCTTCTGTACAAACCACCAGCTGCCTCAAGTGCTACCCCAAAATTTTTTTCACGAATCCCTTCCATCGTCTCAAGCCTTGTATTTACATCACTAACTAAAGTTTCATACAGATTTGCCACATACATCAAGGGCAACATAAATCTTGGGTCTCCCTCATACTGAACTTCTTTTGACTTCCTCTTGTGTAACTTATCTTGGTCCAGGTGCCCAGTGAAGTCTACCTCGGAATCGACAACCTCAATTATGTGCTTAATAATGAAATGGTCAACAATTATTTGCAAGAATCTTGCTCTAGCAGTTTCAATTGGCAAAATATCTGTTTCAAAGTTCAAATATAGCTAACTGAATTAATTTGATATGTTAAAATGTCATACATACACATTATTCTATCTAAAATTGAATGTTCACATACTCAAGAATGAAACTCAAAACAAACAGAAAAGATTGGAAATCACCAGCAATAGTGAGAATATAATATGGATTCCTTGAAGGGTCGCTATTCTCTAGGCCAGAGCGGTCATCTTCCACTCCTATGCCATGAAGAGGTAAAGGATTCCTATAGGAGTCATGTATGCAATCCTGATAAATTGGAATTTCACAAATGCATCAAATATGTATATATCAAAATAAAATACACAGAAACTTAGCATGTCATTCTGCTTATCCTCATAACATGCATTCAACAAGGAATCAAAAATCATGTTTTCACATTGTTTGCCATAAACAACAGAAAAACAAAAGATAAAGTTTAGAATTGATAAATGGAGTCCTCACATGTATAAGTTTGAGAACAAGAGCCTCAAACCGAACAATAAATTCTTAGAAATATAAGTTTCACTATTAAATTAATTTAATTTGAGAACTTTGTTGTAAGTTATTATATTCTGGTTCAGTTGGCCATCAATGTGTTGTCGCTATATGCGTGGATACATCTCATTTGCATATAGCATCTCTTATGGGTTATATTTCATGATAGTAAAGTTTACATGCTAAGTGATAGTGTGTGTGTATATGCATTGGTCGGTATTCCTATGGCGAGGTAATGCATTTTGAGTTGGAGGTTAAGTGATTGAGGCGCATAATGTAAAATTTTATATGTTGACTAGGTTGTTCATGATAGTGTGATGTCTCTTTTATACATGATGTTTTACCGATATGCAAGAAAGGATACATGATGTTTTACCGATATGCAAGAAAGGACTGATTCTTCATAAAATGTTGTTGTATCTGTGTCAAACACGTATCCGACACCGACATGCGTCGGACACATGGACAACATGGACAACATGTCGGCAGGTGTTAGACACATCGTCAGTGTGTCTGATACAACCAACTTTATTTAATTTTTTTTACTTTTAGGTGGACACATATAAACCACCTAATTTGAAGGTTATTAATTCATTTAAAGTGAAAAATTTTCAATTGTGATGCAAGATAAAGAGGGCGATCAAGCATAGAGGTAGTCTATCCTTCTTCTCTCATTTGCTTCTTATCTCCTCTACTTCTTCTCTCCTCTACTTTGTTTTTTTTTTTGCAGTGTCATTTTCTTCTCCAATTTTTACATTTTCTTCTTCTATATGTTTTTTCTTCTGTTATGTTTTTTTTTCTTTTTCAACACAATTTATTCTTCATTTTCATCTTCATACTTCTTGTTCTTTTTCACTTAAATTATTTATTTATTAGATTATTGTTAGGTACGATGTGTTGTCGTGTCCCTGAGTCCCAATGTTTGGAAAATTGTTGAGTCGACGTGTCGTGTTTGTGTCCGACACGACGTGCGTGCCCGTGTTTGTGCATCCTTGCTGATATGTGGTTAAAATGCATTTTGGAAAGGTATTGTATGTTGTTTAGGTTAATTGTGGTAGTGTTACCTTCGTACTTAATGTGTTGCGGATCATGTGTAGTAAGAGGTCTGAGGCAGACTTTCCTCAATTTGAAGTTGCATGCTTGGTGCATTTATGTTTAGGATACACATGTGAGAGTGCAGTTAATGTTTGTGGTATTGCAATGTTTATTTAGTAATTTTGTTCATTTATTTTAGCATATAAATGGTTCTACATTTTCCCGAGATATGTGATTTTTCCCTAGGTCTTAAGATTCATAGTTGTTTAGGTCGGTGCTTTTGAGTGAGCATTGCCATTTTCTCTTATTTTCCTACCCCTTCGGCTTGTAATATAGATTCGTACTCGTAGTGTGGAGCTTTTCAAGAGTTTTCATGTGATTTCTTTTTTAGATACATAGCATTGATCCATTGGAGGATGCCATCACACATAGTTTCACAAAGCCGAATCCTAAGCATGAGGATGACAATGTGATGATAGACACTATTGAGGTTGTACACTCTTTTGAGACTTTTAAGTCTCATTCAAGTAAGTATGCACCTTCTTTTGAAACTCTTTCAACTACTAATACAACTCTCGATCATTCCATTGTCAGGGCACCGAATACGAAACAGGCAGGTGACAAGAGGAAGTTGCAGCTGAATGAATTAAATGAATTGAGGCATGTTGCCTATGAGAATGTCAAGCTATACGAGGAAAGTACCAAAGCATATCAAGTTAAGAACCTCATTCGGAAGGATTTTCATGTGGGACAAAACAAAAGGTGTTGATCTACAATTCAAAATTGAAACTTTTTCCTGAGAAGCTCAAGTCTGGGTGGTATGGTCTTTATGTTGTGACCAAGGTTTTCCCTCATGGAGCTGTGGAGGTTCATAGTAATGAGAAAAATCTAACATTCAAAGTGAATGGACATAGAGTGAAGCCCTACATTGAGATGAGCTTTGACCCTGGAGATGAAGACTTGACTCTCCGTCTAGTAAATGACATGAGAGTCATCTAGTCTGATTGAAAACTATAAACTTAGCACTACTTGAAAGGTAACCCAAAGAGCAGAGGAAAACTTTTTGCTAAGGCACTCACGAGTTACAGAAATCCAGTTAAGTCCCTCCCTTGCTTATTTTTTTTATTATTTCGTTTTGTTATGTTGTTCGATCATTTTTTTCTTTTCTCTTCCTCTCCTCATAACAACGGATTGATTTAACATTGAGGACAATGTCCGATTTGGGTTGGGGGTGTAGAAAAGTTTTTTTTTTCTTTTATTAAAAAAATTGAAAAGTTTTCTTTTACTAAAAAAATTAATAAAAACAATAATTAAAAAAATAAGCTTAAAAAAATTGCAATGATGTCTTAGCACGGTTATGTTGAACTCAATAATGGATTAAGTTGTTTTTTAAAGTGTTGTTGAACTTTGGTTTTGATTCAAAATTCATTAGTGAGTTTAAAATGGTGAAAACATGATCATATGTATAGGAAATCTGAATTTGTACTACTTATTTTTTGTTAGTGAGTATTCCACTTGTTTCACTTTGAATTTAGCAGACACACTGACACATAATGTGTGGCATGAAAAGGTGAAACCAAATATGCATGCTTACATCTCACGATAAATTGGAATATTTGTTGGATGATTAATCTTGGCATAATGTTAATGTATAAATAAACTAGTTTAACTTCGTAGTCTTTTTTACTCGACTTAGTAAACCCATTGGGGTGTGTTTACACCTAATGCCCCAAAGCCATATGGTTTGGGAGTCATTGGTCTAAAGCTCATTAAATGAGTCAATTAAAAAACTTATGAGAGTTAAACACTGTACATGTTGAAGTCGGGTTGTGGCTAGTTCAACTTTGTAGTATTTTTTTATCGAGTTAGTAAACTCGTAGGGGTCTTTCTACACCTAATGTCCAAAAGTCATCTGGTTTGGGAGTCATGGTCTAAAGTTTGTTATAAGTAAATTAGAAAACTTAAGGGAGTTTAAACATTGCACAGTCCACAAATATATCCTTGATAAGTTTTAAAAAAAATTAAAATAATGTGTCAGTATTCATTGCTTTGGTTGTTTCGTAAAATAGAAATTCCAGTGAATTTTGAGAAAGTAAGTCATGTATATAGGAATTACTTTGAAGTTCCATAATTATGTGTTGGTTCACTTTATTCCATCAGGACCTTGTTGTTTCTTATTGCCATTTATAAGCAATATACCTAATTTTGAGTTCTAAAACTTGTGAAGATGGAGTTTATTGTTTTAAATTTGCTAATGAATGAGAACCATTTTTTTGTGATACCTTACTCTTATTGATAATTTGTGATATTTGTTGAATTAGAAGTCGAGACTGAGCAATTTGTTGAAAATAACACAGTGTTTGTGGGTACCACTCTGGTAAACTCTCACGGAAGTATAACTCGTCCACTAGGGAGACCTATGGGTTTAAAAACTTGTTGCATTCGCTAAATGCAATCGAAAGTGGTATAGATAGGAGTTTTGTTTCAGTCTGGAGTTTTAGTTAAGTTTGATTCGCTTGAATTGCTAGAGACTAGCAATAAGCTGGTTCGAGGTGTGATGAGTGCATAAAAGTGCACTCTAAACATCACTTAGAAAAGTGTAATTGTTAGATTATTTGGTCAATTCAAGTATTTTTATAATAATTTTATACTTAATTACATTATGTGTATTTTGGCATTTGGCAGGTACTTTAATGGTATCTAAAAAGAAAAAGAAACTAATATCACGTGTCGGGCCGTTAAAGATAGAAACTCAATTTCACAAAGAATTTTAGGTCGAAGCCCGTTAGAAAAGGGGGCAAAATAAAAAAGGAAGTAAAGGGTTTTAATGGGGAAAAGGGGGCTCCGAATTCTTTACCTTTCTGGTTGTGAATTCCCTCCCTCTCGGACGTGAATTGTTTTCCCTCTTGGACGTGAACTGCTCCCTCTTTTGGACTACGAATTTGTTGTCTTTTGGGCTGCGAATTTATTTTTTCTTGGTTACAATTGAGCGAGGAACCAGCTGTTGGCGTGAGTCTGCTTTGTTCATGATTGAAGCAAGGAAGAAGAATGAAGAGGAACCAGTTGCTTCTGTGCGTGAGTTGTGCATGGTCGCAGGTCAGTTGTGAAGTGAAGACGTGAAGAAGAAGATGTAGCAAGGAGGGAAAAAGATTTGAATTAATTGTTTACGTTATTTAAATCCAGCGCTTTAGTCTATAGTATCTACCCTGTAATATGTGTAGCTAAATAATTTAATTAAGGATAGATTGAAGCACTCATTATGACTTCTTAGAAGTTTGACATGCCTTGATAAAGAAAATGTTTACAATGCTCACTTGATCAATTTATGATTTTATTTAACCCTTCATATGAATCTTGTTTATGCTTGATCACCTTATGCATGATTTTTATGAGGATTGTTACATGGGTAAATTAAGATGACCGAGTCTTGTGCCTATGCTAAGTGACAAAAGGAATCAAGTAAGAAGATCGGTTCTTGGAATTAATCAACATAGATGACCGAAATAGATATCATGTTTTGTGTTTTGTGTTTTATGTTTTGTCGTTTTCCATTGATTTATGCGTTTTTAAGGTGCAAATTAGCAGATACATGCTAAATACCTTCAGAATGAAAAGAGTTAGAGTAGACACCCATGTCTAATTCTTTGGTTAGGAAAATCCATAACTTAAGGAGTAGACACTCATACCCTTAGGTTGGCAAAATTTGAGCATTGAAATTTAATTTGTATCATTATGCATGTTATTATTCAAAGAAAGATGACTAATGGGGGATATCGAATCTCTAACTTATTTTCTCACTATTTCAACTTATTTAGTTTTACATTTAGTTTTTTCATTATCTTTTCATATTCAATTAATTACTAGGTTTCAATGAAATAGTAGTATTAGGAAAATTGTTTTTAAACACAATTAATCTAATCCTCGTGGGAACGATTCGTTTTTGTTATCTATACTATTTGTTTTATCTTGTGCACGTGCGATAAAACGTACAATTATAAGCTAATTAATTAGATTAATATTTGTATAACAGCCTCACATAAAGAAGAAAATTTTCAGACCAAAGATCTTCTCAAAACATAATCTTATTCCCTGCTCCCAATTTGAAACGAACTTTGTTGCTAAACACCATCATGATATTCTTCTACACCCCACACTGCCATCCTCCCACTTTTGTCTGCTTTTTTGTGCCTAACTTAGAATGTTACGGAGTTGTGAACCATTGCCATCCACCTAGTTTCCAATTTTTGTCAGTATTAACACAAACATTTCATTACCAAAAGAAAACAAGCATTTTAGCAAATCTATGATCGTTCCCCTTGCTAACATCACCGTTACTTGACAACCTTGTCTTAGCAACCAGCCATCCAAATAATGGTATGTTAACTTGGATCAGGAAAATGAGGTCCCAAAACAACACCAAGCCAAGGCACACCTCCAACAAAAATCAACACCATGGGTTTACCAAGGGGACTACCGCCAAGAAAGACAGCTTGCACGACAACCTAATGCAGGAATCTAGAACCACAACATAACTTTTTTTTAAATAAATTGGATCCTTGACACGAGAATTAAAATAATACCCGACGGCAAACTAAACCATGTCCAAAGGCTACATCATTGTTGCCACCTAGCATCCACAACATAACAAAAAACCTCTCTTTGACTGAATTTTCTGACACTAGATATCCTCACAATGCTTTATGTTCTCCCAATTGTATCAGTCAAAAACACGCAAGGACCTCCTTTAATTGCTCATATAAATCCCACAAAGAAAAACACAGCATGCATTCACAAATCCAGCTTTGCTCAAACAAAGTAAAAGACAGTATTGAAAAAACAAAGTGAACAAAATTTAACTAACTCACAACAGAATTGGAGTCAACATCGTCATCCAAGCTATCTTGAGTGACCGCATCGCGATCCACGTCGCTAATGCCGTCGATTTCTCCAGTCCGAGCATCAACTGTGTTGTTGAGATCATGCAAAGAGCTTCCAATGTAGGGATTGGCGGATCTAATATTGTATTGTTGAACAGGAACCCTACTTCCCATCTTCTTCGCCCTCTAAAATACCTGCAAGTCGAAATCAGATGACTTATAAACCCTAGAGGCATGAAAATGGAGATGGAGACGGGGGTTTTATGTTCCATCGGTTACTTTTCCCGCTTTTTCACAATGTTTTGAAGAAGAAGAAGAAGAAGAAGAGAGAGAGAGATGGGATTCCCAAACCTGTGACCGTACCTCAGCTTTCGCAGTGCTAAAACCAAGTTCGTGTTTCAACACCTGATTCCAAACCGATAGCTATAGAGAGAAGTCGATGCTTGGCCTTACATGTCGACTACTAGTAGACCGTATGTAATATGAATTGTGTACAATATAATACTACCCTGGCCTACCGTTATTGACACCTGTGATTTGGCTGAAGCACCCTTTCAACTCCTTACACGTCTCCCTCCCCCCACCACTAACCCATACACTTTGGATCGGGGGGGGGGCTCCTGGCCGTCAGATCTGATTCAACGGCTTAGATTGATGGATTTCAAAACAAAATGGATTTCAAAAAAAAAAAAAAAAATTGTTTGAAATCCATCGATCTGAGCCGTTGGATCAGATTCGACGGCCCAGATCTGTGCACAGGATGAGGTCCTGTGCTTCCTGCGCAGGAGCCCCCCTGAATCCATACACTTTCCCCTCCATCCATTTTCTTTTCTCCATTTTCTCTTTTTTCACATAATATCCATGCTTTCTCCTTTCTCTTATGTTTGGTACATTTTTCACTTTTTATTCATCATTTTTTGGCTTGCTTTTATTATAGGGCAAATGTAATCGGTTTTGTGCAATGCAATCAGTTGGGTGTGGTCAAGACACTCTCAATAACACTTGGTTAGGGGGTGGCTTGAAAAGCGGCATTAGTAGGAGATCATAAACAAACAAATTATACTTTCACAACTTGGTTGGTTTCTTGTGGTTGAGACACAAAGGAATCTAACAGATCCTAAACCAATACCTCATAATCAAGGAAGAAAAATAATAATCAATGCGTACTTGAAGTTGCCATTGATGAAGATTATTCTCGCAGCAATCCTCACAAACTAGCAACACGCAGCGAAGAGATCTTTCACCTTATCCAGAACTTTTCTCTTGTGTTTCTCAAACCAGATGAGTAAAGTATGAGATAGGACCTCAACCGTATAGGGCTGAAAACCGAACCATCGGTTCGGTTTTTCACCTAAACCGTGAACCGAACCGACCTAGGTCGGTTTTAAAATTTTCAAACCGAAACCGAACCGACCATTAACAAAACCGATCCGAAACCGAACCGATTATAATTTAGGCAAACCGTAACCAAACCAAAACCGAAATAAAACCGAACCGACCGACTATTTTAAACATGTTATATTATTTATATATAAAATATATTTTATTTATTATATATATTCGGTCGGTTCGGTTTGATCGGTTAAAATCACATAGAAACCGAAAACCGAACCGACCACTTCGGTTTTGAATTTTTTTAAACTGAAACCGATCCGAACCGAATTTAAACCGAACCAATCAGTTCGGTTTTGGTTCGGTTGGTTTAGTCGGTTTGATCGGTTTTTTGTTCAGCCCTACAACCGTATATATAGAGTCATAATTATATTATTAGTCCATCATTAATAATAGAATTTTATTGGGACTTAAATTGGTATCTACACATAAATAACCTTCATACTCAATTTAGTATTACATATCAAGACATAAAACATGTAATTAGAAATGTGTTTATGACTCTAGTCCTGTTTCTTAATGATCACAACTAATCGAGTCTAATCAAACACCACTCACTTATAGTTCGACAATCCACAACATATGACAATATGAAACTATGTAGATCCACCTTAAGAGAATATTCTACCAATCTCTTACTTGGACTACATAGATCATCCATAGATTATACACTGTAAAACTTTATGAGTTCAAAACTTAACTGTCAAGAATTGTGAGTGTTGTTTCAAAACTATCTGGTCTATTGAAAATACAATATATGATCATAGCGACCTTCATCACATTTATCGTGGTTGGACCCATCCATGGTCACAAATACCAATACAATCAACGACATAGATCAAAGTATGGATGTGTAGCATGAAAATGACATGTAATGTGATCTCTAACCATGTCCATTTTCAATTGGTCATACTTTATGATTCAAAATTGAATCATCTTATTCTACTTAATCAAACTGTACATGCGCAGCCATAATTGGAAAGTATAAATCTTTACTTTAGAATCATCAATAAACTAAAGGTGATCACCAATGACAATTAAACATAGAAATATAGACTCCCACTGATAAGGAGTATCATAACACTAACCACGCTGGAAACGAGCAACATGCTCGTTGAATACCTTATGTAGCACATTATTAATTGTCACAAGATGAGTCTGAATCCTTTCTTTAACGACAAAAAACTTGAAGTCGATAAAATTTAGAATGAACGATTGTCATTCTCTAAATAAAATCAGTGGTTTTATTTCATAACGTTTCTGAATGAAACCTATAGCGTGGAGCCCTAAAAAAAATTTATAACTATAATGTTCGATCACATGCTTTACATCAAACAAAGAATTTTTCTGGGCATTACACTAAAAATTGAATCTGAATATATAATCAAATTGATTAGATCTGTAGCATGTGAGCATAAACTTGTGTTCCTTTTAAATACTGCAATAGTCGTTGTTTAGTGAACATTTTTCAATCCTAAATATTTGGCAAACATTCCATTGATATGCATGATATCCTAATACGGATAAAACATTATCATACATTATATTTTTTACTTCCTAAGCACGAGAGATGGTTTTCATGTATTCATCTATATATAAATCATTCTTTAGACATTAGAGCAAACTCAATTTATCACTCGTAATAACAAGTATTTTATCTAGTGCAAATAACCTATCAAGTGTCAAATTCAACAAATATCTGGTGTAATAGACCAATAATACTATATGATCATTGCAATTAGTCAGCATGTCTATCACCAAATATGCTATAGCAAAAGCCTTTAATAAGAAATTTTGTTGAATGGATAAACTTATGGCATAATTTTCAAGTAGGATTTCATCAATATATAGCACTAGAAAATAATAAATTTGCTTCCACTAATCTTATGATAAACACATTGATCAACCGGATTTTCCTCAAAACCAAAAGAGGAAATTACTCGATCAAACTTTTTTTTATACCATTGACGAGATGTATGTTTTAAGCCGTAGATGGATTTCTTTAATTTGCAAACTTTATGTTATGAGTCTTTAATCTCAAAACCCTACAACATATCTATTCTTAAATACATTCTCATTCATCTAATGCAACTCTTAATCATAATGAGCTACAAGGGTCATAATAATTCTAAAAGAATATTTCATAAAAACTGGAGAGAATGTCTTTTTATAATCAATGCCTTCCTTTTGAGTAAAACCTTTAGCGATAAAATGTGTCTTATATCTTTCGATGTTACCTGTGGAATCACATTTGGTTTAAAAAATAAACATTTGCATTCAATTGGGTTCACCCCCTTAGGTAACTTGACAAGATCCCAAACGTCGTTGTCCTTCATAGATTATAACTCATCTAGCATATCATTCATCCAATAGGAAGAGTGAGCACTTTGTTTAGCTTGAAGAAAAGTGGTATGATCATTTTTCATTCTTATATCAAACTCATGTTCATCGAGATAAACTACATAATAATCTAAAATAGCAAATTTCATCTCCCTATTGGCATTTGTAATTGAGGAAATTTAAGTGCTTCTAAATTAGCAGAAGGCAATCCAGCTATATCTTCGTGATTTGCATCCGCATCCTCTTCAAGAACAGGTATGATCACGTTAACAGGTTGAATATCCATCATAGGAATATCAACACATTCTTCTTCAAAACTAATATTTATGGATTATGTACACTCACTATTCTCAACATCCTCAATAAACTTGACATTATCCGTTTGAATTAAGGTATTAATAGGGGGGCAATAAAACTTGAATCCTCTTGATCTTTTTGAAACTCCAATAAATTAGCAACTAATAGTTCTGGAGCCAATTTTCTTTTATGCGGTCTGTAAAGCCTAGCTTCAGCTGGACACCCCCAAATATGTAAATGCAGAATGCTAGGACGTCTACCAGTCCATAACTCGTATAGGGTTTTGTTGACTACTTTACTAGGTACTCTATTAAGGATATAAACTGCAGTCTTTAGGCTTCTCCCCAAAAAGACTCTGAAAAGGTAGAATGACAAATCATGCTCCTAACCATGTATTTTTTAGTCTGATTTCATCTCTCAGATTCACCATTTTGATATGGTGTCCCTGGCATGGTGTACTGAGGGACGATACCACATTCCTATAAATACCTTGCAAATGGACTTGAAAATTGATCCTGAACCATCACATCTACCACAGTATTCACCACAACGATAAAATCTAACATCCTTAATTTTCTTATTATGTAGATTTTCAACCTCAACTTTATATGCATTGAACACATCCAATGATTGTGATTTTTCATGTATTAAGTATAGATACCTATAGTAAGAATAATTGTCTGTAAAAGTAATAAAATATCGTTGACCATTCCAAAAAGCTAAAGGGAATTGTCCACAAATATCAGTATGTATGAAATCTAAGACACATGAACTCCTATATGCACCTAACTTCCTTGTGTTTGTTTGTTTTCCCTTTATGCATTCAATACAAATCGTAAAATATATAAATCAATAGTACCAAGAACTCCAGTTGACATAAGCCATTTTAATCATTGGTTGAGAGATATGACCTAGACGCTTATGCCATAATATAGAAAAAATCTCTTTAATTAATCTTCGCTTAGTACATAATTAATAACATGCAAAGTCAAATAAGTTTCATTTGACTGTAAGTGATAAACATCTAAGTCAACTTATATAGATTATCAATCAGAGATCCAGTACCAATAACTTTGGAATTTTGTATAAGACTAAAACTTCATTTTCCAAAAAAAAAAGTATAACTGCATTTATCCAAACTGAAAACAGAAATTAAATTCCACCTAAATGACGATACATAAACAATCTCATCCCATTAACCTTAATGCATTGATATGACAACAGAAAAATAAATAACGGATAATCATCATCATGCAAAAAATTTGTCTAATTAATGAGCAAACAAATAGACGAAGGGCAAAAAATTGTACATATAAATTTACATCTTTAATAATGGGCCTTTATGAGAAACCAAACACACCATTTCAATTCAAGTATTTGGACATGCATGGTAACGTGTAAGTGATTATCTAAAAAAAACGAAGGCTAATTAATAGAAATAAAATAAAATCAGATTTGGCCAAACAACGACCTTCCTTTGGGTCAATCATTGAATGCATAAGTAAATCCGAAAAATATTTTACTTAAATTAATTACTTTATACCGCGAATGAACCGGCTAAACTAACAACCTTCCTTTGGGCCGATTGTTATTCGCATGGGTCATGACGCAATTATATGCAATCCACTAAATAATAACAGAAATTCAAATTTAAATAAAATTTCATAAAAGATGTCACTTTGGCGTCATAGAACAAAATTTCACCTAAATTTAAATTTGGGATTGCTAATTTAAATATTCAGAAGGTGCTCCTAAAAATTTCTTCAATATTGGAGTGAAGAAGACCAAAAAATGCAATGGTCCAGCCCAACTAACCAAACAGGCTCAAACCGGTTTAAACCAAACCTAAATCGAATTATCTATGGACTGAACCGAAATGGTCTAGTCATCCCGAACCCAAGGATCATGATTTCGGTTTTCGAGTTAATTTTAGTTTCCTGATTTTAAGAAATATTTCGGTGTGTAAAAAAAACGTAACAATTTCGAGGATAAATGAAATATACAATGAACTTCGATGGTATATTAAATATGTGACAAAAAATAATATAAAAGTAAATAAATGTATTAAACACATTAAATGAAACTAAAATACCTGTAATTAGAAAATCAAGGGGTAGTTAAAAAAAATAATACATAAGTAGAAGAAGTGATAATTAGGAAATTAGAGAGTGATTTCAAAAATCAATAAATAATTAGAGCAAGCCAAAAATGACTCAGACCCTTACAAATTGAGCTAGAACCAGACCCAAAACCAAGTTGAACACTGAGTCGATTTGATTTAGACAGCTGAGTTAACTCGAATTAATGAGTTAAACTCTTCTTCTTCTTCTATTCTCTGAAGACTTAAATAAAAAACCAGAAGACACACAAACGAGTTTTGGGTCTATATTGGTTATTCACCAAGTGATATCTTTCATTAGACCAACACATCAATAAAAAAAAGGACCCAAATGAAATCAATAAAAAAAACCCAAAGGGAGTTGACCATCTTCTTATTTCTCTATTGTACATACAGGGAGTTCTTCCTCATCCCCCAAAACACCATCGCTCACCGTCATGCTCGCTTGCAGTTAGAAATACGATCGACGATCGTCGGGAGCAATCAAATGGAGTAACACGATCTGATAAAAGATTCAATCAAGCAAGGCAATCGACGGGAATTCGATCGAGCAAAGCAATCGAAAGGTGATAGGACGATGGGTTATGATAAGGGGTTCCTCCCTCAGCCAGCCATTAATATTGGCTCAGTCTTTGATCGAAAAAACTTTTTTTATATGAACAGTAAATTCAAAATTTAAAAAAAATAAATAATAATTTTCGATCTCGTTTTAATTACCACTGACCACCCAAAAATATCCTTATCGGTCGATTAATGAACGACTAAACCACATTCAAGTCACCGGGAAAACCAAATCCGGCGAAATAGATTTCTAGGATTTGGGTAAAACCCTCGTGAGGATTGATTAAAACTCAAGCAATAGAAAAATAAAAATTGTACGTTTTCTTCAATGATTCTGACAAGGAGGCTCTGATACCACTTAAAGGAATTTAACAGATCCTAAACCAATATCTCATGTCAATAATCAAGGAAGAAAAATTGTAATCAATGCGTGCCTGAAGTCGCCATTGGTGAAGACTATCCTCGCAACAATCCTCACGAACTAGCAACACATAGCTGAAAGATCTTCCACCTCCAGAACCTTTCTTTTGTGTTTCTCAAACCAGATGGGAAAAGTAGGAGATTGAGAATTAGTTTTGGAGTGAGGACCTTAATCGTATATATAAAGCCCTAATTCTATTATTAGCCCATCATCAATAATAGAATTATATTGAGACTTAAATTGGTATCTACACATAAATAACCTCTATACTCAATTTAGTAATACATGTCAAGACATAAAACATGTAATTAGAAACATGTTTATGACCCTAGTTTTGTTTCTTAATGACAACAACTAATCGTGTCTAATCAAACACTACTCACTTATAGTTCGACAATCTACAACGTATAATAATATGAACTATGTAGATCCGCCTTAAGGGAATATTCTAACAAGACACCCTTAATAAGTTCTTGATGAGGTGGTTTGAGAGACAACATTATTAGGAGGATCATTAATTGGTTGCTTTGATGTTTATCTCAAACTTTTTATACTCAATTTATTTTAGAGACATTCATAGAGAGCCAAAATCAAATGTTGATATCACTTATTGAAGTTCTATTATGGAGGGTTTTAACCTTAGAAGGTCGTGGTTAATGCATGTCCACCTTACCTCTCGCCTTTTGCTTTATTGTCTTTTATTTCTTTTTTGTGTGTGAGTCAAGAGTTGCATGGCTCAATGAGGAAAATATGATACAACTGATAAAACATGATGACATAAGCTACATACGGTTAGATCAACCAAATGTCAAGAAGAATGCTTAGCTCCATTGTATATGGGCATACATACCTTTTAGGTTGAGTTTCTTCATCCATCACGACATTGAACTTTCATACTCGGTTGGAAGGAGATGGTGAGAGAAAAGAAAGATGAATGAAAGACTTTGAGTTTGGTTGTTTGAGAAGACTCGTGAAAAAAAATGGTGAGCGAATAAGATGATGGAAATACAAAAATAGCTTGAGTTGTTCAAGATAATGACTACATGAATAAGCTGGTGGAGAGGAAGATGATTGGAAGAAGAGAATTGAATTGAATTTGGCAATTTTGGTATTTGAGTTTATTATGTGGAGTGCATTTTGAGAATTATAAAAAACACTTTTTTCCAACACACTCGAAATACATTCAACTAAACAAAGTCAAAAGTCAAAACACACTCATAGATTGTCCAGAGACTTTCAACAATCAAACAACTATTTAGGATTTGAGTCGGTCGGAGTTAGGATGGTCCGTGTGCATTTTGAGATTAGCTTTGAGAATGGGGTGTGTTTCAGGACAGGGGTGGTCTTATGACATTGGATAATTTCAAGAAAAACAGGGGGTGCAAATAAAATGGACCTGGCAACTAGGTTTCAGTGTTTCACTATCCAGGTTGAGGACCTAATAAAGTGTGGACCGTGGAAGACATTTGAGACCCAGAAAACAATGGCTCTTATCATCTACCCGCCTTCCTCTACCTCTGCTGTCTTCCCTTTTCTTCCTCCAATTCTAAAACTCCGAATCAACAATAGTCACCATTTCAGTTCTTCTTATCCCCGAAAGATTTCAGCTTTACCCCAACAAATCTCTTCCACATTCATACCCAACTCATCATCCAGTTCCCTAGATTATTTCACCTCCACAAACGATATAACTATCGATTGGGGAGAAGGGAAAGACGACGTCGAATGGGGAACAGAGAAAGAAGAAGAAGAAAAGTTTTTGAGGGATTCCCCGTGGGAGGGGGCACTGATTTACAAGAGAGACGCTTCAGTGACACATTTGGAGTACTGTACTACTTTGGAGAGGCTAGGGTTAGGGAGAGTGTCCTCGGAGGTATCAAAGTCTAAGGCTTCAACAATGGGTCTCCGAGTTACGAAGGCTGTTAAGGATTTTCCTGAGGGCACCCCTGTTCTTGTTTCTGTAGATGTTTGCAGGAAGAGGAACAAGATTAGGCTTGATGGTATCATCAGAACTGTACTCAGCCTCGGATGCAATAGGTATCAAACATTATTTTATCTTTATTTATGTATAATATTTTGTTGTTATATATATAGTTCTTTTACTTGAAGATATATATTCCTATAATTTTGTTGAAAAAGATTATACAAAGTGCAGTCCTTTAACAAATGTTGGTATGAAATTAGTAAAAAGATGAAGTATGAAAATCATTTCTTATTGTGGTTTCATCTGCGAAACATTTGAAATTATGCATCGACTTCATCCCGAATAGGGAAACATATTGTTGGGTTGCAAGACGATTCTTATGAAATTAATGATATTCATGATGGTTTGTTGGGGACTGTAGAGAGTAGTGGTACCTGCCACTCTATGCGGGGTGTGCGTTTCTGGTTCCTTTTCATTATTATAACCACTCAGTTTCATTTGCCAAAACCTGTTATCATATCGATCTTTACAGACATAGTGACACCGAAACTACAAACAAACTTACTACATAGGGTGCCACGTAAGGTATTGTATGCCTTGTACTATGTTGTCCACTAATTAGAAACGGTAGAAGACTCTATTTGGTGCATGCGGCTATGATCCTTTTTCACTCTTAAAAACCATTATCATGAGGGTCATTCACAAATATGAAAGTATCCTAAATGACATAAAGGGAATTACGACCATTGTGTTGGCTCTTAAAACTTCAGATAGCGATGCACACAACTAATTATGGTGCCATGTCTTTATGCTGGTCTTTCTGGGGCAATAGAGAGTAGTACCTGCTATCAAATTACCAACTAGTCACAAGTTGCTCTTATATTAGCCTAAGGCATCAATGTCCCAAGCTAGTTGGAATGATTAAACTTGATTGATCAATCAATTCAGCCAAATGAGAAATCAATGAGTCAGGGATTTAATCAACTACAAACAAATTTATTCTTTTTTTATTTTTTTTATTTAACTATAGATCCACCCACTCTCAAACATGACTTATTTTGAATCTTAACCACACTAGCAAAGAGAAGACTACCTCCAACACTTCTCACTTTGGTGAGAAGTGCATTGGACATTGTTTCTAGTTCCTATGCTGGTGGCTAATAGAATAAAACAAATTGTGCAAAACTTTTTGTGGGGGTGATTATGATGTGATCTAGGACTTAAATTCTTTTTTATTAATAGTAACAGTTGGGGTGGTTTGTTAAAGCCCAAAGTGTTTAGTTAGGACACTAGCCAAGAATTAGAATTAGGTTAGGGTCATTGTTAGTGACTTGTTAGGCAAGGAAGTTGCAATATAAATAAGACTTTACAACTATTAATGTAGTTGGTTGGTAAATATGAATTGATTTCTTTTATTTATCCTTTTGTATTTCTTTTGATTTTATCTTTTACTATTTGTTCGTTTATTTAAAATTTTCTTTAGATCAAGATCCATTATTTAGTATCAGAGTGAATCTAGGTTCATTCGTTTGGGCTTCGTTCGATTGAAGAAGAATTGAAGGACAAAGGAGAGAAGGAAAAAAGTAAGAACATTGAAAGTCTAAAAAGATAAATAAGGAAAAGATGAGTGGCACATGTTATTATTTGTACACATACCCATACTATTCCTTGTCCCAATAGGAGGACGTTCCTAAATAAGTACTGAGTATTGTGTTGTTTACTTTGACCCAACTTGGGCTGTTTTGCGGTAACTTATGAGGCACACATTTCATCCAACTTCAAAGATTACAATTATCTTATTGGGTGCCTTCATATATGACATATTTATTGATTATTGCACTTGGGTGAATTAATTTGTAGCTTGATTTCTTTGGGTGTTGCAAGTAACTATGAAGGGAAATTTCGAGGCCGATTGATCATGGTACACCTTGCTAGTTCTTCTTAGGATTGGTTGGTTAGCGGGATTGCGCACTCCAAGCCCGCGGACAAGCTTTATTTATTTATTTATTTATTATTTTAACCCGGGGAGGGTAATGTGATCTTGGACTTAAAATTATTTATTAATAGTAATAGTTGGGTCAAGCCCGTTAGTTAGATGGGTGACAACTTATCTTAAATCTAAACCGTTGGATAATATGTCATCTGACGTTGTATATTGTCAATTTTTTTTGTCATAAATGTTTGTTCTTAGATCCCACTCGTATATATATAGTGCCTCGCCTCACTTTTAGTGCTTCAAAACATCACGACAGTCCACCTTATTGAGGGCGTTATGTGCTTGTGGTAGTTGGGGAGCCAATTTATTTATTATTTATTTCTTATTATATTACAACGAATCAAATCGCATTACTCCGCAAATACCACTAAATTACAATTGTGATTGAAAGAATCAAGAATCATCATTGGAAGACAGAGCAAGAGCTTGTTTGGAAGAGAGGATGAGAGTTGTGGTTTGGGTAACCATATGGAAAAGGGTTAGAAAAGATGTCGTGATTTGTCGCTTATTAATCTCAAATATAGAATCCAATATCTAAAGGATAAGATGAAAGGGCGTCTTTCTTATTCGAGTCTCGGTTGGCCAATTGGAATATGTTGATTTTGGGGCCTTAAGGCTTAAAGCTTTTAAGGTTGCTTTGCCCCTGTAATCAAATTTTATTGGCATGAATTAAATTTACTTTTAAAAAAAAATACAAAATTGTCCTATCATTTTGTGTAATAACACACGACTTAGTTTCTTCATAGCACATATGCTTTGCTAGGCCTTACTTCAGTTATTTAACTTCTTTTTATTTTGACTTATGGTATTGGTTATGACTTGTGAGTTATGAGAAGTGCGATTTGCTATATGTTTGTTGTTTCTCACTTTTCGGTATGTTGATATTTCATATTGAAAGGGGGCACTAGCGCCTTGCCATGCCTCAGTGCCCCCGACAACATATATTTTTTCCCTTAAATAACCCTGCTATTTTAATTTTTTGTCAAAGGTGTGGTAAACCTTGTGGTGAATGTGTCTTCTCCAACTTTACACTTCTACTTGAAGAAGAACCCATAGAAGAAACAGATGTGATTAATCTAGGTACCATTTTTGGAGAAGATAGGCGTAAAGGCTCTGACAATGCTGAGTCAGGAGAGGATGATGATGAAGCTTTAATCGACATGGATGATCGCTTATATTTTCCTGCTGAAGAAAAAGAAATAGATATCTCAAAGAACATACGAGATTTGGTGCACGTGGAAATCACTATCACTGCAATATGCGACTCCAAATGCAAAGGTTTATGCCTCGGATGTGGGGAGAATCTAAATGTTAGCGGTTGTCACTGTAAAAAACAGGATATAGAAGAGAAAAATTATGGCCCTCTTAGAAATTTGAAAGTTCAAATGTGGAAAAATAAATAAGATATTTATAGATTGATTTGAGTAGTTGGTGTCTATGCTCACGGTCATTGAGTTCTAAAACATTTTGGAATTGTATGATTGCCATTTGGTAAAAAATCATTTAAGGCAATTGAGAAACCTATTTGTTAAAATCATCAAATTCTTAAATAACTGAATGGCAAATTGGCAATCTTTCCGACAATGAATTTTATTAAATGGAACAAAGATTATCTTTGAAATTGATTACCTGAGTTTTGATCAACACAATGCGTCATCTGAGGATATATTTTAACCAAAACCAACAATGTTGGGTGGAGTATGAATGCTTGAATATTTTTTTGTGAGTGTTCCACGTGTTCTTGAATTCAAATGGCACCCTATTATAGCAAAAGGTCCCTCTATCCATAAAGAATGTTATATTCTCATTATTCAATTTGCTCATGGAGATCTTATAAACAAGCTCGGCATCATGTACAAGTCCTTAGGACAAACCTTAGATTAATGAGGCCGATGCACCTCATTTTCCCATTGGTTGGGACGCTATGTCCACATTCAGGCATGTCTATCATTCACATGTGAAGACTTCCCTAATACGATTCAAAAAATTGACCACCTTATTTATTTTCGTTGTGAAGTTCACTACTGATGCAAGTCATGTTTACTTCTCCTTAATCACCAAGCTCTATTCTCTTTACTGTGTCATTGAATGAGACTTTATTGGGCTTTTCTCGGGCCTTCCCAGTACTGTAGTTGCCATCAGCTTGTTCGAAACATTTCGGTTAAGAATCGGATCCCTTGATAGAATATTCAAGTAATGGCTTTCATGCCACGGTCAGCCCAAAATTTTGTTGTTCAGAAAGGGGCATCCAAGATCATGAATGTGCTAAGCAGTACTATCCAAGACCGTTAATGCCAACTTGAACAACATTTAACAAGTCACCGGTGCTCCCATCATTCACCACATTTGTTTTTAATCATAGAGTTGCCACTTAAGGGTCACTATCGATGGGTTCCCATGGGAAAGAAAACAGGTTCCAGGTCATTTTTCATGGAAAAACAGGACAGACCCTGAAAGGAAAGGAAAAAAAAAAAAAAACTCATAATAGTTTGGAGTTTAATGGCATAATATTTGGAGTCTAATTTCATCTTTATCATAATTCATAGATATTGTTGTTGTTGTTGTTGTTGTTGAATGCGGGATTCCAATATTCCTAAGTCATACGAGAGTGGGTGGAGTAAACACAACACTTATATGTTTTCTATTAGGAAATTGTAGGGTTTGAACTAGGTAGTTTAATATCACTAGAAAATTACGACAGACTCCTAGTTGAATATAGCCACTGTAACTTTAAAAGAAAAGAAAAGAGAGAAAAATAAAATAAAATACTAAGATGGCTTTTAGGATCTTCAACTGACTTGACATCAAGCAACGAAACTGGGGTCAAATTTTCAAAAGGGAGAAGATGAAAACAGCAATTCTACTTGTCGAGGAAGTGGGCGAGGAAATGGGTTAGGGAGGGTGGCGAGCACGTGCCCAACCTCTGTTTCAAAAAAAAAAAAAAAAAAAAGCTGGAAATATTTTTGAATTTCATTGCTGAAATTTAAGAGGGAGGGAGGGACAAAAAAACAGAGAAAACAGAGAGAGAAGGAAGACCTCTCCCCAAACCTATCTCCACAGAGAAGAAATCAGAAGAAGATGAAGCTCTCCCTCTCCCCAAACTCGACAGAGAAGAGAAAAGAAGGCCGAAGAAGGAGAAGAGAAGCCATGGTTCCTCGACAAGTAGAATTACTCGTCTATAAATGTAGTGAAAGTCCATGAAAACTTTGTTAGAGAGAGGTGGTAAGAAATGGAGAGGAAGGAGATGAGGTTGGCATGGGTTGTAGAGGTGATGTTAATGATGTGGTTGGTGAGCATAACACCTTCACTTGGATGCTCATCGGTTCCGAAACAAAATGGATGTAAAGACTGGATTTCTGATCCGATGAAGTACGCATGTCCAGCCTGTGTACCTCTTTTGCGGTGCATGGCTAAGTGTCTGTGGGGTGGTACGACTCAGGTTAAGTGTGTGTGATTGTAATGGTGGCAAGCCACGCCTCTCGGATTGTAAGAAGTGTATGGGCCGATGCAAATGCACTTGTGCTTACGGTGGCAAACCACACCCTTACGAATGATTATCTGATACGGTAATTGTGATGTGGATGTGGTTATCAACTTTATGAATTGTGATGTAATGATGCATAGAATTTGAAACTGTTTGTATAAACTCTGTTATGTACCAAGGAATTTGTTTGCTAAGTATCTATGTTTGATTTGTCTTCAGTGTCTGTATGCATGTCAGCAGAGTAAGATTTTTGTTTTGAGGACTGGCTGTTTACATAGCAATGTGACTCTAAACTATTGCAACTCTAAAGATGGTGTAGCAGCCGAGCCATAGAATATAAAGATCAAACAGTTTCATAGCCTCATCTAAGCTAATTTATATTCTATACCTCGGCTGCTACACCATCTTTAGAGTTGCAATAGTTTAGAGTCACATTGCTATGTAAACAGCCAGTCCTCAAAACAAAAATCTTACTCTGCTGACATGCATACAGACACTGAAGACAAATCAAACATAGATACTTAGCAAACAAATTCCTTGGTACATAACAGAGTTTATACAAACAGTTTCAAATTCTATGCATCATTACATCACAATTCATAAAGTTGATAACCACATCCACATCACAATTACCATATCAGATAATCATTCGTAAGGGCGTGGTTTGCCACCGTAAGCACAAGTGCATTTGCATCGGCCCACGGCTCCTCACGCTATCTAGTTTGGGAGATTATGCCTGTAGCTAGTTTTGGGGTGTCGTTCCCACAGTATCTACCGGTTTCACACGTGACGTCACAACCGAAAGGCAGGTTGGCAGAGCGGAGCTCTGATGAATGAGATATTATTTCCAGAGACGTTAACTTGGCACCATCCTAGGCATTCCCCTCTTGAGGGTCATCCTCTTCTGCCTTCTTCTGCTCTACTTCTAAATTCTCTTTGCATGGCAGATTGACGGGGAAAAAGTGTTTGTATTTCGTTTCGAGGCTCATGCTGCCATTTTCAGATCATCCTTGTGAGGTGATTCGATAGAGGAAAGAGTTGAGCGACTGCTTGCAACCTTCTTCAAGTACATTTCTTTCACCATCTTCTCTTCTGGGGGCATATTGGTGGAGCAAAGTTTCGACATGTGTGTTAGCAGATGCATATATGCGTCAGACTTAGATACTTGTAGTGTATAATCTTCTGTACTAGTTGGTCGGCAAGCTTTGTAGTAACTTTCATTGCAATTAATAAACTACCTAGAATATGTCTGGTATGAACAATTCTCCTAAACTGAAAAGAACAAAAAACAAAAAGGGAATCAAACCAACAAAATAATTGAACTCCGAGCGGAGACTAAGCTAACCCGGCCTTGAAGGAGGTGTGTATGGTTCTGGCTCGGAATGCATAGTCCCTCTAGCAAAATGTCTTGTTTTTCCAAAACTAGTGAAGTTACTGAAAAGTGGACTTCGTGCTGGCGGGCGGTTCCTTGCTGATTATCAGCTCTTGAAGTAGGTACTTGTTTGCTGAAGTATCATTACTTAGCTCTACATTGGTCTGGATTCGGCCTACAACTTTGAAATCTGTCTCGCCGAATAGCTACACTTCAGTTGTCGGGGCTTTCTCTCCGACCATGCGGATTGATTTTCCTATTTCGTCTAGGCCTGGTGTCTGATACGTTTATTCCGCGGGCCTGAGCTACAATTGGTAGCAATTCAGTTGTTTCAGGGTCGCATAATGGCAGTCTCTTGTTGCAAGTTGATATCCTCGGATAGTTCCTTGGGCTTGATTGGCTATGTATTTGATGCATTGGTTCAGAGTTGAAACTACTACCTCCATATAATGAAGCCAAGGTCTTCCAAGAATAATGTTGTAGGTGGACAGAGCATCAACCACCATAAATTCTTGGACAAGGTACTTCCGCAATTGTGGCTCTCTCGCCACCACCATTAAATTGATCTCCCCGATAGGGAAGCATTTCTCTCTACTGAATTCGACCATGGGGTGAGTGGCGGGGGTTAAGTCTTTCTCCTGGAGTTGAATGTTTCGGAATGCACTGATAAACAAGGCATTAAGTGAGCATCTTGTATGCACCAAGGCCTTTTTTACCTCCCACTTTATGATGAGGGTGGAGATGACTAAGGCGTTATCGTGTGAAGAATGTACACCGTGGAGATCCCTATCCGTAAACATCAATGGTTTGATTGGGCTCTGAACTTGTGCATGCTTTACTTGTTGGTCCTCGCACTGGGGTGGCATCTGCATCTCAGTCAGCGTCCTCTTGCGGGACCTATTGGATTGCTCTCCCACGAGATCGATCCCATGAAGGACACAGATGATGCCAGGAGCTTCCTTTTCAATCTTATTTACAATGTCCTCCATTTGTTTTGCCCGGTCCTGCCTTCTGTCCGAGCTTAGGAACTCCTTGAGATTGCCTTTTCTAATCTAGTATTTGACTTCTCCTCTGACCTCAGTAACGTGTCCTCACTGCTTGGGGCGCCACTTCAGTTCTTCCCAATTCTTCATAAAATCAAGGATATCAGACATACTGGTGTTGAGAGGGGTGATAGATTTGGACCCAACATAATTGGAGGCCTTGTCCTGCCTGGTGCGGCCGTAGTCGGTCTTACTGTCGTTGTGCTTCCTCTTGTTCTTGTCGTCATCCTCCTTATTTCCCTCTTTCTTGTCCTTGGGGACAGATGAATTTTTCTCGATTTTTGCCTCCTCCTTGGCGGTCAACATCTTGTCTAGAGTGATATATGTCTGGGCACCTTTCAACAGGTCTGCCATATCGGTTGGGGGTCCAAAGTAAGAAATTCGTAGAACTTTCCTCGCCTTAGACCCGAGGTGAAGGCTGTGACGTTGGTGTCATCACTACGATTGTCGATGAGAGTCAACTCATCGTTGAAGCGCGTGACGTATTCTTTAACACCCCTAAATTTCATAAAACTATTTTATTTTATTTTGAATTAAATAAAATAGGGTTACATTTAATTGAATGTGAATTTCGAAATTAGGATTTTATTTGGTGAGTTTAGAAGGTGGGTGTTTTCAGAAGTCCAGTGGGGGCGAATAGCCACCCACCCTATAAAGAGAAAACCCTCTTTTCTTTCTCCTTCCTTCTTCTTTTCTCCTTCTCCTTCCCTTGTGTTTTCTTCTCGGTGGCGGCGTCGAACTGATTCGTCGGTCTATTGATCGACTCTGTGAGTTGAGGTGCGAGATGAAGGGTTGTTCGATGGTGGTGCTGCTTGGTAGCAGCGTGGCAAGAATGGAAGGAGGAGGCGAAGCCGAAGCAAAAGCAAGAGCAGAGGAGAGCAGAGAGACCTTCTAATCCCCGCACGCGCCGCTTAAGATCTCTCACCAAAGCAACAATGGTTTCTTAAGATTGTTGTTATTCTCACGTGCTTCTCATAGAGGAGGTTTCTCGCGGAAGCTGTGAATCTGGTGTTTTGGCTGGTTATAAGTATTACATAGGAGACTGGTTTAGGACTCGTGGACTGAAAATTGGAAGGGAAACTTTTCAATTGCGTACTTGATTTCACGTTTTTGAGATGCAGATGGAATGCTGCAATCTAACATACATATTCATAAGTTCATGTTGAACAAGAAAGATCAGTGTTCATGTTAGTATGGCTCCAGGAAGTAGTATTTGCATGGATGTTACTAGTTCTTATTGTGTAGATACAGAGATCTCTACTACAAATGACGATGTGGAGAGTTTCCAGCTCAATAAACCACCCAACACTTCTGGTGTTAAAGCAGAAATATCATCGACTAATGGTGTGCATGAGCTTCTGGAGTGCCCAGTTTGTACCAAATCAATGTACCCTCCAATACACCAGTTCTGGATCCATCCAAAAGGGAGCAGAGGAATAGGGAAAGTCAAAACCCCTTTTGACATTTTGAAATGATGGCTGTGTCATTGTGTCCTAATGGCCACACGCTCTGCTCAAATTGCAAACTCAGAGTGCATAATCACTGTCCTACTTGTCGTTACGAACTTGGAAACATAAGATGCCTAGCTCTTGAGAAAGTGGCAGAGTCCCTTGAGCTTCCATGTTTATATGAGACCCATGGATGCCCTGATGTATTTCCATACTACAGCTAGTTGAAACATGAACAACTCTGCAGATTCAGGCCCTATAATTGCCCTTATGCAGGTTCCGAGTGTTTGGTAACTGGTGATATCCCCACACTTGTAACTCATCTGAAAAATGATCACAAGGTAGATATGCATGACGGCTGTACATTCAACCATCGAATGCAACATGGATGCTCACTGTTTTTAATTGCTTTGGCCAACATTTCTGTCTCCATTTCGAGGCCTTCCTGTTGGGGATGGCTCCAGTATACATGGCTTTCTTGAGATTCATGGAGGATGAGAATGGGCAGCAAATGGGGTTATCTGCGAATGATCAAATAAGGCGACATGATGGTACTAGTGGGAGTGGTGTTGGTCCTACTGATTTGTTATACCAAATGTAGAACTCCGATGCAAAGTTGTTGGGAAGCTTGCAACATATGGAGGAGGTGTTGAATGGGGTGGACGCTATAAGATTTAAAATCGGTGAGTTTTCTTCATTCTTCCTCTTTTACTGTGAGTTTTTCTTATTCTCTGTATTTTGCAAATCATTGTTTCTTGACTAAATTAGTGATTGTATTTGTGAGGATTTGATGATGGGGTTTGTGAGTTTTGTTGCGAGGATGTGTGGTTATGATTTGGATTTTGGTTTGACGGTGTGCTGACCGGTATTTGTGTGTCCTTGATGATTTTGGATTGGATTCTTAGGCTTGTTATAATGCTTGATTTAAATTCCATTTCAAAGGTTTTGGGTGTAAGGTGTAAGTGAAACTCTTAGCCCTTTATCTCTTTGGATGAGCAATTCAGTGGGGATATATTCATCCTTATTCTAATTGGGTTGATATATGTTAAGTATGATTGAATATTCTAAATTCATAGTCCTTCATCTTTTAGCCATTGACATATTTTACCCTTGGTTGGATACTCATGATTGAAAGAGTTGAATAAAACATATCTAATTGGATCATCATAAGAAATATATATTCAGAACTTAGATATCAGTTTTGTGTGTTCAACATGGTGAACGACAAGTGAGGTGGATCGATTCTTAACGTATGCAAAGGTAAAAAAATCAGATCACATAATTAAAGGTATTCCATTTTAGTGGTGAAAATGATCCTTGTTCATGTCATTGAGGGAGTTACGGGGTTGTTTGATTTATGTGATGGCAGCATGTATGGAAGTAACCCATTTGAAGTTGTATTAGGGAGAGAAAGAGGTTGATGATAGGAAACATTGAAGGATTAAACTGAATCCATACTGTTGTGAATAATTTTCTTGTTAACATTGGAAGAGGGGTTATCTTAGGGTTGGTCATTTTAATTGGTGTATATGTATACTGTATGTATATTGCTTGTATGGAAATGACGGGTTTCATTTCAGGTAATCCAATTGTGAGATTTTAGACATGTTGAGAATGAGGTTGCCTTATTTGTGGTGTTTTGTGTTGCAAACGCTTGCTCTCCAATATTTGTGATCTGTTTGATGTGTGAGATTTTCCTAGCTTGCTGGGTTCATGTTTGGGGTCACCCATGTTTACCATTTTATTGATTGGGTGTGACTTTGTTTGGCTGGTGTTTGAATGGTTGATGAATATAAATGCAATGTGATAAATTTGGAGATTTGTATGCATATCGACTTGTTTATGCATTATGAAGAATTTGGATATTTGAATTCAAGGAGTGGCTTGATTGTCATATTGTTACATAGCATGATTAATGAATATGATATGTTTTCCCCAAAATTGTGGGTGGATATGATTGTGAATCAATTTATGTATGACAAAATGTCATTGTGGAATAATTCTGTATTATGAAAAATAAATGATATTGGTAAACCTTGATTTCTGAAAATATAAACCACTTGGGCTTGTATCACTTAGAACTACCACATCTCTTTTGTTTATGATTTCCCCTCTCTTACTAGAGAAACTAAATGACCAGTGGGTCGTCTTGCGGAGTTGGGGCACCCATTTCTTACTAGAGAAACTAAAATAACCTTCGGGTTAGTCTTGCGGAAATGTGGTGGATTGTATGCCTAAAATAGACTTTGATATTTATCCGTAAAAAATGTGACGTGAGTTTATGCGCATTGATAGCCCAAGGGTGGCTTTTGGTACTCATATAGTTAGGGGTATCCGCAATGCATGCCTGTATGTGATGTCCCCACTTAGGCATGGATGACGGAGTAGTCCTCCTTTATATGAGAGAGGCATACGGGCATGTATGTTCGGCACGGAGGTGGTGCGAATGTGGTATCGTCTAAGTGATCAATCCGTTAAAAAGATGAACTTAATTCAAATAAAAAGAATAAATGACGTTGCATTGTTTCTAATTCTTTTTATGCAGGATGACAAGTCCACTAATATTTCTGCAGGTCCGACTTGCCATAGTCAACTCTTATAGGGTAAGTACAGGTAAATGCATATTTACATATTAGGATGATGATATGATTGCCTCGTTGAGGAACTAAATTCTTTGGACTGTGTTTTCTTGCATCACACCTTTGCCTCGTTGAGGAACTACCTATTGGTGTGATGGTTTGTTGTTTGTATTTAGCTTGATGTTTACCACGTGCGATTTTATTGATTTTTGGGATGAAGATTTCTCACACCAGCTATATTGCTGACCCAAGTGAGCTTTTGCTTCTTGGGTACATTCCTTTGGGAATGTAGCCGATTAGCTTTTCAGGTTTAGAGACTTTTGAGCAGCGTTACGGGAGTTCCGCTAGTGGGGCTAGCGACGTTAGTTTTTCCTGGTTAGAGTTTTGTTATAAATTTTAGTTTGTTCTTATTTTCTAAATTTTATTTTGTCATTGCTGCTAAATGTTTCTGTCGTTATTGAATTTCACGTCCCGAGTTTTGGGGAAACGGATAATCCTACGTGGATTTTAGGATTTCGTTTTTTCGAAAATCGGGGCGTGACATATTCCCTCAACGTCTTGTTCTTATTCTTTTTTAGGGTCAGTAGATAGTGCAGACCCTTCCTGATTCGTTGGCTACCCACAAAGCGCGTGAGGAATGCCATCGCCAATGTCCAGAATGAGTCGATGGACCTCAGAGGGAGGTTGTCGAACCAGGTCAGCGTTGATTTCTTCAGGCTGGTAGGGAATGATCGACACATTATCACATTGGACCCTTCCTTGAGTGCCATCACATGCTGGAAGTAGCGCAAGTGATCGGACAAGTCTCCTATCCCGTCGTAAAACTCTAGTTTTGGCAGGGTTTACTTCTTTGGTAGTTGTTCATCCATGATATGGTCCATGAATGAAGGGACAGTGAGGTTGAACAATACGTCTGGATTTGTGGCCTCTTGCCTAATGGGTCCCTGTCGGCTCTAGACGCTGGGTCCATGTTGGTTGCTCCTTTGCCTTTGGTTTACTGGCAAGCTGCAGAAGCAACCGACTCTCTTGAACTTTCTATTTGGAACCTTCTGGGGACTGGGCTCTTCGCTGTTCACAGTATCCTTCCGTGGTTGGATGATTTTGTTGATTGAGTATCTCCACCATTCGTGCGATTTGTTGCATTTGGGTTGACAGTAAATCCACCCTTGGGTCTGCCACAACTGCCACCTACAAGAGGATTTGAGAAGGATCCTCTTGCGGTAGTGGTGGCACCGGAGCTGGCGGCGCTCTACTAGTTTGAGCATTCGAGGGTTCAACAACGTCTCCATTGTTGTGAGACCTTGTTCTCACCATCTTTCTGGCTCTATGGGAAAGGTGGCATTACTGTTTCTTTTGAGGAACTCTGTCGTTCTCCACGGACGTCGCCAAATTGATGTAGTCGATTTCTGCTCTCTTGCTTCGCCTTTACCTAAACCTACACATGGAACGCACGTGAGTCAAGGACCATCGTGTGGTGGCCAATGACACTCCTATGCTTAAGTTAGACAAGGCTTAGGAGAGGCTTAAAGTTGTAAAATGGGTTTCTGTAGCGTACCTTTGTTCATCGAACTTATCTCCCTTTATAGTATGAGAGTCCTTGTTCGACTCGGCCTTTGGTGGTGTAGTTTAGAGAAAGAGATCTTACTAGAGATCCTTCCTAGTTGAGAGCTGTCCATGTAATCCCTACATGACTTGTGTTCCTAGATCTGCAAGAAAGGTTTCCCTTTCGGAGTGTTGTCCATGCAAGGAACTTTCCTTCCTTACCCGACTTATACTTCAATATTTTTTTCCTAGTCGAAACCAAAGTATTGCTGGTCTGCCTGTCTTGGGTTGATCCCCCAGATACTTGCTTTATCAGGGCTTACTCTTTCCTTATTAGGGCTTACGAGTATTAGGCTTGACCGCATGACATGTGGGCTTAGTGGCACGTTCCAATTTGGGTCTGACCTTCTGGATCCTGCCAATAGTGGGCTTAATGTTGTCTAGGCCTTGCTGGATTGAGCGTGCAATTGGGCCTGCTTTGTTCTGTTGATGAGATTATCATCACATGTGTACGGTGCTGATCAAATGATGGTTTCAGGTATCATCAATGAGAAAATGGAGGAAGAAAATTATGCATACACATTGCTAATTACATCTAGTCTTCATTCCTCCTTGCACCGTTACTTGACTTAAGCATCGGAGTGCCTTCAGCCACCACAACGGTGGTCCCCGGCTCACTGCTATTCTTTTGCAGGCTCGGAATCAACAGAAACAGATTTGGATGCATCAATATATTCTCATGATTGTTTATGTGTTACAATGTTCGATCTTAATGCTTAAATCATGATAAATGCATGTACACACATGATTGGTTGTTTTAAAAGGATTTTGTGTTACAATTTAGTTGATACTTAACTCTGATTTATGATGCATTTTGATTAGATCTTGAACAAATTGAGGTTATTAATGGCCAGGGTTGAACTCTTTTTGTTCATTATCCATTCCAAAATGTCTGGTGTCTTCTTAGAATTTGTTGAGTATTATACCCAGTGTTTCGCATCTCGTCTCTTGAGTTTCTTCTATGGCGAGAACCTAATTTAGCCCAAAAAATAGGTTTTCCACCATTAATTTTTCTCGTGTTCAGGGTCTCATGTTCAGACAAGGTTACGATCCTTTAATCACTCACATTCGTTTCCACAGTATGATACGTTGAGACCGTTTCGTGCATTTTTACTCCAAACACTACTGATGCAGTCATTTTTCGCTCCCTGCTTTGACCTTGACCTGCAAAAGGAACACACGTGATCCACGGACCACCGTTGTGGTGGTTGATGGCACTCCGATACTGAAGTCAGACATGGATCTGAGGAAGGTGTAATGCTGAAACAGAGAATTTGTAGCGTACCTTAGCTTACCAACCTCATGTCTTATTTATAGTGCTGGAATCCTGATTCGATAAAGGTCATCGATGGCGTAGTTTAGAGAGGAAGATCTTCGTGGAGATCCATCTCTAATTAGGAGTCGTGCTGTGGAGGGAAGTTTTCCTATTAGCCTTGTGCTCCTAGATACGCGAGAGATAGTTTCTGTTCCGAGAGCAGTCTATAAGTAGAAGTCTCCTTATATGACATATACTCTGGAATCCGCTTCCTAGTTGGAAGCAAAGAGTTGCTGTTATTACTCATCTGAAGCTGATCCTCGAGATACTTGCCTTAACTGGGCTTATGGGCATTGAGGATAGCTGTAAGACAGGTGGGCCTAGCACGCTATAAAAATTGGAGTCCGTTTGGCTGACTGCATTGGGCGGGCTCAAAACCGCTTGGGCCGGATCAGTGTTAGGTTGACGTTGGGGTCTGTCATTCCTCGAGATCATCATGACACGTGTACGGTGCTTAGTTGGGACCGTTTTGGTGTATCATCAACTACTCCCCCTGAGTAAGTGGGGCGTTTAGTCGGTTCACTGAATCTTTGAAAAGCAACTGTACCATCGAGGTGATTGAACCCGAAGCCTTGTCTCGAGTGACGCTTAGCATTAACGGGTGCACGACTGCTCAAGAAGGGAAAATACGACTTGTCTTCTCTATAAATATTCATTGTTTCAAGGAAGATTTCTCTTATTCTTATCTGTGTAATATCTTCAAGAAATCGTGTTGCTGTACAGTTTGATTTGTCTTTTCCATCAAAGGCAGATAATGTTGAACTTTCTTCTAAGGATTTGTTGTCCTTCACTTGACTCAAGCTCGTCGAGGATAGTCTGGTTGATGAAACCAAATTAATCAAGCTTCAAAGTCTGTATCATATTCCAGGGGATCTGGAAATCATTCCCGCGTTTGGAAATTTAGCTCCGATTACACCCTCTCAAGGGTATGAAAGTTTGCATCGAGGCATGTTTGGGCCGGGGCTATGATTCTCAGTGCCGGACGACGTTTAGCATTTCTTCCTTTCTCTTTGCCTTCCGCTCAAATGGTTCCGAGCGGGTTCAAGATTATGATTGCGATTCTTCTGAGGACACATGATGCTGGGCTATGTTTGACTCCGGCAGTAATCCATCATATGACCACCGCTTGGTTGGATTCTAGGGGCCTTTGCATACTGAATTGCTCTGTTTGTTTGCATTCAGTAGCTGATGCCACTGAGCCCTGGGAGAGGTATTGGTTCCTGGCTTCGGTGAACTCTTCGTATTTCAAGCTTTTAGGTCATAGAGTCCAAAGATACTTCTAGTTCGACCTTTGTAAGTTTCTTAGTTGCTGGGTTATTTTTCGATCCCAGATGTGACGCTAGTTTGATGTCATTTCTTTTTCAAGGAAGCTTGCAATTCTGACTCTCACGGAAGAGGAAAGGCGGATAGAGAGGGAATTCATCAAGCTCCCACTAACGTTCGTTGAAGAGGTCACAATGCCAGGCAATGTTATGTGTAATGGAGAGAACAGTGGATCACGTGTTGACATTTCTGGTCATCATGGGTTCGAGGCAGACGTTCGTGCCCTTGAATCACATAGTTTCGTTGCGCTGCATCCTGAACTTGCGGGCGAGTCCTTGCCTTGGAAAAGGCTTTCACGGACCTACGGATGTCATAATCGGATGCTTTCTATCAGGTGGATACCTTGACTGGTCAGCTGCAAAATTCTGGTACTGCCGTGAACTTGGAGGTCGTGAAGGCCGGAGTGTCTGCCTCTGAAGCAAAGTTTGTGGGCATAAGATCTCAACTGAGGTCGGCCAAATCAGATTTGGCGTCAACCCGTGCTAAACTGGGATGGACTCGGGCCGAGTTGGAACGCTTAGATGCGGCGATGGACAAGAGGTCGTCTGATCTGCAGGCCCAAGATGTTGAGAGGAGGTGGGCAGAGATAGAATGGGTCGTCGTACGATGATAGCTAGAGTCTGAAGTCGATAAGGGGCTTCGCCGCATTCGCGAGGCAGAACGCCTATTTTCGGAGGAGCGTTCGTACCATGTTGCCTTGGTAGGAGTGGTGGATTTTGACATTTCGGGCCGAAGTTCGCTAATATCATCAGAGGACATTCGGGGCAGATTGGAAATTTTGGAGCTTATCAGAGAAGAGCATCCTAGCATCGACTTTGACTTCGCCCATTATAGGAAGGCTGCTTTCGGATCCATCTCTCGGGAGGAAAGTTCTGGTTCCGCAGGACAAGCTGCTAAGGATGATGTTTCTCCTTAAAATAGTTGTAACGTTTTTTCTGAGACAAACCAAATTTTTAATGAAAACATTGTTTTATCTTGTATTGTCGTGTTTTCTTTAGAAGCTTCACAGATCATAGAATTAGCACTACTAGGCTTGGCTGCTGGCAGAACACCAGCTTTTGTCAGTTGAGTTGTATCGAAATTGACTGCTTCTGTCAGCTGTTGTTTATGGGTAGCCATTATTGTCCGCTTGCTGTAGGTCGTGCGCTGTGATGCTCCAAAAACTGTTATCTTTCAAAGAGCGTTGATCGCTCAGCGGTACGAGTTGTTGACATCAGAAGGGCAAACACTGACTAGACTCCCACTTCCGCAGCCATCGTTACCCACACGCAGCAAACTAAGCTTTGGGCACCAGGAGCCATCGTCATCAGTCGCGAACTGACTATGCTAACCTAGAAAGTTTGGAGATCATTGTCTATTAGAGAGCAATGATCCCTTAGCGAGTCGTCGTCATTAGGTGGGTGAGCACTGAGTAGACTCCCACTTCCTTAGTCATCGTTGTTCGTGTGTATCAGACTAGGAGTCGGGCATCAGAAACCATCGTTATCAGTCGCGAAGTGACTAAGCTTACCTGACAAGTTCGGCGATCATTGTCTATTAGAAAGCAATGATTCCTTGGCGAGTCATCATCATTAGGCAGGCGAGCGCTAACTAGACTCCCACTTCATCGGCTGTCATCGTTCGCGCACAACGAACTAGGCGTCGAGCACCAAAAGCCATCATCAATAGTCGCGAACTAACTAAGCTTACCTGGCAAGTTCAGTGATCATTGTCTGTTAGAGAGCAATGATCCCTTGGCGAGTTGTCATCATTAGGCGAGCGAGCGCTGACTAGACTCTTACTTCCTCGGTCGTAGTCGTTCGCAGAGGACTAGGCGTCGGGCACCAGAAGCCATCGTCATCAGTTGCGAACTGCTTAAGCTTACCTAGCGAGTTCGACGATCATTGTCTGTTAGAGAGCAATGATCCCTTGGCGAGTCATCGTCATCAGGCGGACGAGCGCTGACTAGACTCCCACTTCCTCGGCCGTCGTCTTCCGCGTGCAGTGGACTAGGCGTCGAGCACTAGAAGCCATCATCATCAGTCGTGAACTGACTAAGCTTACCTGGAAAGTTCAGCGATCATTGTCTGTTAGAGAGCAATGATCCCTTGGCGAGTCGTCATCATCAAACGAGCAAGGGCTGACTAGACTCCCACTTCTTCTACAGTCGTCATCTGCGCTCACTAGACTAGGTGTCGGGCACCAGAAGCCATTGTCATCAGTCGTGAATTGACTAAGCTTACCTAGCAAGTTCGACAATCATTGTCTGTTAGAGAGCAATGATCCCTTGGCGAGTCGTCATCATCAGGCGGGCGAGCACTGATTAGACTCAAACTTTCTTGGCCGTCATCATCCGTGCGCGGCGGGCGTCACACACCAGAAACCATCGTTATCGGTCACAAACTGCCTAAGCTTACCTGGCAAGTTCGATGATCATTTTCTGTTGGAGAGCAATGATCCCTTGGCGAGTTGTCGTCATCAGGCGGGAAAACACTGACTAGACTCCCACTTCCACGGCCATAGCAGGGATGATCGTGGGTCGATTTGACCGTAGCGGACAACAGTGGAAGTTTTAGTAAAAGCAAATATTTTTATTGATAATATTTTTTGAGATGCTCTACATTCCATAATCGTTTAAGCCCGTCGTCAGGTCATCCAACTAGTACGTTTCGAGCCTGCTGACCTTGGTTACTCTATAGGGTCCTTCCCAGTTCGGGTTCAGTTTCCCACCCCAACTTCTTTGGTGTTTTGCTGGGTCTTTATGAGTACCAAATTTCCCACCTTGAATTTGCGGGCTTGACCTTTTTGTCGTAGTATTACGCTATCCGTTGTTGGTAGGCAGCTATCTTGGTGGAGGCTAAATCCCGCTTTTCTACGAGGAGGTCTAGTCTAACGCGTAAGGCTTCGTTGTTACCGTCGGTTTGAATTCTTCCATTCGGAAGGTTGGAACTTCGAGTTTTACCGGAACCATAGCTTCTGACCCGTATGTCAGGGCGAAGGGTGTTTCTCAGGTAGGGATTCTTTTAGTTGTCCGATATGCCCAGAGTATTCCTGGTAGCTCTAGAACCCAATTCCCTTTGGCAGCATCAAGCTTCCTTTTGAATGGCTCCAGGATAGTTCGGTTAGTAACCTCCGCTTAGTCGTTGGCTTGTGGGTGCCCTGGCGAGGACAAGTGGTGATTGATATTCAAACTTTTGCACAGTTTTTTAACCTTGATACCTTCGAACTGAGTTCCGTTGTCGTTGACCAATACCCTGGGGATGCCAGATCTGCAGACGATGGTGGCCCATTTGAATTTTTCTATTTGGACTTGCCCTATCTTGGATATGGGCTCAACTTCGACCCATTTGGTGAAGTAGTCGACATCCACAAGAAGGAACCTTTTGTCGGATGAAGCTGGGAGTGGTCCGGCGATGTCCATACCCCACTGAGCGAATGGTCACGGACTTGTCATCGGTGTCAGTGGCTGGGCTGGCATGTGTGTGTGTGGCGCGGACCTCTGACATTTGCCGCACTTGCGGACAATATCTTTGGCGTCTCGTTGCATTGTCGGCCAATAGTATCCTAGAGTTAAAGCTTTCTGGGCGTGGGTTCTCCCGCCGGGATGATTTCCGCACATACCGTCATGGATTCTTCCCAAGACCTGACTTGCATCTGAAGGTGAAAGACATCAGAGCAGGGTTCTGTCACTGATCTCCTGTATAACTTGTCGTTTAGGATAGTGTACCTCGTTGCTATGTTTTTAAGTCTTTTGGCTCCAACCTTCTCGGTTGGTAGGGCTCCGATAGCGATGTATTCGAGGATTGGAGTCATCCAATTTGGTGATGCGTTTGCAGTGCAAACATCTCTAAGTTTTTCTTCGTCGAGGCTTGATCGCTTTTGGTATTCAATTAGACTGCTTGAGACTTCGTCAAAGGCTGAGGCTTTTCTAGCTAGCACGTCAGATATTTTATTGTTGTTTCAAGGGTATTGTACGAGCTCACACCTCTTGAACCCGCTCATTGAGTAGAGTACTTTTTCGCGATAGGCTATCATGCGAGGTTCCTTGCCGTTGAAATCTCATTTGACTTGTTGACTACCAGTTTTGAGTCGTTGTATGACGTTAGGTGATCTATCCCGGTCCCCAAGGCTAGCTTCAGGTTGGATAGGAGGGCCTCGTATTCAACCTCGTTGTTCGAAGCGAGAAAGCAGAATCTAACGGCTTTGTCGAGTGCAAAGCCCCTGGGAGAGTGGAGTGTGATCCCTGCTCCGGTTGCTCTTCCCATTGATGATTCGTCGCAGCGCAAGGTCCATTCCTGGATGTTTGAATCCAAGGTCTGGTGATCTGTCTTCGGTTCTTCTATACCGGTGAACTCGGAGATGAAGTCCGCCAGTGCCTGGGCTTTGATGGCGGTTCTTGGGGCATAGCTTATGTCAAACTGCCTGAGTTCTAGGGCTGAAAACCGAACCGACGGTTCGGTTTTTCACCTAAACCGTGAACCGAACCGACTTAGGTCGGTTTTAAAATTTTAAACCGAAACCGAACCGACCATTAACAAAACCGATCCGAAACCGAACCGATTCTAATTTATGCAAACCGTAACCGAACCGAACCGACTAAAATCGAACCAAAACCGAAATAAAACCGAACCGAACCGAACCGAATATTTAAACATATTATATTATTTATATATAAAATATATTTTATTTTTATATATAAATAATATAATATATTTAAATATTCGGTTCGGTTCGGTTTGGTCGGTTAAAATCACATAGAAACCGAAAACCGAACCGACCACTTCGGTTTTGCATTTTTTTTAAACCGAAACCGATCCGAACCGAATTTAAACCGAACCAATCGGTTCAGTTTTGATCGGTTCGGTCGGTTTGATCGGTTTTTTGTTCAGCCGTACTGAGTTCTGCTGACCATTTCACCATCTTGCCGGATAACTCTGGTTTATACAGTATCGAGCGGAGAGGATGCTTGGTTAGTATCGTTATAGAGTGGGCCTGAAAATAGGGCCTCAGTTTCCTAGAGGATTCGACCAGCGCTAGGGCTAACTTTTCTAGGTCAGGGTAGTATGCTTTCGCCCCCATGAAGGTTTTGCTGGCATAATACACTGAGCTCACGACTTGCTTGGAAACAGACAAGTATAAGTAGAGTGTTTCCCTCGTTGCTAGTTTTGAGAGTAGCTCTGGACTCCCCATGTATGCTTTCAGGCTTTGAAAGGTTTGTTCGTACTCTTCGTTCCATGAGAACCCTTTGCTTCCCCTTAGTATTTTAAAGAAAGGTAGGCACTTGTTAGATGATTTAGATATAAGCCTATTGAGTGCTGCTACCCTCCCAGTCAGGCTTTGAACGTCTTTGATGTTAGCGAGGGCTTTCATGTTGAGAAGGGCCTAAATCCGCTTTGGGTTAGCCTTGATTCCCTTCTTGTTCACTATATAACCTAAGAATTTTTCAGACTCAACTCCGAACATACACTTCTGCGAGTTGAGCTTCATTTGTATTTCTTGAGCTGATTCAACGCTTTAGTGAGGTCTTCTATATGGTTGGGGTTGCGGAGGCTCTTGACCAACATATCATCAATGTAGACCTCCATGTTCCTGCTGATCTGTTATTTGAACATTCGGTTTACAAGTTGTTGGTATGTAGCACCTGCGTTCTTTAAGCCAAATGACATCACCCTATAACAATATATCCCTCTTTCAGTTACGAAAGATGTATTTTTTCTTGATCCGGGGGTGCATTAATATTTGATTGTAGCCTGAGTAGGCGTCCATGAAGCTTAGTAAGTTGTGCTCGGATGTGGCGTCCACGATCTGTTCAACGCGGGGGAGCGGGAAGTTGTCCTTCAGACAAGCTTTGTTCAGGTCCATGTAGTCTACACACACTCTCCACTTCCCATTTTTCTTTTTTGCAAGATTGGTGTTTGCCAGCCAGTCTAGGTATCGCGCTTATTTAATCATGTCTGCGTTGAGTAACCGCTGCACTTCCTCATTTATGATCACATTTCTTTCGGGCGCCATGGTCTCTTCTTCTGCCGTACGATTTTCCTCTTGGGGTCCACCTCTAGGCGATGAGTGATTATTGACAGGTCGATTCCCACCATGTCTCGCATGGTTCAGGCGAAGATGTCCTGGTTCCTTTGTAGCAGCTTTGTGAGTTGTTCCGCCAAATCCTTGCTCAAGTGGGACCCTATTTGGATAGCTCTGCTATTGAGAGGGTTGTCGAGGTAAACCGTGATGGTTTCTTCCTCCGTTTGGCTGACGTTGGGCCTGCCTCTAGGCTTATAGAGGCATCATCATCTGGGATAGGTTGCTCTCCCCTTGTTCCTCGGGCGAAGTTGAGAGGCATCTTGGTCACAGGGTCAACTGCTAACAGAAAATCGCTTGGTAGCAGTGTTGTCATGCACTGTCATTCTTTGGCGATCGCTTGATTGCCTTTTAACGTACCTACCGTTTGGTTTATCGAATACTTGATACACTAGTGTAGAGTGGAGATAGCCGCTCCCATTTGGTGTATCCAGGGTCTCCCTAGGACTTCATTATATGCTGAAGGTTCGTCGATTACTATGAACTCTTGAAATAAAGTTTTTTGAGTTGCCTTTTTTTTGCTGCTACCGTTAGTTGTATTTTTCCCATCGAAAAGCGTTTTTTGCTGGTGAAATTGAGCATCGGACGGTTATCGAGGGTCAATACTTGTTCCTTTAGTTGCATGCAGGGCGTCATTATGCGGGAGTTGGACGCCCTGGAGGTCTTCGTCCGTAAATGCTAATGGTACGGAGTGGTCATGCCTCTGAGCGCGTGGCACTAGTTGTTCACCGCATATTGCTTGGACCCTCATATCTTGGAAAGCCCTTTTCCTGGACCTATTTGATAGTTTGGACTTGGAGTGGGCTCCATGAAGCACGCATATCCTGTCGGGTAATTTCTCCCTGGGCCCGACTTTGCTCCTAGTTGCCCGTTATTCTTCTAGGGCGATGTAGCTCTGCGCTTCCCTCGCCATGTCTGCCATATTTGTTGGTGGGTCCAGAGTTAGGAAGTTATAGAACTTACCTTTCCCCAGACCATTTATGAAGGCCGAGGCCGCCATCGTGTCATTGCACATGTTGACGGTAGTTAGATCACTGCTGAAGCGAGTTAGATACGCGTTGAGCGTCTCATTGGGCTTTTGATTCATCGACTTGAGCGTCTTCATTGTTAACAAGATTTGCTGCATAGAAAGTGATCTTGGATCCTATTCGGGGTTCGTCAGTGCTGCTGCTATTTCGGGAGCATGATCTTGATGCTTATGCATCGCTTGCACCGTCGAGAGCGGTAAAGTAGCACCAGGCTGAGCCTTCGACGTGTCCCCTCGTTCTCCATTATTGTGTGATCTAGTGGTCACCATCTTTTTTTATTTTGAAGAAAGATGATGCTAGTGAAAGGTTAGGAACTTTGATGTCCCCACGAACGACACCAAACTGATGCAGTCATTTTTCGTTCCTTGCTTTGACCTTGACCTGCACAAGGAACGCACGTGAGCCACGAACCACTGTTGTGGTGGCCGATGGCACTCTGAAGGTGCAATGCTGTAAACAGGGAATTTGTAGCGTACCTTAGCTTACCAACCTTATGTGTTATTTATAGTGTTAGAGTTTTGGTTCAACCAGGTCATCGATGGTGTAGTTTAGAGAGGAAGATCTTCATGAAGATCCATCTCTAATTAGGAGTCGTGCTGTGGAGGGAAGTTTACCTGTTAGCCTTGTGTTATTGGATACGCGGGAGATAGTTCCCATTCCAAGAGTAGCCTATAGGTAGAAATCTCCTTATGTGACGTATACTCTGGAATCCGCTTCCTAGTTGGAAGTAAATAGCTGCTGTAATTGCCCATCCAAAGCTGATCCTCGAGATACTTACCTTAACAGGACTAATGGGTATTGAGGATAGATGTGAGATAGGTGGGCCTAGCAGGATGTAATAATTGGAGTCCGTATGGCGGAATGCATTGGGCGGGCTCAGAACCGCTTGGGCCGGATCAGTGTTGGGCTAACGCTAGGGCTTGTCATTCATCGAGATCATTATGACACGTGTACGACGAAGAGTTGGAACCATTATGGTGTATCATCAACTACATTGATGTATGAAACATCAATTCATTATTGAATATCTATCCCAAGAGCTTATTGGTAGGCTTAATGAAGCTCGACTCACTCCTTTGTTCAACCTTGACCAGCGGGTAGTATGTTTTAAATTAATAGTTCTACTCTGACATCCTTGCAAATGATGAAAATGAGTTATCTATCAAAACTATGGTCAATGATGTTGTGTTTGAAGTTAGTCATTCCATTATCCACCAGATTATTGGGTTTGTTAATGCTTTCGACTTAGTTTAACTTCCCTCACAAGTCGACTATGATAATGTCACTGAGTTTGATGAGCTTCTGTACATGTCTAGTGTCTCAAGATGACAATATTTCTTTTATTCATACATTGTGGATAGGTATAAAAATTCTTTTGTTATACTTATCCACAAGCGTATGTGGCTTCGAAGGTTCTTTTTATTTGTCCCATCTACCTTCGTAGTGTAATGAATTGATCCACATGATACAATATTGTCCACTTTGGGCCACGGCCTGCATGGCTTTAAAACACGTTGTACCAAGGAGATCCAACCTAGGACATATATAGCACATTCCTTTTCCTCACCCAGGCGATGTGGGACTATAACAACAAGGTAATCTGCCTGCCTTTGAGTCTGCCCACACATGGTAGCCTGCCAGCCTATGAGCTCGCCCATGCAAGGTTGCTACAATCCACCCCCTTAGGGCCCAACGTCCTCGATGGTACACTTTCGGCTATGTCCGACTCACATGGTATAATATTTTTCGCTTTGGGCCCACAGCTCGCACGACTTTAAAATGCGTTGTACAAAAGAGATCCAACCTCACATATATATAAAACATCCCCTTCCTTCACCCAAGCGATGTGGGACTATAACACCATGATAGCCTGCCAGCTTTTGAGTTCGCCCACACATGGAGCTACTAACCTCATAGTCCGCCCACATAAGGTAGCTCGTCAGTCTCAGAGCTCGTCCACATAAGACTGTTACAATCCACCTCCTTAGGGCCGAACGTCATCAGTGCTACACTTTCGTCTAGGTCTGGCTTTGATACCATTATGTAATGACCTGATCCACATGGTATAATATTGTCTGCTTTGGGCTCGCACTGCTTTAAAACGTATTGTACCAAAAAGATTCAACATCACACATATATAGCACATCCCCTTCCCTCGACTAGGCAATGTTAGACTAACACCAAGGTAGCCCTGCCAGCCTCTGAGCTCGCCCACAAATGATAGTATGTTAGCCTCTGAGCGCCCACACACGGAGTTGTCAACCTCAAAGGCCAGCCACACAAGGTAGCCTGTTAGCCTCATACCACGCCCAAACAAGGCTGTTACACATTCTTTCATTTGGAATGCTATGCTAGAAGGTACTAAGTTGTCACCCCGCCATGGTATACCTTACAACTCGTTGATCATCAAGTTTCTTCCAAAGTATATGTTTCGCCAGAACACAATAATGGATATGTTAGATCCAACTTCGACTTGTCGTACCACTCTTTATACCAATGACAAATGTTATTTGTTCACAACATTTTCATCGTGCAATCCTTGCAAATCTTCAGGACCAAGTTTGAAGCTATATGCTCAACTGTCCTAAATCCATGAATTCCAATGCTACTTGTTAGCTCTTAATTTGCATGGAGAAAAATGTGCCTAGTGTAAGTGATGAAGAGTGGCTTTCTGTAAGCATTTGAAGTTTACGATGGAAGGAAAAATGTGAGGTGTGATTCCTATGTTATGTTTGTTTTATTGTTTCTACTTTATGTTTCTACTAAATTTCTACTATCTAGGCTGACTTCAAGCATTTGTGCTTTATGGTTTCTTTGTATCATCCGTGTTTTTGTGTCTTTGTGACAAGAGAAGGAGAGTGTGTGTTTCAAAGACATATGAATTAAATCTAGTTATGGTTTATATCTTGTTTAATTTAATTCATGTCTACCTTTATTGTTTTGAGAGTATTATGTTACATTTAGGAGGAACAACTACATTTTTTATGGAGTTCATGCATTTATGAGGAGAAATGGTTTATGAAATATATGCTACTAATAAACTCTACATGTAGAGTCTTTTTTGTTGTTTCATATATGCGGGACCAAACACGAAAATCATTAGCAATCAAGTTCACGTCTTTGATGATCTAATGTAACTTGGTTAAGGATTTGAGGCGAACATAAAGTGTCTTGCAAAGCCTAACTATACATTTCTTCATAAATTCACAACGGGGGGAATTGTAAATGTATTTGTGAATTAGAGCAAAACTCTCATTTTTTGTAAAATGACTTGCGAAATAAATTATGTATCGAGAGCTGGGGCAATAGGAAAACTTTGAAATATCATTCAAGGGTTATCCAATTCATGAAGACCAAAGTCAAATGTTTAAATGCCAAAGTCAATGATGGAAGACTAAGTTAAAATCAAGAAGACCAGAGCCCAAGTCAAACAAAAACTCAACCAAATCAACCCAAGGTCGGTCCAAGACGGAAAAAAATCAGAATCGAGTGAAAACCAAGACCACATGAATGAATATGTCAAAATCATTCAAAAGTTGGATTCTGGCATTGCCTAATTGACGAGCTGGGAAACCCCACTCAATGGGCTATTTTGAACAAGATCAGACCCTTTCAACTGACTAGCTATTATTAAATATGACAGTTGGAATTGTGGGCCTAGTCGATTATGACTATCCATATGTGCAAGAAGTCTATATTTAAAGACATGAACCATTCATTTGTCCATATCTTTTCACAAAATATTGTTGGGTTCATAAGAAAAAAAAATAAAATATTTAAAAAGGTTCAGGCAAGGTTTATCTGGGCTTATGTCTCCGTTGAACAATGGGAAAATCTTCAACCACTTCATCTTGTCTCGAGATTGAAGATTCTATCACCCATTGAGTAAAAGAGTAATTGTAAAAGAGAAAAAGGCACTCAATGTGACTAAAGAGTCTCATAAAGAGAGTATTGAGAGAAAGCTTTTTTTACTCTACCTAAACTTGTTTGTGGGTTTTCAATTTGGCCTTGCGAAGTTGTGGATTGTTTAGTTTCGAGATAGGAGCTATTGTTAGATTGTGTTATGTTCATTGATCCATAGAGAATTCAGTAATAACCTACAACTCATGGCACGTGTTCACCATTTTACTGATGATGTAACCAATATGAGCTATCAAACTCTAATTTAGAAAACCCCCATTCTATCATGCCGCGGCTTGTGGTTTGCTTTATTTCCTTCATTACCCTTTCCTAATCTTGTGTACCTAGTTAATTGTTTCAATTGATTTGATTGTTCAAAATCTAACCTACAACTTGCACGCTTAATAATTAAAATTTGGGGAGTTTGAAATTTAAAAGTGCATAACAAATTGTTTGCTCTAATTTGTACTTGGAATATATTATAAACAAGCTTTTATAAATACCCAATTAGCAACTTGAATTGATTTCAGGTAGAAAGAAGAAAAAAAAACACCTTAGAAAACACATATGGCATACATTACTGTCGACTAGGCATCCCTAGTAAGTTATAAAATTTACTTATTTCTCACTTGTTCATTTTTTCTAGTGAATGAATTAAACTGGTGGTAAAGAACTAAATGTAGTAAAACTTATTTAGAATTACAACACCTTCCCCAACATGTTTAAGCAAAATGGTCCGCAATTTTTTTTAATGTGAAAACAATCCTTCTTTTACTGCATATCTTTTTTAGGGTAGGACAAAACATATTTCAATCTCAAGTTGTGAAACTTTTCACTCTTTCTAATTATTTTTTATGAACCAAAACCTTCAATTAAAAATCAAATTTAATCAAAGTCTACAAAATTATTCAGAGTCCTAAAGCTACCAGTTTACATAAACAAATAAAACTCATTCCAAGGAACGAATGTTTATAAATTCTAGTTGACTAAAATACACCATCTATTACCAGCTAATATTGTCATATTTACCTCGTAGAGCTTTCACAACATCAAGATAACCCATAACAAAATAAAACTCCATCCATCCTTTGTCAAGTGCCCAACATAATTACTTTATTACTGCCAACATGTAACGACCCCATCCACATGGTACAATACATGATACAATATTGTCCGCTTTGGGCCCACGGCTTTAAAATGCATTGTTCCAAAGGGATCCAATTTTGCACATATGTTGCACATCCCCTTTCTCACCCAGGCGATTTTGGACTATAACAACAAGGTAGTCTGCCAACATCTAAGCCTACCCACAGATGATGGTCTATCACCCTCTGAGCCCGCCCACACAAGGCTATTACAATTCACCCCTCTTGGGGCCCAACGTCCTCGTTGGCACATTTTTGACTGAGTTCAACTCTGATACCATTCTATGACGACTCGATCCTCATTTACTTTAGTCAGGTTAGTAAATTTGGGGATGTAATTCTAATTTGGATGGAAGAGTTGAGACTTGAATCTTGAAAACATGCATTTCATATACTAGGGGTAAACACGTTCTACGTTGCAGATATTCAATACTTTTTCATTTTTAGGGCCTATGTATAGTTTATAAATAATTAAAAGGACTTCAAATAAATTATTATATTAGGAGCTTAAGTATAATTAATCAATGTTTCAAAGGTACTGATTTTGATTGTAAAAAAATATGAATTGTGATTGGCAAAATGAAAAATAAAAAAGTTAGTTGCAAGGGCCTTTTATAATGTATAGATAATTAGGGGGCTTGAAATAAATTATGTTAGGGTTGTTTACAGGGTTGGTTTTGATTATAAATAGTTTAACTTTGGGGGATTAAAATGGTAAAAATGTGTAATAGTGTTTTCATTTGTAAGAGCCTATTTATAATTTAAAGATAATTTAAAGGTTTTAAATAAATTATGTTAGGGGATTAGATGTAATTAATTAATATTATGAGGGGCTGGGTTTGATTATAAATAATCTGAATTTGGGAGGGCAAAAGAGTAAAAAAAATGTAAGTATTTTTTTCAATTAAAAGACACAAATACCCCTGGAACTATTTATTCGTCCTTGATTTTAATGTAATTATTTAGAATAGGGGCTTAGATATAATATATCAATCTTTAAGAGGGGCTGGTTTGGATTGTAAAAATTATTAATGTGGAAGGCAAAATGGAAAAATCCAAATGTTAGATATAAGGGTCTATTTTTAATTTAAAGATAATTGAAGGACTTCAAATAAACTATGTTAGGAGCAAAGAATGTGATTTCGCGAAATTTCAAGGAAAATTTCTTTTTTTTTTTTGAAATAAAGAAAATTGGCGAAAGAAAAAATTTCATTTTTTTTTATGGGTTTTTCAAAAATTTCGAGGTTTTTTCGGTAGTTTTAGAATTTTTTTCGTAAATTTGGTTTTTTCTTGAAAATACAAAAACCAACTACAAAAAAATTTATTTTTCCTGTGATTTTATTTCGACAATTTTCGAAGTTTTATTGTAAAGTTCGTGGTTTTTTCGTATTATTAGTTCTTCTAATTATTTATTGATTGTTGAAACCACCCCATGATTTTCTTATTATATATTGATTTAATTTTTATTTCATTTCTTGGTATTTAGGCTTCATTTAATCTGTTTCATAGATTTATTTACTTGCATCTTATTTTTTCACATATTCCATATACCCTCGAAATTCATTAGATATATATTTTTGTATTATCGAAATTTATACGTTTTTTCTATACACACCGAAATATTTCTTAAAACCAAGAGACCGAAATGAAATCAAAAAACAAAATCACGATCCTTGGTTAGGAGTTTAGTTATAATTACTGAATATTGAGAGAGGCTGATTTTGATATAAATAATCTGAATTTGGGAGGGCAAAAGTGTAAAAAATGTAATAGTATTTTTTGTTTAAAGACAAACACCCTTTGTCACTTTTACCTCATTTTGATTTGTTTTTGTAAATATCATAAAGTTGGGAGGGCATTGTCGAAACCCAAAAATTAGGTTGAAGACAAATTTGTAATAGAGATTTTCAATTAAAAGACAAAAGTGCCCCTGACATTGCTTATTGGTTTGTTGATTTCACATGTAATTATTAAGAACGGGAGATGGAAAAATGGAAAAGTAAAATTTGAGTTGAAGACTTACACTTTTCACTGTTCGTTTAGGGAAGGGGAGTTATATAGTCAAGATTATCATATATCTCATACTCAGTTTTTTTTAGCAAGAACTCAAAAGAAGGTAAACATGTCGGGTTCTAAGCATTCGTGTGGATTTAATTGGTTGATTAAGGATTTAGTTTTTTTACACAAAAATATGTTGAGAAAATACTGTCAAGTAGATCACTTATTTAATATGGGAAAGGTTTGAGGTGCTTAGTAAAGGTTTATAAAATTGAAGGACTAAAAGGTAAAATTGGGATATGATTGCCACTCACCTTGCTATTTAAGCAACAACTGACATTATTTCTCCCATCTACATCCACTTGGTTGTGCAAGCAAGGAGCTCTCAAGAGAAGGTTTATGCAGCTATTTGTTTTTAATGAAAACTTGGTGATTTTGAAGGGTTTGTCAACTAGGTAAGTTTTTGTTCTTAAGTTTTGAACCTTAACCCTTGCTTAAGGTATGTTCTTGAGTTATTTCAGCTATGGAAAATCAGGGTTTTATTTTATTTAAGATCATATGGGTTAGGTTTGATGGTAGGGAGAGCTGCATAGAAGATTTGATGTTCATATAGATGTATATACAAATTCAGACTAATTTGAACACTGTGGACAAAACTAGGTGTAATCTGTTGTACAAAACTCCGAATTGCAAATGGTTTATTGGGTTGAAAGCTAGAGACACAAGGCTTTCTATGGATATAAAATTTAAATTCTAATTTAGGCATATAATATATAGTTTTGAAGCTATGGATGTCTATTTTTAACATAATTGGTTTTATTATAAAAATTTTCAAAGTGTAATATCAAATATAGTGCATAGAATGAGAGGTGGTCAATCACTTGGAACACTTTTATGAGTTTTGGAATTTTGAATGAAGTAGATTTCAAATCTCATTGTTTTGTGCTGGTTGGAACCTCTGATTTAGGTTATGTCAGTAGGGGGTTGTGTATGAGTTTTGAGTTTCACAAGGAAAAATAGTTACTCATTAAATTGTGTTCATGCATTCACTTATTCCATGATTCAACGCATTTTAAAGCTGTGCGGATTGTGGGCCCAAAGCAGACAATATTGTACCAAGTGGATCGGGTCGTTACAAAATGGTATCAGAGCTAGATCCAGTCGAAAGTGTGCCAACAAGGACGTTGGGCCCTAAGAGGATGGATTGTAACAGCCTTTTGTGGGCGGGCTCTAGGGCTGACAGGCTACCTTGTGTGGGCAGACTCTAAGGTTGACAAACTAACTTGTGAGGGCGGACTCTAAGGATGGCAACTCCGTGTCTAAACGGGCTCAGAGGCCAACAAAGTACCATGTGTAGGCGAGCTCAGAGGCTGGGCAAACTACCTTGGTGTTATAATCCCACATTGTCTAGGTGAGGAAAGAGGATGTGCTATATATGTGCGAGGTTGGATCCCCTTGGTACAATGCGTTTTAAAGTTGTGCGAGCCTTAGGCCAAAGCAGACAATATTGTACCATGTTGATCGGGTCGTCACACAACAACTCCGCATCAAAATTGCAACTAACCTTAATCTTAAACACCCCCCCCCCCCCCCCCCCAATGAATCCAAAAGTGTATCACCACTCGATGCTGCAAGTCCAAAGGTTCATGTCTGCGTACATACATAAAAACCAACATTTGGAAATATAGTTAAGATGGTATCATTATCTACTTTATCATTTGAGTTTGTTGTGTCATTTGGCTATATGACTGACACTACTTCAAAACTAGAAAATCGTCCAAAACATTTTTTTCCAACTAGAAAAAAGGTGTCTGTAATGATAGGCTAATGATTGCACTGAAATATCTTTGTTGTCATGAACCCATGTGTTATGAACCTGGCACAGAACATCGAAACCCGCTATTGCAAAGTATAATATACTAGACTGATCCAAATGAGTATCATGGTAAATAAAAGACATAAGCGCTATAAAATCTTTAGTATTACTGATTGGAGTACTCTCCCATCGAATAGGTAAGTCAGTTAACAACAAAAAATGACTAGCAATAGGGCATTTAGAAAACAAATGATCAATAGTTTATTCTTCTTGTTGGCAAAGATGGAAAATTGGATCAAGGGGTATATGTTGTTGATGAAGAATTGTGCTAGTGGGAGGTAGTTAAAGAAAATCTTCCAGAAAATGTACCTAACTTTGAGAGGACTTTTCATAGTACAAAAAGTATGGATGAATTTTTTTTTGCTCAATAGAAATGGATGAATGGACTTGGGGTTGATCCAAGTGGAAGAATTTGTAAGTAGACTTAACATGGACTTGGGGTTGGTCCAAGTGTAAAGAATTTTTACACAGCCTTAACACTATGTTGACCTTTTTTACTAGGTTACCGCACAATATGATCATTACTTGTTGTTTGTATAATTCTAGTGTGAAGACTAGATTGTTGAATATCTAGGTTTGGGAAATGTATTATCAATTATGAATGTGTTCCATGATCTCTTACCACCCGTTTCCTCGATTAAGCCATCTAGACAATCAACCAGCAAAGTAATATTATGGTTTACATAATTATTAGAAGGTAAAAGTATTCTAACCATTTGTCTTCCTAAAGTCTATAGTATGTCCATCCCTTACTAACCAATTACAACCTTTTAAAAAATCATCAACAATCTTACACATCCCTCGCCAATAATAAGACTCTCCCTTACTAGTGAAATTTACAGCCATTATAGTAGAGTTGCTAAAGTAAATTACCACGATTCTTTAGGTTTGGTTGTTAATCTCCAAAGCAATTTCAATAACAAGGCATTCTTTCTATACCATATGGAAAAAATATTGAAAAACCCAGATGACGAGGTTTAGAAAGATTGTTTCACTTAACGGTATAACATGTTTTTTTATTAGATGACCCAGTCCTCCAAAATTTTCCTCATAACACTACTAATATGGATGCAAATACCCTCAGATAAAAGAAAAGATTGCATAGTATTTGATGATACATAAAAAAAGACCGGTCATCACGGTCATACACGTGGCATGGAGACCCATCACGAGAATACAAAGCCCAACCTATGGGGCCTGACCATAAAGCTCAGGAAAAATGAGGCCAACTATAAAGGTCCTAACTAGGCCCATCACTAAGGAGATGTAAACATGATCCGAATTCAAGCCCAAACGAATCAAAGCCCAAATCCAAGCCCAACACGCGTTCTCTCATCAAAAAGAAGAAAGTTGCACCAAGAAAGAGCCGTGGAGAGACCTACGCCTTCATGAACGCATCTCCATTAAGGAGGAGACTGTTACAGAAGCATCTCCTTCCGTTGCGCCTCACATGCTTAAGTCACACATAGAGTTAACCACGACCATTACAAAAGGTAAAGGGAACATTCGACAAAGATATGCAACTTTAACTGAGTTTTGTCCAGATTTACTTCCTTCCTCCAATAGAGTTACTAACTTAAACATCGGAACACCTTCGGCCAACAAAAAGGTGGTCCTTGGCAGTCTAACAGTTGTTTTGCAGGTCACTCGCAGGAAGACGATTTTTGGATGCATCAGTTTGGTGTCGTCTGTGGGGAACGGTGAATTTCCTTTTCTTTAACAAAACACACAGTGAAAAAGCTCACAACAACCTAGCAAAAGATCGACAAAGCCATCAGAAGGAATAATGCAGTCTACAGACCCCCAATCCAGTAATGAATCGCGACAACTCTCCCATTGACACATCACTAACGGCTCAAGGAGAGGATGCAACCCGAAACACCAAATCAATAGCATATGAGAAGGTGCATCCGCTACACGCAATAGTCCAGACAGCCCCAACTGCCACGGACCCTTGGGTAGACTTGCTCATGGCCCAGATGAAATACATGACAGAGATGCTGGAAAAAATCACCCATGAACGCATTCAGCCAGCCGACCCTACTCCAGCACCGCCTTAACAAAACTCCACTATCTGAACTCAAGGGAGTGATGAAGCCTTAGCGGAACCTCAACAGGGAAACATCGAGATCAATGAACTCAACTGAGACAAAACTCCGCAATGTGGCGGAACGGTTGCTGAGATCCCGTACAGGATCGGAGTCACGGATCCCAACGTACTATATGAATTGGCCAAGCCACCATTAACTGACGAACTCATGAAGAAGGCAATGCCAAAGAAATTCACTCCACCAAAGTTGGAAGTGTACGATGGTACCACTGACCCGACTGGTCACCTAAGACATTTCCACCACATGATGGCTCTAAAAGAAACTACAAAGTCTATCCTGTGCAGAACGTTCCCAACCAACCTCACATCCACAGTAATGAACTGGTTCAACAGCCTGACACCAAGGTCAATAGATTCTTTCCAAGCCTTAGCCATTGCTTTCATTACCAGATTCATCGGGAACCAACATATGAGGAAAGGATCCCACTACTTTCTGAACATCCGACAGAAGCCAGAAGAAACAATACGAGAGTATGTTACTTGCTTCACCAACAAGCTAACAATGATTTATGGATGCATCGACGACACAACCGCTGCATCTTTTATCGCCGGATTGAAGAGAGGCACTTTCTTCGATGCCCTCAACTTGGAACCTCCAAAAGGCATGGCGGTCCTGCTGAAAATAACACAGAATCATATCCCCCTCGAAGAAATGAAAGCTGTGAGGAGAAAGAATGACCAGGAGAGGGAGAACCATTCGAGAAAGCGAGAAACAAAAGATGAAAGAAGACGAGATGGCGGATCACGAAAGGACAACAATCATTTAAAGAAACATCGAAGCAATGGACGCACAGAGCCCAACCAGCAGGAATCCAGGAAATCGCAATCGACACGACCCAATCACGAGTAAATAACTAGCGTAATGAGGAAAGAGTATAAACCATACACATCCCTAAAAGCAAGCCGGACCGACATCTTAAAACACATATCAAAAGGGGAGAAAGTCAACTAGCCGACCAAGATGAAAGGAGACCTGAAAAGACGAGTCAATAACAAATACTGTTCTTTTCACAAGGATCGCGAACATGATATCGAGGACTGCTAAGTTGAAAGAAGAAACTGAACATTGGATTCATAGGAGACAACTGGACGAATTTGTCGGCATATCAGATAAACAATTCAAAGTCAAAGAAAAGGCGGACGCAACAACCACATGATCAAAGGAACGGTCAAGGGAATTGATATATGCTCTATACTACATCCGCTCTGGGAAAAAACACCTCCCACTCGAACAAACATATCGAAGTCAAAAGATCAACGTTTCGAAGATCTTAGCAACAGAGACAAATTCAACCAAAGTCACTTATAAAGGAACTAACAAACTCCATCAGGCCCTAACAAGTAAAAGTTGGATGAATGAGTCAACTAAATAAAACGACTTCGAAACAACTAGAATGTTTCACAAAACGAAGCAAATGTTGGACACCCGAGTCAAACCAAAAACTTAAACTTCGGATCAACTGAGACGTCGAGTCGACGAAGTATAAGTTAATAGGTAAAGTAACTTCGAGACTACTGGAGTATTACACCAACAAAACAGTTCGAACGAAGGAATCAATAGAGCAAAACAACTTTGTGTCATGACAATATCGAACAGACAATTCAACAAAGTAGAAAAGTGAACAAAACAATTTTCCACAAAAATTCGGAGACGACAAACACAAGATCAAAACATACGTACTGAAACATGGGAAAATTCTAATCACCAAAAGATTGCTACAGATATATTTGTTGAACAACAAATACGAATTACCAAGACAACGATAGACGAACAAAGTTGATACAAAGGAAAATAGAGCTAATTCATGTCATTCAAAATCTATTTGATTACATTTAGCAGTAGCAGTGGAAGACTAAGGGGAAAGATCTATAATGTCCTCAACACCACCACCCGTAGGAGCCGGATCACCAACGTGAACTTTCTCTTCAGGAGGAGGAAGCAATTCTTCAGCCATTGGAACACCCGAAGGATCTTCAGCAGCACCTTCCACATCCTCAAAAGCTTGATGAACCAGATGATGATACTGGGATAAATTGACACCAAGACCCTTGATATAATCTAAAAGTTCAGTCCGGCCATCAAAAACGCGTTGCCAGTCTGCCACCCCATAACACAGAGTCTATCCTTAACAAAAGCAAGTTCATTTCTTACAACGATAAGTTGGCTCTCGGTAGCAGTGAACATCGTAGAGGAGTCAGCCTTGACCTCACCAATCGAATACAGCAATTGCTCCACCATTTTCTCAGCAAAATCACGATTGTTAGAGTGCTCTATCATGGCCCGCGCGACTTCATCATGAAATGCCTTCTAAGAAGAAATCTCTTTCTCCACATCGAACAAACGTGTGCGGTCACCTTCTAGGCCAGCTCTTAGAGATTTGAGCCCGACCACAGATCGATCCGTGCACCCTCCACCTCGGCCAATGATGCCTGAGCAACCTCAGCCGCCTTGGTTCGTTCAGAGCATCGTGCTTTTAACACGTCATACTGGTAAAAAACATGGGAGAACACTAGCAACAACACGAAAAACTTCCTCTCCAAAGAAACCATAAGACTGTGATTGACCTGATGACTCAAGCCCATCACTCCTGCATAGGCAAGATGAGTCGTCGCCTCCATTACAAGCCTAACACCATCCTCAAAATGAAGGTTCGGATTTAGCACGGACATCGAGGGTCCCTCCATCGACCGCCTATGCCATTTGACAAAGACGAGAAAATCAACAGAACTTCCCATATGATTTAACCAGTATCTCTTCAGACGTAGGTTCCTTCCAACTGACCCGCGAATGAAGAATGTGAGGATTAGGTAGTATGGAGGAACCACCATCTTGTCGCTCGACAGAACAGAATGAATGGCAACAAAAGGATTATAGTAAGTTGCGGAAAAATGAATCTCCATCCCTTCGTTAGCAAGAGGGGAAAAATGAGGACAAGATTACAACTCGGAAACTCGATCATGACTAACGAGTTCTTTAGATTGAACAACTGCCAATTGGATCATTTTGTCGTCCAAAGTCCAGGGATCCTCATCAGAACACTTAACAACATCTCAAGGCCACCATAAACGGAGAGAAACTTCTTTTCCCCATTGTCCAATGGACAAACGGTATCATTCTCTGTAACACCCCTGAATTTCATAAAACTAAGTTATTTTATTTTGAATTAAATAAAATAGGGTTACATTTAATTGAATGTGAATTTCGAAATTTAGGGTTTTATTTGGTGAGTTTAGAAGGGGGTTTTTCAGAAGTTCAGTGGGGGCGAATAGCCACCCACCCTATAAAGAGAAAACCCTCTTTTCTTTTCTTTCTCCTTTTTCTTTTTCCCCTTTACGTTTTCTTTTTCGATGGCGGCGATGGGAATCGCGTGATGAGGATAAAGGAAGCAAGGAGTTTGGTGATGGGAGATTAAGAACTTTCTAGAAGATGAATTTGGGGCAAATGACTTTTAGATGTATTGTAAAGAAGCTGTTAGCTTTGTGAAAGGGTATTTAAGCAAAATTATGAATAATGGTGAGTGGCCTATCCTCATCTTACATCTTTGTATTGGATGTTTGCTTTGGACCATATCTCGATTTGTGTGTGCCATCCTTGTGGATGGGTCATGTGAATCTCCACTGTGTTGCTCAATTTTATCAGATGTCTACGAAGAGACAATGGGATAAGTTTGTTGAAAATTATTACAAACACTTGTTACCTTTTGAAGGGGATTGAGTGTATTGAAAAGGAGTTGTCAGAAACAGACTCTGTCTATGATTCTGAGAAGCTGGCTGAGAGAATTGCCAAGCTGTCAGGTGGAGTTGCTGTCATAAAGGTAGGTGCTGCTACAAAAACTGAGCTTGAGGATCGTAAGCTCCGCATTGAGGATGCAAAGAATGCCACCTTTGCTGCTATTGAAGAGGGAATTGTTCCTGGTGGCGGTGCTGCATTGGTTCATCTGTCTGAATGTGTCCCTGCAATCAAAGAAAGACTCTTGGACGACTTTGATTTGTGGTTATGTGCGGTATGGTATGGGCTATGAGGGACTTCAACTCTTTACAGAAATGATGTTTAGGGGGATCAAACCCGATCAATTTACTTTCAGCAGTTACCTTTGTGCTTGTGCTAGCATTTCATCAATTAAGCATGGTGCACAAATCATTGGTGATTTCGTCAAGTGAGTTTTCTTCATTCTTCCTCTTTTACTGTGAGTTTTCTTATTCTCTGTATTTTTTCAAATCCTTGTTTCTTGACTAAATTAGTGATTGTATTTGTGAGGATTTGATGATGGGGTTTGTGAGTTTTGTTGCGAGGATGTGTGGTTATGATTTGGATTTTGGTTTGGCGGTGTGATGACCGGTATTTGTGTGTCCTTGATGATTTTGGATTGGATTCTTAGGCTTGTTATATTGCTTGATTTAAATTCCATTTCAAAGGTTTTGGGTGTAAGGTGTAAGTGAAACTCTTAGCCCTTTATCTCTTTGGATGAGCAATTCAGTGGGGATATATTCATCCTTATTCTAATTGGTTTGATAGATGTTAAGTATGATTGAATATTCTAAACTCATAGTCCTTCATCTTTTAGCCATTGTCATATTTTACCCTTGGTTGGATACTCATGATTGAAAGAGTTGAATAAAACATATCTAATTGGATCATCATAAGAAATATATATTCAGAACTTAGATATCAGTTTTGTGTGTTCAACATGGTGAACGACAAGTGAGGTGGATCAAGTCTTAACATATGCAAAGGTAGAAAATCAGATCACATAATTAAAAGTATTCCATTTTAGTGGTGAAAATGATCCTTATTCATGTCGTTGAGGGAGTTATGGGGTTGTTTGATTTATGTGATGGCAACATGTGTGGAAGTAACCCATTTGAAGTTGTATTAGGGAGAGAAAGAGGTTGATGATAGGAAACATTGAAGGATTAAATTGAATCCATACTGTTGTGAAGAATTTTCTTGTTAACCTTGGAAGAGGGATTATCTTAGGGCTGGTAATTTTAATTGGTGTATTTGTATACTGTATGTATATTGCTTGTATGGAAATGATGGGTTTCATTTCAGGTAATCCAATTGTGAGATTTTAGACATGTTTAAGAATGAGGTTGTTTTATTTGTGGTGTTTTGTGCTGCAAACGCTTGATCTCCAATATTTTTGATCTGTTTGATGTGTGAGATTTTCCTAGCTTGCTGGGTTCATGTTTGGGGTCACCCATGTTTACCATTTTTATTGATTGGGTGTGACTTTGTTTGGTTGGTGTTTGAATGGTTGATGAATATTAATGCATTGTGATAAATTTGGAGATTTGTATGCATATTGACTTGTTTATGCATTATGAAGAATTTGGATATTTGAATCAAGGAGTGACTTGATTGTCATGTTGTTATAAAGCATGATTGATGTATATGCTATGTTTTCCCCAAAAATGTGGGTGGATACGATTGTGAATCGATTGATGCATGACAAAATGTCATTGCGGAGAAATTATGAATTATAAAAAATAAATGAGATTGGTAAACCTTGATTTCTGAAAATATAAACCACTTGGACTTGTATCACTTAGAACTACCAAATCTCTTTTGTTTATTATTTTCCCTCTCTTACTAGAGAAACTAAATGACCAGTGGGTCGTCTTGCGGAGTTGGGGCACCCATTTCCTACTAGAGAAACTAAAATAACCCTCGGGTTAGTCTTGCGGAAATGTGGTGAATTTGTATGCCTAAAATAGGCTTTGATATTTATCTGTCAAAAATGTGAAGTGAGTTTATGCGCATTGATAGCCCAAGGGTGGCTTTTGGTACTCATATAGTTAGGAGTATCCGCGATGCATGCCTGTATGTGATGTCCCCACTTGGGCATGGATGACGGAGTAGTCCTCCTTTATATGAGAGAGGCATACGAGTATGTATGTTCGGCACAGAGGTGGTGCGAATGTGGTATCGTCTAAGTGATCAATCCATTAAAAAGATGAACCTAATTCAAATAAAAAGAATAAATGACGTTGCATTGTTTCTACTCCTTTTATGCAGGATGGCAAGTCCACTAATATTTCTGCAGGTCCGACTTGCCATAGTCAACTCCTATAGGGTAAGTACAGGTAAATGCATATTTACATATTAGGATGATGAAATGATTGCCTCGTTGAGGAACTAAATTATTGGAACTGTGTTTTCTTGCATCACACCTTTGCCTCGTTGAGGAACTACCTATTGGTGTGATGGTTTGTTGTTTGTGTTTAGCTTGATGTTTTTCACGTGCGATTTTATTGATTTTTGGGATGAAGATTTCTCACACCAGCCTTATTGCTGACCCAAGTGAGCTTTTGCTTATTGGGTACATTCCTTTGGGAATGTAGCCGATTAGCTTTTCAGGTTCAGAGACTTTTGAGCAGCGATACGGGAGTTTCGCTAGTGGGGCTAGCAACATCAATATTTTCTGGTTAAAGTTTTATTAAAAATTTTAGTTTGTTCCTATTTTCTAAAATATACTTTTGTCACTGCTGCTAAATGTTTCTGTCGTTATTGAATTTCACGTCCCGGGTTTTGGGGAAACGGATAATCCTACGTGGAATTTAGGATTTCGTTTTTCTTGAAAATCGGGGCGTGACATTCTCACTCCTTTTCAGAGTCAGCTTCATATCTTCCACCTCGTGCTGAGAGCAGCGGTCCTCCCTCGAAGGATCTCTATCCACAAAATCTGAATAAAGAGCCATGCGACACACATAATCAACAAGCCGTTTCTTCTTCGACACGCGGTCGAAAGACAAAAACAACCGTTTTGACGGACTAAAAAGCCTCGCTACTTTCCTCTTTCTAAAAGGACCGATAGTAGTATGGATAGGAGCATTGAGATCCATAACATTAGAGCTCACTTTTCGATCAACGACCACTTCATGACCGGCAACACGGGCAACGATCTCTGCGGCCTGTCTCTCAGTCAACTAAGCCCTTTTGGTCTCATTCATGATGTATAAACTACTGTGCCTCACCATGTCATTAGTAAGATAGGAATCCAATGGGACCACCAAAAGCTCCAAGAAGCGCTCACTGATATTCTACTCCTCAACAATCAATTTCATATTTCGATACTTAAGAGGAACTCGGAAAGACCTTACTATCAGAAGACCATGCAAATTGAAGTGGCCAGAACCGACAGACGCATAAAACCAATCCCGCGACTAGCCCCTGATGTCGTCATTAAGATTACCAAGACATGTAGGAGAATACAGAAAATAGGTATGGTTCGGCCTCACGCTGAACCCCATCAAGGAATGCAAGATTCGAGGGGTTAAAGAGATACTAGATAGAATGGCCCTAGCATACGTGGCAACTATAATCCTCCAACCATTCGACCCCATTTGAGTAGGAGGAATACCCAAGAAGTCCATATATGACCAGAACGACTAGGAGTGGGCACCGGACGGGATGGGTCGAGATGGACCCATCCCTATCCCATCCCATTTATTCGGGATCGGGACGGGACGAGATAGACCTAATCCTGACCTCGTCCCATCTCAAATGGGATCGGGATGGGATGGGACGGGATGAACACGTACTAAATAGTCCTCCAATAAAAAAATTACCAAAAGAGTTTTATCTCACATTACTCACACACCAATAATGTCAAATTTATATACATATAACTTACATCATAAATAATAATAATAGATATTAAATAAATAAATATTAATTTTTTTTTGGAAGGCAAATAAATATTAAATTTCATTTAGAATTAATGATTCAATTCATTTAGATTTCATATAGAATTTCATCTTACATTGATTTAATTTCAACACTTCCTAAACTTTAATTTAGAAGAGTATTTTGATTAAAATTAATAATAATTATTATTAAATAAATAAATTCGGGACGAAACGAGATAGGCGGGATTGAAAATCTCCATCCCGATCCCATCCCACTCTAGATCGGGACGGGACGAGACGGAATCATGGTGAGTTTGATCAATCCCAAAAGAACCCAAAAAAATCGAGACGGGATGGGTTCGGAATCGCGGGATGGGATGCCCACCCCTACTGAAGATGAGTAGTATTTAGAAAAGGATGGATTTAATTTCATGGCACTGCTCCCAAGATGCTTTACAAAAGACAATGAGGTCATCCGCAAACATCAAATGAGAAATAGGCAGATTCCTAATGAGAAATAAGAAACCAAAATTTGGCAACTAAGTTAGCAACCAGAGAGTGAAGTGGCACTTGCTGGGAGGATGATTGTGACATTGAGATACGCTAATGATGGTGTATCTCAATGAAGCCATCATCCTCCCAACGAGTGCCACTTTACCCTGGTTGCCGAAACATTATTCCTTATTGGAATAATTCCTAATTTGTTATCGGGCAGAGCAATTTGCTAACATAAACTCGACAAAGAAGATAATGGGAATAAGATTGGCAAATGGAACACTTTGTATTCATAAGCAACCTGAAGATGAGAACAATGAGGTTCGAGATGGGAAACGATGAATGAGGTGGTTACAAGAGATTTTCTATTTTTGGAATTTTCTTTTGCTTCATCTTGTTTTCGTGATCTAGCTCTTCCATCATAGGCATTATTGGTCTCATGCAACCACGATAAATTGAATTTGCCGAGAGCAGTTGATGTCCTCCACATACACATGCAGCACAAACTTTGTTTCTAGGCCACATCCTTGATTGAGGTATTGCCGCCAATAACAGCATCATCTGGGATATATTTCCCCCAAAACCAATGCTTCTTCCACACCATTTTCATCTCCTCAATGGGAACATTCTTTGTCTCAGGTAAAAAGAAGTAGATGAATATCGTCATGACTACCACAAAGAAAGCAAAAAAGAAGAAGAGCCCGAACTTCATGTGACAAAGCATAGTGATAAAAACTTGAGTAATGAGAAAAGTAAAGAACATGTTTATTGAGACATTGATAGATTGTCCAGTGGATCGAATTTCCAGTGGCATAATCTCACTAGGTACCAACCACCCCAAGGGACCCCATGACCATGCAAATCCAGCCACATAAAAACAGATCAAGACTAATACAAGATCTGCATATCCCTTGTCCAATGATCCAGTACCTGCTATCCCAAATTTCAAACCTAAGATCAGACCAACCGCTATCTGCAAAAACAAGTCAAACACAAAAGTTAAGTGGCAGGTCCCAAAAAAAAAAAAAAAAAACCAACTAGATATATTAGAGGATCGGATGGACCCATGTATACCTGAGAGAGTAGCATCTGAATGCCACCTTCAAAGAACAACAATCTTCTACCATACTTATCAACAGTGATGATGGACACTGAAGTGGAAGTTGCATTAACCATACCACTTATGACAGCGGACAGGAGGGAGGCATCATCCCCGAATCCCAAGGTTTTGAAGAGTATCGGAGCATAGAACGTGATGACATTGATGCCAGTAAACTGCTGGAAGAAGGGAATTAAAATGGCAAAGGTGAGTTGTGGCCTATACCTTTATTCTATAATAGTCCTCCATGGATGTTTTACTTGCTTTGATGCTTCACTGGCCTCAAGAAGACCTTGGAATTCCTCATCAACATCGGTAGTTCCACGAACCTTTTGCAACATTTTCTTTGCCTTCTCGGTATGGCCTCTTTCTAGGAGAGAATTTGGGGTATCGGGTAGGAAAATAGCTCCAATGGTCATTATGATGGCTGGCACCGCTACAATACCCAATGATATTCTCCACCCATATCCACCTCCAATCTTGTTTGTGCCATAGTTGATTAGATTCGAGATCAATATTCCGATTGTTATCGCCAATTGAAAGCCAGTGCTCCTCGTATTCTTGCTGGTGCCATTTCTGACAAATACACCGGAACAGACTGCACAAAAACAAGAACACATAATGTATGAGAAATTAGTATTTAGCTGGAGACAACATAATATTAATTAATGATTGGTCTATCTCCATCCAACTTATCAACATGCATACCTGGTTAGCATACCCAACTCCTATACCCAGTAGTATACGACCAATGATAAGCATTTCAACATTCATGGCAACACCATTCATTGCAGCACCAATCAGAAATATAATTCCTCCCAACACCATAGAGACCTTGCGGCCAAACACTCTGGTGGTTGCTGAAGCAGCAAATGAAGCAAACAGAGCAGCTATGTATAGGGAAGAAGTGAATGCAGTTAGAATTTGACTATCAAATTTACAATATTGATTCCCACCTCCACTTTTCTCTCTCTTTTTCATTAACCAATGGGAAGAACTTCATTAGGAAATCATCCATAGAAGTCACTCCCCCTGATATTCCAAGATCATAACCAAATATAAGACCACCAGTGGCAGCCACTAAACATGTAACGATAACAAACCCGGTTATCCTCCCACCATAGTTCTTCACTGGTCCTTGTGAAACAAAGCCACCTCCTGCCATTATGTTTCTTCAATTTGATATCCACTACTAAACAACGACAAAAATGCTATTATTCAATCTCTCCTAATCATTTTATTGATTATTTTTGTACAGTAATCATAAATTTTTTATTTCTAAATTGTCTTCCTTTACTGTAAGAGTTGATTAAGTATTTAAAGGCTCCAACTTATCTATTTTTTTGTGTATGTTTCAAACAGAAATTGTTGAAGAGTGCATTTATTTTGGATCACACTGTTGTCCAAGATTTTCCATTTTAGTTTTCATCTTCCCTCTTTTGAAAATTTGACCCCACTTCCAGTTGCTTGAGGTCAAATCAGTCGAAGATCCTGAAAACCATCTTACTAAGCCTGGATGGGTAGAAATATTCAACATTTTAGACACAAAAAAAATAAAAAGAAACGAGGTTTTTACTCTTTGAACTCCAAAATGCGAGAATTACAAATCATACCGGAACTCCCAAGTATTATCTTTGTATTCTACAAACATATTTCCAAAATTAAGGATGTTCTTCTTTTTACTTGAAATTTTACTAAAATAATCCCAAAATATAAAATCATATTGACATGTTTATAGAGTTAGTTTTTATAGAAACACCCCAATAACCCAAAACCTTGAACAATTGAAAAAAAGCTTCCAACAACCAAAAGCATGCCACAATTAAAATTGCCACCATGGGTAAGCCCATCCCCCTTCTCCAGTCCGAGAATAAATAACCCGAGTCAATCTTTTTCTCGTCGAAATGAGTAGTCCCAATCAGAGCCGGTTCTGAGATTTTGAGAGCCTAATGCAAACTCCAACAATTGGGCTCCTCCTATATTACAATAAAAAAAAACCTACTATTTAATAGATAAATTTTTTTTTTATGAAATGCAATAGGCATTATTGAGAAATAAGTGTTTTTTTTTCTTCTTTTTAATTAATAGAGAAATGGAATTTGCAATTGGGCATTTAATGTTAAATGTAAAATATTGGGCTTAAGTAATGTTTTTAAATGGGGCCCAAATGTAAATGAAAAATGCTAATTAGGGACCCTATGTTGTCGATTTTCAAGTGAGTGCCCGATTGCGCCACATGCTCCTATGGTCGACTCTAGTCTTGATCAGAAACCCCTCTTCTTAATCTTCTCTGGTTCTCTAAGGCTTTTGAGATTCAAAGGGGGCGAATCGGTGATTTTGGTTCAAAACGTATGAATCTCTGGTTAATTGGATGGATTGGTGTGAAGATCTATTGTTGATTGAGTAGGTTTTGAGAAATGATGAATGAATTTCATTGATGAGAAAGTATTGGAATAAATGGACAAAGAGAAAAACAGAAAATGAATAGAGATGTGAGGACAAGCATGGCTGAGAGTAATCGATTGTCGAGAGAAGATTGCGAAGAGGATGCTTAAGGAGGTGGAGTTTGGAAAGGTGTTGACTCAGCCAGGTGGCGAGTCGGCAATTATGAAACCGGCAAAGAGGTGGCCCTGTGAGCTCTTACTGATCCTCCGTAGTCTCTGTTGAGTTTGATTCTCCGTTGAGTTTGTTGGAGAATAAAGAAATATGGTTTGATTTGGGTCAACTTCAAACTATTTAGGTTATTATTGGGCCTATTGGTTTTCAAACTATTTGAAGTTGATTTGGGTCAACTTCAAACTATTTGAGTTTGATTCTCTGTTGAGTTTGATTAGCCATTTGGTTTTTCAAATCCATTTGAATCGTACTGGGCCCCCAAACTATTTGGTACAAGTTTATGTTAAATGAATATTCGAGGTGGGGCAGATATCTGCCAATTCGTCTGGTGTGAGGATGGATTTTAAGAAATATAATAAATGGTTATTCAAGGCGGATTCGAGGATCCACAATCCTCAGCGGGGCGGAAACGGATTTGCCCAATCTACCCCGTTTCCATCCCTACTCTTAATCTGTGTATGTTTATCAGGGACAACTTGTTTTCTATATAATTCTTTTGTAGTTTCTTTTCTTGTTGCAAGTTCCTAGCTCACTATCTGTATTTTCTTAAAAGATCAATGAATCTGGTTTGTGTTTTCTATAAATAACATAGAAGAAACTTTATAATCTTATGAGTATTTGAAATATAATACTTTTAAGCTCTCTTAATTATTACGTAAAATTTTGCGTTTCACTATCTATAGTAACTGATGTAGTAGATTCCTGCTCTCCCTCCTCGCCTTTACTTAGACCTGCACAAGTAGCACTTGTGAGCCAAAGACCACCATGTAACGGCTAATGACACTCTGATGCTTAAGTTAGATAAGGCTTAAGAGAGGCTTAAAGTTGTAAATTAGGTTTCTATAGCATACCTTAGTTTATCGACCTGATTTCCTACTTATAGTGTGAGAGTCCTTGTTTGGCTTGGCATTTGTTGGCGTAGTTTAGGGAAAAATATATTGCTAGAAATCATTTCCTAGTTGGGAGTTGTCCATGTAGGGTAGTTTCCCCTACACGATTCGTGCTCCTAGATCTGCAGGAGAGGTTTTCTTTTCTGAGTGTTTTCCATGCAAGGAAGTTTCCTTGCTCAACTTATACTCTAGTATTTGTTTCCTAGTCGGAACAATGCATTGTTAACCTGCCTATCTTGGGTCGATCCCTCAAATACGTACCTTATCAGGGATTACTATTGCCTTATCAGAGCTTACGAGTATTGGGTTTGACCACGTGACATGTGGACTTAGTGGCGCATTGCAATTTGGGTCTGACCTTCTGGATCCTGCCAATAATAGGCTTAGTGTTGTCTGGGCTTTGCTGGATTGGGCGTGCAATCAAGCCTGCTTTGTTATGTTCACAAGATTATCATGACATGCATATGGTGCTGATCATAGGACGGTTTGATGTATCATCAGCTACTCCCCCGAGTTGGTGGGCCATTTCATTGGTCTATTAGGTCATTTCATGAAGCAACTGCGCAGTCATGATGGTTGAATCTGAGTTGTTTCCTCGAGCGGTGAGTTTCATTAATTTGGCGTGTGTCTGCTCTAAAGAAAGAAAGGGGGGACTTTGCTTTCTATATAGATTTCCTCTCTATGGAGTTTGGCTTCTTTACTTTTTTGATCTCAGAGACTCAGCTTTGTCGTACCGCATTATGTGCTTTTAAGTTTGCTCAGTTTCTGTATTCAAAAGCTTGTACTGTCTTTCACGGCAGGCCAAAATCAGCTTTCCGATGAATTGTTCGCTAAGGGCTGCAAGTTTTTTTAGGAGAGGTTGCTTTCCGAATCGGATCTGGAAGTCCTTCGTAAAACATACGAAATTCCTGATGATCTGGTGTTCTCATTATGGGTGTCAATTTGACGCCATTGTCCCTTCCTAAGCGGTTTATCTGTTTTCACTGAGGTATACTTCAATCAGGTGTCCGCTTTCCTATTATCAAGGAGATTTGGGAGTTCCTGGCGTACCTCGGCATTGCACCCGCTCAACTAGTGCCAAACAAGTATAGGACTGTGATTGTCATTCTAATTGGGGCTAAGGAAGCTTGTGACCGAGTATCTTCGATGGCAATCCAACTGCTTACTTTCCCTCGGATAAATGAGTATGTTGTGTGTGCGTAATGCGAGTTTTATTAACCTAAATTAATAAGCTAATAAATCCCACTTGTAATAACCGCAAGTGCACGGTGTCTAACTGGTAGACAACTGCAAGTACGGGTTGATCCCACGAGGAAAGTGGATTCAATTGAATTTAATAATTTAATTAAACTAATTTGGAGGAAAATTGGGTTACGGTATTTTTAAAACTAAACTAAAAATAAATTAAAAATAAGAAAAATAAAATAAAAGGAAAAGATGAATTTTGTGGGCTTGGACTCACCAATGAGTTAGCAAAAACATTTAAATCTAAATTACTGAAATTATAAACGAGAAGCTTTAGGGATGATGATCCCTTGCTTACACCGAAGATGTGATCATTAAAATTCAATTCCATCCATTTTCAGTTTCTATCAAACATGAACAATTTATTTCAAACAAATACACTCTTACCAAGCATTAAGTGTCTTTTTAAGGCACACTTAATCAAAGTCTAAGCTTAATATTTTTTAGCACATGCTTTGAATATTGATAAAATGTTAATCTAACTACCAAACATATCAATTTTTTTAATCGAATATGAAAGGTGAAAGCAATTTATCAATTTTCAGAAATAAATTGTTTATCAACAATTAAGCATTTAAATCAGTAAAATAAATTAAAATGAATAATGCAACCCCTTTGATTTGTTGCAAACTCGATGTGATGGTACTCAGAAGATCAGCAGGTGGTTCGAACACAAATCCCGAGGAAATGTCCAAAATGCTCTGTGGTGGTACTCAGCAGATCCGGGGTGTGAATAGCCAAAAATGAAATTGACTCGGTCTCCCGCCAGAAAGAAACAGTGCCTCTGCGCTCCGCCTTGGTCTCCAGCGAGCAGCGCCGCTCGCAGTGCTTCGTTTCTGCTCCTCGCGAGCTAACTCGTCCTCCAACCTGCTCCGGAACCTGCAAAAGAGAGAGGGATGGAAAATCAGTGAGACAGAGTCTAGGTGATGATGGTGGCTCTGTTTCGCGGCGATGATGGTGGCTCGCGATGCTCGGTGCTTGGTTGTCGGATAGGGACGGCGGCGGAGGGACAGTCTGTGTGGTGCTCGGTGGTGGAATGAAGGTTTGATACGAAACAGGGTTGTCACGCCCCTATTTCGCGGTGGTGGTGGAGCTCGGTGGTGGCGATTGTGCTGTCCGGAGGTGGAGGTGGCTCTGGTGGCGGAGATGGCGGAGTGATCTGGACAGAGAGGGAATGAGAGATGGATAGGTGGTGATGGGTGTGATGAAAATCACTTTGTGAAGGAAGATGGTTTGATTTTGGCTATTGATGCTTGATTCCCTTCTCCTCCTCCCCCTTTCTCACCCTTTTTCTCTTGTATTTATAGACAATCATCAAAATGAATAGAGATGAGATAAAGGGATGATTCATGAAGAGAATCAAGGGATAATAGGGAGAATATTCTTTGGATTGGATTGGGCTTGGCATTGGGTTTGGGTTTATGGGTTAGGTTTTGGGTTTAAGGGTTTAGATATGTGACCCTCTACTTTGTACCACCGCTCGAATCGACCAATTGTCATTCCTTAAATTGTCGCCTTAATACGATTTCATCGCTCACGCTCAAATTCCTACAAAGACATGAAAACGAAATAATTACTATAAAATATAATAATCGAAACACTAACATATATAAATTAAGGGATATATTATGCAATAGTTATGTGAATATCAAATACCCCCAAACCTATATTTTGCTAGTCCTCGAGCAAAACAATAAAAATTAAATTCTAACTCCCTTTCGCAGGAATCATCGGTTGCACTTACCTTAAACGTGCAACAAGGCTTTGAACCCCTAGATTACCTCTAGGGGACGAGTTATAGTCTCGTGAGGGTTTTCAGAAAATGTTACCCACAAACATTACTGACTCAACAACACTTGGTCAAACAGTGTTCATTTTAAAAATTCAAGAAATGCAAGAAACCAACAGTGTCATTTTAGTGTATCAACAAATTTCCAAATAATTTAATATTCTCCAAAGATTAGAAAAAATTCACAATCATCCTCAACTCAATGTGTGTGTGTGGATAGCACTATCAACATAACTTTTCATTTCAGAGTAAAACAATGACTAAATCTCCTGTAGAAAGTTTGTTATGACTTCAAACCTCTCATGTCACTCACAATAAAGCACTCAGAGATTTGGTATTTCACTCAGTTAATATGTGAGGAAAGAGTAAATAATGGAAACAATCATCTCACATATAATATTATGAAGAACGGACTTTTCAAGAATGGAATGAAAATGATCTCATGGACAAGAATATCAATTACTTTTGGGAATGTTGAATCAAACACCATAGGTCTTGGTTATTAAATCTCCACATCTACGGAACCGACCTTTACCTAAGATCAACTAGGACTTCATTGGGTTGTAACGGGGCTTGGGTAATGGTTAATAAGAAATGTCAAGGGATTCTAACAAAAATTTCTAGGAATGTATACACCCATTCAACAAACAATTAGGGCTGTCAAGAATAAACCAATATTGCGCACCATCAATTTTTTCTTCATTCTCACATCTTTATCCTAATTGAAGAATCAAATTTTTTTTTTTTTATTACTATTTTTCTTTTCTTCAACCTTTTTTTTTTGTTTCACATAGAGGATTTATGAAATATCTCATATTTTGTTCTTTAATGCCCTTTTTACACCAAGTATATCCATCCATACACATTCCCAGAAAAGTTGGGTAAAGGTTAATGGGTTAACAAATAAAAGTTATTCTAAGACTCAAAAGGCTACAAAAAGGTTAATGTTATGGGTAAGTTAAAAAGCTAGTTAATGGTCTAAAGAAAAAAAATGCCTAGATCATTTCTTAAGTTCGGGTCAGTATTATGATATTTCAATTGAATACGCCAAGAAGTTCTAGTGTAATAATTCAATTTTGATATCATTCCCAAAGCAATTGATCAGAAAAATGAGAATAATGAGATCATCAACGAGATAATACTGACTCAAGAAAAATAAGAGTTTATGTATAACCCTCGGAAGAATAGAAAGGTTCAAAACTTTCAGGGTTAAGTCTCCACTATTATTCTAAGGTTTTCTAGTGCATATTTCCCTCATCAACTTCAAGTTATGCTAACATGGCTCATGGTGCAAAGATAATCGAGTTGAAAAATCTTATGAACTAGATCTAACTTAAGGATCATACTAAATTTTCAGTCTTTATCAATATACCAATATGTCAAGTTGGCTTGCATTTTCTTGAGCATAAAACATTTAAAATCCATTTTCATAATCGCAAATGACCAAGTTTTCTTGACAGAATATATATATATTTTTTTAAGAATAAGAAAAGAAAACACTAAGAAAAAAATGAAAAATTCACCGACTCATGAACCCTACCCCCAAACCTAATCCAAACATTGTCTTCAATGTTTACCAAAATAATTCTGACAAATGAATGAAATAAGTACATGAAAAGAGGTTAGAACAATATTACCGCGGTGAAGATTTTACCAATTTCCACAAGTAATCCACCGATAAGAGCTCAGAGAGAAGAATTATGGATTAGTTAATAGAAATAGATAAAATACACACTCAACATGCATTTTCATAACAAAAGTTGGGCTGCCTCCCAATAGCGCTTAGTTTAACGTCATCAGCCCGACAAATAATCTTCCTAAAAAATGGTGTATCAAAAAGTGGAGAGGAAGAACATGACAGACACTTAGTCCATGGTCGTATATCAACAACCTGAACAGTTGAGGACCAGTCCACTCAAAAATAGCAACCACATACAACACAAGATATACTAGCACATCCCAAAAGTTGCAAGGACACCATCTAAAATCATATAGAAATTGTAAAGAAGCTCGCATTCCTTGGAAGTCAGTAGGGATCTTAAACATGAATGGGTCGCAAGTAGTGCTATGCAACAAAGGATCCTCCCTTACTCCTAAAATGGAACATCCTAAGTCTGGTTCCAAATCATAAGATTGGATAATTTTCACATCAGGATGGTGAAAATTGAAATCCTCACTCAGGAACATGGGATCCACATAATTAGCCCTGGTCAATGAAAATGTGATGCAAGTATCAGGTGGTACAGGCTCATCACATGAATCACACAAAAATGTTGGGCTGGATAGCTCAACAACACCCCAACCCTAAAGTTGACACTACTTATGGATTGCACTCTCTTACTAGATATCTCTCCCAATTTCTTTGGGACAACCTGTTTTGAATTCAATATAGATGAAATACTAACATGCAAAGTATCATCAGTACCTAAAAACGCATACCTGAGGGTGTCAGGTAATTGTTTAAGGTCAAGCTCAGGTGGCTCAACTGATGGGACTAGTTTTGACTCACTGAGTGGAAGAGGCTCCACTTTAGACTTCCATTTATAACTAGGATCCACAATGGGGACTAAGTCAAGCAAATCATTGACTTCCCTAATGGAATCATCAACATCACAGTCTAAACTAAAGTGAGTCACACAAGCCTCTAAATGGTCATGTGTATCATGAAAACAGTCAAGGGGAGACTCTAAAGAATGTTCACAGTTTGATTCTATGCGTGAGTCACTAGGAAGGCATATGTCTAATGAGTCAACATGGGAAGGAGATGTCTGTAGTGTATCAGAATCTACAGGTTCATCAATAAATGAGGCTTTATCAGCCTTCTTATGAGAGGAGGATGCAACCTGTGTAAAATTGGGTGAGGATATAATAACACTTATGTCAGGCATTCCTACCTGATTGTCAACCAGTTTTCCACTCCTAAGGGTAGTAATGGATTGGACATCTTCACTGTCCGGCTCAGATGTGCCACTAATTTCAAATTGACCATTTGGGTTGGAAATAGGTTGGCTAGGGACTTCCTCTGACTCTATCTCAAGACGTGAATCAACTATCTGACTCAAAGTCATCTCAAGTTTTCGGATAGCTTGGGAGTTTTGTTGATAAATAACTGTCAATTCTGTGATATCCTGAGAATTTTGCTCAAGCATTTCTCATGTTCGCTCTATAAAAAGGTTCAAGATATCCTCTAACCTTGATGTGTTGGATGGAGGAACAACTTGATGAAATTGAGACTCATTATCAGGAATGAAAGCTTGAGGAGTCTGAGGAGTGTCTAGAGGGCCTTCATTGTACTGACCATGAGCCCATGAGAAGTCAGGATGATAGACTAAACCTGGGTTGTAATAATCTAAATATGGATCATAACCAGGTCGTCGCATGGCATTAAATGCATTGACTTGCTCAGGAAACCAAGATGGATAATCCCTTGTGTTCATTTTTTTAAAATCACTAACTCTAAAAATATACACAGACTTACATGCAATCAGCAACCAATAAATGCACAAGAAACATGCCTCCCTAAGCAATCAACGTTTTTTAGATCAATTATCTTTTTATCTTTGGAGGACAATTATTTCTTATGTAATCTTTATGATAGAGCAATGGGTGCTACAAGTTGATCCTAAGAGTGTACACTTTACACTGCAAAGTTCAAAATCAGTAGGCTAGAGTTTTGTTTCAAAGAAACCGGATCATCACACAAGGGAAGGAGGTCACAATTGTCCAATTAAATACTTCCTTGTGCTACCGCTCTGTAAGCCAATAGATGTGAGAACGATGTGATGTTAAATGTACACTTGAGGCTTGTGTTCCTAACCCAAAACTGTTAGTTACACCAATTCTTCTTGTGGATCGTAGCTTACTTATGACTTGGCGTACCGGATAAATTACCTTTGTGGCAGTGGCCTCTCGGAGTTCATTGAATGATTAAACCCATCGTCACTTTTAGCTTTGGTCAACACAAAAATTATTGGATTCACCTTGGTCTTGGTTGTCCTATGAACACCGTACCTAAAAGATAGCTCTATCTAACTTGCTAACTGATTTTAATTATGTTTGGCTATTGGTTGCACACAGCTGGAGTGATGAGGTGGGGATATCAAGTCCCACCAGTTTCTATTTAGAAGCTGGGTCTGCTTATTATGAAATACTAAAGTTTAGCATCCACAATTATAGTAATTAAACAACCAATCACACAATTCAAACAATTAGACAAAGCACCCGGTCGCTAATACATTGCGTGTGATAGAAATACTTACAGTGTGCGTATTCCTTTCTGCACAAAAAGTTAGCACAATAAAAAAAATGTCCGACTTCTTTTTATCCGTTTCAATCAGCACACAAGCATATGCAATCAAATTACTGGTCTTGGTCTTAGTAGTCGGATTTCTAAATTATAAAAAAATTATTGGGTAACAATTAAAATTGTTTCCCTATAATTTCTTTTGACTTAGAAAATTTGGGTTTTTTTTTTTTTGTTAAACAAAATGAAAAACAGTAGAGTTCTCAAAAATTATTACACCACACACTCGTAAAACGAGGTGAAAATAAAATTAACACTCTCCTTCTTAATAAAATAAAAATAAAAATAAAATTTTTAATTTTTTTCTAATTTTTATTTTTTTTAAATTAGTGAAAATAAATCTTAAATTCAATTACACCACTACCTTCCCCGGCAACGGCGCAAAAAACTTGATGCAAATTTTATTAACCTAAATTAATAAGCTAATAAATCTCACTTGTAATAACCGCAAGTGCACGGTGTCTAACTGGTAGACAACGACAAGTACGGGTCGATCCCACGAGGAAAGTGGATGCAATTGAATTTAATAATTTAATTAAACTAATTTGGAGGAAAATGGGGTTACAGTAATTTTAAAACTAAACTAAAAATAAATTAAAAATAAGAAAAATAAAATAAAAGGAAAATATGGATTTTGTGGGCTTGGACTCACCAATGAGTTAGCAAAAACATTTAAATCTAAATTACTGAAATTATAAACGAGAAGCTTTAGGGATGAAGATCCCTTGCTTACACCGAAGATGTGATCATTAAAATTCAATTCCATCCATTTTCAGTTTCTATCAAACATGAACAATTTATTTCAAGCAAATACACTCTTATCAAGCATTTAGTGTCTTTTTAAGGCACACTTAATCAAAGTCTAAGCTTAATACTTTTTAGCACATGCTTTGAATATTGATAAAATGTTAATCTAACTACCAAACATATTAATTTTTTTAATTGAACATGAAAGGTGAAAGCAATTTATCAATTTTTAGAAATAAATTGTTCATCAACAATTAAGCATATAAATCAGTAAAATACATTAAAATGAATTATGCAACCCCTTTGATTTGTCGCAAACTCGATGGGGTGGTACTCAGCAGATCAGCAGGTGGTCCGAAACCCGAGGAAATGTCCAAAATGCTCTGTGGTGGTACTCAGCAGATTCGGGGTGTGAATAGCCAAAAATGAAATTGACTCAGTATCCCGCCAGAAAGAAACAGTGCCTCTGCGCTCCGCCTTCGTCTCCAGCGAGCAGCGCCGCTCGCGGTGCTTCTTTTCTGCTCCTTGCGAGCTAACTTGTCCTCCGACCTGCTCTGGAACCTGCAAAAGAGAGGGATGGAAAATCAGTGAGATATGCGATAAGAACACACAAAAACAGAGAGAGAGAGATCGAAGCGGATTCCCCTGTTTCGATTCCTGTCGCAGCGGTGGTTGTGCTTCGTTGATGCGTCGCTCTGTGGTGGTTGGACGGTGGCGGAGAGACAGTAAGGAGGCCGAGTCGAAGAGAGGACAGAGAGGAGAGGAGCAGGGTCTGTCTGGCTCTGTGGCAAGGCGTAACAGAGTCGCGATGATGATGGTGGCTCTGTTTCGCGGCGATGATGGTGGCTCGCGATGCTCGGTGCTTGGTTATCGGACAGGGACGATGGCGGAGGGACAGTCTGTGTGGTGCTCAGTGGCGGAATGAAGGTTTGATACGAAACGTGGTTGTCACGCCCCTGTTTCGCGGTGGTGGTGGAGCTCGGTGGTGGCGATTGTGTTGTCCGGAGGTGGTGGTGGCTCTGGTGGCGGAGATGGCGGAGTGATCTGGACAGAGAGGGAGTGAGAGATGGATAGGTGGTGATGGGTGTGATGAAAATCACTTTGTGAGGGAAGAGGGTTTGATTTTGGCTATTGATGCTTGATTCCCTTCTCCTCCTCCCCTTTTCTCACCCTTTTTCTCTTGTATTTATAGACAATGATCAAAATGAGATAAATGGATGATTCATGGAGAGAATCAAGGGATAATTGGGAGAATATTCTTTGGATTGGATTGGGCTTGGCATTGGGTTTGGGTTTATGGGTTAGGTTTTGGGTTTAAGGGTTTAGATATGTGACCCTCTACTTTGTACCACCGCTCGAATCGACCAATTGTCATTCCTTAAATAGTCGCCTTAATACGATTTCATCGTTCACGCTCAAATTCCTACAAAGACATGAAAACGAAATAATTATTATAAAATATAATAATCGAAACACTAACATATATAAATTAAGGGATATATTATGTAATAATTATGTGAATATCAGTGTGCTGACTTCGCCGTACTGCATTGGCAATTTGCCTGATGATTTTAAATCCTGGCAAAAGTTATGTTTCATGGCTCATGCGAACTCGAGGTATTTTGAGCTTGCTGGTCATTTGGTCGAGCGGAAATTCAGACAACTGAGTAAGTTCAATTCTTTTTTATGGTCTTGCTTATGTTAATTGCGTATCAGATTGACATTTGCGCTTTTCGTAGGGAAATTCCTAACTTCACCACTTTCTGTTGAGGATAAAACAACTCTGGATGCGTTTCGGACATGCCTTATCTGTGGGTAGAGGATGTCATTGAGTCTTCTAATGTCAAGTGCAGCGGACTGTGGGCTCACCGACACGGGGCTCTTAGTTTTTTTAGGGTTTTGAAGCCAAAACCAGAAGGTGTGTCTGCTTCGAGGAAGTGGAAACTTCCCAAGATTAAGATTCCAAGCCCTTCAAGGAGGGCATAAATATATGAGGCGTTTCCTTCTTCTATGCGTTTGAATAGGCCATGTGTTTTTTCTAGACCTGTCCACAGGCGTTTGGCTTCGTCCAAGGGACATGATGTTGTCGGGCAAGTGCCTGATTCATTTTTTTTAGGGGCATGATGCTCAGGCCAAGGCCCCTATCTCCCTTCATGACTTGGAGAGGGAATATCTGCAAATGGTGGACGTAGAGGATGTAACCAAAATGAGTGCAAAGCAGGAAGAGGTTCTGAACAAAATGTTGCTGCAGGCGAGCATGGAAGCTTCGTCTGGTCGTCCCTTTTCAATGAAAGATTTTGAGCTCTGCCCTTATATGGATCACTAACCTGTTGAAGAGTCGTCCGATCGTCTCCCTTATGGTGAAGGGTCCCCTCCGCGTCACCCTTATTGTCCTCCCTTTCGTTCCCGTCCCCACATTTAATTGACGATGGGTCCAAGGAATAACTCGTTTCCTTCTTCCCCTCCAACTGATGCTGAATCGGCACGTGAAAGATAGCCAATTGTTGCGGGCAAAGGGAAAGTTGTGGATGAGGGCCTGATGCAGTGAAGAATGTCAAGGGCGGTGCTGGGGTGATTTCGATCCCGAAGGATCCCCATCCGAATGTGCAGATAGTCTATTTGCTATAGACGTAGTAAGAATGAGCAACCAAGCTTGGCATCAAGATGTTGACATTTCTTACACTTCGAGGAAACATATTAGCATGTGAAATGATTGGCTGGTGAACTGTGCTTCAGAGCCAGTGGGAGAGACGTTGGGATAACGTATGGATAAAGAGCAGAAACATCTCGTGTTGGGATGTCATACCTGAATTAAGTGGCCGCATCTAGAATTGAAGTTTAGGTTGCTCGTGAGAGAGTGTATACTATGGAGATAGTCTATGCAGACTTGCAGAAGTCATACTCTAACGCTCTCTACGAGATTGAGTCGTTGAGGAAGCAACTTGACGCTTACTCAAATACTAGAGCGTAATCCTGCACTACAAGAAAATGCTCATTAATAGCATTTCAAAAACACTATGGTAGGATACCATAGCGTTTTAGCAAAGGCTGTGTCTGCCGGAGTTATAATAGATACAAACTTATTTATAGCGTTTTAGAAACGCTATTGTAAGTAGACCATTTATAGCGTTTCTAAAATGCTATTGTATACTTTACAATAGCGTTTCAAAAAAGCTATTGTATACTTTACAATAGCATTTCTGAAACGCTATTGTATACTATACAATAGCATTTCAGAAACGCTATTGTACAGTTACTATAGCGTTTCAGAAACGCTATTGTCTTCTCTCACGTAGCATTTAACAAATGCTATTGTATTAGTTTCTATAGCGTTTCTCAATGCCCTTTTTTCTATAGCACTCATCAAGTGCTATCAAATGAATATTTATAACATCTTATAAGTTTTATTTCTAGAAAAAAAAAACCAAAATGTGCCAAACACTTTAACATTTCTATGAACGGAGGCAAAGTAATGTAATTAATAACATAATGTATTACATCGAGTCGCAAAATCTATCAAATAATAAAATTCAGACTACATTTATTTCAGTTGAAGCATGGTCACACCATACCAAATATCGACCCAAAAGGCTGTACAAACTCATATTTCACCATCTGCTTCTTCCGACCTTGTTGGAAATCAAACCCATATTCCCCATCTTCTCTAACAATCTCAGAAGAGCAAAAACTGGTCCACGAAGCGTTTCAGCTAGTGCTGCAATTGATAATAGGCCAGTAAGATCAGGAAATGATTGTGACCAGGTTAGCAACAGAAGAGCTTGGAACAAGGGACTAGGATCTGTCAAACTTTGTGAGGGGCCATCTGCAAGAAGTGTTTGGCGAGCTTCAAAGGATGAGGCTACCCTAGAAGCTATTTGGGTTGCTGGGGAAGACAATGGAACATCTCGACCTGCACGGGTGGCTATCCCAGTGATGACTGCAGAGACTACAGATGATAATAATGCAGGGGGAGATCAAGAATTACTTTGGGCTGTTTGGAGAAGTGCAATGGATGCTTCGCAATGGGTGATGTAGATGCTGCTTATGCTGAAATTTTGTCAACAGGAGATGATGCCTTGCTTATAAATCTCTCTGTTACAGGCAAACACAATGAAACAAAATGTAATATCACACATATGGGCGAAATAACATGGAGAGAACATATTAGCTGGAAAAAAAGACAATATAGAGAACATACGTTAGAGAATAGATGACGAGTCCCACAGCCACGACAACAAATGAAAGGTAGTATAACCAGTCTACTTGTAAATGGTTTAGTGATCGAAATTATATAAAAGAAAGAGAACTATTTAGGATTCCAAGGTGATTAAAAAGCATCAAGTCAAGATTTAAGAGAAAATAATCAATCGAAACTCACAGTAAATCTCAGTAAAAGCTAATAACTCAACATGTATCAATCTATCATTCCAGTAAATTGGAGTTGTTGGCTCTGAGGACAACATTTTGATCAAATGTTTTGGTGAAGGCAACATCAGTCTCACAAGAGGTTTAGTCAGCAAACCAAACACCTGTATAAGAAAATAAATTGGTGTTAGGAATATGATCAAGGTGGTATCTTTACCATTAGACTATTTCAACTTGCATGCATCAGTGGGAGGATGCAATGTAGGGATGTCCATGTGCCATACTATTTTAAACAAAATTCACATTTCAAACTTTTGGCAACAACTATCAAGAATATCAATAGCATTCTGTTCATTATAAGATGCGCGAGATATCTTACCACTGTGCTGAATAGAACAACAGTGATGGTGCTGGTAATCATCATTGCATTTTCGTGTTGTGAAGTATGGCCTGACAATGTAAATGGCACCCGCAAGAAGATATGAAGTAAGCCAAAAAAAATTGTACAGGTATTTTGAAAAGAAGATTTTAGAAATACCAGGTGCACAAAATGATGTGCCACCTTGGCTAAATCACAACTCGATTCAATTTTACAGGATTTGTGCTAAAATTTTACCTGCTTATAAGCAATCGCAACGGATACTGCAGCTCGCATAAGCCCAGCCCACCATATTGTAATCTGCAGATATTAAAAAATTGTTAACCATCAGTCAGTGTCGTTGAGAGTAACAGAGTCAAGTTCAAAATGCCAAGTGACATACTTGTTGATTAAAGCTGAGCTTGTCAATCGGGTTTTTCTTTGACAAATTTGATAAGAAGGATAAAGGGAAGACAAAAGCCACTTGCCCAACAAGAACCAAACCTAGCAATATGGAGCTCACCCCAACTTATGTGCCAGGACTGTAAAAAGAATTGCATCCAAGTGGGCCGACAAATATCTCTTCACCTCCCCGCTTCATTAGGAAGAGCTGCAATGACACACACACAAACTTAAATATCTCAAATACAAAGAAAGTGGAACAACATCATTGGTTCTCTACTCTTGAAGTTTGCATACCTCATCGAAAGCTTCAAATATGTCAATGTTAGGCTAGTGACTGGTGCACACTACAGTTCGTCCTGTGTCCACTGTGTTTCTCACCGTTCTCATCACAATTGCTGTTGATCTAGCGTCAAGTCTAGTGGTTGGCTCGTCCATGAATATAATAGAAGGATTGGCAACTAGCTCAACATCAATAGTAAGTCTCTTGCGTTGCTTAGTTGAGAGGCCATTCACTCCTGGCAACCCAACTAGTGACCCCCGCAATGATTTGAGCTCTACGAGTTCCATGACCTCCTCAATGAACATCTGCAATTTGTAAAGATGCCACGAGCCTCTAGAATCTCAATTCCCAGGGGTTTGGTAGAATTCGATAGTACCTGTCATAGTGTAACAACAAAACTCTTGTTAATGATCTGTTGCAAATAAGTTTACATATAAGTTTTTATTTTTATATTAAACTATGAGACCTTACTCGGCTCCAACTATGCCCAAGAAATTCATTCACGGCAATTGCATTCTGCCCATACGTCAGAGGTGACATCCAGTAGCCCCAGATCCTCCACTTCTTTATATCCACTGTATAACAGAAATAATGTCTATTAGATCTTCACACAAAATTTCACCCCTCACTGATTGTTTGAGAAATACTGAGAAAACTAAAATACATAAAGACATTGTGGGGCAGAGCAGAGCACCTTGTCCAGCTGGCTGCGAAGACAGTAGAGCGCTCCATTTTCCAGCAGGAGCTCGACCAATCAACAACTTGATCACAGCGCCTCTTGCCAGCCTCGCTCAAAATATTTCCAGCAAACAACCTGTCCACCAACAAGATATTAATAGTGCCAGAGCAGTAGCGAAGAAGATACAACGAAACGAAAATAGAGTAATATGCAGCAGAAAGAAGAATATATCAAGAAGACAAGAAAGAAGAAATATCCACATATTAGACATATTATAAATAAGAATTAAGAAATCGATGTCAAAAGGTCCTCATTTGCAAGGACCAGAAATACTACTTTTCCAACCACCTTTTCTAACACCGTGTACAACAAATTGATTTGTCATTCATATTTCTGGCATTATCAGCTATAAGCTTCAGTTATCCCATTCACACAAACAAAGAAAATCACTTATTCAAAGAAGAATGCCCACTAGGCTTAAGATTCCACCCACAAATATGTAACTGAATTGAAGTACAATTAATGAAAAAGATTCCACAATCAATTTTAAAGGATTCGTCACTTTTAGAACCATAACTATGAATATATAATTCAGTATAATCAAAAAAATTTCAATAGCAAGGATTTACCTCAATTGAAGAGTAAACTGTAACTGGAACGTCAACCTTCCCACTCTCAATTTCAGTTTCATTCATCATTTCTTCAACACAAGAAACAAATTCAATCAAATTAAACCTCTTCTAGATTAATATGTACCATAAGGGAAAATGAATTTGTGTAACATATGCATTCCTGCAACTGCAGATGTAAGGGATCTCTTAAAAGTCCAATAGAAATAAGAATGATGAGGTCAATACTAAATTGAAGCACTTATAGCAGATGTAAAAGACCATGCCATCCCTTCAACTTAATCCAAAAAATTTTAAATTTGTAGTTCAGAAGGGTAATGACTTGCTATCAAGCCACTTAACATTGAAAACTATCACTTAGCAAATCCAATTTTGTTTTCTTATTATGCAAACAAAGATTGCAAAAAAAAAGGGGGAAAAATCAGAAGAATGAGTCATCCACACAAACCACTAATAACGTATGCAATAGAAATCCTGCATAAAACCATCTCAGCAAAAACAACAATAATGTAGTTCTATTGTGATTTCTGTGATAAAAAAACAACCATGTAGGTCGATGGAAAAACAACAAAAACAACCCTGTAGTTCATTCTAATCAATAAAAACATCAATTCAAATGAATGATTACTAATGATTTCTAATAAAAAACAACAATTTAATAATGATTTCTAACGCTCACCAGCCATCGTGCTTTTTAATCATTTTTTCTAACAACAATTCAAAGGGATGATTTCTAATACTCACCAGTCATCACTCTTTCGGACAATCTTCTTATTGCATCTGAGCCTTTCCCTTTGCCATTGGATCATCATGAGCGGCATTATTGTTGTTGTTTATGCTTGAAGTTGCTACCACCTTTGCATTGAACAATTCTACATTGAAAGGATGTACTGACAAAGGCTTTGCTTAATTAGAACATGTTTTGTGCACATTTTGCATCAGCCCATTTATGAGAAAACTTTACACAACTACAACAACTTGTAAACTTCTGAGATAAGTAGAGATACAAGCCATAAATCACTGTATATTCAAAGGTATGGTTTGCTCTCCACATCTCCCTAAGTTATCTTCTATTATCAAATCAATCACCATTGAGATATCAATAGAGTCCTTAAGCAAACTCTCCAAACTAGAAACCTTAATTAATTATGAACAAAAAATGCAGCTTTTTTAAACCCAAATCATTGAATCCAAATTTCGCAAAACAAATCTGAACCCATATATGAAAAACTAAAATCAGCCTATCCAAAATAAAAAAATCAATAAATTTATAATGATACCTTCATTGTGATATTTTGGCAAAGATTAGTGCAATTCACCACCCCCTACATTGAAACAAAACAAATCAAATCAGATTTGTAAAACAAAGATAAACTGAGCTTCAAATTCATAATTGCCAAGAAATCAACGAACCTTATAGACACTGATGAAGCTCAAATTCTGCCTTCCATGTGTTTTCATGTTTCCCTATAAAGGCGGAGTATCAATGAAGGAGGATCTAAAACCAAACAAGAAATGAGATTAGATTCGACTGAATTTCGAGTAAATTGGATGTAAAGCCAAATGTTGAGAGTCACATCTATTTACATCCCAAGGTTTAGAACCCAAACTTTCTTCAAACCCCATTATCACCAAATGTTTGAAAACGGTAATTCCAACATCAAAATGATTCAATTAATAAAAGAAAAAATAACACAAACCAAACAATAAAGATCTGATTTTTATCAAGAAAAAAACACAAATTCAAACTTTTTCCCTAAATCGATTGAGATTCGAAGTAAAACCTTCGATGGGGGTGTAGATCTGATGAAATCCTAAAAGACAAATGTAAAAAATGCTATCAGCAAATGCTATCAAAGATGACGTGTGGTGTATTGTTTCATAATCACTAAAGGACAAATCCAAGTTCAAGAAGCATGGTATCAATGCATATCTTTGAATAAATATTCCGGAGACTTGATTTGTGAAAACATATACTTACACATGGGCCTGTTAGTGGCCACAAAAGCAATCTTTGAAAACGTGCCACAAGGACAAAAAAATGTCTTAAGACCTGCAAAATGCAGCAATTTACAAAAATTCTAAGATACTAAAGAAGTGAGGGCATGTTTCATCCATAAAAGACAAAACCAAATAAAAAACTTACATTTTCAACCAAAGATATCATAGTCAAAATTCAAAAACCATTGAACAAATAATGGTAGCAAACAAGAGCTAAAGTAACCTCTCAGCAAACATGCATATGCAAATACCTAAAATATTGTTTCTGATAGTAGGTACTATTTTTGGGAAGAATATATTGTTTATTCTGGCACCAATTCCGAACTTCAGCCTCTGAGAACAGTTTCACCCTATCCTTCATAAGTTGGTAGAGGTTGCATTCATGAAACAGTCACATGGTCTGAAACTGAATAAGATGTTTCTACTTAAATTAAACCAAAAAAAAAATCATATGTCGAAAGTAAGTACCATATATTTAAAAATGAAGTACAAAATATCATTTTATCTAATCACTTCCTTTAGTTTCACAATATTGGGATGGTTCATCTTCGCAGTGATTGGGAAAAACAAGTAAATAAAATGATTAAATAATGAATCTTCAAGAGGTCATTAGTGAATAAAATAGGGGAAAAGTAAGGGTTAGAGGAGGAAGGAAGGGGGGGGGGGGGGGGGGGGGGGGGTCATTACCTTTACTCCCCTAAGATTTATGCATTCCTCTCAAGAGTAATACTTTTTCATCTTTTTGATTGTGACATGTCAAGCAGTGCATCATCTTCAGTATAAGAGTAACCAAGGCCATAAGAAAACATCATTTATTACTACATACAATTTCGCCTGTTTGTCTATTTATTGCCCGCCAAACACTTCCGAAAGTTCCATCTCCAACTTCCTTAATAATCTTGTACTTATAGTAGGAAAGAGAAATCATTATAAACTAACATCAAATGAAATGTTTCATTATAACTTCCTTAATGTCCTGCACACATGTTGTCCACTAATTGTACAATGTACTATAGTGAAGGATTGTCCATAATTTCAGCAGGTGGTACACACAATATCACAACATATTGGCCACAAATGCACACATAAAGATAAATTTGGACAAGTGAAACAACTTAATCCATCTCTTTCATCAGATGTGATTAAACTTGCTTTAAAAAAGGTGAAATGGTTGTATGTGATGCACCTTGGTCATGTTTTGAAACAACTCTATCAAAACTTGGTAGAAAAGACTCTTATTTTGGATGTTTTGGAAATCTTGGTGTTCAAACATTGAGGGCTTAGCTCAAAACACAAAACATCCAACTAGTTCATTGCCCCTAATTGAACCAAAAGTAAAGGTAAACTAAATAGATAAAATGTAATATGAAAATCTACCTTAGAACCCAAGCTTGGTTCGACACCAGTGAACACAAGGTGTTTCACATTGTACCTGAAAAAACACCCAAAACAAATCACTAATTCAGAAAACCAATTGAACACAAGGTGTTTGACGAAAAGACAAAGAAATAACAAATGGAAAAAAAAAAGTTGGGGTTTTGATTTTGAGTAGACAAGGAAAGAACCAACCTTTGTCATGTTGGAAAACCAAGATAAGAAAAGGAGTTCAATAATTGTTGAATGCAAAGAACAACAACTAACTCAAATAAGATTCTTATTATAAGAAGAGACAAACATAATTCCATGAGATCTCAGTAAGCTATGGGGATAGATCTTCTCAACTTTATTGATAGCACTTACAATTCACCAAAACGAGGAAAAAAAAGCCCCAAATCCAAAATCAAACACCAAAACTCCTAAAACCTTTTACCAACCAAAATCACAAAAATCTTCATGTACCAAGACCTGAGAGTTAAAATCGAATCCCTCGGAACACCGAACCATAACAAAAATTCACTAATCTAGTAAAACCGAGAGAACAGAGCAAATGATTTATGAATCGCTCACCTTGAGGAAGGAAAAGAATGGTTGCAGTAACCTATCCCCACCTAGTCGAAATGAAAAAAAGAATTGTGGAGATCGTAGTCAGTTAGGCGCAACAAGCCAACAAGTTTTTATGAAAGACTCACTTATGAAGAGAGGAACAAGTTTATCTGAAAGATCATCTTAAGAAGAGGATAGAGGAACAGGAAAAAGAAGAAGAAGAGGAAAAATACTTTTTTTGCCTCTTTGGTAAGTGGGTTTGTGCATCTCTTTGCCATTTGATCTCTCGCTCTCACCCTCGATTTGGATTTCGATCTCTCTTTCTCCTTCTCTTTCTCGCTGGATCTTCCTCCCTTTCTCTCGCTCTTGTATTACAACTGGAGGGAAACAACAAAGCAAATGAGAAATAAGGTGTTTTCTTGGCCTTTTGGGTGAGGAAGCGCTTAAAAATTTTGCCAAAATCGAGCGGTTTAATTTTTTTAATCTCCTGCTTCTTTTCTATAGCGTTTTAAAACCCGAATGTCACTAAAACTTGAACTTTTGATAGCGCAACATGTAAAAATGCTATAATGAACTGCTGTTAATAGGCACTTGTGGCGTAGTGCTGGTGCACAAGATCAGAAGCTTAGAAGGCTCGCTTGGAAACGCTTGAGTCCGACTTGGCAGGCGCAGGGTCCGTGAGGGATCAGTTCAAGAATGAATTGAACCTTGTCTGTTGTGACTTGCAGCTTGCCCGCGAGACTGTGCTTGGAGTGCAAGCTAAACTGCAGGCTCTGCATGCTGAAAGGGTACAAAAAGTCTGAATGGATTGTCCGACGGATGTTGATGTTGATTTTAATGCTAAGAGTGTGCCGAACGCTGAAGAACAACTTCTTTTGGCACAGAATAAGCTAAGTACTGTTAATGATAAGCTGGGTGCCGAGCAGTTCAAAACTGACATGCTCTCGGCAAAACTGGAGTCGCTGGAGCAGAAGATTGCTGAATCAAGGGTGCGTAAGGAGAAGTTTCTTAAGGCCCAAGGCACGTTTGAGTTCAGTAGAGTCATGCATGGAAGGTTGAAGCTGTTGCATCTAATGAATAAGGAGCATCCCGGCTAGGATCTTTCCTATTATAAAGAGATTGCATACGCAGAGTTTGGAATGGCCTTCTATTCGTCCGAAAAAGAAGGCTACCCTGATGAGGGTGATCGAGAGGAAACACGTATGGATGTGTCTCCTACTAAGTCTGACTCTGTTGTATCTGACTCTCCTTTTAATAAGGAGTGAACCTTGTATTTTCTTTTTGGCTTGCAAATGAGTTGTACTCTGCACATGTTCATTTTTCTTTTGCTTTACTGCTAGCTTTTACTTGAAGAGTTTTATTTCGTCATTATTTGTCAGATGAGAGGCCCTGCTAGGCTAGGACGCTTTATGATTGATTTCACGGTGAGAGGTTTGACTGCTTGTGCTGCGATAGCTCGTGCAATTCAGGTCAGAATCCTTTTAGAGATAAGTGTAATTCACTTTTTGTCTAGCGGCTTGGCTGTATGTTGAACCAGCAGTTGATGTTGCTATTATAAGCGAATTAGTCAGACTATGGTCCCAGCATGTGTACATTGTAGATGATTGGACAGTAGTCCTCGCGAGTTATCTGAGTCGAGCTTCCAAAGTCTGACCGGACTTTCGACTCGATTTTACCTGCTATTCGTGGAATATGCTTAATTGGACCAGAGGTTGTTATCGCCAGTTATAACTGACTAACCGGGGTCAGGTTCAGCGACCATGGTGGTCCCTGACAATTCATCTTGATCAGGTGTCGAGGGTACTGACTAGACTCCCACTTTCCAACCCATCTTTATCCGCTCTTGGCAGACTAGAAATTAGAGTGAGCCAAAAGTTATCATCGTCAGTCGTTCTGACTAAACTTTGGCTGGGTTTGGTGATCATTGTCTATAGTTGGCCAATAATCCCTGGCAAGCCATCGTGGTTAGGTGTCATCACGCTGACTAAGCTCCTACTTTCTAGGCCGTCAGAATCCGCCCGCAGCGAACTAGCCTTTGAGTAGACCAGAAGCCATTGTCATCAGCGACCACGAACTAAGCTTTGGGGGTTTGGCGATCAATGTCTGCGTACGAGTAGTAATCCATGGCAAGCCATCTTAATCAGACTCCAAGAATGCTGACTAGACTCCCACTTTCTAAGCCGTCAGAATCCGTGATTGGCGGACAAGGCTTCGAGTAGATCAGAAGCCATCGTCATCGATCATCACCAAATAAGCTTTGGTCGGGTTCAGTCACTATTGCCCATGTTTGGACAATGATCTTGGCAAGCCGTCTCAATCAGGCATCAGAGCGCTGACTAAATTGCCACTCTCTACCGTTGACACCCATTTATCGGATTGGGCGTTAGAGCATACCAGAAGCTATTGTCATAGGTCGAAACCAACTAAGTTTTGGTGAAGTTCAACGACCATTATCTATAATTGGACAATGGTCCTTGGCAAGCCATCGTGGTCAGGTGTTAAAAACACTGACTAAGCTCCCACTTTCTAACCCATCGTCATCGCTTTTGGCGGGCTAGGTGGTAGAGTGGACCAGAAACTATTGTAATCAGTCGGAACTGACTAAGCTTTGGTTAGAATAAGATTTTGGGCGTGTAAGTCTGACTTGGGTGTCCTGACTTACTTATTTTTCGTAGCGGTCTGATTCCAAAGTCGAATAAATTGATCGGACTAATAATAGATTGACTAACTTTAATGAACAACAGCAGAATAATCAATAGGGCCGATGCCTTGGATTTACCGATAATACTCTGTAGGCATGCTTTTTATTCCATGGGCGCTCAAGGCTTTTGTTGTTTGTACCTTTGCATGTGTTGGGCCGGATTTGGCAGGGCATGAGCTTGGGCCCATTAGTTGAGAGGCCCAATTAGAAAAATCTTTGTAGATCAACGTGCCAGGTGTAAGGCGCATATTGCAATACGGTTCAGTATCGGATACTCCCCCAGTTAATGGGGCTGCATGCAGGGTCATTAATTTGAAGTATGTGGCCTCGTGCAGTTGCAATTGGAACCATCATTTCCCAATTTCTCGTACGAAATTTAATGCTGAAGTAACTGTTAGCTAACGTTGTTTCGTAAACCATCACGCCTATATATAGGTTGGTCGTTCTATGTTCAAACACTGAATGAGAATAGTAGAGCATGTTAATCAAATGCATCTTAACATAAAATATGTTTTGGGTTTTCCAAAGGTTGAAGGAAGATCTCCCTCACCAGAGTCTTCAAATGTTCTGACATTTGCGGCAATGAGTCTTGATAAGACTTGCTATTATGTGATGTCATCTGATCTGGGTGGGCATCTGATTGATCCCATGAGATCTTGTAATATCTTCTTACATTGCAAATAAGAGTTACGGACTTCCCTTCTGAGGTCAGGTCTGTCTTCCATCTTCCAGTGCTCCCACGACCTCTCATCCGTCACTGTTGTTGGGGGATGGTCCCTGCAACTAGTTTATGGTTGATTGGAGCATTGGCGGACGTGACTTTCGTTCCTGGGGTGGTATCTCTGCATCACCTCAGGCATTACATATTTGAGAGGCGTCCCTATTTGGCAGTATTGTGAGACCTCGATGATCCTGTTGTTTAGGCATATTTTCATCTGCTTTCTATTTCTCCCTTCTGTTCCTCTTCACGAGGCAGATTGGCTCAGCAAAAAATGTCTACATTTCGTTTCGAGTTTTAGGTTGCTACCTTCAAATCATCCTTGTAAGGTGATTCGACGGAGCAATGAATTGAGCGCGCTCTTTCGGTTTTTTTTTTCAAACACTCTACTTTCACCACCTTCTCTTCTGAAGGCAGATTGGCATAGCATAATTTTTACGCTTGTTTCAACGGATAGATACTTGCGTCGGACTTAGATACTTGTATTGTATAAACTTTTGTACTAGTTGGTCTGCAAGTTTTGTAATAACTTTCATCACAATCAATAAAATCTGTTTTTATTTCTGGAATGTGTCTAGTACGAACAATTCTTCTAAACTGAGAAAAAAAAAAACAAAAAACAAAAAATGAAATCAAAACAACAAAATAATTTAACTCCGAGTGGGGACTAAGCTAACCTGACCCTGAACGAGGCACATACGATTCTGGCTCGGATTGCATAGTCCCTTTAGTGAAGTGTCTTGTTTTGCCATAGCTAGCGAAGTTACTGAATGGAGGACTTCGTGCTGGCATGCAGTTCTTTGCTGATTATCAGCTCTTGGAGTAGGTGCCCGTTTGTTGAAGTATCGTTACTTAGCTCTTTATTGGTATGGATTGCGCTGCCAGCTCTAAATTTTGGCTCTCTGCATGGCTGCACTTTGGTTGTCAGGGCTCCCTCACCCTCGCACAGTGATTCTCATATTTTGTCTAGGCTTGGTGCATGACATGTTTGTTCTGCGGGCCCAAGCTACATAATGGCAGTCTCTTGATGCAAGTTGATCTCTTCAGATAGTTCCTTGGGCCTGGTTGGTTGTATATTTTATGCATTAGTGCAGAGTGGAAACTACTGCTTCCACATGATGAAGCCACGACCTTCCCATAATAATGTTATAGGTGGACGGAGCGTCAACCACCATAAATTATTGGACAAAGTATTTTTGCAATTGTGGCTCTCCTGCCTCCACCATTAGATTGATCTTTCCGGCGAGGAAACACTTATCTCCACTGAATCCGACCATGGGGTGGGTGGCTGGGGTTAAGTTTTTCTCCTGTAGTTGCATGTTGCGGAATGCGCTGAGAAATAGAACATTGAGTGAGATTCTTGTGTCCACCAAGACCCTCTTTATCTCCCACTTTGCAATGAGGATGGTAATGACTAGGGCATCATTGTGAGGAGAATGTACCCCCTGGAGACCCCTTTCCTTAAATGTAAGTTATCTCCCACTTAGCGATGAAGATGGAGATGACCAGGGCGTCATTGTGAGGAGAATGTACCCCTAGAGATCCATTCCTGTAAATGTAAGTGGTGGGGTTGGGTTGTGAACTTGTGCATGTTGTGCCCATCGGTCTTCACACTGAGATGGTGTCTGCATCTTGGTTAGCGCCCTCTTGCGTGACCTGTTAGATTGCTCCCTTCATGAGCGACCCTGTATAGGACATAAATTATGCCAGGAGCTTCTTTTTCAATCTCCTTGACAACGCCTGCTCTTTTCTTTGCCCGAACCTGCCTCCTGTCTGAGCCTAGGAACTCCTTGAGCTTGTCTATCCTGATCCAGTACTCGACTTCTCCTCTTAGGCTTCTGCAATCCTCAGTATTGTGTCCGCCTTCCTTGTGGTAGGCGCAATATTTGTTGTTGTCAGACTGAGCGGGGTTTCCTTTCTACTTAGGCGGCCATTTCAGTTCTTCCCAATCCTTGATGAAATCAAGGATGTTGGACAAACTAGTGTTGAGAGGAGTGAAAGATTTGGACCCGACATAATAAGAGGCCTTGTCTTGCCTTGTGCAGCCCGAGTCGATCTTGTTGTTAGTGCACTTCTTCCTATTCTTGTCGTCGTCCTTTTTCTTCTTCCCTTCTTTCCTGTCCCTTGGGACAGAGGATTTCATTTCTGATTCCGTTTCCTTTTTGGCGGTCAGCATCTCATCTAAAAAATGGTATATTTCTGGGCATCCCTCAGCAGGTGTGCCATATTGGTTGGGGGGTCTAGAGTTAGGAAGTCATAAAACTTGCATCTTTTCAAACTCGAAGTGAAAGCTGTGATGGAAGTGTCATCACTACAGCCATCGATGAGGGTCAACTCATCGTTGAAACGAGTGACGTACTCTCTCAACGTCTCGTTCTGATTTTGCTTTAGGGTCAGCATATAATAAGGCCCTTCTTTATTCGTTGGCTGCCCACGAATCGTGTGAGGAACGCCATCGCCAATGTATGAAATGAATCGATAAACCTCAGAGGGAGGCTATGGAACCAGGTCAGCGCTGACGTCTTCAAGCTAGTAGGGAATGATCGGCACATTATCACATTGGACCCTTCCTTGAGTACCATAACGTGCTAGAAGTGGCGAAAGTGATCGGACGATTCTCCTGTCCAATCGTAAACCTTCAGCTTTGGTAGTGTGTACTTCTTCGAGAGAGGTTCATCCATGACATGAGCCATGAACGAAGGGACCGTGACATTAAACAGTAAGTTTGGTTTTGTGGCACCGTTCCGAATGGGGTTGTGCGAGACGTGCCAGTTGACTCTGGATGTTGGGTATCTGTTGGCCGCTCCTCCACCTGTGGTTCATTGAGAAGTGGCTGAGGCATTGAGGCTCTCCTGAACGTGTTTTACTGGAGTTCTCTGGGGACTGGGCTCTTCGCTGCACACGGTCTCCTTCTGCAGGTGGAGGATTACGCTGTTTGAGTGCCTCTACCGCTTGTGCAATTTGCTAAATTTGGGTTGACAGTAGATCCACCTTTGGGTCCAACGTGGCTACCACTGGCGCGATATCTGTGAAGGTTCCTCCCTACAACATACAATCAATGCAACGAAATCAAACGGTGAAACTATATTTATGAAGTGGCTTGAACTCCCGCTCAAGCGGACGACCTTTGAACTTGAAGTACTCTGAATCCGAAGGAGCCAAGAAATATAATTTTTGCCAGAATTTAAAGTCATCCGGTAGTTTCCCAAAGCAAGCTGGTGATGTCATCTTACAAACAGCGTGATCGTTCTGCTGAGGGGAAATCAACAACTGGATCAGCCTCGGAGTCACGCGGACACCAACATCTTTTGCCCTGATCAATATGAGAAGGATAGATAGACCTATTCGGTACGAACTGGGCAGGAGGATTCCAAGAAATTCCATAAAGGCCCAAATCTCATCAAGCACAAGAAAATGGACACCATTTTGAAGCATGCCACGGTGCAAATAGACGAATCCTTCCGGAGGAAACATTGGTGTCTGGTCATTATCAGAGTATAAAGCGGCAGGTTTTTAGGGACCTCGAATGTCTTCCAAATCTTGATGAGGCTCGATTCGTAAGCCGACCTATCTTCAAATAACTGAAGGCCCTTGACAAAAAGCTCATCGTCAAGGTGATTTTGGCGAGCCATGAAACAGGTGAATAAACTTTCAATCAAAAGCTAAACATAATGGAGTCTCTAAAAATGAAAAAAATGGAAAAGTCAATCTCTGCAAAAAGGGGGATCTAAACAGGGATTGGTTTTTCGCCTTTTTTTCCACTGAATTGATGCACGCTTAATTAATGAAGCGCGCCGCTCAAGTAACAGCTCAGACTGAATCATAATGAGCGACATATCTTTTTGAGAAGTGAGTTAGTGAACCGATACGATGGTCCACTAACTCAGGGAGAACAACTGATGATACACCAAAACGTCCTATCTTCTTTACTATACATGTGTCAAGATTATCCCAAGGAATAACATGCCCAAGCGTCAGCCCAACACTGATCCGACCCTAACGGTTTCAAGCCCGCACAGTGTAGTCTACTAGACGGACCCAGATTACTACAGCTTGCTAAGCCCACACGTCTCACAGCCATCCCCAATACCCGTAAAACATATTAAGGCAAGTATCTCGGGGATCAGCTTTGGACAAGCAAGCCAACAACACCTTGTTGTCAACTAGGAAGCAAATACTAGAGTATAGGTCGTATATGGAAACTTTCATCTATGGACAACACTCTGATTGGAAACTATCTCCTACGTATCCAAGAACACAAGTCTAATAGGGAAACTTTCCTTCACAGCAATACTCCTAATTAGAGAAAGATCTCCATGAAGATCTTCTTCCCTAATCTACGCCACTGATGGCCTGGTCAACGAAGACTCCAACACTATAAATAAGACATGAGGTTGGTAAGCTAAGGTACGCTACAAATTCCAGGTTTACAACATCAAGCCTTCCCCAGATCCCTATCTGACTTTAGCATCGGAGTGCCATCGGCCACCACAATGGTGGTCCATGTCTCTCACATGTGTTCCTTGTACAGGTCAGTAGGGAGCAAAAATTGACTGCATCACATAACAGTAAATTAATTATAAGCAATATTGTGTAGCGATATTAATAGCCGATTAGTATACCCCACTCCTATACCAAGTAGTAGATGACCAATGATAAGCATTTCGACATTCATAACAACGCCATTAACAATCGAACCAATGAGAAAAACAATTCCTCCTACCACCATAGAGGCCTTACGGTCGTATGCTCTAGTCGTTGCAGAAGTAGTAAATGAAGCAACCAGAGCAGCTATGTATAAGGAAAAAGTGAAAGTTGTTAGAGTCTAGCTGTCAAATTTACAATATTGATTCCCTTTTCGGGCATCATCTTGCTCTTTTTGATAAACTGAAGGGAAGAACTTCATCAGAAAATCATCATATATGTCACACCTCCTGCATGATATCAAAATGCTACTTATGACATTGTTCATTACATTACTACTTAATTAAATTCATGATATAAAATTCATGCTGGTATCATATCCTACCTGAAACCCCAAGGTCATAATCGAATATGAGACCACTAGTGACCACAATCAAACAAGTCATTGCCACAAACGTAATAACCTTCCCTCTATACTCCTCAAATGATCATGTGTTAATAAAGAAACCTCCTGGCATTTCAAAGCATGCAATTGGCATTACTGCTCTTTCTCCTATCTACCCTCTTAATTTTCACAATCTCTTTTAATCAATCAAATGTTGATTATCATTCAACTTCCTAAACTCGAAGTTTCTCACTTCTGAGAAAACATCACTTCATCTATTTTTGGAGAAACAGCTTCAAATAGAAACAAGTCGAGCAGAGCAGCGTATTTAGCTCTTATGGCTACATTCTTGTCGAATCTTTTGTTTTTGGCTTCTCGTTTCCTACGTACCACTAAATGTGTTTTTGTCCAAACCTTCCTTTCATGCACCACATTGTTGCAGGAATTTAAGCTTTTTGATACATATGGGCTGGCAACAAACGGCTACATAACATAACATAACCTGGAATGTGTTGTGTTATTTTGTTCCCTCACTTTGGTTGCTTCAGGAATAGGTAGTTAGAAAACTCCTATATGCTAGCTTTGTCATCCTTTTTCACTGCGAAAAATAAATAAACATACAATTCTGATGATCTATATATAGATGTTGAGTGAGCCACCAAAATGCACGCACTTTAAAATATCTGGTGATCAGGTTGCTGCTGCGAATCCCTACTTCGCAAGGAATTTACCACATATCTTTACAATATTATTCAAGTGGTAACAATTGAACATAAAATCTAACTCTACTGTTGCTATCCAACATTCAAAAGGGTTTAAATTGATTTTTTTCACTACTTATGTTGATCATATTTGATGCGCGTAAATTTGTCCTCCTTGACTTAGACCTGCAAAACAAGCAACAGTGAACCAAGAACCACTGTGTGGGTGGCCAAAGACACTACGATGTAAAGTTAGGCTTTGAACAAAAAAGGTGGAATTCAGCTTAGTAAAATTAGGGTTGCATACCTTAGCCTCTTGTTCACATTATATTAGGGGTGGGCACGGGACGGGATGGGACGAGATATACCCATCCCGTTCATACGGGATCGGGACGGGACGGGATGGGAAAAACCCCATCCCGACCTCGTCCCATCCCAAACGGGTTCGGGACGGGACGGGATCAGCACCATTACCGGGCTTCTCCTTCGTGTCCTTTTACTGTACCCAGGCTGTGTAGAATTTCTGCTTCTAGTTTGTGCAGGTTGCAGGTTGCGGGATGCAGGAGAAACTATAGGCAAAGATAGGAAAACCTGAACTCTATTGGACTCGATAAAACAAACAGATTTCAGTCAACTTTTTTTAAATTCATATCAATATTATTTATTTCAGATTCCAATGACCATTCCAAACAAGTAGACTTTTCCCGAACTTAAAAGGCCAACAGTATACAGCTTAACAAATACGAGAAACAAATTGGACACCAAAGTCGCATACTAGCAAATACGGTAACTCAAGACTGATCTCGATAGTAAACAACTATTGTGGATAATTAGGCATGTCTTCACAACCTGTAAGTGGGCGACCTTGTTATGAAACACTAATGCTCCAAAAGAAATGATCAGAGACTGTAATTTTTTTATTGTCATTTCATTGAACAAGAGCAAGATAACAGGAGAATTGCAACAATATTTGGTATAATAAATAAATAAAAGTTAATAGAATACATGTACATAATGATGTTAAACTGAGTTACCATTACACAATTTTCAAAATAAATAATTAAATAAAAATATTAATAATTAATATAAATAAATTAGTTCGGGACGGGATTGGCGGGATTAAAAATCTTCATCCCATCCCATCCCATTCTAGATCGGGACGGGACGGGATCAGGATGAAATTATTCAATCCCATTAAGACCCGAAAAAATCGGGACGGGACGGGATGGGATCGGGACGGGAACGGGATCGCGGGATGGGATGCCCACCCCTACATTATATAATGAAAGAATTTATCTCCTTCCTTGACTCTACTTCTGATTGCGCAATGAAGGGAGAAAATCATATTCAGATTCTCCCTCTATCAAGTTATGTTCTTGTAGGGTTCTTACCCTTCCATGACTTGATCTTCTTTGGTATTGTTTCCCTTTGGGACCAAATATCCTTATACTAGTTGGGCTATAAGCGTTCTAATGGGCCTTGGGCTTATTCTAGCCCAAGAGCTACGTTTTGGCCTTCCTATTTGGGTCAAGTTCCTAGATTCCTGCCACATTGGGCGTGTTCAATCTGGGTTTGATCTTATGACTTGTGAGCTAAATTAGGCCTAACTGAGGCCTAGTCCGTCCGAGTTATCATCTATTAGGTTGGTTCATGTCACGTGTCCAACTACAATTGTATGACTGTTCGATGTGTTATTCCCCCTAGTAGTGGGTTCCTGTGCGGAGCCATTAACCCGCCATGTGTGGGAAGTTGTGTTACGCCATGATAGATTTCTTCACCAGCTCTTAGAGTTCTGTGCAACATTTAATGTTGGTGCGACCATTGGGTGGATGCTTCTTCCATATGCCATGCTTATATGAGTATTGTTTGTGGTATTTTTACATCCCCAAAACTCTTTGATGTATTCCTTCAAGCTTCCAACTCGAATCCAGAACAAACTCCCTTATCTTTCTAATCATGTTTGGTGATAGATTTCTTTCCCGACAATCAATTGTCCTACTGCCTTGAGTTCTTCAAGGAGTCGTTGATGATTGAGGTAGACCTGGCTGAACTCCATCGACAGTACCAGATCCATAATGATCTGGAACTCATCATTCTGGGGCAAGGTGACTTTCCTACTCAGTCGAGGAAGATTTTGTCTGTCTCTACAAGGCCATGTTCAAGGCTGGCCTTCGCTTTTCGGTTCCTAACACCATCTGGCATTTCGTAACGTACCATGGCATCCCTCCAACCCAACTGGTATCAAATGTGTGGAAGACCCCGACTGTGATTATGATCAGAGCGAAGGAGTTTGGGCTCTATTTGTTACTAAAAGTGTTACACTCATTGACTTCCATCAAGATGAATCCCAATTGGATTTGTGCCTTGTGCCTTGAGGAAGTCTGCGTGCATGGAGGAACTCCCAGAATACTTCAAGAACTAGCAGAAGTACCTCTTCCTTGCTTCTGTGAATTTCAGGTACTTCTTTTTTGAGGGCTAGACCGTCCTCCTCACCTTTAGGAAGTTGAATAAGTTTAATTATTGCTTTTAATATATTTAATATACCTTTAGTTGATGACTGACTTGTCGTTTGTTTGTGATAAAGGGACTTGCCTCCACCTACGTTCTCTCCTGGAGAGGAGCGGGCGAGGGCTCAGTTCCTCAAGTTACCAGCAAAAGTTGTCCTGGATGTCCTCCATCCGGTGAACATCAGGCAGAATGGCATGTATTCTACCAAAGCCGGTGGTTTCAGAGCAGACTCTAACTGCTCCTGGTGGCTTGTTTTCATGGGGCATGGGTCGAACACCAGAACCATTGAAAAAGAAGGTTCGAGTATTGAAGATGCCTAGCCCTTCGAAAAAGAAGGCTTTGGAAGGGCTAGTCTCTCTCGGCTATTTGGATTAGGATTATTCGTTCACAAATTATTTGGATTAGGATTAGGATTAGGATTAGGATTATTCGTTCACAAATTATTTGGATTAGGATTAGGATTATTCGTTAACAAATTATTTGGATTAGGATTATTCGTTCACAAATTCGGTACATGAAAATTTAACAACATAAACATTTATAAAAAAAATTGAATTATACAACATTCTAATCCGAAAACTCTTTGGTGATGTTCGCCTCAAAAGTAAACTTCCAACAATGTCGCCCCCAAAACTCTCTAACCTGAGAAAAACTAATTGCCTATGTTCCAATAAGAAGCATAAACTTACTTGGGTCAACAGGGTAGCTGGTATGAGTAATCCTCAACTCTAATAAATAAATAAATTACGTAAATTAAAGCAACAACTCAAAGACATGTAGTTCTTCAACGAGGCAAACTTGTCATACTAATAAGTTTCTTCATACTTAAAAATAATATTTATTTATCCAACACTTACAATTTGAAGGTTGAACATGGTAAGTCTGATCCTGCAGAAACCTTAGTAAACTTACCATGCTGCACGAGATGGTTAGAAATAAATGAATAAAATTCATAATTTATCAGTCCTCATAAATATTAGTTCTTTTTAACAACAATACAAATCATAGTAATAATATATCATTATTGAAATATCAACAAATACATTTTACCTTAAGGAAGACATTTAGTTCTCATTCAGTGATTGAATGAGGATTTAGTTTCTTCCCTTAAGACAATCATGCATACGTACAAAAATGTTGCTTCTTTTTCACAATCGCACTACCCTTCTTGTGCCGAACGTATATCACCCAAGTGTGCCTCCTTTGCCTTCGGAACCACTCGGAGCGTACATGTCCCAAGTGGGTGCCACATCGAGGAATATGTCATCTCATCCGAAGTTCAATCATGGCAAATATATTATAATCTTTAGGCATATATCCAAACTCACATGGAACGGTGCACCCGGTACGCAAGCAAGTCTGCATACTAAATCAGATACCAAGTATACAAACAAATTTGTATACTAAAATCATAATTCTTTCATTCCTTTTTAATCAAACTAAACCCAAACCATATTCTAATCTAACAAAGTCTATGTCGGGTTTCATTATTAATGTACAAACATCCAGCCCAACCCAGGCTTTAAAATAGTGGGTGAAGGCCAAATCTGTAAAGATATTTGTAAACATAATTGGCCCAACCCAAAGCTCACAAAATTTATTAGATAAGAAAAAAATTCAACTCCGAATGTTTGAAATCTAAGAGTTTTGGTCACAAATTTATTAGATTTGTTGTTCCATGTTAATTTGACTAAACCTAGTCCCCGATTAATACATCACATAAACCAGTGAATCAACTCAGTGTATTAATTCAAACTCTAAATCAATTGAATCCAACACAAAATGGCTATTAAGGTTTGTGACAATACAAGAGATTAAAATAAAACATATTTTCCTAAACCAAAGAGCCAAAGGTTAAATTAAGTAATTCGACTTTCATATTTTCATCAAATAAAGAGTTGACATGGTCAATAACTTTTCTTTTCTTCTTTATCTAAAAATAAAGTCTAAAAGGTTGATTGTTGTTATTGTTCCTACATTGTTTAGTGGTCCACCAATTTAAACCCACAATGTCAATGTAAAATACGTGTTATATGAACTCATGTCATCATTGAAAAGCAAGATAAAGAGGATCTCAAAGTTTAATACTATTTATTTCCTATTCTAGCCTTACATTACATAAATAAAGAAACAAACAAAACCTCAAAAGACTTTAATGTACCTTAAGTGTTATGAATCACATTATCATTTCAAACAATTAAATCTGAAATTTTGGTTGAGTGGTGAAGGCACGAAGTAGGGTGTAAAATTTTTCTTATAACCCCCTATTTATCTTATGAAGCAAACAAAACACATCATATGTATTGACTGATAATCGCTTTTTGGTATCATCAATTAATTAATTCTTATCAAGCCTACATTATCTTCTATAGTCATCACTTGAGTATGAACTCACATGTCAATAAAAAACAAGAGGATGTAATCCTGATAAGGACAAGTAAAGTTTTATCATAAAGATATGAACAAAAAAAAACCAACATACAATTTATACAACATCCCTTACTAATAGTATAAACTCAATAGGTAATCAAACAACATGAAATAAAATCTAAGATAAGTGATTAAAGGGTTTGGCCATCAAACATCCATAAGTGCATATATACCATCAAAGCAAACAAATAGTCCACAAACAAGGCCAAAGTGGGTAATTCAGGTACAATGGTAAATTCACAAATTAACAACTATATAAAAGAAAATTAAAAAAACTCACTAATAAAAATATCACTTAGAATGAAGGAAACTCACTGCATGTAAGAAGAAACCCCCCAACTAGTTATTCTCCAAAAATAAGATCCCAAACTTGCAAACCACACAAAATCAAAATCATCCAAACATGAAAACCCAAACTCGAATACGCGACCCTTCCCAAGTAGGTGTACCGCCTCGTTTTCTCATTTCTTTTCTTTTCTTTCCTCCTCTTTATTTATCTACTCTTTGCTCTGTAGAAATCCAGCACAATTAGGGTTAAGTAAAAAAAAAATACTATTTAAACTAATCATAAATAAGTAATAAAATAAGACATGAAATAATAATGCACTATTTAGTTACTAAATATCTAGCTACCACTAGAATACTAATTATGTAAAATACTAATTTTGTAAACCCATGCATTATTTTTATACAAATAATTTTGTTTGATTGACATCAATAAAAGATATATTTTGTTGAACTCAAACACTTATGTAAATATAAATTTAGGTAGTTCTAGAAAATGGGGTCGTTACACCTTTGCTTACAGGAAGCTGACCTATGGGTATTTCGAATGGGCGAATGAGCATTTCCTTTTTTTCCTTGCTTTGATGATCCTGAGGCAACCCTAGATGTCCCATAGTTTGTTGTTGCCGATTCAATGTATGTTCCAGATTCTTTCCTAGTTGCTTCGTCTACTTCTGAATTTGTATCCACTTGTACATAAACCTCTGCTTGATCAATAAAGTTCATGTTTCTTTTTTCATACTTGCATTTATAACTTTGGGTTTGCTTGAATCTTCAAATGCCAAATTTAGTTAAGTCCTTAGTCTTTGTTCGACTAGGCTTTTCCCTTGTTGAACTTGATTGTTTTTTACCATCTCAATATTTGCTCAAACTAGGTTGCTTAGGTTGGCAAATAATTTTAATCAAACTATTAAGTTCTAGCTAGACTTGGTGTAACACCCTTGTGCGAGCGGGCTCAGAGGCTTACGGTCTACCTTGTGTGGGCAAGCTCTGAGGCTGGCAGCTTCGTGTGTGGGAGAGCGCAGAGGCTGGCAGACAACCATGTGTGGGCGAGCTCAGAGGCTACCAAGCTATCTTGGTGTTATAGTCTCACATCGCCTGGGTGAGGGAAGGGGATGTGTTGTATATGTGTGAGGTTGGATCCCCTTTGTACAACACATTTAAAAGTTGTGCGAGCCTTGAGCCCAAAGCAGACCATATTGTACCATGTGGACCGGGTCATAACAATATGGTATAAGGGCCAGACCCAGTCGAAAGTGTGCCAACGAGGACGTTCATCTCCTAAGGGGTGGATTGTAACACCCTTGTGTAGGCGTGCTCTGAGAGTGACAGGTTACATTGTATGGGCAGGCTCTGAGGCTGGTGGGCTATCATGTGCGGCAGTCTCAGAGGCTGGCAAGCTAGCTTGGTGTTATAGTCCCACATCGCTTGGGTGAGGGAAGGGGATGTGCTATATATGTGTGAGGTTGAATCCCCATGGTACAACGGATTTTAAAGTCGTGCGGGCCTTGAGCCTAAAGGGGACAATATTGTAACATGTGGATCGGATCGTTACACTTGAACAATTTAAGCCATCTTAATCTTTAATCGGACTAGGCTTTATGGAAGTCATCTTGATCAAAACTCATAAGTTCTTACTACACTTATACAATTTTAGGCAATCTTAATCCTTAATCGGACTAGGCTGCATAGAAGTCATCTTGATCAGAACGCATAAGTTCTGACTAGATTTAGATAATTTTAGGCCATCTTGATCTTTAATCGGACTAGGGTGCATAGAAGTCATCTTGATTAGAACTCATAAGTGTTGACTAAACTTAGCACTTTATGCTATCTTATTCCTTATTCGAACTAGGCTATTGAGTGGGGCAACAAGTCATCTTAATCAGGCTTCATACGCTCTGACTAGACTTAGTTGCTCTAAGTCATCTTAATCCTTAATTGGACTAGGCTACTGAGAAAGAAGACAAGTCATATTAATTAGGCATCATACGCTCTAAATAGACTTAGTCACTTAAAGCCATTTTAATCCTTATTCCGACTAGACTACTGAGAGGGGTGACAAGTCATCTTAATCAGGCTTCATACGCTTTGAGTAGACTTAGGTGGCCTTTTTATTTAAGTGCTTAGAAGCTAACTTCTAACTGGAGTTAGAAGTTCTGAACGAGCTTTTGAATGAAATGTTTGTTTTACTTCTGAATGGGTTGTTGAATGGGAAACATCTATCTCTATTGAAGTTGAACATGGAGTGGTTAGCCGGCGTCAACTCCTCATCTTTCAATTGCATTTTAAGAAATATTTCTAAAAACAAAACATTGGTTGAGCTCCCTGTGTCCACCAATGATCTTCTCACGTCCCACTTTGTTATCCCGATCGAGATAACTAAGTCGTTATTGGCTAAGTGGACTCTCTGCATGTCCCGCTCCGTGAATGTCAAATTTGGAATGTGGTGCTCTACTCGAGCATGATGAATAGGGCGGTCTTCATAGTGAGAATTGTCTGCAGCTCTCGGACTGATATTTTTCTTGATCGGTTGGACTGTCCCTGATCTTCATACGCACCATGCAGGACGTATATAATGTCTAAAGTCTTTCCTTCGATCTCCCTTACGGACTCTTCTTTCTCTTTTCCTCGGGACTATTTTTTGCTTGACCCACAAATTCTTTGAGTCTCCCTTTCTGGACTCAGTATTCGATATCGTTCCTAAGGTTTTTGCAGTATTCAGTGTGTAGCCATTATCCTTGTGGAAAGAACAATACTTGTTCTTATAAGGGCCTCCCTTCAGTTTTAAAGGTCATTTAACATCCTCCCAGTGCATCATGGTAGGGAGGATTTTAGAAAAACCAGTATTGAGTGGAGTGTAGGCATGATACTTGTAGTTGACATAGTTGGTAGAGTTCTAGGACCTTGCTTTTTCGGACTCAGGCTTGCTGTCACTCCATCTCCTCTTGGATCCGTCTTCATCTTCTCGTTTCTCCTCCTCTCTCCTATCCCAAGTCTTAGAAAAGTGTTTGGTCTCGCTCTCACCGCCTTTCTTTCCTACTCACATCTCCTCCAGTGTGATGTACTTATGCGCACTTTTCAGCAAGTCCATCATGTTTGTTGTGGGCTCCAAGGTCAGAAATTTGGAAAGCTGACATCCTCTTAGGCCAAAGGTGAAGGCAGTGACAAATGTGTCATTACTGCAGCCATCGATCTTTTATTGAGTCGCATCACGAACTCTCTAAGAGTTTTGTAGGGCTTCTATTTGAAACTAAGCAGATAGCAGGGCCCTTTTCTGATCCACTGACTTCTCATGAATCGAATGATGAAAGCCTTTGCCAGCATTTGGAATGAGTCAATTGACCTTGGTGAGAGGCTATGGAACCAAGTCAAGGCTACCTTTTTTAGGCTGGTGAGGAAGGTCGGCAACATGATCGCCTTTGAACCTTCTTGTAATGCCATCACATGGTGGTAATGGCGTAGGTGATCAGATATATCTGTAGTTCCATCATATAACTCTAGCTATGGCGAGCTGAATTTCCTATGCAGAAATATGTTCATGATATGTTAGGAGAATGGTGGGACTGTGAGGTTGTATAGACACCTTGGTCGGTAGCTTCGAATCGGAGTAGATTTTGGATGACAGTTCTATCAACCCTTGATACATGGTCTCCTCGAACTCCTTCGGCCCTCTAGTTTCCTTCAGGGTTTGCCCTTCGGTCCCTAGTGCTGACGTGGTTGCTTTCATGAACGCGCTCCCTGTTTTCTTGTTGAGTCAGAGTCCTTTTCAGGTTTCGTCATTTTCCAATGGCGGGGGATGCTCCTAGGTAAACAATTCTACCACCCGAGTGAGTTGATCCATAGAAACTAGGATCTAGTCTACACGGGGGTCCACTGCGACTGTTCCAAAGGCAGGGCCTTGTTGTTGTCCTGCTCCAGTGGCTGGAGCATCCTGGTCTAATGGTGAGACCTCGCCGGTCGGAGTGTTGGCTAGCTCGACGTTCTTTCCTTTAGCATGAGATCTAGTGTTAGTCACCATGCTTCAGGGTTTTTTTTTTATTTTGGCAGGGTGTGTTTTATTTTTTAGGGTTTGAGGAAACTGTCATATTCCCACATACGGCGCCAAATTGATGCGCGCAAATTCATCCTCCTTGACTTTGACCTGCAAAACAAGCAATAGTGAACCAAGGACCACCATGTGGGTGGCCAGAGGCACTCCGATGGTAAAGATATGCTTTGAACAAGAAGGTGGAATTCGACTTGGTAAAAATTAGGGTTGCATACCTTAGTTCTTCCACTTCTTCACCTTATATATGAGAGAATTTATCTCTTTCCTTGACTCTACATATGATTGCTTAATAAAGGGATAAAATCTTATTCAGGTTCTCCTTCTATCAAATTATCATCTTTGTATGGTTCTTACCCTTCCATGACCTTATTTTTTATGGTACTTGTTTGCCTTTAGGACTCAATGTCCTTCTCCTGGGCTATGAGTGCTCTAAGTGGGCTATGGGCTTATTCAAGGCCAAGGGCATGCGTTCTAGTCTTCCTGTCCTGGGTCAAGCTCCTAATTCTTGCCACATTGAGCGCGTTCAATCAGGGCTTGATCTCCTAACTTATGGGCTGAATTAGGCCTGACTGGTACCTAACTCAGGCTTGACTTGGGCCTGGTCCGTCTGGGCTATCGTTTATTAGAGTTGGTTCGTGCGACATGTCTGGTTACAATTGGATGATTGTTTGATGTCTCATTGGTATTTAAAGTATTTTTACCTCATAAAAATCTGACTTTACAATAACCTAGGTTTGAACCGCAATAAGAGAAAATCAAACTTATAGTGATTTTATTGGATTTATTTGAAAGAGTTTAGAATCTAGATTAGAACCATGGTTTACAAGCTCATAAACTAGCTAATGAATGGCATTCACAAATTTTAAGTTTAAGTTGATCGTTTTCATTGAGACTTTGATATTTTCTCTTATGTTTGGGTTCCTAATTACAACTTAGGTTATTTATATTTTGGGTATGCAAAATTCAGGCGTATTTTATATTGAGTACGAAAGTTTTACATAATTACACGATGAGTAGGAAATTGGGTCTTAAAGTTTGTTTAGCGACGCTGACCAAGGTCAGATGTCCCACATTCAGTAAAAACCCAAATACCCTTCAGTAAAGGAGCAAGTGAATTGCATGAGGTATCCAAAGTGCAAGTATAGTAAAAAAACAGTGGTACCCATGACGAAAACAACTGACATTCTTTGATGAGAAAATGAAGATTCGATTACTTCGCCTTTTGCAAATGAATAAGTCATATGCGATATCAACATGTATATCAGTCGGTGACTGAGTGATGAAGATTTATTTATTTATAATCATGTATATCACCCTCCCCATTTGCTTTGCAGCCCACACCACCATTCCTGCTGGATTCCTTAACTTCACTATCACCACCAAATCGACCTGACAACACCACCACCACCCTTCCAAAACCACCATTATCTCCTCCCCACCTCATCTCATTGAACCAACTCACCTCAATCTGCAAGTTAAAAACAAAACATGAGCTTGATTTGATTGAACCCACCCACCTTTCAACACCATTCCCCCCCCCCCTCCCCAACCTACAAGTAGATGGATTAAAGCGTTAGATTGGATTAAAGTGTTAGATTGGTTAAAAATATAGCATGGTTTGATTCGATTAAAGGCCATTATAAACGAGTATCTATAATTGAAAATTAGATTCATTTATAAAATTGTCAATTCAAAAAGTTTGATCTTTCCGGGGTTAACCCAAATCACGGATGGCTTACTCCTTTGGAGAAGGCCAAGTAATCAAATCTCCATTTTTCATCAAAAAACAAATTGTCAGTTTTTTTTTTCATTATGGATACTTATATTTTTACTACACTACCACAAAATGGCTCATTTGTGGCGAACAATTATCGGATTTATTTATATTACTGGCGGATTGAACCTTCCGCCATAAATAGTCGTCAAAAATGTAAATCTTTTTTGGCTCATGTGTCATCTGCCACATATGATTTTAATCACACAATTGAGTCAAATCCGGCTGATGAGTTGTCCGCCACAACTACCTCAATAGTTTTTCACTTTCCCCATTTTGCAATTGCAATTTCAGAGTTCTCTGCTTCCTCCTCTCATCTCCCCTTTTTGCATTTAACCACCAATAAACACACAATAAAACCCAACCAAATTAAACAAAAACCAAACCATAGAAATCGATGGCACGAGATTTGATTCAATCGACGAAAAGTGACAATGTTTGAACTCAATATTTCAACTGGGACACATTTCACTTCCTGCCTGTTTTCCCGCTTAAATTTGAACTTAATATTTCAATTGTGACATTACCCTCCTCTTTACCGCATCCTTTTCCTCAAGGATGAAAATTTGGAAAACGATGGGAGATAAGGGACCAATCTTCCCAAGTTGCTTCACTGGCTAAAGAGTTGGACCAATGAATGAGGACTTGGGTAACAACCTTGTTATGGCAAGGAATCAATCGACGACCAATAATTGCAACTGGTTCCACTGCGTAGTTGCCTTCATTATCCACCATGGGCAGAGTAAGGAGTGCTGAAGCAGTGGAGCTTAACTTCTTTTTGAGCTGCGAGACGTGAAATACGAGATGTACTTTTTACTAGGCAGGGAGTTGAAGACGGTATGCAACAAAGCCAATACGCTTGATGACTAAATACAAAACATAGAAGCGAAAAGAAAGCTTCAAGTTCTTGCGAATTTGAACTAATGTCTATTGATAAGGTTGCAATTTTAGGTAGACCTAATCACAAATTTGGAAGGAGCGTTCAACTATGTTTTTATCAGCATACAATTTCATTCGCTCTTGTGTTTTATGCAGACATTCCTTGAGTATATTGAGCATGTCGTTGCGTGCATTGAGGTATTGTTGAACCTCTGGAATTGATAGAGAAGCAACTGGTGGTAAGGCAAGCAAGGGAGGTGAATACCCATATAGTGCTTGAAAAGGAGTAAGTTGCAGACTTGAATGGAAGTTCATGTTGAACTAGTGCTCCGCCAAATACAACCAGTGAGACCATTTTTTTGGGAGCATGTCCAGTCATACATCGGAGGTATGTCTCCAAACACACATTTGTGCGCTCAGTTTGTTCGTCTGATTGGGGGTGGTAGGCGGTGCTCATTGCCAAAGATGTACCCAAAGCTTCAAAAAGTTGTTTCCAAAAATAACTGAGAAATACTTTATCTCTGTCTGACACAATGGATTGGGGAAGACTGTGAAGTTTATACACGTTTTGAAAAAAGTACTCAGCCACCATGGATGTAGTAAATGGATGTGATAAAGCCATGAAATGTCTAAATTTGGTGAGTCGATCCACCACCCTTAAATATGACAGTCTTGACATGTGAGAGAGGCAATCCTTCAATGAAATCCATCGTGATGTGTTGCCAAACGTGATCAGGGACAGGTAGTGGTTGAAGCAATAAGCCATAACCAGATTGATCATTCTTGTTCTTTTGGCAAGTGTCACAAGAGGTAATGAAGTGGATGAGTTGGGTTTTCATGCCATGCCAATAAAAATATTGCTTTAGGCATTGGTAAGTAGCATTTATACCAGAATGACCACCAAAAACATAGCAATGAATAGTAGAAATAATTTGCAATCTGAGGTCACCAACAGATCCGATGTAGAGGAACTGCTTGTATTTGAATAGACCTTGTTGTAATGAGTAAGATGGGACTAAATTAGGATGAACAAGTAACTTGGTGATGATAGCTTGAGCATTACCATAAGACGTGTAGTTGTGTATGACATCTGTGAGCCATTGAAGAGAGACATGCGAGATGGCTAGACATGTATTAGTAGGAGCATCTCTTCTTGATAAGGTGTCGGCTACTTTGTTCTCTGAGCCTTGTTTGTAGCTAATGGAACAGTCATAGCCAAGCAATTTTGTTAGCCAATGTTGTTGCAGAATGGTCCTGATTTTCTGATCAAGAAAATGCTTTATGCTCTGGTGATCGGTAAGGATATAGAATTTGGACCCTAATAGGTAGGACCTCCATTTATGAATAGCCATAACAATGGCGAGTAGTTCTTTTTCGTATGTAGATTAGCCCAAGTTCCTGGTGCTCAGAGCCTTACTAAAGTATGCGATGGGATGACCTTGTTTTGACAGAACAACGCCTATACCCACGGAGCAAGCGTCTGTTTCTATATAGAAGGGGAGTGAAAAATCTGGTAGATGCAGAACCGGGGTCGAACAGATTGTCAACTTGAGTTCATGGAATGCTTTGGTAGCTAAATCACTCCAATCGAAATCGTCTTTATTCAAGAGATCTGTCAATGGGTTGGTTATAATGGCATAATGTTTAACAAACTTACGATAGTACCTCGTGAGGCCAAGAAAACCACGCAAGGCTTTGACAGTACTAAGGATTGGCCAATCCATCATGGTCTCAATCTTGGAGTAATCCGCAGCCACGCCTTGAAGAGTAATAATGTGGCCAAGATACTCTAATTTGGATTAGCCAAATGAACATTTAGAGAGCTTACCATATAGACAATGCTATCTGAGGGTGGATAGGGCAATGTGGAGATGGTGTAAATGTTGCTCCATAGACTTGATGTATATCAGAATATCATTGAAGAAGACGAAAATGAATTTGCGTAGAAATGGCTGAAAAATATGGTTCATAAGAGCCTAGAAAGTTGTTGGAACATTAGTTAATCCAAACGGCATCATTTTGAATTCGAAGTGGCGTGATGAGTTTTAAATGTTGTCTTGTAAATGTTAGAAGGATGAACCAAGACCTGATGATAGCCAGAACGAAAATCAATCTTGGAAAATGGTTTAGCCCCATGCAATTCATCAAAAAGTTCAACAATTAAAGACATCAGAAACTTATCTTTGACAGTCATGTCATTAAGTCTTCGATAACCTACACAAAAATTCCATGACCGATCCTTTTTTTTTACCAACAAGATTGGAGCAACAAACGGGCTGTTTAAGTGCTGAATTAGCCCTAAATAAAGCATTTATTGTACTAGTTTCTCTACTACATCCTTCTGCATATGTGGCAACTTATATGGAGCTTGTGAAGAAGGGAAGGTGTTTGGTTTGAGAGAAACTCTATGATCTAAAGAGCGAGTAGGTGGAAGGTAGTTGGTGTTTATTGGAAGACGTTTTGGTATTGGTCTAAAAGAGAAGCAATAGGAGCAGGTGGAAGTAGGTGTATCTACTGAAGTGATGGAGAAAAATTGCCCAAGAAAGCAAAGTGTGTGTTCGGTGAGAAATTTGTGGAATTTGGTGGGATGTAGAAGACATAAAGAGGTAGTGTTTGTAGTACCTTGTAGTGTAATTTTCTTGCCTTTATAAACAACGGTTAGTTGCAGAGTGTGCAAATTGATGATGATATTGCCAAATGGCTTTAGCCAATCTCCGCCCAAAACCATGTTGTATCCACCCAAAGGGAGAACCCCTATTAAACCATCAAACTGAGTCTCTTGCATAATCCATCGAAGAGGTTGACATATGGTTGTACTAATCAGATGTTCGCCATTGGAAATCTTTACAACCATTTGATGTGTAAGAGTTGTAGGCCATTTAGTGTTTGAAACAACCTTTGGATCAATGAACTAGTGTGTACTACCCGTATCAATCAATATAGAAATTGGTCGTTTATTCACCAATACACGAAGAAGAATGGTATTAGAAGCATGACTCCCATATAACGCATGTATATAAAGTTCCATGTTTGACTGGATTTCTTGGGTAAAATTTATTGTTTCTTCAATAAGAGGCATGGGATCATGTTGTTGGTCATCTTCGGAGATTAGCAAAAAGAGTTGTTCTTGTTTGCAACGATGACCAGGAGTGCAAAGTTCATTGCAGTTGTAGCATAGTCCTTTGTCACGTCTTAGTTTCATTTGGATAGGTGTGAGTCGTTTGATGATTGGTGAATTGGAGGGAAAACGTGGAGTATATGGCATAGCCGTAGAATGATATGGTTTCCTACTACTGGTGGATGGAAATGGAGTTGGTGGAGAAGTCAGACAAGCTTCTTGCATTCTGACAAGGGAGAATGTTTGGGATACCGAAGATGGTTTAAACATTTGTATGATGAACTTGATCTCAGATTTCAAAACCGCATAGAAAACTCATAATGAAATAAGGTTCAGTAAGAGTGGGGTTGTGAAGAAGCATCAGTGATTTGAGTTCTTCAAATTTTTCATAATAAGTTTCAACGGATTGATCTTGGCACAGCTTATTAAAGGATTCTACAAAGTTATCAGATACAGGATCTTCAAATCGTTGGCAGAGATCATGAATGAGGGTAGGCCAAGCAGTATTAGGTTTGCCAATTTGATAATCTAAAAACCATGTATCGCCTTGCCATCAATATGAATAAAAGCAATTGAAACTTTATTGTCATCAACAATATTGTATCTAGGTTGAATGCCATCGAAATGAGAGAAATCAATTTTGGGAAATCAAAAATAAAATTACTTCCAACATCAGAGGGAGGGAGTTCTCCATTGATTGTTATTCACTTCGGTCAATTGAGAAGAACTTGCTTATGTTCCAACAGGTGATAGTCGATAGTTCTACATCATCTGAATAAGCTGGTTTATTTTTTAATCTAATCATTTCTCTTGTGCCTCTCCTACTTGTGCAATTCAATTCAGTTCCTTTTTCACTAGATATAATTGGTTTTAAGTATCTATCTTATATTTTTTTGTTTCTTTCAAAAACGATTTGATTTCTCTAGCTCTGGTTTCCATGGTGTGAAGGGGATTGAACCGCTGTAATACCAAATGTCACGTATAGACAAGTTTGAGTGGATCATAAGAAGGAATGGATGAAAATGAACTAAAATTGAAGAAAAGAATAAATGCTTTTTAAGTTCTTGAACTCAAGCCTTGTATTACAACAAAACTTCTCTCATTTTTTTCCTTGCTACAAGTCATTACTATTTAAAGAAGAAGCTCTAACATAATTCTAAATTTTATTCACAGTCTGAGTGACACGTGGTTTTACAAGTGTTCCTAGCTTTTTTTTTTTTTTTTATCAAAATACAAATTGAAACATTTCAACTTCCCGCCTGTTTTCCCGCTTAACTTTGCCCTCAATATTTCAGTTGTGATACATATCGTGTCCCGCCTGTTTTCCCGCTTAAATTTGAACTTAATATTTCAGCTGTGACAACATCTTCAGACTGAGACAAAAGGTTTTGCTGCCTTGATCAACAGTGGTAGTGGTGTGGTTTCCTTGCACCACCGCAACACTCGCTACCATCCAGACTCGGCCGAGGTAACTCATCTTCGTCTTTCACAATTTCTTCTTTTCTCCATCTCTCAGAACCCTAGAACTCACTTTCTTCTTTTTTCCAGCTCGATATCTGAGGTGTCGAAAGAAAAGACTGAAGAGGAGAAGAAGAAGAAGACGAAAAAAACCATGCGATCTGCGAAGGGAAAAAGAAGAAGACGAAGAGCACACTCAAAACAAGTAAGTTATTTATCTTCTCGATTTGAACTCTGTGATCTTTAGATTTCAGCTCAATTTAGGTTTTGTTGATTTGGATCTTGAAGATCTTAAGATCCAGGTCTCAATTGCTTGTTGTTAGGCTTTGAAATTGATTCAAATCTCGTTAGGTTTTGAAATTGATTGAAGAATGTTAGGTTTTTGGTTTGTTGTACAACATGATTGACTCGTTCGTTCTCAGTTGAAACCCTACCTTTAAGACGATTCAGGTGAGCTCAAGAGACAATTGGATACGGAACAGACGGATAATAGTTTGGACTGCTTTGAAATCATAGCTAACATTCAATCCTTGTTAGAAATTTCACCATTGCTATGTTTGGTGTCTAAAGTGTGCATTTATCAAGTACCGAAAGGGCTTCGTGATCAGGGGCGGAATTGCAGACAAAGGGGGGCAAAAAAAATGTAACATTTCCAAGAAATTTCCTCGGTATACAGCATAAAAGATGTCCTTTGTATAAGAAGTTTCCAAGAAATTATTAAAGGCATAAGAGTTTGTCTTCTTTTCTGGGTTTTGTTTAACTGATGGAGATATACAACATAAAAATTTCAATTTTTCTGTACATTGCAAATATGTTATGTATGTCACTATGTGTGTAGTGTGGAATGTGTACATGTGGTGTGTATGGGGTGTGTTTGTCTTTGAGTGTGAGATTGATTGCTTAGTAACATTTTATGTAGAGCATTTTTTTTTTGCTTTTATAGAAAGATCATTAAGGCTTATTGTGAGATTGTTTTCAAGAAGGATGAGATTGGCTTGGAGATACTTCATATTGTATTGCCTGCTGCAATGGCTTTAGCAGCTGATCCAATTGCTTTTTTGATTGACACAACATTCATCGAACATGTAGGTTTGTCATTGTTTCTTTTTTTCTTGTTAGTTGTAATATTAGATGGAGACTCTCTTAATCGGTTGACATGAAAAACTATATTAAATTCAGGAATTTAGGTTTCAGAAATTCATCAAAATTTTTATTGCAAGACCAAGGCATAAAATCAACAAGTCGGAGATAGAAAAATAAGAACATCAAACAAACTCACCTGTTTCAGACGTAAATGAAGAAGAACTGAAGAAGATATCGTAAGACGCAAGCGCAGACGCAGACACAAGAGGCTCGGTTTCTCTTGTGATTTGGGATCTATGATGTTTTTTTTTATAAGAGAGCAATATGAAATTTCAAGGGGGGCAATATAAATTTTCAAAGGGGGGCAATAGTGAAATTTTAACTATTTTAATGAATTTTTTACAAAACCTATGGGGGTCAATTGACCCCCTTATCCAAGCAGTGGATCTGCCCATGTTCGTGATTGTAATGGTGAAGCTTCGATACCTGAAATATTTCCCATAGGCCCCTCTCCTTAATGTAGTTCGTGGAACAAGGAGTTGGAGATCTATAAATGGAGGTATGTAAAAGATTTTTCAGTTGAAATCCAGCTGAAGACATAATATAGATTTGCACTAAATAACTGTAGAATGATACAAGCTGTATGTTTTGTTATTGCTTTGAAACGTTCATGAAAACCTCTCTTTTGGTTAAGCAATCTTAGTCTATGAAAAGGCATAGCTTCTTCATTGTACTTTTTACAAGGTAAGATCAAGGATTGTGATTTCGCTTTTCGAGTTAATTTCGGTCTCTCGATTTTAAGAAATACTTTGGTGTAAAGAAAAAAACGTAAAAATTTGGAGGATGCATGAAATATATAATGAATTTAGCAGGTATATTAAATATGTGAAAAAATAATATGCAAGTAAATAAATGTATTAAACACATTAAATGAAACCAAAATACCTATAATTAAGAAATTAGGGGTTGGTTTAAAAAATCAATAGATACTTAGAATAAATGATAATTAGGAAAAAAAACTCAAAATTTACGAAATAAATCCTGAAATTTTTTGAAAAAATATAATTTTTAGTAGCTGGTTTTTGTATTTTTACCGAAAAACGAAATTTACGAAAAAAAATCTCGAAATGTACGAAATAACCTTTTTTGAAAATTTTCAAAATAAACCTCAAAAAAATGTAATTTTTTCTTTCGACTTTTTTTTCGTAATTTAAAAAAACGAAAATTTTGGTGAAATTTCGTATAATTTCGCGAAATCACAATCCTTGGGTAAGATATATCAATGAAATTATTTATTTATTCAAAGCTGATAAACTCAAGTGCTCAACAATTCATCTGACGTCTTTAATCAACTGAATTGGCGTTGATATTTTGATACAACTGAGAAATTTTGCTTGATTTCTCTGTTTCATTCATCTATTATGATCCTAGTGTGTAAAGTTCTGCTTGATATCTCTGTTTCCATGCAATTTCATGGAGGATTTGAATGTTTTTACTCTTTGAGGTTAACCCTAGAGATTTGGATGGTTGATCTGTGTTGTAGTCAAGTGTGTACGGGTTTGCTTGATTTCTCTGTTTCATTCATCTATTACATGCAATGAACTGAACAAAACAAATTGTTCTGATTTTTTTTTCTCAACATGTTTGTATGAAATTCTTCATTTGGGCCTTTTATATGTTAAGAATTGTTGGAGGCCTAATTCTGTTTTATTTTGAAATTTGCGTTAAAAAAAATTGAAACAAAAGGAGAGAGAAGATTTTAGATAACGAAATGTTGAAAATGAGATGTGGTTTTCGTATGAGTGTATGTCTTGAATTAGTTTCATGTAGTGTCTGAATGTAGAAGGGTGATTTTCCTGGAAAAAGTTTGAGGTCTGCTTGGAGTTTTTAAAATTTGGCTGAAAAAAATGTCTAATTTCCAGAGCTATAAGGTGGGAAAAAGTTCTCTGTAATTGGTTTGGGTATTTTTCTTTTAATTGTTTTTCTGACTATAAGAAGTTCGATTTAGTCTAGTTGAACATCAGGATTAAGACCAACTATAACAGAGGTTTCAATTTAAGCTGAGCTTTCTATGAAGAAGATGGTGCGCTTATGATTTCAATTACCATTTAATGAAAAAGGCTATTATAAGTTGAAGACTATGGAGTGTTTAGTGGGTCATATTTTGTGGAACTAGAGATTTTAGGAATTCTTCCTTATAAAATATGACTATGGATGGTACAATAACCTATATTTTAGGACCTTTCGTGGCTTTTTAATCTACTGCATTTTCCCAGCTTATCATAGAAAAGATACATGTTTGGGGTTCTCAATTGAAAAGTTTTATAGAATTTCATTTCGATTTTTCAGTTTATAATGCAGTCTATGAATGAGCATATTACATCATCGAAGGGTGAATTTATTCATGTGTGTACTATTAAGTAAAAGCTTTGAATTTAGAAAGTATGGGTAGAAGCAGATTATGTTCTTTAGCAGAACTGATCATTGATGCATAGAATTGAAGGGAACATTAGTATTCCTATCCAAACTCCCTCGTTAGTATATTGAATGACTATTATGGTTGTTTCATATTGAACTGTTTCATTTTCATTTGTTTAACCTGTCATATTGAATTTAATTCCCTTTCTTTGTTTAACATTGAATGACTATTTGGTTTTTTTTAAGTTGTGCAAAATAAACTTCGTGACTATCATATGTCAATGTGATTGGGTATGTAGCAGTACCCCAAAGGAAACGGCATGGTCGTGGGAAGAAACGATGGGCAGGGAAAAACAATATGGGAAGATCGAGGGGTATGTGTTATTCTAAATTTTCGCATGTTAGTTTATATTATGTTATTAATTTTCTTAGTTTTTAGTTTATCTAAATATTTGTTTGTTAGGTGTCCATGGAGAATCTCGTTCAGTCACTGGTCGAGGCTGGAATGGAAGACTATCATGAACATGCACAAATTTATATCGATAATATGGGTCCTGAGACACAAAATAGAGTTCGGGGTTATGGACATGGGGTGACACCTAACATGGTACCTTATGCTAAGTCTGCTACTTCTAGTTCATCTAAGAGAACATCAAGGTCTAGAGAAGCCGTCTTGGAGACTGATAACCTTGAATTGAAGAGGAAGCACAAAGCTATGTTGGCTCAGCTTGACAAGTTGTGGACCCAGCAGCAGCAACAGATGCAACAACAACAACAACAGATAATGATGATGATGCAAGCTATGCAGTCCCAGATACATGCCCATAGCTCTTAGCCACACCCACAGGGCTCTCACCCATCACATCTATATCCCATGTATCCAATGCCATAAATGTTGTTTCTCCATTTTAGATGTCAGGATATTGGCTCAAGGTAACACATCATTGTTCTTGTAGCTCTCATCATTTTATAGGGGGTGCATCATATGGTAGATTTGGGGCATTGCTTTCTGGTGCTAGACCTGATGGGGAAATTCTGATAGGGAGATGATGAGGCTTTTTATATCACGTGGAGCATCAGGGTCAGCTGCGGGTTCATGGTCACATTCAACATCAGGTTTAGATTCTGGTCATGGACTTGAATAGTATATTTTCAGATATAGATGACAATTAATAGTTATGTTGCTTTTCTGGTGGATTTGTACCAACATTTATTAGTTTTTTGTGGCGGATAATTATTAGTAATTAAATATAATTTCAATAGTCATTGTGGTGGATAATTACAAAATTTATCATTTTTATTAAAAATTTGTGTGGGATAATTATTAATTTTTTATTAAAAATTACAAAAATATTAAATGATTGAGATGGGCCGGAATAAATTTTTAAAATTATTAAATTTGGCGGATAAACAGTGCTAGATTTGTCTTAGAAGTGGCGGATATAAGCTCCAGTTATGACATTGATGTGGCAGATATATTCGTCGGATTTGATTCAAATCTGGCGCTTATATCCACCAAGAATTTGGATTTTAGTTTTAGGTATTTTTGGCAGATTAAGCAACTTATCTACCAGAATTAGGTTTTTTTAATCCGCCATTGCAATATTTTTTTTGGCGGATTAAGCTTTTTTTCCTACCATTAATAGATTATATTTGGCACTTATCATCCGCCACAAATGATCTCTTTTGTGGTAGCGCTATAAGTGCAATTTGGATACCTTATGCAAGTCACATGCTTCCTTATTTAGGGGTACTTTGAGTTGAGTGTGGGACATTTGACCTTTGTTAGCATCTGAATAAATGGTTAAGACTCACTTTCGTGTCGAATGTGAAATGTGCCTAAATTATGCGTACGCAAAATGTAAGTAACCCTAGAAGTTGCTAAGCTAGTTATAATATTTGTTCTTGTCGTCCAAGAACGCCCCTTCAAAATTGGCTTCTCTTCAATTCAAAAAAATATATAAAAATCAAGCAAAAATTTTAACCAGGATGTGGTCCATCATCATCCGATACCTTGCCAAAAAAAAATATGAGGCCTTTGACAAACACCTCCTAGTTTATATATTGTTCAACACAACTAAAACACAACCTTTCTGATGTTGTTTCTTTTATTTAGACCAAGAAAGATGCTTTATGATGTTGTTTCTTTTATTTAGACCAAGAAAGACGCTTCATGGCAGGAAGGTGGCAATGGAGGTGCAATATTAAAACCAAGAGAAACACCTTCTCATATGCATTATACACGAGAATGCAAGGATAACATGTGCTTGACGAAGTGCCAATTTTGAAGCTTCAATTAGACTCACATCGCAACAAACAAACACGAACCCTTATCAACTTGTATACTGAAAATCAAATATTAACTTGATGCAGTTCAAGCATACCTGCAACTAGATTAACCAAAACAAGCACAAATTGCTTTTGAAAATTGTGATCATGTGAGCAACCCAAGCAATTGCTTAATCCAAGTATTCATGAAACAATGTTGCCTTCAACGTGTACAACAACCTAGGGGAACCATTTGAGCACGACAACTCCATTAAGTTCCTGATATTTGCTCAGCTTGGAACAACCAATCCTTGGGGTCACTACCATTAAATTTGGGGAAATCATTGCTAACGGTCCAATCTTAAATGAACAAACCAATGAGGTTGAGGTTGTCATTATTGCAAAATTATTTCAAGTTGTTGTGGATGTGGTGGTAACTTTGCTAAGTTTGATAGTTTTAAACAACCATACTTTCAACAACATTGTCAGATTGTGGATGACGTTGTTGCAAAATTATTTGATTGAAATGATTATGGTTCTTGTGTCATCACGCCAATTCTTGTACACAAGTTGTTAAAATCGCTATTTGAGTAGCGACTTTAACAACAGTGGTTTCCAAACCAGTAAATAAGTTTCTGAGCCATTGGTTTTCAAATTAGTAAGTGAATTTTTCAAATAAAAAAATTATATGTTTAGTTCCTTAACAATCACGGTGAAAGAAATGAGCACATTGAAGGGGTGGGCTGTGGGGGAAGCAAAATATGGTCACATAATAAAAATTCATGCATATTCTGAGGCATACCCTACGATTGTCCAGGCACGGATCTAGGGGGTCAAGTGGGGGCACTTGCTCCCACTGACTTTTGAGGGGTTTTTTTTATATTTTTTTTCGATTTGTTGATCTTGCGATGCCGACCACGCCATCCTGCTCCATCCTTTCCTCTCTCCCTTTGTTTTCTACGACGCCGACGACCCCGCTTTCCCCTTTCTTTTTTTCTGCTCCCTCTATCTGTTTACTGCAAGACTGACAACCGCCCCGCCTCCTCCTCTATTTTTCTCATTTCTTCTCTGCTTAATTTATTTCCCTTTCCTACAACTGCCACTAGCCATTAGCAACCCCAACCTCTTTTGTCTGCTTTGAGGAAGAAGAATGTTTTTTTAAGTATTTTCTTGAGATGAATTTGTATATCGAGGTATTTTTTTGTATTTTATTCATAGAATTTTTCTAGAAATACATAAAAAATTCGACCCATTAATTTTTCCCCAATATATATGTTTGTATCTCGAGATTCATCTGTGGGTTATTGTTTGAAGGATATTTTGATAATTAACGTGAGCCTTTTGATTGCCAATGCATGTTGAGTGTTATTCTTGGGGGAGACTACAGTAGTGATTAATATTGGGGATATCCCCTAATTAACTATTTTTATAGGAAAAATCGCAAATAACCCAATTTGTTTTTTTGTAAACATATGCTTTTACATTTGAAATATTTTTGCCCATTAACTTTATACACCGATTCGATTGGTCCCCTATATATTTATCTTTTATGCTCCTACAAAGTAGCTTGTTGGATCCATTTTTCTCCCCCATAGATTAAATGGAATTTTGTTTAGCAATTGGTGTTTTATATATATTTATGTAGTGTTTAAATTTTAACAAAAGTTATATTTATGTAATTAATTATTATATTATCATTACCTAACTAGGATTCGTCACTCCCCCCCCCCCCCCCCTCCCTTCAACAAAAATCTTGGCTCTGTTACTGGGATTGTCAATGTATGTACCTATGATAAATTCGAAATGAAAATTTTCGATTGACAAAAGGTAAAATTCAAATCCGTAAAACTTTATTGGATATTCGATTGACAACCCTTAACAATAGGGTTGTTAATCGGTTCAAATGGTTCGATTTTGTACTAAAACCAAAATCGAACCAAGTTCAAGTTCGGTTTTCGATTCGATTCAGTTATCCAATTTTAAATTAAAAAAACCAAAATCGAACCAAACCGTGCGGTTCGATTCAATTTGGTTTTTTTTTCGATTTTTCATCACAAAATGTTTCACACTATAATTTCAACAGGGCTTACAAAATTCACAGGACTTACGAAATTCAGTCCTATAATTTCAACATACAATCATATAAATTCAGTCCTATAATTTCAAAATTCAGTACTATAAATTCAGAGCCTGTGACTTCAACATGGATTATTGCAGCTCCGAAAGAATAGTCCTATAATTTCAACATACGTAAAAGCAAAATTGCATTTGCTTGGGTTGCAAGGGTAATTTTCAAGGGTAATTGGGAAAATTTTTCTTTATATGGTTTGGTTTGATTTTTTTGGTTTTCAAAATTCTGAAAACCAAAACCGAACCGAACTTCATTCGATTCGATTCGATTCGGTTTTTACTATTCGATTACGATTATTTTTCGGTTTGATTATTTATCGGTTCAATTCGATTCGACTGGTTCGGTCGATTTTCAGAAACCAATTAACAGCCCTACTTAACAAACACTTTATACACTATGTCAATTCTTTGGATAAATCTTGTCCAAAGAAATGTTTAGGCAAACGAACGAGACATAAACCGCGTCGGTTAGTAAAAGAAAACTTAAAAATTAAAAGGGTAATTTGCACTTTGCCCCCTAAAACATATAGCCAATTCAACTTTGCCCCCAATTAACATTCATATTGCATTTTCCCCCTTAGACTAACAGTCAACTTGCCTTGATTGTCAAACACTTCATGTGCCACCATTCTTCATATTTTGCATGACGAAAATGTCCTTCACGTGCTTATCACGCTTGATGTGATAGCATGTCAATCCCAACCATGTATTACATGAAGCAGGAATGTGGACGACTAGGGCTTACTCTCTGTCAGCCCGTAGCATTGAAGAGACGGAGAATGGAGGGATACTCCCTCCGTTTTCATTCTCTCTATTTTGTTTCTCCTCTCTCCCTGTGTTCTCTCTGATTTCTCACCGAAATGAAAAAGCGTAATACTGAAACGAATAAGAGAAAACCCAAAATGAAGAAGGGGAAGAAGGTTGTTTTCGGTGTCAAAATCACAATCAGTAGCAACGATGATGATGGGAACACCACTTCTAGCATACACTGGGGCGATTGCAATTCGTTCAGTGATTTCTTTAGTCAGAAACCTCCTCCTGTTCATTGGCGTGATGTATTGTAAGTCTTCTTTGCTATTTTAGGGTTTTCATTTTGGTGCTTCTATATGTAATGCATGTTTGAATGAATGGTGTGAATGGTATGATTTTGTTAGTATTTTGTTCATTTGCCCAAATTCATGTTTCTCCACTGTTTATTTGGTGGTTATTGTTTGCATCAGTGAAAATGTTGTTTCTGAAAGTGATTTAGTTTGGTTTAGTGTTGCTAGTGGTTGGTGATTCCATGAATCAGTAACAATGTTCATTTAGTGTGGTTTAGTATTGTAGTGGTTTAGTGTTGTACTTGTCTTTTTTTTTTCAGTTTACTATTCACATGTGATTGCATGATTTAGTGTGGTTTAGTTTAGTTTAGTTTTGTTTGTCTGTTTTGTTTGCATCAGTGAAAATGGTCTGATTTTGATTTGTTTGTCTGTTTTCAGTCTTCTGTTTGCATCAATGAAAATGGTATGATTTTGTTTTGTTTGTGTGTTTGCAGCAATGGTAAGTGGGGACAAGAACTAGAAGTCTGGAACTTAGTGATCCATTACAATGTAAAGTGGAGTAAGATTGCAGAGATCCCTGGCCTGTGGAAGGTCAGTGATTATAAAGATGAGATATCTATAGAGTTTGTACTAGTGCATGGGGATTACCCGAATTGAGATAAGTTAAATAAGAGTATCCTTGAAGCTATCCCCGACCCACATAAGCATGCCTTAACCCTTGGAACAACACATACCTATGTGGAGAATGGGGTGAGGATGGACATTAGAAATGATAAAGATTTAATGTATTTTTGGACCCATGCAGACATTGATGACAAGGATGCTTTGCATGTGTTTATTGAGGTTAAAGTGGCAACACAAGTACATGAAAGCAACACTCTTGGGATTAGTGTAATGGAGTCTGAACCAATTTCAACCCCACCTATAGTTGATGTAAACCTGCCCTTATAACACAACCCACCCCTATTAAAAAAATTAATTTGAGGCCTAAATGCAGGGCCAAAAGGCCTTGGCCCAGGAGGAAGGTTCCAACCCCCAAGGAAGAGTAAACCTAGTGATTGGTACTCTCCAAGGAAGGATGGCAGTAATAAAGGGATAAAGTCAAGTAAGACAATAGTGAACTTATATGATGAGTTGAGTGAATAAGAATTAGATGAAGACCTACCTGATGTAGTACCACAGGGACCTGCTGAGGAAGCAGTTCCATTTGAAGCATGTCCATCTAAACCATGTCCATCTGAAGCATGCCCATTTGAACCAGGTCCATCTAAAGCATGTCCATCTGAGCCTTGTCCATCTGTAGTAGGTTCATCTGAGTTTGCTGAGCTGGATGATCTTCCAGTAAAAGAGAAGTATCATTCAGGCCATAGCACTGAAGATGGGGCACCTTCAGGTGTGCATGCTGGTTTTGTGGCTGAGACTGAGAATGTTTATGGTGATGAGAGTGATCACGAGGTTCACCATGAGGATGAGGACTGGATCTTAGAGGTTGGGAAGGAATGACCCACAGTAGATGATGCTAGGTTTTGGTTGAGGACATTTAAGAAGAATAATTCTGACAGGTTTTTAGTGAAGTGTACAGTTGAAGAATGTAAATGGCATTGCTATGTAGCAAGAAACAAAGATGGGCACACCATCAGTGTTAGGACCATGGGGCAACAACACACGTGTGGGGATTGTTGATGTGAGACCATGTTTAATACCCACTTCCAGTCTATCACACCTGACTGACTTGTGAAATAGACATAGAATGAGAATATTGTTGAAGTCAGCTACCATGTAGGGTGAAGGACAAAGCAGAAACTGATGGCTAAAATAGTTGGTAGCTATGAGGACAATTATAAGATGGCCCCTTCTTGTTGCATGGAGTTGTTGATAGCAAACCCATGAAGCATTGCTACATGCTCAACAAGTAATGAAGATCAAAGGTTCATAGGCATGTGTTTGGCTTTTTCTGGTAGTCTACTTAGTTGGCAGCATGGGTGTAGACCCTTGGTGGGTTTGGATGGTTGTTTTCTGAAGACAAAATATGATAGTTGTTTTGTCAGTCACAGCTTTAATTGGCAACAATGGTCTTTTTCCATTGGCCATCTACATTTTCTAGTCAGAATGCTACCAGACTTGGTACACCTTCCTGAGCATAATTGAAATACAGATGAAGATGCATGAAGGGAAGCTGACCTTTATCTCTGACCAACAAAAATGTTTGATTGAAGCAGTGAAGCAGCTCTTTCCAGATTCAGATCATAAATTTTGTTTTAGGCATATGTACAAGAACTTCAAGAATTCGGGATTTGGTGGGACTTTCTTGATGAGACTAAGTTGGAAGGCTGCGAGGGCATATAAGGAGGTTGAGTGTGTCTCCCACTTGAAAGAGATTAAGGAAGCTAATCCAATGGCTCATTAGTGGCTGGTTGATGGGGATGTGAACAGTTGGTGCAAGACCTATTTTGACACTAGGCTATGCTCAGAGCATATTACTAACAATTTTAGTGAAAGCTTCAATAACTGGATCATTCACCTAAGGGACAAACCAATCTGCAAGTTCATTGATGACTATCACATGCTTGTCATGAGGCATATGTATGACACAAGGGTGAAAAGTAGCACTTGGGACATGAATGGGTTAGTATCTAGGGCTCAAAAGCTGATTGACAAGTACTGTAAAATGAAGAACCAATTCAGGATGTTTGGGTCCAGTGATGGCTTCATCACAGTGCAACATAATGACACTGGTGATAGGTTTAGAGTGAAGACATCTATTAGATATTGTAACTGTAGACAATGGGAACTCACAGATGTCATATGTGTGCATGGAGTCTTGACTCTAGTCAATCAAAGACCTCAATGGGCAGAGTAAGTAGTTTTCTCATTGTTTATATGATTGTTTATATGTCATTGGTTATATAATCATTGCTTATATATACATATTTCCATTTAATACAGGTACTACAACCCCTATCATTATGTGAAGGCCTATGTGGAAGCATACTCTAGGGGCATTGGGAGCATAAGAAATATGCATGAATGGGATGAAGTTAGTTTTATCTTCATTGCTTGTGTATAGTATTTCCATGTCTGATTAAGGTTTTTATGTGGCAGCCAAGATACTTAGTATTGCTTCTTCTAGTGAAAAAAGGTTCAGGGAGACCTAAGAAACAGAAAAGAAGAGATGAAGATGAAGATGAGGCTCACAGGGACACACAAGAGTTGCAGAAAATGTGGAATGGGGGATCACAACAATAGAACCTGTAGAAACCCTCGTAAGGAGCAGACTGCTGAGGATGGACAAACATCTAAGATGCCTAAATGCACGAGGGCAATGAACAACAAACCAAGGGGTGCAAGGACTGCTAGTGGAAGATGAAACAATGAACCTTCAAAGGAAATGCCCACATGTCCTCCACAACCACCAAACTTTCAACCTGAGATGCCTACAGCTCCAACTTTACAAAACAGTCGGAGTACCATGTTCACAATTCAACCCTTTGCACAAAGAGTTCAGCCCCCGCCAATAAGGCCACCATTTAATCCAGTGTTTCAGCATGGGAATGAAAGGTGCAGGAGAGAACAAACTCTATTTGCAAGGGGGAAAAAGCAGTTGGAGACCTAAGGGCCTTGGAGTTGACCTTAGATAGTTGGTGGCTCATTATCATTTTGGTAACTCATTTTGGTGAAAGAAGTAATAAAAAACAATTAGATAGTTGGTGAAAGTAGTTACTGAAAGACAATTTTTTTTTTTGTTTTTGACATTGTCATTATGTGTTTTTTGATGGCATTGAATGTTGGTATGGTACACTGATGCATATGTGTTATGTCAAGACTTGTGTTAATAACTTAATATGGTACTCTAAATATACACTTGTGTTGGTTGCAAGTTCTGTTAAATGGTAGTGAATGCTTGTTGGTATGGTATGATATTGAATGCTTGTTGGTATGGTATACTTCAGGTTGTCAATTCAGGTACTGAATGTTATTGAAAGTGCTATTCAGGTTGCTATGTCAGGTGATATGTCAGGTTGTTAGGTACTGAATGTTAAGGTTGTTAGGTAGTGGTCAGTTACTGAATGTTATTGAAAGTGCTATGTCAGGTGCTATGTCAAGTTGCTAGTGCTATGTCAGGTTGTTAGGTACTGAATGTTAAGGTTGTTAGGTACTGAATATTACTGAATGTTATTGAAAGTGCCATGTCAGGTTTTGAATTGCAATGATGTTGCGTCAATTGAATTACATTGATGTTAAGACATTTGATTACAATGTGTTATTAACATCCAATGAACATCAAATGAATTTATATTGTGCTTTAACATCCAATGTACATGTACTCCCTAAAAAACTTGCCTAGTTCAAATCTCCTATTCACTTGTTTGATTGTGCTTGTGACACCATGGGATCTGCAAAAAAAATCAAATAAGAGTTATTAATTAAAAGTAACTTAACCCCTTAAAATAAATTACTGGCAGGAACTTAATCCCTTAAAATAAATTTGAATTTAACTTTGCCCCCTGCAACAGAACTGACCTAACAGATGATGAAGACGAGTTGCAACTCAAGCTTGCCATCAAAACTTGGCAAAATTTTCCACTTATTGATGCTTGAATAATGAATCTATAGTGAAATAACATGTAGATGTAGTAGTAGAAGCAGAGGTGATAGTTATTGGAGGTGAAGTGGAGTCAGTGGTGGTGAAGGAGGAGTTGCCGATTATTCCAACGTCTTAGTGAAAATTTGAATCTTAGTCTTCGATTTTAATTGCATCAACTTTTAATCTCAGCCTTCAGATCAGTAAAGGGTATTTTGAGTAGTAAAATATGACCATTTTGAATCTAGCACGTGCCTTGACAGTCAAGGCACGTCGACTGTTAGTCTGAGGAGGAAAGTGCAATATGACTGTTAATTGAAAGCAAAGCTGAATTGGCTTGATGGATGGTACCACTAGGTCATGGGTTCAAACCCAGCTTGCGACATCTTTAGTGGATTCTGGGATCTTATAAAAACTCTGCTTGCTTTTCAACAAAAAAAAAAAAAAAAAAAACTGAATTGGCTATATATATTTTAGAGGGCACAGTGCAAATTACCCAAATTAAAATCGGTGTCTCGTTCGGTCAGTAAATACACCCAAAAAAAAAAAAAAAAAAAGTGTCCACTGCAGTGCCCACCCCGCCCCAGACCCGGTTGAGGGAGATTCTTCAGTTCCTTTTCTGCGCATTGAGATTTTCCTTCACAACACCACCACCCTTACTCGATCCGCTATTTTCTTCTTCTTAACTCACTTTGGATGACTTCAATTTGATCCAAACTCAGTGTGCCCTGACCAGAGCTTGGTCCAGCCACAGATGGTGTTGAGGAAGGTGTTCTAATGAACGCAATTGGTTTGGTTGGTTAGATCCAACAACCCCACAATGTCCACCACCTCTGCTTCAAGCTCAAACACTAGTGGTGCTGCTGCTTCTGCTAATTACATCGAGCATATAGTTTCAAAGACAGACACGCCTGCAGGTGTAGCCATCAAGTATGGTGTTGAGGTATAAATCTTTTTCTTTTGTACTTCTCTCAGTGGTGATTGTGATTTTTACAGTGATTCTTTTTGCCATTATCTTTCATTTTGATTGCTAATAGTTCTAATAATCATTTCCGTTTAAGAGGAAGCTTGAATCTTTAATATTTGAAGAAATCAAATTACGAGAAGAATTCTTCAAAAGTGTTTTATGGTCCTAATTTTAAATAAACCCCAAACTGAATAAAATTCCAAATCCAATAGCAAAATGGGGTTTTAAATCCCTTGAGAAATGGTTTGTCCTAAAGTAAAAAATTGTAGAAAACAAGCTTGGGTTGTTGTGAATATCCTGCGAGATGTTGAGATTACAGTTGGGATGATCCTTTATGTGCTTTCATGTATTGTCCATTATATTGGAGTCTGACACCGTGATCAAAAGCGTAGTCTCTTATAACAATGCTTGGAATTGAACGTTCATCAAATTTGAAAGATGATCTTGTCGGTCTGTGATAACCGAAAGTTTCTTGATACGAACATGATTTGATCTGCTTTGGCAGTGCTAGTTGGAAGGCTCATATTAGGAAAGAAGGTCATACTCAATCTAGAGGTAGTAAATTTCAGTGATCGTGTAACTCTATCTAATTTAAGGAATGATCATGTAGGGTCGACGTCTGACAATAGCTAATTGTATGCAGAAAGACCTAAACAAACTCTTGCCGACTTTTTCCATCAAATGAATATTTGTGCAGTGTTGCATCTGCCAAAAGGTGATGCACGGCACAGCCACAGTTAGGACCTCCCATGTAATATTTTCGTGAAGATCACTAGATTGCCCTCAAATTTTGCAGACTCCCTGTAAAAGGTTCACCTATCAAATGTTGAACCTTGTTTTGGGTTCGATCCAGACTTGTAGTGTCTCTTCTTGGTTTTTATTTTTAAATTCAATTTAAAAGGAGAACCCCCCACAGAGTTTTAGTTTTAGGTAGTTGGAGTTTAGACTTGTTGTAGAAACAATGACCTGAGACGGATCTGGATTTCTGCCTAGTTTTCAATAGCATATTCATTTGGGTCGCCCCATTTTGTTCCAAAGTCGACCCATTATGCCCTATGAGAGAATATTGGGTTATGAGGAGACCTTAAACACACCAAAATGCCTAAAAGGGATGAGACAGTGTTAAATGTGAATATGATCACAATGAACCCACAAAAATAGGTTGAGACTGAGACAAACAAGGAAAGTTTGTTAGGGGCTTAAGCAAGTGGAATTGGCAAGGGAGAACTCCCTAAAACACCAAAGAGAGAAAGGTTATGTTAGTGAGTGGAATGACTAAACCTGCGAAAAGGCTTAACTGAGGAGAAACATCAACCAGCTGGAAGACTTTATACTCATCAAAATTTTGAATTGTAACAAATGAGAAAGTTGGGAAGTCCAAAGCTAGTAAAGTTTAGTTGCATTATGAAAGGTTACAAACCCACTAAAATTTTGAATTACAATTTTGTCAAAGATGAGAATTCAACATTCTTAGTTGCATAATTATCAAAACATATATCATATCATTTATCGGAAACCTAAATTTAAGATACATGTCTCATAACATATCGTATATAGTCTGATACAGTGTAAAAATCAATATATCGATATAAAAATATATTCTATATTTAAGCATATAAAATACATAAGTCAAACTTATTCAAGCAAGAGGTCCTTAAACATTTCCAATGATGTATGAATTGAGTAACACATATTAGCAAGCTATTGGTTATCAACCATCCATTCATTTATATGGGTTATTTAGGCAGCGATTAATCTGCGATTTAGTATAAATCGGGGGTAGACCGATCTGAACTAGGTATTTAGAGGTTGGGTTTAGCGGTCACCGATTAATCAGTGATAAATCGAGATTGTTTTGTTGAGTGGTGGTTGTCGTTCTGTTGGGTGGTGGTGATTGTTGCTCTATAATGTGATGCTTTTGGACATGATTACATAATTTGCTATATAATATGACTTTTGTTGCTCTATAATATTTGTCTTATTAATCTTTATTGTCAATATATGTTATTTATTATAATTTACATTAGTGAGGGTATAAAAATGTATACTTTCAAAAAGTAGATCGATTAAATCTGCTTAATCTTAAATCGGTCCAAGACTGCGAAGGGTACATTATCCGCATTTACTACATAGTCATTTACGTAACTTGTGCAATGAGGGTAATCCTTGCATCATCTTATATCAGTATATTATAAGATATATATGTACCATATTGGTGAGGCTTACAAACGATAATATCATTTATCCTAAATATTGATAACTATGTGTAGTTGCATTACTAAGGCTTACTAGAAAGTGGAAATTGATGCCCTAGGATTAACATGTCCTTATATCTTGCAAGAGTCGTTAGTACAAGGATCAACTATATTGTCTGAAGCTCCACCACAACGACGTTGCGACTCCTGAAGCTTTACTTTTTGAACTCGTTGCTTTGCTTTGGGAAACTCTAGCCTAAAAAATTTGGGAACATCCTGGCACCCCCAACACAACGCTTTAGCTGGGGTGCGCCTTGGGGCAATAAATAACATGTTAACAACTTAAATTAGTAATAAGAACCAATAGCTTACTAATACTCATTTAGTAGTCTAATATTTAATCATTAATGTTGATGTGTTTTGCAGATTAAACACTGCAAGAATGAAATCAAGCAAGCTAGAGGGTAGATTTTATAGCAAAGAAGCAATCAAGGACAAGAATTCTGTACTGACAAAGTTTAGAATCAAAGACAAATTGTATTGCAATTGATAAGAGGCAGTTTCGAGAGTGCCTAATCTCTCCCAGAGCATCTGCTCTTTGTACAGACTTACAATGCAAAAATTGAATGCCTACTCTTCTCTTTACAACTCTCTTATATACATGTCTATTTGCAACAACATTGGCCTTCCTCTAGCCACTTGCTAATCACAGGCTGTCCCAGCCATTCAGCCAACCACTTGCTAATCACAGGCTGTCCCAGCTTAACAGCTAACCATCCAGGCTGTCCCAGCTTAACAACTAACCACTTGCTTGACAACATTTGCATTCTGAAACATTACAAAGTTACAGAAAATTAACCACACTGACATACTAAAGCACTTAACTACAATCAGCACTTATTTCACAGTCAAGCATCCCTTAGACAACATTCAGCATCCCTTAGACAACATTCAACATTTGTCATTCAGTAGTTGTATCCTGTCTCATTCTACGTCTCTGATAGGTTTGATATACCGGGGGTTTATCAATTCCTCCCCCCAAAGAATGCACCTTGTCCTCAAGGTGAAAATGCGGAAACTGTTGCCGAATCAAGTCAAAGTTCTCCCATGTGGCTTCAAACACAGGTAAACCCTCCCATTGTATCAGGACCTCATCAGGAAACCTATTGGATGGAGTCCTTGCTCGAACATCCAGCACCTTCTCAGGAGCAACTACTAATTCCAGTTCTGAGCTCAACTGAGGGGGCAGTGGGGCCGTAGTCATTCCCGTGCCTACTGCTGGTCTTAGTTGTGAAACATGAAAAACAGGGTGAATTTGAGAGGTAGCAGGGAGGTCCAATTTGTAGGCAACCTGACCAATTTTTTTAAGAATCCTAAAAGGCCCATAATACCTGGCTGCTAACTTCTGATTGCTTCGTTTTACCAAGGATTGTTAGCGATACGGTCCCAGTTTCAACAACACTAAGTCACCTACCTTAAAATGAACCTCTCTTCTGGACAGATCAGCTTGTTGTTTCATGCGTTGCTGAGCCCGAAGTAAGTGCATCGTTAAGTCATCCAGGGCAGCATCTCTATCCATTAATAATTGTTCCACCGAGGAAACTACCGTATTGCCATATTCAAACTGAAACAACTTAGATGGATCCCGACCATACAAAGCCTTAAAAGGCGAACACCCTATGGAAGAATGCTGAGAAGTATTATACCAATACTTCGCCCATGCCAACCACCTCACCCAACGCTTAGGCTGCCCTGATGCAAAACAGCGTAGGTAAGTCTCCAAACAGCGATTAACAACCTCGGATTGCCCATCGGTTTGGGGATGATAAGCCGTACTTTGCTTGAGAAAAGTTCCTTGTAGGCGAAATAATTCTCTCCAAAAATGGCTCAGAAAAATTCTATCTCTGTCTGAGATAATGGACAAAGGCACTCCATGCAATCTGACTATTTCCTGAATAAACACTTTAGCCACACTCTCAGCAGTGAAGGGGTGCCTTAATGCAATGAAATAACCATATTTACTCAGTCGATCAACCACAACCAGAATGGTGTCTACCCCATTAGATTTCAGCAGTCCTTCAATAAAATCCAAAGTTATGTCCTCCCATACTTGCGACGGAATTGGAATCGGCTGTAACAGGCCTGCTGGAGAAGTTGCAACATACTTATTTTTCTGGCATACCTCACATTCTGCCACCCAACGAGCTACATCTGCCTTCATGCCCACCCAAAATAATTCCCTAGCCATTCTTTGGTAGGTTTTGAGCTCCCCAGAGTGTCCCCCCATTGGTGACCCATGAAATTCCCCAAAGATAAGAGGAAGGAAGGAGGAAGTCCGAGAAATTACTAACCTGTCTTTGTAGAACAACAACCCTTGTCGTATTTCAAACCCCACCAGAACACTGGTACCATTCTGAACATTATCTCTGATGCGCCGAAGATGATCATCGGCTTCCAACTCCGCCTGCAACTTTACCCAATCCCTCCACTGGGGAATTATCAGTGAAAAACATCCAAGATTAATCCTTACTCTTGATAGTGCATCAGCGGCAAGGTTAGTCTTCCCCGGCTTGTATTGGATCTCAAAGTTGTAGCTCATGAGTTTAATGATCCACTTCTGATAGTCCACCCCAACCACTCTCTGTTCTAATAAAAATTTCAGACTCCTCTGATCCGTGCGCACAATAAATTTCTGTCCCAACAAATACGGTCTCCACTTGGCGATAGCAAACACTATGGCCATTAATTCCTTCTCGTATACCGACTTTTGTTGCGCCTGTTGCCCCAATACTTGACTGTAGTAAGCAATTGGTCGATGTTCCTGCATCAATACTGCTCCTAACCCATAACCCGAAGCATCCGTCTCAATCTCAAATACCTTTGCAAAATTTGGTATTGCCAGGACTGGCACCTCAGTCATACGTTTCTTCAATGCTTGAAAAGCAAGTTCGACATCATCATTCCACCCAAAATTTTCCTTCTTAAGTTGTTGAGTCAAAGGCCAAGCCACATTACTGTATCCTTCCACAAATTTCCTGTAGTAGCCCGTCAACCCCAAAAATCCCCGTAATTCGGTAATATTTTTAGGTGTAGGCCATGCCAACATTGCCCTGATCTTGGAGGAATCAACAGAAACCCCTTTGCTGGAAATAACATGACCCAAATAAGCTAATTCCAATTTACCAAACTCACATTTTTTTTGGTTGGCGTAAAGACGATTCTGCTCCAAAATTGCCAACACAGTAGAGACGTGCTCCAAATGATCCTCCATGCTTGTACTGTAAACTAAGATGTCGTCGAAAAAAACTAACACGAATTTCCTCAGGTAAGGCTTGAAAATCTCATTCATCCGTGCCTGGAATGTCGCCGGAGCATTAGTTAATCCGAAGGGCATTACCAGAAATTCGTAGTGACCTTCATGAGTGCGAAATGCGGTCTTGTGCTCATCCCCTTCTCGAATTCTGATTTGAGGATAGCCTGATTTCAAGTCCAACTTGGAGAAATAACACGCCCCATACAACTCGTCCAGAAGCTCATCAATTACAGGAATGGGAAACCTATCAGGAATGGTTTCCTTATTTAGCGCCCTATAATCGACGCAGAAATGCCAACTCCCATCTTTTTTTTTTACTAGCAATACTGGACTTGAGAAGGGACTCTTACTTGGTCGTATGATGCCTGACATCATCATCTCCTTGATCAATCTTTCGATTTCATCTTTCTGGAACTGGAGATATCTATATGGTCGAACATTGATGGGAGAATTTCCTTCACGCAGACAAATGGCATGCTCATGCCCCCTCTCCGGAGGTAACCCTGGACCCATATTGAACACTCCCTGAAATTTAAGCAAAACCGTCCCCATTACTTCCTCCAACTCTCCGTCTCCCTTGTCATCAGCATCCAGATTCCCCAATTCAATCACCACTCCTTGTTTTTCTTGTTTCAAGGTTTTCCACATAGCTTTGAAGGATATCAACGACCTTCCCAGAGTCGGATCTCCCTTGAGAGTTTTAGTTACTCCCTTGTATTCAAACTTCATGATCTGGGACTTCCAGTTAGTGTGGGTCACCCCTAGTGTAGCCAACCATTTGATTCCCAATATAACATCAGAGCTTCCTAACCCCAAAGGCAAGAAGTCTTATTCCACTTCTATCTCTGAAAGTACCAAACGAACTCCCTTACACACCCCGCTACCCTTCACTGAATCTCCTGTTCCCATGGTAACCCCATAAGACTCAGTCGAAGCAACCTTCAATCCCAATTGTCTGACCAAGCTCTCGGAGATGAAATTGTGGGTAGCCCCACTATCGATCAATACTACCACTTCCTGTTCCTCAATCTTTCCCTTCAGTCGCAGGGTTTTTGGTGTGGTCCACCCTATCACCGAATTCAAGGATACTTCCACCTTACCATCGATTTCCGCCGCCTCTAACTCTGCTCCTTGTTCATCATCCCCTTGTTCTTCCTCAATTTCATCACACTCGTCTTCTTGAGTGACCAGAACACTTAGTTCTTTCCTTTTACAGCGATGACCCGGTCTGAACTTTTCATCGCATCGAAAGCACAGTCCTCTCTCGTTTCTGTCTCAGTTCTTCCTCGCTGAGCCGTCGAAACTCCCTTCTTCCCCAATCAGCCTCGCCTCTTCTTGCAGCAGAAGATCCCTCATTCGACAAAGCTGGCTTTGGTGCTTCGTGAGATCTAGGGTTTTCATTCCCCTTTATACGACCAGATAAGTAGTTTGGGCTAAAGCCCAATCCCCCTTTGAACGAGCCCATGCATAATTGTTTTTCTTCTATTCGGTGTGCTAAGACCATGGCCCGATTCAAAGACTGGGGCTCCAATACTTGAATTTCAGCTCTAATTTGGGGTTTCAGACCATTAACAAATTTACTTAGGTACACCTCCTCCGGCATCTGATCTAATGGGGAGGCGAGGGTGATAAATTGCCGACGGTAGTCACTTACATTGCCTTCTTGTTTGAGTGCCAAAAATTGTTCACACAATGTACCTTCCGTTGTCGAACGAAATTGTAACAAAAGCAACTTTTTAAGTTCCTCCCACATTAATATAGGACGCCTCTTATGCTCCCATTGATACCAGATTAGAGCATCTCCTTCAAATCCCATCACTGCTGCCTCTAATTTATCTTCACTATTGTAATGTTGCAATTGAAAAAATCTTTCCACCTTTAAGATCCATCCATCGGGATTAACCCCATTAAAAATTGGCATTTCGAGCCTTCTAAACTTGTGGTCATACCTGTGGCCCTGCCCTCCATCCCTTTCTTCAGCCATTGGATATTTGTGTCCTAGTGTAACTCCATCGGCTTCTTTGCCTTGCTCCGAAGATGATGCCACTTTCGAGGATTCCTCATGCCATTTAACTAATTGTTCTAATTTCTGCATCATAGCAGTCATTGTATCCTGGATAGATTCATTAGCCTGCTCCATGGTTTCAACTTTGGCTGCCAGATTGGTTGCTCCAGATTGATTAGTCGATTTCCCTGTCATTCAAGATCGCTGCTCTGATACCAATTTGATGTGTTTTGCAGATTAAACACTGCAAGAATGGAATCAAGTAAGCTAGAGGGTAGATTTTATAGCAAAGAAGCAATCAAGGACAAGAATTCTGTACTGACAAAGTTTAGAATCAAAGACAAATTGTATTGCAATTGATAAGAGGCAGTTTCGAGAGTGCCTAATCTCTCCCAGAGCATCTGCTATTTGTAAAGACTTACAATGCAAAAATTGAATGCCTACTCTTCTCTTTACAACTCTCTTATATACATGTCTATTTGCAACAACATTGGCCTTCCTCTAGCCACTTGCTAATCACAGGCTGTCCCAGCTTAACAGCTAACCATCCAGGCTGTCCCAGCTTAACAGCTAACCACTTGCTTGACAACATTTGCATTCTGAAACATTACAAAGTTACAGAAAATTAACCACACTGACATACTAAAGCACTTAACTACAATCAGCACTTATTTCACAGCCAAACATCCCTTAGACAACATTCAGCAATTGTCATTCAGTAGATGTATCTTGTCTCATTCTACGTCTCTGATAGGTTTGATATACCGGGGGTTTATCAAATGTTTAATATGACTATTGCAACCCAACTGAAAAACAAATCATCCCCTAAATTGATCGCGTGAACCCAAGTGTGAACTACATTCTTCTTGATCGATCGATCAGGTAATACAACTTATTCCTTGCTTCTTCTATCTCATCCTGTCTTCTCAACTCAACTTTATTTGAATTTAGATATTGAACTCTTCTCCTCTCTTCAGCTGAATAATCCTTTCTCAGGTCAGTGATGATAAAGATGAGAATGATGACACTGATTTCGGAGATGATGCGAATATTTGAGTATCGAAATTTGGTTAATACATAATTAATTTAGTATGTGTCTGCTTTGAATTAAAGGAAGCAATGTAATAATGATTCATGAAACTATAAACTTATCATGGTTTTACCCCAACTTTACCATGACTCCTTGGGCTCCCGAAGCAGGTGTTAGTGTTTTGCCCTGCTTCGCTCCCCAGACAACCTAACTCAAAATGGAAATCATTGTTAAAAAGGAAAAAAAAAAAAAAAAAGCGATTTAGGGTTTTGAAGTCAATTGATTTTAGGATTTCGTATCCAACTTAGATCTGGCATGAAAAGTCATAAAGAAAGAGGGAGATGAATACATCTTCGTCATACATAATCTACTGCTCAAGCTGGGTTGGTTGGTTTGGTTGGATAGGAGTAGGAGCATACAAATATGTATTCTCTCATTTGCTGAAGATATATAGTATGAAATGATTTTACTGTGTGGCACTCAGGAAGAATCTAGTGATCACATTATGGTTAGTCGCATTCTCACCTTCTCTCCATGGGAAAAGGCTCTTACTGATCATTACTGTCCCCTCCTTATTCATTTTTCTGTCTTGGGTTGAGCTGTTGTTCAGTTCCAATGCTGCAAAACTTAACCTCTCTCCTCGTGGAAGATGCATTTGGGAGAGGTTGCCTCATGCTATTGTTTGGGTAGTTTGGTGAGAAAGAAATAACAGGATTTTCAGAGATATAGAGGAATCAGTTGATGTTTTGTGGATAGATACTAAATCAAGCTTTGGTTGTGGGGTAATACTTGGAGAATTTTTAGAGATACACAATTTTCTTCTTGTATGTTTACTTGGTATGCCATTGTCCATAATAGTCCATCTCGACTTAATTTGGTTGTCTGGGTTTTATTAACCCCTTCTCTCCTCATTTTGTTCTATATTGCTTGAAATTTCATTCTTTTGCAATAAAATTGCTTTATTTGCAGTAAAGCATACCATTGTGTGAGTAAAAAAAAGAATATCTGATAGGCCCAAAATCAAATTCACTTATGCAAGGAGGAAGAAGGATCAGGGAACTATTAGCATTCACTAGAAGGGAATAGAAGGTTGAGGTGTCAAGTTTGTTAGCTGAGTTGTTTTGGTTGTTATTTTTTAGTGGTTAGTATAGTAGGAGCATTAGCTATAAAAGGGGAAGGTATGGGAGTAGGGAAGGCAAGAAGAAAATATTGTAATAGAGTGGAAAGACCAGACTCTCGAACTCCTGGATTATTACCTATTATCAATACAATTTATTCCTTTCCAAATTTCATATTAGCATCCTGTTTTTACTTAGAATACTAAGTGTGCCTTTCTAATTAGCAGTCACTTTTTCTTATCTACTGATTTACTTTTGAATGGCTGTACTAGGTACATCTTTGCTTACTAGTCTAAAATCTTATTGCAGAACAAGTGTTGCACAGAACCCTCTTTACCTGGCTGGGGTTGATATCTCACAGTCACTACAGTCTATCAGATTGAAATCCCCACAGCGAAAGGTTTCTCTAGCAATGAGTAGCTTACAAGGTTACTATGGCCTCAAAAATTCAAATGGCAGAAGTACAGTAGAGGGGACAGAGATGGCAGTTTACAAAGCCAGTAGAGCTCATTACTTGGAAGATGGGCTACTACCTAAACCTTCTCCAGTTTCTGATCGACCTCCAAGCCAGCATCAGAAGTCTAGAAGCTTAGTTAATGGCTTCTTGGAAGAGAATGGCGAACTGACTACTAATGATGCTCTACTTGGTGAAGAGATGGAGAGTGAAGTTGAGGGATCAAATGAGAAACCTGCACGCTGGTTTCAGAAATCTGATGCTCACTTCGGTTTTCAGGCCCCTGAAAGACTGTTTGAGGAGAATAGTGGCAGCAGCTCATTCTTAGCAAAAACAGGGAAGGGTTTGGCTCTTGGACCAAAATCAACAAATCGAACAACTTTGCCAGCGGACACTGATTCAGGATACATAAAACCTGTTGCTATGGGGCTTGGAGACTCTGTCACTGGGGATGGATTGTTTCGGGGAGTTAGGAAATCCTCAAGCACATCGAATTTGCAGGACCAGGACAACCATGAGTCGATATTCAGCTGGTCTACTTCAAAACGGAGTGTGAAACCAGACTCTCAGTCTCGTTCTGTGGCAGCCATTGCTAAACCAATCTTTGATGGCTTACCGAAGCCAATGACCAGTCGGAGGAACAAAGCGGCTCTTGATTAGGACATTTTCCTTTTCAGATGAAGTCACACAAGTATACATGTGAAATGTATCCATTTTGAGTTACTGTGGATTGAGAATATTCTATTGAACAAGGGTATACGGATTTACTTTTATAGCTTTGAATGAGCAGATAATTGATTGAAACAGGTAAGAATGCAGGTGAGGCTTCTCCATCTTTGGCAGTTAGATCGTTGGGGAGGATCTTGAGCTTATATGAGGTTGAGAGTAACAGAGAGACAGAAGTATGTAGCTGATATGTTGTACGATTTTATTTACAGCATCGACAACACCCGAGATAGATGACTGGCAAATACATATGTAGTGTTCTCTAATTGTATATTGGTTGTTGGATGTCCAATGGTCACATTGCTTCATATCAGTTGTCCAGTTACAGCTCGTTGTGGAGCAATACAACATGCAATATTATTTATTTATTTATTTATTTATTTTTAATTCTTGTTTCTGCATACATTGCATTTTGGAAACCAGTTTTTAAAAAGGGTCAGGATTCAGTGACACTTGGTTTTGACATAAAACGCAACATGCCATATTCCATTATCTGCTTAGATTTTCCTTTTCTTGTTTATGTTCTCTGGGAGTCTTTTCATTCTTTCCCAGGTACATAGCAGTGATCATCTTCTTCCAAGTAGGCTTCATCATTGTTAAATCAAGGTATGGTGACACCAAGTATTCCTTTAATAACATCATTTGTCTTCATTGATGACAAGAGAACATAATAACACCAAGCATTCTATTCTCACTGAGTTATATAGTTCGAAAGGGGTTCTAGCTGCTTGAGTGGCGATGTCTTGTGTACTGGTGAGAATTTGTTCAAAGACTAATTTGTCCACCAAACGGATTATGTCTGTGATCTCAAAACTCCTTATGGTTTCAATATATGAGGCTAGTCGCCCTTACACTTTATTTCTGGGGTGCAAAGTATACAATTATCATCAGTACTAGAGAACAAAATGGTGAATACCCGCCTCGAGATGCGCACCACATATCTGATGAATCAAAAATTCTACGCAGCCCGTCCTATGGGACGGACCCTCCCAGGCACGTGCCTTTGGGAGGGCGTCTCGCACGTGATCAAAACCCACTCTTCACTTAGGGTTGAAGGAGAATGGCGAGAAACCCTTTAGAGAAACTCTTCACCCAGCTTCGAATCCTCTCCTCCTCAGTCTGCTTCGAATCCTTAGGGTTGATTCTGATTCTTCTCTTCAAGGCTTCTGATTGGGGATAGGGAATCCATCATACTGTAAATGTTTTCTGGCAAAAAGGATTTTAATCTGTGTATGTTCTGGCTTCTCAGTCTTTGTAGATTCTCTATCTTCTTTAGGTGAGCTACATACTATTTTATTTTTCTGCTTTTTCATATTGAAGTTCTGCTATGATTTCACTGTATTGGATTTTATTGCCATGTTAAGCCGGAAGATTCTGCCTTTTAGAGAATTTTATGGTAGTTTGTGATGCCTTGTTTGAGCAATTTGATTTGAGCTCTTTCATATGCTACTGGGATTTGGGTAACACTGGGCAATTCTGCATGTATGCTGGGTGTTTTGATCTCATCTTTTTAGTTTGTTGTTTGGAGGGGAACAAGCCAAATGTTTGGATTGATTCAGTTGGCCTCTATGTTGTGTGACACCTTTCAATTCTGACTGGGTTTAATGGTGGGGGAGTTATCGAGTATGTCTTGCAATCAGTGTTAACATTATATCTCATCCGAACTTCTTTAAATTGAATTCGAGCTGTGTTCTTTACTTCTTGTGTATTCTTACAATGGGTAAGCTTTGGTTTCCCAACTATTTCAATTATCTAGTTCTATGTTCCCCATAATTGAGTTTTGAGTGGTTACTTTGATTGGATAGTCCATGTTACCATCTCTTTTTTTCATTATTATTATTATGATTCTGAACATTACTGGTTGTGAATAGTACTGTAGTTTCGCTTTATCATCACTGAGATATATCCAGTATCCCCACTCCATGTTTTGCCCCTTAATTTGATAGCCAGAAGCACCACCATTACCCAATGTATTCAATCTGCTTCATGCAGCAAAGTCAAGGAAACAGTTATTGGTTCCAATGCTAAGTGGGGTGTGTTTGGATCTTGTATGCTTGACATTCGTATGAAATGTTCAGCTTGTTTTCGATGAAAGTTTCGAGATTTTGAAGAAATTTGTTGTTAAATTCGATTTGTTATGCTTTATCTGGAGATTGGTTTTTTTTTTTTTTTTTTTCTGTTTTACTATGGAAATGTTTCATTTTTATCGTGCAGTTTTATTGTTTTGCAATGATTCTGTGAATGTTTTACCTTACCATTTTTCAATTCCTGCCCTATCTTTTCATTTTTCATTGAATGTTCCAATGAATGTTTCATTTTTCAATTTTATTGTTTAGTTTTACCAGCACTTTTGTCATGTGCAGATGGAACGTTGGAGGGAAGAATTTCAAAGGATGGAGGAAGAAGGGGATGAAGAACCTCCATGTTGATCTTGAAGAATTCCATAAACCATCCAGGAAGCAAGCTGGTGGTTGATAGGCCTCCTATCAGGTTTACCTATACTAGGAGAAAGAGGCTATCAGAAGGTCAGTAAAGTTGTGCTGGAAATGCTCATGAGATGCTGAAAGCTGTGCTGAAAATAACAGGTTGTTGCTGAAGATGCTGAAGAGGCCAGGCTGTTGTCAAGTAGCTTGCTGTCTGATGCAAGTTGTTAGTCTGTTAATTGATTAGTTTGTTAGCTTGTATGTTAGAGAATGGATTTGTAAAGATATTGCTATAAGTAAGGAGACAGTAAGAGAGAAAGGTATTCATTGGATTGATAAACAACTTGTAACATTGAGCTTTTGCTCTGGAGATTAGCTATCTCGAATTAGCCTTTCTATTCAATACAATTCATTCCATTTGCTGATATCAACTCAGATTCTACATTTACAAGTATCTTCAGTCTGTAAATTCTCTTCTTTGTTTGGACTGCTCACTGTCATTAGAACTGCACTGCCTTGAATCTGTCCTGCAAAACATAGCAACCAGATCAGTTCTTATCATACCAGGTCAGTTCTTATCAGTGGTGTATACTTGTTTCTAAGAGGCTCTTATGATGTATACTTGTTTTTCATTCAGGAACTCGTCAATATCAATATATGATTCAATGGTTTTTTTGTATACTCTGATGTGTTTAAATGTTCAAGTCTTCTTCGAGTATATTTGGTTTTTCACTTGAATGGTTTCTCATCTTCCAGCAGTGTTGTTCCATGATTTTGGTTATATTGACTACCAAGAAAAACCAACTCTGAGATCACTAAAATTGTGGCTTTGATACAATCGCCTTCATTTGGTTTGTTGACAATCGACTCGATTTGGTTTGTTAACAATTTTGCAGCACCAAATTACAGCACTAAACTATGAACAAAACCTGAACTAAATTCCAGCAGCAACAGCATTTCAAGTTTGTTTAGCATTCATTTACAGCATTAAATTACAGCACTAAACTATGGACTCATCTTCAACATTTCAAAACTCAACCTGCTGTTACTAATTCATTGAACAAAACTGATTTACTGATTCACTTACTGAACAAAATTCATTTACAATACTAAATTACAACATTTCAATACATGAACATAACCTGAGCATTTCAACCTGAACTAATGAACTAATTACATCATTCCAACACAAGTGCCATTTAAGCTTTGTGTTTCTGCTCCTGAACACCGAAATGGTACTAAGGGTGTTAATCGGACAAGAACCGAATCGAACAAGGGTTTTGGTTTTCGATTCGGTTTTTTCTCAATTTTTTCCCTCTTTCACTTTTCTATCTTGGTGGTGTTCTGATTGATTACAAATCCTCGAGCAAACAACAAGTAAAGACAGAAGACATGGAACCAGACAGGTTGGAAGAAGCCACCAGTTGAGCAGCTTTAATGGCAGCGACGTATCCACCAGGACCTCCACGATGACGACGACGTCGTTGTCGTCGGATCCAGAAGTAGATAAAGATCTGGATAAGGAGGAGAGTGAGAGACAACATTTGCAGAAAGGATTTGAGTGAGGAGTGAATCCTTTCGCCTTGCGAGACTCGCCATAGCCATGGCTTCGACGAGAGGAGAAAAGGGTTTGCTTTTGGTCTCTAGCTTTTTGGTTTGGTTGGTGGGTTTCTCCTCCACGTGCGAGACACCCTCCCAAAGGCACGTGCCTGGGAGGGTCCGTCCCATAGGACGGGCTGTGAGGACGGGCTGCGTAGAATTTCTCCTGATGAATTGGTCCTTTAAAAGGGGGGGCATGGGGACATAAATTAAAAAGCGCTGCTGGTTTTGCGTGCTTAATTCGCGACTGAGCGAGTACGGGAAAGTGGAAGAAGAACACTGAACCAAAGCAGCAAGAACATAATGGATGATGAGTTTGAGAAGGAGGGCGGGAAGCAGAGCATGAACATCGACAGCAAGCAAGTCCAAGTGGAACTCGACTCCCCAACTAATTCACAGCAAACAGGTCTGCTTTTTCTTTTTCTTTTTCCTTTTGTTTTTTATTTATGTTTCATTTTTCTTTCTTTATTTTGATCTCCATTAATTATTTCTTCTTTCCAAGTTGTGTTGTTCAATAGTAAGTAAACCCCATTTTCACACCCAGCGCACAAACTTTAATGGTGGGGGATAGGAAGCAATGAATTGGTAGATATAGAGAAAGCACGGAGGGATTCTAGGTACCTACCATGGGGTTGAGTAGTGCTTAGGCTTCTTGACTCATCATTAAATGCCCCATCACTCTGATGGAATGTAGTTAGAAGGGGGGGCCAGAAGTTTGGGGTTTAAAGAGATAGCAAGATTTTGTAATTTTGAGACATGTTTGTTGTCGTACAAGTCCAAACTCGATGAGGTGGGTGGGCAATGGTTGAAACATTCTCAGTGAGACCTTGTGTTTGAGCATCTTTTAGAGTGGCAAAACCTGCCACCCTAGCTTGAGTTTGAGCATCTATAAGCATGGTAATACAGACTAACCTCAAGTGTCCCTGTCGGTTTAGACTTTTTTTAGTGAAAAATTAAGTGAGACGCACTTAGGTATTGCATATTGCTTTTGCTTATATCAATCACCTGATTGATCCGATAGTCTGAGTTGAATCTAGGCGAATCAAATGGTAGTAAGGTTCCAAGGCGTGCCACACTTTCATAGCTGCCTGCTGTCAGAGTAGTTAGTTTTAGACTTTTCTTTAGACTTGTTTTTAGCTTAAACGTATTTTAGTCTTCCATTGGATACTCTCCATGTGTAAACTTAGTTTGAATATTAAAACTTAGGGTGTGTTTGATTTTTTTTTTCATGGAAAACCATAAATAGAGAGTGAGTGAGATAAAAAAATTCTTCAATGATATTGAAGATAGTTATCTCTCTTGAGTTTTCATGGAGAAATATTCTTAGCATCCCCTCCCCCCTTGGTTTGAGAAAAGATGTGGTGGTAGGTTAGAAATTCTAAGCTAACTCCCTCCCCTCTCCCGCCTCTCCTACCTGCATGCCTTGTCTCTCCTAAAATTTGAAGTTTGAACCATATGAATCGCATTGAATTGTAAGATTCAGATTGAAATTATTTTGAGGGGCAAAACTCACTTACAGACCCATTGCTTTGGAAGCAGCAGAGAAAACCAAAATCAAAGATTAGAAGGCTATGGCAGATCCCCAATGGATTATCTCCGTATAACCCCATACTACAAGATTGGGTTTTTACAATCAAGGAGAAGAGATCATCAAATATCAATGTCAATGGTATGTCTCCCAATTGATGTCAGCATACAGATTCTTGCAAGCGTCATGTCAAACCCATCATATGCAGCCTACAAATATGGATCTAAGTTGTAAAAGGAAATTAGCATTTTATTTTTATTAGTCATTGTGTTTGTCTAGTGATGGAAATATTCCTATGAGCTTCAAGTCTACTTTCTATTTTTCTCAAGTGTAGTCACTTGTAACCAAGGATGCATGGACACGGACACGCGCATCGTGTTGGACATGGACACGACGCGTCGACACGTCATACTATTATTTTAATAATTCATATAAATTTAAATAATAATATAATAAAGTACCTTCCTAGAGTGTTTTGAAGAAGATGACACTGTTGTTCTATTTTTCTTAAATCAGAATTGAAGGAATCATTCACTTTAGGTGGATCAACAACCATTTAATTATGTGGTTAGTTGCAAACATAAAGTAAAAAAATAAAACAAAGTTGGTTTTCGAGTCTGTCCTGACCAAGTTCCGGGCGTATCGGAGGCGTGTCCGACATGTTGACCACATTGACCATGTATCTGATACATGCCGACACGTTGACCAAATGTATGACGCGTGTCGAGTGAGTGTCGGTGTCGGACACGGATACGGAAAGTTTTCGAAGTGTTTGTGCGTCCTTGCTTGTAACCGAAACCAATGTTATTTCACTATGATAGAACCTTGTATCCAACTGTCCACAACCCTTATTTTCATCGTAGGCATCCATTTGTTGCATGAGTTGGTATTAGAGTTGTGAGAGCTTCCTGTGGTCAGCTATTTTGGCTTTCTTTGTCATAAAAAATGAAGAAAAAAGAAACAAAACGAGATCAATGGATCCTTTGATTCAAAGAATTTTGATTTATTCATTTCGATCAATGGATCCTTTGCTTATGGATTCCCGCATGCAACACATCCATGTTTTTTATTTGGATGAGGTTGAAAGCAATTTTAAAAAGAAGTATTTCGCATGTCTGGAAACACATGATGTTGGTTGCATTTCATCGATGATACAAAGAGAACTTGTTTGGATTCGTAGCGTGGAAAACGTGGGAGAGTAAATCACGGCGCAACTCATGCAAACGTTTGATTTAGAAAGATGTCTAAATTCATTCCCTCTTTAGAAATTCAAAATTTATTTTCATTAAATAAATTTGTAGCAAAAAGAATGGGTTGCTCTCTTAATGACCGACCCGATCCGACCCGATTCGATTCGGACGGACGGCGGCGGCGGCGGGCGCGAGAGCCTATCTCTCCCCTCCTCATAAAAGAGTGGTACCCCCAAGGGGTCCAAGCCCAAGTCCTAACTATCTCCTTATAAACTCTACCACAAAGAGTTGTATAATAGATATGAGACTAAATTTTAGAGAGTGATCCATAGATCAAAATAAAAGAGAGGTCCAGGGTTCAAAACCTGTTAAACACCCATTTTCTTTTATTTTAAAAAGCCATATTTCCAACAATCCCCCACTTGGATTTTTAAAACAATTTTCAACAATCCCCCACTTGGATTTAAAAACAATTTTCATCGAGCAATCTAAAAATATAAGATTGTGCATAAACAAAAGTGTCTTTCGACTTGAACTCTTGCGTAGTGTTCATGCTTTAGATTATACTAGAGTAACTCGTAGTTTTGAACTCTATCTCTAACAGACATTACACGCACAACCTTACCAGGGTGAAGTCTAAAAAGCCCGTGCGTTACGGCCATGCACGTATATCCCAGTATAGTGAAGGCTCTAGGAATTTTGCCACAAAATTCCATAGGAAGCGGCCAAACTTCCACAATCACTTAGGTGAGTCTATCAAGAGTACTCCTGTAGCTAGGTACTCCACTCCATATAGAGTATAGACCTCATTAAGAGTTTGTAACTCATCCTACTATCGCTTCAGGAATTCATGCTTTAATCTAGGAATGAGATTGCTATTATGTCAGCATGATTCACATCATATCATTCACGACTTGTTATTACCCATTGAACCTATTTCTTGGGATCTCCAGTCTATAGGTTGGGTTACCGTCATGAATAACTCATCAATCTAAGGGCTTTAGTCCCATTCCTTTCGAGGTTTTGAAAACCTTCTCTCTAGCTAATCCTTTCGTCAAAGGATTAGCCAAGTTCGCATCAGTTCGTACATGATCCAATCTCACAGCACCAGTAGATAGAATTCTCTAACCGTACTGTGCTTACGACGTATTTGTCGTTTCGTGCCGTTATACTAACGGTTCTGTATTTTTCGCAATAGCCGCGGTACTATCGCGCTGGATCAAGACATCTGGAATCATTCTTTCCCATAAAGGGATCTTTGCTAGCAGGTTTCTTAGCCAACCTGCTTCTTCACTAGCCGTGGCTAGTGCTATCCTTTCTGACTCCATCGTGGACTGTGCCAGAATGGTTTGTTTCTTTGATTTCCAAGAAACAGCTCCACCAGCTATATTGAAAATATAACCACTGGTGACTATGGAATCATCTGAAAGGTTGGGCCAATCAGCATTGCTATATCCTTCAAGGACAGCGTGAAACTTCTGATTATTTAATCTGAGGTTCTTAGTCCTCTTAAGGTACCTCATGACCTTTTCAATTGCATTTATAAAGGATAAGGCTTCTTGAAAGCTAATCCTCCTCGACTGAAAAGACATAGTAATCGGAGCCAAAGTTTTTTTGGAAATTCGTTTCCGTTTACTTTTCCAAGGCTCAGATTTTGTGGCTTAATCAGTTTCATTCATCCTTTTCATAGGCACGTTATTTGAGGATGTACCCCCACTATGCCTCGAAAATAAATGCAATTCATCTTTTCATAAATTAATTCCTTGAGAAACAAAAAATCTTCTCACAAAAAATCAGAATCCACATAATAATTTTTAGCATTTATAATGTTAAAAATATGCGTGTGCTTTCCATTAAGGAACTTTTGAACTTTGGTCCCTCTAACTATTATCAAAAAATAGGTTTAGCACCCTTTTGAATGCATATTAAATGACGATCCTTTTGTTAGCTGAAGCAGACCGTGCATTCAAATGTTAAGGACCCACACAATGAGAATATTGAATAAAATACCCATTCTATTCACCTCGCTATTCTCATTTTCTTGAAAGTTCAAGAATCAACACAAATATCATTAGAGAACGTACCTTAAATTCAACTTCTGAATTTTTCAAACTTTGATGTAATCACCAAGCTAGATTTGTGCATCCTCTGGGAATTTAGTTGCAGACTTAGATAACAAAGTTCAGCAACAAAATCAAACAATAGCTGGAATTGTTCTAGATTGCCATCAACATCATCATCATGAGAACATATCCTTTCCATAAGAATTTATGTCCTCATGTGGAAGTCCGACCAACTTATGGTCTGAGCAAAATCATTTATGCATTGACATCAAGAACAAAATTCACAGGTCAATCTGTATACAAATGATTCCTTATATCCTCCTTATGTCAGCTTAACATCAAACATCAACTGTAACATTAATCACAAAGTTTTCTTTCCATCAATAGTATTGAGAAATAGAAGCATTCTAATTTGCACAATAGATCAATTATTGTTCTCACCAAAATAGACTGAATCATCCAAAATGCATAACATAATTATCATAGAACTGCATACTCATTATCTAAAGAGTAACATGCATAGATGATATTATTCACTTCTCACGAAATGTTCAAATGGAATTTATTGATTCAGATTTCATGATATTCCAACTCAGAAAGCCTAAAAGAGCAGCACCTTTAATTAAATTTCTATGAAATTTAATTTTAAAGCATGGTGTCCTATTCATACACAATCTCCTCTAGTTAGTCCTCCATGGTTTTAGAGTTTAGAACACATTTTACATTGTCAACATGTGTATATGTATGTCAATCTCTAACTACGTTAATCATAATTTAAATTAATATGATTTCACAATATGGTAGTAAAGTCACCATAAAAATATCTTTAAAAATACACATGGAAAACCACCATTATAGATAAAGATATCTGAAATTGAAATTGTAAACGTAGTTGTAAAACTCTAAATCATGTGGATCTTTAAATATAACCCTCTTTCCAAACTTTTCAAATGTTACCATGGGGTTGTATCCTTGCACATAAAACTGCTCCCAACCCAATTTGACAACAACTACCATCCAAGGTAACAAAGATACATATTGCAAACAAAACTAAACTCCAATCCTTGGAACAAAGTTTGTTTAGGCGAATGGGTTCCATAACAATTAATTTAACAGACACATTGAAACAACAAGGCAATAACATACACTTCCTTGAATAGTCCAACTTGTACAAAACAAGGAAAGCGTCCCATTCATATATTTTGTTTGGCTCTTCAAAAGCAATATTTCAAAGCTTTCATACATACATATCCTCATTTATTACTTTTAGACTTATATAACCTTTATAAACATGGCTGCTACTCCATTTTTATGCTTGTTACATGACAGGAAAAGATTCTCAAACTCAATTGAAAGATTTTCCCAATCAACGAGCGTATAACTAATACATGAGAACAATGAGGATATAACTTAATCTATAACCATGAATAAGAGTCAAAATCAAAATGCACAAAATCATCCTCTCTAATTAACGCATAACACAACAGTGTGTCAATAAGCTTATAGAGCACAACTTTTCCTAATATTTTCACATCAAAGTAATGTGTGGCAACCTATCCCTGGATCCCTTTGGAGCAAGGAATAGTCCATTGTTAAAGTCAGTATCATAACTCAACTTCACTTCTAGTGTGTGCATTCTTGTATTACAAATATATGCAAACTTTGTTTAGCAAATTCAGTATTTGTAATCATGGCAGAAAGAACTCGTCTTAAAATTGTTATTACGGATTATATGGAGCAGCAACTAAAATGTCACAGTAAGACATTCCAAGTATTTTGAAAAAACTCATATACTGACCATGTTTGCTAGTATAATGTATTGGATGTTTTATTCAAGCAAATTCCAATATGCAAATATAAAGCATAAATTCCACCCAAACATTAAGCATACGAACAATAGCAAATGCAAATAAGCATACTAATGTAAGCAAACATTCTTTGAAAAACAAAGGAAATCTATGAAGTAAATTCATCCTTAACATACCTGTTTGTTGTAACTTCTGTATAAGATTCAACTGCTGTAAACAATTCAAATAAATAGTTAGGAACGCATGTACCAATTTGTTCTTGGGTTGAGTCGCGGACTAGGTCGCTCTCTTTAAGACGTTTCGCGGCTCTGCCCAAGATTGTGCAAGCAGTGTACTAGCCCCGCCGTCCCCAGGATAAAACAGCCCAGAATCTTCTCTGTCTCGTTCAATCAATTGCACATTTGATGAACGGAATACTATCACCCTTAAACATTTGTTTTTGCTCGGAATCATCAATACATGTAAATAAATAAACAACACAAATATTTCTTCTTTGATAGAAATGCTAAACAAAAACAAAACTAATTACAAAAACGAAATCTCTCTTATTGCAAAAAGAAAGAATCCTTGTTTTGTTTTTCTCTTTTTTTTCTTTCAACACGAAAATACTTTTGTTTGCTGTTTTTCTCCTTATTCTTAACTGTGAGTTTTTGTGTTATATTTATAGTGAAAAATCACATTCATTGTAAGACAAAAACACATCCAAGTTCATAATAATTAAAACAACAATTAATAATAAAAAAACGTGAAAACCGTTTGCTTAAAGAAAGTGTCCAGATACAAAGAGAACTTGTTTGGATTCGTAGCGTGGAAAACGTGGGAGAGTAAATCACGGCGCAACTCATGCAAACGTTTGATTTAGAAAGATGTCTAGATTCATTCCCTCTTTAGAAATTCAAAATTTATTTTCATTAAATAAATTTGTAGCAACCGACCTGACCCGATTCGATTCGGACGGACGGCGGCAGCGGCGGGCGCGAGAGCCTATTTCTCCCCTCCTCATAAAAGAGTGGTACCCCCAAGGGGTCCAAGCCCAAGTCCTAACTATCTCCTTATAAACTCTACCACAAAGAGTTGTATAATAGATTTGGGACTAAATTTTAGAGAGTGATCCATAGATCAAAATAAGAGAGAGGTCCAGGGTTCAAAACTTGTTAAACACCCATTTTCTTTTAATTTAAAAAGCCATATTTCCAACACGTCATGTATAAAATCCAATTTGGTTCGACTTTTTATGAGCTCAATTGATGTGGAGTGTGCATCTCGATTGCTACGAGTCTAGGGACCAACATGGCTTCTTAACTTTGTTAAATGTCAGTTTGCCATTTTTTTTTTTTTATAAAAAGGACAAACTTTTTATGCAAATTTAGAGATTTTTCATTGAAAATTTTAGGGTTTTGTAAAACCCCCAATTGGAGAAAAAAAAAATGGTTATTGCTGGGTTTGTGTATGAATCATGGAGTCATTGGTCTTCGATTAGTCAGAGGATGATTGGATTGCTCAAGTCGAATTAGGCAATGAGTTACACAAGGGAACAGGCCGTGATGGGCAAATAAACCCACTCCACCACCAAAGGAGAGGCCTAGAAAACCTAGCAAAACCCTAACATTGACCTGCCAAAAACTCAACAACCCCCAGCCCAACATTAACTACCCTCTAATCTGATTCCACTAAACCACAATGCAATCTGGCAACAACCCAATTTGATACCCCATGACCACCCCTGTTGGCCAGAACCTCTTGGTGCTTCCATCCAGACCTTTCAATCCCTATTTAGAGCTGAGCAATCCTATTTGAGATTCCTTGCGCCTTGAGAGGTGTGGATATGTGCTGATGATAAGATTTGTGACAATGAAGCATTGTTAGAGCACAATATTTTCGTACTGTATTTCCAGGGACAAATTGTTTTTTTTTCTCATTATTTGTATTGGTTCAAATGACAACCTTGTGTCCAGGGAGATGGTTGATAAACTGAGTTGAGTTTAAAGGAGGTCTCATTGCGTCAGACATTTCATATCTATTGGCTAGGCAAATAGCATAAAAATTTACTAAATGCCTGGTTCCTTTTTGCATTAGTTAGTATAGTGATCAGATTTGGTGGTACCCACCTCATTGTGGGGTGTCCTTGGCAATTTCGATGTCAGAATACTTATTCTTTGACCTTCATGGGCAAGCGGTTCGGGTGTAGCTCACTAAACCAGAAACATTTCTTATACCACGTATCTCTAATGGTGCCTACATTTTCTCTTAACTTGACCTTCATCAAGGATACCATCAAATATGGATCTGTTCAATAAGTGGAAGACTGCCTTAAAAAGGAGGATGGCTTTTTGAGCGACAGTTATGCCCTTCGCCTTGTCCAGTCCTCATTTTGTATGTATGCGCCTGATGACTAAGTTTTGCTCCTTCTTAAGCAAGTCTATTGTATGTTTCCGCGACATCTTTGTATATAGTTGGTCAGAAGAAGAGCACTTAGAGCGTGTTGAGGTTGTCCTTGAGACTTTACATAACTCCCAACTTCACATACAACTAAAGAAGAGTTTCTCCATGGTTCCTTATGTCATATTGTTGGGATATGTTATTTCTTCCAAAGCGTGGATCAGTCAAACGTACATACTATTCTCAATTGCCCTACCCTGCTGCAATTCTCTATTGGCCCACTCTCACTACAGCACCTCAGTTGCGCAGTTTTTTAGCAGAATTACGTGGTTTTATGCAAATTTGTTCTGGGTTTCAGTTATCTTTCAACTCCTTTCACAAATCTTATGAACATCAAAGAGTTTCAGTTCGACTCCAAAGACAATTCAGGCATTTCAAACCCTCAAGGAACATATTGTTGCAACTCTTGTCCTCGCTTTTACATGAACTTCTCCCAGGAGGAGCACTTAGAGCATGTTAAGGCTGTCATTGGGATGCGTAATAACTGCTACAGTGCAAACTCAAACTAATTTTTGAAGACAAACTCCACTTTTCACAAATTCATAGTCTAACTATTTTAGTACAATCCTTCTGTGTACTTGATTAACTAAATCTTTATCGGATGTAGGCTATCACATTCCTAGATAGTGTGCAGGTGTTACATGCATTTAGGTAGATTCATAGAGTAATTATGTGGGATACTTGAGGTATTTCACAGGCCCTGTAGAACGCTTTCTCACTAGTCCTTGAACCTGTTCCATGTTCTTTGTTAAGAATAGTGGTTGAAGATTCTGTGTGTTCCACGCATGTATTTTATATGGTCCTGGTTGCACAAGTTATAAACTGATTAGTCTATTCCTAATGCTGAAATCAAAAATTTTTGTTTTTGTTCCTCAGTTTCTGATGATGATGAAATTGACTACTCTATCAAGCCAGAATTCTATGATCCAGATCTTGATGAAAAAGATGAATCATGGGTTCGAAAGAAAAAAAAAGGCCGCCGTTCTGATGCCGTTCTTAGCTGTCCGGCTTGTTTTACCACCCTCTGCTTAGAGTGCCAAAGGTATGGATATTGGATCTGTTTCTTACAGTTTCCTTAAAATTGACTGTATATTGATGAAGGATTGATTTTCATAATTTAATGATCTAGAGTTAAGGTGGATCCTTTGCATATCATTTCAGTCTTGATCTTTAGAAATACCCTACACATTAATCTCAAATTTGTTCTCCTTTCCCCTGATTTTGAAACTTCAAAGGCATTATTTAGCGCCTTGTAGTTATTTTTCCATTCAGTTAGTATAAGTTGCTCAAGTGGCATTTATAAACACTTTATCCCTTTATTGGTCCATGAAAGATTGAAGATAAGTTTCGTATTGCATTAGTTTCTGAGTTCCACTACTCAGTTAGGTGCCAGCTGGTCTTCCAGATATCCCCTAAAAATCATACATTCAGATCTCCCAGCATGGTAGTTCTCACCTCATTCCAAGGCAGTGAGGAGCTGATTTGGGGAGATTGACAAAATTCAAATATGACAAAATTCAAATATAGCTCGTCGATCATATTTCAATTTCATAATCCTAAATTGGGTCTGTGGTTAGTTTTAACTAATAAAAAATGTGAAAAGCCTCTTAACTTAACTGAGGACTGACAGGCTAGTTGCATCAAACATTGATTATAGGTTTGTATTATACCTCTATGCAATTGAGTAGGCCTAGTACTCAAGAAAATTTTCATTTCATTTGCCGATCCAATAGTTTTTCAAACCAGTGATATTCTCTAGACTCTAGGTACAGTTACTAGTATGATATTTTACGAATATAGTACCAGATTCTTCAAATTTTGCCGTTGGATCAATTCGCAGCGATACAGCTACTATCATCAGTTTATCCATTCAAACTCGATCTAGGGTTACATACATCTTTTATGAAACCATTTGTATCTAGATATTTCCATATTGTGCTACCCCGTGTCTCAGATTGCCCAAATTATGTCTTAGCAGAACATGTCTTTTTAGATTCTTCTGTAATACTTGAGCACAAGCAGTTTCTAAGGATTCTGGAGCAATGGGTAAATACCCTTTATTTCTATCTTCTAGTTGTGAGTAGAACAAATTATGTTTTTAGTTTTATGCTGCCCTTCCAAAAAAGAGACATTCTGAGTGTTGTTTTTATTGAATTGGTATGGCTGCACATTTTAATTGTTGGAATTTACATTATCCACTTCTTTTTTTTAAAGTTAAAGTGACAATATGGATCTTGCAGGCATGAAAGGTATGTCACCCAGTACAGGGCTATGCTTGTTGTCAACTGCAAGATCAAGGCTGAGGAAGTGTTGAGCCAGAAAGGTCCAAATCCAAAAAACAAAAGCAGCAAGGCATCTTCTGAGAGGGCAGGTGTTTCGTTAGTTACTGAGACCTGTAAGTCAGTATGCTGCTTGGTTTGCTCCACAGAAGTTGGTGCCTTTGATGAAGATGAGGTTTATCATTTCTTCAACGTTATTCCTAGCGAGTGTTGATCTACACATTTTACTTGCAAAATGAATGATATGTTGCTTGAAGGAAATTCTTTGTATCCTATTTTCTTATGGAATCATCGAAATTTCTGAATAGAGGTGTGCACTCGTATCCTTGCAATTTTATCGAAATGGGGTCCCCTGCATTTCCTAGGTGCGTACATCGAACACTTCCATCTTACTGGTTTGGTTCATTCATAGAAAACATCAGTTTCTGCATAACAAGGTCTCTTGTCTGCCATCGGCCTATAAGATTCTGGGTGTATTCAGAAATTATCATCCATATAAGATTTGTACATACTAAGCACCAACCTTAACACCTTAGTACATTCAGAAGTGCACAAGCCATCTTACTCCACATTGAAGTACATGCACACACCGATGAACACAATGTAGATCTTGTCAGGGTAAGATATTTAGATAATTGATGTAATTCAACTGACTGACGCGGACGTCAAGCGTGGGAGCCTAGGGACTGCACTTGGTGAGAAGTTGGTGAATGTTGATAGTCCCTAAGATACATAGCATAACTGTGCCATGCCTAATTGATGAGCGCATGATGGGTGCACGTAGGATACTCATGCATGCCTTGGGCTAGCTGAGTATGTTGAAGAACTCAAGCTATTGAGTTCGGGCAACGTATATGAGTAGAATTTCATTCCCAGAAGCTGCTTCTTACGGAAAACTCGTTTGGGGTTGCATTCTGTTTGTAGTACATCCATTCACAGTGATGGTATATAATACACTGGTTCAGGAAGGTAGTGATGGCACATAATACACAGGTTCAGCAGGTACTCGCTACCAGTGAAGGTTAAGTGAATAGTAAATTCGATATCGGTCCTTTTCCAAACATGTATCCTTTAGCATAGCTGTCACTAACCAATTGATGATGCATAACAGAAGGAAACAAAATTTGCATGAAAATTAAAGCTACTAGCCTAGTAGTATTATTCAGTAACAATGTAAAACCTTACTGAATTGACCCTTCATTGAGAAGCTTTGGAGTTATTGAGAAACAATTGTTCAAGCCCTTGATGAGATGCTTCTAGCAGAAATGTAATTTTGTCATTTCTTTTTTAGATGTTCAAAATTCTAGTTCCAATTTGTCTTCTATTCTCGGTTGAATTACCACTTGTGATTTCCTTGTTAGATTAGGAATGCATTTCAATCTGTCTCGTCTTTTGAATTGTGCTTCCCTCCACATGTTTAGGTCATGGGATAGGAGATTTATAGACCATCTCTAGTGGAAAATCATGGATAGTGATTAGATTTCTATGTATTCAATATCACCCAACGCGTAAGTGCAAATTATGGACAATTTACATAATGAATGGCTTTCAAAAGCCATCTGACTATTCAAAACTCGTCAAACCAGCAACGGTTAGTGCTCCGTTTTGGATATAAATTTCGACCAAAACAATGACTTGCTTCACTCTTGCTTTTGTTGTACATTTTGGTATAGAGCGCTAAAACCAAAGTGGAAAGACACATGCAGATATGGTATTTTTTTGTATATTTGAAATTTATTTGACCTTATATAGCTATCCTCTCTCTATACTAGTGTTTAGTAGCTGAAGAGAAATGCAAATATAGAATCCAACCTAAGATTAGTATTGATACTCGGTAGACAACCTATTTTAAGGTAAGGATAAAAATGTTTTAGGTATTTTTAGTTCATTAATGGATATATTACTTTACTTACCTAAATTATGTGTATATTAGGATTGTGTTGGTATATTAGATGGAACCCATTGTAATGCAACAGTCTCGTAAGAAGAACAAGATAGGTTTAAAGGTTGAAAAACTAAAATGACACAAAATGTGTTATCAACATGTTCTTTTGACTTAAAGTTCACTTATATTCTAGCTGGTTGGGAAGGCAATACACTTGACCAGAAAGTGTTAGATAATGCTCGCTCTAGGTCAAATCCATTCGTTGTCCCACAAGGTATATAAAATATTAGATTAGTTTATTCTTAGATATAATATTTAATTATAAAAATTTTTTTGATAATAAAATATATTTCCTTTATAGGAAAGTACTATCTCGTGGATGCCGGATACACACATAAACTAAGTTTCTTAGCTCTATTTAAGAGTACTTGATATCATATAAATGAGCATAGAGGTCGGACACATGAAAATGAAGAGTTGTTCAATAAACGACATTCAAGCCTTAGGAATGCAACTGAGAGGGCTTTTGGGGTACTAAAAAAATGGTGGCCTATGTTATATATCGATTTTTTTTATTCATTCAAGATACATATGAAAATAATGATGGCATGTTTCATTCTACACACCCACATAATGGATGTGAATCCGACAGACCCATTACTTGAAGAAGATGTCTGAGAAATTGAAGCATCTATTGGTGGGCAAGAAGAGGCACCAATCCCAACTTCTGAACAAATAATTACAACAACATAAATTAAATGGATCCAATTTAGAGAAATCTAGCCAAAAAAATGTATGATGATTACAAACATCGACTAATTGTTTTTATTCCTAGTTGTTATTACTTGTTGAAGTATGGATTTTATTATTCATCTTAGCTCTATAATAACAACGACATCTTGAAATTTTCATATGGTTTATGGAATTTTTTCCATATAAATATCACTACATTATTGTGATTATTATTATTATTATCTTTTACTCATATAGTAGTACTAACAATAGATATGGAACATTGGGAGAACCAATTCAAAGTAGATGAAAATAAGAGAAAAGAAAAGAAAATGCATCTTATGTGGGAATGCATGATGTATATTAATGCAGTCGTTTTTCGCTCCCTGCTTTGACCTTGACTTGCAAACCTGCACAAGGAACACACATGAGCCACAAACCACCGTTGTGGTGGCCGATGACACTTCGATGCTAAAGTCTGACAGGGATCTGAGGAAGACGTAATGTTGTAAACAAGGAATTTGTAGCGTACCTTAGCTTACCAACCTCATGTTTTATTTTGTTGGGGTCCTGGTTCGATCAGGCCATCGATAGCGTAGTTTAGGGAAGGAGATCTTCGTGGAGATCCTTATCTAATTAGGAGTTATGTTGTGCATAGGAGTTTCCATATTAGCCGATACGTGGGAGATAGTTCCCAATCAGATAATAGTCCGTACATGGAAGTTTCCATGTAAGACATGTACTCTGGTATTTGCTTCCTAGTTGGAAGCGAATAGCTGCTGTAATTGCATGTCCGAAGTTGATCCTCGAGATACTTGCCTTAGCAGGGCTACGGGTATTGAGGATAGTTGTGAGACACGTGGGCTTAGCAGGCCATAAGAATTTGGGTCTATTTGGCGGACTGCATTGGGCAGGCTTAGAACCGCTTGGGCTGGATTAGTGTTCGGTTGACGCCAAAGCCTATCATTCCTCGAGATCATCATGACACGTGTACAATGCAAATGAGGAACCGTTTTGGTGTATCATCAGCTATTCCCTCGATTTAGTGGGTCATTGCATTGGTTCACTAAGTCAATTTTTGAAAAAATGTGTCGCTCATGATTATTGAGTCTGAATCATTGCTTGAGTCGCACGCTTCATTAGTTGAGTGTGCGTCGGTTCAGTGGAAAAGAGGCGGGAATCCAATCCCTATTTAGATATTTCTCTCAGCGAAGACTGACTATTCTATTTCCTTTGCTCTCAGAGATTTTGTTATGTTCATCTTCTTATTGAAAGTTTGTTCATATTTTTCATGGCTCACCAAGACTATTTTGATGATGCAACTTTGGCCAAGGGCCTTGAGTTTTTCGAAGATAAGTTGCTTTCTGAATCGAGCCTTGGAAGACGTTCGGGGTCCCTGAGGACTTGCCACTATATGCTCTGAAGGATGATCAGACGCCAATGTTTTTGCCAACAAGTTTTATTTGTTTGCACCACAGGATAGTCCAAACTGGAGTCTGCTTCCCTGTTCTTGACGTAATTTGGGGCTTCCTGGATTTTCTTGGAATTCCTCCTGCCCAGTTGGTGCTGAATGGGTACAAGATTATTCTTCTATTTTGATCAGAGCGAAGGAGACTGGGGTCCACATGACTCCGCGAGTGATCCGGTTTTTGACTTCTCCTTTGCTGAATGATTATGCCGTTTGTAAGATGACGCCGTCGGCTTGCTTTGGGAACTAGCCGGATGACTTCAAGTTCTGGCAGAAGTACTGCTTTTTGGCTCCTGCAGATTCGAAGTACTTCCGGTTCAAGGGCCGTCCGCTCGAATGAGAGTTCAAGCCACTTCGTAAGTGTAGTTTTATCTTCTGATTTCGCTACGCTGATTGTGTGCTAACCATTGTTTGTGTTTCTTCGCAGGGAGGTTCCCGACTACTCCTCTTACCCCAAAGGAGAGAGACATCATAAAGAAATTATGCGACTTGCCGAAGAAGAGTGTGAACGAAGTCATATGTCCTACCAACTTTAGTCACAGTGGGTTGTGGAACAACTGGCATGAGGCCCCCACTCTTTAACGATCGACGCGAGTTAAGTCCGAAGGTGAGGCCCCTTTTAGAAAAAGGAAAGTCGCCGAAGTTAAGGCTCTTATTTTGTCTGACACGGAAGGGCTTTCTGAGATACTCGCCTCCTTTATAGGTTCGAAGAAGTCTCATATTAGGACTGAGTCATCTTCCAAGCGACCTGCTCCAGTAAGGGAGGAGCGTGAGCCTAATCGGCTTGCTGGGGCAGAGGCCAGAGTGTCTGGTTGGGAGAGGGACCACCGGCAATTAGCAGGGGTTGCAGATGCATCAAATCTGAGTACTGCGCAAGCCGAAGCTTTGAGGGAGAATCTGATGTTGGCCATTGTTGCGACGTCTACTGGTGTTGACCCGTCTGGGACCGTTCTGTTGGAGGGTTCTGATGAGGATTTGCTTGAGGTCCCGGAGTCCAATTGTTCCACTAGTGGGTCATCCGATAGTGGCCGTGGTGACACAGGCCAAGTGTCTCATAGTTCGCATTGTTCCCCATCTCACTCCAGGTCGCATCTCAAGGCGATGGCAGGTCTGTTGGACAACTCGCTTCCTTTTCTTCATTTGGATTGCACTGAGTCGTCTCACAATAAAGGGTCGGTTGTTGGTGATAAAGGAATGGCTACGGATGAGGGCCTGGGAGCAATGGCGACTGCGAAGGGTGGTGCTGGCGTAATTCCGAGTTCGGGAGAGCTTAACCCAGACGCGCAGATGAGTCTGTTTGCCACGGGGGTAGTGAAGATGAGCAACCAAGCCTGGCACTAGGAGGTTGACGTTGACTACGCTTCAAGGAAGCACATAAGCAGGCGTTACGGTTGGCTGATGGATCACGCTCCGAAACCTAAGGTGGATACTCTAGAAGAGCGTATGGATAAGGGCTTAATTAAAGTACCTTATGCTAGGAATGTCTCACTTGAGCCAGGTGGCCGTCGTTGGGACGAAAGTTGAGGCGGCTCATGAGAGGGTGTACACCATGGAGCGTGTTTTCTCGAACATGTAGAAGTTGTATTCTGATGTGCTTTTGAAATTGAGCTATTGAGGAAGCAGATTGAGGAGAGGAGGTTGGAAAAGTCAGTCGTTGTTGTTGAGACTCAAAGGGTCCATCTGGAAGCTCTTGAGTCTGACTTAGTAGAGGCGGTATCTGCGAGGGACATATTCAAGCAGGAGTTGGATCTGATCCGCCATGATCTGAAGGTTGCACAGGAAGCTGCGGGGAAATTGCGCTCCGAGCTGTGGTTTTCTGCAAGGAGAATGCCTTGAAGGAGGCTGATTGGGCTACTTAGAGACAACAGTTGGAGTCCGATGTGGAATTCAATGCTCGGGTTGCGAGAAAGGACGAGGACCAACTTCAACTGGAGCAACATGAGCTTAGTGTTGTAAAGAACAGTCTGATTACGGAGCCGTCTCATGTCGACGCGCTAACTGGAAAGCTGGGGCTATTGGAGCATGAACTTGCTAAAGCGAAGACGTGTGAGGAAGAACTTCTACAGGAACAAGGCAAGTGTGAATTCCGCTGGGTTGTACATGGTAGATTGGACCTGCTGGCGCTGATGAAGGAGGAGCATCCGGAATGGGACCTCGATCACTGTAAGAAGATTTCTTATGCAAACTTATCAGTGGTTTTTGCGTCATAGGATGAAGGGCACGATCTGGATCATGATGCTCAGATTGCGGCGCGTACGGACACAACTCTTGTTCCCTCCTCCGTTAAGCTTAGTTCTTCTATTTATGTACCCTCTCTCAATATTCTAAAAAATGCTAGGCGGTAGGCGGGCGGCGAGCAGAGGACTAGCGCCCAGAGAACTAGGCAGAGGCCTAGGCGATTTATTTATTAATTTATTATAATTTATAAAAGTTAAGCTTAATAGCATATAAATTACTTCTAATTCAATGCCAAGATACATATGCAAAATGTATAAAAACATTGTCTTAATTATTTTTTTCAAACTAAAATTAAATAAAAAAAATCTTTTCAAAAACATGCCTAGGAGGGCGTTCAGCCAGCCTGGGCGGCTCCCAATCGCCTAGCGCCTTGGCGGCCGCCTAGACCAATTTTTAGAACATTGCCTCCTTCTGATGAGGAATAGACTTTATACACTTGTATTTTTTTTGTTTTGGTTGTTAATGAAAACATATTTATCTTGAGTATGTTATGTACCCGTATTATGCTCGATTTTCCTATTGCGCGCTTTTCGTTTTGCCTTGTCGTTTTACTTTGGCATAGGCCGGTTGGGTCAATAGAAAGTTGAGTGGTCTATCCGTTGTTGAGAGTTTGACCATTTGCGTTGCGAGTGATTCTGACCTGCTCTACTGTGAAGTCTCAGAGGCACTGTTGCTTGGTTACATCCAATAGTGGGTGTTTCGCGGATGGTTTAGCAGTGGGCTATGCTCCCCAGGCTATAGCTCATCTACAAGGTAAGCCACTGGGGGCTTGTTTCGCCTACCTGACTTTCGGTTGCGGTTGCTGGCATGAGTGAACTGTGATAGGCGAGCACTTGCGTTGTCTTTGAGCTAAAGTGTTTGTCCCGAGTCAGGTTTCGTAAGCTTGGGCTGGCATTCCATGTAGCACTCATTTGCGTGTTAGCGGGACGGTTTTTGGGTCGGCATGAGTGGCCTTTGCTGATAATAGAATGTCAGCCCGTATGAGCGTGAAGACGCTGCTTGAGCTGTGATCGACCGTTGTAAAAGGAGAAGTGGTGGCGTGGCGAGCCGTCTAGGGCTTCCACCTTCCGAACCATCTATGTCCGAACAGAGTGGACTATAGGTTCAGAAAGTGAGGATTTGGCGATCATGGTCTGTTGAAAAGTGATAATCCCATGGCAAGCCGTCGATGTCAGTTCGGGACTGACTAGGTTCCCACCTTTCAAACCATCTACACCCACATGGAGCGGACTACAAGTTTGAGACGAGGGGGTTTGGCGATCATGGTCTATAGAATAGCAGTGGTCCCGTAGCAAGCCGTCAGAATCAGTTCGAGACTGACTAGGCTCTCGCCTTCCAAATCATCTACACCCGTGCACATCGAGCTACAAATTTGCAATTTTTCGGCGATCATGGTCTATAGAAGAGCAGTGGTCCCGTGGCAAGCTGTCGAAATTAGTTCGGGACCGACTAGGCTCCCACCTTCCAGACCATCTACACCCTTGCAGAGGGAGCTACAAGTCTGAGGTTGGTAATTCGGTGACCATGATCTATAGAAGAGCAGTGATCCCATAGTGAACCGTTGACATCAGCCGAAACTTACTAGAATCTCACCTTCCAAATCATCTACACCCACGCAGAGGAGGCTACATGTCTGGGCTTTGATCAGAAGTTGTCATTGTCGGTCGTTATCGGCTAGGCTTACCTGATTGGGTTTGGCGATCGGTGTCCACGAAGGGGGCAGCGGTCCCTGGCGAGTCGTCGTCACCAGGTGTGATAACGCTGATTAGACTCCCACTTCCTAAACCATCGACATCCGCGCTAGGTGGACTAGGTATCGGGACGAACCGAAAGCTTTCGTCATCAGCCAAAACTAATTAAGCTTGCTTGGTTAGATTGGGGCTACACCTGTTACGGGCGTGCAAGCCTACATCCGTGAGTGGAGTGCATTGTGCTGACGAGATTTTAAGAGAAAGAAGTGCCTTAAATCAGTTGATGATATGCAGGTGTGATCTGTGTGTTAGAAGTGACTAAGGTTTCTGATGCTTGTGTCAGACACGTAGTAGGATACCATTTGAATAGTGGGTTGAGCCCATGGGCCCGTGGAAGAAGAACCAGGGTTTTTTGTAGGATCGAGGCGCTACGTGTACAACGTAGATTGCATGGTAACACGTGTACGACATAGATCATGGGGCGGTTGAGTATTAGTTACTCCCCCCAAATAATGGGGTTGTGTATAGCCTCGTTAATTGGACGAACATGGTCTTGTGTAGTTTCTTTGGGAACCGTCGCTTCCTCGTTTTCCATACGGTATTCAATGCTGACAGTTAATGTTGAAGCGCCTTTGGTGAACCACTGTGTCTATATAATGGTGTTTCTTCATCGTTGTAGGCGTCATCTTCCGCAGAGCACACTACTTTTAATGCTCTTACTTGAAGAACATGCTTTTGGTTTTCCAAAGGCTGAAGGAAGGTCTCCGACTTGGGAGTCTTCGAATGTTCTGATGTTTGCGCCGATGAGTCACGATGAGACTTGATGTTATGCGTGGTCACCTACTCTGGGTGAGCGCGCATTTGGTTCACTGAGACCTTGTAATTTCTTCTCATATTTCAAAGAAGAACAAACTCCCTTTCAAGGGATGAGTCTGTAGTTTATTCGCTGGTGCTGTGTCGCTCCTCCGGAGCGCTTAATTTCAGAGATAACACTAGCAGCCATCTTCGGAGTGGTTGCCTTCATCACTTCTCGATTAACCCCGTCGCCTCGCCTTGTGCTGGAATTTGGGATCTTGGGCTGGGGTGGAGTTGCACGTTGCTTGTTGGAGTGGACCATTGACTCCTGGATGTCCCTCTCATCCTTTCAGCTGGAGGGTGTGCTCGATCTATTTCAACTTGATACTTGTCCCAAGTTTGTCTGGTCGAGCGGATCGAGTGAGAGAGTTGGCCGTAGCTTCGACTGGTGTTTCGCGGGGCCCCCGATTGCTGACTTTGTACAATCTCATACCATATTTGAGGGGTGTGTCTGTAGAAGCACCGAATTGGGCACACTATTTCATCATGCTCTTGCTCATATCGATCCTTCATCTTACTCTTGTTTACGGATAATGTTCCTCGAAGAGCTTGCAAAACTTACTTTCGGTACCTTAGATGTCGCTTTTAAGTCTTCTTATGTAGTCAGACTGTTCAAGTGAATTTTTATTGTATGTCGCATCGAATCCGAATGCTTGTAGTTTGTATTCATTTGTACCCGCCTTTGAGTGATCGTTGTTACATCTTTCCAGTAATGAATAGAGTGTATTAGCGTAATTCTTCTTCATTTCTTAAATGATTGCAAATCACATAAGTTGCTAAGAACTAAGACTCTAAATTGACTATGGAAAGGAAAATAAAAAATTGAAATAGACAAAATGTTGGCAAAGAAAGGTCGATCCGACCCTGAAGTGAATTCGCACGACCCTAGTTGGATAATTGGTACCTTCAGCGAACTACCTTGCTTCGTAGATGTCACTGAGGTTACTGAAGAATAAACCTTGTATGGGAGTTTATTTTTGTGCCGACTGTTTGTCGAGGGGTCATAATCCCGTATGCATTGACCTTGCCGCTTCACTTGGTTGAAGAGTGAGTTGCTCCTGTACCGCTTGAATGTCCCCCATTTCTGAGTTGAGCCACCGCTGTTGGGATCTCATATCCATGTAAGTAGAGAGACTCATCCACAGTCTCTGGGTCTGGCTTCAGTTCAAATCGCCACGTGGGCTCCAATTGGATTTGGAAACATTCTATCTGCTTCAATGCAGCGTAGTCACAACCTCGTGTCGTTGGTTGGTCCTCACATATTGTTCCTTCCGAGTGGTTAGCGGTGTACTTAACACACTGGTGAAGGGTGGAGACTACTGCTTCCATCTGATGGAGCCATGGTCTTCCCAAGATAAGGTTGTAGGTAGACATCGTGTCTACTACCACTATCGGGAAGCATTTTTCTCCACTGAATCCAATCAGTGAATAGTCTGAGGATGTTAGATTTTCCTCCTTGAGGTCCATACTGCAAAAAACGTTGTAGAACAGGATCTTGAGAGAGCTTCCCGTGTCTACCAGAGTCCTCTTCACCTCCCACCTTGCAACGAAGACTAATATGACGAGAACATCATTGTGAGGTGCACGGACACCTTCAAGGTCTTTGTTTGTAAAAGTTAAGGTGGGGATGGGGTTTTGCACCCTCTAGTAATAAACGCGTTTGTCCTCATTTGTCGATTGTGACTGCATCTCCAGTAGAATCCGCTTGCGGGATCTGTTTGACTGGTCTTCATCCGCTCCAATTCCATGAAGGACATAAATTATTCCCGAAGTCACCTTCTCGATCTCCTTGATTGTCTCCCCTAGGTCGTTTTGGTCGCTTCTTAGAACTCAGGAATTCCTTTAGCTTGCCCCTGCGGATCCAGTACTCAATCTCGTACCTTAGACTTTTGCAGTCGTTGGTGTCATGGCCACCCCTCCTTGTGGTATGAGCAGTATTTGTTGTTCTCACGTTTGGAGGGGTCTCTGCGCTGCTTCAGGGGCCACTTTAGATCTTTCTAGTTTCTCATGGAATTCAGGACGTCCGATAAGCTAGAATTAAGGGGGTCACGGATCTAGATCTAACGTAGTTGGAAGCTTTCTCTGGCCTGGCCTGGCCAAGGTCTGACCTGTTGTCATTGCGCTTACGCTTGCTTCTTTTTTCATCCTCTCGTCTTCTTCCCTCATTCTTGTCCTTAGGAACGAAGGGTTTATTCTCCACTTTTGTTTCCGTTTTCACGGTTATCATCTCTTCTAAGGTGATGTACCTCTGGGCACCTTTAAGGAGTTCCGTAATATCTAAAAGGGGTTCCAAGGTGAGGAAGTCATAAAGTTTTCCATCTTTTAAGCACGCGGTGAAAGCCGTCACAGTCGTGTTGTTGCTGCAATCGTCAATGAGCATCAACTCATTGTTGAAGTGCGTGACATACTCTCTAAGTGTCTCATTGGATCTCTGCTTAAGAGAGAATGTGTAGTGTGGGTCTTTCCAAAGGCGCAGACTTCCGACAAAATGCTTCAAGAACTCCTTCGCCAGCATCTTGAATGAGCCGATCAACTTTGACAGGAAGATGTGGAACAATGTTAGCGCTGACTTCTTTAGGCTGGTAGGGAAAGTTATGCACATCACTTACTCAGATCCTTCTTTGAGTGCCATTACATGTTGGTAATGGCATAGGTGATCGAATGGGTCGATGGTGCCGTCATAGAAGTCGAGCTTTGGAGGCGTGAATTTCTTTGGAAGAGCCTCGTTCATGATACGATCTACGAACAGTGGAACGAAGAGACGATATAACATGTCCGGGTCGTGTGCCCCTCTGCGGAGGGGGTTCTGCGGGGCGAGCCTTTCTACTCTAAAAGTTGGTCCGACATTGGCTGCACTGCCTCCTCTGGTCCAATGAGAACTAGCAGGGGCTTGACTCTCTTGTGCTTGCTCTCTATTGTCTTTCGGAGATGGAGGTCTGTGTTGTTCCTGAACTCCATTAGCAGGTGGAGGGTTTTGTTGTATGAGAGCCTCCACTACCTTGGCGATTTGTTGTATTTGAGACAACAACAAATCTATCTTGGGGTCCATCGTTGTTGTTGCTGGCGCGGGGGTGTGAATATGTTGCTCGTGTGACCAGCACTGCTGAGAGCGACAGTATAGCGCCAGTCTGAGCGTTTGACGTGTCCCCTTGTTCTCCATTATTGCGCCATCTAGTGGTCACCATCTCTTTGTATTCTGAAGAAAGATGATGTTAGTGAAAGGTTAGGAACTTTGTCATCCCCACAGACGGCGCCAAACTAATGCAGTCATTTTTCGCTCCCTGCTTTGACATTGACCTACAAACCTGCGGACCTGCACAATGAACCCACGTGAGCCACGGACCACCGTTGTGGTGGCCGATGACACTCCGATGTTAAAGTCAAACGGGGATCTGAGGAAGACGTAATGTTGTAAACATGGAATTTGTAGCATACCTTAGCTTACCAATCTCATGTCTTATTTATAATGCTGGAGTTCTGGTTCGACCAGACCATCGGTGGCGTAGTTTAGGGAATGAGATCTTCGTGGAAATCATTTTCTAATTAAGAGTTGTGCTGTGGAGGCGAGTTTCCCTGTTAGCTTTGTGCTCCTAGATACGCGGGAGATAGTTCCCAATCAAATAGTAGTCCGTAGATGAAAGTTTCCATGTGAGACACGTACTTTGGTATTTGCTTCCTAGTTGGAAGTGAAGAACTGTTGTAATTGTCTGTCCGAAGCTAATCCTTGAGATACTTCCCTTAGCAGGGCTTACGGGTATTGAGGATAGTTGTGAGACACGTGGATTTAGGAGGCCGTAAGAATTTGGGTTCATCTGGCAAACTGCATTGGGCGGGCTTAAAACCACTTAGGCTGGATCAGTGTTGGGCTGACGCTGGGCCTATCATTCCTCGAGATCATCATGACACGTGTACGACACAAAGGAGGGACCGTTTTCGTGTATCATCATATACTATCATGATTGAAGCATTACTTGAAAAAGAAATGAAAGGCCACAATCATAGAATCTACTAGGATCATTGTACATATCCTACTGTCATTCAAGCAATGTCTCAAAAAACAAATAACGATATCGAAAAAAAAAACCATATTGAAAGTAGGTTGAGGACAATGAAATTGAATAAAGAAATTTTATTGAGCTGAAAAAGAAGAGTGGTACAAGATGGAATCCATTCAAGAAAACAGTGATTGCATCCAAGGATAAGTGGAACGAGATCTTTGTAGATCCTGTTAAGTTTGCCATTACTTTTATTGCCTTTGTTATTGGTGGTCAATTCATATTTTTTTTCTTTTTTTAATATGATAGTTGTATGACTGTAATTATTTGACTATTTTTATTTATAAATATTGTTATATTTATTCTTATATGATATTTCAGAAGGCCAAGAAAAAGTTCAAACATTTTTGAACCAGATGCCTAAGTTGAAATTTTGGTAACTTGGCAATTGTTATAGGAAACCATCATGTTACGGGAGACTTCTCAATCGAGGGAATCGATTGTGTAGATATTGACAAGATTGATGCTGGTGAGTACATGTCTAATATTGTTACATATGAAAATTTAGATGATATTGATGAAACTGGTAATGTGGTGACTCCTTCAAATGTTTCTTTTATATAAAAAAAAAGTTTTGGGTCATTGACTCTTTTTATTTATTTATTAACCATACCCGAAGGCTACATGATTGACCTTATCGGGTTAACCACACCAGGCCCAAAGGCTACAAAACTGACGCAGCGGGTTGCTAGGTGCGCCCTAGCTTGCGATCTCACACAGAGATGAAGATAGTTTCTCACACAGAGAAGACGATAATTTCTCACACAGAGAAGATAATTGGGTTTTTGATTGATAAGTTGATGCTTACAGATCCACATTGATGTGGTATTTATACAAGGAATACAAGGAATAAAAATAACCATGGACGGCGAGTGGGTTTGGGCGGCGAGTGGGTTTGGGCGGTGTGTGGGACACACACTGTTGCTGCAAGTGGTTTTGGGTGGCGTGTGGGACATACTGTCGCTGCATCAGTTCTCCCCTTCTAGAGCACAACTCGTCCTCGAGTTGGAATAAGGCAATGGAGGTGGTCCAGTCGTTGACTTCTCCATGAATGTTGGTTACCCTTTCAATCATATGGTCAGCAATGATGCTCTTTCCTGGAAGCTTTGGTAAAGGAACCAAGTCTAGAGTATGTAACGGGGGCCTAATGTAAACAACTTCAAAAGGAGATTTACCACTTGAACGATTTGGCACGTTGTTGTAGGCGAATTCAGCTTGTGGTAACACATTGTCCCATTGTCTTGGATTTTCCTTAATCAAGCATCGCAACATATTGCCCAAGGTACGATTTGTAACTTCTGGCTGCCCACTAGTTTGTGGATGACACGTGCTGCTATACTGTAATGATGTGTCAAGCCTTCTCCACAATGTACGCCAAAAATGGCTGAGAAATGTGCTATCACGATCAGAAACTATGGTCTTTGGTAACCCATGTAGACAAACGACTCGTTGTGTACGCGGCAATCCCAGGATGAAATCCATTGATAGATCTTCCCAAGGGGCATCAGGAATTGGAAGTGGCGTATAGAGTCCAGTATTCTGAGCTTGTCCTTTGCCAGTCTGGCATGTATAGCATCGTTTGACAAACTTTTCCACGTCACGCCTGAAATGCGGCCAGTAGTATCGAGCTTCCACCAGTGAAATGGTCTTATCTCGTCCCATGTGTCCGCTGAATCCTCCACTGTGTAACTCTCGAATGATGTGCGCCCTAAGGGACCCTCGGGGAATACATAGACGATTTTCAAATAATAGAAAACCATCATGTATTTGGTTTCCATGAGCGCACTTTAGCCATTCATCCTTGAAGTCTTCATCCTCCGCGTAGAAGTCTTTCAAATAATCAAATCCGATGATTACACCTCGAACAGATGTTGGCAACATGACTCGGTGACTCAATGCATCAGCGACTTTGTTCAACTGTCCTGACTTGTGCCTGAGTGAAAAAGTGAACCTTTGGATGTAGCCATTCCAACGTGCAGGCATCCAATTTGCTTTGGCAGAGTTGTTGAGATACTTCAGAGCCTGATGATCCGTGTTGAAGATGAATTCCTTCTGCACTAGGTATGACTCCCATTGCTGCAATGTGCGAACGACCGCATACAACTCTTGAGCATATGTCGACCATTTCTTTCTTGGGTCGCTAAGTTTTTCACACAAAAAATTGATCGGTTTCATCTCCTGGGATAGAACAGCTCCGATGCCTACTCCTTGTTCTGCTTGATCTGTCCAAGCGAATTGTTTCTGCTTTAAACAATCCGTGAGAGGTGCGGCGATAGTACTGAAATTCTTCACGAACCTCCGGTAAAATGTCGCTGATCCATGGAAACTTCGAGCTTCTGTAATGGTTCTCGGTGTTGGCCATTTCTGGATAGCTTTAACATTTTCTTGATCAACCTTGATTCCATCAGGTGGAAGTCCAGCAGGTAGTTCGTCGGAAACGATATCGCTGAACTCTGCTAGTAGAGGCTGAACTGGTTCTGGCACGCTTTGCGAGGTAGTAGTCTCTTTTGGTACTAAAAGGAGATTGGTCTCGGCCTTTGAACATGTCGAATTGTCTAGCTGCCTCATTGGGACGAGAATAATCTTCACACAATCCTTGTGGAATGTGTAGATATTGCTCCTACCATCATGCATCGTTTTCAAGTCGAACTGCCACGGTAGCATATGACATGCATCCATATCGACAACAACGCACAATACCTCAGCTTGATACTTGCTGATAGAGAAAGGTATGCGACACTGCTCCGTTACTCTTGTTTCACTAACATCTTTGATCCACCCAATGCGGTACGGGGATGGATGAGGCTGAGTTGGCAGCTGCAGTTTGCCCACCATAGTTTTGGAAACAATGTTTTCGCTACTGCCACTGTCAATGATAAGATCACATACACGTTGATTAACAGTGCATCGAGTTTTGAAGATGTTGTGCCGCTGGATGTCCTCTTCTTTCTTTGGGGTATACATTAGTCGCCTTTTTACTAAGGATACACCCTCATCTTCATAAGTGATTTCTTCTGGTTCCGCTTCCTCCTCGGACCCGTCCTCTGGATAATCTTTGTCTCCTTCAACGCCATCATCATGTGTGGCTAGATTGACTGATTTGTTATGGCGACATTGATTAGAACAATGCCCTGTTTGTCCGCTACAGTAACATTTGTGGCCTCTTGGAACGGCATAAGGGTTGTTGGAATTGGGCTTGTTTGCTGCCTCCCTTTGCGGTAGTGCTATAGGCTGTTTTTGAGGCTGGTTTGGCTTAGGTGCCTCATCTTGTGGTCTCGCCATTGCCTTCCCTTTACTTAGGTTAGGTCTTTGAGGTGCTGAAGATTGGGACGACATTGGATTCGATACTGGATTGCGTAATCCCCTTTTATCTAGAGGTATAAAGTGCTCCTTCATCAATTGCTTCATACGCCTCCAAGTTCGGACTTTGTTCTTCCCTTGTCGGATGCGTGTGGTTTGTAATTGGTCCCACCAAGCTAACGCGCCTCCTTTAAGTCGATAGGCTACCAACTTGACCTTCATGTATTCTTCAGTCTCCCAATAGTCAAAGAATTTCTCCACTTTAGCTAGCCAATCAAGAAATTCTTCAATTACGAACAGGCCATCGAAATATGGAATTTCGATCTTCATACGATAGTTGTCCTGTCGTCTTCCTGGGTCGGGCCTGGAAGTGGTTGGCACTCCATCATCACTACTTGTATCCTGTTCTGGATCAAACTCATTTCTGAGCCTGAAATTATCACGGTGAATATTGGGTTCTCTCCAACGATTGGGTTCATCTCGTCTTTGCTGTCGGAAATTGTTGTTTTGTCCGCCAACGAGTCGAGTCAAATTCTCGATCATTGCCTCTAGATTTGGTAACCTTCTTTCAACTGCTTCCACGAACTCCTTTGTTGCAAATCTCTCTACTTGTTGACTCTGCCGGCTGAATTCCATGTCAGATTTTTTTTTTTTTTTTTTTTTTTTTTTTTTTACAAATACAAGTACAAAATACAAAATATAATTAAAATACAAAATACAAACACAACTACAAAGTACAATTACAATTTTTTTTTTTGCACTGTTTCCTTGTTTCCTCGCACTAACGTTTACGTAAAAAAATACTTCCTCTTTCTTTTCTCTCTCCCTTTCTCATCCACTTTTTTTTTTTTTTTTTTTTTTCTCTCTCTCTACCTGTCCTTGTCTCTCTATTTACTCAAACAAATGCAAATGCAATTTGCAAATGCCTACTACCCCACTCACTTTTTTTATTATTTTTTTTTCTCTCCCCAACGTCCTTTTCTCCTTCTTTAATGAAATTTTGTTGTCCCACTTAACAAATGCAATTGCCAATGCCAACTACCCCACTTTGTTTTTTTTGTTTTTTTTGTTTTTTTTGTTTTTTTTTGTTTTTTTATTTTTTTATTCCACTCGTCCCAATCTACCCTTTACCTCACGTCCCTCAAACTAAAATGCCAAGACTTCCAGGAGACTCTTCTTCTCCTCTACAAATCTCCTCCACTCTACAATTCTTCTCCTATTCCCCTCTACAGATCTTCCAGATCTTCTCCTCTTCTCTACGACCCTTTTCCTCTGCTCCTCTACAAAGTCTTCTCCTATACTCTACAAATTCTTACCCTCTACAATCTCTTCTTCTTGGTGGTGGTGATGGAGCCTGTGGTGATGGCGATGGAACCCTGGGCGGTGGCGAGGGAGTCCTTGGTGGTGCCGAAGGTGGCGACGGAGCTTGTGGTGGTGGCGATGGTAGATCTGATGGTGAGTTTGCTTGGGTGGCAGATCTGGTGGTGATTTTTTTTTCTCCGAATCTGAGGCTTTGGGTTTACTGGTTTTTTTTTTTTTTGACGGGATTTTGGTAATGGGAATTTACTGGTGAGTTTGTTTGGGATCTAGTGAGTTTGTAACGGGATTTGGGTTTCCTGATTGGTGGTAATGAGAATGGGTGTTGGTATGGTGGTGTGGTATCGATCTAGGGATACTGATGGCGGTGGTGGCGGATTTTGGTGTTCAGGGATACTGATGGCGGGATACTGATGTTCAGGGATACTGATGGCGGGATTTTGGTGAGTTTTTTTTTTTTTTTTTTTTTTTTTTTTTTTGGTGTTCAGGGATATTGATGGCGGTGGTGGCGGATTTTGGGTTGAGGGTGGTTGTGTTGAAAGTGGCTGTGATAGCTTCGCCTGGATCAGAGGAAGGCTCTGATACCAATTGACGCAGCGGGTTGCTAGGTGCGCCCTAGCTTGCGATCTCACACAGAGATGAAGATAGTTTCTCACACAGAGAAGACGATAATTTCTCACACAGAGAAGATAATTGGGTTTTTGATTGATAAGTTGATGCTTACAGATCCACATTGATGTGGTATTTATACAAGGAATACAAGGACACACTGTTGCTGCAAGTGGTTTTGGGTGGCGTGTGGGACATACTGTCGCTGCATCAAAAACTCACAAAGGCTTATCAACAGAACACATGTGCTCCTAATAGTCGGGCAAAACTCACAAAGTCTTAACTGGTGTGAGTCTAAAACCGATGACCTCTTACAAGGAAAATAGGTGTTTGACTAACTGAGCTACAATTGGTGGACGGTGACTCCTTCCAATAAAAACCCACAACCACATAAAAAAGAAAGCATGGACAAAAGAAACGCGATTTTGAAGAAGTGTAAGAAATGGTCCAAGGTTTACATAAATAATCAACAAATCTTAGAATGGTTGTGGATCATATTTCTATTGGGAAAAAATTACAAGGAGAGATGATGAAGATTGAAAAATTTAGGAAAGTTTATTTGTTGGCTGCAATAAAAATTATAAGAAGAGATCCCATGGAGAAAAGAATGTTTATTCTAAGTGATGTGGAAGAAAGAGAAGCAATTTTGGAAGAACTGATTGAGCAAATTGGTGATATTTGAATTAGTATTTCTAGTTTTTATGTGTTTGTTTGTATAGTCATGAACAAATAATTTTAGTTAGATTTTCATTAGTGTTGGGAGCATATTTTGATATTAAATTATTAGTCATTTTATTTTAAGTTTTGAATGTATTTGTTAATGTCTAGAGTTTCTATAACATTGGCTTTCACTGTGTATGTAATCTTATTATAACATGCTCGGGGTGTTTACATATTTTGCATGTTAGGGTGATTAAATATTTTATATTAATTTTTGTATGTATGTACATCTGTATATTATTATTACTTGCATCAGACAAACGCCAAGCACGTGGATATTATAAAGGGCTATCGTTAGAAATGTGAGAATATGACTTTTTATTTCATTTTATGAGAATAAATTTTCTTTGAGAATTTTTTTAAATACTTGAAGGGGTGGTAAATTGTGATATTGAATAAATTAAGGGTTTTTATATAGCTATTTATAAGGATTTTTATATAATTATGCAAAAGTTTGAGGAACCACTTAAAATTCAAAATATTTTTAAGTTTATTCGGGGAACATTGTATTACCTAAACACCCTAAAAAATTTTATTAATTAATTTTCATTTAATGTAAACATAAGAGTTATTCGTCATTTTGTGAGGGGATTTTCATAATTGTAAAAAGTGGTGTTGAAGACACCTTTTGGGGCTTTGTCTTTATAGTCGTAGACCCCACATGTAAATGAGAAAGATAATGGTGTTAATTATTTACATGTGGCCACTTCAATTAATAAGAATTTACCAAATTACCCACCCTATCCTTTTTTTTTTAATCTTATATCATTTTTTCAATATAAATTTTAAAATTCTTTGGGGGCAAAATTGGCAAACCTAATATCAAGACGAAGACACATAGTCATTGTTCCTAAGGGGAGTTGTAATTATATAGTTTAGATTGTTATTATAATTGATGTGCTCAAATTTGTCCTTGACGATCTTGCTGATCTTGAGCCTGCAAAAATGAACAACGGTTAGTTAGGGACCACCGTTGTGGTGGCTAAAGGCACTCCGATGCTTAAGCCAGATATCTATGGAAGGAAGAGTAAAGAGTAGATGTAAGTTGCAAAGTATACACGTACATTTCTTCTTCTTTTCATCACATTTTATAGCGAGTATTCCCTCATCAACTATCCATGCTATTGAGGGTGTGATGGAGAAAGGAGATCCCGCCCAAGATCTTATCTGTGCATAATGAAGTCTCTTCGGCACTTGGCTCTGTTTAGAACCCAGTGCCTAATTGAGGTAAGACTTGATTCGTGCAAGTGGATCTCAGGCCTATGACAGCTTTGAGATTCATGTTTAGGCCTTATTGTCCTGGGCCAAGACCCGTGCCTATTGGGCTGGTGTGACTTGGGCTTAGGCACCTGATTTACGAGCTGAACAACAATTTATGAATGGATCCGCTTGGGACCGTGTTGGAGCCTTTTCCGTATTAAGGTTAACCAATGCCACGTGTACGGTTATGATCGTATGACTGATTGATGTCTCATCAGTTACTCTCCCTAGTTAATTGGGTTGCGTGCAGTTCCATTAATTCAATGAATGGGGACTAGCACAGTTGTACTTGAAATCATCACTCTTCATTCCCCACGTAGCATTTAACGCCGACGCGACTGTTGGACGACATCCTTCTGTGAACATTGTGCCTATATATAGGCTAGTTTTCACAGGGTCAAGCACTACAATGTGTTTCACAGAACTTGTTCCTCAAATGCACCCTTTTGGAGAGTGTGCTTTTTGTTTTGACTTTACAGATGACGAAGAGGAGCCTCCGTTGGCAGAGTCTCAATGTTCGGACATTTGCAGCGATGAGTTTCAACAAAACCTATTATTGGAATAAGCCACCCGGTTTGAGTGCACTTCAAGTTGTTTTATGGGACCTCTGAATTTGTTTTTACATCATGAAGAAGAAGTATAGACTTCTTTTTTTGTCCCAACTTTTTCATTTATCTGGAGGCGTGCTTGTTGCTACTTCTGTCTCTTAAGGATAGTTCCAACAAGAAGTCATGCTACCTTGATGAGTTTATTCTGCATCACCTCAGGCATCCCTACTTTGGGGGATTACACCAGCAACCAAGTTTGTGTTGTTGCTCCCACTGCTACTTCCTTGGTTCTGTTTGTAAAACCTCTTCTTGAAAGCAGATTGGCGGAGCAAAGACGCAATATGTGATAGACCTTCGCTCACACCTTCGCAATATCCAAAGATAACCTAGTCGGCCAAGCTTTGTAGTAACTTTTTGATAATCAATAAAGTTTGTTTATCTAAATTCGCTTCTTTTTTATGTATGCTCTGAATGAATGTGAGTTGTATTGGCATGTGTGGACAAATCTTGGACTATTAAAAAAGATCACAGCTATCTGAGTAGACAAGACTCTGCAATGTGAGACAATCCAACTCTGAGCAAGGATTGGGCTGGCCCGGTGGTTCTGAAGAGGATGCGTGTAGTATTGACTCAGCTTGTGTAGCTTCCTTAACAAAATAACTTGATTTGTCGATAATAGTGAAATCACATAAGAGTGATATTTATGTGAGCGAGTTATGCCTTGCGGGCAAGCTGTTTCTTGAGTAGGTGTCAGTCCGTCGAAGTACTCCCACTTAATTTTGCGTAAAACTGAAGTGACAGATAAATTGTTTTGATATCTTAGAACTAGATTTTATACCACAACTTGACTCATTCTTTAATTGAGTCTTGATGGTCAAGGCGTTTCCTTGGTCCGTATGGACTGGAAAAACAGAGTGCGGTGAGTCGTCCGTGGACTGGACACGCCCACTTGTGGTGAACTATCTGTGGACTGGGTTCGATCCGCATGTGCATTGCCTTAGTTCCTGAGGCAGACTAGGTTATCTCTGGAGCAATAAGTCATCCATGGACTAGACTCGCCTGCTTGAGTGAGCTGTTTGTAGACGGGATTCGGTCTGCATGTGCGTTGCCTTAGTTTCTGGGACCGACTAGGTTATCTTTGGAGTGGTTAGTCATCCTTGGACTAGACTCGCCTGCATACAGTGCACTGTCTGTAGACTGGGTTCGGTCCGCCTGTGTGTTTCCTTAGTTCCTGGGAGGACTAGGTCACTTATGCGGCAAGTTATTGACATCCTAGAAAGGACTAGGCTCGGCCAATGTGCGTGATTATGGTCCCCGTATTTCGACAAGGTTATCTTAGGAGCGGTGAGTCGTCCATGGACTGGACTCGCCCGCTTGTGTTGATCTGTTTGTTCGGTCCGCATGTGCGTTGCTTTGGTTCCTAAGGCGGACTAGGTCGCTTATGCGGCAAGTTGTCAACATCTTGAATAGGACTAGGCTCTGCCAATATATGCAATTATTGTCCCCATTTCGAACCAGTTATTTTAGGAGTGGTGAGTTGTCTGTGGACTGGAGTCACCCGCTTGCGGTGAACTGTCCGTGGACTGGGTTCAGTCTGCATGTGTGCCATATCGGTCATATGGTTGGACTAGGATTGTTCCTGTGCATGGAGTCATATGAAATGGGATATTTTTAATAGATGACCTTTATTGATAATACTTCTTCAAGTACTCTACATTCCACAATCTTTTCAGACATTCTCCACGCAGGTTTTCTAGTCAGTAGGTTGATGGGCTTTTAATTGTTGTCACCTTGTAGGGACCTTCCCAGTTCGGGCTTAGTTTTCCTTTTCTTGTGTTTCTTATGTTCGAATGATTTTTTCTCAGCTTCCAATCACCGACTTTGAATTCTCGAGGCTGAACCCTTGGGCCATCTTTTGTTGATAGGCAACTATTCTAACGGAAGCTCTGTCTTTTCGCTCTTTGAGTAAGTCTAGTCCTACTTTTAGAGCTTCATCGTTGTCCTTCATCCTGAACTTGTTCATTCTAAACGTAGGAATTCTTAGTTCTACTGGCATTACCTCATACCCATAGGACAGTGTGAATAATGTCTCTCCAGTCAGAGTCCCTTTTGTGGTATGGTATCCCCAAAGGATGCCTGGAAGCTTAGAGACCTAGAGTCGCTTGGTTGTTTTGAGTTTCCTTTTGATTGCTTTCAGGATAGTTCGGTTGGTGACTTTTGTTTGTCCATTGGCTTGGGGTGACCCAACGTGGAGAAGTGTTGACTGGTGCCCAGGTCGGTGCAAAGTTGCTTGACTTTCCCGCCTTTAAACTGAGTTTCGTTATCGCTGTCCATTTGGTGAAGTAATCGACAGCCATGAGGAGGAACTTCTTCATTTCGAATATGATAAATGGGCCTACAATGTCCATTTCCCACTGGGCGAAGGGCCATGGGTTGGTCATTGGGACCAGGTTCTGTACAGGCATATGTGTGTACCGGGCGTACCTCTGACACTTACCGCACTTGCGGACCGGATCTTTGGTCTCTTGTTGCATTCTCGACTAGTAGTACCCCAGCGTGAGGGATTTATGAGTCATTCCTCCGGGGAGGTTTCTGTTGATTCCTTCATGAATTTCTAGGAGGACATAGTTTGCTGCTTTGGGGGTCAGCCATCTTAGCAGAGGGCCAGTCGTTGATTTTCTGTACAATCTGTCGTTGAGAAACGTGTACCGTACCGCTATGTTTTTCAGCTTGCGAACCTGAAGCTTATCTGCTAGGAAGACTCCATCTTTTATGTAGCTTATTAGGGGGCAGATCCAGCCGGTCTCCTTGTTTGTGGAGAAGGTTTCGTGGAACACATCTTCCTTTAGGGCCAACTTCTCATGGAACTCTATGAGTGCGACAGAGTTGCCATCTAAGGACGAGGCCTTTTTGGCCAGATTGTCGGCTCCCTGGTTATCTGCCCTTGAGTAGCGGCGGAATAGTATTCTCTTGAACCCTCTTTTGGCATCAATTGAGTTCCCACAGTAGGCCATCATTCGGGGTTTTTTAACATCGAATTCATTGTTCGCCTGATTGATCGCTAGTTGGGAGTCGTTGAATACCATGATTTCTTCTACTTAGATTCCTTTGGCTAGTTTTACCCCAGCTAAGAGGGCTCATATTCCACTTCGTTATTCGAAGCACGAAAGCCGAATTTGATTGCCCTCTTGAGGGTGACCCCTTCTGGGGTAGAAATAATGGTCCCCGCTCCGCAACCCTTCACATAGGATGACTCGTTACATCGCAATATCCATCCCTGTGGGGGCGACTCGGGGTTCTTGTTTTCTCGTTGGTATTTCAGCCTTGGTTATCTTGTAATGAAGTATGTCAATGCTTGCACCTTGATGGTCGTTCTCAGAGTGTAATGAATGTTGAATTGTCCCAGCTCTACTGACCATTTAACTCTCCTTCTCGCTTGTGCAATACCGACCGGAGTGGGTACTCGATAAGAATGTTATTGAGCCTATACGGGCTTTTGTTTCCCTTTCTCCTCCTGAATCAGAGCTAAGTTGACAGTGTGCTCTGAGACTGAGAGTTGTAGGTAGAGCGTCTCACCCAGAGTAGGTTTTGAGAGTAGCTCTATGCTTCCCATGTACGCCTTCAAATCTTGGAATGTTTGTTCACACTACACTCCCCATTGGAATTTTTTGTTCTCTTTGAGGATCTTAAAACAGGGGAGGCATCTGTCTGAAGATTTAGAGATGAACATTTTTAGGATTGTCATCCTTCAAGTCAGTCTCAGAACTTTTTAATGTTTGTGGGTAGTCTCATGTCAAGAAGAGCCTAAATATGCGTTTGATCAACTTGTATCCCTCTTCGGTTGACTATGTAGCCCAAGAACTTCCCTAGTTACACGCCAAATGTGCATTTCGGTGGGCTGAGCTTCATTTGGTACTTTCGAAGTTGGGAGAACGCTCATTGGATGTATGCCAGGTGATCGGGATTGTCGATATAGACTTTTTATCAGCATGTTGTCAATATAGACTTCCATGGTCTTTTCGATTTTTCCTTTGAACATTCGGTTCACCAAACGCTGGTATGTTGCCCTCACATTTTTCAGTCCGAACAACATTACTCGATAGCATTATGTGCCTCTGTTCGTTATGAATGATATTTTCTCCTGGTCTGGCGGGTGCATATTGATCTGATTGTAGCCAGAATACGCGTCCATGAAGTTGATTGAGTAGGCTGTGTCTAGATGTCGCGTCTATAATCTAGTCTATCCGGGACAGTGAAAATATGTCTTTCGAGCATGCTTTGTAAGGTCGGTGTAGTCCATGCAGACTTTCCACTTCCCGTTTTTCTTTCTTACCAGGACTGTGTTAGTCAGCCATTCTGGGTAGCAAGACTCCCTTATCATGTCGGCATTCAAAAGTTTTTGCAATTCCTTGTTAATCGCTTGGTTGCGCTCAGGCGCCATCGGCCTCCTTTAATACCAGTCTGGCTTCAAGTCAAGATTGACTACCAGTCGATGTGTATTTACTGAGGGGTCGATTCCCACCACGTTTTTCATTGTCCAGGTAAATACGTCATGGTCATCTTTTAAGAACGCACTTAGCTAATCTGTCAGTGTTCCGTTGAGGTTAGAGCTTATCTGCACTATTTTCCTGTTAGCTGAGCGACCCAAGTATATTGTGACGGCTTCCTTTTGGGCTGGATAGAGGCTCGACTACTAAAGGCAAAGGTGGGTCATCTCTATCTGAATTGAGGGTTTCCTCATCGAGATCCTTTTGCTCGGGTCGCTGTGCTCTGTTTTTCGGTAGTTTACCCGTGGCGTAGTGACATTCCAGAGTGATGGTCTAGTCTTCTCTAATCGTCCCTACTTTGATGCCAGAGGGGTATTTGAGGCATTGGCGTTGGGTGGAGACTACCACTTCCATGTGGTGTAACCAAGGTCGACCCAATATTACGTTGTATACGGAGCGAGTGTCTACAATCGAGAACTCACTACAAGAAATACTGTCATTAATAGCGTTTCAAAAACGCTATGGTAGGCAACCATAGCATTTTTGCAAACGATGTGTCTGCCGGAGCTATAATAGACACAGGGTCTATTATAGCGTTTTAAAAACGCTATTGTAAGTAGACCATTCATAGCGTTTCAGAAACGCTACGGTATACTATACAATAGCGTTTCTGAAACGCTATGGTATAGTTTACAATAGCATTTCTAAAACGTTATTGTCTTCGCTCACGTAGCAATTTTTTTTTTTTTTAACAAATGCTATTGTATTAGTTTCTATAGCATTTCTCAATGCCCTTTTTTTTCTATAGCACTCATCAAGTGCTATCAAATGACTTTTTATAACATCGTAAAAGTTTTATTTCTAGAAAATAAAAATCTAAATGTGCCAAACTTAAACATTTCCATGAACGGAGGTAAAGTAATGTAATATATTAATAAGATAATGTATTACATCGAGTCACAAAATCTATCAAATAATAAAGATTAGACTACATTTATTTTAGTTGAAGCATGGTAAACAATCAAACATCGACCCAAAAGCCTGTACAAACTCTGCCCAAGACACCATACCAATCAGCGCTTAGCGACAATTTCAGCACTACACCCTCAACGCAGTAGCCAACGCGGCCACCAAACAGTCCATAGCGATAGAATGTCACCATTCATGCATGCGAATGATGTCTAATCCCTGATATAATGTCACCATTTACCGAAGTGGGTGATCTATTGGTTTGAACTCTGAAGACTGAGAATCCATTTCTGTTGTGCAAGAATACTTCCACATTCTGAGGTGATTATCAAGCCACAAGTGAAAAACAGTCCAAACAAGAGAATGGGTATAACTCACTTAGGCATACCGGTTTCAGGGTGGAGAAGAGCTCGGCTTTCATCTTCAAACAAAATTGGACCTTTCCCAGGTCTGGTACAGATAAAATAACTGACATCACCTCTGAATTCCTGTGTGTGAGTGACTGTGCAGACTCTCCATTTGTCTGGTTTGGTACCTTTAGGTAAAATAGCCGCTTTGTCTACGATCCTGATCAAATGATAAAAATTAATCAATTTGCAAGAAAAGCGAAATAAGCCCGAGTGGTGCAAACAATATCTTTGGTCTGCAGGACATGAAATTGTCTAAACTTATTTGTAAAGATTATTAGCATTCCAAAGACTATGCACCTGAATTGGGGTGTATGGGGAATTAGTTCATCACCCGCAAAGGACTCCTGATCATACATCTCGTATAAGTTGTTTGAGTTTTCGGGTAGCTCTTCTTTTCTGTTTCTGAACATCACTACAACAACCTGTGAAAACAACACAATACATATATAGTATTGTCGTGATGTACTTAAGTGTTTTATGGATGTAATTGTATATGAGTGAGTGGGTGGATGTGAGAACCAAAGATAAACAGAGCAAAAGAGTGAGTGAGAGTCACCTGTACAACCCTTAACAAGGCACTATCACCAGGTACTCGAACACAAAAAATGGCCCTCCTAAAGCAATAACTATGAGGCCAACAAAGGCACATAGCATGGATATGATGAAACCTCGATCCCAACCTTTGTTCATGGCTACCCACACAACAATAGTAACACCCACTGTTGCCCCCGTAGTTATACTCAACAAAAACCAGTTGAAGAATCTCGCCAATTTTTTGCGTTCCTTGGGGTCATTTCTATCATACTGATCACCACCTAAAGCCGGAACTGACCTCTAATGCCACTTGCTCCCAATGCTAACAAGAAAATTTCGCTATAAAACATCAGAGCTTTGGAGCCTTTAACACATGTCGACTCCAAGCATGGTTCTGGTTGTAGTTTCGGATTGTGCGCTTGAACAATGAGCAGTATATATCCCTGACATTTACAATGGCCACATATTTAAGGGAAAAAATTTATGATAAAGGATAGGTGAGTAATGTATAACTTTTATAGTAGTAAAAGATATTTACCAACAATTGAAGGAATCCAAAAACTAAACAGGTATTAAGCCGATTCATATATGTATCAGAGATGAACCCTCCAACAAGCGTCAGCATAAATGCAATAACCAAGTAGTTTGTAAGGGTGGTTGCAGAGCCCGATAAGCCATATTGGCGATAAAGCCTATGTTATCTAGACCTATCATTACTGGTTGAAACGATAAAATATAAACCATTAGAACCCATAGAATGTGGTTATCAAAGTTTGAGAGATTTATTAACTGAAGTTGTAGCACTAGATTGACTTCTGTTGTACTTACTGAATATGAACATGGTAGCTCTAGAGCCACCTTTTCTGGGATTAAACATGGTGGAACCCGTGTCTTCACTTGCTTCCTAATTTATACAAAACACAAATATAAGAAAAATTAGTAACGAAAAGAAAGTAAAACAGACCAATATAGGTCTTATGAAACTGTTCCGCTGCTATGAATAAACAGTACAACCACAAAGTAAAATAGTTTTTGCTAAGTTATATTTATCTGTTAAGATCTTTTGGAATTGGAGGCTAAAAAGATTCATCAAACAAACTTCAATCCTTGCATATGCTCAGTATGAAACATATACTAACTCCAACAAAATGTGTTTTTAAACATTTCACATATTTAAAACAGATTAGTATACGTTAAAAATCAAAATAAAACTGAATACATACGCACATCATGCATATAAAAGACAATTAAATACTCATGGGTCAATCTTCTACATTATATGCAAGGCTAACTCAGTTTTGACACTTTTCTCCATGTTTAGTATAACATTATCCTTAGCTTCTTAAGGGGGGAGCACGGATTCCACATCTTTCATTGTACTGATACCGGCATCTTTAAGTATTGTTTTTATCTCCAATTACATAACTGAGAAAGAGTAAGAGAACATTACTTTCAGTACTTTAAAATGGAACTAAAGTTATGTGAATAGCCTATCTATTTTCTTGATTAAGTTGCATTACCAATTCTACAAGGAGAAAAAATACAATAAGGTAATCATTCTTACTTGCTCAGGTCAATATCAGAAGATGGAGGGAAGTAGAATAGAAACTTCTGAAGAAGAAGGGTAGCTGATAATCACATAATTATAACATTATTACCTCTTATTATAATTTTGTTAATCCTTATTTTATCTTATTTTAGATTAATTATTAAATTTTTGTGTTTTTGTAGAATTTGGAGCAATAATGAAGAAATCGAAGAAAAATGAAATGAACAAATCACAGATGATGACTTCAGAGAAAGTGGAGGTGAAAATAACCTTAGCCCTTTACTTAAACCCAAAACCAAACCCATAAACCCAAACCCAATGCCAAGCCCAATCAAACCCAAGGCATATTCTCTCAATTATCCAAGATTCTGACTTGATTTAAGCCTTAAATCACTCATTGAACTCTCCCCTTAACTTGTCCATATTCATTTTCTTAATTCTCTATAAATACAAGAGAAATGAATGAGAAAGGGAAGGAGAAGAAGGGAATCAAGCCTCAATAGCCAAAAACAAATCTTATTTCCTTCACAAAGTGATTCTCATCACCATCCCAACCAAGCAAATCTCGGTTTTCTCTCCTTCACCCCACTGAAATAGGGGCGTGACAACCCTGTTTCACTTCACCTCGCCACCGTCCAACAACCACAGCCGCTGCCACCATCGGACACTACCTCCTCATCCTGTTTCGCACACCCACAGCCGCCACCATCTCCCTGTTCCTCTCATCGTCCCCTGTTCTCACCGTCACAAGCCGCGCAACACAACCAACGCTGCCACCACTCTGTTCCACCTCGCGCAGAGCCATCACCGCCATCTCTCGACAGAGCCATCACCGCCATATCTCGGCCCTCCTTCCTGTCTCCCTGTCTCACGACTACCGTCGCAAGCGGTACCGGAGTCGTTTGGAGGAAGAAAGAGCTCGCGAGGAGCAAACCCGAGGCAACGCGAGCAGCGCTGCTCGCTGGAGATGAAGGTGCAGGATTTTTGGGCGGGAAACAACTGATTTTCGAATCAGTTGGTAATTGGCACCCCGAGCTTCTCTCTGAGCAGCCACAGAGCATTGTAATCTTTTCTCGGGATTCGTGTTTGTGCAGAGATGAATTCCACCTCCATTGATGCTGTGACCACCACCACCATGATCTGCTGAGTACCACCGCACCGAAAGGGTTGTATAATTTATTTTAATTTATTTTACTGACTTAAATGCTTAATTGTTAATTACAATTTTATTTCAGAAATTATATAAATTGCTTTCACCGTTCATGTTCAATTAAAACTTGATATGTTTGGTAGTTAAATTCACAAATTATTAAGCATGAACTTTGATTAAGTGTGCCCTAAAAAGACACTTAATGTTTGGTAAGACTTTAGTTGCTTGAGATAAATTGTTCATGTTTAACAAAAACTTGATATGATTGGAATTGGATTTTAATGATCACATCTTCGGTGTAAACAAGGGATCCTCATCCCTCAAGCTTCTCGTTTATAATTTCAGTAATTTAGATTTAAATATATTTGCTAATTCATCGGTGAGTCCAAACCTCACAAAATCCATCTCATCCATCTTTTCCATTTATTTTATTTTTCTTATTTTTAGTTTAGTTTTAAAAACACTGTAACCCCATTTTTCTTTAAATTAGTTTAGATAAATTCTAAAATTCAATTGCATCCACTTTCCTCGTGGGATCGACCCATACTTGCAGTTGTCTACCAGTTAGACACCGTGCACTTGCAGTTATTATAAGTGGGTCAAATTAGTCTGTTTATTTAGGCAGGTTAAACCCGCAACAAGTTTTTGGCTCCGTTGTCGGGGAAGGTAGCAGTGTATTTGGATTTAAGATTTATTTTCACTAATTTAAAAAAAAATTCAGAAAAAAAAATTTTATTTTTATTTTGTGAAGTTCTTTTTACACTCATTTCGTGTTATTTGTTTGATTTTGCATAATACACACTTCTCGAGGAAATTGGACGATCCTGCAAACATCAAGCAAATTTTAATTTTAAAATTTTTTTATTTTGTGAGGAGAGTTTTAATTTTATTTTCACCTCGTTTTACGAGTGTGTGGTGTAATCATTTTTGTAAACTCTATTGTTTTCCATTTTTAATCACCTAAAAAAACCCTAAATTCTCTAAGTCAAAAGAAAATATTGGGAAACAATTTTAATTGTTACCCAATAATTTCTTGTGATTTAGAAATCCGACTTCTAAGACCAAGACCAGTAAATTTATTTGCATATGCTTGTGTGTTGAGTGAAACGGATAAAAAGAAGTCGGACATTTTTTTTAATTGTGCTAACTTTTTGTGCAGAACGGAATACACACACTGTAAGTACTTCTATCACACGCAATGTATTAGCGACCCGGGTGCTTTGTGTAATTGTTTGAAATTGTGTGATTGGTTGTTTAATTTCTGTAATTGTGGATGATAAACTTTAGTAATTCATAATAAGCAGACCCAGCTTCTAAATAGAAACTGGTGGGACTTGATATCCCCACCTCATCACTCCAGCTTTGTGCAACCAATAGCCAAACATAATTAAAATCAATTAGCAAGTTAAATAGAGCCATCTTTTAGGTACGGTGTTCATAAGACAACCAAGACCAAAGTGAATCCATTAATTTTTGTGTTTGACCAAAGCTAAAATTGACGATGGGTTTAATCATTCAATGAACTCCGAGAGGCCACTGCCACAAGGGTAATTTACCCGGTACGCCGAGTCATAAGTAAGCTACGATCCACAGAAAGAATTGGTGTAACCAACAGTTTTGGTTAGGAACACAGGCCTCAAGTGTACATCTAACGTCACATCGTTCTCACATCTACTGGCTTACAGAGCGGTAGCACAAGGAAGTACTTAATTGGACCATTGTGACCTCCTTCTCTTGTGCGATAATTCGGTTTCTTTGAAACAAAACTCTAGCCTACTGATTTTGAACTTTGCGGTGTAAAGTGTACACTCTTAGGATCAACTTGTAGCACCCATTGCTCTGTCATAAAGATTACATAAGAAATAATTGTCCCCCAATGATAAAAAGATAATTGATCTCAAAAAATGTTGATTTCTTAGGGAGGCATGTTTCTTGTGCATTTATTGGTTGCTGATTGCGTTTGAGTCTGTGTATATTTTTAGAGTTACTGATTTAAAATAATAATAATAATAATAAAATGAACACAAGGATTATCCAGCCTATTTTTCCGAGCAAGTCAATTCATTTTATGACATGCGACGACCTGATTATGATCCATATTTAGATTATTACAACCCAGGTTTAGCCTATCATCCTGACTTCTCATGGGCTCATGGTCAGTACCATGAAGGCCCTTTAGACACTCATCGGACTCCTCAAGCTTTCATTCATGATAATGAGTCTCAATTTCATCAAGTTGTTCCTCCATCCAACACATCAAGGTTAGAGGATATTTTGAACCTTTTTATAGAGCGAACAGGAGAAATGCTTGAGCAAAATTTTTAGGATATTACAGAATTGACAGTTATTTCTCAACAAAACTCCCAACCTATCCGAAAACTTGAGATGACTGTGAGTCAGATAGCTGAGTCACTTCCTGAGATAGAGTCAGAAAAATTCCCTAATCAACCTATTTTTAATCAAAATGGTCAATTCGAAATTAGTGGCACATCTAAGCCAGATGATGAAAATGTCCAATGCATTACTACCCTTAAAAATGAAAAACTAGTTGAAAATCAGGTAGAAATGCCTTATATGGGTGTCATTGAGTTGTCTAGACCAATATCTCTATGTGATTCATGTGATGAGTCTGCACCACCTGATATATCCATCGTCTCATCTACTTGCATCACATTCCCATTTACTGAGGCTACTTTCACTGATCCCTTGTTCTGTAGTGAGGATTTCAGTTTTCACCATCCTGTTGTAAAAATTATTCAATCTTTTGATTTGGAACCAGACCTAGGATGTTCCCTTTTTGGAGCACGCAAGAATCCTCTGTTGTGTATGACTACTGGTCACTTTTGGGATGTCCTAGTGTATTTGGTGCCCTATGTGATTGTTAAATTTGGGTGGACTGATCCTCAACTGTTCAGGTTGTTGATATACGACCATGGACTAAGTGTTTGTCATGTTCATCCTCTCCACTTTTCGATACACCATTTTTTAGGAAGAATATTTGTCGGGCTGATGACGTTAAACCAAGCGCTACTGGGAGGCAGCCCAACTTTTGTTGTAAAGGTGCATGTTGAGTGTGTATCTATCTCTATTAACTAATCCACAATTCTTTTGTCTATGAGCTCTCATCGGTGGATTACTTGTGAGAATTGGTAAAATCTTCACCGTGGTAATACTGTTCTAACCTCCTCTCATGTACTTATTTCATTCATTTGTCAAAATTATTTTGTTAAACATTGAGGACAATGTTTGGATTAGGTTTGGGGGTAGGATTCATGAGTCGTTGAATTTTTTGTAGTGTTTTCTTCTTTTTTTGTTCTTAAATAAAAATTGTGCTTTTCTGTCAAGAAAACTTGGTCTTTTGCGATTATGAAAATGGATTTTAAATGTTTTATGCTCAAGAAAATGCAAGCCAACTTGACATATTGGTATATTGATAAAGACTAAAAGTTTAGTATGATCCTTAAGTTAGATCTACTTCATAAGATTTTTCAACTCGATTATCTTTGCACCATGAGCCATGTTAGCATAACTTGAAGTTGATGAGTGAAGTATATACTAGAAAACCTTAGAATAATAGTGGAGACTTAACCCTGAAAGTTTTGAACCTTTCTATTTTTTTCGAGGGTTATACATAAACTCTGATTTTTCTTGAGTCCGTATTATCTCGTTGATGGTCTCATTATTCTCATTTTTCTGATCAATTACTTTGGGAATGACATCAAAATTGAATTATTACACTAGAACTTCTTCGCTTATTTAATTGAGATGTCATAATACTGACCCGAATTTAGGAAATGATCTAGGCATTTTTTTCTTTTTCTTTCTTTAGACCATTAACTAGCCTTTTAACTTACCCATAACATTAACCTTTTTGTAGCCTTTTGAGCCTTAGAATAACTTTTATTTGTTAACCCATTAACCTTTACCCAACTTTTCTGGGAATGTGTATGGATGAATATACTTGGTGTAAAAAGGGCATTAAAGAGCAAAATATGAGATATTTCATAAATCCTCTATATGAAAAAAAAATGATTCTTCAATGAGGATAAAGATGTGAGAATGAAGAAAAAATTGATGGTGCGAAACATTGGTTTATTCTTGACAGCCCTAATTGTTCGTTGAATGGGTGTATACATTCCTTGAAATTTTTGTTAGAATCCTTTGACATTCCTTATTAACCATTACCCAAGCCTCGCTACAACCCAACAAAGTCCTAGTTGATCTTAGGTAAAGGTTGGTTCCGTAGATGTGGAGATTTAATAACCAAGACCTATGGTGTTTGATTCAACATTCTCAAAAGTAATTGATATTCCTGTCCATGAGATCATGTTCATTCCATTCTTTAAAAGTCCGTTATTCATAATACTATATGTGAGATGATTGTTTCCCATTATTTACTCTTTCCTCACATATAAACTAAGTGAAATACCAAATCTCTGAGTGCTTTATTGTGAGTGACATTAGAGGTTTGAAGTCAAACAAACTTTCTACAGGAGATTTAGTCTTTATTTTACTTTGAAATGAAAAGTAATGTTGATAGTGCTTTCCACACACACACATTGAGTTGAGGATGATTATGAATTTTTTGTAACTTTTGGAGAATATTAAATTATTTGGAGATTTGTTGATACACGAAAATGACACTGTTGGTTTCTTGCATTTCTTGAAGTTTTAAAATGAACACTGTTTGACCAAGTTTGTTGAGTCAGTAATGTTTGTGGGTAACATTTTCTGGAAACCCTCACGAGACTATAACTCGTCCCCTAGAGGTAATCTAGGGGTTCAAAGCCTTGTTGCATGTTTTCAAAGGTAAGTGCAATCGACAATTCCTGCGAAAGTGAGTTAGGAGTTTATTTGTGGTTTTATTTTCTTTGTTTTGCTCGAGGACTAACAAAATATAGGTTTGGGGGTATTTGATAATCACATAATTATAACATTATTACCTCTTATTATAATTTTGTTTTATCTTATTTTAGATTAATTATTAAATTTTTTCTGTTTTTGTAGAATTTGGAGCAATAATGAAGAAATCGAAGAAAAATGAAATGAACAAATCACAGATGGTGACTTCAGAGAAAGTGGAGGTGAAAATAACCTGAGCCCTTTACTTAAACCCAAAACCAAACCCATAAACCCAAACCCAATGCCAAGCCCAATCAAACCCAAGGCATATTATCTCAATTATCCAAGATTCTGATTTGATTTAGGCCTTAAATCACTCATTGAACCCTCCCCTTAACTTGTCCATATTCATTTTCTTAATTCTCTATAAATACAAGAGAAATGAATGAGAAAGGGAAGGAGGAGAAGGGAATCAAGCCTCAATAGCCAAAAACAAATCCTCTTTCCTTCACAAAGTGATTCTCATCACCATCCCAATCAAGCAAATCTCAGTTTTCTCTCCTTCACCCCACTGAAACAGGGGCGTGACAACCCTGTTTCACTTCACCTCGCCACCGTCCAACAACCACAGCCGCCACCACCATTAGACACCACCTCCTCACCCTGTTTCGCACACCCACAGCCGCCACCATCTCCCCGTTCCTCTCCTCATCCCCTGTTCTCACCGTCACAAGTCGTGCAACACAACCAACGCTGCCACCACTCTGTTCCACCTCGCGATAGAGCCAGACAGAGCCATCACCGCCATCTCTCGATAGAGCCAGACAGAGCCATCACCGCCATATCTTGGCCCTCCTTCCTGTCTCCCTCTTTCACGACTACCGTCGCAAGCGGTACCGGAGCCGTTCAGAGGACGAAGGAGCTCACAAGGAGCAGAAACAAGGCAGCGTGAGCGGCACTGCTCGCTGGAGACAAAAGTGCAGGATTTTCGGGCGGGAAACAACTGATTTTCGAATCAGTTGGTAATTGGCACCCCGATCTTCTCTCTGAGCAGCCACAGCGCGTTTGTAACCTTTTCTCGGGATTCATGTTAGTGCAGAGATGAATTCCACCTCCATTGATGCTGTGACCACCACCACCATGATCTGCTGAGTACCACTGCACCGAAAGGGTTGTATAATTTATTTTACTGACTTAAATGCTTAATTGTTAATTACAATTTTATTTCAGAAATTTGATAAATTGCTTTCACCGTTCATGTTCGATTAAAACTTGATATGTTTGGTAGCTAGATTCACATTTAATCAATATTCAAAGCATGTGCTAAAAATTATTAAGCTTGAACTTTGATTAAGTGTGCCCTAAAAAGACACTTAATGCTTGGTAAGAGTTTATTTGCTTGAGATAAATTATTCATGTTTGACAGAAACTTGATATGATTGAAATATGATTTTAATGATCACATCTTCGGTGTAAGCAAGGGATCCTCATCCCTCAAGCTTCTCGTTTATAATTTCAGTAATTTAGATTTAAATATATTTGCTAATTCATCGGTGAGTCCAAACCTCACAAAATCCATCTCATCCATCTTTTCCATTTATTTTATTTTTCTTATTTTTAATTTATTTTTAGTTTAGTTTTAAAAACACTGTAACCCCATTTTTCTTTAAATTAGTTTAGATAAATTCTAAAATTCAATTGCATCCACTTTCCTCGTGGGATCGACCCGTACTTGCCGTTGTCTACCAGTTAGACACTGTGCACTTGCGGTTATTATAACTGGGTCAAATTAGGTTGTTTATTTAGGCCGGTTAAACCCGCAACAGTAGCCACTTTTCTATTGGGTGAAATTAGCACTGTGTTAGGACCCGCATCAAAGGTGTAAGCTACCTGGTACGTATAGAAAATTTAGTGACCTCCTTAAATATCTCATTACATTAACACTACAACACAAATGCTCATTAATAGCATTTGTTAATAGCGTTTTTGTCGAATATGCTATCAAAAGTCAAATTTTAATGACTTTAAAAATGAAAATGCTGTAAAAACTCGGGCGGGCTTTTTTGGCGCTCGCCTTTTTCATCTATCCCTTTACTCAGCGCTCGCCTCCTTCATCTCTCATTCACCCTCCCTCCATCTCTCCATCGTCCTCCCTGCTCTCTCCATATCTCCATCTCCCTCACTGCTCCCTCCATCTCTTCGTCGCCCTCACTATCTCCATCTCCCTCACTGCTCCCTCCATCTCTTCGTCGCCCTCACTGTTTCCTCATTGTACGGTTTGTGGAAAATCTGAAGTTTTTGTTCCTTCGATTTATGCATGATTTTTGTGTTTTCAACGTTTTTCATTCTCTTTCTATGTAGGTTTTATAGATGAAATCTCTGGTTCGTCTTTTATGCTTTTGTTCCATCTGCAAGGTGTTTGAAACTATAAGTGTGACCAAACACCCTCAAAACGACATAGCAAAGTATTGTGCAGAGAAGAGAAGATCTGGTTTGATTTGAGTGTTTGAAGTAAAGGTACCTCTCTGTCTCTCTATTCCTTTCATCAACTTTTTCTTCTCTAAAACTCAAGCACTAAAAACCCACCCAGACAGATTTTATTTAGGGATTTTTTTCATAAATTTTACGGATATGAGAGTTTAATCGAAAATAGGGTTTGAGTTTTTGCTGTTATTTTGGTCAAATTGTTCTAATGTTAATGTGCTTCTCATCGATTTTGATCATTTTTGGTGGTTTAATCGAACAGGGTCGAGAAAATTTTCCATTTGGGGTTAAAACAAAGCAACAGTGAGGGAGGGTTTCTTCCTCTTCTTCTTACTACTGATACACTCACTTAATCATCTTTCTCTTGCTATTAACTAACTTCTATAAATACTAACTGAAACTCAGATTGCATTAGAAAGATGACATTTTTTTTAAATGTTTCGTTGAATTAGACTGATTTCCTGCTTGTGGTTTTTGTTTGTTTGACTGTTATAAATTGAATTTGCTATTTTTCAATCAACGTAGAGCCATTTCATTTGTGTTATTTTGGCTTGACATTCAATTGGGTGCTTATATATTCTGTTAAGGATTTAAATTCCATTTTATTTCATTTAAATTTGCTGAATTTAACCTTCAACAAACGAATCGTACAGTTGATCTATGATTTTTTTTTTTTTGGGATTTCTGAGACTTGTATATTCTGAACTGGCTTTTTGGACTGCAACTCTCTGATTCGGGAACCATATGAGAATAGTGAACTGGATTATTACTTGTATGAGGTTATATGCACACTACTATTGTTTCTGTTGTGAGTTCTATTGTTTACATTCAAGAATTTCACTCCATTTCTCTTATATTCTGCGAGGTTTTTGTTCTGCAATCAGATCTGTTGCAGCTGCGAGTGATGTTTTTGTATAGAAATGGTTATATGAACGGATTGACGGCAAAGTTAGTGGGGCAGAGAGACAGATACGTATAGATCGGTTCAATGCTAAGAACTCGACTAGGTTCTGTTTTCTGCTCTCTACAAGAGCTTGGGGACTCGGAATAAATCTTGCAACTGCTGACACTGTTATAATATATGACAGGTTTTTACTTGTACAACCTTTTCCCCCCTTTTTCACGAAACATGGACCAAATTTGCATTTACTAATTGTTGTCTATTTGCAGTGATTGGAATCCTCGTGCTGATTTGCAAGCAATGGCTAGGGCTCACTGGCTTGGTCAGACCAATAAGGTCATATTATATTTATTGTATATGTTTCTTGTAGATGAGTAACTTTTCTTTATTTTGGTTGAAGTTTGTAGAAGTTCTATTCTTGAATTTATTTTCTTTCCTTTTCCTGATGAATTCTGGTCAAATGTCATAGGTCATGATATATCGATTAATAACACGTGGAACCATTGAGGAAAGGATGATGCAAATGACCAAGAAAAAAATGGTTCTAGAGCATCTTGTTGTGGGGAAGCTTAAAGCACAAAATATTAACCAGGTATTCTGTATGCATATGTTGTAATAGAATGCAAACACTGTCCATCTTGGCATGTTATCTAAAGAAAGAGCTCCATGTACTAGATGTATACATTCTCTTGTGATTTTATCTAGATTGGCTTGTTTAGGTTGAGTTTATGAACTTCAGGATACAATCTCTCCCTTTTTCTGTTAGTGCAACAAGAAACACATGTCATTTTGTTTAGGTTGAGTTTAAGACATGTAGCATTGTTTTACATGTACATGCACACACACATATATATATATGACGTTATCACCTGGTGATGCTTCAATAATAAAATTCCGTCTTTTTGATTAAAAGAAAAGCTTTGAAGAATCAGATAGTTGTTGCTAGTCATGCATTTTCTGTTTTCTGCAAATGGCTCTCTGTAACTTGAAGTGTTTATTTGTATTTAGTGCGTGCCATTACTCTATAGCTTATGTTGCTTTTTCATGGTTTATACTGATTATGGTTGATATAGTGTTGTATCGGATTTTTCTTTTGTATATGTATACTTTCCTTAGTGTTTGTGTGTGTGTGTTGGTGATTAGTTCATATCTGATTGTATAAAACTCACAAGCATACATTGTTCTTGTAATTATTGGTATGACGGCACCCTGAACAACAAATGTGTTCTCTAGCATAATATGGCATTTCATTCTTCTTATAGTAGTATTGTTAATATTATGATTTATGAGTTGACACTCTTGTTACTTCTTTTAGGTGGCAAATTTTGAATTTATAGATGAAGTGAGAGCTGCAGCTGCGGAGGAAGTGCAGGAAGCATCCACTACAAATAAACCAACCGACAGTATCTCAGAGTCTAAACGTTATTGGGAAGAATTGCTGAGGGATAGATATGAAGTTCACCAAATTTAAGAGACTACTGCATTGGGGAAGGGAAAGAGAAGCCGTAAGTAGGTTCTTTTCTGTCATTAGAAGCCGTAAGTAGGTTCTGAGGTCTTTTCTTGACCACCTTTACAGTGTCAATTTGACTTGATATCTTGCTCAAGAATGTTGGATTTCTTGTGATTGAAATTTAAGAATAGTTTTTAACAGTCATGGACAAAAATTGAAGTTAATAATTAAAACTGGTTGATTGCAAAAATTATGTTTTAGAAAGGTTAATTGCAAATATCTGTCTGGATGGTAATATGTCATTTACTATGTTTTGTGGGTATACGTTTAGATGGTGTCTGTTGACGAGGATGACCTTGCTGGTGTGGAAGAGGTGAGTTCTGATGGAAGGTGAAGGGAAATCCTTTAGAGTTCTTGGCTTTAATCACCAGCAGCGAACTGCTTTTGTCTAGACATTAATGAGGTTGGTTATGTTGAAAATTTTGTCTTAATTAGGTTTTCTTTTTTCTGTTTTTTTGCTACCCTAGGATACTCTTGCAGTTCACGACAATGTAAATTTACTTTTCAGGTTCGGAGTTGGTGACTTTGATTGGAGAGACTTTACAAATCGAGTGAAGCAGAAGACCCCTGAGGAGATTAAAGTGTATGTCTTCTAAACTCTTGTCCATAATTTTGCACTCCAAATTTTTTTTTTTTTTTTTTGAAGGTGTAAGATCTGTTTCTTATAAAGAAGGTAGTTGCCAATAAGGATTTTCTTTCAAGTTATTTTTAGAATAGATAAGGAACTTAAAAGTGTTTTTACTTGAAGATGTTTATTGTAGCTCTATAGGGTAAAACCTAAGCAATTTAAAAAAAGAGGGGAAAAATGTTTTTTCAAACAAATCCCAGGCAACAAAGACAAGGACTTTTAGTGCATTTCGCAACTCAACCAGCTTAGCTATTCTGGGATTATGTGTCCTTATTAATCTGGGAAAGTGGGGACCTTCTTAGTTGTGCGACATGCACTTATGCATACCACTCCAAATGTTTGCTTCCTCCATTGAAAGGACCTCCACCTAAGAGCTGGAGCTGCCCAGAATGTGTACGTTTATGAAGCAGTGAATCATATTCGTGAATTTGTTTGAGCTTGGTTTGAATATCATTTCTAATCCAAGATTTGGTTGCTGTAGGCGAGTCCTCTAAATGACATTGACAAGATATTGGACTTTGAATTACGGCCTACTGCTGCTGATGATGGTGATGCTTCGAAGCTGGGTTCAAACCAAATATTTGTTAAACAATATCTTGTGAAGTGGAAGGGCTTGTCTTATTTGCATTGCACATGGTACTCTGGTTTAATGTATCGTGCATGCAATTTTCTTTTTGTCCCTTCAATTTCATAATAAGTAATTAGAGGGCTCATCAATCACTTGAAGTAGAATTTCCCACTGTCAAGTCAAGGTTTACTTTGTAGTCTCTCCTGCGTGCTAATATTGTTCTGTTCCACCGTGTCACTAGTCAAAGCTGGCTCTCTGTTATAGCTTTATTGCCTTTTGTCCACTTAATAAAAAGCTTCACTGGTTAAAAAAGCTTCATTGGTCATTGGGCAAATAATGCTTCTGGATATTTTCAGTTACTTACTCTGCAGGTACTACTTTTTGCAGGGTGCCAGAGAAGGAGTTTATAAAAGCGTATAGGGCAAATTCTAGGCTGAGGACCAAAGTTAATAACTTTGATAGGCAAAAGAATTCAGTGATTGAGACTGGAGATGAGTTTGTTGCAATCCGGCCTGAATGGACCACTGTTGACAGGATTCTTGCTAGCAGGTTGTCACATGTTGTTGTTTTGGCATATCTGTACTATAGTGTTTTAAGCATGCGTGCCATATTCCAGAAATCACTATATGCTTGACATCTTCGCATTGGAATCATGGCATGTTCAAGTTCAGCTGTTCTTGTTGCCACTGGATTTGTATGCTTCATCTTCTGGTTCTTATAATGTCGTGATCTATTTTGATATTTGATGATATTATCTTCTGCTTCACCTACAATTGTTGTATGTGGTTATTGGGGCCAGAACATATAATTGTGTATGAAAGAGAGGTTCACATGGGGTTGAGCAAACTTGGTCAACCATAGGGAGTAACCAACTGTCAACTTGTTGGTCTCTTATGTGCATATTGCCTGTATACAAAAAATAACAGCTATAAGATGTAATAGTTACAAACCCATAGGACATTAGCAAAAAATAACAGCTATAAGAAGTAATAGTTAACTACAGTAAACAATTTTCTAATAGCTCTTGATCATTAGTAGCTAAGTGACAAACTAGACATGTGCATGGATTTAAGAATATACTTAAAATTCATTAGAAAAGGAATATGAGTATACATTTGATGTTTGAAGTTCTTGGAGCTGCAGATCAGAGGAGACTTGCACATTTGTTTGATGGGGGATCCCGAGGTTGCAAAAAGTCAGCTTAAGCACATAATCAACGTAAAATTCTATCTATACCTTCTATAAATTTATAAAAAGACATGATCAGATGCAGGTTTCTCCAACTTAAAGGCCTATACCTTCAAGAGTCAAGTATAACTGCTTTCTATCTATCTATATTTGATCTTGTTTCTTTCTTTTGTAAGAGAAGTTAGTTTTGTAGTACTGTTTTCTTACTCATTATGTTCGTTATGTTTGGTCAGGGCTGAAGAGTCTGGGGTAGGCAGATCACCATCTACATTCAAGTGCAGAGAATATAGAATTTGCTGCTGCAGGTATGCCATCATGAAATTCATCTAAATTGTGACATTTGAAGTCCATGTAAATTCTGGTTGTGGCAGGGTATTATGTTCTTGGTTGGGCCATCTGGCCATGTACCATGTGTAATCTGCAAATGACATTTGAATATCATCTATACCTTTTGTAGATATCCTGTGATGACTCGAGCTTTAATGAAGGCAGGCCGTAAAATCTTCTTCTCTCTATGTGAATGGTAACCATGTTCTACATCATGAGCATTTTGTCTTTTAACTTGGAGATTACATCCTTAACCCTTGGTCAACTTTATGGATTAGGGGTGACTTGCATCCTGCTCTATGGGGCGGTAGGTTGGGAAACAGTTGGAGAACTACTAATGACATTAAGGATAATTGGCCTAGGTAAGGAAGACTATGGGTGTCATTTGTATACTTCCTTTTTCATTCACAAACAAATAGCAGTTTGATAAAAATTGGGTCTCGTCCTGTTTTCTTTCAACAGTATGATTGCTACAGCTGACATGAATGAAGTCTATGCTGATCTTGCAAGGCCTGGTGGTTGGAATGGTATAAAACTAGTTCCATTTTGTATATAATTGGATGGCCATGGAGGCTAATAATTTGATGAAGCATTCAGTTTTTGTTGTAACAATATAATTATTATTTATGAGCAGATCCAGACATGCTAGAAGTAGGAAATGGAGGTATGACTAAAGATGAATACATAGTGCACATCAGTCTATGGGCTATTTCAAAGGTACTGAAGATGTTTGTATATCTTATAAGTATATTCCTTCCCTGCGTAATGTGTTTTGCCAGTATTGAATTGATTTATTTGAGAATGATTATGGAAAGGCGCCTCTGCTCATTGGATGTGATATTCGCAATTTGACCAAAGAAACCATGGAAATCCTTAGCAATGTGGAGGTCATTGCTGTCAACCAAGGTGCGTAACTTTTCATCATTGTCGATGGGTTTTTCATCTACATCTAATGACTATTCGTGTATATGCTAAGATCTCCTGTTCCTAAATTTCAAATAGATCCACTTGGTGTTCAAGTAAAGAAAGTCAGGATGGAAGGTGATATTGAGGTATGATAACTGTACAATCACAATGTTTATGAATACACAAGGTAGCCACTGAGTCAGGTCTAATGTGTCTATTGCAGGTTTGGGCTGGACCTCTTTCTGAATATAGGACTGCTGTTCTCCTTTTAAACAGAGGTCCTCAGGATTACAGAATCACTGCTAATATAGGACTTGCAAGAAGCATTAAAAAAGAATGAACGCCTTTTAGGTGTGGAGCATATTCAAACTGCGGTGTGCTATCATGCTCTTGCTATTGCATTCAACTGCATGGGTGCTTTCAAGCTTTCTCTTCGGGCAAGTCCATGAGAATAAATGTATTGCATATTCTTTGACCATTTGATGTAATTGTATAATCTGGTCAACTGACAAATGACAAAACGTGCACAGCATAAAACAAAGTTTGGCACATTTGATGTAATTGTATAATCTTATTAATTACATTACTTTGCCTCTATTCGTTTAAGTTTGGCACATTTAAATTTTTATTTTCTAGAAATAAAACTTATAAGATGTAATAAAAAGTCATTTGATAGCAAAAAAAAAAAAAAAAAATTTCTATGTATACTCTATCATAGCGTTTTTAAACCGCTATGGTAGAGTCTTCCATAGCGTTTCAGAAACGCTATGAAAGGCTCTCTATCATAGCGTTTTTCAAACGCTATAAAAGGCTCTACCATAGCGTTTTAAAAACGCTATAAAAGCCAAACTTACCATAGCGTTTTAAAATCGCTATAATAGCCCCTGGGTCTATTATAGCGCCGGCTGTCATAGCGGTTACTAAAACGCTATGGTATCCTACCATAGCGGTTTTTAAACGCTATTGATCACAATTTTTCTTGTAGTGTAAGCAAACTAGACACAAAGTTTATACACAGTTCATCTGATCTTTAGGTATGGGGCATCCTCAAGGGATTGGACATAAATTTGTTCATATCGTAGCATGGAGCAATCTAAAAGGTTTTTGTTTATTCCAATCTAATTGTACTGATTCCTACATGCTTCCACCATGCATTACAGTTATAGATGGTTGATCATTAAATAGGAAGCAAATAAATGATTATTCCATCACTTTTACAAATTAGCACATTGAGTACCTCAGTTTTTTCATATATAAATAGCCAACATCAGCACATTCAGTAGGTCATAATTCACCCATATGAACAAGTTTTGTTCCCTAAGTGTCTACCCCAACTATGTATATTGACAGTTTGCAAAGCAGATCATACTCTAATATTGCAACCAAGGAGTCCATTTTATCATAATACAAAAGTGCTCCATTTGAGTTTCAATAGGAAAAAAAATAACTTTTATAAGTAATATGTTCAGCAGTAACTTTTCTCTTTAATCTTGATTCTCAGTATGAAAAGTTGAAAACATATCAAATAGGCACCAAAACAATGAAGCAAAGTAGGTAGGTAATATACAACTTATAGCATAAGTAGTCAATATTGAATATGTCAGTAAATAATACCTGTGGTGTCCCTTCAGAACGATTCCATTTTTCCATAGCACTAATTATCCTGAAAAATTGTAGTTGTTTACCAACATTAGAAGTCTCGAATAATTCACAAAATCTGACAAATACGAAGAGATATTATCAATTGAAGGCAGCAAGTAAACAGTACAGACCTGTGGGATGTATCATTCATATAGAATATTGGGGGTGAAGTGTCCAGGCAAGTTGCATGAAATTGATTACTATTAGCACAGGTTAACCGTGCAAATGACGGGAAATCGCGAGTTCTAATAGCTTCTTCCATTTGCAATATGCGTTTTGGTACTACCTCCTACATAACCAAAATAATAATGATCAGAATCACTAGCTACACTAGCTTTATCAACTTTAATCAAGTTCTACTCATTTTGGATGCTTGATTGTATTAATAAGATATTGCAGAGGTTTAAGTGGCATAGAAAAGCTGAAATACAAAAGAACCCACCAGCAATTAATTTTAGCTAACCATGAAACTTAGTTTCAGAAATAAGGTTGTTCCATCAGTACAAGGTAATCTGTGATCTTAGCCACAGAAAGTGTGATATGATGAAAGGACCAAGCAAATAAAACTCAGATGATGAAGATACTCCACAAAGAACCAATTACAATGCAAAATACATGGGTGTCAAATGTAGATTTTGTAGATCTCATAACTAATGGCAGCAAAATACCTTTGCTCTGTAATGTAGAAGAGGGCTTGTTTCAACACTCTCATGCATTCCTAAAATATTCCTAAAACCAGGTAATCAATCAAGTCTTACCAATGATATCATTACTGAATTGGGTCACATTCTCTTACTTATGTTGTTAATGGCAAAAGAACCATCAGGACCAGCTCTAGTCCAAAATTGGTAACCCTGTGAAACAAATGGCAGGATAACAACAATGATAATTTTGAGATAATAAACATGATGAAGAAATGTGGAAAGCCTAAATTTAGAGAAAGTATAGAGTGAAACCTTTCCTTCAGTCTGCCAGGATCCGATCTTTTCTGGTAAAGTGGCAATGAACTGAAGAGATATAATTTAAGATAATAACACTTAACTATAACTAAAATCATTTTATTACCTCAACAACATCACCTTCTTTAGCGACTACTCTTTTAATAAAAACATCCCCATCAGCGTATCCAACATCCTGAAAAAAAAAAGCACAAGATACGGAAGCTTAAGATAAAAACATCGCATGTACACTAAAACATTTTCAAGGAATTAAACATACCTGCAAGACTGTTGGGGCTTTGAAAATGATTACATCATTTGCACACGGCTTTCTGAAATAGTATGAGACCTAGAAATATTGAGATTAAAATACTGCAACTTATGAAAATGACAACTATGTATCAGTCATTTCAAAAGCCCAAACATGTATAAATTGTACTAATATCAATTGCAACAGATTTCATCAAGAAAAGTCAGACTAAAAAAGTCACATGAATATCCAGTAAACAAACGAATTCATGAACTATATTTATTTACTGTTTCTGCTTCTAAAATTTTTAATAAACCCCAATTACACTATTGATCCCTAGTAATCTTTTATGCACATTAAAATATGAGCACAATTAAAGCTCTATATCACACAAATTCAACAACCCAAACCATCCTATATCTAGCAAGCTCATAATTAACAAGCCAAGCTATGTAAATGAAAGAAGAAAGACACCTTTTCCGCAACAATTTGATCTCCCACATCCAATGTAGGATACATGGACAAGGACGGAATAAACCTCGGTTCAGTGACAAATGTCCGAAAAGCAAAGGACACAGCCAGAGCTACTAGAACCGTCTTCACATCATCTGCAGTCCAATTCAACCATTCTGACAAGAACCCAATGTTGTTATCATCACCACCGTCCTCATTATTCCCACCTCCACCTCCACTGTCACCACCACCATCAACTCTCAATGTTGTTTTGGATCCTTAGTGATACAAGTCAATAATTATCAAAATGAGGAAGACATCTATAAAAAAATTATGAAAGTAGACATTTCGGGGTCACAACATTCAAAGTAACAGATCTAAGAATCTTGTAGGTCACAACTTGGACCTAAGAATCTTGTAGGTCACAACATTCAAAGTAACAGATCTATTATCTGTGGAATTGAATAGCACAGAAGCAAGAAAACTCAAACTGCTAATGCCTAAATAGTTAAAACTAGGAATATGACTGCAATCATTTTGGCATGTAAAAACTACCATAATTAACTTTACAGGTGGTTACCTTGTCATTAGGAATCCTCATCGTACATTGTTCAACTCCATGTGGCAGTGAACTTGATCCATGCCCTATAATAGGAGCATACCCCCCTGCATCTGTCTGTTCAATCATGAAAGAAATCACGAAAATGGAGTCTTAGAAGTTTGGATAGCAGGATACATTGACGATTTTAAATGACAAAATTACAACAAAATGAACCTCTGCAATGACATCGTTGATGAGTTGCTCTGCTCTGCTAACTTGCTCCGGAGTACCCGACAATGTCACACCTCTTGTTTGAGATAAGAGATCAGCAGGGATATCCTTAGTTATTTGGATTCTTGCTCCTGATTGATGCTGGAGGTATTTCTCTCCAATGGCACAGACATGGTATCCATGCAAGCATACCCAATTGTAAGTACTTGAACAACAGGGACTAATCAGTGGCAAAATGACCAAATGCATTTAAAAGGTAAAAAATCTCAATAGGAAAAGTGGACCTGTGATTCGAACTGCTGATTTTTCAGTCTCCAATCTTCAGATGGTGTCCTGATTTTCTTTTGCAATTTGTCTCTCTCATCATCCTTTGAAGTTAAGCGCTTAATAAAACACGCTAAACATTTTGGAGAAATCTCCTCATATTATTCCAACCAATCTCCTCATATTTATCTCTCAAAACTCCCTAAAAGCCTATTTAGATGAATACAACTCCCTAAAATGTGAATTCAATTGACATCTAAAGCAGTGAAACAGTATTCTACAGCATTACAGCATTACGCAACAGCAGCATTACAACATTACGCAACAACATTACATGTGCAACATTAACAACAACGGTAACAACATTACACAGTAACATTACAGCATTAACATTCCTATAACATACGTACATATCCATGAATACAAGTCGATCTACAAAATTGGTAGTAGTTCAAGCATATATTCAGGAATTCAAGACCAAGAGAGATATTCATTCAAGCATGCAAATATATATTACAAGTCTCGATCAATGCTTACCGAAGCTCTAAATCATAACAACTTTGTCTGCTGGCCATGCTACTGTAGTACCAATGGCATCTTCAATAAATTTCAGCTCAGATGTAGGCCTCCAAAGAGATGCAGTAGGAACTTTTTGACTATCTACCCAAACTCTAATAGCATTAGGACCCAAGGGAATGTGATGAACAACCTGATTTGGATCACTTGAAGACCAACGTCCTTCAGCAACTACTTGTCCCGAACCACTAACATCCAACAACTTGCAGTTTTTCTTTGAGTCGTTGTTCACACTCTAACAACAAGTCAAACAAGAAAATATACATTAAACTGAGGAATCACTTTACTAATAGATTCCTGAAGATATATATAGCTACTTTCATTATGCATTAGTTTATGCCAATCACATTTAACTTACCAAATGATATTATGCATTTTCGACTTCCTGATTTTCAGGTACTTTTTCCAAAACAACTTTGTTAGCCGGCCATGCTATAGTAGAACCAACGACATCTTCAATGCATGTCATATTAGATGTAGGTCTCCATAAAAATGCTTCATGATTTTTTGAAATATCTACCCAAACAATCATGGCATTAGGTCCAAGAGGAATATCATTGATCAACGCTTTTGGATCACTCGAATGCCAACGTCCTTCCGCCACTATTTCATCTTTTCCACTCCACTCAAACAATGTGCACTTGTTCGTTGAATTGTTGTACTTCCTCTATCAAGAAAAAATGCCTAAAAAATAGGAATCATATACACAAGAATACAACTATTTAAGTTACACAAATACATGATATAAATACCAAAGCAATCAATAATTATCTTACCAAAGGCGTGTCAATATTATCTTGTTGAACAGAATCTTGATCAAGTTGCAAAATAACTCTCTCGGCATGCCATGCTATCGATTTACCTCGAGCTTGTTCTATACAAGTCATACTAGATGTAGGCCTCTATAGGAAATCAGCTGGTTTAGTTGGGATATCAACACAAACTTTGATTGCATTAGGACCCATAGGAATTTTATTGACAAGAGCATTAGGATCCCTTGATATCAAATGTCCTTCAGCAATGATTTCCTTTGTTCCACTCCAATCTAACAACTGGCATTTCTCTAGTGACTTGGTGTTGACACTCTGCAATTAATCAATACAAACATTACAATTGAAGCAAGTTTAAATTGAAGATTAATGTCACAATATTGAAACTAATTGTCGTACCACTGCAGATGTTTTGTCCTCTTCTCCACTTTGCTCAATCTAACAACGCAGCAAATAGTTAATAAAAAAAATTCAATGACTAAGATTGAATTTTACTTTTTCACAACATATATCAAACTTGCATTGTTTTTCAATAATGTGTTCACCAATTTCTCCAAATGTTGGATCTTGTCGTGCATGATAGTTTGTTGCTCTTGCATCTTGGCCACATGTTTGTCCTTAGTTTGAAGGAATGCCAATTTGTTGATGGTCATTCCTCTTAGTCGTCCAGGTTTTTCATTTCCTAAGACTTTGGAAAGAGCATCTTTGGTCACATTTGTTGTCGAGTTAGATGGTGAATCACTTTCAGTTTCGATTAGCTTTTCCTATATAATTCAACACATATAATAGCTTAGTGTATGGTTTCATAAACTATACAAAATTACACATAATTCTACATTACAAATAACATTTCACTCACAATGGTTTCGGAAACTCCTGTATTTACTAGTTTACCGTCTTTTCTGGTGCGCGACTTAATCCATACTTTAACCCTAGAAACAGAAGATGGCTCGGTACTATTCTTTTTCTATAAGAAAAAGAAATTGATATCAGGTTCTGAAAAATTAGTAATTGGACCTACAAAATTATTTTTACAACAACATTAGAATGCATATGAATATGAAATATGTATCACCATATCTTCTGCTAATCGAGCCAATCCTTTGCGGCTGCATGTGTGTGGGATTTGCTTACGCCTGATTGCTTTATACTTATCACTTACAGCCTGAAATTGTATTACTTTAGCATGATTTTAACTTAATTATAATGTTTCACCATATATTATAATATTACAACTATTTTTAAAACATACCTTAAATGTTGGACTAGTTTTTGTCTTGACGAACTTTATCCACTCTGCTCTACTTTGAGTATTTTTAGGCTTAAGCTCAAGTCTTTCTTCCTCATTAGTTGCTTCTTGTATTTGGCTGACTAACCGTGATTTTGAGGCCCTCCATATACATCCCATCGATTTAAATACGATAGCATTTTCCCATTCTTTATCCAAGTCGAATCTTGCCTGGAGTTTATATAAAATTATCAGTAAGTAACTCAATACTGGTAATTTTACTGTAAGAGTTCTATCACAACTTCTGTAAACTGAAATGTACATGTCATAGAATTGTAAGAGTTAATAATACCTGAATTGATCTCCACAAGATTACTTTTATGTCATTACCAAACTTCCTCCAATCGCATAACGTTACAAGTACGTGCTCTCGTACAAGTGGGCCTAAAAAAGAAGACAAACTAATTGACCCCTCTCCACATGGTTCACCTTTATCAATAAATTCAACATGAACTCAACTTGTAGGCTCTACAGCAATATCTCTCATTTTGGTTGGACCCCTAGCTTTCTTAACTCCTATCGAGTCTGCAACAGACTCTTGTGCTGCTGGTGCATCTTTTTCGACCACTTCTTTGGTCGCCGATGGTTGTATATGTTGGAGATTAGGTTCACGACTCTCATGTTGTTGGATCAAAGTCTCTTGACATGCTTCTGGACATTCTGATACATTCATATCCGTTCCTTCAGAGACCTTGGATGTTTTTGTCGGTATCAAAACACGTTTCCTTTTGTGAGATATGTCGTTCTTCTTGGCTTCAGCAACCATGGTCGTTCACCTGTTTAAGAAAAAAAAAATTGATCATTTCAGTATATGTAATGCATTAATAAACTTAATCATATAATGAAAATATAAAAAGAGACAACATATGAAATATGTGTAACTAATATATAAAAACAAAGACACTTTTGATAAAGCAGCCAAAACACAAGCTATATAAAGATGAAGGTTAAGAACATATATTACACAAATATGCCCTCACAATTCTCCCTCACATAACTAAATTCACCACTAGACTCCTTAATGTCCATATCAACTTCTAGTGGTATTGAAGCTTCTACACTTTCGTCATCGACCTCTAACTCATGGAAACCTCTTGGTGGTGCCTTCATTACAACATACCAATTAGAGGAATCATCTTCTCTTGAATAAAATATTTGTTTTGCTTGAGATGCTAAAATATATGGATCTCTTGCAAATTGATACTTGACTTTGATGGAGGTTCACGAGGGTAAATCCATCTTCAACTTTAACACCATTACCTTTGTTTGCCCAATGACACCTAAAGACCGGAACATAGAATACATGATAGTCTAGTAATATTACATCCGTCAATATTCCATAGTAAGTAACCCAATCAAGCACTTGTTCAGTATCTTTTGCGCTTGCCCTACACATGTTGGTTGCCTCATAAATAATCCCACTGTTTGGATTTCCCGATTGACATCTTTTGTGTGAAAACGCTGCCCATTGATAATATACCTAGAAAAAGACAATGCACTATTCCGTGGACCATATGCAATCCATTTCAATGTGTCCGAGTCAGCTTTTGAATCAATAGGAATCTGTTAAAGTGCACAAATTAAATGAAGAGATACAAAGTAAGTAGTTATTAAATTAAACACAAACTAAGGTAATAAAAACCTAGAAAATTTAATCGAACCTTATTTTTTATCCATTCTGCAAAGTTTTCAGTATGTTTATTCCAAAGTAAGGTTGCATTGCGTGTAAGACGTTTGTTTGATTCTTGTAAAACCTCCAAGTGCATGCTAGTAGGAGAGAAAACTGAATAAGTAAAATGGTTATGGTGTAACGATAGAGATCTAACATCTGTGAATTTCATTTTACTTACTCTAAATATGGATCCACCACCGCTGTATTCATCAACACAACTTGATGTGCAAGTTTTTTTTTCTCTATCGCTTAGTGTGATCGGTGTGGCTCTAGAAACTGGACGGCCTTCCAGAATAACTTCATTCGCAAAATCATTATTGCAAACTTCTTTTTCCTCCACTTGTATTGTTTTTTTTTTCAAAAACTCGCTACAAAAATTTATGCACTCTTCTGCAAGATATGATTCAGCGATACACCCCTCTGGCCGTGCAGGGTTCCTAACGTAATCTTTTAGTGTTTTCATATATCTGTACATAAATAACTTATAAGTTATTCAACATATTATGCTTCAAACAGAACTATTCAGACTAAAAAAAAAAAAGGAATGATTCCTTACCTCTCAAAGGGATACATCCAACGAAAATGAACAGGTCCACATAATCTAGCTTCTCTTCCTAGATGAACCGTTAAGTGTACCATAATATCAAAAAAAAAAGGTGGAAAAAACCTTTCAAGCATGCACACAGTTTCAATGACGTCTTCCTCCAATGTTTCTAATTCCTCTCTATTTATAACACGTTGACACAACCTATTGAAGAATGCATATAACTGAAGTACTGCATTTCTAGGCCATTTTGGAAGTAATCACCGTAAAGCAACCGGCAAGAACTGTTGCATTAGAACATGATAATCATGGGACTTCAGGCCAATGACCTTGCATTCCTCACAATATACAAATCTCCCAATGTTTGAACAATAGCCATCAGTTCCATTGAAGTCATATAATCTCTTGCAAAATTTCTTCTTTTCAGACCTTGAAAATGTCCATGGAGCAGGTGGAAGGTATGTTCTGCTTCCATGAGGTTGTGGATGCAGGTTCTTCCGTATTTGCATATCATGTAAGTCCTTACGAGCATTAACCCCATCTTTTGAATTTCCACAGTGCAACATTGTGCCTATAATGCTTTCACAAACATTTTTTCGACATGCATTACGTCTAAATTATGACGTAATGGAAATTCCTACAAAAACATGAACGTAACCATTAATACTTATTTTTTAGACCATTACTGAATATAAAAAAAAACAAAGCGATTAAAGACATAAAAATTAACCTCCCAATATGGTAAATTGAAAAAGATTGACCTTTTCTTCCACCTTGATAGCTCATCATCATCATCATCATCATTGCCATCAACATCGTCATCACCATTATCATCAGCATCAGCATCATTAGCATTATCATTTCTTTTTCTTTTTTTGTTATGACATTTTCCAAAATCATTTGGAAAATTCTTAAGAGCCATAGAAATGTTCCGACCAGACAAGATTCTAGGCTTCCTTCCATGTTCCACATTGTTATCAAACCAAACCTTCTTTCCTCGATATTCAAGTGTAGGTGACAGAAATTTCCTATGACCCATGTTTGCAAATTTCTTACTGTGCGTTAACCATCTGTAATGCGTATTTTTGCCACAAACAGGACATGCCTTTTTACCTTTTGTACAGCATCCAGCGAGGTTTCCATATGCTGGAAAATCACTTATGGTCCATAGTAAAATTGCTTTGAGATTAAAATATTTCCACAAAACGCATCATAGGCCTCCACTCCATTGTGCCACAAATGTTGCAAGTCTTCTATAAGTGGTTGTAAGTAGACAACTATGTCATTTCCAGGTTGCTTTGGACCCGGAATTAGTAGCGTTAACATGATATTCTCTTTCTTCATGCACAACTCAAGAGGCAAATTGTAGTTAACTAGCATTAGGGGTGGGCATCCCATCCCGCGATCCCGTTCCCGTCCCGATTTTTTCGGGTCTTAATGGGATTGAATAATTTCATCCCGATCCCGTCCCATCCCGGTCTAGAATGGGATGGGATGGGATGAAGATTTTCAATCCCGAGCTAATTTTTCAATATTTATTATTAATATTTTTATTTCTTTATTTATTTTAGGATTGCAATATTAGTGTAATTGAAGAAAAATGAATTTAGTTGAAATCAGTGTAATTGATATTAGTCTATAGCTGCAACTACTTGATATTTGTTTATTTCTAGAATTCTAAATGAATTATTTGATTGCAAACTCTTTAAAACTCAAAATGGGATTGCTAACTACATGGGAGATTTTTATTTTGTGTCAAGATAATGAATTTAATGACTTATTTTTTAAAGCAATAATGAAACATTCTTCTTAGCACCCCAAATCTACTCATTCTTTTGTTCACTATTCGAAACAGTAGATCTGGTCCACCATTGCCATTATACTGTCCACCTCTTAGTCATTTAAAACTCTGCAGAAATCTTAATTATAGGGTGAATTTCAGCTATCATTTATGGTAGTTTATTATGATGTTGCATACTCAATCTTAGGTTATCATTTATGTGTAGCTCTACGAATTGCCTTTGTCTCTTTTCAACTAAGAAAATTGGGTCTTGGGTAAGCAGTAATTTGTCAAAATATGAGATCACGCTGATCCCGTCCCGAACCCGTTTGGGATGGGACGAGGTCAAGATGAGGTTTTTCCCATCCCGTCCCGATCCCGTATGAACGGGATGGGATAGGGATGGGTTTATCTCGTCCCTTCCCGTCCCGTGCCCACCCCTAACTAGCATCACTGGCCAACAACTGTATTTAGAGCTTAACATGGAAAAAGGATTAAAACCATCAATAGAAAGACCAAGTCTGAGATTGCGTGGATCAGCTGCAAATGATTCCCATTTATCATTAACCAATTCCCATGTTACGGAATCAACAGGGTGACGCATTTTTTCATCTTTGCTTTTATTATTGAAATGCCACCTTAAATCTGCAGCAATTTTATCAGACTTAAACATCCTTTTAAATCTTGAAATTATAGGAAAGTACCTCAAAACTTTAACTGGAATACCTTTTTTAATCTTTTTGGTCCTCTTATTTTTGTTCCATCTTGAAGCACCACATTTAAGACAATTGTCCACATCCTTGTACTCTTTTCTAAATAGACAACCATCATTCTCACAAGCATGAATCTTTTCATAACCAATCTCAACTGACTTGAGAAACTTTTTAACCGAGTAAAACGACTTCAAAAGTACATTGTCCTGTGGAAGCATGTCTGCCAATGTCTCAAGAAGCTCACTAAAACTTTTATTAGACCATCCACTTTTAGTTTTAAGTTGATATAAAGCTACAATGGCTAATAGCTTGTTATAATTTGAACAGTTCGGGTACAAAGGGGTTTCTGCATCTTTTAGTTTTGCTATAAAATCATCAGCATCTATGTATTTAGTAGGCTCAATGTATTCTTCATTAACCAACTGAGTAGGCTTCATATATTCTTCATCAAAAAAGTGGGAAGCTCTATATAAGTTATATGTCTCGTCGTTCCACATTTTTTCAGGAAAGGTGTCATCAATAATTATTTGCTACCTATGCTCATACCAATCTTTACTTTGTTTGTACTTCGCATCCATTCCCCTTGTAACCAAATGTTCAACAACAGTACTGCCACACTGATGTTGTACATTGTGACAATCTATGCAAGGGCATAAGATCATTTTAGGATTTACCAAGTTGTTTGTAACCATTTTCACAAAATTTCATACTCCTTTCTCGTACTCAGGATCAACTCTATGACAAGAAAGACAAGAAAAATCCATTGCTCTAAGACCTCTGACATTTCTAATTCTATAATAAATATCTAACTACACACAACTAATTTTGTACCTGTGAAAACCCACCCAACCTTTATCCAGCATCATATATTCTTGTAGAACTCAGCCCAACAAATTCTAAAATTCAAACAAATAACTACTTAAATCTTCATGGGGTAATTGAAAGTTTCATATATATATATATATATATATATATATATATATATATATATATATATATTACTTGAAGACATGTCCAATTTCATATTAAATAGATATTCATATCCGTTCTGAAAGCATTACAAACTGGCGGCATTAATGTTAAACACAAAGACAAAAATTAAATTCAGACAATGCTACAGCATAAATGTGATGAAGGGGTACAAATTGGACAAATTTTGGCCTTTTCATAGCAATAAGTGAAAAAATGTTATTGTCGTATACTATTAATGAGCAATTGTTGTGTAGTAGTCAATGCCATCTTTTCAAAGAAATCGTAATTATAATACGTTCAGAATATATGTTAGATACTTTTGAATGATACCCGCTACGGCATCATTTCCTTGCATACTAAAAACTATAACTAGATCAACCAAGAAAATGAATCAAAACACCATCTTTCAAAGAATAAAAAATTTGTATTACTCAAATAACACAATTTACATAACTTTTGAATAGTATTCCCTCTGCAATATCATTTCCATGCATATATAATTAACCTAAAAATAAAACTCGTATTTCTTTAGTTAAAAAATAAAATAAAAACAAAACAAAACGAAGAGAAAAAGAAAGAGTATATTGAATGAGTGCATATTGTTGCAAAGGTGCACTTTTCTTCATTAGGTGATACATACATGAAAGAAGCAGGCCGGGAGGTAGCTACAATGTCCAATTTTGAACCTCAATTCTAGTCGGCTTGGTTTCCCCGCCTGGGGGCGAAAATGCATTTTTGCCCCTCCTCCAAAAAGTGTTTTTGGAGTTGTGTGTTTAAAGAGGAGGGGCAAAAATGTATTTTCGCCTCCCAGGCGGTTTCCCAGGCCGGCTAGAAAAACTCAATTTTGAATGTTGTGGGTCACGATACAAATGAATAAGCAAAAACCATTTTTTTTTATCAATTTGACTTCCATATGTTGCTTCACATGTGGGCTATGTAAAATGAAAAAAGAAAAAACTCAAAATAGAAGAGGATTTGGGTTTATTTATAGCTCATTTGATGTTTTGATATAGTGAGCCTAACACATAAATAAATAAAATACATACATACATATTTAGAAGAGTTTATAATGTCCTATGCAAATACTAGGACATTATAAACTCTTCATTTAGACTTTTATTGGGAGACACTGTCGCAAATACCACTTGTACCTTAAAGTAGACCTAGGTTCATTGGCACACATATAAATCCTAAATTTGCCTTACTTATTAGATGTCAATATAATATTTTTTTTTCTTTAGAATTTTAGAATCATCTATTATAAATCAACAAAATAAATAAAATAGTTGTGGTGATCGGTTCATCCCCATATCTAAATACCACTTAGCCATCCCAAGTTGACCTAGATGTTATGGTGACATTATACCCAAAGCAAGGACTGTTAATTTGGAGGTTTGATACTTTGATTCACGATCTGACTTACTTTGGTATAGAGTATATATGTTAACATGTTTCATCACTGCCTATGTCATCTTCACTAACATAATATTTTTTTCTCCACAATCTCGTTTCATATAGAGAAATAGCATTCCAAACATATATTAAAGAATTAACCATAAAGATCACATGGATATGGACAAAACTACCTGTGATTGATTAAGTATATCCTGATGATTCTCATGAAGCCACCTAACCCTCTTTTCTCGAATTGCAAGCTAATTGGACTTAAATAAACTCATTAACAGAGTTTCCTCTCTACCCTAAAACCCATCATACTATAATTTTAGTCATAATAATTGCAAAGTTTATCCACACAAACAGCCCCTTGCATTTGGGTAATTCACCTAATAACACAAATAGAATACTCCTAAGATGCCCTTTATTTCCCTCATGTTTTAAAAGATGAGAATGGAGTATACCCCAAACTATAGGCAATCTTATGGATGATACTCTTGGCTCCCTGATAGAAGTTGATCAATTAGATGCAAGTAAACAGGACGAGATACTGTGGAGTGCAAGCAATAATGGACAGTTTCAGATGAGAAACACCTATAATGCAATCAGGAAAAGGAACAGGACAAGAGACTGGGCTAGTATTATATGGTTTAAAGGCAATATCCCAAGGCACGTCTTCATTACCTGGGTTTTATATCATGGAGCCTTGAAAACCTTAAGTAAACTCAAGAAGTGGGATATACAGAACAGGATGTGTGTCCCTTGTGCAACCAGGACGCTGAAACAGAGCAGCATCTCTTCTTAGAATGTATGTATTCCCAGTACGTATGGAGTAAGATGTTACACTTCTTAAGTTCTTCTAGACAGGTTGCTGGCTAGGACGAGGAAATTAAGTAGTGTATGCAAAACTTCAAAGGCAGTTGTTGCAGTGCGCAACTTTAGAAAGTGACTTTGAATGCCACAGTATATTATTTATGGATAGAAAGGAACAATATGTTGTATCAGCAACAGCAGTTGCACATGTACTGAATTAGTCAAGCGTATCTTCAATGACGTGAGGCTAAAATTCAGCATTGGAGAGCTACAAGTAGTAGACACTGCTAGGAACAGACAGATCTTTGGGAGATGGAACCTAGACGTGCTATATAGTGTTCAGCAACCAATATACTGTTCTTGGATAAAACCATCAGCAGGGTGGTATAAACTTAATAGTGATGGATCTATGCGAGGAACAATAGGAGGATATGGCGTTGTCATTAGGAATGACCAGGGTGATGTAGTGGTTGCATGCGCTGGATCAACAATTGGGTACTCGGTGATTAAACATGAGTTACAGGGAGTTGAAGCAGGATTACGACTAGCTATTGCTAGGCACATTTGGAAGCTTGAACTCAGCACTGACTCAGCCACAGTGTGTGCGTATTTAACTCCAAATAGGCAAGCAACATGGGATGTGCGACACATGATAATCACATAATTATAACATTATTACCTCTTATTATATTTTTGTTAATCCTTATTTTTATCTTATTTTATATTAATTATTAATTTTTTGTGTTTTTGTAGAATGTGGAGCTGTAATGAAGAAATCAGAAAAAATGCAATGAACAAATCTCAGACGGTGACTTCAGAGGAAGTGGAGGTGAAAATAGCCTAAGCCCATAACCTAAACTCAAAACCAAGCCCATAAACTCAAACCCAAAGAATATTCTCCCATTTATCCCATATTCATATTTGATTTTACCTTGATTCACTCCATGAATCATCCCTTTTATCTCATCTCTATTCATTTTGTTCATTATCTATAAATACAATAGAAAATGAATGTGAAAGGGGAGGAGGAGAACGGAATCAAACCTCAATAGCAAAAAACAAATCATATTTCCTTCACAAAGTGATTTTCATCACACCCATCTCATCACCATCCATTTCTCACTTCCTCTCCATCCACCACCAATCTTCACCTCGCCACCGTCCAGCAGCCAACCACCGAGCACCACCATCACAATCCTCGTGCAACAAAACAGGGAGCATCTCCCTGTTTTCTCGTTACATTCCCCTCCCTCTCCCTGTTCCATCATGCCACACAGCCACCACCACCACCGGAGCACGACCCCCCTACCCTCTCTTTTCCACCTCACCTTCCTTCCTCATCCATCTCTCCCTGCTCTCTCTCTCGTTCCCATCACAGACAAGAAACCAACAAGAACGCGAGTCGCCATCACCGCAACCAAAACCGCTTCCCACCGCCATCACCCACCACAAAACAGAGCTCGCAAGAGTACCGGAGCCGGTCGGAGGAAGAAAGAGCTCGTGAGGAGCACCGCTCGCTGGAGTCGAATGCGCAGAAGACGTGCGATTTTTCTGGCGGGAACCAACTGTTTTTCAAAACAGGTGGCTATTTGCAACTTGCTGATCTGCTGAGTACCACCGCACCGAGGCGGCGTCAAGCCAAAAGGGTTGTATAATTTATTTTACTGACTTGAATGCTTAATTGTTAATTACAATTTTATTTCAGAAATTTGATAAATTGCTTTCACCTTTCATGTTCGATTAAATCTTGATATGTTTGGTAGTTAGATTCACATTTCATCAATATTCAAAGCATGTGCTAACAAATATTGAACTTGAACTTTGATTAAGTGTGCCCTAAAAAGACACTTAATGCTTGGTAAAAGTTTATTTGCTTGAGATAAATTGTTCATGTTTGACAGAAACTTGATATGATTGGAATTAGATTTTAATGATCACATCTTCGGTGTAAGCAAGGGATCATCATCCCCCAAGCTTCTCGTTTATAATTTCAGTAATTTAGATTTAAATATATTTGCTAATTCATCGGTGAGTCCAAACCTCACAAAATCCATCTCATCCATCTTTTCCTTTTATTTTATTTTTCTTATTTTAATTTATTTTTAGTTTAGTTTTAAAAACACTGTAACCCCTTTTTTCTGTAAATTAGTTTAGATAAATTCTAAAATTCAATTGCATCCACTTTCCTCGTGGGATCGACCCGTACTTGCCATTGTCTATCAGTTAGACACCATGCACTTGCGGTTATTACAAGTGGGTCAAATTAGCTTGTTTATTTAGGCCGGTTAAACTCGCAACAAGTTTTTGGCGCCGTTGCCGGGGAAAGTAGTGGTGTAATTGAATTTAAGATTTATTTTCACTAATTTAAAAAAAAAAAATTCAGAGAAAAAAAAACAAAATTTTATTTTTATTTTGTTAAGTTCTTTTTACAATCATTTCTTATTATTTGTTTGATTTTGCAGAATACACGCTTCTCGAGGAAATTGGATGATCCTGTAAACATCAAGCAAATTTTAATTTTAATTTTTTTTTTGTGAGGAGAGTTTTAATTTTATTTTCACCTCGTTTTACGAGTGTGTGGTGTAATATTTTTTGTAAACTCTATTGTTTTCCATTTTTAATCACATAAAAAAATCCCTAAATTCTCTAAGTCAAAAGAAAATATAGGGAAACAATTTTAATTGTTACCCAATAATTTCTTGTGATTTAGAAATCCAACTTCTAAGACCAAAACCAGTAAATTTATTTGCATGTGCTTGTGTGTTGAGTGAAACGGATAAAAAGAAGTCGGACATTTTTTGAATTTGCTAACTCTTTGTGCAGAGATGAATGTGCAGACTGTAAGTACTTTTAACTCACGCAACGTATTAGCGACCGGGTGCTTTATGTAATTGTTTGCAATTGTGTGTTGGTTGTTTATATTATGTAATTGTGGATGCTAAACTTTAGTAATTCATAATAAGCAGACCCAGCTTCTAAATAGAAACTGGTGGGACTTGATATCCCCACCTCATCACTCCAGCTGTGTGCAACCAATAGCCAAACATAATTAAAATCAATTAGCAAGTTAGATAGAGTCATCTTTTAGGTACGGTGTTCATAAGACAACCAAGACCAAAGTGAATCCAATAATTTTTGTGTTTGACCAAAGCTAAAAGTGACGATGGGTTTAATCATTCAATGAACTCTGAGAGGCCACTGCCACAAGGGTAATTTACCCGGTATGCCGAGTCATAAGTAAGCTACGATCCACAGAAAGAATTGGTGTAACCAACAGTTTTGGTTAGGAACACAAGCCTCAAGTGTACATCTAACGTAACATCGTTCTCACATCTACTGACTTACAGAGCGGTAGCACAAGGAAGTACTTAATTGGACCATTGTAACCTCCTTCCCTTGTGTGATGATCCGGTTTCTTTGAAACAAAACTCTAGCCTACTGATTTTGAACTTTGCGGTGTAAAGTGTACACTCTTAGGATCAACTTGTAGCACTCATTGCTCTGTCATAAAGATTACATAAGAAATAATTGTCCCCCAAAGATAAAAAGATAATTGATCTCAAAAAACGTTGATTGCTTAGGGAGGCATGTTTCTTGTGCATTTATTGGTTGCTGATTGTGTGTGAGTCTGTGTATATTTTTTTAGAGTTAGTGATTTAAAAAATAATAATAAAAAAAATAATTAAAAATTAAAAATTAAAAATTAAAAATTAAAAATTAAAAATTAAAAATTAAAAATTAAAAATTAAAAATTAAAAATTAAAAATTAAAAATTAAAAATTAAAAATTAAAAATTAAAAATTAAAAATTAAAAATTAAAAATTAAAATTAAAAATTAAAAATTAAAAATTAAAAATTAAAAATTAAAATTTAAAATTTAAAATTTAAAATTTAAAATTTAAAATTTAAAATTTAAAATTTTAAAATTTTAAAAAAAAAATGAACACAAGAGATTATCCAACCTATTTTTCCGAGCAAGTCAATTCATTTTATGACATGCGACGACCTGATTATGATCCATATTTAGATTATTACAACCCAGGTTTAGCCTATCATTCTGACTTCTCATGGGCTCATGGTCAGTACCATGAAGGCCCTCTAGACACTCCTCAGACTCCTCAAGCTTTCATTCCTGATAATGAGTCTCAATTTCATCAAGTTGTTCCTCCATCCAACACATCAAGGTTAGAGGATATTTTGAACCTTTTTATAGAGCGAACAGGAGAAATGCTTGAGCAAAATTTTCAAGATATTACAGAATTGACAGTTATTTCTCAACAAAACTCCCAACCTATCCGAAAACTTGAGATGACTGTGAGTCAGATAGCTGAGTCACTTCCTAAGATAGAGTCAGACAAATTCCCTAATCAACCTATTTTTAATCAAAAGGGTCAATTCGAAATTAGTGGCACATCTGAGCCAGATGATGAAGATGTCCAATGCATTACTACCCTTAAAAATGAAAAACTTGTTGAAAATCAGGTAGAAATGCCTGATATGGGTGTCATTGAGTTGTTTAGACCATCTCTATCCCTCAAGGGATCCTCATCCCTCAAGCTTCTCGTTTATAATTTTAGTAATTTAGATTTAAATATATTTGCTAATTCATCGGTGAGTCCAAACCTCACAAAATCCATCTCATCCATCTTTTCCTTTTATTTTATTTTTCTTATTTTTAATTTATTTTTAATTTAGTTTTAAAAACACTGTAACCCCATTTTTCTTTAAATTAGTTTAGATAAATTCTAAAATTCAATTGCATCCACTTTCCTCATGGGATCGACCCGTACTTGCCATTGTCTACCAGTTAGACACCGTGAACTTGCGGTTATTACAAGTGGGTCAAATTAGCCTGTTTATTTTGGCCGGTTAAACCCGCAACAACACACAATTAGCAGGATTAGGAGAATGCTTGGTACATTAGAAGATCATATTATTAAGCATGAATACAGAGAGACTAACAAAGTCGCAGCTAGGCTTGCGAGTTTGAATCCAAACTCTGAATTGATGGAAATTACTCCAAGTTCCTTTGCTCAGGATTTGAAGGATATTGTTCATGAAGATAGAATAGGGAAGACCTATTTACGAAGGTAATTCCAATTTATTTTCAGGTTTGGAGATCCTATGTAACCCCGCTCGATTTCCAAAAAAAAAAAAAAAAAAAAGATTAACCACTAGTTGGATTTGAAGAAATTTCCAGTTCTATTGTGAGGTATTGAATGAGTAATTGTATTTGATTCATCATTTTTTTTATTAATATGAAGGTTTGGGGATCCTTGAAACCCCTGCCCACTTACCAATAAAAAATAAAAATTGGTCACTAGTTATTCATCTGATTAATCAAACACAAACAACCACCAATCTCATACTAAAAATGACATCAAACACAAACAACCACCAATCTGATTAATCAAACACAAACAAACACAAATGACATCAAACACAAACAACCACCAATCTCATACTAAAAACCATTAGAACAGAAGATTAAATCAACATTCGTACCTCAAAATTGCCTCTAGATGACTCGAAAACCGCTGGAGAGAAACTTGGTATTTCTTCGCCGATGGAGAGACGCTGAAATCTATTTGCTCTCTCTCTCTCTCTGAATATATAAACACTTTCTCAGTATTTAAAGAGACCCAAAAATCAACATCTCAATAAATTATTGAACAAACCACAAAATGAAATGCAATGACAGAATCCAACTTACAGAGAGCTTCAATCTGGCATGGAAGTATACATAGATTCTTTAATCAGAAACCCTAATTTGTGCAAAATGAAGAAAACGAAATAGTGAAGGAGTAGTGAGTAGCAGAGGCAGAGTGAAGTGGAGGCGAAGCGACAGAAAGTGAGAGAGCTCAGGCGATGCAGCAGAGAGCGAGAGAGATCAACGGTAAAAGGAGAGGTGATGGCGAGAGAAGAGCGAGAGAGATCAGACGAGGCGAGGTGACGGCGAGAGGAGAGTTGTGTTTGTGAGGGAGAGGTGCGTTGCGTCTGTGAGGGAGTTCTTGTGAGGGAGAGTCGCATTCGAGGGAGGAGATGAAAGCCTTGGTCAAAAATGCGCGTATCAAATTTTCGCTCTCGCACTCTGTTTTACTGTGTGTTTTAAATCAAAGAGCTTTGTTACGAAATTAAATTGGTTTTGATAGAACAAGTCTAAAAAACGCTATGGACTTGTGCTATTAATAATCACTTGTGTTGTAGTGACTCTCTCATCAGGATCCTCTGTAGGTTGGCTTCCCTGTAACAAAGAATCTGATTTTGCGAAATTATACGAAATTTCGCCAAATATTTTTTTTTTTGAAATTGCGAAAACAAAAATGGCGAAAGAAAAAATTAAATTTTTTTGAAGGTTTTTTCGAAAAATTTTGAGGTTTTTTCATAAATTTCAGGGTTTTTTTTGTAAATTTCGTTTTCGATAAAAATAAAAAACTAGCTACTAAAAATTACATTTTTTTCAAGAATCTTTTTTCGTAAACTTTTTGGAATTTTCGTAAATTTCGAGTTTTTTTTTCTTCTAATTATCATTTTTTCTAATTATTTATTGATTTTTTAAACCACCCGCTAATTTTCTAATTATTAGTTATTCTACTTATATATTGATTTTTTAAACTACCCATTGATTTTCTAATTATAGATATTTTGGTTTCATTTAATGTGTTTAATACATTTATTTACATGCATATTATTTTTTCACATATTTATTATGCCTTCGAAATTCATTATATTTTTCATGTATCCTTGAAATTTTTATGTTTTCTCTTTACACACCAAAATATTTCTTAAAATCAGGAGACCGAAATTAACTCGAAAAGCGAAATCACAATCCTTGCCTGTAACCAAGGATTGTGATTTCGTTTTTCGAATTAATTTTGATTTCCCGATTTTAAGAAATATTTCGTTTTGTGTAGAAAAAATGTAAAAATTTTGATTGTGAATCTGAATTTAATAATATAAGTTATGCATTTTAAACTTGTAAATACTACATGAATAGTCTCACACTACTCATAGTGTGATACAGACTACATATTACAAAAGAATCACTCATATAACATATTTTTGATACTAAAATAAGGTTATGACATGTTAAAATATATGAAGATTAAAATATTTATTTATTGTCTCAAGAAATTTCGAATGTTTCAAATTTCGAAAGAGATTTCGGTAACTTCAAAATAAGAAATATATCGTGAAATCTCAACATATTTCAAGAAATCACATTCCTTGCCTGTAACTACCGGCAGTGCGATTGTTCTAACCAGGTAGCAACTTTCTCTAATGAAGCCGAACATGGCTTATTTTTTTTTTTTACCCTTAACCTTCCCCACCCCATGCCATCGGCCGGGTTCGAACCCGTGACGTGTGATACCATCCGACACATTTCTACCAACTCAGCTAGTACACCTTTGGCGGAACTACCTGTGTCCACCAGCGATATTTTCATTTCTCATTTTTAGTGAGATGACTAGGGCATCATTGTGGGAGAACTGGACTCCCTTCATCTCCCATTCTTGTACGTGCTGCACGAGATGATCTCAGTAATGCGATCTAACTTGAAACTCTCGTGCTGATTTTTTTAGTGAACAATTCGAGTGTTGTCTCCACTCATTTGCCCCATGAAGAACACAAACCATATCAAAAGTCATGTCTCATGTTTCTTGTGTCATTTATTCGCCTTGGGGATGTATGTCTCTGAAGCCGATGAACTCCTTCAGTCAACCTTTCTTGACCCAATACTGGATCTCATCTTTGAAGCTCCTGCAAACTTTGGTGTCGTGGCATATCTCCTTGTGATAAAAACAATGCTTACCCTTATCATGTTTTGAAAGGTCGCATTTGACTTTCGCTGGCAACTTAATGTCTTCTCATTTTTCCATGGCAGATAAAAATTCGGACGGCCTGGAGTTGAGTAGTGTGTAATAATAGGGTGCCTGGAGCCACTGGCTTTGTACAACTTTGCTTGGCCAAGCTCGCTCTAGTTTTCACTTGGAACTATATCCCTTTTCATTCATGTCCTTGGCTCTGGAGAAGTGTTTTGGCTCGATTTCCCCCTTCTTGGCTGCCAACATTTATTCCAAGGTAATGTATTTCTGGGTGCTCCTTAACATGCCCACCATATCCGCTATGGGTTTGAAAGTGAGGAAGTTGTAAAACTGACTTCCTCAGAGGCCAGAGGTGAGAGCGGTGATTGATGTATCGTCACTAAGGTCAGCTCGTCATTGAAACAAATGACATATTTTCGTCATGCTTCTGCTTGAGGCTCAGTAGATAATGGGGCCCTTTTCGGATTACTTGGCTCCTGAAGAACCTGGTGTTGAATGCCTTTGCTAGGACCTGAAACCTATAGAACTTGGCTGGAGACTACAGACCAGGTTAGCCCAACCTTCTTTAGGCTGGTGGGAAAAGTTATGCACAAGATGGCTTCTAAACTTTCTTTAAGCGCCATCACTTGGTGGTAATGGCACAGACGATCTTCTTCGAAAAAGGGGCACTCATGATTTTCTCCGAGAATGGAGGGACAATGAGATCATACAGGACACCAGGATCGGCTCCATTAGTCGGAGTGAGTTCTTGGTCGTGGCCTTGTCAGACTTCGGGATATGGTTCCCATGATTTTCTCCTCATCCTAGGCTCCCTTCTCGGCAAGCTCTTTGTTCCTCTGTGGGGGGTTTTCGCCCTCCTGGACGTGATTCCGTGTGTCCTCTTGGGTCTGAGATCTTATCGAATTTCAGCTAATCTCGGATCGCTGCTGTCAATTTCGAGTGATCCTTTCCACCACTCGTGTTAAGTAATCTAGGTGGAACAAGATCTGACTCATGTTTGGGTTAGCCTCAGCCGCCTTAGTGGATGGATCGTGCCTCTATTTAGTCTCCTCGATCGGATCAATTCAGCCCTGGGGTTTGGCTTTCTCGATCAAAGGTTGTCTGGCTTGACATCGTCGTTGAGTGCTCGAGATCTGGTGTTGGTGACCATGTCTCGACACTCTGCTTAGCTAGAAGGAATTTTGTATGTTCGTTTCAAGAAAAACTTGTCATATCTCCCTACGGATGGCGCCAAATTAAAGTGTCCAAATTTGTCTTCGTTGATCTTGCTGATCTCCAGCCTGCAAAAATGAACAATGGTTAGCCAGGGACCACCATTGCAGTGGCCGAAGGCACTTTGATACTTAAGTCAGACATCGATGTAAGTAAGAGTGAAGACTGGAAGTAAATAGCAAAGTGTATGCGTACATTTCTTCTTCCTTTCATTTCCTTTTATAGCAAGTGTTCTCTCCTCAACTGTCCCCGCGATCGAGGGCGTGATGGAAGGAGGCGATCTCGCATAAGATCTTACATGTGCATGGCCAAGTCTCTTCGGCAATTGGCTCTGTTTAGGACCCAATGAGTTATTGGTTTAAGAGCTGATTCAAGAGAGTGGATCTCGGGCCTATGACAACTATGAGATTCATGTTCGGACCTGCCTAAGACTCGTGTCTCTTAGGCTGGGGTGACTTGGGCTTGGACGCCTGGTTGAACAATAGTTTATGAATGAGTCTACTTGGGACCGTGTTGGTGCCTTTCCCGTATTAGGTTTAGCCCATGCCACGTGTACTAATATGATTGTATGATTGATTAATGTCTTCTCAATTATTATTATTATTATTATTATTATTATTATTATTTAAGAATTTTTTTTATAAAATGAATGAATAATAGCGGGGGGATAATGGGTTAATTAGAATTGTTTTTCAACTTTTATGTAGTTGGTATTTGTATACATGTAATATCTAGGCCAACCAAGCAGACATTAAATTTTAAATTTTTTTTTATTAATTGTTATCGAGCCGTTGTGTAGTAATGCACTGCAAATTAATGCAAAAGCAAAATTTTATAGAATGCAAAAAGTTATAAGTTGAACCAAGCAGAGCGTAAATACTTAGAACAGTGGCATTGTCACCGACTCCTTCCTTAGTAGCAAGTGTTGGTTGCAAAGTGATTTGGTAAAAGGCTTGGATGTAAAATGTTGAGTGAATGATCAGTTTTTAATTTTATCGCCTCATTTATGATTCGTTGATTACAACTAGCTAGTTGCAAAGATGACCACTACAATATTTGATGGTTCTTGTAAAGTTTGACGGTAAAAATATATTTTGTCTTTTTTTTCTTTGTAACATTCAACTTCGAACAATTCTAGGCAGTTAGGGCTGCTAGCCACCTTTGCATCAGGGATGGGTTTTTTTTAATCTTTTTTATCTCTTCTTTTTAAAACACAACCACAGACATTATATAGAATGAGTAAAAAAGTAAAAAAAAAAAAGCCAAATTCTGACCCATAAATGACTAGCAGCCATGGCTGTCCAAAATTGTTGTTCAACTTCATTGAATGGACACCCATAGCTTGAACAAACTCTTATGCAATCTCTCGCTCCTAACATTTTTCTTTAGGTAACAAAGAAGAGTTGGTGTCTTTTAAGAATAATAGCTTTGTATCGCATTTTTAACCCCAAACTCGTGGAACACATGCCCTCCACAGTCCACTCCACGAATAGATCCAGCTCGATGGTCTAAGAAACTAGCCAAACAACTTACTTTCTTTATTAAATAGGTTTTGATTGTGTAAATACAAAAATAACATATTTGATGAAGAGTTTGAGATGATTATAAATGATTTGGTCGTGCTATTTCAGGAGATGGAGGATAGGCTCTCCCTAATTAAGGGAGGCTCTTATGGTGACACAAATCATTAATGGTGATGCATTGTGAGGGGTGTTTACAACAAAAAAAAAATAAACAAATGTATAAACCATATTTGTTTAAACCATACTATTTATGCATATTTATTTTGGAATGCCCTAAGGTACTATATGTGGTGGCCGTATTGGTTTGACAGGGGGTTGGAGAATATGATGGGATGATTAAGAAGGTGGCTGAGCTATTTTTATTTGCTGAAGAAGTGGATAATGACATGGTCATCAATGAAATGAGCAAACTACAACTGTGTTGATGCTGCCTGCCTGCGTAGAAGAGAAAAGAAGAGAGGAGGTTTAGAGGCAGAGAGGGAGGGAGAGGAGGAGGAGGAGGAGGAGGAGAGGATGGGAGAGAAACTGTGTGTGGGTCCCATCACCATGTGCCCTTCCGCCTGTCTCCACTCGCTCCTGCCGCTCAATGATTAGAGCTCCACCAAAATAAATAAGAAATTAAAATATAAAAAAATAGAAAACTTTCCTTGTCTTTCTTTCCCTCTCTCTACAACTCCAAACAAGCGCAAGCCAGCTCATCCATCCCATCATCCTCTCCACACAACCACAACCACAACCACAACCAACTCCTCCACCTCCCTTTCTTTCTCTATCTATCTATCTCTTCTCCACGCAACAACTACAACTCAGTAGTTAGTAATGGACCCCCAACAGGGTCAGGGTCAGGGTCAACAGCAGAATGAGAGTGAAAGTAACGGAGGAGGGTTAACGGTGAAGAAAGCACCGTCGAAAGACCGTCACAGCAAGGTGGACGGGAGGGGGCGGCGCATACGGATGCCTATAATCTGTGCAGCAAGAGTGTTTCAGCTAACACGTGAACTGGGCCACAAATCGGATGGTCAGACAATAGAGTGGTTGCTTCGCCAGGCGGAGCCTTCCATAATCGCTGCTACAGGAACTGGAACAACCCCAGCTTCTTTCTCATCAGCACTTCGAGCATCCTCATCCTCTAATACTTGTTCAACCACTACTGCACCTTCAACAATTTCTCATCCCCACAAACCCCCCTCCTCTTCCTCTTCCACTCCCCCTCCTATGCTACTGGGTCCCACACCCTTCATTCTTGGCAAGCGTCTCAGGACTAGTGTTGTTGATGACCACGACTCTATTTCCGACTCGAACAATGTAAATGTTGCTTCAGCTGCTGGAGGAGGAGGAGGGTTTTGGGCAGTGCCTGCAAGGGGAGATTTCGGTCAGCTTTGGAGCTTTGCAACTCCTGATATGATGCTGCAGATGCCCACAGCAGGGCAAGGCCAAGGTCAGGGCCATCCCCATCCCTCCAGGTTTCTTCAACAACCGCCGATCGGAGAGGCTTCGGCGGCTCGGGTTGGGAACTATCTTCCCATTACACAGGGGCATCTTGATTTGCTCACTTCCTTGTCTGGTGGTGGTGCTTCTTCCGCGGGCAGGAGAGACGAAGACGACCCTCGTTAGGGGTTTGTCATGTTTCTTGGTGGTGTCGGTGGGGTGGCTGTGTCTTCAGAATTTGATTAGAGTTAGGTTTTAGGGTTAGGGTTTTTTTTTTTTTAATTATTTTTCAATTTTTTAGGGTTTGTGAAGTTTGAATTGGATTCAGTTACTACCTTCTTACCTCACTTCTTTATGGGAAAGAAAAAATTGGGGTTTCTTTGATTTGGGGTTTTGTTGGAGATGACGAACTCAAGAAGAGAGTGAAAATTAATTGGGAAGGATTTGTGGATTGTTCTAAGGTTCAGCCAATTATGGATATCAATTGGTGGAAGAAAAAGGAAGGAAATGGGGTTTAGGGTTTTGTGGAATGAAGGGTTTATTGCGTATCAAGCTAGTTGCTACTTCTTTCCATGCAGAAGCAATCAACTTTGTCTTCGATTTGGTTCACTGAAATTGTTGATGTGGGTTACTTCACTGGTTTTTTTTTTTTTTTTTTTCTCTCTATGTGACCGGCTTGTTTGGCTCTCTTCCAATGTTGGTCTCTCGCTACTTTTTCAAGGAACGCCTTCTAGGAAAGCTCCTTGTGCTTCTTGCCTGTAAGATTGCTATTTATTTTAGTCTTCTTTATTATCAAATTTCTTTGGATTTATCAGCATGGAAATAATGAGTTTTCTGTATGTAATGAATTGTTTGGGGTGTTTGCAGTGTGAATAAAAAATATGTCTGGTACAGTGATATCTTCCTATGTGTGATTTTTGTCTTTCGGTTTGAATTTGGGAATGCTCTGTTTATTGTCACTTGTCATTTGCTTGCTCAGTTGATATGGTATCTTAGTAAAAGTTTTCGCTGTTAGAAATGCATATATTGCTACAAGTGATGAGTGATGCTTTGTATTTCTCTGTGTCACACTTTTGAAGTCTTTGTAAGCTGATTGTTTGATCATCAGAACTAGTTACTGACAATCTGTAAGTAATCTATTTATTTGACAATTCAATGCATTATCAATCATATAAGGTACACTGTGGGATAGGATTAAAAAGGGGAGAATGTTCAAGTGAAGTAAACAGATTGTGCACTTAGTATTAAATTTTAGGTTAAGGTCTCTTTTGCCATTAGATGCGAGTTTATGATTCATTAATCTATGTATGGTAAATTGTATTTAAATAGTCCATAGATGAGCTAAATATCCACGAAGAGTAGGATTAGGAAAGAGGGTGCACAAGAGAAGTTGCTTTTTGTTTATTTTTTGTCAATCTAAAGTTTGGATGTTATGGTTCAACGAAAGGGTTCTTTTGGAAAATTTTGATGGATATATTTGGAATGACACTATTGTTGTTTCTATAAAAAAAAATTATTATTCAATTTACCTAAATTAAAGCACAACTGAGTTAAAAGATGGTCGAAGTGAAGTATTGAAGGCAAGTGGGGTAGCACTCGGATATATTCAGGCATATAAGGAATGGGTGCAGTTGGAGGAACTTTGATCACAACATTGTAAGAAAGAATGTATGTGTGAAGCATGCAAAACTTTTATGAAAGACTCAAAATATAGTGGGCTACTGGAGACACACAAGATGGAATGACGAAGGCATGTTAGCTTAGTGATAGTCATGGGCATTGAGAAAGAAAATGTTTGGGCAGAGTGTCAAAGGCATGTGGAGCATTAATGGAGCAGCAGATATTTGGAGTTTCTGTGGATTTTTACGGAATGGTTGAACAACACCCCCCTAAAAAAAAAATTTATATTGATATAAAAGACGAAGAGGAGGCTATGACTATGTTCCTAAACAGATTCCAAATGCAGATTCACCAAGAAGGAATGAGACTTACTGGATTGGGTTTAGGATGGAATAGGTAGCGACTTACGGTTGACATCACTTTTGAAGTGGGTTGCCAATCTTGTTAGTGAATATTCTATATACTTTCTGTAAATGTGAGATGATACTTCTGCAACACCTAAAAGATGCGTTGTGAACCCAGGCAACTCAAACAGATACAAAAAAAAAGTTCGAAAAAGTGATTCCTAATTTCTCCAGCCAAGTTGCAATGGAGAAGAAAATGGGGCACACTTTCATTTTCCACCACACAGCATACATCCACTTACATCACTCTATACTTTCCAGAGCCATGCAACTACATGGACCCCTTATCTCACCACTCTCTTGACCTAGAAATAAAACACCTTCTTTGCAGTGACTCTTCTTAATCTACAGATTACTTCCTTCTTCTTGGAAGCACTTTTTCCATTTATCTAAGAGAGCTTCATTCATAATCCTCAAATTCTTCATCGGTTAACATCCTCTACTTTTGTCTGAGAGCACTCCTAACCGTTTAACTAATTGAAATTTGTGATAATTTCTCTTGGTCAAATATAAATAAAATTTTCTGATGTGCTTCATAATGGAGTGTGGAGAACATCAAGAGATAAGGTATTACGTTGGATGTACAATATACTTTCCTTCAATAAAAGGAAAAAGGATGTTCAAAATCAAAAGATAACTCTTCTGATAACAGGTGCGGGATTGTGTTGGTGGACTTTCAATAATTATCAAATCCCAAGTTATTATTAAGGACACGAGATTTTCCCCTTCTTTACATGTAGCGAGTGGACTCTGTCAGAATAAGACAAAACTAAACTACAAAGAAGAAAAATTAAACATAAAGCCAATCGAATACCAGTGTTGCAGATTCTTCTTACTCTTCCCAGCAAACCTTATCTCTGCCTTGTTGTTTCTGTTTCTGTTTCATCTCCTTCAGTTCTTTTTAAGACTCCGCAAGTTTTTTTTTTTCATATGGAAAACTATCTCCATGCTGCTAAATTGCAACACATATCTCAAGATTCAAACGAAGAATAATTGCTCCAACATGTTCTTGTTGAAGCAGCAGAACACTTTTCCTTACAACTTATATATCGGGGCATTCAACTGATCATTTTCGACGCTGATGTTACCTTTGAAGCATTTTGCGATTTAGCCAATAGCTGCAATCACATGAGCTGAACTTGAATTAACATGTAAGATGACTGCAGGAGAATTCTCCTGAAAGTTATCCACTGACACCGTCTTTCTTAATAAGTTGGTTACTTTCTAATGGGTATTGACCTATAGGTCGCCCAGTTGATAGGTTATGGGATTCTTAAAAACTTAGCTTGCCTTCCAAAAAAAAAAAGATAATTAGCCTTCCCGCCCCTGGATTCTACTTTTCATCGTTTCAACAATTGGTAGACGAACATGCCCATGAAGTTTAGAAGAGATTACAGCTAAACCGAGATATGTGAAAAGGAGGACACCACAAGGAATGCCAAGGAGTCGGCTAATATATTCTTCTAATTTGGTTAGCCACAACAGATAAAGACTTTTTTCCTTGTACATAATAAGGGTAAACAAGATATAGCAAGCCTTGTCCGTACAGGTGGTGGATATCTGGTTAATAACTGGAAGAGATGATTAATTGCTTGATGGAGAGCATAGCGTTGATGATTAACTTTACTATCTTATTTTTTTAACATCTTACTTGCAGTCTAAGATGATGTTGACGACTTCCTGGTTCGTCAAGCAAACACCCAGTAGCTTCTAGAAATTGAGTGAGAGGGTTCAAAAATTTTACCCTGGAGCAAGGTTGTCAATTTTATAGTTTCTACAATCTTTGAAAAATGGTGTCATCAGTTTGATGCAGTTCTCTTTCTAGCTTGTGTTAAGTCTTTGTAAATTAAGGTTGTATACTCCAATTTGCCTGCATTTAGCTTGTGTTTGTCTTTATAAAGTAAGGTTGTATACTCCAAGTTTCCTGTATTTGGAACCAGGCTCGCATGGATAGTAGCTGGTGGGTTCGTTGGTATAGTTAGATGGTGGAAGTAATGATTCCAGTGTTTGAGACGTAATTTTGGAGGATTAATGGCTTTCTTCTTCTATTCCTTCAAGTTGTGTATCAAGAACTTGAATACCTTCTAATGTGTCCAAATCTATCCTTACTGATCTTGGTGATCTCGAGTACTCTATAAAAATGAGCAGCGGTTAGTTAGGGACCACCGTTGTGGTGGCCGAAGGCATGCTAATACTTAAGTCAGATATCGATTTAAGGAAGAGTGAAGACTAGAAGTAAATAGCAAAGTGTATGCATATCTTTCTTCTTCCTTTCATCTCCTTTTATAATGAGTGTTCTCTCCTCAATTGTTCTTGCGATCGAGGGTGTGATGGAGGGAGGAGATCTTGCATAAGATCTTACATGTGCATGACTAAGTATTTTTGGCACTTGACTCTGTTTAGGATCCAATGCTTAATTGGGCTAAGAGTTGATTCGTCTCGGGCTTATGACAACTTTCAAATTCTTGTTCATGCTTTATTGTCTTGAGCCAAGCCTCAAGCCCTTTGCTTCTTGGGCTAGCGTGACTGGGGCTGGGCACCTAACTTACGGGTTGGGCACCTTACTTTCGGGCTGAACGACAGTTTGTGTATGGGTCCGGTTGGGACTGTGCGAAGTTGTTCTCGTGCTAGGGTTAGCCCATGCCACGTGTACGGCTGTGATTGAGTGACTGTTCGATGTCTCATCAGTTACTCTCCCTAGTTAATGGGGTTGCGTGCAGTTTTCTTAATTCAATGAAGACTGGTGCATTTAATGCTGACACGACTGTTAAGTGACCTTCTTTGAACATTGTGCTTATACATAGGTTAGTTCTTATAGGGTAAGGCGTTACCATGTGTATCACAGAACATGTTCCTCAAATGCACCCTTTAAGAGAATGTGCTTCTGTTTTGGCCTCTTCAGATAATGAAAGGGAGCCTCTATTGGTAGAGTCTTCGAATGTTCTGACATTTGCAGCGATGGATCTTAACAAGACTTGCTATTGGACAAAACCACCTGATTTTAGTGCACTTGTATGGGACCTCCAAATTTGTTCTGACATCACATAGAAGAAATATGGACTTCCCCTTGGGGGTCAAGTTTGTCTTCCATCTTCTAGTGCTCCCACGACATCTTTCGCCATCATTTTTAGGAGATAGCACCTACTGCTTTGAGGAGCTGATTTTGCACACTTTAGGCATCCCTCCTTTGAGGGATCACACTAGCAGCCAACTTTGGGTTGCTTCTCCCACTACTACTTCCTTGGCTTTACTCACGACGCCTCTTCGGAAGGTAGATTTGGCAGAGCAAAGTCTCGACATGTGTTCTGGTGGATCTTCGCTTGCACCTTGCTTTTTACCAAGCTCAGATACTTGTAGTGTGTAAACCTTGGGGCTGGCCAGTCGGTCAAGCCTTGTAATAATTTTTTGATAATCAATCAAGTCTATTTTCTGAAGAAAAAAATTTGTATTCTCTGAATGAATGCGAGTCATATTGGTTTGTGCGGACAAATCTCGGACTGTGAAAGAAGTCACGACTGTCTGAGTAGACAGGACCCTGCGGTGAGATCACTAAAGAGTGATCTTTATATGGGTTGCTTCCTGAGTAGGTGCTAACCTGTCAAAGTTCTGTTACTTAGCTCTATAGAATTGGAGTGACAGATAAATCGTTTCGATCCGGTCTATGTCACAGTCTGACTTACTTTTGTAGTTGAGCCTTGGTGGTTTGAGCATTGTCTTAGTCCTTATGGACTTGAGCGATTAGATGTGGAGAGTGGTCTGTGGACTGGACTCATCCGTTTGAGGTGAATTGTCCGTGAACTGGATTCGGTCTGCATGCGTGCTGTCATTATCCTATGGTCGAACCAAGTTTTATTTAGAGCGGTGAGTCGTCCGTGGACTAGGCTTGCTTGCTTGTGATGAATTGTCCGCAATCTGGGTTCGATCCGCACTTACTCTGCCTTGGCTCCTGAGGCGGACTAGGTCACTTATGCGGCAAGCTGTCGACATCCTGAATAGGACTATGCTCGGCGGCTTGTGCACCATTTTGGTCCCCGTAGTCTGACCAAGTTATCTTTGGAACGGTGAGTCATCCGTGGACTAGCTTGCTCGCTTGCGGTGAAATGTTTGTGTACTGGGTTCAATCCGAATGTATGTCATCGTGGTTCTGAGGTCGGACTAGGCTATCTTAGGAACAATGAGTCGTCCGTGGACTGGACTCGCCTACTTGTGGTGAAATGTTTGTGGACTGGGTTTGGTCTGCACTTGCATCACCTTGGCTCATGAGGCAGACTGGGTCACTTATGTGGCAAGCTCTCGACATCCCGAATAGGACTAGGCTCGACCACTTATGGGCCATTTCGGTCCCCGTAGTCTGACCAAGTTGTCTTTGGAGCAATGAGTCGTACATGGACTGGGCTCGCCCGCTTGTGGTGAGCTGTTCGTGTACTGGGTTCGGTCTGCATGTGTGCCATCGTGGTCCTGTGATCGGACTAGGCTATCTTAAGACCAATGAGTCGTCCGTGGACTGGACTCGCTTGCTTGCGGTGAACTATCCATGGACTGGGTTCAGTCCGCACTTGCATTGTCTTGGATTCTGAGACGGACTAGGTCACTTATGCAGCAAGCTCTCGACATCATAAACAAGACTAAGCTTGACCGCTTGTGCAACATTTTGGTCCCTAAAGTCGGACCAATTTATCTTTGGAGCTAGGGATGGCGACGGGGCGGATTTGAGCAAATCCATCGCCGCCCCGTTACAGATCACAGATCCCTGAATCCGCCCCGAATATCCGTTTATACAAAATTATAAAAATCATCCCCGATTAGGACGGAATGACAGATATTCACCCCGCCTGAATATCCGTTTGAAAAAAATGTCTTATTTTCGAGTGTCTGTTAAAAAAAAATTGTTCACACATACAGACACACACCCTAAAGCCTAATTTATTTTCTTCCCTCGCAATCCTTCAATTTATGAAGAACAAAATGGAATAATATCTTCACCTCTCCATCTCGTCGCAGCAGCCCATCGATCTCATCATCTCCATTTCGACAACCCCAGCCACACCTCGCCTTGTTCTCCCTCTTCCTTACCGCCACAAAGCCACAACTCCTCTCCATCTCGCAAGACTTGCAGCCCCATAATCTTCCCTCGCAACCATCGTCTTTTGCAAATATTGTCCCTTGCAAACATCATCCTTGCAGCCCATCGTCATCACACCATCAACCATCACTAACCGGTCCCCTTCTCTTCTTCCAACCATAACGAATAGACACCAACATCCATCTTCATCTCTCCATCTCGCCCCTTTGCTTCTATCTCCCTTTCCTTTCTCCGTCGCCCCACAGCAGCCACAGGTCAATGCAACGCTTCACAACCCAATCGCACCAGCCATCTCCTTCTTCTTCCCTCTCCATCTCGTGAGACAAACAAAGACCATTTCTCCCCTTTACTTCCATTTTCTTGATTTGGATACTTGATCGATTGAAGCCGTGGTAGTGGTGGAGAGGTTTTTGAAGTTGAGGGAGAAGAAAGGGGCAAATGTAGATAAATGTCTAGATGAGTGGATTGATTGATTAGTCTCTGTGGGTATTTCTAATGGGCTTGGGCTTGGGTTGGGTTGCTTATTTTTCAAGATTAATTTTTTAATCCAATCTACATGGATATAAACGGAGCGGATATCGCTAAATCCGTATCCGCCCTGAATATTTGACGGATGTTGTTTAGATATTCATATTCGCCCCTAATTTCATTTAGGCGAATCCAAAACCGCCCCATTCGGAGTGGTCGGGGCGGATATCCGAGAAAATTCGCCCCACTGCCATCCCTCTTTGTAGCGGTGAGTCATTCGTGGATTGGGCTCGCCTGTTTGCGGTGAACTTTCCGTGGATTGGATTCGATCTGCATGTATGCCATCGTGGTCCTGAGGTCAGATTAGGCTATCTTAGGAGAAGTGAGTCGTCTGTGGACTTGACTCGCCTGCTTGTTGTGAATTGTCCGTGGATTGGGTTCAGTCCGCACTTGCGTTGCCTTGGCTCATGAAGAGAACTAGGGCACTTATGCAGCAACCCGTCGATATCCTAAATAGGACTAGGCTTGGCCGATTGTGCCCAAATTTGGTCCCTGTAGTCGAGCCAAGTTAACTTTGGAGCGGTGAGTCATCCGTGGACTGGGCTCGCCCCCTTGCAGTGAATTGTCCATGGACTGGGTTCGGCCTGCATGTATGCCATCGTGGTCCTGAGGTCGGACTAGGCTATCTTAGGAACAGTGAGTGGCCCGTGGACTGGACTCTTGCTTGCGGTGAATTGTCCGTGGATTGGGTTCGGTTCGCATGTGTGTCATCATGGTCATGTGGTCCAACTAGGTTGTTACGGAGCAGTGAGTCGTCCATGGATTGGACTCGCCTGCTTGTGGTGAGTTGTCCTTGGAAAGAGTTCGGTTCGCATGTGGGCTATCATAGTCATGTGGTCGGACTAAGCTTGTTCCTGTGCATGGAGTTATATGAAATGAGATTATTTTAAAAGAGTACTTTTATTGATAATATTTTTTTAAGTGTTCTACATTCCATGGCCTCTTCAGACGCTCTCCACTTAGGTTTTCTAGCCAGTAGGTTTCTGACCTTTTGATTGTTGTCACATTATAGGGACCTTCCCAGTTCGACTTAGTTTGCCTTCTTTTGTGTCTCCTGTGTCTGGTTGGATTTTTCTCAATACCCAATCGCTGACTTTGAATTCTCGAGGCTTACCCCTCTTATTGTAGTGTTGGATCATCTTTTGTTGATAGGTTGTTATTCTAACCGAAGCTCCGTCTCTTCGCCCTTCGAGTAAGTCTAGCCTGACTCTCAAAGCTTCGTCATTGTCCTCCATCCTGAACTTCTCTGTTCTGAACGTAGGGATTCCTAGTTCCACTGAAACCATCGCCTCAGACCCATAGGCGAGGGTGAATGGTGTATCTCCAGTCGTAGTGCTTTTTTTGGTATGATGTGCCCAAAGGATGCCCTAAAGCTCAGAGATCAGAGCCCCTTGGCTGCATTGAGCTTCCTCTTAATTGCTTCCAGGATAGTTCGGTTGGTGACTTCTATTTGTCCATGGGCTTGGGGGTGCCCTGCCGCGGAGAAGTGGTGACTGATGCCCAGTTCGGTGCAAAATTGCTCGACTTTTCTACCTTCAAACTAAGGCCCGTCATCACTAACCAGGATTCTCGGTATCCCGAACTTGTAGACTATGGATTGTCAAAGAAAGTTTTTTATTTGATTTTCTCCTATCTTAAAGAGGGGCTCTACCTCCGCAAATTTGGTGAAATAGTCGACAACCACGAAGAGGAACTTCCTCTTGGAGATGGGGAACCGACCTATGATATCCAACCCCACTGAGCAAAAGGTTACGAGCTGATCATTTGGACCAGGTTTTGTACAGGGCGTACCTCTAACACTTGTCACACTTGCAGACCAAATCTTTGGTCTCTTGTTGCATTTTTGGCCACTAGTACCCAATGTGACGGCTTTATGAGCTAGTGTCCTTCATTCGGGGTGGTTCACGTTGATTCCTTCGTGGATTTCTTGGTCAAGCATTTGAGTAGAGAGCCATCGCAGATCTTTCGTACAACCTATCGTTGAGGAGCGTGTGCCATACCGCTCTGTTTTTCAACTTGAGGGCTTCTAGCTTATTCGATGGGAGGACTCCATCTTTTGTTTAGCTGATTAGGGAGTTCATCCACCTGGTCTCCTCGCCTATAGAGAAGGTTTCAAGGAGCCCATCTTCCTTTAAGGCTGACTTTTCCTAGAACTCTTAGTGTGTCGGAGTCGTCTTCTACAAACGAGGCCTTTTCTGCTAGATCATCGGCTTCCTGTTTGTCTGCCTTACGACAGTGGCGGAGTAGTATTTTTTTCAACCCTATTTTGGCATCAATTGTTCCCGCAATAGGTTACATTAGAAGTTCTTTAACATCGAATTCACGTTCACCTAATAGACAATCAGTTGGGAGTCGCTGAACACTGCGATTTCTTCTACTCCGATTCCTTTGGCTAGATTTAGCTCAGCTAGGAGGGCACATATTACGCTTTGTAGTTTGAAACGCGGAAGCCGAATTTGATAGCCTTATTGAGAGTGATCCCTTCTGGTGTGTAAAGGAAGATCCCCGCTCTGCAGCCCTTCACATTAGATGACCCATCGCGTCGCAAGATCTATCCTTGTCGTGGTTTTTCAACGCCGATTCTCTTGTCCTTGCTAGTGTGAACTAGGCGATGAAGTATGCCAATGTTTGCACCTTAATGGTCGCTTTAGAAGCGTAATGAATGTTGAAATGTCCTAGCTCAACTGACCATTTGATCATCCTTCCTGATAACTTTGGCTTGTGCAATATTGACTGGAGTGTGTACTTGGTCAGGACTGTTATTAAGATATCTTGGAAGTAAGGTCTCTGTTTTCTGGAGTAATTCACCAGCGCCAATGCCAATTTTTTAAGACTAGGGTAATTAGACTCTGTCCAATCGAACGTTTTGCTAATGTAGTAGACGGACTTTTGTTTCCCTTTCACCTCCCGAATCAGAACTTAGCTGACTACGTGCTCTGATACTGAGAGGTATAGGTAGAGCGTCTCAACTGGAGTAAGTTTTGATAGCAATTATGTTCTTTCCATGTACGCCTTCAAATATTGGAAGGCTTGTTCGTATTGTTCTCCTCATTGAAACTTTTTGTTCCCTTTTAGGATCTTAAAAAAGGGGAGAAATTTGTTTGAAGATTTAGAGATGAATCTGTTTAGGATTGCCACCCTCCAAGTCATGCTCTAAACTTTTTTAATGTTTGCGGATAGTCTCATGTCGAGAAAAACCTAAATTTGCCTTGGTTCAGCCTTTATCACCCTTAAGTTGACTATGTAGTCCAGGAATTTTAGTGATTCCACCTTAAATATGCACTTTTGCGGGTTGAATTTTGTTTGGTACTTCTGGAGTTGGGTGAATGCTCCTTGGAGGTCCACCAGGTGGTCGGGACTGTGGAGGCTTTTACCAGCATGTCGTCGATGTAGACTTCCATGGTCTTTCTGATTTATCCTTTGAACATTCAGTTCACTAAATGCTGGTACGTTGCCTTTGCATTTTTCAGTGCGAACAACATAACTTGATAGCAGTATGTGCCTCTTTTTGTTATGGAAGAGGTTTTCTACTAGTCCGGCGGGTGCATACTGATCTGATTGTAGCTCGAATATGCGTCCATGAAGTTGAGTAGGTTGTGCTCAGATGTCACGTCCACGATCTGGTCTATCCGGGGTAGTGAAAAGTTATCTTTCAGATAGACTTTGTTTAGGTCGGTGTAGGCCATGCAAACCCTCCACTTATCTTTTTTCTTTATTTGAATCGTGTTTGACAGCCATTTTGGGTAGCGCAACTCCCTTATTATGTTGGTCTTCATAAGTCTTTGCACTTCTTCATTGATGGCTTGGTCCCGATCAGGCGCCATCGACTTTCTTTTCTATCGGACGGGCTTCAAGTACGGATTGAATGCAAACCAGTGCATGATTACTGAGGGGTCGATTCCAACCATGTCTTTCATTGTCCAAGCGAAGACGTCTTGGTTCTTCTTTAAGAGTGTGACTAGCTGATTTGCCAACGTTTTATTAAGGTTAGAACCTATCTGGATTGTTTTCCTATTAGCTGGGCTTTTCAAGTATATTGTGACAGACGACAGCTTCTTCTTCCGACTGCCCAACATTTGACCTTCCCCTTAGGCTGGATGAAGGTTTGACGTCCGAAGGTGGAGGTGGGTCCTCTCTATCTGGATTCAATGTTTCTTCATTTAGATCCTTTTGCTCGGGTCATTGTGCTTCGTTTTTCAGTTGTCTGACCGTGGCGTAATGACATTCCAAAACAATAGTTTGGTCTCCTCTGATCGTCCCTACTTTGTCGTCAAAAGGGTATTTGAGGCATCGATGCTAAGTGGAGACTATTGTCTTTATGCGGTGTAATCAAAGTCGGCGTCTACGACCGAAAACTTTGTCATCAAGATCTTCTATAGGTCTGGCTGCCCAACAACCACTGGCAGCGTGATTGTTCTGACTGGGTAGCAAATTTCTCCATTGAAGCCAAACATGGCTTGATTTGAAGGTGTCGACTCTTCTTCTGTCAGTTGCATTTTTAGGAATGCGTTTAGGGGACAATACGTTGACAGAACTTATGTCTCCACAAGTGATCTTTTCACTTCCCAGTTTGCTATCCCTACTGAGATGGCTAGGGCATTGTTGTGGGGGAAGCAAACTCCCTTCATGTCTTGTTTTGTGAACGTTAAGCTTGGGACTTTCCTTTCCTCTTGTATGTGCAGGACGAGATGATCTCAGTAGTGCGATCTAACTCGCAGTTCTTGTACCAATTTCTTTAATAAACGGTTCGAGTGTTGTCTCTCCTAGTTTGTTCCATGAATGACACATACCAAGTCAAGAGTCTTCTCTCATGTTTCTTATGTTGTTTCCTCGCATTGGGTTTGCATGTCCCCAAAGCAGATGAACTCCTTCAGTCATCTTCTCTGAATTCAATACTGGATCTCATCTTTGAGGCTCCTACTGTCTTTGGTGTCGTGGCCTATCCTTGTGATAAGAACAATGTTTGTATTTATCATGCTTTGAAGGATCTCCTTTGAGTGTCGATGGCCACTAAATGTCTTCCCATTTTTCCACCACCAGTGTCAGACAGGTGGAACGGGAACAGACTCATGTCGGGTTTAGCCTCAACCGCCTTAGTGGTTGGACCGTGTGGCTATTCAACCTTCTCGATAGGATCAATTTGGCCCTGTAGTTGAGCTTCCCTGGTCGGTGCGTCGTTTGGCTTGACATCATCGTTGAGCATTTGAGATCTGGTGTTGGGGACCATATCTTGATGCTCTGCTTAGCTAGAAAGAACTTTATGTGTTCGTTTGAGGGAAAACTTGTCATCTCTCCCTACGGACAGCGCCAAACTGATGTGTCCAAAATTTTCCTTGCTGATCTTTGTGATTTCGAGCCTAAAAAATGAGCAGCAGTTAGCTAAGGACCACCATTGTGGTGGCCAAAGACACTTCGATGCTTAAGTCAGATATGGATGCAAGGAAGAGTGAAGACTGTAAGTAAATAACAAAGTGTATGTGTACCTTTCTTCTTCATTTCATCTTCTTTTATAGCGAGTGTTCCCTCCTTAACTGTTGTTGTGATCAAGGGCGTGACAGAGGGAAGAGATCTTGCATAATATCTTACTTGTGCATGACTTAATCTCTTCGACACTTGACTTTGTTTAGGACCCAATACTTGATTGGGCTACGAGCTGATTCGTGCGAGTAGATCTCGGGCCTATGACAGCTCTGAAATTCTTGTTCGGGCCTATGACAGCCATGAGATTCTTGTTTGGGCCTTATTGTCCTAGGCCAAGCCCCAAGGCCTGTGCCTCTTGGGCTGGCGTGACTTGGGCCTGGGCATCGGACTTACGAGCTGAACAACAGTTTGTGTATGGGTCCACTTGGAACTACCCTGAAGCCTTTTTCATGCTAAAGTTAGCCCATACCACGTGTATATCTGTGTTCGAGTGACTGTTGGATGTCTCATCACCTTCTGTTCTTTCAAATTGTTTATCACAATTGAAGAAGTCCCAATCAAATTGAAAATCCAAGTTTTAGGCCACCTCTTAATTGAGGAGAACGAATTTGGATGCATTAGTTTGCGACGTCTATGGGGAATGACAGCTCCTTTAAACAACGACTATTTCTTCTGAGTAAAAATGGAGACTCGCGCTAATTCTCATGTTGATGGTGTGCAAATTATCGTCGATCAAGAATGTCCCCAACTTAGAGTTGGGACAGTAGGAAGCACAGAATAGTAGAGCACCACAGCAAGCTCAAAGAGTATCCACTGCTCAGGAATCCCACGTGTGCAACTAGCGGTGGGTACATGCACAAAAATAAAAATAAAATAAAACAAACAATGAATAACAACAAGCTCACAAAAGACTAATCTTGTTGTCTGACTAGTCCGTAGGTACGATGACTCTGCAAGTCCGACAGGTTCGACTGGAGACTTGACAGGAATCAGATCCTACAGGAGATAGATCCAATAGGAATCACGTCTGACAGAAGACAGATCCGACATGAATCGAGCTTGGAGGAACGACAAAAGACTAGTCACATTGACTTCATCTGGTTCGGACTCCGCAATTTGATCACGATGACTTCATCTGGTTCGGACTCCGCAATTTGATCACAATGACTTCATCTGGTTCGAACTCATGCAACAGACAACGAGGATTTGTCAGATGACTTCATCTGATACAGACTCATGCAGCTGACTACGATGATTTGTCAAATGACTTCATCTGGCACAGACTCGCGCAACTGACTAAGATGACTTGTCACACAGACTGCATCTGGTCCGAACTCACGAAGTTTCACTGTGATGACTTTTTTACAAAAATCTTCAACTGGTCTAAACTCACAAAGTTCAACTACGACAACTTGTCACAAAGATCTTCATCTAGTCCGAACTCATGCAGTCTGACCCCGATGAATTGTCACACTGACTTCACAGTCTAACTAAAAAAGCCATAATGTCGTTGCGTAGACTCCCACAATTGACAAGTTAGTGGCCAACTAACTGGGGGGAGGAGTAGTTGACGATACATCAAACTGTCATCCGATTATGGCCATGCACGTGGCACAAACCACCATAACTAGAGGTGGTTATTACAAAGAAGATAAGTCATGGCGGAAATCACTCCCCCAATGACGCATCTCAATTAAGATATGGTCGTTACGAATGATATAAGTCATGACGGGAATCACTCTCCCAAGAACACATCTCAATTATGAGAGGACCGTCACGAATAAGATAAGTCATGGCGAGAATCACTTCCCAAAATACACATCTCAATGAAGGAGGAAACCGTTATGATAAACGCCCCCTTCACTGCGCCATTCGAGCTTAAGTCATGCACATAGTTAAATGCACTTATTGATGCACTCATTATATAAGGTAAAAGAAAATGGATGAATAAGGATATATTTCATCAATGGTACGCAAACATAACACAACTATACTCTGTCAAAGTTTTTTCTCTCTTACAGTTAACTAACTTAAGCATCAGAGTGCATTCGGCCATCAAACAGGTGGTCTTTGACAATCTAACCTTGTTTTGCAGGTCAGATCTTGAGGAGAACAAATTTGGACGCATCAATAAATTGCCTCTGATCATAGTTAGAGATGTGGATGAGCCTGAATTTTTCCAACTCCTCCATTATTAAGATTTGATTCGTGAAACACACTTGGCTACAAGTGTCACACTTTACTGGGTTTTTAATCTAGGTGAAGTAAGAAGACGACCCAGAAGAACATGCTTAGATTGGCTCCAAGTCAGATTGTCTTTGGAGACTTTGGGCCTTAATACTGAGCCACTATAATTGGATTATATATTTTGTTGATACACCGAAACGTCCTCTCATTTACGTCGTACACGTGTCGTGGTGATCTTTAGGAACAACAGGCCCAAGCGTCAGTCTAGCACTGATCCGGCCAAGCGGCATCAAGCTCGCAAAGTGCAGTCCACCAGCCGAACCCAAATTACTATGACTTGTTAAGCCCACACGTTTCACAGCCATCCCCAATACACGTAAGACATATTGAGGGAAGTATCTCAGGGATCAGCTTCAGACGAGCAAGCCAGTAGCACTTTGTTTCCAATTAGGAAGCAAATATAAGAGTATAAGTCGTATGTGAAAATTTTTACCTATGGACAACACTCCAATTGGGAACTATCTCCCGCATATCTAGGAGCACAGGTCTAACAAGGAAATTTTCCTCCTTAAGATGACTCCTAATTAGATAATGATCTCCAAAAAGATCTATTTCCCTAAACTACGCTACTGATGGTCTGGTCGAACCAGGACTCCAGTACTATAAATAAGACATGAGGTTGATGAATAAAGATACACGCTACAAATTTCCTGTTTACAGTTTAAGCCTTCCTCAGATCCATGTCTAACTTTAGCATCGGAGTGTCATCGGCCACCACAACGGTGGTCCGTGGCTCACGTGCGTTCCTTGTACAGGTCAGCAGATCAAGATCAAGCAGTGAGTAAAAATTGACTGCATCAGTTTGGCGACGTTCGTGAGAAAGACAGAATTCCTAGCAAAGCATTGACATCATCTATCTTTCGAGTCCAAAAGATGGTGACCACCAAATCCCTCATTAATGGAGAACAGAGGGACACAACAAACGCTCAGACTGGCGTTGTATCATCGCTTCCAGCAATATCGACGTCAAAAGTGGAGAAGGTGAGCATGCTCGCACCCCCGCGCAAGCAATAGCGGTGACGGACCTCAGGATGGATCTGTTATCATCACAGATACAGCAGATCGCTAAAGCAGTGGATATTCTCACTCGGCAAACCCTCCACCCGCTAATGGAGATCATGAGTAGCACACACCTAAATCTCCAGACGATAACATAAAGCGTGCACAGTAGAGTCAAGCCCCCGCTAGTTCTCACTGGACTAGAGGTGGAAACACAGTCAACGGAGATCCAACTTTCAGGATAGACAGGCTCGCCACACAGAACTCCGTCCACCGAGGGGCTCACGACCTAGACATGTTGTACCGCCTTTGTGTTCCCCCGTTTGTGGACCACATCATGAATGAGGCTTTGCCAAAGAAGTTCAGCCCTCCAAAGCTTGAGTTCTATGTTGGGATCGGTGACCCGTTCGATCACTTGCATCATTATCAGCCTGTAATGGCGCTAAAAAAAGGTTTTGAATCGATGATGTGCAGAATGTTTCTTATTAGCATAAAGAAGTCAGCGTTGACATGGTTCCATAGCCTCCCGCCAAAATCAATCGACTTGTTCAAGACACCGGCCAAAGAAGTCCTGATACGCTTTGTCGGCAGCCAATGGATCAAGAAGTTCTCGCACTATATACTCTCCCTGAGGCAGAAGTCAAATGAAACACTAAGGGAATACGTCACATGCTTCAATGACTAGCTGACACTCATTGACGGCTGCAACGATGATAACAATATTACGACTTTTACTGCGGGTCTAAGAGAGGAAAAGTTTTACGACTTTCCTTACCTTGAAACCCCCCTTGGATATGGCAAAACTCTTGAAAAGCGCTCAAAGGTACATCACCTTGGAAGAAATGAGAACAACAAATAAGAAAACTTAAATAGAGAAGAAACCCTCCATTTCTAGGGACAGAAGGGAGGGTGAAAGGCGAGAATATGAATATAGAAACAAGATAAAGCACAACGACAGCAGATCGAATTTTGGTCGCTCCAGGCTAGAGAAATCTTCCAACTGTGTCGGATCCAGAACCATAACCCCTTTCAACTCTAGCTTGTCAGGCATCCTTAACTCCATGAAGAATTGGAAGGATCTAAAATGGCCCTCAAAACAACGCAGAAACCCCTTCAAACGCAACAACAACAACAACAACAACAACAACAACAACAAGTATTGCTCATACCACAAGGAAAGTTGCCACAACACCAACGACTGCAAGAGTCTAAGGTATGAGATCGAGTACTGGATTGAAAAGGGCAAGCTAAAGGAGTTCATGAATTCGGAGAAAAGGTAAGACCGAACCAGGGAAAAGGGAGAGGCGGTCAAAGAAATAAAAAAGGAGGCTCCGGGCATTATATATGTTCTTCATGGAGTTGGATCAGAAGAATAACCGTTAAACAAGTCCCGAAAGTGGACACTCCTTGATATGCGGACACATCCCACCAACGTGGACCGATGCATGTATTACTCGCGAGTACGAAGCCCAATCTCGACCTTGACTTTCACAGATAAGGACCTCGAAGGCACCTGTGTACCGCACAATGACGATCTTGTCATTTTGGTCTCTATTGCAATGTGGGAAGTAAAAAGGGCCCTGGTAGACACGGGAAGCTCCCTCAATGCCTTATTCTACAACACATTCCACAGCATGGACCTCTAGGAGGAGAACTTAACATCTTTCGACTACCCGCTGATTGGGTTTAGCGGAGAAAAATGGTTCCCGATCGGGAAGATAAGGCTAGCAGTGGTGGCAGGAGAGCCACAGCTGAGAAAGGTGTTGTTTCTTGACTTCATGGTGGTAGACGCACCGTCTACCTATAATCTCATCTTAGGAAACCCTGGCTTCACCAGATGGAAGCAGTGGTCTCCACCCTTCATCAGTGTGTCAAGTATACTGCCAACGGAGGGAACAATTTGCAGGGACCAACCAACGGCACGGGGCTGCCATTATACTGTACTAAAGCAGATAGAATGTTCTCAGATTCAGCTGGAGCCCACCTAAAAAGTTAACAGAAACCAGACTCAAAAACTGGGGAAGAGTTGCTCATCCCAGATGGGGACCAAGACCCAGCAGTAGTGTCTCAACTTAGCGACGGAGGACAATCCATCATTACAGGAGCAGTTCGCCCTCTAGTCCTATAGGACGTCTAGCCCAATGGAGAGGTCATTGCAAACGGGAGCACGACCCCATAATTGTCAGTAGGTGCAAAAGGACCCTCCCACGCAAGGTTTACTCTTCAGTAACCTCGACGGCATCGGCAAAACTTGACAGTTTACCGAAGGTACTTATGATCCAAGCAAGGGCCATGCGAATTTACTTCAGTGCTGGATCAACCTCTCTCCGCCAACAGTCAATCTATCCAGTTGTTTTACTTTCTTTCACTAGTTAGTTTAGAGTTTTAATTCTTAGGAACTTATGTGATTTGCACTCATTTGGAAAATAAAAGAGAATTATGCAAACACACTCTATTGATTACTAGAAAGATGTGACAACGTTTGCCCAGATGGCAGGTACAAAAAATTACAAGCTACATGCATCCAAATTCGATGTGATGTACAGTAAAGATTCACTTAAACAGTTCGACTTCAGAAGAGGACTCATAAGTGACAGTGAAATTACCGTGAGTAGATTGCGGTACCCACTAGAAATTCCGCCCTGTGACTTCTCCGAAGAAGATTATTTACAAGCAAGAGCAAACGTACAAAAAGAAGTATGAAAGAGCACGCTCAATTCAATACTTTGTCGGACCCACCCCGCCAGGATGACCTGAGGTGGTACAAAATCAGCAACCAGAGGCCCCGCGACACGCCGGTCGAAGCTACAGCTAACTCACATGCTCGATCCGCCCAATCAGTCGAACTTGGGACAAGTACCAGGTTGAAACAGATCGAGTGCACCCTCTCGTTAAGGGATGAGAGGGGCATCTGGGAGTCAATGGCCCACTCTGACAGGCCATGTCAAACTCACTCCGCCCCGCAACTCTGAGTTTCAGCGCAGAACGTGTCAAGGCTAGCTGAGGAGGGAGGAACGCACCAAAGTTGGATGTTGGTGTTATCTCAGAAATTATGCGGCTCGAAGCGTCGACTGAGCACTGGCACATAAACAACATACTCGTCCCTTGAGGGGAAGTTCGTACTTCTTCTACAAAATACGAGAAGAAATTACAATGTCTCAATAAACCAATCTAGCGCTCACCCAGAGCGAGTGACCACACATAATAGCAAGTCTTATCAAGACTCGTCGGCGCAAATGTCAGAACGTTCGAAGACTCCAATGGATAAGATCTTCTTTCAGCCTTTGGAAAACCCAAAGCATGTTCTTTGAGTAAGAGCATCTAAAAAGTGCAGTCTTTAGAAGATAACGCCTGCATCGGTGAATAAATGTCATTATATAGACGAAGTGGCTCCCCAAACAGGCGCATCAGCATTAAATGCCAGCATTGAATACCATATGGGAAACGAGGAAGCTGCGATTCCCAAGGAAACTGCACAGTTCCACGTTCAATCAATTAATTGTGTTTCACACAACCCCATTAATTGAGGGAGTAACCGATACTCTACCGTCTCGTAGTCCACATCGTACATGTGGCACCACGACCCTGCGGCAGGACCTAGTTTTTCTTATATGGGCCCATCGATTCGACTCGCTATCCGAGCGACATTCTACCACGTGCACTGACACAATCAGTAAAGACCCTAGTCACTTTCGACACATGGAGCACATCGACATATCACCAACTGATTTAAGGTACATCTTCTTTAAATAACTTTCACTGAAATTAGTGGAAACTAATATGCACAACACAATCCGATTTCGAAAGTAGGCTTGCACGCCCATGACATGCGGATCCCCAACTTAGCCAGGTAAGCTTAGTCAGTTTCGATTGATTACGACGGCTTCTGGTTCACCCTGATGCCTAGTCCGCTGTGCGTGAATGTCGATGGCTTAGGAAGTGGGAGTCTAGTCAGCGCTCTCACGCCTGATGATGATGACTCGCTAGGGATCATCGCCCCCTCCGCGGAGGATGATCACCCAACCCAATCAGGTAAGCTTAGTCAGTGAAGACTGATGATGACAGCTTCTTGTTAGCTCCCAAACCTATAGCTCGCTCCGAGTGGGTGTAGATGGTTTGGATGGTGGGAGACTAGTCAATTCCGACTGATGTCGATGGCTTGCCACGGGACAACTGCTCTTCTACATACCATGGTCGCCAAATTTCTAACTCTCAAACTTGTAGCTCACTCCGTGCGGGTGTAGATGGTTTGGATGGTAGGAGCCTAGTCAATTTCGGCTAATGTCGACGGATTGCCACGGGACCATTGCTCTTCTACATACCATGGTTGCCGAATTTCCAACTCCCAAACCTGTAGCTCGATGCGCAAGGGTGTAGATGGTTTGGAAGGTGGGAGCCTAGTCAGTTCCGAACTGATGTCGATGGCTTGCCACGGGACCACTGCTTTTCTACAGACCATGGTCGCCAAATTTTCTCATCCCAAATCTGTAGCCACCTTCGCGCAGGTGTAGATGGTTTGGAAGGTGGGAGCCTAGTTAGTTTCGAATTGATGTCGACGGCTTGTCACGGGACCATTGTTCTTTTACAGACCATGGTCACTGAATTTTCTTATCCCAAATTTGTGGCCCGCTCCGTGCGGGTGTAGATGGTTTGGAAGGTGGGAGCCTAGTCAGTTCGAACTGATGTCGATGGCTCACCACGGACCACTACTCTTTCTTACGATAGTGGTCGCCAAATCTAATTACAACTCAAGCAGCGTCTCCATGCCCAGATAGGTTGACATCCCGTTATCAACAATGACCACTTCAGCCGACTCGAAAGCTAATTCGCTCAGCGTAGACGAATGCTACACGGAAGACCAACCCGAGCTCTTGACTTGGGCCAAATGTTCTTGCTCAACTATAGACGACAACGCATGTGCTCGACTACAACAGTTCACTCATGCCAACGACCGCAACCGACAGTCGAGCCTCCAACGGCTTACCTCAAGGATGAGCTGCAGCCTGGATGGAGTAACTCGCTGCCAAACCATCCGCGAAATATTCACTATTGGGCATGACCATGCGATAGCAACCCTGAGACCTCATGAAAGTACAAGTCAGAATTACTCACGGCATAAACGGTCGAGCTCTCAACAGTAAACATACCACTCGGCTCCCTGCTAACCCAACAAGCATACAACAGAGAGACCAAACAGAACATGGGTACAAAGCGTACTCGAAAAAAACCTATTTTCATTAATAGTTTAAACAAAAGGTACAAATGTACAAAATTTTCTCCTCATCAGAAGGAGGTACATATACATGAAAACTAAGCTTAACAAGAGAAGAAGTAGGAGTTGCGTCTGCGCGTTTCTCAGGTTGAACGTCATTTCTCAGGTTGAATGTCATGATCCAGATCGCCCTCTTCCTCTGACAGCTGAAAGGTTGCTCCGAAGTCTGCAAATGACACCTTCCTATGAAACTCAAACGTGCCTTGCGCCTTGGGAAGCTCTTCCTCGCGTGCCTTTACTTCAGCAAGTTCACACTCTAATAGCTCCAACTTGTCTATCAATGCATCAGTATGAGACTTCTTAGTAATCAGGCTATTTTTAATTGCGCTAAGTTCGTGTTGCTCATGTAGAAGTTGGTCCCCAGCTTTCCTTGCTTCCCGAGCGTTGAATTCCACATCGACTTCTAATTGTTGTCTCTGGACAATCCACTTAGATTCTTTCCTGGTATTCTCCTCAGCAAGAGACTGCAACTCAGAGTGCACCTTAGCCACAACTTCATGTGCAACTTCTAAATCACGGTGGACCAGGTTCAGCTCTTTTCTGGATCTGTCCCTTGCGGACACTGCCTCTGCTAAATTTGAATCAAGGGCTCCCAAACAAACCCTCTGGACCTCAGCATCAACGGCTAATCGTTCTAGCCTCATTTCTTCAAGTTGATTTCTCAGTGATTCAACCTCGAAGAGTGCATCAAAATACGAATTCTGCATATTCGAGAAGACGCGCATCATGGGGTAAACCCGCTCACGAGCCGCCTCAATTTCCATTCCAACGACGACCACTTGGCTTAGATGCAACATCCCCAGCATGAAATGTTTCAGCCCCTTATCCATACGCTCTTCCAACGCATCCTCATCAGGCTTTGAAGCGCGGTTCAACAGCTAGTTGTAACGTCTGCTGATATGCTTCCTCAAAGCATAATCAGTATCAACCTCCCAGTGCCAGGCCTGATTACTCAATTTTACTACATTCGATTCAAACAGACTCATCCGCGCATCCAGATGAAACTCTCCCAGGTGCGAAATTACACCGACACCGCCCTTTGCAGTCTTCACCGTACCTGGGCCCTCATCCACCGCCTTCCCCTTGCCACCAATAGCCAACCCTTCATAGCGAGCCGGCTCAGTAGAATCCGAAAGGAGAAAATGAGGCGAATTATCTATCGGACCCTCCATTATCTCGATATATGGCTTGGAACGAAATGGATAGCAGTGCGAACTGCAAGAAGGAGGGTCCACTATCAGACGATCCACCCGGAGGACGATTAACCTCGGGGACCACAGGAAAATCTTTATCAAAGCCATCCAGTAAAATAGGCATGGATTGGTCAGTATTAGTAGAAGCCGCCACAACAGCCAGCATCAACTTCTTATTCAAGGTCTCTGCCTATTCGGTATTCAGCTTCGACGCGTCGTCAACCCCTGCCAGCAACAGGTAGTCCTTCTCCAATGTGGATGCTACAACATCCACCTCGTCAGACAGGTCAGAGTCACGCTCCCCCTTAACGGAACAGACCACTTAGAAGCAGGCTCAGCCCCAGTACGAGACCTCTTCGAGCCTATGAATGAAGCAAGCATCTCAGAAAGCCCCTATGTGTTTGACAGGCTAGGAGCCTTAACTTAAAAGGCATTCCTCTTCTTGGAAAGAGCTTCACCTTCGAACTTAACATCCGACACTCTAAAAAGAGTGAAAGCCACATGCTAGTAGGCCCATAACCACCTGCGACTAAAATTGGAAGGGCAGATAACATCTTCCACTCTCATTCGAGGCATGTCACTGAATGCCTTCATAGCAGCTTCCTCCTCCGAGAAAAGAGGAGTAGTGGGGAATATCCCTACAGAGAACACATGCAACGACCAACATACAATCTGCACAATAGAATCAAATAACAAAATTATACTTACGAAGTGGCCTGAACTCCCACTCAAGCGAACGACCATTGAACTCAGAGTACTTCGAATGAACCAGGAAGCAGTGTTTCTGCCAGAACTTAAAGTCATCTGGCAGTTTCCTGAAGCAAGCTAGCGACTTCATCTTACACACGGCATGATGGTTTAATCGAGATGAAGTCAGTAACTAAATCACCCTCAGAGTCGCACGAACACCAGCGTCCTTTGCCATGATCAATATAAAAAGAATATTCTTGTACCCATTCAGTACCAACTGGCAAGAGGGATACCAAGAAATTTCATAAAGCCCCAAATCTCGTCGAGCACGGGAAAACGGACACCAGTCTGAAGCATGCCTCGGTGCAAACAGACGAATCATTCCCGAAAGAAATATTGGCGTCTGATCATCACTCAGGGTGTAGAATGACAGGTCTTCAGGGACCTCATGAGCGGCGTATCTTTTTGAGAAGTGACTTAATGGACCGATACGATGGCCCACTAACTCGGGGGGGGGGGGGAGCTGATGATAAACAGAAACATCTTTTCTTTTATGTTGTACATGTGTCATGATGATCTCTAGGAACAACAGGCCTAAGCGTTAGTCTAGTATTGATCTGGCCCAAGCGGCATCAAACCCACGAAGTGCGGTCCGTCAGCCGGACTCAAATTACTACGGCCTGCTAAGCCCATCCCTAATACCCGTAATATCTATTAAGGCAAGTATCTCGGGGATCATCTTCGGACGGGCAAGCCATTAGCACCTTGTTTCCAATTAGGAAGCAAATACCAAAAAATATGTCGTACATGGAAATTTCCACCTATGGACAACACTCCAATTGAAAACTATCTCCCACGTATCTAGGAGCACAGGTCTAACAGGATAACTTCCCTCCTTAAGAGGACTCCTAATTAGATAATGGTCTCCAAGAAGATTTATTTCCCTAAACTACGCCACCAATGGCCTAGTCGAACGAAAACTTCAGCACTATAAATAAGATATGAGGTTGGTGAACAAATGTACGCTACAAATTCCCTATTTATAGTGTTAAGCCTTTCTCAGATCCATGTCTGACTTTAGTATTGGAGTGTCATCAGCCACCACAATGGTGGTCCATGACTTACGTGCATTCCTTGTGCATGTTAGCAAGTCAAAGTCAAAGAGGGAGCGAAAATTAACTGCATCATATTTATTTCTATGACCATGTCTCGATTTGTGCAAGTTGCCTTACGAACAAATGAACCATGCTAATTCCTTTTTATTGTTCCAATTGAGTAGTTTCACGAAATTTGTTTTTTCTTGTTTTCCCCCTACCATTAACCCTGATACAAGGATGCATCATTTTGCTAGACCATGGGGTATCATTCCATTCTAAGTCAACTAACAGGTAAGGTAAAATGATTTATTAGTTTGAACCTAATATTTGCTAAACTTCTCCCTGAAATCGGAGTCACCTCTAGGATCCAAATTTGAAATTCGTGCACCAAATGTTTAATCACTCAGGGATAGTATAACAAAATTAAATCTGTGGTTGTTTAATAGAAAAAAGAAACTTTGATGCGTCCAAATCTCGTCTCTTGTAATTTCAACCTGTAAAATAAAAGTTAGATTGCCAAAGACCACCTGTTTGGTGGTCGAAGACACTTCGATGCTTAAGTTAGTAATTTTGTTGAAGATGAAGATTAATCTGGACAAGACTCAGTTAAAATTGCATATCTTTGTCAAATGTTCCTATATAGTAATCGTTATTAATTCACTGCGTGACTCAAACATGTGAGGATGTTCTCTGTAACATTCTTCTCCTTTATGAAGGTACGTTCTTGGGGGAAGAACTCCTTCCACGACTCTTTATTTCTGTAACGTTCCTCCTCTTTAAGGGAGAGCTTTGTTGGGCCTGGATTTGAGCCTTTGACTGTGATTTGTTTTGACGGGCCCTTTTTGGGCTTTTAGTGATTGGATCCGCCATTTTTGGGCTTTGTGAGTCGGCCCGAACTTGAGATACTTGGTCCTCGTGATAAATGATTTTTGCCACGTGTATAGTCGTGATGATAGTCTTATTTGATGTATCATCAAACTTAATAAAAATTATTGAAACATTAGGAAGGGTAGAGTAAGAGACTACGATGGAAAGTTTTGAGATTGGTGATGACCTTCAATATTGCCTTTTTCTCCATATCACGGGACAACATATTTAAGGGATAAGAAACTACTACTAAAAAGTCACATTTTTATGTTGGGCAAAACCAGTTATAGTGTACGAAATTCCAAAATTTTTAATATATTTTTATCGGTTGCTCGTAAAGTTGTATTGAAAAAGTATGGTTGTTGCTAAATAATACCACCATTTATGCTGAAGGACACCACCACCCTAATTTTTTTTTTTGGATCTACAGAAGGATACCACCACTTTCATCTTTTCTTCTTTCTTCACTGGGACAACACTACCCCGGAGGAGGTGGTGTGATTGATGGAGAAAAAAAAAAAAAAGGATGAAGAAGAAAAAAATAGGTGATGGGGAGGGGGAGGAGGAAAATGATAATAATAATAATAATAATAATAATAATAATAATAATAATAATAATAATAATAAGAAAATAAAAGGAGGGGAAGGGGAGAGGTGGTGGTGTTGGGGATTGATGGAGAGAAAAAAAGGTGATGGGGGAGAGGAGGAAGAAAATTATAAGAATAGGGGAAGAGGAATAGAAGAAGAGGTGGCGCGGTGGTGGTGATTGATGGAGGAGGAGAAGAAGAAGAAATGGCGGTAGCGGGGTGGTGGTGGTGGTGGAAAGGGGAAAAGGAGAAGATGAGAAGAAAAATAAGAATAAGAATAAGTAGCGGTGGCAGGGTGGTGGTGGAAAGGGGAAGAGGAGAAGATGAGAGGTGGCAGTGGCGGGGTGGTGGTGGTGAAGTGGAGGAGGATGAGGATGAGAAAAAGAGAAGTTGCAAGATTTTTTTTGTTTATATTGGTGATATTCTCCAAAAAGGAGGTGTCATTTAGAAGGTAAAATACTAGTGATATTGTTCGATAAAAATAGTTGTATTATTTAGCAACAACCAAAAGTATTTGGAATCCAAAGCCATCGTTAGAAATGGTGGTGTCCATTAAGTAAATAAAGCTTGGGTCAGTTTTATATGCATGGGCCTAGACTTTTTTGGCCTCCTTCATATCTTGGAGATGCTCTAAATCTTCTAAGATCTTTTCTAGCAACAAGAAAAATTTTAAAATATATTCTGACTTAGAGTAGTTTGAATTGGTGTCTGTATTAGGGCCCGGCCACCGACCCGAATGGAGATCACAACAACGCCGAAATATCTTCCAGAAGTGGAGAAGGGAAAGCGATGACGTGGTGGTTTTCAAGTGGACAAGAGACTTACGATTTAAGATATTTATGTGTGTTTGAAACAAAAAATATCTACGCCTACCCATCCCATCTCCCACATGGCATGGCACCCACAATAGAAAAAGATTTTGATTAATTATATATATATATATATAGAGAGAGAGAGTGACTAAAGAAGAAGAGAAGCATTTTGTGCCAAGAAAGAAAAATGGGAATGGTTGAGGAGGAAGAAGCAAGGAAAAGTAGAAGAGGTGGTGGTAAGAAGAGACTCAAATCAAGTGGGAGCATCAACAGAAGAGCACAACAACAACATGAACATGAACATGATGATGATGGTGGAGGAGGATATATGGGGATGATGCAATTCAACCTTTCAACTGCAACAGCCACAGCAATAGTTGTGTCTGATGCTATGGAGCCTGATTTCCCCATCATTTATGTTAATACTGTCTTCGAAATCTTCACTGGATATCGAGCTCACGAAGTTCTTGGCAGGAATTGGTGAGTAATTAATTAATTAATTAATATTTGTTTCTTTATTACCTATTCCATTTCCAATTCCATCGCCATAATATTTATGTATTTTATCAATAACCTTTACCACCTGCATAAACACATTTGTCCCTTGATTGAGTTAGGATGCTCTTAATTTTGTCACATCCAAATATGAAATATTCAGACCTCGCATCAATGTCTTCTTATATTGGGCAAATCAAAAGCCACTTTTGGTTTTGAGGGTGCAAGCGCTAAGGATGGCCCAAAGCTCAATATTTTGAGGGTGGTTTTAGTCTAAACCATTGCCAAAAAGAATACGTGCTGGTTCTACATGGGCAGACCTGCACACTTCAAATACTACTGCACTTACAATATTGACTTGTGTGTGTAGCTCCAAAGATTACTTTCAAAATGGTCCAAAGTGTACAAGGTTGGAACCCACACGCCATTGTATTTTTATTTTTTTTTAACCTCAAATAGGTCTAGGCTTTTGAGTTTGAGACTGGAGATGCATGCTCTAGAGGCAAAACAAACACCACCCTCCATGCATTGGCATGGCCCATCACATACCATGTTACACAATGGGATTCCTAGCAGATCTGAAAACTCTATTGCAATTTGGCTCAGATCTGTCTCAACTTAATGAGTGGTGTAATTTTTTTGTCACCCATAATTCACAATCCTTTTCAGTTGAATAAATAAGTTAGGTGACAGTTTTATCATGGATGAACGTTTGAGCAATTCCTCCCCACCCCATTTCACAAGTTTCGTAAAACTTTGCGAGATGGCTGGAAATTTATATGATTACATAGAAAAGTAAAACCACTGCTTGATTAATTCCTGCCTCCTCAAGTAACCTGACTGAATACTGGTGAGCAGTTAGTTAATTACCACACTGCAATAAAGAAATGTTGGCAAAAATCTAGGGATGGCAGTGGGGCGGATTTTCACGGATATCCGCCCCACTCGCCCCGTTTGGGGCAGATTTGGTAATGGGTCCCTGGATCTTGGGGCAGATACGGATTTTCGATCTGTATCCATTTATTAATCGGGGCGGATACGGATTTGGCCATATCTGCCCCACGGATATCCGTTTAACCGGTAAATTTACAAACATACCCTTCAGCTGTATAAAGGGATTAACCCTATCTTTCACACACACAGACAATCGCCATCCCTCTCACGGAGAGATCTCCCTTCCCTCACACCAGAGCCTCTCCCTCTCACACACACCAGACGCAGAGAGATCTCCCTTCGCCTCTCCCTCTCACACCAGACGCAGATCTCCCTTCGCTTCTCCCTCTCACACACAGACCCTCACTCGAAGACGAAGGGTCGAAGCCTCTCACAGCCAAGGGTTTCGAAGGGTCGAAGTCCCAGATTCTCACAGTCGAGTTGAAGTCTCCCACCTCCATATCCGCCTTCCTCTCCCCATCAGAGATTGAGATCTCACAGTCGAAGTTGAAATCGAAGCATCTGATATCAGATCTGACATAGTCGAAATCCGTCGAAATCGAAATATCTCAGATCTGAGATCAGATCAGTCGAAATCGAAATCGAAGTATCTGATCGAAATCAAAATCGAAGATCTTGAAATCGAGATCAGATCAGTCGAAATCAAAGTATCTGAGATCAGATCTGAAATTTTTTAGATCGATTTTTTTTTTTTTTTTGTAATTATCTCAGAGATCAGATCATTCTTTTAGATCAATTTTTTTTTTTTGTAATTTGTTGCATGTTTTTTTGTAATTTTTTGTTATAATTTTTGTATGTATAAATGATCTTTTACTCAATGAATTAAGAAATTTTTTAACTGATATTTTGGGCGGGGCGGAGGCGGTTTTTAAATAAATTTATAAACGGATTGGCGAGGCGGATTTGAGGATCCGTTATTCTTGACGGATCGGGGATGGATTTGCTCAAATTCGCCCATTGTCATCCCTATAAAAATCTCATCACATTTTGATACAAAAAAGTTGTAAAAACAGGAGTATTCAACTTCCATAACATATCATTATTGTAAATATACCTTTCTTATTCTATCAGTCCAAGAATTAGAATCATTATACCACATCCTCCGAAATTTCAAATATCGTAGGGAAGTTTATTTTCCAAATGACACTTCTTTCTTAAAGTGTGTTCCATCCTCATGCTTAACACACTTAACATGACTCAGTTACTTAACATGACTCAACTGAGTCATGTTAAGTGTGTTAAACATGAGGATGGAAGAGTTTTAATTTCGGATAAAGCTATTTTAGATAGATTGAGGAATTACTTTTGAAACCTACTCAATAGAACACATGTAGGGGAGTTAAACTTGGAGGGGTATGCTTCACAAGAAGGGAGACATAGCGTGTTCTATCGCAGTTAGTGCCACAGAAGTGAGAGAAGCTTTAAAGAAAATGAAGACAGGGAAAGCAGTTGGACCAGATGATATACCAATTGAAGCATGAAAATGTCTGGGAGAAGTTGATATTCAAATGACTAACTAGGCTTTTTAATAGGATTTTGGAAAATAGAAAATGTCAGATTCGTGGAGGCATAACATTGTGGTACCAAGTTATAAGAACAAAGGGGATATTAAGAACTGCTCGAACTATAGAGGGATAAAGCTTATAACTCATACGATGAAACTTTGGGAGAGAGTTATAGAACGAAGACTTAGGAGTTTAACCATGGTTTCAGAGAATCAATTTGGATTTATGTCGGGTAGGTCTACTACGGAGGCCATCTTTTTGTTTAGGCAAATTATAGAAAAATATCGAGAGGAACGTAAGTGTTTGCATATGGGTTTTATTGATCTAGAGAAAGCTTACGATAGGGTCCCCAGAGAGTTAATTTTGTGGGTGTTTAAAAGGAAGAAAGTGTTTCAATGTTATGTCAATATCATTAAGGATATGTATGAAGGGGTTGTAACAAGTGTTCGCTTAGTGGGTGGGATGTTCAGTGAATTTCCAGTGTCAGTAGGACTACATCAAAGGTCGACCTTAAGTCCATAACTCTTTGCTTTGGTCATGGATGAGTTGACAAGACATCTGCAAGAAGATGTACCTTGGTGCATGTTATTTGTTATTTGCAGATGATATTCTCTTAATTGATGAGACTGGTGAAGGTTTAGGTCAGAAATTAGATAGGTGGCGGAAGGCTTTAGAGAGTAAGAGTTTTAGAATGTCATTCGAAGATGAAGCATCTAGTGTGCAACTTTGGTTGTGAATCACGAGGAGGGAGTAATGCAATTGAGATCGAAGGTGTGGAGGTTCCAGAGTGAGGATTTTCAATATCTATGATATATAATTCAAAAAAATGGAGTTATCGGGGAAGATGTAGACCATAGGATTAAAATTGGTTTGCTTAAATGGAGAATGACGTCAGGAGTATTATGCAATAGAAGAATACTAGTAAGGCTAAAAGGAAAATGTTATAAGACAATTGTTCGACCAGCCTTGCTATATGGTTCATAATGTTGAGCTACTACGAGACAACATACGCATAGGATAGCAATAGCGAAAATGCGTATGTTAAGGTGAATGTATGGTAACCCGTAAGGATAAAATTAGGAATAAAATAATTAGGAGATACTTGGGTGTAGCGTCCATAGAGGACAAAATTAGAGAAATGCGTTTAACTTGGAGGGTGTAGACAGAGGGGACAACTGTTGAAAACTTAGATGAAGGCGATGAATGAAGACATCATTGAGCTTGGATTAGGCCAGGATATGTGAGAAGACTGCGTTGCTTAGAGAACCAAAATTCATGTAGCCAACCCCGAAAATATCGGAAATGGGCTTTGATGATGATGATGATACTTCCTTCTTAGAGGGCTGCAATAACTCGTTGACTGATAGTTTCATTGTTAGTTCCTTTCCTTTGAATGGTCAAGAAAAAAATACCAATTTGTCTTTCCCCTGCTTTCTTGTGCTTTGAATACAGATTTTCAAGAAACAATGAACTTTTTGCTTACTGTCTTTCTACATTTGCATTTTCCCATTTGAGTAGTTTCTTTCCTTCATCCATGATTGTTGTGTTGCTACATGCTCATCATTATGAACCATTATGTTAGTTCATACTGCTGTAATATTTCACACAGCTTGTTCATGTTCAAATCCATCTTTCCTTTCAGTCGTTTCTTACAGTATCGAGATCCACGTGCACGAAGACGACATCCGTTGGTGGATCCTGCAGTTGTTTCTGACATCCGCAAATGTCTGGAGGAAGGGGTGGAATTTCAAGGTGAACTCTTTAACTTTCGGAAAGATGGAACTCCCTTAGTGAACAGGTTGCGGCTTATACCTATGCACGGGGATGATGGACTTGTCACCCATGTCATAGGTATTCAAATTTTTGCTGAAGCCGAGATAGATCTGAACCATGTCTCTTATCCGGTCTTTAAACAAATTTCTAATCAGCAATGTGACCAGTTGGAAGGGAATTCACTCGCAATGGAACGAGTGCCAAATAGACCACAAAGTGATGTCTGTGGAATTCTCCTTCTCTCAGATGAAGTCCTAGCTCATAACATCTTATCACGCTTGACACCAAGGGATGTTGCATCCATCGGGTCAGTATGTAGAAGGATACGTCAATTAACAAAGAGTGAGCATCTGAGGAAGATGGTCTGTCAAAATTCATGGGGCAGAGAAGTGACAGGTACATTAGAACTAACGACCAACAAATTAGGGTGGGGACGTCTTGCAAGGGAGCTGACCACACTCGAGGCAGTTTGTTGGAAGAAGATGAGTGTTGGAGGTGCTGTTGAGCCTTCACGTTGCAATTTTAGTGCTTGTGCTGTAGGGAACCGTCTTGTTCTTTTCGGAGGGGAAGGAGTTAACATGCAGCCGATGGACGACACTTTTGTTCTCAATTTAGATTCAGCAAATCCCGAATGGCGCCGTGTGAGTGTCACCACCTCCCCACCAGGACGCTGGGGTCACACACTCTCGTGCTTAAATGAGTCTTGGCTGGTAGTGTTTGGAGGATGTGGGAGGCAGGGGTTACTCAATGACGTGTTTATGCTAGACTTGGACGCGCAACAGCCAACATGGAAAGAAGTTTTAGGTGGTGCTCCTCCCCTCCCAAGATCATGGCACAGCTCTTGTACTGTGGAAGGCTCAAAGTTGGTTATTTCCGGAGGATGCACAGATGCTGGGGTACTTCTCAGTGACACATATTTACTTGATCTTACTAAGGACAAGCCAACATGGAGAGAGATCCCTTCGTCGTGGATCCCTCCCTCTAGATTGGGACACTCTCTATCTGCTTATGGAAGAACCAAGCTTTTAATGTTTGGAGGACTTGCCAAGAGTGGGCCACTACGCCTGAGATCAGGCGAGGCCTACACAATAGATTTGGAAGATGAGGAACCTCAATGGAGGCAACTGGGCTGTAGTTCTTACGCTGGTCTGAGCAGCCAGAGTGCAGTGGTTCCTCCACCAAGACTTGATCATGTTGCTGTAAGCATGCCTTGTGGGAGAATCATCATCTTTGGTGGATCCATTGCTGGTCTGCATTCCCCTTCTCAGCTCTTCATTCTGGATCCTTCAGACGAGAAACCATCATGGAGGATTCTCAATGTTCCTGGGAAGCCACCCAAGTTTGCTTGGGGTCATAGCACCTGTGTAGTTGGAGGGACTAGAGTCCTGGTCTTGGGCGGGAACACTGGCGAGGAGTGGATACTGAATGAGTTACACGAGCTATGTCTTGCTAGCGGACCAGATTCAGAGCCATAAGTCTGTATCACACAAGGCAGATTCTACACCAGCTATGGTCTGCTTTCTGTGCTGTCTTCACATGTACCTTCTGATCCTGTTCTCAAAATGCATTGCGAGGTAGAGCACTGTACCTGTATATTGTTGATAGCTCTTCTTTCCATCTATGACCGCTTGAGAGCTGTGAACTGGCCATTTGTATTGCATGTGTTACTTGCTAGCCTTGACCTTAATGTAGCAAGAAATTCTTATTATTTTGCAAGTTCAGGTAAAATAATCCATATGCAATCTGTGGGGTTTCTGAACTGGGGTAGCAGTTGCCACATTGCTCTATCACAACCACCCGAGAACTCTTCTATAGCAAAATCTGGGACTTCTGATTGTGGAAGTGGAGACAACTAAACAAATGCACTAATGCCTGAAACTCTTTGGATGATTAGATTCTGATAGTAAGACTGTCCATGGGGTGGTAGCCCATAGCTTCAGCTACCATATTTTCTTGTATTGCATATAAACATGCTTTGTCCTGCTACATAGATTCCAGAAAGAATCACGCAGCCTGCTTGGACTAGGGTGTCCTAAACATAACTACTAAGAACTTAGTTACAAGCGTGCAGGTATTGTTCACCTCTCAAATTAGATTGCAAAATGGAAGCTAAATCCTCAGTATGCTGGGATGCATGATGTGCAAGAGAGTTGGCTGTACCTTTCACATCTTCCTGGACAACGGAAGCTATTGCAACATTGCTCTATCGCCACCGCCAGAGAGCTCTACTACAAGAAAATCTGGGGCTTCTGGGTCTGGAATTGGAGAGATCAGATCCAGTTCACCATTACCAGAATCAGTCTGGGAGATTAGATTCCAAGGATTTGACTGTATTTTTGTAAATATGTTTACTTTTGGGTTCGATTGGGAGTTATGTGTAGATGGTCTGACATTTCATTACTTCTGGTGACAACATGTACAATAAAATATATACGTAGCATCCATCTTCAAGAACCAAAAAGCAATCGTGCACACATTGCACGTGTCAGGGGCTAGATAGACTGTAAAGAAAATCCAAGTCCCTGGAGTATTGCCCATAGCTTCTTCAGCAACCATATTTCATATTTGCTTCTATTGGGAATAAGCATGCTTTGTCATGCTACGCAGATTCCAGCAAAATTGTGCAGAATCACGATGCTCAACTTGGACCAGGGTTTCCCAATGTAAATCAGTGTTTAAAGCGGCTAAAGCCAGAGGTGGTGGATGTCAAGGAGGGAGGAACTGTGGTGGGTTGTAGTTGGGGGTTGGTTTTGAAATTTTGACAATAACTTGGTTTCATTGATAGCCATGTTATAAATTCAGTCAGGTTTGTATCGTCTCCATAACCAAATTGATGTTCATTTTGTGATCCCCCACTTGAGCCATATTTGGAGATAGGATAGCCTTCAACTAATCTTGCTCATTTACCCAATTTACTTGTATAACTTACATAACCATGATGTCGTAGCAACAACAAATTAATCTGTCGTATTCCAACATTTTAATACAGCTGAAATGCTAGGTGAAAGGAGGAATTGTATAACTAACAACTTCTAGTATGATATTGATTACGTGCATACTGGCAATGTCAGGGAAACCTCGCATTAACTGTTCAAAAGAAGACTTTAATGCAAGCTAATGTAAGGGGCAGTTCATATCTAGGCATAATTTTAACAATCCCAAGAAGTTAACATTGATCATACTCATCAGGTGCGAGAACTAATTGTGTTCATTGTTCTAGTTCCCAACTTAAGCAAACAGAGTAAGCAGACAACTACCTGTTAAACAAAACCGAAGGTAATTCTTCTTCCCAACATAATTGAAGCACAGCTGCAAAACAACAAATCAAAATACAAAAACATCACCTATTGACGTTCCCTTTTAACTCAATCATTTTTTTTCCTGGCCTTTGCGGCATCTCCAGCTTTGGTCTACACTAAAAAATAGGGAGGAAATGATTAATAAAATAAAATAAATCATAATGGAACAATCAATGTTTTAAAAAGCATTTTTCAGTACTGAGGCGATTAGGCTCTTCTCAATGCGAGGCGGCGCATTGATGTGTAACAAGGCGTACGCCTCGACTTTTCAAAACAAGAAAAATGAAGAAAAATATCTAAAATCATAAACAAATTGAAAAGAAATATGAAACAATCATCAATGAAAAAGACAACATAAAACCAACCATAAAAGTGGTTGAGGTGTTAAAGAATAAGAACAATCATGGTCCGCATTATAGCTATCATTCAACTCGTATGCACTGAAGCAATTTTTGGCTGGTTCAAGTCAATGCGCGCAATGATGCGTACGCATCAATCGCCTTTTAAAACAGTGGGAACAACAATGGAACATAACCCCTTCTTGACCGACTTTTTCACTCAGATCTTCTAGCCCTGTCCTTCCTTTACTTCATTTGCTTTCTCGACCTTTCTACTTTAGCGTCCAGCCCATTCTGAAACACATATAGTGCCTAAACAATCAGGTTAACAAGAAACTGCAAGCATAGTTCTTACCCAAATTATCCAATTGATGCATCATACCTTTGTATCATCAAAAGTAGGAAATCAGCTTGGTTTGATATAGACTAGGCTTTATTAAGTTATCATTGTCCAAAAGACCAGCAAAATGAACGAACCCGCCAGTCTTTGGGAACATGTACATCATGTGCACCTAAATTAACTAGCTAGCTATAATTCAATACACCCGATTCCCCATATTTATGTCATGGCTGATGTCCTGTAGCCATGACACACATATAGTATTATGACTCCTAGATAAATGCATTACATGCCGAATTGTCATGCTATAGTGGGAAACGCTAATAGTGAATATTCATTGCTTGAGGGTTTCCCCGTGAGGATTATTATGTACAGAACTAACTCCGTGATAATATTAACATGGATGGAGTCGGTTCTCTTGAAAAACTAAGAGCATCTATAGTTGATCCTATGGTGATGCCTATTCCAGTTGGCTTTGTTTTATTTAATGAGGCCCATAGAATTGGCCAAGGAGGTTGTATTTAGGAAAAGAATGCTTGTTAGGATAATCAATTTTTTAAGATTGAAGGTATGGATGGCAGTGGGGCGGTTTTTCACGGATATCCACCCCGCCCGCTCTGTTTGGAGCGGTTTTGGAAATGCCTAAACAGATATCGGGACGGATACGGATATGTAAACAACATCCGTCAAATATTCAGAGCAGATACAGATTTGGCCATATCCACCCCGCGGATATCCGTTTATGTGTAAAATTTACTGAAATACCCTTAACCCTTAAAAAGAAAAAACTCTAACCCTACCCACCATTTCTTCTCTTCAGTTCCCCCTCCCTCCTTCAACACCCACATTTTTCGCAAGAGAAAACGATCTGGCTTTCTGATGAAGAGACCGGTTATGGAGTCTCAGATCTTTGCCTCTCACTATTGAATCTACTCGTTTAACGAACTGAAACTCTCTAATCATCATCTTCTTCATCTTTTCGTCTAGATCCAGCAATGGAGCAAGAACCTGAGGCCTCTGCAAGTGAGAGGAGATCTTCGTAGGCGGATTTGGTTGTTCAAGAACAGCTCATCGCAGAAGCTCATAGATCAGGATGGCATCAAAGCAATGGTGGAAGAAAATCTTGCCGAGAAATGTTTGTGCAAGCCCATGGCATGTCTCCTTTCTGCTGCTATGGCTCCATGGTCCGTCTCCTTTTTGCTGAGGATTTTCAACCGTAATTTTGTATGAATGTTTGTGCAGGAACTTCTGTTTTGCAGGTTTGATAGAGATTTACTTTAACAAAATAGTTTTAATACTTGAGGAACACAATCGGTGTTGGATTTGGGCATTTTGTCACAAATGGAGCAGTAAATTAGGGGAACACAATCATTGTTGAGAACTGAAGATCAGTTTTTTTTTAATACGAATATTTGGGGCAGGGCGGATATCTACCAACCCGATAGTATAAACATATATTCGGGGCGGATTCAGGGATCCACAATCCCCAGTGGGGCGGAATTAGCCCCAATGCCATCCCTAATTGAAGGGTTGAATAAAGATCTTTCTAGGGCTCATCTTATACTCTTTGATTTGAAACAGATTGTTCAATATTGTTTTTGAGTTTCTGATCCATTTATATATGGTGTATTTGGACATGCCCCCCCTCCCCGTTCATAATGTCTAATTAGGAGACCCCCCTTAGACTTACCTCCCTGGACTGACCTTTCCATCCTTTGACCGTTAGGGTCATAAAATAAACAAATACCCAATACGTGAAGAGCAAACTTGTGTTAAAATTTTTTGTCAATAAATTTCTGGAGATAATAACGCATCTTGATACACAATTAATGGCTACAATTAAATCAAAATGTAAATTAAAGTGTTACACATCACGAGGTGAAATTGAGGGCTTGGATTCAAACAAAAAATCTCAATCTTCTTCATCCCTAGCAACCCCCCCCCCCCCCCCCCACCGCCCACCACCACTACTTCCACCTCTCCTACTCCCTTCATTTCCTCATCCTCCAATTCTACCACTTCTTCAATTTCGTTTTCTCAGTACTAAAAAAACCACCCAATCACTTATGAACTGAACACCTCTCTTACCCTGTCTCTCTCCAATCTCTTCTCTACCTCCGCCTCTCAAGAAACCACTCACCGCAGACAATTGAAACCCCCAATATTGCACATTCGTTCCCATTGATATAATTTGATGATCCTTCAATTTCTCAAGAAAATATTGAAATTTAGTTTCTCCAACTCATCAATCTCTCAATTTCTTCCAATCTTCATTTTTTCTTCTTCCTTGGCAACCCCCCACCATCCACCACCTCTTTTTTCTGACCAATCTGTTGCACATCTGTTGTCTGCAATTCTGGTGTGCCATTCAGCGATTTGGAGGAAAAGGAAGTAGTTGTTTGTGAATGAGGTAAGTTGATCGCTGCCCTCACACATTTTCAACAAAAACGTATACTACAAGAGGATTGACCGATGCACACCATTGATTGTGTTTAGATTGGGCATCTATACCCCATCACCATTTCGCATTTGGCAACATCCAGCTAAAATAAGCCAAAATTGTGACACAAAAGCGAATTTGAACATAGTATATGCCAGCAAGACTCGCAACAGAATTGCCACGGACCAATCGATGCGATATGGTGAGCCGCCCAAGGTTGTTGTCTCGCCAGCAGCTCCCGAAGCTGGGGTTCCCTCCTTCAAGTTACATGGCGCCTTGAACACCCTCATCTAGATCTCTGTATCCGATGCAATTGTCCACCAAATTGGACACATGCAGGCCGATCATGTGAGATCTGCAAGGGAGAATCGTTTGAAGGTGGTTCGCAGGATGTCACGGCAGATCAAGGCTGAGAAGTTGGAGGGTGGGGATGGAGAGAAGAGGAAATTAAGGGAAGATGAGAGGTGGAAGTGGTGGTGGTGGGTTGCTAGGGAAGAAGAAGAAGATGAAAAGGTGTAAGTGTCTTAAACAGATTGGCCCCCAAAGAGAAAATACATGTGTGTGTGTGAACTGAAACTGTTGTCTTTAAGTTATTCTATGTACCCCAATCATTGCCCAAAACCATAACATCCCATAAATACATATAAACCCGATTCACACTTTTTTCCCTGAAAATTATATTGTTTCATTCTCGCCATCAAACCCATATAGTAGCTATTAGCATTCTATCCCATAACCAAGGGAGAGTTCCCCTTGAACGTGAAGCATCCCGTATTCCATTAAGTATACCATGTGGCTAATGTGTTTGCAGCTAGGCGTCGGCCTACACAAGCCAATGCTAAGCTTTATCCCATATATCCCTGAACATTTCTTCCCAATTATAAGCCCTCGACAAGATAATTTTAGTTTTCTACGTTCCTTCGTAGGCTATAGACGAAATCAAGAAATTTTCCTTTTGAGGAGTTTATTTCTTCCATATTAATAGAGTTGTGAAGTCAAAAGGAGCATAGATGTGGGGGGCATGTACCTATACATGTGGCTATACAGTGAGGAAATCATAGCACTGGTCAATTGAAAACACTCTAGATCCCACAACATGTAGGCATGTATTTAGTTCCTTTCCTTGGACCTTCTTGAATCGATCTACCAATACCTTCTGCAGCAGTCCACCAACTTTCATATTGTGTTTGCTACTGCCTGGTCCAGAGATACAATAATGTCTTAGAAATAACCTGCCTTACTATGGAGATGACACTGATGGTTTGTACTCTTGAACTATGTTTGCTCGTTTTACTTTTGGGATCAATGCTATGAGAGTGGAGTTGAGTCTCCATTCGAAAAATCCATTAGAGCTAAAGTTCATCACTAGTTACATGAAGTTTGACTTGACTACTTTGCAACATATGAGATGGGGAGGAAGACAAATGGCTATGGGATGGGAGACGGACTGATTTCTCTGTAAGGGAATGGTATAAAGTATAAACAACTATGGACACCTATTCCCATGTCTAATTTTGAAGACAGAATCTGCAAGCTTTACTCGTTTATCTGGATGAAAGAAGTCCTGCCTAGAGCTACTTTTCTTTTGTGGCCTGTGTCATTCATGGCATGAAACTTACAGTAGACAATATTAACAGAAGAGGCATCTTTCTCCCTAACCATTGTGTCGTATGTGAGCTTCAAGAAGAATCTATTGACCACCTGTTTATTTCTTGCCCCTTCGTGAAGCAGTTTGAGATCGGGCTTTGTCAGATTTTCATGATCAGTGAATTTTTCCTCTTTCCGTCTTAGAATGGGCAGGGCACTTGACTTGTTCTCCCCCTTCCAATCTCTTCCTATTTGGCAAATGGGTCTGAGAGAGAATAGATTCAGTGAAATTCAGTTTCATATTTGTATGTTTAACTGGGATTGTATAGTGCATACCTGATGCACATGATTTTGTAAAGTTTTTGTACTTGTTAGTGGCCTAACCTTTTAAATATATGAATACAATACTTAGCTTGCTATGACATTCTTCCAAAGAGCATCAACATCAATCCCAAAATCTCCAAATCGAGTTGATAAGGTGTATAATTGAATTCTCAAATTCTTCGAATACCTAAACCTCATTTTTCTTTAGGTTGGCAAACATTTTTCCAATTGAGTAAGTGGTATTTCTTGAAGGTTGGAGTACCCCGAAGGAAATACCCCATACTTATTTCAATTTGGGTGGCCATCAATGAGGGAACAAAACATAAGGAAAGCACGTGAACAGGTATACTTGCTATTGTGCTCTTGATAAGAGTAGCTCTCCACAAAACATAAGGAAAGCATGTGGAACGTATTTGCAATGCATGTTTTCTTCCATGTGCTCAACCTACTTTCAATACGTTCCAATGTTTCTTCCCATACTCTCGTATCTTTGTGCTTAGCTATCGGAGGTAGCCCAGATACATACAAACGAAGAAAAACGTTGAATTCAAACTTCAATCCGTTGGTTGCGATACTTTTTTCTTTTAATCAGCAAAAAACACGAAAGGGGATGCTAATTAAGAAACATCCCAAACCAGTAAGTAGCCCTAGGGCACAAGAGAACTAACACTCCCACTGAAGGAACTAATAAGCTACCTGGCCTACTTACAACTTAATCTATTTGCATATCATCTGTTTTTGTCGTCAAAGGCTCCAAGGTTCTCTCCTTCAAAATGACCCTGATGGTTGCAAGCAAAATACTGTGCCACAACCAGTACCATTCTATGTGAAAGCTCTGTTAATGGTAAGCCACTTCAAGATAGAAGAGCTGGCACGGATACAGCCTCCAGATTCCTTCGGAATATCGCTCTTCTAGATAAATTATCCACCCTATTCTCTCCTGCCAATTGTTCTCTCATGCCAACTGTCCTGATTAAGAAATCGACTCTAGAAGGCACTTGATTTATCCAGAAAATTTTCATATCTAATTACTGGCTGCTATTTATGCATTGTGTTGCACCTGAGAGAGGAAATTCGTTATCGTACAGATGTTAACAGAGAAGTGCCCTGATTTGTGATCCCAATCACAATGATTACTTTCATGCTGCAATGAAACAAGTTTAAGCGGGTCGATAAGACTGATCAAGCCAGGAAATCCCATTCTTTGAGACCTGACATCAAAGCCTGATCCCAATTTCCCTCATCTTTATCATATCCACCACACTCTTATGCATGAATCTGAATTCTTCCTTAAGGAGCTAGACAATATTTGTCGCCTTAAAAGTCAGTTCTATGGCCGTTTTGAATCCTATTATAAACATGCTTCTAAAAGATGACTTCGAGGTTCATCACCACCCTCCTCAAAACACAACCATATGGAGCATAGACCTTCTTCGTGTACCACCCCATGGAGTCAAGCCCATATTTATAGCAATGATGCATCTGCATAAAGCTCTCTACCAACACCAAAACAGCATAGCCAGTTGGACCACACTGACTTAATATTTAACCCTTCTCATCCTAGCCCCTTGAACTTTCAGCTTGCAAACATCTTCCCATCCAATTAGAAGTAATTTCTTGACCGAACCGACAAAGAGCAAAAGGTTTTCGAATATCTTCTCCAGATCATTATCAACCCAAACGAGAATTGTTGTTGTCATAAACAAAGGGATGCTTGTGATAAGTTTGCCCCAACCTACCTTTGATATGTATTTACTCTGCAAATTGCAACCAACTGCAAACTCTTTCCATCACATGATCCTACACCATTTTATCTTTATAACAATTACCCACAGGTGTGCCTAAGTAATGGCGTCCACAATTTCAATTTATCAAAGTTGGACGTTATTACTGAACCCGTAATTTCAAAGATCTAAATAACCCATGAAATCGTTCATCTTGCAATTTGAACTGATTTGCAGAAATTTCAAGAAATGAAATATTGATTTGTAAAACTTGAGGCTCTAATTAAAGAATTCGGAAGAAAATCCTCATAAGTATGCACTCTACATATCAATATGCAAGGACTTCCATTTTGACATTGAGATAGATTCTCAGATATGCAAGAGAAGAAAAGGCGATAGCCATCCACACCAGTGATGGCTCCTAGTAAAAGAATAGAGAGGGGTTTTTCAGTTTTCAAATCTAAATGGCTTGAAAGAAACTTATATAAGAAAGTTCTATATGGCTTGAAAGAGAGGGGCTTATTGTATGTTCCTGGGCACCCTACACCATAAATGTCGGACTCGTTCACAACTTAGAGATGGCCTACAACCACTAAGATATTTATCAATCATTTCACGGGTCAACCAGAGCTGAATGTGGTGCAACATGCCAATGGAACTAGTTTCTCTTATATGATGCTCTGATCTTTTATCTGAACAACAAACATGGCAGGTTGCTAGCAGTTGAGAACCTTGCTGAACAGAGCCTAATCATTACCAAGAAATGTTGTTTCTGTGAAGAATCCCCTGAATCCATCGACCATTTACTCTGGCTATACCGCTTCTACTCTCAAGTTTGAGATAATTTGGTTCATGATTGTGGAAGGAACCTGCCTGTTGATACTGGCTTTGCTTAGTGGGTCATTCAAGGGTGCAATATCACCTTTTCTGCAAGAGGTAATCGTTTTAGCTGCTTCTCTATGGGTACTCTGGAAAGAAAGATATGCAATAGTGTTTGAAGGAAAAAGGTAAACAGAGTGTATATCCAAAAGCATCAAGTAAATGATTTGGATTTTGGATCCACGTCAGGTAACATTCATGTCGTTTTTCACGTGTGTATGTTCAATTCGGGAAGTGCTCCAATTGTTACTAGGTATGTGATCTGTTATTTTTCTCCACATGAGTTACTCACTCAAACTGAGTTCCTTTTCTATTAATATATTTGCTCAGTGACTTTTGCCCATCCAATTAAAAGTGTATCACGCCATAAAAACTATGGCATGTTAACGCTAATGTTTAGTTTCGTGAATGTTAAACCCTCTCAACCACCAAACAACATTCTATTTGGATTCCAATAACACAAAAGAAGTTAGAACAATCTCTTATCCAATGCTAACCATAAAAGGTAGTCTAAGGCTCTAAGCTTCAAGCTTGGGAAGGAAAGTTGTTATTATGAAATAGTTGTATCAATATTGGTAAACTCACCGTCAGCCACCATCATATTTAACACACCAATTACCTTTGCAAATTATGTTATGACCTTAGAAACTATGTTATGCCTTAGGGATTCCTGTGGGGTATGACTTCGAATAGAAAGCATCTATTCAACTGATCAACAAGCCAACTACATAACTCTCACAAACTTGCTAAACTCATCCCTACTAAGCCAACTTCATAACTCTCACGAAGTACTAGATATTATGGATGTTCATTTGCTAAACTCATCCCTACTAGACTGCCTAGCTAGATGTCTCCGTCAAGAAAACCAGTTCCTTTTGGTGCAAAAGCTAACTTCCCAGTACCCCAATCATCATACCATACTAATTGTGTGATAATGATTCAGTTGTTTTTGTTTTTCATGATACTCGGCCAAAATAGAACTATTCACAATTGAAAAAAAAACTCAATGATGGATCAAAAACATCGTTAATTCCTTAAAATTTGGCAATTTCTAATAGAAATTAATGGATTTGTAATATTACCCTGATGAGTCTGTACTTGGGCTCAAACTTTTTGGCATTGTCAAAAACCAGTAGATTTTCCACCACCAAAATGGGTTCGAAACTAGAAAACCAAAGTCGAATTTGGGTCCTTGGCTTCATACATTTTCAACAGCTTCTCCTTAATATCTTCCTTCATAAACACAGACATTCGATCCCTGCTACAATCAAAAACAAAATATTTGATCGTAAAAGAAGAAACGAGGGTCCATTAGAGAGAAGCAAGAAAGTGTACTCACCTTTGGAACATTTACCTTTCCAGGAAGAAGAACATCGATTCCCTACATCAAACAAATAACAAATTGTTTTCGTGAGAGGAGTCTGTTTGTCATGCATTTCGTTTACGGCCTTGTTGTCCTCTATTGGTCTACCATCTCTTCTCTGCGCTTTCCCCCTTCTTCTACTTCAAAACCCGCGACGAAAAATATAGAAACTTGTGCTATTAAACTTTGGCTGCGTTTGGGAAAAAACAAAATGCTGTAACACCACCAATCTTCCAAGGTTTTCTTGGATTCGCTTTGTTTTTGGTTTGTTTTTATTGTTTGTTTGGGCTTGGGTTTCTTTTGATAATCTCATTTTTAATCTCTAAATGACGAAAAATTCTAATTGTCGAGGGAAATGGCGAGGAAAACAGCGAGGGGTGGGGGGAGCCGTCCATCCCCCTCGGGATGCGCACTTAAACCTCCGGGATGCGTGCATTGAAAAGTCAAGCGCGCATCCCGGGGGATGGACGGCTCCCCCCTCCTACCCCACCACCCCCCTGTGGGGTCCCTCACTGTTTTCCTCGACACTTAGACGGGTTCCTAAATGACCTATAAATCTTTCAAGCACCAAAACCTCAACCCCAAAGAGTTTAAAGATGGAAAAAAAAAATGATGCTTGGGAATGAGAGATTAAAAAAATAGGTAGAGAGAGGTCACGAGGGAAGAAGTGTCGTTAGTCAAGAGAGGTAAGAGAATCCACCTTTTTCTCATGTGAAATCAAGCAAAAATAGTGATTTTGGGTATTTATTGTTGATGTTAATTAGAGGGCATTTGTTTTTTTAAGTGCTTACAAGCTAACTTCTAACTGGGTCTAAACGAGCTTCTGAATTAACTGTTTTTTTGCTTCTGAATGGGTTGTTGATTAGAAGCTGTAAAATTAAAAGGTGTTTGTTTTTCGATGTTGAATGAGAAATATTGTTCGAAAATTTTGCCCCACTAAGCTGAATAAAATTATGACAGGAATATTGTACTTAAAATCATAATCAATAATTATTCAAATCCTAGAGAATGTTGCATACATTTTCATTACAAGAATATCGAAATATAACCAAGTATATTTGAAAAACATTACCAAACCAAATTTCTTACTAATATTTCATTTGTAATACGATCTCGTAAATTAATCATATCAGTTTGTTTACGTGATCCAAATACATGAGACAGTTGTAGTTGTCACTATTAGTTTGCTCGGGTTCCTCGTGCATCAAATGTTTGTTGGCCCAATAATTGAATAAATCATCATTCAATTTAACTGGACGAAGAAAGTTGTGTATTGTCATACATGCAATGACGATATTCCTTTAGGTGGGAAAGATATATGAAAGCATCATATTCAAAATGGGAAATTTGTTTTCAACGCGCCAAAAGTTATTTCTATGACATTCCTTAGATGAGCATATGCAAGGTTAAATATATCTTCTTTGCTTCGAGCACGTTCTCCTTGTTGAATCCAATCTTTGATCCTATATCGAACACCGTGATATAGACTCATGAAACCTCTGGTGTGTGAGTAGGCCGCATCACATAAATAATAGTTATCTACAATGGTTGTAAAGCAAAATGAGTAAATAAAACATTTTCAAATTTATGGTCAAGTATATAAATAAAAATTTACCTGGGAGAGGTAAATGAAATTTGAATTGTGGTCTACGCAATGCATCTGTAATTACTATATAGTCATGTGCAACTCCTTTCCAACCAACAACCACATAAATAAACTTCATGTCAAAATCACAAATGGTCAACATATTTGGGTAGCAAAGTCCACAACCCCTTCTTCTAAACGGAATTTGCTTGTCAGCTGGAATAGACGCACTGATGCGTGTTCCATCTAAAGCTCCAATAGCACCTTTGAATGACCCTTCTCGAAGATGTCTATGTGATTGTGAGATAATTCCTGTGGTTGGTTCATTGAAGTTTGAGGGGACTATCATTTTAATGGAAAAATGCATCATTGCCGACAATACGTCGTGAAAGCACCTGGTGATTGTTTGGCCATAATGTTGAAATTGATGTTTGATCACTCGATTCCTCTCATTATGACTTATGGCCATAAAAAATATTGTCATCTTTTGTTCCACATTTACATGTTTGCTATCTGTGAGCCACCCTTTTTTCTTGAAAATGTTGAATAAAGCAATGAAAGAACTCTTATTCATCATCATCAATTCATAGATTTGGGTTGAAGATCCTTCCAAGAGTTTAGCGAGGAATGTTAAAGAATAGAAGTCTACCTATGTTAAAAAATAGGAGAGTATTACAGAATAGAAGTCTACCTATGTTACAAAATAGGAAAGTGTTACAGAATAGGTTAGGAAAGTCAGAATAGAATAGAAGTCTTAGGTTTCCTATCTCTACAAGGTTAGGTCAGAGTTACCTTTATATATGCAATGTTAACTTTGTACCCATTCTCATAATCTTTTAGCATTTTCAAATAGTTTTTAACCTTAAATAAAGTGACAGGACTATTTATACCTTCCACGTAGAACTGTTCATCCAAGGGAATAGTGATAGCAACCATTTGGAGGTTGTTTGGTGTTCTTGGAGACTGTGTTTGTTCATTCCCTTAATCTCGATTAAGCATCTTACTTTCATTACCATCAGCCGACACATTTTCATTAATCTCACCTTGCTCGACTTTCGGAACCATATTTGCTTCCGACTCCTCTTCACTACTATGATCCAGAAGATGTAATTTTCTTCCATTTAGAGCCAAAGTCCGATTGTTCTGACCTGTTACTTTGTCCACAACCTGCACTATTTTTCGTGCCATTTCCTGAATTTTTTTATTTTTTTTTAGGATCCGCATTTTTTTCCTGAATTGTGTTCAACTTTTGTCGTTCGATGCATTTTTTTCTTAAAACGTAGTGTCACACAAAGTTTTGTGAGTCTCAAATTTTCCATTTAATTCTCTTCATTTAGTACAATAACAATCATATCCCATGTTTAAATAACAATTACCATAATCAAATAATTAGACTTTTTAGGTCATGACATGTTACATATTACTTATAAGCATACTTATATACGAGTCGAACATGAGAAAAAATCAATTTCAAAATAAGCTGACATTCAACCATAGTTTTCAAATTTAACAAGCTAAAATAAACTAACATTCAACCATAGTATTCAAAATTACATAAGCTAACACAATTTGACTACGTAAAAACAATGTCTTCTAAATTAATCAAAACTATGACAACCAATTTATCATTCTAACAATGTTTGAAAAAAAATACGAAATACGCAACTTTTTCAATCTCAATTTTCCTAAAATCCCGCAATGGTCCCAAGAAAAGTCATATTGTCATCAATCTGTCATCGTCACAAAAGCCACCCTATAACTTTCACACTCGCAAAACGCCTTCAATGCCTTATGTATACACCATGTGTCAACCTGTATGAATCCCTCATTTCATTCATTAAAATCACACATTCATCAAAAGTTTGGACCTTTTCTTTTTCAATTTTTTTTTTCTTGTGGGCGTGTTCTTCCTCAAATATAGTAGTTTTGGCGATCAACTTCACCAATTTGACTATCAATTTCTTTGTCTTTTTTACGGCATGACTCACTATTTTGTGAATGTGCTTGTGTTGTATCACTTTGCCCAATTTTTCTGAAGGGGTAGTGGGTACACTTCCATCTAGCTCTTCAACCATGCAACCATTAAAGTAGTCATCCTCTTGTGCCTGGGAGTCTTGGATATCTTTTTCTTGAGACATTTGCCCACTTGAGGGAGTCCATGCATTGTCTCCATTTGCAAGAATTCCTTCAAATAAGGGTTTGCTTATGTCTATGTCCTTTAAAGGCTCTTTTTTTTCTTTTCTTTTTTTTTTCTTTTTTTTTTAAATTACCTTGCATCTAGATATGTTTGTCTAAAATCAAGTAATGACTTAGAAAAATATCTTAGCTTTCAAACAAAAATATCTACTTGAAGTAAAACTTAAATTGGTTTAAGAATCTTACCCTACAAAAAGTTTCCCATTAGTCGAGTGGCATTGAATAAGTATGAGTTTCTTCATTGTAGCCATGGCCTGTTTTCATTGTAAGTACTCTCCATATCTAGTATTGTTTTTTACAATAATTCCAATGATTATTTAATGTTTTGTGGGGCCAGTTCACCTTCCACTTTTCATTTATCTTGTTCCTAATCGCTAGCCACGACATAGGTTTCAAGGATGAACCCACATAACCTTCTTTGGTTGTTTCTTAGAGACATAACTCCAAGAATTCCCTTCTTAGCTCATCATCGTTACTAAAATTTATTTGTTTGTTGGCAAACGTATCTATTAAAATGTACAATAATAATTAATAAATTCATATAAATTAACAAATTGTCTCAACTAATAATTCTTCTTCATAGATTATTACTTAAAATATGAGTTTTTTTATTTATTTCATTTGTGCTTAATTTGCAATAAGAGTAATCCATTTTGTTGTTTATGATTGAATTGTGTGTGCCTGTATGGTAAGAGGTGTTTTTTTTTTGTATTTTTTTGTAAATATAGTCTACAAGATGTGACAAATAAGTTAAGATCAACATAATCTAGTGTGTTTGCCCAAAAATTTTTTGAGCAACAAAAGATGTGCCAACATTTTATTTTCGCATAGAGCATACACCTTTATAAGGAACCTCTCAATTCTTAATAGCACTCTATTTGAATAGTTAAAAGTGTTTGTTCAACTATTTTGCACACTGTGGACAACATATATTAAGTAGTGCTCTCCTTCAAAGTAATTATCTTATAAGAAACGATAGTCTAGTAATTAACTTTCACAACTCTTAAGGGTTTTCTTCAAACAACATGCCCTAGGCTGATAAAACTAATGTTAGGTGGAGCTCACCTCAATCACTACACAAATTGGTTGCTTGAATAATAACAAGGGAGTTTGGAAGAGAGAAGAATAAGAGATCGAATTGAATTCAAGCATCAGTGCGATGGCGGAAACATGGCATAGCAATAGTAATAGCAACACAACAACTGTTCAAGCTACCAAAGTCGATGCTTCTGCTAGCAAACTGTGCGCATTGTATTTACTTCCCCTCCCTCCCTCATATTTCCTTCCAGTCTCTCTAGTTTTCCTTTATTCACCTCTCTTATTATCTGGTCAGATTAGATCTCTATTATTACATTTATCATTTTTTCATTCTTTCTACTACATCATATCCCCTACATATGCCTTATTGTTTTGTCTGATTCATCGATACATCTTTCAGTCCATATATACCAAACCTATACGCAACTATTTCAAATGTAAGAAAAGACCTAGGAAACACAAAAAGATACTCTCCTAAGCAACTATTAACATGGGTTATTTGATTTTATTTCTTCTGATGCGGTCGACTTGGGAAAAAACAAAAACTATTAACATACACATAAGGCATAAAAACTGCATGCTACATAATGAAAACTTGAAAATATACATGAGATGGAGGGTTGGAAAGATGAAGAAAAACTTGAAAATACAGAGAAAGAAAACAAAGATGAAGGAGAGAAACAAGTTTCTTACCGTTGAAGAGTCCTTGTGAAGGTAGGTACAACGACAATGTTTGGTGAAGAAAATGCAGGTGTGCCATCAAAATTTAGCTCTACTTATTTTTAAGAAGATGATGGCAGCAACTATCATGACAAAATTATTTTGAAGGTTACTATTGAAATAATTTTTAAGTCGACGCTTAGTGCTAAGTGATCAGCACTCCACTGTCGCTTATTCCAATCAGAAGCAAAAAAAAACCCTCTTAGAATTTTTGAAGTGATGGTGTTAGAAAGTAGTAGTGGTGTTACATAGTAGTGGCCTAGAACTTTCACCCATAGTAAGGCCGAAGCTCTTGTGTTATCTAAGAGTAGGAATGTCAACTAGTCGAGTTTAGTTTGGGTTAGGCGTCCTTCTAGCATAACATCAATCACTCTCCATCTCCATGGGATCGGGCATCACATTGCATCCAGATCCTAGTAGAGGTCCTAGACTTCATTTTAGGCAAGTCAATCGATAATGAAAATGCAATAAGGGGGTGACAATTCACTCAAAATGATGGATTGTCAATGAACTCACAACTGCTAGAACCCTCGGGATCAAGGTGTTAGGAGCTCGCATCATTAGGATTCAATCATGTCTTCTCGTCACCAAAGGCAAACTATTAGTCATGTGTGTGATGAGAGGTGTCTCCGTACCGAGTCTCTCATATAAAGATGAAGAAAATAACCGACAAGTAGACCAATACATCTCCTGAAGGAGAAATCATCGTGTTCCGGAGAAGAATCACTATAGCGAGATATGTCTTGAACGAGATAACTACTTGTTGAAAAGAAAATTTGGCAAAATGAACGAGATCCATACAAAATCGGCTCTCGTTATTATGTTACCCCTCAAAACAAACATCATGGCCTTTGTAACAAGTGTCTATACATCTATTTAATTTGACCAAATTAAGTGTTTTGTTTATTCAATTAATTATTATTTTCTCTTTTGTAACGAGTGTCTAAAAATTTCCGTTTCTCTATGTACCACATAGAAATCAATTGTTCCTTTAGAAAATCTATTAAAAAAATGAAAAATCTCAAAGTGGCAAATGTATATCCATTTTACAACATATAAGAAGATAGCATCGATTGCTCACATTTCATCAAATATCAGGTGTCTTCACAAGTATGGTTCACTTCCATACTTCAAGTGTCCTATGTTCATGTTCAACATAAGAGGTGGCTTTGACTTCTTATGAAACCTTGAGCAATCGAGAGTACTACCCCATAACCAAACTTTTACTAAGACAACAACAACTATATGATATGCGACAAACCAAGTGATGTTGAACAACAACGAACCTTTCAGCTTTTGGAAAACCTCCAGCCTAAACAACGACTAACACCAGGATCAATATTCTTTTTTTCTTGAGAGACGTTCAAGGATATATTCTACAAGTTCACATGTGACTCAAAAATTTTAGGAATGATTTTGCTTATATCCAATAATACTAACACTTAGTTAAGATTTTGGTAATTGTTTGGGATAGGTTCACTTCGATTTTAAGTGGATATACCTTATAAACATTACTATAATAAATTTTGTATAAGAGGAACAACATTTTAGCAACGTCCATTGTTGTCCCTCCAATAAAAAATATAAGCTTCACAAGTCAAATGACAAATTTTGTTCATTTACAAACATATATTATTTTGGTTCCCTATTGAAAACAAAATGTTGAACCTATATCTATGAAAAGTTGTGTCCCATGAGAAATTGTTGGTTTATGTACGGTTTCTTGCAAAAAATTATTTTCGCGTATTTGTAACATAATTTTAAGTATATCAAAAAAAAAATTTGATTTGATATTTCATTACTATGATAAAAGATAAAGTTAGTAAAACTATTCAAGAAGATAATCTCCTAAAAACAATCACTATTATAAACTAATTATAAATATAAAAAAAATTATGAATATTCATTACAAATTATTATGTGGACTTAAAAAATATTTCACAAAAATGTGACAAATGTTATTTACAACTTAGGATGACCATGTAAGAATGCAAGAGAATGCAACGTAACTTGACAATGGCTCTTATTTAATCTCATTTATTTTATTTTCTCTTAATTCATTTTAACATAATTTAAAATAATAAGAGAGTTTTATTATTGTAACTCAAGATTTTCCTCAAATTTATACATCGTAAAGGTAAAATAATAAAATTTGTTTATAATGTATGAATACTTTTATTAAAGTGAATGAGATAAATTTGTGTTTATCTTAAATACTTGACAAATTGTTTGATATAAAATATAGACAAAGAAATCATAATTATTTGAATGGTCAATGTTCATTCGGTTAAACCCAATAAATTATGCAATGATGTTTAATATATACACCTCAAATTAACATTATGTTCTTATTTTCTAGTAGCATTGAGAGCATGATTACCAATGCATAAGAATGTCATTCAAATAGTTTGTCATTTATATGACGTTTAGTTACATCAATTGATAACATAAATTATGGTGTGATCAAAACAATGAATGTAACAGTTATTAACATTTATGCACTTGTAGTGCAGAAAGTGTTTTTCACCCGCTCTCTTCACTTGCTTCCCTTCACCTCGTTTGAGGTTTTCTTGTCTCTCGTTTCTTTTTTTGAACAAATCGCAACAACCCACTAGATATGGAAGTTGGCCAAAGCTCATGTTTGTTCATATGACGCAGGCATCCATCAACTCGTGAACCATGGGTAAGATATATTCAAGATGAAAAACCATAATCTTCATTCAGTTGGAACATCCTTATCTTAATTCACTGAACCAATAATTTTCTACGAATGGAGTCTCGTTCCCCAACTCTGCTTCAGCCATATCTAATAAATTTTCTAACATTTGACTTCTAACCACAGAAGGCTTTAGTTGTACACTTGAAAGATGACAAAAAAAATTCGAGGGAATCAGATAAAGTTACCTGGGACTGGAAATGAAGCAATTAGCTAGGTATTTGTGAGCTTCTTGGGTACAAGTTCAAGGAAAGTAGATGAGGGCTTCAATTATCCTTTTTAGCTTTCTTAGCAAAGGAATACTTGTTTGATGCATCCCCTATTGTGCCCGAATCTTCTCGACTAAAGCGTTGAGTGCCACATGAGACGAAAGGTTCAATTCTTTCCCTCTTGGCTGAGTGACCTTGCTCTTCCCTCTAGACCCATATAAGTGAAGTGTAGCGCTCCGATCACATAAGGTCGATCCCTAGGGAGAGGGGAAGGAAGAAGCAGCGCTCAAAGAACGAGTCGTGCAAAGGATGTGTTACAAGTATTATGATTTGTATATAGTATTAGTGATAACGTGATTCTTAAACTCATACTTCATTTGAATGGAAAAATGTTGTTGTAATAGAGATGTGTCAACTTGTAATAAATCTGAACAAGAATTAGCTGATAACTTTTATTTTAGCAATACCTTTATAACAATCATTTCTTGAAATTGATATTAATACAATGTTTTCGATGCTTCTAAACAATTTGAGAAATGCATTATTATATAACATGTTGATAACTTCTATTCTCAAGAAACATGGTCTATTATTTTTGCCTACGGAGAGCCGAGTTCGACTCTCCATCCCCTTTTTGGGAGGCTTTATCTTAAATTTACTCATTGTTAAATTTCCCTACTTTTATCATTGGGGATCTCAATGTTATTGCTTCGCAAGATGACAAGTTAGGTGGTAAGAAAATAACGGCTTCTAGTGTCAAACATCTCAGACAGTTCCTGGACTCACATAATCTTATTGACTTTCGTTTAAATGGCTCCGAGTTCACTTGGAATAACAAAAAAAATGATCATCATGGTATTAAATCACAATTAGATAGAGTCCTGGTTTCAACCAATTGGATGGAAATTTTCCACTCAGCTAGAGTCCACTCTATACATACAACTTCCTCTGACCATGGAGCTATCTCCTTTCAATTGGTGACTACACAACTATGGTCCAAAACCATTCAGATTTTTTCATTTGTCAACTAGGGACCCTCGGTGCCGTGATCTTGTTCAAACTACTTGGAACCCCAATCTTCATCCCAACCTGGCTGAGAACTTCTCTCTCAAAACCAAAATCCTCAATCGTAAACTTTCTCGTTGGAATAAGGAAATCTTCAGGAACATTCACCAAAAGATTAAGGAAACCCTTCACAACTTGGACAATTTACAAAACTCACCACCCACCACAGACAATACCACTGCGATGTCAATCTTAGAAGACATGCTTATAAAACTTTACCATAGAGAGGAACTGTTTTGGCGAAACAAATCAGGAAAGTCCTGGCTTAAAGATGGTAACAAAACACCAAATTCTTTCCTCTCTCCTGTTTGCTTCGCCGAAAACGAAATAATATTTGTTGTCTCTGAGATCAGGACAATGTTTGGCAGACGACCCATGCCTCCATGGGTGAGACCCTTAATGGGTATTTCAAGGACATTTTCCAAACCTCTAACCCTGACACAAATCAGGATATCTTATCACTCTTCTCACCTGTTATCACTGACACAGATAACAAAGGCCTCCTTAATACTGTGAGTAAGAAGGAAATCAAATCTACCATATTTGGAATAAGTAGTCACAAAGCTCCAGGGCTAGACGGTTTCCCTGCCTACTTCTTTCAACATTATTGGGATATAGTTAAAAATGATGTGATTACCTTTTTCACTATCGGTAAATGGATCCCAATATTAATGAAACCTTCTTGGTCTTAATACCTAAGGTCTCTAATCCAACCTCTCCTGACAAATTCAGACCAATCAGTTTATGCAACGTCATCTACAAAGTCATTTCTAAAATCCTTGCTAATCGATTGAAACCTTTGTTGGACAATATCATTTCCCCTAAGTAAGGAGCCTTCCTCAAGGGTCGATCCATCACTGACAATGTTAATCTGGCACACAAGATTTTCATCCAGATGAAACATTATCGTAGAAAGAAGCAAGAATGGATAACCATTAAAATTGATATGGCTAAGGCCTATGATAGAGTTGAATAGCCTTTCCTTCTTCATATACTGAAACAACTTGGCTTTGCTGATAAATGGATCACACTCATTCACCAATGTGTTTCAACTACGTCACTTAGAGTGTTTCTCAATGGTTCACCACTCCCACCTATTAAACCAACGAGAGGCATTTGCCAAGGTGATCATCTCTCTCCTTATCTCTTTATTTTGGTGGCAGAAGCCCTTTCATGTCTCCTGGCGCAAGCTAAGTCGAACAATACCCTAAAAGGTATTCATCTTTGACGACACTTGCCCTCCATCAGCCATCTCCTTTATGCTGATGACCTCATGTTTTTCTGTCGAGCTACACTCGTTGAAGCACACTCAGTCAAAGATATCCTTGCAACATACTGTGAGGCTTCGAGACAAGCTGTGAACTATGATAAGACTTTGGTTTATTACAACTTTAATGTGCACCCTAGACATTCCAAAATTATTACTCGAATTTTAGGGTCGAAGTTGTATAATCTAAAAGACAAGTACCTGGGGTCCCCTTTGCTAATTTCTTAGAAAAAAGCCACTGACTTTCAGTTCCTTGTGGATAAAATCAATAAAAAGTTGTCTTCGTGGAAAGCCAAAGTGTTATCTCAAGATGGCAGAACTGTGATGATCAAAACAATTATTCACTCTATCCCAGTCTACACCATGCAAACCTTCTTTCTTCCTTGCACGACCACCACCCAGATTGACAACCTGGCTCGTAATTTCTAGTGGAATGGTACAGAAGAAGGAAAGGCCAAACACCTCTGTACCTGGGATAAAATTACCATTCCACATAGCATCTTGGTGGACTCAATATTTCGCCCGCCAGACAGAAAAATCTGGCCCTCAAAGCCAAATCCATTTGGCATGCAATTGCTAACCCTCAAAATCCTTGCATTACACAACTGAAAGCTATTTATTTCTAAAGAAAAAACATCTTTCAGTTATCCAAGCCTCCCTCCATGACATCCTTCGCCTCGAGAGGAAACATGTATGCGCTCAACAAGATGAGACACCACCTTATATGGCAGATCAGATTAGGTACTGAAACTAATCTTTGGCAAGATTGCTGGGTAAAACCAAGATTACAGCTGGCGGACTATGTCTCACCAACAACGCCCTATAACTCACTCAGCAAGGTGAGAGACCTCTGGACTCATGACAGTCCTAACCCGAGTTGAAACACTGATATGATCATGTCCCTCTTTCCAACTCCTGTGGCCAGGGACATTCTCAATATTACCATCCACCACACTAACTTTCCTGATACTCTGATATGAAAACCTAAGAAAATAGGGGTGTTCTCGGTCAAGAATGCTGCAAAAGCTTTTATCCTTACAACACTTGAACCAACCACTTTTGACCTTGATAGGAGATACCTAGGCCCCAAAATAGCGAGAGATATTTGGCGCATCAAGGCCCCATCAACCACAATTCTTCTACTTTGAAAAGTCTCCCAGGACATCTTACCTACAATGGCCAAATTGAGTCACATTCATATGCCCATTGATGACTGCTACGTCTTTTGCCATAATCATCAGGAAGATGTTGTACATCTCTTCTTTCTTTTCCCTGTGGTTCAAAGACTTTGGCTTATTTCCACCCTGCCACTTAATTGGAACCTGGCCAACGTCCCTAATCCAACCTCTCAAGCCTTTATCAAGTTTCTCTAGTACTCGGTTGCCAACATGGCGCTCTTATGGGAAGATACACTTTATCAATTTACATTGGTCATCCAACACATTTGGCAGACCTGTAACAATTGTATATTAAAAAACGTAAAATTCTCTATCCCTAGTTTCACCATACCTACCAATCACACTTGGTCGAAATGGAAAAAGTAATGGTTTTATCCTCCTAGGAATAATCTGAACTTAGAAGACCCAACATCCCTCCATCATGTTCTAGAAAATGCCATCGTGGCCAAACCACCATCCCCTGTCCCCTGCCACAAAAGCATACCCTACTCAAAAACTAATCTCCCTTTACTTCCTCAAACTGAACTTCAACGCTCCAGAATCCTTAAGATTCATCGGCAACTTCTGGCAGTCAATACGCACAAAATCAACTCCCTAGCTAGAGACCCCAGACCCTCCCCTGCCTCCCTATCCCCTGATATGATTGTGGTTTCTTACGATACATGCTTCTTTGCTTCATCTCAACAGGGAGCTTTTGGAGTTATGGCGGTGGATGCTTTTTGTGAGGTGCGTGTTATTTTGATAGACACGATTCCTGGCCGAGTCACAGATAATACTATAGCAGAATATTTTGTAGCAGAAGCCGCTTTCTTACTAGTACAGGAAATGTAGTGGACAACATGGATAATCTTAGGGGACCCCGGTGCTTTACTATCCATTTTGCATGCCAATTTGGAAGATCAGCAGACAAACATATGATGAATGTGGCCCCCAATAGTATGTAGTGTTCAAACTCTTCTTTCAGATTTGTCTAACTAGGTCTGTAAAATATCCCCCAAGAATTAAATGGTAAAGCACATGTTTTGGCTTCAACTGCAGGACAACAATTATATAATAACTATTGATATTTATATTATTGCATATGTTCTACCCAAAAAAAAAAAAAAACATGACTAGAATTAATTGACAAAACCTTTTAGTAAACATGAATATATCATGTTTACTATTTATTTTTCAATAATTATGGAGGTGTTTTAACTTATTTACACTCTTATGATTACATTTTTATTGATCAAATGTATTTAAACAAAACTATCAACTTTAGTAAAATAATTTAATCAAAGAAAATTTTCATTCAAGATAATTAATTTTAACTATGATGAATAAATTAATTAATCGTATTAGTATGGCCTATCTATTGATTAGGATGAATTAATTAATTGCATTAATATGGTTTATCTATTGACTCGCTACAATCATTATATAACCAATTTTAAAATTCAGTTATGAACAAAATCATCCAATAAAAAAGTGCATTCAAGCAATTGGAAACAATTAAAATTAAACTTATTTTTCAATGTAAGTTCGTTCGTCTTAGGTAAAATGTAAAGAATATTAACTTCTAAATTATTACTCAAGAGACCTCAATCAATATGATTAAATTTCAATAAATTTGACGTAATAGTAACATAATTAATATTACCAACTTCATTATTTGAATCATCCAATATGGAGATTGTGCCAAATAGAGAAGAGTGGAACAATCAAATTCAATTTAGTTTCATGTTGTTTGAAGCCTCACCAATAAGATATATACATCAATTATGTATTTTAACAGTAAAAGTTTTTAATTGATTTTTTTTTTTGAAAGGCAAGCAGGGTTTTTTATAGGATCCCAGAACCCATAAAGATGCCGCAAGCTGAGTTTGAACCCATGACCTAGTGGTACCATCCGCCAAGCTCTAACCATTGAGTTGTCATGCCATTGGCTTTTAATTGAATTCTTGCAAAGTGGCAATGACATGTTTTCTTTGATTAATGATGCGTAGTTGAAATTTGATTAATTATTTTATAAATGTAATAAAAAAAAAATTGACATGTAACTTCACATGCCACATCAAATGTGGAGATTTTATGAAATTCGATTATGTTAATGTTTCAAAAGGATGGACTCAACAATATATTATCTTTGCGAGATATCCGCAAAGTTTAATGGCATTTACTGCATATAAATCTTTTTTGAATCATACATGACATAAAATTATATGGACGGAGAATTTTTAGGTAACTATCTTTTGTACTTCACCCGCGACTTTTTACCAAAAACTCATACCCGACATTTTATCGTATAATGCAAATTTCACGACATAGCGATAATTATGATTCAACATCTACACTCAAATACATAGCGATATAGATAAGATAACCTCTTGTTGGAGATGTGTGTGATAAGTGTGAAACACAGCCACCCGCATCACAATGAGGAAATGGTGCACATCACTAGGAATGAGCAAGTAGCTCGAATATCTAAACTTTTTTGTATGTTAAAAATCCAAAAATCTAAAGAGCCAGACCCCTAGCGCCAGAGTGGTGCCTTGGTCGTGTGATTGTGTTCGAATAGAGGGTATTGCGCATCTCTAAGATGATGGAGGCATGGGGCCTGCCCTGCCCTGGCGCAGGGCAGCTCTCTAGACAATCTCGTTAAAATAGGAGAATAATTAAAGGAGGAGTAATTCTTGCTGGCCTAGGCCCAACTGCCTAGGGGGAGGGGGGAAATGGTTATAAAAGAAGAGTAAAAATGTACATTCGCCTCCCTTTCCCAAGCCAGCTAGAATTGGGGCTAAAGGAGATGGCAATCACAAATCTACATTGTGTACGGGTAATACCTGAAAAAGGCAACCACACAGTTGACTTTTCACATACAGTTAATAGTAGAGTAGACTTGTAGGGGTATTAATGTCAATTAAAATCTCCGTACATGTGATGACACAATAAACCGGGAAGAAAAGGACCCACAAGTAACCGGAGTCTGTCACTCTCGCTTAAAGACTCTCGAAGCTGTTTATGTTTTGTTTAAGCCCAAAGAGAGAGAGAGAGACCACACTTGTATTCTTCTCAGTTTCTCTCTTCTCTCCTCTAACTACGCACGCACGCACGCATTGAGAGATTCAAATCCGTCGGTTACAAATTTTCTTATTATTTTTCTCTTTGCTCGCGAGCGCTTTTAATTGATTCTGATTTTGTTACCATTTTTATGTTGCTGTTGCTCTTTGCTCTTTTTCTCACTCCCTCATTCATGCCGCCTATGTCTCTTATTTCTCCTCCCTTTTTACTTTCCAAATCAAATGGGTTTTGCTCTCAATCCCAATACCAACTACTACTACTACATTGCTTCATCACTCACATAACCAACAACAACAACAACTCTTCTTCTTGAACAACCCCACCACAGCAACAAATACCCAAAACACTCTATTTTTTCTTCTTCTTCTTCTTCTTTTCATTTCAATAGCAATCAACAATAACAAACAGTTACTTTTGGTGGTTTAAGCTTTAGCAGTACAGAAGAGGAGGAAATCCCACCATGGACTCAGGGAGTGGAGGAGGAGGTGCTGCGTCAGGGGACGACCAGGATGTTTCAGACCCACAGAAGAGGAAGAAGCGTTACCATCGTCACACAGCTCGTCAGATTCAGGAGCTTGAAAGGTAAGACAAACCAACAACATCTCTCTTTTATATATCAACTATTAGATGATAATGTGACGAGGACCCATTTCTGTTTATGGTTTTCTTTTCTTCTTTTGGCTTCTGATGAGATTTTCCTCTTCAGGGTATCGCCCTCCCTATATTTGTTTTCCTTTTTACTTTTGGGTTGGTGTTGATTGCATGAAATGCTTGTTGGGTTTTCTTGCCTTAACCCTTTTTTTTTTCTCATCAACTGTAAAGTAATTGACTATGAGTGTGATTGATATTATTTGCTCATTTTTATTGGAGTTTTTCTTCTTCTTTGTATGTTCGTCTGTGTGGGGGAATGAAGAATGTTCAAGGAATGTCCCCACCCTGATGAGAAACAAAGGGTGCAGTTGAGCAGGGATTTGGGTCTAGAACCTCGACAAATCAAGTTTTGGTTTCAGAATAGGAGGACCCAGATGAAGGTATTTTGGTTTACAATTTTGATTATTTTTTTTTTTTTTCCAGATGTGGTTGCTGTTGTGTTGTTTAAGGTCTAAATTATCTGTTACTGTGATGTTGGTTTAGGCACAACATGAACGTCAAGATAACTGTGGGCTTCGGACTGAGAATGATAAGATCCGATGTGAAAACATAGCAATTAGAGAAGCGCTGAAAAATGTCATTTGCCCTTCTTGTGGTGGTCCTCCAATGGGCCAAGACACGTATTTTGATGAACAAAAACTGCGAATTGAGAATGCCCGATTGAAAGAAGAGGTTTGTTGTGATTGATAATGCGCTTAATGTTTCTTATTTTGTATAGGGCAATTGATTCACTTCTGATTATAACCTTTCGCCCCTTTGTGTATTCCATTTCTGGCAGCTTGACAGAGTTTCTAGCATTGCGGCCAAGTACATTGGAAGACCAATTTCTCAACTTCCTTCTGTTTACCCCATTTCTTCATTGGAACTATCCATGGGGACCTTTGGGGCTCCTGGGATGGGTGGGCCGTCGCTCGATCTTGATCTTCTAGCGGGAAATTCATCTTCCGTACCTGCATTTCCAATGCAGTCTGCTGGCATCACCGAAATGGAGAAGTCACTCATGGCAGAGTTTGCTGCGAGCGCTGTGGATGAATTACTCAGACTATTACACACTGGTGAGCCCTTGTGGATGAACTCCCCAATTGATGGCAGGGATATTCTTAATCTTGAAAGTTATGCAAGAATGTTTCCAAAGGCTAACCACTTGAAAAGTCCCGATATTCGGGTGGAAGCATCAAGACATACTGGTATGGTTATTATGAACGGATTGGCTTTGGTTGATATGTTTGTGGATCCAGTAAGTGCTCCTCTCCGGATTTTATCTTTGTTTTCATTTCTATTGTTTTATATTTCCTAATGATTACTACTTGGATCACAGAATAAATGGTTAGAGTTGTTTCCAACAATAGTTTTGAAGGCTAGGACTATTGAATTGCTATCACCAGGGATGGCGGGCAGTCGGAGCGGATGCTTGCAACTGGTAATAAATTTCCTATGTTTTATTATTTCATAGAAGGGTTCTAATGGAAAGGTTGTACTCTCAGATGTATGAAGAATTACAGGTTGTTTCACCTCTGGTATCAACTCGAGAATTCTACTTCCTACGATACTGCCAACAGATAGAGCCAGGAGTATGGGCAATAGCTGATGTTTCATTTGATTTCTCTCGAGAAAATCAGTTTTCCTCTCCTCAATCTCGAAGGTTTCCTTCTGGATGCTTGATTCAAGACATGCCCAATGGGTACTCTAAGGTAGTCAAATCAATTACATGGTCAACCCCGTAGACTGATCTCCCAAATGAACTCATTCATATACAAATCCACATGCTTCATTTGTTGTAATTACTTTTATAGGTTACTTGGGTGGAACATGTGGAAATGGAAGAGAAGCCACAAACTCATCAGTTATACAGAGATGTCGTTAACAGTGGTATGGCATTTGGAGCTGAACGGTGGCTTGCTACACTTCAGAGGATGTGTGAAAGATTTGCTTGTGCAATGGTCACAGGTTCTTCAACACGTGATCTTGGAGGAGGTACTTCAATCAGCTAACTTTTTTCATTTCATATGCTCCGACTGTTGTTCTTGTCTTTTCCTTTTGGTATTTTCCTAATTTTCTTCTTGATGATGTCTAGTTATTCCTTCAGTTGAAGGTAAACGAAGCATGATGAAGCTTGCACAGAGGATGATTAATCATTTCTGCACAAGCATAAGTACATCAAATGGTCACAGATGGACAGCACTCTCTAGCCCTGATGATGCTGGGGTTCGTGTAACTGTTCACAAGAGCACGGATCCAGGGCAACCTAATGGAGTTGTTCTCAGTGCTGCAACATCTATATGGCTCCCTTTATCTTCACAGAATGTATTCAATTTCTTCAGAGATGAGAGGACTCGGGCCCAGGTATTATATGAGTTCTTTTTCGTTTATCAGTCTTAGAAATCAATTACTTTGACTGTTACACCTTAACAAGTATTCTTAATTGCATTTGATCAGTGGGATGTTCTATCGAATGGAAATTCAGTCCAAGAGGTCGCTCATATTGCAAATGGAGCGCATCCTGGCAACTGTATATCAGTCCTTAGGGTAAGTCCATATGTCTTAATTAAAATCTTCATTAGTCATATTAGATCATATTTGGTTGTGGTTTTTGTACAACTGCTAATGTTGTTTCCTTGGATGTTAGGCTTTCAATGCAAGCCATAACAACATGTTGATACTCCAAGAGAGCTGTACTGATTCATCAGGAGCGTCTCTTGTCGTTTATGCTTCAGTGGATCTTCCGGCTATCAACCTAGCAATGAGCGGTGAGGATCCATCATTCATCCCCTTACTTCCTTCAGGGTTTGCAATTTTACCAGATGGAAGGACAGACCAAGGAGCAGCCGGTACATCAACAAGCTCAGCTGTAAGCAGGTCAGGAGGTTCACTTCTTACAGTAGCCTTTCAGATACTTGTGAGCAGCTTGCCATCAGCAAAATTGAACCTGGAGTCGGTGAATACTGTAAACAACCTCATCGGTGACACTGTCCAGCGAATAAAGGCTGCTTTGAATTGCAATGGTTCTTGATACTGATGATGAAATTACTCCCTTCAGCTGCATAGCTGCACTCACCACAAACAACTTTAAATACAAAGATCAGAACACCCCAAATAAGCTCTTGCTGGTGGCATTCAATACTGAGACTGAGAGTGAAGTCTTGAAAAATATTGGTTGGTTGGTTTTCGTTTCTTTTTGTGATTTTGCATGGTTGGTTGGGTTGGTAAGAATTGAATGCCTTCATCAAGAGCTGAAGCTGCTTCCCATCATTTGCTCTTCGTCGAGTTCATTAAAATCATGTTCATTTCTCAGAATTTTTATTTTTAAACCTTTTTTTTTTCTTCTTCTTCTTCTTTTTAAGTTATTCCTCCATCCATCCATGTCATGTCTTTCAATTTCCTTTTCCTACCTTTTGAAATCAAAAGGAGTTGGTTGTCTTTTAAGAGGGAGTCAAGAACGCACCATAAAGGCCAGTGTTGTTGGCTTGTGCACAATTTAGTCTGCAGTGTAGTGTGTTGTGTCTGGACTCTTTTACAACATGCTCAATTTAGTCAGTCAGTGAAGTGCGTGAGTCACACAACAAACAAATATAATGGTTCGGGCATTGACTTCTGTTTGATGATCAGAGACTTCATTTTTTTCTTTTTAATTTCATCTGTCTTCTATGGATCTCTATCTGTCTATTAATGTCATTTATTTTGTGGTAGTTGTTATAATGTTGTTGATTACATCGAAGTATTTAATTCTTTTAGAATTCAAGCAAGTAGGGGCCACCATTGACAGATTGGAGTTGTCATATAAGCATTCAATCGGGATGGCATCTACTTGTTTTTAGAGAAGAGATAATGCATCTTTGTTTTGTTTTGAGTTGATTTGATTGTTGAGATTAATTAATCTAAGCAAAGCTCTCTTATGTCCATTTTTATATGGTTTGTGTTCCCTTTGAGACCTTGGCAGTTAAAGTGTAAGCCACCCAGCCCAGATTTTTGTTAGAAAGAATCATCCAGTGGCTGCATTTTTTTTTTACTGTGACCAGGAAAATTTTGAAAAATCACAAGGCATATATATGTATGATGGGTTGAAATCGTACTTGCATTCATCCCTTTTGAGAGTACTTTGATCTCCTTCCTTGCTTGACCACTTTGCTTTGCTTGGAGAGACGAAGGAAAGAAATGAATTTGTTGTTGTGGTTGGATTGTCATTGAATTCTTGTCGTATGAACAGCAAGCATAAAATATGGGGCCACAATCTTGAAGTGAGTCCTTTTGTATTTCAATTTCAATTGGGACATCTAACCACGAGTAGTCATTGCTTCCATGTCTCAATGAAGCTCTTAAAGTTTTTAAAAAGTATTTAAGACGGTGTCGATAAATTTGATTGTTCGTGTTATTTTATTTTATTTATTTCAATACTTATTTTTTAAGTTTAGACCACAGTAGGAAGAGCGAGCTTAGAATATAGATTCCAAAAATGTCCAATGACGATTTTTAGCATAAATCCTCTCTGAGTAATATTGAGCTATCAAGAAAACACATTAATTCCCGGTGAGTTAACCACCCTGCTCGTAGTGATCCCAACGGCCTAGACCTTTAAAGTAAGGCTTCAGTCTTGGTGCAGTGCGTAGCGCCCAAGTTGCCTTATTTGTTTTAGTGTATCGACCCTTTGTTCTCGTTAATGTTTTGCTAACGAATTCTCTTCTCGCTCTATTATAAATAGTGATTCCCTAACAACATAGTTGTTTCTATGTATACTCCTATAACTTGTCCAGTTCTCGGATTAGCTAGAAATGGTGGCATTGTTCGAGTCATAATACGTTTTTCTTGTAGTTTCATTCCAACCAAAATTTTCACCTTGTTTAGAATTTGGAGAATGTCATGCATCTGTACAAAGACCGTGGTATGAAATGGTTAAATGTTGTAATCTCTTAATTATTTGTTACATTTTTCATAATCTTCGATGTTGGCATCTCAAGAACTATTATGATTTAGTTTGAATTTGCCTCAACTTCCAAATCTAAATCCAAACATGCATGTCATCCGCCTTCAGAGTTTTTCAAATCATATCCTAAAATATTCCATTAATTAGTATATGATAAGTGGCACCCATATTCTTTATTTCAAATGGTAGAACTCGATAACAATAAACATCATTGTCTATGATAAAAAAAAAAAAAAAAAAAAAAAAAAAAAGATTATATCTATGATCATTTGGATTTAGGGAATGAACAATATTCATCCACGAAAAATGAGCTCGTTTAGCTAAGAGTTATGTCAAGCGTGTCTAGGGATGCATCTTGGGCGGGCTCAACCCGCCTAACCCAACTCGAGATTTGGGCGATGGGCAATAACTAAGTTGGGTTAAAGTCGGTCGTGGTCACATTTTATTCAACCCCAAAAAATTGGGTTGGGCATGGGAAGACTGAGTTTTCCAGCCAGGACCAGCTCAAGCCTTACTAATAACTTATGCAAATATATCACACTAGAAAATTTTAAATATTTCATATCCTAAATATTCTTTAGAGAGTGTGCTAAAATGAATTTAATCACAATTTTGCTTTGCCCCCTATTATAAATAGGTAATTAATAAGTAGACTCATCATTAATTACTATTACTATTACAATTACCCCCTTGACTAGTGGTCAACGGCCCCTCAAAAATCAAAGGTTGAGATTGAATCTTTCGTATCTCGAACATCTCATCTCGAGGAAAATTTTAAGGCCCAACTGAAATCGTATTTGTATCTCGAGAAAAATTCAACAGTTGATTTTAAAAGTCATTTATCTTAAACAACTCATCTCGAGGAAATCTGATGGTCTAAATTTAATAGTACACACATCTCTAGGTAAATCTAACGGTCCAAATTTAATTATGCACGCATCTCAATAAAATCTAATGGCCCAACACACATCTCGCGTAAAAAATGGCGGTCCAGCACGCATATTGAGAAAATTTTGACGGTTCAACACGCATCTTGAGAAATCTGATAGCTTAAGTTTATTCGTGCTTGCATCTCGAGGAAATCTGAAGGTTCAATTTATCCGTGCACACATCTCGAGAAAACATCTAATTGTTCAACACACATCTCAAGGAAATCTGACAATCCAACACATATCTCGAGGAAAATCTAGCGGCTCATATTTATTTTGTGCATGCATCTCAAGGAAATCTGACGTTTGAATAAAATTTAATTTACTTTTGCCCCTGAAATAAATTTAAATTTAATTTTGCCCCCCTGAAACATAACAAATCTAAGAAATGAATGGGGAGGAGAGAGGAGAAAAAAGGGGAGGAATGAGGAAGAGGAGAGAGGATGAAGGGGAAGCTGGTGGCGAGGCTGCGAGATAGAGGAGGGAGGAAGAAGATTATCAAAATTTTCTTGATCATCTCTAAGGTATGTTCTATTTCAGAGGGCAAAACTAAATTCAAATTTATTTTATTGGGTTAAGGGAAAAATTATATTAAAATTTATTCAGACGCCAGATTTCCTCGAGATGTGTGCACGTATAAATCTAAGGCGATAGTTTCATCGAGATGCGTGTTGGACCGTCAGATTTCCTTGAGATGTGTGCACGAATAAATAGTCAGATTCTTCAAGGTGTGTGTACGAATAAATATGAGCCGTTAGATGTTCTCGAGATGCGCACTAAATCATCAATTTTTCTCGAGAAGTGTGCATAATTAAATTTAGACTGTTAGATTGCCTAGAGATGTGTGTACTATTAAATTTGGACCGTTAGATTTTCCTCGAGATGAGTTGTTTAAGATGAAAGTAAAAAAAAACCAACTATTGAATTTTCCTCGAGATACGATTATGATTTTAGTTGGGCCTTAGGATTTTCCTCGAGATGAGATGTTCGAGATATAAAAGATTCAATCTCAGTCTTTGATTTTTTAGGGGCATTTTGGTAATCTGCATTGAAAATTGTCGGTCAATGGACGTTGACCGCTAGTCAAGAGATGTAATTGTAATAGTGATTAATGATGGGTCTACTTATTAATTAGCTATGTATAATAGGGGGCAAAGTGCAAATTATCCTATATTTTTCTCTTTTGGCACGAATATTAAATTTAAATTATTTTTTCGATATTGAATCTGCATTGATTATTTTGTGCAAATTTTTTTATTTGTAGTTGTTAGGTAAATGAGAATTAACTTATTGCATATTTGAAAAACTGCAAGTTTGAAGACCTATTATTAGATTTATTATTATTATTGATGATACACACCAAACCATCATCTGATTTGTATCGTATGCGTGTCATGATGATCTCGTCAGCAGAACAAAGCAAGCCCGAATGCCCACCAAATCTGGCAAGGCCTAGACAACAATAAGCCAATTTTGGCAGATTTCAAGTTGCAATGCCATATTAAGCCCACACATCACATGGTAAAGTCTAATACCCGTAAGACCTAATCAAGCAAGTATAAGGGATCTTCTAAGACAGGCAAATCAGCAACACATTGGTTCCGACTAGGAAACATATCCCAGAGTATAACTCGTGCATGAAAACTTCCTTGCATGGACAACACTCTGAAAGAGAAACATCTCCCGTAGATCTAGGAGCACAAGTTGTGTAGGGAAACTCTCTTACATAAACGACTCCCCACTAAGAAATGATCTCCAATAAGATGTCTATCCCTAAACTACGCCATCGAAGGCCTAGCCGAATGAGGACTCTCACATTATAAATAAGACACGAGTTAGACAAAAAATTGTATGCTATAGAACCCAATTTACAATTTTAAGCTTTCCTCCAGCCTTGTCTGACTTTAGCATCGGAGTGTCATCGACCATCACAATGGTGGTCCTTGGCTCACGTGCGTTTCCTGTGTAGGTACAGGTCAAGTTCAAGGGAGAGCAGAAATCGACTATATCAGTTTGACGCCATCCGTGGGAAACGACAAAGTTTCTTGTAAAAACAGTGATACCACCCTGCCTCACAGTCAGTGTTCTAAAAATCGCTAGGCGCTGGGCGGGCGGCGAGCAGGTGCCTAGCGCCCAGGGGCCTAGGCGGTCTTATGTTTTGTATTATAACTTTAATAATTTACAAAAGTTAAGCATAATACCTTATCAATTACATCCAATTTAATGTCAATATACATATGCAAAATTTAAAAACATGAAAAATTAACAATCGTGAACAAAATTTATTAAAACTCAAATGACTGAAGTTGGTCATGATGGGTACTTTATATAAATTTGAATTTGTGTAATCTTTTATTTTTCTTCAAATTGCATGAATAACCTCAGTTATGTTTGATAAAATCTACATTAGTAAAATTGGTACCGGCAGATCCTTTGAGAATTCCATTAAGTAATCATCTTTCTCTACATTTAGACATATGATCATCATCATCAAAGCCCATTCCCGAGATTTTCTAAAATAATAATTAAATAGTTTATTTCTAAAAAATAGGAAAGAAAAATAAAATAAGAACACAATCAATCTTATTAAAAAATAAAAAAATAAAAAAATAAAAAATAAAAAATAAAAAAAAAAATAAAAAAAAATAAAAAATAAAAAATCTCCCAGACCGCCTAGACCCCGCCTAGAGTCCGCCTAGACCCCGCCTAGGCCGCCTAGACCCCGCCCAGACCCGCCTAGACTGCCCAGACCGCCCAGACTGCCCGCCCAGGCATTAATCTGGGCGGTTTTCCACCTTCTAGCGCCTAGGCGCCGCCTAGACCGATTTTTAGAACACTGCTCACAGTATTAAAATATGGTGATTACGATATCTCGCAACAACGGAGACATCGCTAAGCACTCGAACGCTTGTCGCTAGTTCCCTACAAATTCGGCACTGTGGGAGGAACAAAATCAGACCCCTGCACCGGTTGCAGTAGCGGCGGATCCAATGGTGGATCTATTTTCAACTCAGATGCAGCAGATTGCCCGGGCGCTGAAGATTTTCACCCAGCAGAACTCTCCACCCGTAGAAAGAGAACAGGAGCAACAATATAGCCCCGTCCCCAAAAAACTCAAGGGAACACATTCAGTAGAGTCGTGCAGCCCTTGCAGGTTTTCAGTGGACCAAAGGCGAAAACCTAGCGTCCAAAGCTGACAGACAGGTCTCCTAGAACCCCATTAGACTGGGGGCCACCAATCTTGATGTACTGTTCAACCTCACCGTCCCACCGTTTATGGATCATATCATGAACGAGCCTTTGCCAAAGAAATTCACTCCGTCGAAGCTGGAGTTCTATGACGAGATGACAGACCCGTCCGATCACTTGCGACACTTCCAACATGTAATGACGCCCAAAGAAGGATCCTAAGCAATAGTGTGCCGGTCATTCCTTACCGGCCTAAAAAAGTCAGTGCTGACCTGGTTCCACAACCTCCCTCCAAGGTCCATCGACTCATTCCGGACATTGGCAAAAACATTCCTTACTCGCTTCATCGGTAGCCAGTGAATCAGGAATGGCTCGCATAATCTGCTCACCCTCAGACATAAGCCTAACAAGATGTTACGGGAATATGTTATGTGCTTCACCAATGAGTTGACTTTCATCGACAAATGCAGTAGTGACACCGCGATCACAACCTTCTCCTTAGGACTGAGGATGGGCAAGTTCTATGATTTCCTCACTTTGAATCCTCCAACCGATATGTCAGACTTAATGAAGAATGCCCAGAGGTACACCACTCTCGATAATATGCTGGCCACCAAGAGGGAGGTGGAGTCTGAAAAGAAATCCTCTGTATCCAGAGACAAAAATGAGGGGAAGAAACATGATGATGACGACAGGAAAGGAAAACACAATTTTAGCAAGCCCGACTCTGGCCATGCAAGGTAAGATAAAGCCTCCAACTACGTCAATGCTAAATATGTCACTCCCCTCAGCTCCAGTCTGTCCGACGTCCTCAACTCTATCAAGAATTGGGAAGAGCTAAAATGGCTTGCAAAACAGCGAGGAGACCCCTTCCGACGCGATAACAACAAATATTCACTATACCAAAATGGGTAATTAGTAACATCAGTATTTTTTAATTTATAACTCTTCATTGTGTTACAAGTCTTGTAAAAAAAAAGATGTTACTAATTATTGACTTAAGTTACTATTAGGAGTAATTCTAGCCGGCCTGATAAGCTTACCAGACCGGCTTATTTACACACCAGACCAGCTTATTTACACATTTTATTCATCCTCTTTGAAACACAACCGCAAACACTTTAAAAAGAATGGACAAAAGAGTAATTCTAGCCAACCAGGCCAGCTCACCAGGCCGGCTAGAATTTCTGTTTTTCATTTGCTAAATCCAACTTCTACAAAAGCTTAAAAAAACTTCTCTCACCCAAAGAGGTTAACAAGCTAAAACTTCATTTCACTCTCCATCGAATCGATCTGAATCAACAATTCCATCGATTGATCTCAGTCAACAATTCACCGTGAGATGATCTTCTTCTTCTGCTTCGGTCGGAGTTTGTATTCTGATTTCTATGTAGAAGTAGGAGTTTGTCTTCGGTCGATTCAGCTAGGGTTAGGGTTTCAGATTCGACTTCCTCTTTGACCTTCTTCACATTCAATCTTCGGAACCTCCCATTTTGAGGAGGGAAGCCATGGGCGGCAATGGAGAAGCGGTTGATTTACAAGGGCCTATTGCTGATTAACTATGTGTCGATTAATCTGGATTCTACAGTGGGAGCATTTAAAATTGCTATTGCAGAGAAATCTGAGGTTCCAGTAGAGCAACAACGGTTGATTTACAAGGGGCGGATCTTGAAATATGACCAAACCCTAGAAAGCTACGGTGTGTAAACATTTATGTGTTTTGCTTCCTGTTTGAATTAGAAGTGGTTTTGCATTTTTTTTTCTTTCTCAATTTGCTTATGTTCTTGATTGTGATTTAGAAGGGTTTAGAATTTAGTTAGAAATTATAGCATGCTCAGTCGAGGTTGAAAATTTACGTGGTTAGAATGGAAATAGGAAGATATCATAGAAGGGGTTCCTCTAGGTAGTGGAACTGAAGTAATTGGAGTCTGATTTCGGAGGTTTTATTTTTTAGCTCATTGGTAGTAGTGTGGAGCCGCGACAGTATAAGTTATCTCATCTCCTTCCATTTTGATGATAATTTGCATGTAGGAATGACTGTGAGACATGGAGTGGTTTGGTTGTTCCATGGTTAAAGATGGGCAAACTAAGCAATAAAGTGGGAACTACATCTTTGAAAGAATTGTTATGTTTGCGTGTTTCTTCTTTTAATTGTTTGGAACTACATCCTTACTGTTACAAACATCTGATGGTCATCCGCGTAGTTCCAAACAATTAAAAGTAGAAATATGTTTATTTCATCGGCGTACCTTCAGTTTTCCACAATATTCCTTACCTTCCACAATATTCCTTACCCTGTGATATGTGGTCAATTTGAGATAAACAATTTGATTGGTGTGATATGGGTATGAAGGTGTATACCTATTCTGCTTACAGCTTATGGATGATATGGGTAGAAGATGTATACCTATTCTGCTTACAAATAGCTTTTTACACTATTGCTTATGTCTAATTTAACTTCATTTTTATGCTATTTCCTTATCTTTAATTGAACAACACATTCATTCTTGTCACAAACATGGAGTGATGGACAACCAGATTTCTCTTTCATTACTAAATATAGAAAAGATCTTTGTTATAAGTCACTAGGTCTGAAATGATTTTGGTGGTACTAGATTTCTCGGTTTTTCGTTCTCATATCCTGGACTGAAAATAATCTTTGCAGGGAATTCTTGTGTTTGCCTCTGTCATGGCAACACTAGGTCTCCAGATAATATTGGAGTCGATACGGACATTGGTCAAGGATGGATCTAGGGGGTCAAGTGGGGGCACCCCCACTGATTTTTTTTTTTTTTTTTTTTTTTTTTCCTGTTTGTTTTTGATTTGCCGATCCTGCGACCCTAACGATGCCATCCTGCTCCACCCATTCCTCTCTTTCTGATCTCTACGATGCCGACGACTCTGTCTCGCTCCTTTCTTCTTTTCTGCTTCATCTAGCTATTTACTGTGAGATCGACAACTGCCTCGCCTCCTCTTCTTTTCGTCTGATTTCCTCTTTGTTTAATTTATTTTCCTTTCCCACCATCTCCATCAGCAAGCCCAACCTCTTTTGTCTTCTTTGAGGAAGAAGAATGTTTTTATTTTTTTAAAGTATTTTCTCGAGTTGAATTTGTACATTAAGGTCTTGTTTTGTATTTTATTCATAGGATTTTTCTGGAGATACATGAAAATTTTGACCCATTAATTTTTCCTCAAGATACATGTTTGTATCTAGAGATTCATTTATGGGGGAGACTGCAGTTGTGATTAATGTTGAAGGCATCCCCTAATTTTCTATTTTTGATAGGGAAAAATCGCAAATAACCCAATTTTTTTTTGTAGACATATAATTTTACATTTGAAAATAATTTTTGCCCCTTAACTTTATACACCAATTTGATTTGTTACATATATTTATCTTTTATACTCTTACAAAGCAGCTTGTTGGATCAATTTTTTCTCTGTAGATTAGATAGAGTTTTATTTAGCAATTGATGTTTTGTATATATTTATGTAGTGTTTAAAATTTACCCAAAATTATGTTAATGTAATTAATTATTATATTATTGTTAATTAACTATGATTTATCACTCCGCCCATTTCAACAAAAATCCTGGCTCCGTCACAAACACTGGTATCTGATGTAAGTTAACTAATTTAAATTATTTTCTTCTTGACTTGTAAAGTTATCGAGGGTTGGCTACTTATGCTTTCATTTGATTGGTTCCGCACCTGAGTATCCCAAAATTTGCTGCATCTCTCATTATCACTTTGAATATGTAGGCATGGATTACTTTGAGGGCAAGGGAATCCGTTGCCCTTGGTCGGAAGTTACTTGGTGGGAACGAGATCTTGGCAGATTTTCTAGTTGCAAAGGTTCGTTCAAGGAAACTTGATTTAACTGACCTTTTATTTGTTAGCTTCATCATCACTATAATGTAGTTGTAATAAATTCTTTATGCATTATAGCTCTCTTTGCTGTTAAACCTACATTGTAAGCGATCTAACTTCTGAGTAGGTCCTCTGATGCATAATTATTTTTAAAATGTTATTATTGGGAGGTTTTATCTGGAAAAATGTACACACTTGGGGTTTTTAAGGCAAATAATTAAGGATTTAAGGTCTATTAGAATTTTGGTGCATACGAGAAAACAAAGCGATATTTTATCAGGTGCACACTGAGTATCCGAAACTTTTACTACTAAGAAATAAGTCTTAATTGCTATCCATATCTAAGAAGAATGACACGCTAGGATCGTTTATTTTTCAGAGCCCCCATTTGTTCATCTGTAGCATCTACTTCATTTCTAACTTGACACACTGCTCCATATTTGCAGGTATTTTGTGACTTGGAGCCTATTTTCACTTACGAAGGCACCTATGACATCAATAGTCCGATAACAGAAAGGGAAGTGACTGGGTAGGCAAGCTTCAAACCCCATACAATGAGAAAACAAAGCCGCAACTTTCTAAACTCTCGTTTTTTTCTTCCACGGAGTGTTCACTTATAAATCCCCGACGAAGATAAATAAGGACATAGTCAGATGCACAAAGGATCTAAGATGAATCACATTAGATGGAATAACACACTAGCACACAACCATCAAAGTCCTAGATATTTATTTTCCGTACACTTAACACTGTTTCATCGTTGTATTGTATGGAACTGCAACTATGATTTCTATTTTGTAAAGAAGGTTTTGGTCATCAATAAAAGTATTTATCCTGATGACCATGTGTTGTCTGCGTTGAGTTGCAGGAGTTGATTAAACATCTAAGCCATAAAAGGATATAATGCATTCACACACTGATTTACAACTCTTGACTAAATTTTCTTAGGAGTCCTATTTTAGAAATGTACAAGAAGGCAGTCGGTTCTTCATCCACAAACATGAATTGCTGAACCTCATGTCTCCAGTTACACCTAACATATTGTACGCAACATATTACAGCAGATAGAATTCAGTTTTTGACGAACAATCTTTGTTACACGTATGTCATAATTTTTATATGCAATAGTGCTTGTGTCTCTTTTTCAGTATTTGCCAAATCCTTGACTTTCTTGTGCATGGACTGATCTCGATGTTGTTTTGTAGCTATGCAAGGTGTACATGCTCTATCTCTGTTGGTAAGTCTTTTATTTTTCTAAACTTTCTTTGAAAAGCTGTACAAGTACAACAACTATTGTTCGTACCTTACTGAATTATGATGAATCCCATTAGGAGTTGATTTCTTACACTGGCCCTACATACATCTAAATATTTTTTTCTTCCAAAAGAAGAAAATTGTTTCGGTAAATTCAGCTTCTCTAGCTATGCATTTTAAATAATATAAATCGACCACATTTCCCCCATATTCAGTTGTGAAATGATTTGACCTACTAATGATAGATGGCTAATGCCAAAATAATTACGCAGTTCCTCCATCATATTATGCACACCTAGCAGCATTCCAAGCTCGGTTTTACATGGAGCCATAGATGCGAGACATCAATAAATGGACATGTATCAGTTCGGGCTAGCAAGACAGTTGGGGAGGTTGGAGTCCGACTGCTGCCAGCCTTGAAGGAAAATGTGAAGAGAGTAATGTTTTACTGCCAAGTAGTCGTTAGATGGTGGTGACAGATCATGGATGTGCTTTGCCTTCATGATCCCCCTTGAGCCCCTATAAATTCCTCAGTGTATCTATGTGATGATGAGGGGTGTAATTGATTGCAACTAATATAAGATGAGAATTCTATATACTGATATAAGAAGCGATGTTGTAATTGATTGCAACTATTTCACTTTGTAATGGTTGCAATTTTATTTTAATTTGGGTATTAAACATTGGAATTTGAATATTTGGGTTTTATAATCTTATTGGATGTCATTCATTTGTTGATACTTATTTATTTATTTAATTAAAAAATAAATAAAATTTTAAATATTCATTTTTGTAAAAATAATAATTTGTAACACGTTGAGGTGTTGCTAATATTTGAAAATTGTAACATGTTATAGTGCCATTAGAAACATTGGACAACTGTTACAAAATTTGAAGTTTGTAATAGGGGTGGGCAAAAACCGATTTAAATTCGGTTAACCGACCGAACTGAAATATGAGTAGAGAGAAAATAATTTAAACCGAACCGAACCGATTATAAACGGTTCAAAATCGGTTTGCGGTTTTGAACCGACCGATTTATAACCGAACCGACCGATTAATTAAATATATATATAAATAACTAAATAAAATGTAGGTGTCAATACTTGATTAGTGCAACAAATGCATTGCAATACACCCTGTTGCACTAAATCACTCCATTCTCTCAAAGTTTTCAATTTTGGGCTAAAAATTGAGTCTATAAAAAAATTGGACCTGTAAAAAAATTGGACATGTTTTAATGAAAGTCTTTCAAATGCTTGAGCCTGAAATTTCGGTCAAACCGAACCGATCCGAAATTCGGTTCAACCGAATTCATCGGTTTACAAATTCAAAATTCGGTTTCGGTTTGGGTTTTGGACAAACCGAATTAAATCGGTTCGAAATCGGTTTGGGGCTCAAAACCGAACCGAACCGACATTGCCCACCCCTAGTTTGTAACACATCGATATGTTACTAATATTTGTAATGCCATGATTTGCAAGATTTTTGTGGTGTTACAAAATTTTTTAGTAGCAAAGCTAGTGTGTTACTAATTGCCCATTTTGGTGTAGTGATTGCTTATTTCACAAAGAGGGCAGCTGCAATACTGAGAACTGTAAGAGTCTCAAGAACGAGATAAAGTATTGGATTTAGAAGGGGAAGCTCAATGAGTTTTTAAGCCTAGAGAAGAGACAGGATCGGGCAAAGGAAAGGAAAAATTTCGTTAAGGAAATAGAAAAGGAAACTCCTGGCATCATATATGTGTTTCATGGAGTCGGCTCCAAAGGCGAGCAATCAAATAGGTCCCGCAAGAGGACGCTTCTCGAAATGCAGATGCAACCCACATGCGAAGACAAACAAGTGTAGTATGCACGTATTCAGAGCCCCATCCCACCGCTGACGTTCACAAACCAGGACCTTCATGGCATTCATTTTTCCTACAATGACGCCTTGGTCATCACGGTCATCGGTTCAAAGTGGGAAGTGAAAAAGGCCTTGGTGGACACAGGAAGCCTTTAAACGTCCTGTTTCTCAACGCTTTCCACAACATGCAACTCAATGATGCAGACTTAACACCCGTCACCCATCCCATGGTCGGGTTCGGTGGAGAGAAATGCTTCCCTATTGGGAGGATTAGCTTAAAGGTGGTGGCAGGAGAGCCACAATTACGAAAGTACATTGTCCAGGAGTTCATGGTGCTCGATGCTCCGTGTGCCTACGACATCATCCTGGGGAGGTCTTGGCTTTACCATATGGAAGCAGTAGTTTCTACTCTGCACCAATGCATCAAGTACACAACCAACCAGGCTCAAGGAAATATTCCTAGAGATTAGCTTTCAGCGAGAAACTGCCACTACGCAGCCAGCGCTGAAGCAGCTAAATTGCTAGAAATTATAGCACGGGCTCATGGAGCAAATACATCAGACGCCAGGCCCAGATGAGGGGGAGGATCGCCCCGTGCGGATAGTGACAAAGCTCTGACAACCAAGGCTCTACTATCCGACGAGCCAAAATTCAGCATTGGAAATACAATCCAGCCTAGCACAAAGCTAAGTATTAACACTTAAGCAATCAGACGCCTCCTCAAAACGCTGACAACCAAAAGGGAATGGCCCGCCAACGCGAAGTTCATTCTTTAGTAACTTCGCCAACATTGGCGACACCTGATGCTCCGCCAAAAGAACTACACAGTCTGAGCCAGGACCGTGCGCGTCTCTTTCAGGGCTAGATTAGCTTAGTTTCTGCTTAAAATCAAACTATCTTATTGTTTTGATTCCTTTTGTTTGTTTTTTGTTTCTCTTTTCAATATAGAAGAATTGTTCGCACAAGACATATTCAAGGAATAAAAAAAACTTTATTTATTACAATGAAAGTTATAACAAAGCTTGCCTGACTGACTAGTACAACAGTTTATACGCTACAAGTATCTAAGTTTGACGCAAGTATGTATCCGCTCAAACGCATGTCAAGACTTCACTCTCCCAATCTATTTTCGGAAAGGATTTGAATGTGATAGTAAAGTACTTGAAAAAGGATGCAAGTGCACACTTGACCCTCTGCTCCATCGAATCACCTCACAAGGATGATTTGTAAGTAGCATTAAAGACATACACAAGGAGCTGTGGACTTTTTTGCTCCGCCTACCCCCAATACGAAGAGGATTCAAAAGAAGAGCAGAAGAGGCCAGATGGAGATGTCTCTCAAATGTGTAATGCCTGGGGTGACGCAGAACTACCACTCCAGGACCGTGAATCGTGTCCGCCAGAGCTCTTCTCTGCCAAATCTGCCTTCCAACCGTGGTATCGTTGGATAAACCTAGCAGATACAAAAGGAAAATCCGCCTCAAAACTAGCAACTGGGATCATCTTCCAACAATAACGGTGGATGAAAACTTGGGAGCAGGAGAAGGCGACGGATAAACCCATCCCTTGAGGGAGAGTCTGTAATTCTTCTAGGAAATGTGAGAAGAAATTACAAGGTCTCATGGAATCAATTGGATGCTCACCCAGACTAGGTGGCATCACATAAAAACATATCTTCTCAAGATTCATTGACACAAATGTCAGAACATTCTAAGACTCCAACAATGAGGATTTTCCTTTAGTTTTGGAGAACCCAAAACATATTTTCTGAAGGGATGCATTTCGGGAACATTCTCTAGAACATCTATAACAATGCTTAAAATGGTGAGCTCCAGCCTATATATAGGCGAGATGGTTCACGAACAAAGCCAATCAACAATTATGATAGCATTAAATGTCGTACGGGAAATAGGGAAACGATGGTTCCAATTGCAATTGCATGAGTTCACATTCATCGAATTAATGACACTGCATGCAGCCCCATTAACTGGGGGGAGTAACCGACACTGAATCGTCTCACAATCTACGCCGTCCTGGCATGCTAATCTTTACAACACGTCCCCACAACTAATGGGCCCAAACAAGTACTCTACCAGATCCAACCCAGTACAGTACGAAGGCTTTAAGCGCCCATACAACGCGGAACATGCCTGTAGCAATTATTAATAAAATCCAAGGTATCCGCCTTATTATATGTTGTTCATTGAAATTAGATAAACTTAGTCCGATCAATTATTATGGCTATCCGACTTCAAAATCAGATTTATTGGCCCGACTTTCGTATCGGACTACTAGGCGAGCTGAATAAGTCAGGACTCCCAAGTCAAACTTATATGCCCAAGGCCAAGTGACGGCCTAACCCGATCAAAGCTTAGTCAGTTTCCACTGATGGCGATGGCTTCTGATCCGTTCTAACCCTAGTCTGCCAAAAGCGGATGACAATGGCTTTGAAAGTGGAAGCTTAGTAACCGCTCTAACGCCTGACCACGATGGCTTGCCAGGGACCATTGTCTGACTATAGATAATGGTCACTGAACCTAATAAAAGCTTAGTTAGTTTTGACCAATGATGATAGTTTCTAGTCCGCTTTAATGCCTAGTCACCAAAAACAGATGGCGACGACTTAGGGAGTGGGGGCTTAGTCAACGCTCTAATGCATGATCGAGACGGCCCGCCAGGGACTATTGTCCAATTATGGATAATTATCACCAAAGCTTAGTCAGTGATGACTGATTATGATAACTTTTGGTTTACTCTAATCCTAGTTCGCCAATAGCAGATGACGACTTAGATAGTGGGAGTCTAGTCAGTGCTCTCGACTTCTGATTACGATGGCTTGCTAGGGGTCACTGTCCTTCCATAGACAATGATCGCCGAACTCAACCAAAGTTTAGTCAGTAGGCCGGTGATGATGATAGCTTCCGGTCCACTCTAATCCTAGTCCGCCGAGTGCGAATTACGATGGCTTAGAAAGTGGGAGTCTAGTAAGTGCTCATGCAGCCTGATGACGATGGCTTGCCAGAGATCATTGGCCAACTACAGACAATGATTGCCGAACCCTATCGCTCTGACACCTAGTCCGCTGAGCGCGGATGATGATTGATTAGAAAGTGGGAGTCTAGTCAGTGCTCATATAGCCTGATGGCCAACTATAGACAATGATCGCCGAACCCTATCGCTCTAACACCTAGTCCACCGAGTGTGGATGATGATGGGTTAGAAAGTGGGAGTCTAATCAGTGCTCATGTAGCCTGATGACGATGGCTTGCCAGGGATCATTGGCCAACTAAAGACAATGATTGTCGAACCTGACCAAAGTTTAGTCAGTTATAACTGATGAAAAAAACTTCTAGTCTACCTTAAAGCTTAGTTCACTAGTAGCAGACATAAATGATTTGAAATCACAAGGACCATCGTCCGATTATATGCATGTGCATGACCACAATCAGATCGGTTTGCTTATAGTAGCAACAACAACTGCTGGCCCGATCCTCATCTTGGTCCGTATTTGACGGATTACAATGGCGGATCTCAAAGATGGAATTCTCATCAGTGGATCAAGTATACGACTTCCCGACTTAGCACAACGTTTTGTCCAAAAGCTAGTAGCATGGTAAGACAAAGCAGATAAAAGCTAACAGAGAAAGTCAAATAAAGCATAATGCTGTTTGATATGCTATCTCTCATTGATAAGTGAAAATTACAAAGTTCACTCCTCATTGGGAGAAGGTTTAGATACTACAGAACTTGGTTTGGCGGGAGAGGAGGTAGGAGACACGTTTGCACGTGCCGTCACTCTGACGCCCCATAGTTCATCACTTTTTCCTTCTGGTTGATCACTTTTCTATTCTTCTGATTGGTCGAAAGTTTATTCGAACTCCACGTAAGACAACTATTTATAGCGAGAGAGGTCCCGTTTGGGGTGCTCCTCGTTCATCAGATGCAACAACTCCATACGCCCATGCACAACTCTGCTGAACTCGAACATGCCCTGGGTTTTCAAAAGTTTTTCTCGCGCACCTTTGTCTCAGCAAACACTTGCTCCAGCCGCTTCAACCCACCCGACAACATATCAGTCCTGGTCTGCTCGGAACTCAAGCTGTCCATCGTGGCACTTAGTAGTTCATGCTGCGCTAGAAGGAGCTGTTCCTCTACTGTCCGCATACTCTTGGCATTGGAGTCAACCTCGGCCTTTAGCTGCCGACATCGGGCAACCCACTCAGATTCATTTTTGGTCTTCTTAGCATTTAGAGGTTGCAACTCAGCCTACAGCCTCCTGAGCATAACGTAAATCATGACGGATGAGGTTTAGCTTCTCCCCGAACCTATGCCTCATGGACATTGTCTCAACCAACTCGGACTCAAGTGTTTCCAAGCGAATCCTCTGAGCCTTTGATCTTGTCTTCCAGGCCTCCTGATCAACAGATTACTGGGCATGCCTCATTTCATCAAACTGATTTTTTAGTAACTCAATTTGACGGAGAGCATAAGAGTAAGACTTTTGCATGGTCATAAAGACTCGCTCCATGGTATACACCCTCTCACGAGCAACTTCAACCTCCGTCCCAGTGACGACAACATAGTTCATGTATGAAATTCATAGAATGAGATGCTTCTGCCCCTTATCCCTTCGAGACTGGAATCACTCCAGCACTACCCTTCATTATTTTCATAGAACCGGGGCCTTCATCCACAACTTTCCCCTTACTTGCATTGATCAACTCCCTTTCACAAGCCGACTTAGAATCAGTTGAGGGGGAAGAGGGAAGCAAGTTATTCTTCAAATCCGTCGCAACCACAATATGGGAACAAGAACAAGACAAAGGACAGTACGGGAGATGCGGAGGGGACCTTTCACCATAAAGTCGATGGTCTGGAGACTCTTTAGAAGGCCTAGGAGAGTCGTGGTCCAAAGAGAGGCAATACGCAAAGTCCTTCAAAGAGGAGGGATGAGCCAGTCCTGCATCAAATGAGGCTTCCATGCCCTCCTGCAGCATTTTGTTCAGAACCTCCGTCTGTTCTGTACTAAGCTTCGTTAAATCCTCAACCCCCACCGTTTGTAGATACTCCCTCTCCGAATCGGGAAGGGAAATAAGAGCCTTTGCCCAAGCGTCATGCCCCTCGGACGCAACAGTCTCGGCTCTAGTGGATGAATCAGGAACCTGCCCATAACGTGGTGTTCCTCTGAAGAGGCCAAATGCTTGCTAGTGGGCTTTTTTCATTATGAGGCTTCTTGGGTATTGAAAAGCTCAAAATCTTAACTTTCGGGAGCTTCATCTTCTTCGAAGAAGGCTCCCCTTCAGACTTCAGCTTTGGAACTTTGAAAAGAGTGGGAGCCACATGCCAATGGGCTCACAGTCCTCTATGCTTGATGTTAGAAGATCGAAAAACATTCTTTACCCGCACTCGGGGCATGTCACTATCTAAGATTGCCTTACCCTTAGAAGAAAGAGACGTAGTCGGGAGCTTCCTTGTAGAAAACACAGACAACACTTCAATATGTAATCAACACTGGCAGAATCAAGAACATAACTCAAACTTACTTAGTGGCTGAAACTCTCGCTCGATCGGACGACTCGCAAGCTCAAAATACTCCGAATCTGCAGAGGCCAGGAAACAATATTTCTTCCAGAACTTGAAGTCATCAGGTAGATTGCCAAAACAATCCGGCGATGTCAACACGCACACAACATGCTCATTTATCCGAGGGGAGGTAAGCAGTTGAATCACCCTTGGACACACCCGGACACCAGCGTCCTTCGCCCTAATCAGAATGGCGACCACCGTCCCGTACCCGTTCGACACCAGTTGAGTAGGCGCAATGCTGAGGTAGGCAAAGAAGTTCCAAATTTCCAAAATCAAAGAGTAAATAAACTTTGTAAAAGAGGGGGACTTTATAAAGAGAAGAATTCCACATTTTCTCGAGCAGACGTGCTCCCATTTAATGAAGCACGCCGCTCGAAGAAACGATTCAGACTCAACCAATCATGACCGCTCAGGTTCTCTACGACATGACTTGATAGACTGATGAACTGGCCCACCAACTTGGGGGAGTAGCTGATGATACACCAAACCGTCATCTGATCTGCACTGTACACGTGTCATGATGATCTCATCAACAAGACAAAGTGGGCCTGGATGCCCACCAAATCTGGCAAGGGCTAGACAACAATAAGCCCATATTGGCAGATTCCAAAAGGTCGGATCTAAGTTGCAACACCCTATTAAGCCCACACGTCACATGGTAAAACCCAATACCCGTAAGACCTAATCAAGCAAGTATCTGGGGGATCTCCTAAGATGGGCATGATGGATAGGTACTGAGTAATCACATACTTGCTTAGGAAACTGTAAATAAATATAGCTCACAATATGAAGCTTTAACAATTACTCCAATTGTTCTTCTTTGATATAAGTAGCTTACTTATGAGTAATTATTATCAATGACATTGCCTTCCCATTGATAAAAAATGCTAGGCAAAGTAAATTGAGATAATCTTCTTTCTAGTTTTATATTTAAAAAATTTGCCTCTAGTTTGGTATTTAGACGTGTGTTATTATTCCATGACAGAATATGCTTATTTGAATTATGCTGAATGCACATTATAATGTGATGATAAAGCATGTGTATATGAATTGTTTTTTATGCATGTTATAAGCATATGTTGTAAACTGTATTAATCCATATTGTTGTTGGACAGATTGGGCTAAACTCCACCGTAATTAGTGCATTATATAGCATACCACAAGGGTTGGCTGGGCTATAGTTATAAGCATATGGATTGATGAATGTGCCAGGCGGAGCAGTGTATACTTAAAAGCAACTAGTTATACTCATCGCCGACATCCACTTTAGGGTTGGCTAGTGTCCCTATGTTGCGCACTACACATTGGTTTGGATAATACTTGTGTGGATTATGTGAATTGTATGATTGGCAATATAAAGTTATGTCATGCATATGCTAAAATAATTATGTATGTGATTACATTAATGTTTGTTTTATAGGATTAAAAATGGTATGCAATTATAGCATGTGATTACTTGATATTTAAGTTTCCTAAGAACACGGTGAAACACTATTGCCCCGCGCTATATAATGCATTCAATTCCTTGATGGAGCAGAAAACCATGACTTTCTTGCATCCTCCCTCTCTTTCCTTTGTGAAGATCACGATATTGGACACAACTGGATCTAGGTTCAAAGTAAAAAATTTATTGGGTCATGTTGTTGATGATGCTACACTTAATATTTTTCAGGAAAGGAAAGCCGGTGAAAACTCATACTATGGGGAGCTTTGGAGGAATATCTATGTTAAATATTATTTTGAAGTCATGTTTTTTGCTTTATGTAATTGACACGTTATACATGCTTCAAAACTTAAATAAAATATAATTTCAATATAGTATGTCCTAGTAGTTGCGTTAAATTGCATATATATCAAATAAAATTGAAAATTTTGAGTTGTTTCTCAGGTCATCACATCCAAGCAAACACAACTATTGTCATTGGTTGTTAGGCCTTCTCTGTTGCCACAAAGATCCAATCCACTTTACCATAAGTAGGTCTGGATTTTTCTATATATCTAACAATTACTAAACCAGATATAGTTCATGCAGTACATCCTGTAAGATAGATTGGAAGAGCTCCAACGACTCTCCACCAGGCAAATGTTATTAGAACTATTTGGTAGTTCAAGAAAACTATGCTTAAATGTATGCTATATTTCTCTACTAGAGACATTATTGATCGCAAACTACTATTGCCCTATCTTACACAAATTTGAAATATCGAGCATTGACATAAACATTGAAAGAAATTGTGTGATTAATGTAATTACATTTAGAATTGGGGCCAAAAACAAGAAGAAATAGCCTTCATTGTATTGTGATAATAAAAGTGTCAATAACACAACATCCAGTATTTTATGAACAAACAAAACACATTGAAATCAATGCTCATTTGTCCAACATCAGGAAATAGGAATACTCTTCTATGGTGTCCAACCAGCTCAGATGATACCAAGGTAGTCAAAGCGTTAAAGCGAAAGCGATGACCCCTCTTAACGCTTTAAGCCAAAAGTTTATAGAAATTGTGTGATTAATGATAACTAGTCATGCAATTCCCTATTAATTTGCACTATAATAATGATTGTAATTTCATCTATAATTTCCAATCAATTCAAGTAAAAAAAATAACTATTTTTTAAAAAATTTATTTAAAGATATCCAAGTAACTAACAATTTTAATAGAGACTTTATATATTATTATACTATGTAGCAAATTAGACATATAGTTATATGCTATTACTTTGTAAATAACTATTAAAAATAATAAAATAAAATTGGAGCCAAAATCTATTGTAAAAATTTGTAATCCTAATAATATATCTCATTACCAAAATTTATATTATAAAATTAAAAATACATAAAAAATTAAAATAAAATCTTATGTTCCTTACATTTTTGCCTTGGCGCATTTTGTCACCATTTCGCTTCACCTCTCGCTTTAAAAGATCTACACTAGATGGTACATCTATTTATGAAGTCACTTGCAGCTCTTATATGAAAGTTATTTTATGACACCACCATTTCCACTCACTAACACCACCATCCAAAATTTTCTTATAATTTTTACACCTACTAAGTAGCACCACCATATTTAAACCTCAAAATCCAAATCCAGTCCTTCAACGGTTTTTACATCCTATTATGACTGTTCAACAACAACCATAACATTGGATCCTCGCGTGATCAACATTTTATGTGTCTTCTTTATTGTGTTTGCCCCCACCACACATATGCAAAATAGGGAATCGTCATCGTCGTTATTGTGTTTCTTTTTATGAGTCACAAAGTCATAGGAGAGGAGAAAGACAACGGTGTTTGCATTCTGGTAAGTGGGATCACTTCCCTTCTTCTCTTGCTCCGTCCGCCTCCTTATTCTCCGATTTCCCTTTTTCTCATTTTCCTCCCTCTCACCTAATCTCTACTTTGATCTCGTAACCTTAGGCTTTCAATATCACAGCCTATAGTTGCGAGATGATGGAGGGGTTTAGGGTGGAGGGACTGAAGCAACAGTGACGAGTAAAGAAGTGCTGAAAGGGAGTGGTGAAGAGAAAGAAAGTGAGGTGGTTAATGGTGGTCTGGGATGGGTTGTTGCTGTTGCTAGCCAATGGGGTACCAACATAGCGGTAGGCTTGTGGCGGATGGAATCATAGGTCCAAGGTTTGAACCCTACCGACGACATCTAGGGTAGGAGGGGTTAAGGATTAAAAATAAATAAAAAATAAAAAAGGATGGGTTGTTGGGGAGGAGATGTGGTTTTGGATTGGAGAGGGAAGACGAGGTAATGGTGTTAGTTAATAGGTGGTAGTGGTGTTAGATAAAAAGTGATGGTATTACTCAGATGGTGGTGTCGCTAATTGAAAATGGTGGTTTTACATAGCAACTACCCTTCTAGTTTCAAGATCATGGTCAACAAATTGCCTCACCGTCTTGAGTTTGGGAGATAGTGTAAGTGAATGGAGAAGGTGGCCCAAAGCTCACACATGCACAACCGTCAATGGACCAGATTCAAGTCAGATTATCAGAGTACAAATTCAATCCAATAAAAAAAAGCCAATTTGGATAAGAATCTGTTTAATATTACTCAAATCTAAAATCCACCCAAATCAAATTTGAAAGAACTTAATTTGACAATTTTCCGTGTTAAATCATAAAAACTTTTTTTAAGTTAAAAATTTGCCTCTATAATAAAATAAATAAAATTTAAATGACCCAAATCCCCCATTTTGCTAAAATGACCAAAGCTACCATTTTCTAAATGAACATGCAATTATAAAGTTATTATTTTATAATTATATATACAAAACAGGATGACATTTTGGGTGGGAGATAAAAGACGGCTGATATTTACCCAATTATGAAAATCTAACGGATCACATAGAACTTAAAACACCAATAGTGCATGGGTTCGTTTCCCATACCCAACATTTTGATATTTATTTACTGTGCAAGATGTGCAATGCGTGTAAAGTTATATGTTTACCACGCAACTTTACACGCATTGCACATCTTGCACGACTATTTATTTTCCTTTCCCCATGCCTCTAGCTTAATAATCTCTACAAATCTTTCTTATTTCAAATCTATAAGTCACATGTTTCAAACACATTATTGTCATCTGGTTAGGTGGATTTTGTGGTTGTGTTTCATTAAATGTTAAGAAACAAGGGTGATTGTAAATTTTTCTTGAAAAATATGAGAAATTGAATGGTCGTGCCAATGGTCTCAAGTAGCGAAAAATGTTCATTTTCTCACTTTTTTTCAATTAAATAGAATTTTTAATTACACGTTGAAGGGATAGGTAAACTTTTTAATCTTTTTTTTTTTTTTTTTTTAAATTATGGTTTAGTTTAAGCCCAGATACCAGGTGCTAATAGCATAATGAGCCCAAATTCCCAGAAGCATACCGGGAGATTTTTCAACACAATAAAAGCCCTGAGAGGCTGTGCGAAAGATAAGCCGCGATAAAAATATTTAACATCATATGGTAGTGCCAACGACACGGGGAATACCCTAGTTATATATATAAAATAGGATGGTGTTTGGGGTGGGACATAAAAGACGGCTGAAGATTTAACCAAATATATGAATCTAACGGATCACATAGAACTCAAAGCACCAAGAGTGCATGAGTTTGATTCCGATACCCAACATTTTCATATTTATTTATCTTGATATTTTATTTATCGTGTTAACTTTTATCGTGCCAACTGCATGGGGAATACCCTAGTAATTATACAATTCGTATTAGTATTGGATCAGATTACCCAAATCTGAATCCTATCTGATAAGCATTACGGATTAAGTTTTGAAATCTGATGTTTTTTCGTGCTAAATCAGATGCATTAAAACGAGTAATTTCCCAAAAGACCACATTTAACTTATTCTAGAAACCCTAGCCACATCATCACCTACGTTCACTGAAAAGGGACAATCTACATTTTTTGGTTTTAAAACTACTTTGACCAAGTTAAATAATATTTGGTTTTCCCTATATTTATTTGAAATTCCTATTTTGCCCCTTTAATATATAAAGCATAATAACTTATTTCTTCCTCCACTTTTATTCTCTCTCCTCTCTTGCTCCTCATCTCCTTCCCTCTTCTTCAACGTACAACTAGCACCACTAGCCAACACCGTTGGACCACCATAATCGTGTCAAATGCATACTAAGTTCATGTTTTCAGTCCATGGTCGGAATGCAACCAAAGGTGTTGTATATTAGTACATCCACCACCTCCTATCTAATTAAGAGTATCATCAGACACCACTACCGGCCAAATCCCCATCATTCCACTTTTCTAATCCGACGACACTACTAGGTTGGGTTTTCAAGTTTTCCACTGTAGCGCAACCTAAGTTACAGTTCAACCAAGTGCAACTGAAGTTGTAGTCCTACCAGTGGAACACCACATCCTCCACTTCTCATTAAGGGAACCACCATCCGACAAATCAAACATAGTTAATCCTTTCAAATTCAACAACACCTCCACCAACTCGTATCAGATCTATACCACCAGCTCATGTTAGATTTATACCGCAAGTTCGTGTTTTCATGTTCACCTTCATTGGGCAACCCAAGCTGCAGTTCAACTAAGGGCAAATCAACATATGGGGTTATGGGACCCCATAAGCTTGGCAAAATCACCATTGGAAATCTCATAGCTGCTTTGTGTAATGCACATTAAGTGTTGAAAAAAATGCCACAAAGTGCATAATTGTAATGCACACCAAGTGTTTGAAAAAATGCCACAAAGAGCACAACTGGGTAAAACACACCAATAGTAGAGATAAGAGCTCAAGTATGTAGCTGAGCAATAAGCTCAAGTGAGTGATGTGAGTTGTGGAGTGTGATAGTAGTGTCAAGTGTTAAGAGTCGTGTTATATGTAATAAATTGTAATTGTTGTTGACTATAGTAGTGAAATTGTGAGTTTTTTTTAATGAATCCAACGCGCAAAGTGACCCCATATGTAATGTGATGATACATCAAAATAGACCGATCATAACGACCGTACATGTGGCATAGAGACTAATCACGAGGATACAACGTCCAGTCTATTGGGTCAGTTCTTAAAGCCCAGGAAGAATATAGCCCATTACATAGGCCCAGACAAGGCCTGCCAATGAGGAGACGTAAACAGGGACCGAATCCAGGCCCAATCGAATTAGAGCCCAAATCCAGGCCTGACATGAGTTCTCTCATAAAGAAGAGGAATGTTGCATGCAAAAAGAGTCGTGGAGGGCGTTACGCCTCCACGAACGCATCTCCATTAAGGAGGAGACTGTTATAAGAAACATCTCATTTCATTGCGCCTCACATGCTTAAATCATGCAGAGAATTAACTGCGCCCATTATAAAAGGTAAATGCAACGTTCGACACAGATATGCAACTTTAACTGAGTTATGTCCAGATTTACTTCCTTCTTCCAACAGAGTTATTGACTTAAGCATCGGAGTACCTTCGGTCACCAAAAAGGTGGTTCTTGGAAGTCTAACGATCGTTTTGCAGGTCAAACTCATAGGAGAACGATTTTTGGACGCATCAGTTTGGCGCCATCCGTGGGGAATGATAAGTTTCCTTTCTGAAAACAAAATACACAATGACTAAGCTCACCATAGCCTGAAAAAAGATCAACAATCCATCAGAGCAAATGATGCAATTTGCAGATCCTCAACCTAATAATGATCACGACAACTCTTCTACTGACAACAATGCATTATTGACAGCTTACGGAGAAAAAACAACCTGGATCATCAAACCAATAACACCCAAAAATGCGGATCCATAGCATGCAATAGCCCAAACAACCCAAACATCCGGTGACACTGTCACAGATCCTCGGGTAGACCTACTAATAGCTCAGATGAGTCACATAACAAAGATGCTGGAGAAGATCACCCAGGAGCGCATTCAGCCAGCTGATCCCGTTCAGGCACTGCCACAACAAAACTTCCCCAATCAAACTCGATGAAGTGACGAAGTCCCAGCAGAACCCCAACAGGGAAACTTAAAAAACAATGAGCTCCCTCGAGGCAAGAATCCACTGTGTGATGGGACACTTACTGAAATCCCATTTAGGACAGGAGTCATGGATCCCAACATACTATAAGAGTTAGCAAAACCACCATTATCTGATGCCCTCATGAAAACGACAATGGCGAAAAAGTTCACTCTGCCAAAGTTCGAAGTGTATGATGGTACTTCCGACCCAACTGATCACCTGAGACATTTCCATCACATGATGGACCTAAAGGAAACCACAAAGTCGATCTTATGCAGGACATTCCCGATTAGCCTCACATCCACAACACTGAATTGGTTCAACAGCCTACCACCAAGGTCAATAGATTCCTTACAACCTTTGTCCGCCGCTTTTATCACCAGATTCATCGGGAGCCAGCGGACGAGGAAAGGCCACACTACCTTTTGCATATCAGGCAGAAGCCCGAATAAAAATATGTCACCCGCTTTACCAATGAATTGACAATGATCAATGGACGTAGCAACGACACAACCGCTGCAACCTTTGTGGTCGAACTGAAGAGATGCCCCTTCTTTGATGCTCTTAACCTAGAGTCTCCAACGGGCATGGCAGTCCTACTAAAAATAACACAAAAACACATCTCCCTTGAGGAGATGAAAGCGGCCAGGAGGAAAAATGACCAAGAAAGAAAAAGTCTTTCAAGGAAACGGGAAAGAAAAGAGGAAAGAAGATAGAATGACGGATAAAGGGAGGGTAGCAACCAATCAAAGAGACATCGAAATGGTAGAAAAAACAATTTGCAACAACAAGAATCCGAGAAGCTACGACCAACGCGACCTCGACATGAGTGAGTAACGAGTGTGATGAAGAACACATACAAGCCATGTACAACCCTGAAAACAAATGGAGCAAATATACTGAAGCACATAACAAAATGGGATAACGTCAACTGGCCGCTTAGGATGAAAGAAGACCCAGAAGGAAGAGACAAAAATAAATATTGTTCCTTCCATAAATATCATGGGCACGATATCAATGACTGCTACAATTTAAAAGCCGAAATCGAGTACTCTATTCAGAAAGGGCGACTTGACGAGTTTATCGGAAAGCCATACAAACAACTCACATGGAATGAGAAAGCAGACAATGTTGCGGGATCATAATAACAACCCATAGAGCTAATATACGCCTCACACTGCATAGCCAGAGGAAGCAAAGCACACGAAGCAGAATCACTAAGGACAAAAACTAGTATGAGTCAAAAGATCCTATTAATGGATGCAAGCTCGACCAGAATCACTAACGACAAAAATTGACAGCAACGGACTCAACGGAACCATGACGGTTGACACCAAACACAAAGCCAACATCAACATGATTGGACAATTTGGTGCTGATGTGAGCATGATTGGACAATTCGTTGTTGGTGTGAGCATGTTTGGGTAGTTTGGTGTTGACAAAAACACGATCAGACAGTTTGGTGATGACATGAACATGATCAGACAAGCCAACACTACTCAGGAACTTGAGTCTACCAGCCACAACAACATATACAACATACGAGGATGAAGCGAAAAAAAACAAAGCAACAAAAAATCAATCTCTAATACAAAGACAAACAACGAGCAAAGGAAGATAAAGCAAATCACACTTTGAACCAGCGTAAATGCCTTAATAGCTAAGGCTGGTGAAAACATCAAATAAGGGAATATAAATGAATTACGAATTCAGATCCCCAATTGTTTGCGTGGACAACAGAATAGATACATCAAAGAATTAGCCATACGGAGCAATCGTCGACAAAAGTCGAATATATATAACTTCTGGTCTGATCAACCACAAAGTAAAGGTTGGACACCTGAGTCAACTTACCACAAAAACTTCGAACCGACTGAGATATCGAGTTAACGAAGTAAATGTTGGACACCCGAGTCAACTTACCACAAAAACTTTGAGTCGACCGAGATGTCGAATTAACGAAGTAAAGGTCGGACACCTGATATTCACATAATTATTACATAATATACCTCCTAATTTATATCTGTTAGTGTTTTAAATAGTGTATTTTAGTTTAATTATTATATTTTTGTATTTTTGTAGGATTTGGAGTTTAAATGACAAAAGTGCATTAGCATGGCGAATTTGGAAATTCATAGACAAATTGACGAAGTGGAGCGGGAGACACTCAAACCAAAGATTAATAAAGAGAACCAAAGAAAAAAAATAAAGAAAATTAGTTTTGAATTTTGGTGGAACAAAGGAGTAATATGGATGAACATAGCCAAACCCACCTTTCCTGTTATTAGAACATAATCTAAACAAAGGGGTCCCCTTTTGATTTTTCTTTGGTTTCCAATTTGTATTTGGTTTCCAATTTGTATTTGGTTTCCAATTGGGTTTCCAATAAGGAGTTGTTTCTTTTTACCATAAATACAGCAACACACATGGTGGAGAGAACGGAGGAACAACAGAGAGCTCATGAACAGGAGGAACAACAGAGAGCGCATCGCTAATCCACCACGTGCTGTCATGCAGATGAAACTCCACACTGCTATTGATGTCATCACCTTCACCATGTGTCACTAAACTCCACGCAAGGCGAAGAGATGAACTCCTAGATGTAACTTACTTAATTGGTATTTGATTCGTTTTATGCTTTCACGATGAATAATGGTATTTATGATTTTCACTTTTATTTAATATAGAAGTTTATGTTATTTTAGTGACAAAGATTTCATCAACTTCTTCGCAGATTATTATTCCAATGGTTGTCTTTTTCTTCTCCATGTAAGTCTAGTCATGCTTTTCTTATGTGTGGAATTTTAAAGATCAATTAATTCCGGTAGGTTAGTTATATGTGATTGTCTTTTATTACGTTATTGTCTCCGGATATATCATAAATTTAGGATATCATATATGACCAATCTTTGTGCTTTCTAGAAAAAGTGAAATCTAAAATCCATTTACATTATAATATATTGGTGCATTAAAGATTATTTTTCCGATTATGTTGTTTGGGATGTGAAACACGTAATTGAGTTATCATAGCAAATCAATACTAGTTGGCGCGTGAAATCTAGGAGGGATTCTTGGAACCTTGTGATTTTTCTTAACTTGATTTTTATTAAACTAAATTCAATTTCATATTTTAAAATTGCTAGAATTTCTTAAATTTAGTTTCGCGTAGTTCTTCTTCCTTGACCTTGTTTTGTAGATTGCTTTTCCTCGTGGGATCGACACCCCAATCTTTACTGCAATTGATCGTGTGTATTGTTTGGGCGTAATCAACACCCGAGTCAACTTATCACAAAAACTTTGAGTTGACTGGGATGTCGAATTAATGAAATAAAGGTTGGACACCCGAGTCAACTTACCACAAAAATTTTGAGTCGACCGAGATGTCGAGTTAATGAAGTAAAGGTTGGAAAATTGAGTCAACTTATCACAAAAACTTCGAGTCAACTGAGATGTCTAGTTAATGAAGTAAAGGTTGGACGCCTGAGTCAACTTAGCATAAAAACTTTGAGTTGACCGAGATGTCGAGGTAACAAAGTAAAAGTTGAACAAACAAGTCAACTTAACACAAAAACTTCAAGTCGACCAAGACGTCGAGTTAACGAATGAAATGCTCAACAAACAAGTTGACTTAACAAAAGAACTTCGAGTTGACGGATACATCAAATCAACGATGTCAAAATTAGAGGAACAAATCAACATGATTCGAGGAAGTACAAGCAAAAACAACTATTTGTGGAAAATCAGGAAGGACAATGATGACCATTATTAGACGAATGACGAGCCAAAGCATGAAAGTAGCTACAAAAGAATTCAAAGCAAAATCCATAAGAACTACAACCGAACTGAAAAGAAACAACAAAAGTTCTTTTATTTTTATTTTTATAATACTACTTTGTTACATTCAGAGAAGGCGATAAAGAAGTGGGGGAGGAAACATAGGCAATTGATAAACACCCAAAACATTGATTTTTACACCCCTAAATATACAATTGTCAAGTCCAATTATCAAATAAAAATATCTCATTACGTATTTTTTGTGCATTTTGTAGGAATTCAAGCACAAATCTAAAATCAAGCATAAAGTGGCACAATAAGGCTAAATTCAACAACTGGAAGGCTCAATGGGAGTTCAAATGCATTCAAAAGGATTAAAGAATTTCAATCCCAAGACCCATGAAGTCAAGCCCACAAAGCAACAACAACAACAGATCTCGATAAAACCAATATGAAGATTTGGACATCCACATGACCAACTTTATCATAAAAAAATCTCTACAAGACATGTTTTCTTATACAACTTCGACACCATTCCTTGTTTAACTCAAACCATGTTTCCTTGTTTCATTCAACCATGTTTCATTGTTTAACTCAAACCATGTTTCCTTGTTTCATTAAACCATATTTCTTTATTTCACTCAAACCATTTTTACCTATAAAAACCTCATACATGGAGTTCATAAATGATAGTTTTTCTTTGATAAATTTTTTAGAGAGTTTTTTTTAGTTGTAGTTTTTGGTTTATATTTTTACTTGGTAGAGAAGTGCATGTACTACAGTTTAATTCCATTGAAGAAGTAAGTTTTATCTTTGTTTCTCCTTTTCAATTGCTTTTCCTTCTTTTTTTAACTATTAGTTTATTTTCACCATTCATTATTTTACTCTTTTCTTTATTCTTTAAATTAAAAATCAGATTTGTCTTCTAATCCATGTGAAGTAGTTGATAACCCCTACTTCCACCATGCATTGTTGAAGTGCATTGCAGGTTAAAGAAAAACAAATAAATAAAAAACAATAGATATTTCTTTGATTGATGTCGAAAATCATGCAACGACATTAATGTCGATTTTTGGCATCAATCAAATAAATGGCGCCGTTGCACATCACTTGGTAAAGGAAGACATTCTCGAAGATACAACTTTGGAGACAATAGAAAATATTTTTATTTTCTTTAATTCCTTTTCCCTTTTCTTTAATTTTTTTTGTCATCTTTATGCATTTTTTGGGTAATTTTCAGCATATAACAAAAACAACACAGCAGGAAACAACTCAATCAACGTCCATTTAATATGAAAATTTTACAGCAAATTCCGTGACACTCCCTTGAATTTCTATAAGTTTTTTAGAATTTTTTGATGTTGGTTGCTTGTTGAAAAAATTCGTTTGAAAAAATGGGTGATTAGGTATTATTTTAGCATTAGGTTGATTATTAGTTTTAGGTTAGAATTAACTCACTTAAATTTTTTTTTTTTTTTTTTTCTGACTTCTTGACCAAGACCATTAAACATATTTGCATGTGTAATTGTTTGATTGTGTGCTTATTTATTTAGATAGCAATCGAAGTCAGAAATAAAATTGAAAAAAAATATTTTTTGAAAAAGGGCTAATTGTTTTGTAGCGGACAACCAGTGGTGTTGTGGGGGAGAGAGAAATTGCTTGAACCTAGGAGGCGTAGCTCTCAAATAATATTTCTCTCTACTCCCACGGTGGAGACCTTGTGTTCGAGCTCACAAGTTAGTATCTCTTTCAGACATATTGTTTTAGTGGCTTGGGTGCTGAGTGAAAATCGACTGGACATTGCTTGGTGTTTGTTTATGTTTCTGCATCTTAACAAACTGCGTGGTTGCTTACGTTAATAAACTACCATAAACAGATAAGGCAGACCTAGCCCTGTTTTTGAAACTGGTGGGATTTCATCACCCACCTCATCACTCCGACTGTGTGAAACCAAGGAACATAATAAAATCAACTAAGATTAGAGCCAACTAGAACAATGTTCATAGGAAACCTAAGACCTAGGTTATTCTGCTGAATTTTGTGTTGACTAAAGTAAAATGTGACGTTGGGTTTAATCATTCAATGAATTTCGAGAGGCCATTGCCACATGGGTAACTCAACCGGTAAGCCAAGTCATTAGTAAGCTGCAGACCGCAGAAGGACGTGGTGTAACTAATAGTTTTTGCTATGAACACACACCTTAAGTACGTATTTGACACACATCATTCTCATATCAATCGGTCTACAAAGCGGTAGCACAGATACAGTTCTTAATTAGACCACGTGATCTCCTGTCACTTGTGCAATAATCCGGCTTCTTGCAAGCATAACTCTAACCTCTTGATTTTGGACTTTGTACTGTTGGATATAAGCTTTTAGGATCATCTATTAGCACCCTATCTAATAAGGTAATAATAGATAACAACGTAACGCCCGCTGGTTTCAATCAATGTTGTCCCTCACAGATTAACAAGATAAAATCCCATTAAAACGTTGTTTGCTTAGATTTGGAATTTGTGTGGTTCACAAGTGATTTTTGCTTGTGTATGTCTTCTTTGCAATCGTCTAGGGATACTTGATCTTGTGCTTTGTCATTGTCATCTTTCCAATCCATTTTTTTTCCTTTTATGAAAGTTTGGAAATGACCCAACAAACGCTTGGTTCATACCCAAAATTTTTTTAGCTACCCTAATCCAGTCTTTGCTTCTTCAACACACTCATTTCCACCTACCTCCCCTCACTTTCCAATCAACACTGAAATGGAAGAACGTCCAATTTGGGAATACAGTGTTCCCCTTGCTGCTAATGTGCACGGATGCATTGAGCTGCCCCCTATCACGATAACTCAATTTGAGATTAGACCAACTATTATTAATATGTTGCCGAAGTTTCATGGGCATGATCGAGAAAGCCCATATGTCCATCTTGGAAAGTTTCTTGAAGTTAGGAGTACTTTTAAGAACCAAAACATAGATGAAGAAAATGTCAAACTTCGCTTATTTCCTTTTTTTCTTGATGATTGGGCCACCTCATGGCTAAATTCCCTCCCTGCCAGTTCCATTAAATCATGGGAGGATTTAGTTAGAAAGTTTCTAGTGAAGTAATTCCCCATGAGAAAGACCCTAGAAATTAGAAGAGAAATTGAGGAGTTTACTCAAACACATGATGAATGTTTTTATGAAGCATGGGACCACTTTCAAGATTTACTCATCAAGTGTCCCCATCATGGCTTTGAAATATGAGTGCTAGTGCAAAGTTTCTATAATGGATTGATTGTCGAATCTAGAAATATGATCAAATCCACGCATCAAGGGAAATTCATGCGTAAAACTGGTACTGATGCTTATATTTTTCTAAGTGAACTTGCTGATGATTCTCGACAATGAACTGCCCATAGAGATTTGAAACCTAGTTCTTCTAGAAAATCACGTCTATTTCTACCAAAGGAAGATCCCGAACCAGACATCAAAACCTTCCTAAAGGACTTTGCTAAGGAAATGAAATCTATTGTGACAAAGTTTACCTCTAAAGCCAAAGAGCAGACTTATAAGCCTTGTACCTTATGCCTCAAAAGAGATCATATAGATTCTAATTGTCCTTTAACTTTAGGTGGCAATGAACCTCCAGAGGAGGTGTGTGTATTTAACAGTGAGCGTAAATCAAACACATTCGGTCAAACATACACATATACAAATCGACATCACTCTAACCTTTCCTATGGTGGTGACTTTTATGAACAACCACCAAGAAGTTCAAGAAATCCTCCTGGGTTTCAACACCCTAGGAAACCTAGTGGACAAGCCCATAACTCACGCACTTATCCCAGACAGGTTCAATAAGGACCTCAATCTAACCAATTGCAACAAAATCAATATCCACCACAAGGAGGTGATGCACTATTTTAGTAGCACACAAATTAATACCCTGCTTTGTGATTGTAGTATAGAATAAGTAGGGATCGTTTTAGATAGGGGATTAAAGGGCTTGTCAATTAACACTAATAATAACTAAAAGACAACTAACAACCTAATTAATAAAATAATGGGGGATTGGATTTTCTAAATTATGAAAATAACTACAAAAACTATTATAAAGATAATAAAACTAAATGGATGGCAAAGATGAGAAATTAGCTAAGGGTTTATCTCCACACACCAAACATATGCTTATAAATCAATCTTCAATAATCACTTGCTAACTCGTGAGAGACAATGCTCAAGATTAATCGTGATAAGCACTGCATTAATCTTATTATTTTCCCAAGTTCGTTGAATTAAACTAAGCGTCGCTTTCAAACTATTCTTATCATGCTATCTAAACAGGAATCACAAGTTAGACAACAATCTAAGATCATTAAGTTTTGTGGAAAATATGAACACTGACTAGGCAATTACAAGTATGATCAACATCTTGTTCTTGCCTAGGTTCTTACTTAACCTTACCAACGTTCCTTGGTATTTACTACTTGTGAATACAAGATTATAACAATTAGGTTAAACTCTCTTATACTCTAGCCCCAGATCCTAGCATGCTTACTAAGTTGGCCACCTTAACAAACATACAAAGAAAATTTCTCAATAAAACAGTTAAACAAAACACAATCACTAATAGCAAGGAAGATTAAATTCAATTAATTTATAAAACACATGTTCGGGGCTTCGAATCCACCCCTAACTAAGAGAAGTTTAGCTAGACATATTAATTATGTTCAAACAGTAATCCATAATCAATAATCAAACTAAAATAAGTAAAAGAGTTAAGAGATGAAACAAAACACTGTAGCCTGATCCGTGGTGGTAGAGAGTGGAAATTGGGGTGCGAATAGCAGAATGGGAGAAATTTATTTCTCTTCCTACTCACGCGATCTGTGTCTCTTCGTCACTGCTTTCTCTTATTCCTCCTTGATTTCTTCTTCCTTCTTTATCTCTACCTGTGTTATGTGTATGACGAGAGATGGACGGTGGTGTAGCTGATGTGTGAAAGTAATGGAAGGAAGAGATTGGGCGAGAGATATAAAGGTTGTGCGAGGAAGAGATGCGAAAAAGAGATGGAACGAGGGGTTGTTGTTTCGATTGAAGGGTTCGATGGTGATGATGGAAGAAGGGCTGTGTTGGGTGTTAGGAATGAAAAGGGGATGATGGAGGTGGTTGGATGATGAACTGATACAGAGATGGGGGACGATATCGGCTGCGGCTGTGGATGAGGACGGTGGAGATGGGTTCAGGACGATGGGCTTGATGGTTGTTGTGAAGGAGGACGTTGGCGGCTGTGGGAGGTTGCGTGCCTTGCTGCGGCGGTGGATTAAGAGGCTATTGCCGGATGGATTTTTCTCAAGGCAAGGTATCATCCCCTTTTTATATTTTTTTTCTTATTTGTGTGGTTTCCTTGTTGGTGTGGATTCCTTGTTTCCTTGTTTGTGTGGATTCCTTGTGCACTTAGTATTTCTAAATTGCCAATTTGCTTCTATTTTTAAATCTTGTAATTGGAAACCTACACAAACACGAAAATAGTAATTAGTACCATAATTAACAAGTAATAGCTAAAAATATATATAGAAATATGATACTAAAAATAGCCTAATTATGCTCCTATCAAATTCCCCCACACTTATCTTTTGCTAGTCCTCGAGCAAATTCAAGAAAGACTAAAATGAATAATCTATACTTTCCAACATTTGTCTCAGACAATGCTCAATGGATCATGACATGTTAAGATTCTTTGTAAACACAAGATTAAATCCACATCATTCGAAAATTAATACACGTTCATAGCAATGATATAAAAATTCACAATTAAATCAATTCAAGTGACTGTGAAACTCAAGTGCGTGCCAAGAAGAATTAACCCAAAAATCTCACTGGGTGCATTCTTTCTTTTTCACTGATTATTTGGTAAAATCACTTTTCCTATTCTAGTTATATGTGAGAGGATTGATGTAAAAGGGAAACAAAACTCACATATGATATAACAAGAAAGAAAGGCATTTTCTGATTTTTTTTTTTTTAGATATATGATCTCATGGAAGGAATGCTACTAGTTAAATGAAAGAACTAGGGACACCATATGCTCATACCTCATTCGAATCTCCACATCGTGACATTGCAAGACACACTCAATCAAAAGGTCTTAATTCAGGTTGTAATGGGGCCAGGGGTCAAGGGAAGAGAAAGAACGGATATGAAATTTTCAAAGGGCTTGAAGAAATGGTGAAAGCATGCAATAAGATTAGATACATTGGCAATGAATTATATAGTTCAAGACATAAGTAGGAAAATGAAGAGGTGACCCACTGATAATGAAGAGTTTCAGCAATTATTTTGTATCTACTGAATGAAAAGAATTGAACTATTTGTATGGTACTGAAATACTGAATTGATATAGATAAGGACTTGTATCCCTTTTGTAACTTTTTGTACCATTTTTTTTTTTTGCAACTCTTTCTTCTTGAACTGTCTACCACAAGGGTCCTCCCCCACACTTGTTTTTCAACATACCTTGAACCACAATAAAGTCTCTGCAAATCAAATTATGTTCCACTCTTCTTATTAGGCTAGGGATAGAAAATGAGGGTAATGAAACAAAAGGCTCAATGGGGTTAACCTAAAGGAAATATATTATGGATCAGGCTTATTTGGCAATGGTGGAAACTAAGTGCCTTTATCATGTCAAACATGTTATGCAATTCAATATGATGCTTTGTCCGAAGTCAATACAAGTTCTAGTGTTTAATTCTTAATTATGAAAGCAATCCAAATAGCAACCAAAGCAAACAAAGTTGAAGTTGCCTTTCAAAAAAAAAAAGCAAACAAAGTTGAGACCATGTAACGAATTATTATTGACAAAAGAAATAAAAGATGACTTAACTAAAAACTCTCAAAATCAATGGAACTATGGGCTAAAAACTCACATATGGGTTATAATGAGTTAGATTCAATTAAGCATGCTATGAGTACCAATTACTAAGTTGATTACATGTGAATTTGCATATGATAACCATAAATAAGCATTAACTAAAGAATAATATTAGATCTTAAATCATGTTTATAAATCACCTTAAAGTCATGCAATTAAAAATCAAATCTCATCATTGTGTTGGAAAGTGTCCTAAGACTCAAAACAACTAAATGTATATATATATATATATATATATATATATATATATATATATATATATATTTTATGACACTAATACCAACATAGAAAATAAAAACCAACATTTTTTTATACACAAAATAAAACAACGTTTTGTTCCCCCCACACTTAAACCTAACATTGTCCTCAATGTGAATAGATTATAGCACATGTAATGAAAGATTTAAACACGGAAAAACAAACTACTAACAAACAAAAGCAAAAATAATGAAAAGAAAATAAAGGGATAGAGAAAGCAAATCTGATTGGGTTGCCTCCCAAGAAGCGCTTGTTTTAACGTCGTGCAACCTGACAAAAAGAAGAAAAAAAATTAATAAAAATATAATTTTTAATTAATAAAAAAACTATTAAGTAATTAACAATTTTACTAATCCCCGGCAACGGCGCCAAAAATTGATGCGCTATTTTAGTAGCACACAATTTAATACACTGCTTTGTGATTGTAGTATAGAATAAGTAGGGATCATTTTAGACCGGGGATTAGAGGGCTTGTCAATTAACACTAATAATAACTAAAAGACAACTAACAACCTAATTAATTAAATAATGGGGGATTGGATTTTCTAAATTAAACTATGAAAATAACTACGAAAATTATTATAAAGATAATAAAACAAAATGGATGGCAAATATGAGAAATTAGCTAAGGGTTTATCTCCACACACCAAACATATGCTTATAAATCAATTTTCAATAATCACTTGCTAACTCGTGAAAGACAATGCTCAAGATTAACCGTGATAAACAATCAATTTCCCAAGTTCGTTGAATTAAACTAAGCGTCGCTTTCAAACTATTCTTATCATGCTATCTAAACAGGAATCGCAAGTTAGACAACAATCTAAGATCATTAAGTTTTGTGGAAAATATGAACACTGACTAGGCAATTACAAGTATGATCAACATCTTGTTCTTGCCTAGGTTTTTACTTAACCTTACCAATGTTCCTTGGTATTTACTACTTGTGAATACAAGATTATAACAATTAGGTTAAACTCTCCTATACTCTAGCCCCAGATCCTAGCATGCTTACTAAGTTGGCCACCTTAACAAACATACAAAGAAAATTTCTCAATAAAGCAGTTAAGCAAAACACAATCACTAATAGTAAGGAAGATTAAATTCAATTAATTTATACAACACATGTTCGGGGCTTCGAATCCACCCCTAACTAAGAGAAGTTTAGCTAGACATATTAATTATGTTCAAACAGTAATCCATAATCAATAATCAAACTAAAATAAGTAAAAGAGTTAAGAGATGAAACAAAACACTATAGCCTGATCCGTGGTGGTAGAGAGTGGAAATTGGGGTGCGAATAGTAGAATGGGAGAAATTTATTTTTACTTGGTAGAGAAGTGTATGTACTACAGTTTAATTCCATTGAAGAAGTAAGGTTGTGCGAGGAAGAGATGCGAAAAAGAGATGGAATGAGTGGTTGTTGTTTCGATTGAAGGGTTCGATGGTGATGATTGAAAAAAGGGCTGTGTTGGGTGTTAGGAATGAAAAGGGGATGATGGAGGTGGTTGGATGATGAACTGATACAGAGATGGCGGACGATAATGGCTGTGACCGTGGATGAGGACAGTGACGATGGGTGATGATGAGTTCAGGACGATGGGCTTGATGGTTGTTGTGAAGGAGGACGTCTGCGGCTGTGGGATGATGCGTGGCTTGCTGCGGCGGTCGATTAAGAGGCTATTGCCGGATGGATTTTTCTCAAGGCAAGGTATCGTCCCCTTTTTATACTTGTTTTCTTATTTGTGTGGTTTCCTTGTTGGTGTGGATTCCTTGTTTCCTTGTTTGTGTGGATTCCTTGTGCACTTAGTATTTCTAAATTCCCAATTTGCTTATATTTTTAAATCTTGTAATTGGAAACCTACACAAACACGAAAATAGAAATTAGTACCATAATTAACAAGTAATAGCTAAAAATATATATAGAAATATGGTCCTAAAAATAGCCTAATTATGCCCCTATCAGGAGGACCTCTTTCATTCTGGCAAAATCAGCCTGTGAACTTTCCCATGGTACATGTTCCTCATAATTCTTATGGTCAACCTCAACTTAGCAACTTCCAGGACTTGGTACCTCAAACTCAATATGTTGCTCCTTTACCACCTCCAAAACCATCATTGGAGGATATGATGCACCAACTAATGACAACTAATACTGCTAATTCCCAAGCCATCCACCATCTTCAACAACAGTTGCAACAGTTGAGCGTGGGAAGGAAAAAATGAACATTCCCTAGTCAACCCATCCCTAATCCAAAAGGTGCTCCCCAAGCCCATGTCAATGAAATTGGTAGTAATGTTGATTCACATGGAAAAGTTAAAGTTGTCACCACCCTTCGTTCTAGCCGAGATATTGATAATGACATAGAACAACCCAAGATAACTGATGTGATTTCCAAAGAGAACGTTCCTAAACCAATTGAGAACGCTAAAGGTTCTTCTCAAACTAGTTTAAACTCACCCTTTCAACTTCCCATAGAGCCAATAAAATATATACCTAAGGCATCTTTTCCCAAAACCCTTTTAGGTAACAAAAAAGATAAGCGATTTCAAGAAATACTACAGATTTTTAAAGGAGTACACATCAACATCCCTCTTTGTCTGATATCCAGCAAGTACCAATCTATGCAAAAAGTTTCAAGGACATGTGTACTAAAAAGAGAAAAATGGAAGTACCTGAAATTGCATGCCTTGCAAGCGATGCCACATCGCTTATTCAACAAACTGGAGTAGTTAAGTACAGGGATCCAAGAACCCCTATTGTACCATGTTTCATTGGAAAAGACTTTGAAAGTTGTGCCTTGATCGACTTAGGAGCGAGCGTGAATCTTTTACCTTATCATATATATTTAGAACTTGGGTTAAAGGAGATGTAACCAACAAAGGTAGTTCTTAAGCTAGCAGATGAGTCAAAACGATACCCTAGAAGAATAGTTCTGGATTTGATTGTTAAAGTTGCAGATTTTTATTATCCAGTTGATTTCATCATCTTAGACACTAGCCCGAGCCTAAATAATCAAATTCCTGTCATCTTAGGGCGACCCTTCTTAGCAACTCAAAGGCCAACATCAACTGTAAAAGCGGTAGCATTTCTAATTCCTTTGGGAACCTTAAAGCCGAATTGAATATTTTTAAGGCATTGTAAAGGAGAAATGATCTTGATATGATTGAGGAGGAAGAAGAAGTGTGTATGATTTAATCTTTTGAGTCTATGGCTCAATCGTCACCAGATGACATATTGTTTCGTTGTTTCTCACACTTTGGTATAAACCTAGATATGGACGAGGCTATTGAAGAGGTCAACAGTATGTTGGATAATGTGCCCATAATGCATATACCTGAATCTGAGCCATTATAACGTTATCAATATGAGGAAGAGTTTTATTCCTCATCTTCCTTCATAGGACAGTCACAAGATAGTGACTCATCCACGAGCACTCAGAAATCACTAGAACTTAAGCCTTTACCAAATGAATCGAGATATGCATTTCTCAGTCCTGCGGAGAGTTATCCAGTGATCATTGCCTCAGATCTCACTGAGGAACATAGTGACAAGTTGTTGGAGGTCCTTAAAGTTCATAAGTCAGCCATTGCTTGGAATATTCATGACATCAAGGGTGTTGACCCTATTGTCTGTAAGCATCATATTTATTTGGAAGATGAAACCAAAACCTCCAGAGAGCCCCATCGACGTCTAAATCCCATTTTGTAAGATGTCATAAAAGAAGAAGTATTGAAACTCCTGGATGCAAACATCATCTATGCTATCTCTGATAGCAAATGGGTTAGCCAGTCCATGTGGTTCCTAAGAAGTTAGGAATTACAGTTGTTGAAAATGAGAACAAGGAACTTGTGCCACAAAGAGTGAAAAAGGGATGGAGAGTATGCATTGATTATCGTAAGTTTAACTCTAATACCCGAAAGGATCACTTTCCCCTTCCCTTTATTAATCAAATGCTTGAGAGGTTAGCGGGTCATCCTTACTATTGTTTATTGGATGGATATTCTGGATACAATCAAATCCCTATTGCACAAGAGGATCAAGAGAAAACTACATTCACTTGTCCTTTTGGTACCCATGCTTATCGTCACATGCCTTTTGGGCTATGCAATGCACCCGCAACATTTCAAAGATACTTGTCTAGCATATTCAGTGATATAGTGGACAACTTTCTTGAGATATTTATGGATGAATTTTCAGTATTTGGCTCATCTTTTGACCAATGCCTAAATCACCTCTCACTTGTCTTAGAGCGTTGCGAAGAAAAATGTCTTGTTATAAATTGGGAAAAGTGTCACTTCATGGTGAAGCAGGGCATTGTTCTTGGGCACGTTGTCTCTCCAAAAGACATTGAGGTGGACAAAGCAAAGATTGATGTCATTTCATCTCTTTCAAGTCCAAAATCTGTTAAAGATGTGCGATCTTTCTTGGGACATGCTGGATTTTATCGCCGCTTCATTAAAGATTTCTCAAAGATTGCACGCCTTTTGAGCAGTCTCTTAGCCAAGGATATTCCCTTTCTTTTTGACGATAAGTGCATATCTGCATTTTTGCATCTTAAATCTAAACTAGTCTCAGATCCTATCATCCGAGCTCCTAATTGGGTGCTACCTTTTGAGATTATGTGTGATGCCTCTGACTACGCTGTAGGTGCAGTTTTGGGTCAGAAAGTTAACAAATTTCCTTATGTCATCTACTATGCTAGCAAAACTTTGAATGAGTCTCAACTCAATTACTCGACTATGGAGAAAGAGATGTTAGCCATTGTTTATGCATTAGATAAATTTTGTTCCTATCTCATTGGAGCTAAAGTCATTGTGTACACTGACCATGCAACCCTTAGATACCTTCTCAATAAGAAGGACACCAAATTAACCTCGTTTGATCATTGGGTTCTTTTGCTTCAAGAATTTGATCTTGAAATACGAGATAAGTCAGGTACAAAAAATGCGGTCGCCGACCACTTATCTAAGCTAACATAACAATCATCTACTAGTATCTTGCCCATTCAAGAAGACTTCCTAGATGAACAACTTCTCTTGGTAGAGCAAGAGCTTCCTTGGTATGCCGACATTGTCAATTTTTTAGCAACCGAGGAACTTCCCTTCACACTGGTCTAAGCCAGATCGTGACAAGTTTTTGTCTAGGGTCAAGTATTATTCTTGGGATGAGCCATATTTGTACAAATATTGTCCTGACAACTTATCAGAAGATGTGTTCCAAAAGTTGAACTGTTGAGCATTCAGAAGTTGAACAGTTGAGCATTCAGAAGTTGAACAGTTGAGCATTCTCTCATTTGCCATGATCAAGCTTGTGGTGGGCATTTTAGTTCTAAGAAAACTGCCCATGAGGATTCTTCAATCAGGTTTTTATTGGTCTACCCTTTTTCGAGATGCCCATGAGTATTGTAAAGCATGTCACCGATGTCAACAACTTGGGTTAATAACTCGTCGACACATGATGGCTCTGAATGCTATTCTAGTGGTTGAGGTTTTTGATATTTGGGGCATCGATTTTATGGGACCGTTTCCATCCTCCCATGGGTATCAATACATCCTTCTTGCAGTGGATTACGTTTCTAAATTGATAGAGGCCATTGCAACTAAGACCAATGATCACAAAATTGTTATTTCATTCACAAGGGAGTTTATATTTAGTAAATTTGGCACCCCCAAGGGTATCATTAGTGATTGGGGTAAGCATTTCTGTAACCGCATCTTTGAGCATATTGTTAAAAAGTATGGGGTTACTCACAAAGTTGCCATTTCCTACCATCCTCAAACAAGTGGTCAAGTTGAAGTCTCAAATCGTAAAATCAAGAACATCCTCGAAAAGACTATCAATCCAAATCGAAAAGATTGATCTTTACGTCTTTTGGATGCCTTATGGGAAAATTGCATTCAATACTCCTTTAGGGATGTCTCCCTATAGATTGGTCTTTGGTAAACCTTGTCACCTTCCTGTCGAACTCCAACATAGAACTTATTGAGCTACAAAGAGTCTAAACTTTGACCTCGATATGGCTGGTAAAAAACGGAAACTTCAGCTCGATGAGTTAGAAGAATTGAGGTATGATGCTTATGACTTATCCAAGAACTATAAAGATAAAATGAAGTAGATACATGACAAAATTATCATGAAAAAAGAGTTCCATCTTGGTCAGAAAGTCCTACTCTACAACTCTCGTCTTCACCTTTTTTGCCAGGTAAGCTAAAAACTCGTTGGTCTGGTCCATTCATGGTACGTGATGTTAAAGACTACGGTATCATCACCGTAGAAAACCCTACAAATGGTAGTCTCTTTAGTAAATGGACAACGACTGAAGCCATACCATGAACTTCCCACAAGGTCAATGGAAACCATTCAGTTGATTGATCCTAACAATGAGGATTAGTCACGCCTACAAATTCCTACTCCACTAAGCCTGTTTGGGGTTGGTATTACGTCCAGCAATGACATTAAACTTAGCGCTACTGGGAGGCAGCTCAGTCAGTTTATGCATTCATTCATTCATAAAAACATAATAATAAAAATAATAATAATACAACCAGTTTTTGTTTGAGGGTGATGTATTATTAAAATACATCACCCCTACCAACTCACTCTTTTTCATTGCAGGGACAGTACATATGTTCAACAAATCACCTGAGGTAATAAGTTCTAATTTTTATTTCTCACTTTTCATTTTATTTGTTTAACACTGGGGATAGTGTTCTATTTGTTTGGGGGTGGGGAGATTTATCGAAATTCATACCTCTTTTGAAAATGTTTTTCTAAAAAAATAGAAATAAAAAATGGTGTGGTATCTAGCTATGATGAGATTAAATTATTTGATTCATTACCTTTAGGCAAAGAGATGTTGGAAGGTTATTACTAGAGTAAGTATTGCATTTGAGCGTTCAAGAACAAATAAATTTTTGCACAATGACCACAGATGTAGTTTGGAATACAGAAGTAAGTTACTTTCTGAGAATCTAGAGGAATAATAGTGGAGACTTTAACCTTATGAGCTATCAGACCTTTCATTTTATTCAGAGTGTTTTTCCACAACTCCGAGTCATATGATGACTTACAATTTTATTGGACATTAACTTGTTGTGAAGTCTCATTATTCTTATTTTTGGTTGGTCATTGAGGATGACATCTTTTTTGAGTTAAGAGAAACATAGGTCTTGTTGTCTATTTGAGACTTATAACCATTACCAAACCTTAGAAGGTAAATTAGGCATCTCTTGTCCATCTAAACCTTCTCAAAACTATCTTGCTAAACATTTCATCCAATACCAATGTGAGCCTTTGTCTTGTTTTATTAGATATATAAAAAAAACTCATTTTCCCCTTTATGTTTCTGAAAAATGTTAGGAAGATTTATGAAGAAAAAGGGGATTGCAAAGTGAAAATCCAAAGTCCAAGGTACTTAAAAAAAAAAAAAAGTTGTGAAGAAAGGAGAATAAAAGGAAGTGATTGATGAGTTCCCTATTAAGATATTTGAAGACCCTACATTTTTAGAAACATCTCTTTACTTACCATCTACCCTACTATTCCTCATATAAAAAAAGGAAGATTCATTTTTATTTTAGAGAAGTCCTAATTAACCCTATGGTAATGTATGATAAGAAGTGGAGAGTAGATGAGAAAACGTTATGGTGGGTAACTCAACATTCTTGCAAGTGATCAACATTCCTTCCATGAGACTATTATTCTCTTTCATGTCCGTTTATTCTTATGAGCGTGTGAGAAGTTTGAATTTTCACATTTCCTCTTTTCCTTGCATGCAAGAGAGAAAATATTTTACCCAAACTCAAAGAGATCATTTCAGAAAGATTAACTGGTGAGTTTTGAAGTCAAAACGGATATTCCAAAGGTGGATTAGGATGTACGTTACTTTGACACAAAAAGTTGCATTTGTTGGTTATTCACACACACACACACCTTGTTCCAAAGTTGCTCACTTGTAATGTGCATTTTAGTAAGAAGTTACATATGTCTCTTGCCTTCTATGTGGTTGAATAACATGAACATTCTCTAAGAAAAATAGGTCACACATCAATTTTGTTTCATATAAAAAATGTTTGTGCGTCATCCTGGATAACCCTCAGGAGGCTAAAAATCCTCCTTTAGGGTGTGTTTGGTTGCATGGAATCCTATGTCATGGGAATCCATAAGGGGACCTCTACATTTTAGGCTAAAAATAGGTCACAAAATCAAATGATGGATGTGGAGTGATACATCAATTAAGGCTAAAATGTAGGGGTCCCCTCATGGATTCCCATGACATAGGATTCCATGCAACCAAACACACCGTTAGTGTCATGCTAGGGGTTCAAGGTGTTGTTGCATATTGTAAATGCAATCGAGTCATACCAGCGAAAGTGGCATTGATTTCTTTGAGAAGTTTAGGACGAATAAATTTTTTTTGGTTTTGTGTTCTTATCTTTCTTTTCATTGTTTTTTGCTAGAGGACTAGCAAAAGGTTGTTTGGAGGTGGTGTGATAAGCACCCAAAACATCTATTTTTACAACCTAAATATACAACTGTTAAGTCCAATTATCAAATAAAAATATCTCATTACATGTTTTTTGTGCATTTTGTAGGAATTCAAACACAAATCTCAAATCATGCATAAAGTGGCACAATAAGGCTAAATTCAACACTTAGAAGGCTCAATGAGAGTTCAAATTCATTCATAAGGATTAAAGAATTTCAATCCCAAGATCTATGAAATCAAGCTCACAAAGCAACAACAACTACAAATCTCGAGAAAATCAATATGAAGATTTGGACATCCACATGGCCAATTTTATCATAAAATCTCTACAAGACATGTTTCCTTATTCAACCCCAACACCGTTCCCTGTTTCACTCAACCATTCCTTGTTTCATTCAACCATATTTCATTGTTTAACTCAAACCATGTTTCCTTGTTTCACTCAACCATGTTTCCTTATTTCACTCAAACCCTTTTTACCTATAAAAACTAATACATGGAGTTCATAAAGGATAGTTTTTCTTTGATAGTTTTTTTAGAGAATTTATTTAGTTGTAGATCTTGGCTTTATATTTTTACTTGGTAGAGAAGTGTATGTACTACAGTTTAATTCCATTGAAGAAGTAAGTTTTATCTTTGTTTCTCTTTTTCAATTGTTTATCTTTCTTATTTAACTTTTAGTTTATTTTCACCATCCATTATTTTACTCTTCTCTTTATTCTTTAAATTAAAAATTAGATTTGTCTTCTAATCTACGTGAAGTAGTTGATAATTCCTATTTCCACTATGCATTGTTGAAGTGTATTGTAGGTTGAAGGAAAAAAAAACCATAGATATTTCTTTGATTGATGTTGAAAATCATGCAACGACATTAATGTCGATTTTTGGCATCAATCGGCAATTACAGGATCATCACTTGTAGGAACAAGAGAAGGACTCTCTTCAAGAGAGGGAGATAGTAATGACTCTGGGGGGCTCGAGGGTAGAAAAAGCAATGGTTCCTCAGCTACTGGAGCAGATTCTTCGATATCGTTGTCCTCCAAAGCTTCATTAACCAGGTGATGATACCTAGACAAATCTTTGTCGAGCCCCTTGATATAGTCAAGAAGCTCAACCCGTCTGTCAATAACTCGCTTCCAATCTTCGGCTTCGACTATAATGGAGTCTATCCTTGGCAGCAATGAGTTCAATTTTGGTTTCAGCAAGCTGCCCCTCAGCGACAGAAAGCATACCGGAAGTATCTGCCATGACATTATCAAGGGTAGTAATTATCTGTTCCACCTGCCTCTCAGCGGCATCACACATAATGAATTGCTCCACTTCTACACAAGAAGCTTCATCAAAAGCTAAACAACAGATTTATCCCGCATACTTTTCGCCTTAACCAATGACTTTCGAGCAGCCCCTGCAACTTTTTTCGATTTCGCGCATTGCGCTTTCAACACATCAAATTGGGAAAGAACATGATAAAACACCATCAACAATGCCACCAAACTCCTTTCTAAAGAAGCCACTTGATCACGACCGGCTCGATAAACCGAGCCCATCACCTCTGCATATGCGAGATGATTCATCTTGTCCATTATCTGCTCAAGGTTGTGATCGATGTGATCAAACGGATCTAGTACGGGCATCGAAGTCCTTTCCACCAACCGTCTGTGCCACTCATTTACCAACCTACATGCACCGTCTTGCACGTCAAGCTGAGTGAACCAGCAAAACCTGCCATCCGACTTGATACAGAGATCTTTTGGGCTAGGCTCAGTCCAACCAACTCGTGGATGAAGAACACTAAGATCCGAAAGCACTGAAGAGCCACCCCCGATAGCCAAAAAAGTAGAAGGAATAGCAGTAACAACAGACAAACCACTCTTACCCTCCTGTTGAAGAGCGTCCGTGGCAAGGGCGGGACTAGCGGTAACGACGGGAGCAGGAGAAACTTGACGAACATGAGAAGAAACTAAGAACCCGACTGTTTCGCTGACATCAATAGAAGGAGAAGGAAAGTGATCCTTACAACTTTGACCACCGCCAATGTTTTTAGACTGCTCCACTACTAGTTGAAACATTTTTTTCATTAATGACCCGGGGATCATTATTAGACAACTCAGTATCATCCGAAACACCATAAGCAGAAATAAGCTTCTTCGCATTGTTGTCCAGCGGACAAGTAGTCTCTTCTCGTTCCTTTTCAATGTGAGCCTCAGCCTCATCGAAAGATTTACGTTCTTCTTTTGCAACATCGTCATGGGAAGGACTTGGGCGAGGCACAACCCCCGTAACATCTTGAACGGGATTCAGATGGGACACGACCTGACCAAAACCACGATTAGAAAGTCGTTTCTTCCTTAGAACATGACCAAGGTCTACTGGCAATCGCCTTGACGAACTCTTAGACCTCGCAAGCTATCTTTTTCTTGAAGCAAGGATTGTGATATTAATAGGAGCATCGAGATCTGTAACATGCCGATCCGAACTCACTTCCCGATCAATGATAACATTACTAATGCCAACACGAGTAGTGTGAGCAGCAAAGGCCTCAACACGAGACTCAGTAAATAAAGCTCGCTCCTTTTCACTCATAATGTACAAACCACCACGCTCCAGAATACCCTAAAAAAAGAAATGCCTCCACAGGAAAATGATGCTGCTTCGATAATCAATCACTGATCTTCTGCTCCTCATAAGTGAAGATTCTTTCGCTTATTGGGAAATCAGAATGATCAAAAAATCAAACGACCTTGCAATTGGAAGTAGACGAAATTCACGAAAGCATAAAACCAAGACCGCGACCAATCACGAATGTCGTCACTAAGCTTCTAAAAAAAATTGGAGAATGGAGAAAGCAGATATCCCTGTTCACCAACAAACCAACTACCGAATGCAAAACCCTCACAGTCAAAGGAATGTCGAATATAATAGCCCTTGCATAAGAATAAACCATCACCTTCCAACCATTAGGGTCCATTTGGGCAGGAGGAATACCCAAGAAGTTTAGATACTCCCAGAATAGCTCCGGAATCGAAAACCGAAAGCCAGAAGAAAACATGCACGGATACAATGCAATGTATCCATCATTTGGATTACAAGGGCTATCATCCAGTCCAGGCAGGATAATCTCAAGGTCGGGCGGGAGGTTATAACAAAATGAAGTCTGTCCAGCGTTGCCTAAGAAGCTATATTGGGAAAATAATGAGCCTCACACAGAGTTAGTGACTTACCACTTAGCTTATCACCAACAGACATTATTGAAAAATAGATAAGCAATGAAAATAAAGAAGACAGAGGAATGAACAAAGCCGAATTTGAAAGATAGCGTGAAGAGGGAAAACAAATTTGTCACATCTCCTTTTATAAAGTAATGAAGGGACGGCTAATGGGACAGCGTGCGAGATATGATGGCTACGCAAAATCCCAAAAATGTGCGCAAAAATGAATGGGCAAGCAAAGAATCGAGACACCAACTCGTGAAAAGTTACTGACAACATTAAATACAAGGTAATGATGGAATTGAAAGGCAAACCGATAGAAAGTTAGTGGTCACGTCAGCATGCCCACAAACTAAAGGGGGAGTAGCTGATGATACATCAAAGTAGACTGATCATCACAGCCGTACACGTGGCATAAAAACTCATCACGAGGATACAAAATCCATCCTATTAAGAGGTCTCTTATAAAGAAGAAAAACATTGCACCAAAAAAGAGTCGTGGAGGGAGTTACGCCTCCACGAACACATTTCCATTAAGGAAGAGATTGTTACAAGAAACATCTCCTTTCATTGCGCCTCACATGCTTTATTCACGCAGAGAGTTTAACCACAACCATTATAAAAGGTAAAGGGAACGTTCGACACAGGTATGCAACTTTAACTGAGTTTTGTCCCGATTTACTTCTTTCTTCCAATAGAATTACTGATTTAAGCATCAGAGTGCCTTCAGCCGCCAAAAAGGTGGTCCTTGGCAGTCTAACGACTGTTTTGCGGGTCAAACTCATAGAAGGACGATTTTTGGATGCATCATAATGAATCTTGGATCCGTCATTGAGTTCAACCAAGTGCAACCTAAGTTGTAGTTCAACCAGTGCATCATCCACCACTTCTCGTCTAATTAAGGGCATAACCATTCACCATTACTAGACAAATCAACCATAGTTCCTCCATTCAAATCCAACACACCTCCACCAGCTCGTGTCAGATCTAACACTAGCTCATATATTCACATTTTCCCTTACAGTGCAACCTAATATAGTTTGACCAAGTCCAACCAGAGTTGAAGTTCTACCAGTGCAACATCTATATTTTCTTCCTCTCATCTCTAATTAAGGGAACCAACATTCACCACTAATATCGTCCAAATCATCCATAATTCATCTTTTAAAATCCAACAACACATCCACTAGCTCGTGTCTGATGTACCACCAACTCATGTTTTCATGTTCTCCACCACAACCTAAGATGCAATTTAACCAAATGTGCAACTTGAGTGGCAGTTCAACCAATGCAACATCTACCATTTCTAATTAAGGGCACCACCACCACTTGCCAAATCAACCACAATTCCTCATTTCAAATTCACATTTACGGTCCTTGTGCAACCTAAGTTGTCGTGCAAGTTTTATTGTTAATTCTCCCATTCCGTTTTGAGCGAGGTCTGCCCCCAATAGGTCACCACAGACCACCACCTCCCCTATTCAAATCCACCATGTTTGTGGCCAAAGACACTCCAATGGCAAAGTCAGGTTCTTGAACAAGGATGGAATGAGACTGATAAAATTAGGGTTGCATCCCTCCATCATCCATTTTGTTCACCTTATATAATGAAAGCATTTTACTCATTCATCGACTCTACCTCTAAATGCACAATGGGAGGAGGATATCTCGCTTAGAATCTCCTTTCATCAAGTTATGTCCATGTAGGGTTCTTCACCCGTCCACGACTAATCTTCTTTGTTACTTGTCTCTTTTTAGGACTCAATGCCTAATTGGGCCACGAGTGGTCTAAATGGGCATTGGCCTCAATTAGCACAAAGGTTTGTGTTCTGGCCTTATTGTCCTGGGCCAAGCTCCAAGACTGCTCTTATGTAATTTGGGCTTGATCACCTGACTAACGTACTGAACTGGGCCTGACTTGGACCTCGCTTAGGCCAGTCTGGCCTGGCCTTTTTCCATTCAGAGTTTATCTGTGTTACGTGTTCGGTTGTGATTGGATGACTATTTGATGTCTCACCAGTTACTCCCCCTAGTTAGTAGGGTTGCATGCAAGGTCATTAACTCACCGTGTAGGAATTTGTGCAGCGAATTGGTGGTTTAGTTCAATGTCCCTTCTCGTTTTACGCAACATTTTATGCTGATGCAACTGTTGGGTGATTGTTTTTCCCAAATTCCGAGCCTATATAAACTCGGCTTGGTTGGATTTGGTTCTATCCCTAGTGTTTCCAGAGCTTTCGTTGTATTCTGTCCTCAAATTTTTAAGTTTAACTTAGAGCAAAATTCCACCATTTCTCAATTAAGCACGAAGGTCCTTGAATATTCTCCCGCTTCAATCTCCTCAAGGAGTCATTGATGAAGGAGGCGAATCTATTTGAACTTCGTCGTCAGCACCAAATCTCTCCAGCCCAACTGCTGTTGAATGGGTGGAGAATCTCGATTGCAATTTTGTTTGGTGCGGGGGAGGCGAAGTTCCATTTGTTGATGAAGTGGCCATACTCGTATATTTGCATCGAGATGAATCCTAATGGGATTTGTGTTTTGAGGAAGCCCGTTTGCTTGGATTTGTTCCCATATGCTCTTCTAGAGCTGGAAGAGATATCTCTTCTTTGTGAAGAAGAAGTCGAGGGTACAACCTTGATCTTGAGGATCTTCTGTCATTTATTAGAAGCTACATCTGGGGCATCTTTTTTTATAAGACACACCAACAGAGTCGATTCCCAGTAGGTGTTCTGGTAGATCATTGTTTGCAAAGTCTTTTCCATCAAGCTTCGCAAGTTAATGCTTATTATAGAAGCCTTAACTTTGATTAGTCAATTAAGCTTGCTTAATCAATAAAGCTTGAATTTCCTTGTTTCATATCTGTGTTTTTACTTTAACAATAGGTCCGATAGGACTAGATTTGAATAATACAAGCCACTTCAATCCTGAATAGGACTATGTTGGATGGAAGTTATCTTGGTCCGAGCGAACTACACTTGATAATATAAGCCACTTTAATCTTGAACAGAAATATGCTAGACGAAAGTCATCTCGATCCAAGTGGCCTAGGCTTGATTTATAAGCCATCTTAATCCTAATTAGGACTACGCTAAATGGAAGTCATCTTGGTCCGAATGGATGGATGATTGATGCCAAATCTCACCGCAAGTGCAGAGTTGTCTACTGAGTTAGAAATCGACAAACACAGGTTGAATCCCACAAGGAGGGCTAATATTTCAAAACAAATTTTGTAAATCAACTAACAATACTTAACTTAGAAAAAAAAAAGTTGTTGATGAAAAGATAAAACATTGGAAATGCTTGAAATAAAAATGCAAAGTAAAAACCTAAATGTGCAAGTTAAGGCATTGGGTTTACCATCATGAATAGATGACACCGTTAGGTTAATCTTAGATTAATCTTTTCCAAAGTCATCTAACACATCCTAAGGTAGACTCTCATCTCACCTTAGGATGGAAAATATGGCATTATGAGCATATTGATTTCAAGCCTAAGTTATATTAGTAACCTAAGAATCAAATATGGATTTAAAATCATAAAAAGAATCCACCAAGGTGAAACACCAAATATCTAACAAATCATAATGAAACTTAAACTAACAATATGTAAACATTGTACTTAGGGGGTTGTTAGAGAAAATGCAAGTATAGAAACTTATCTAATCTTGAGCTTAAGAAGTAGAAGAAGAAAGCATGTGTTGAATTTATATAATGAAATACAAAACATCTAACTTACATAATAGGTTCATGACATAATCAAACTACAAGACCAAGCTAATTAAACATGCTTCCCTAATACATGAAAAATGAAAAGATACTAATCTAAAAGAGCATTCTTGCAGCTATCCTCCCATGAGCTCACCCACACCCTAAGGTGGGATGTTAGTAAAACATGGTAAGCTCTAGTCCAAACTTTACTTATTTCTCTCTAAATACTACAACTACTTCGCTCTCCAAAGTCTTCTCCCAAGTGTGATATCAAAGTGTGATCATGTGTGGGGTATTTATAGGTGAAGAAGGGTAAGACTTATGTGTAGGGATAATGTGGTGGAAGTAGGTGTTGAAGTGAAATAAAGAAAAAATGTTGGATTAAAATAAGGTGGAGTGTAAAAGTGATAGAGTAAAGATATGGAAGAGTGTAAAAGTGAAGTAAATTGGAGTGTAAAAGTGATGGAGCAAATATGTGAGAATGGATAGTGGAGTTTGATTTAACACTTTTGGAGTTTGTAGATAAAGTTTTTGGCTATGATAAAGTCAGCCATGTGGATGTCCAAATCTTCATGTTGATTTCCTCGAGATTCGTAGATGGTGGTGCTTTGTGGGCTTGACTACATGGGTCTTGGGGTTGAAAATCTTTGGTCTTTGACAATGCATGTGTGAACTTCCAATGGGCTTTCTAGTTGTTAAACTAGCTTTATTGTGCTACTTTGTGTATGGTTTAAGATTAATGCTTGAATTTCTACAAAATACACAAAGTACACCTAATGAGATATTTTTATTAGATACTTGGACTTAGCAATTGTATATTTAGGGGTATAAAATGTCTCATTATATAATTATCAGATCCCCGAACCTACATTTTGCTAGTCTTTGAGCAAAATAATAGAAAATAAAGTCTAAAATCTAACCCACTTTCGTAGGAATCACGATTACATTTAACATATGCAACAAGCCTTTAAACATCTAGGTTTCCCATAGTGGACGAGTTACATTCTCGTGAGGGTTTCCAAAGATGATATCGACAAACATCGGAGATACTCAAGACTCCACCAAGATTTATGCAATCCTTTATTTATTGCCTCAGAGAGTTTCTACCTAATTGCTCAAGGAATATAGGACATAGTCGTCTTACCTATCTGGCTAGTATTAAGTCGATAATAGACTTTAGTAAGCATTTCACATAAGCCAAAGATTGTCATTCAAGTTTACACTAGAGTGCGCTTACTAGCATATTTGTTACAAATTTCAGTTAAAAGTTGACCTATCTCAAGATTACTTACAAAAAAAATTGTTTTGACTCTAATTCTCACAAGATAATATAATCGCTCAGAGATTTTTCTAATTTATCTCAATGTATGTGAATAAGAAGATATTGATTTGAAATACTTCACATACTAAACAAAAGACAGAAAATCACTAGTTGAGAATATATGATCTCAAGAAAGAATATCATCGATTGAGAATGTTGACTTCATTCACCACAACTTTTCTTAATTTAGCCTCCACATCACAACCATACCTTTCTAGGATCATAGTAGGATTTTAACTAGGTTGTAATGGGGCTCAGGACAAAGGTAAACAAGAAATTATAAGGATAAACAAATCTTTTGAGAAAGTTAGATGTCTTCTAAGATAAGTGTAAGATGACTTTAAAGCTTGACTCAACGCCGTTTGTGAGCATCCAATTTTCTTTTTGATTATAAAGAAGTACCACTTCTTTTTTTTGTACTATATAAAATGGTATTGGATCTTGAGCCTCTTTGCAATATTCTATGATGAAACCTTTTTTCTTTGATAACTCATCCCTAACCTTTCTCAAAAGCAAATGACACAACAGACATAATTGAGTAATTAGTGAGCTAAACAATAAAACGCTAACATGACATGCTTCACACTGGTTTCAAGGGTGATCAACCACTCCGCCAAAATGACAATTTTGCAACACCAACTAAAATTTATTTGTATAATTTTTCACATGTAACAATATTTGTAATAGTTTATTAAAATAACTACTTCTTTTGTGTGATACAACAACTAACATTGGATTATCTCGTGATACTAACATCTATCTTACAAAATAGGACAGTGTTTGGGTTGGGAGATAAAAGATGGCTCATATTCATTTTAGGATAACCCATCCAATGGCTCATAGAAAGCAACCAAACACTCTCAAACTCACGATCTCCAAACTCAAGTACTCAACCGTCTCTCAAACTCTCACAAACTCAACCATCTCAAACTCTCAAATCCTCTCTCAATCAAACACTCACAACCGTCTCTCTCATGGATTTCTCAACAGGTTAGTTTAAGCTCTCTCAAACATATTCTCTCATGGATTTCTCTTCGATTTTTCAATTTTGGATAAGTTGAACTCCCTCTCACGATTTCAGGTATGTTGAAATCTGTATGATAGTATGTTAGTTTTAGTTTCAGTTTTAGTATGTTGAAATCAGTATGTTGAAATCAAAATGATGTTCATAGTTTTAGTATGTTAATAGTTGAAATCAGTTTCAGTTTTAGTATGTTGTGATCTCTCTTCGATTGGGTTAAAATATTTTTGGTTGTAGAATCTCTTATGAAATCAGTTTCATTTCAGTTTCGATTAGGTTAATAGTTGAAATCAGTTTTAAACACCTAACACAAATACATGAATTGTTATATAACATGAATTATATCATTTCCTTTCACACAAATACATGCAAGTTCACCCAAGTCACAAGTATGTACTCCAAAATAGAAGTTCCACTCCTCTGTTTCTTCTCCCAATGGCTTCCAAGCCTCCACGCTTACTTCTCACTCCATTTCTTACTCTAGGTTCCCTTAACAAATCTCTCCCAAAGTAGACCCATAGTTTCTTTTTCCTCTCTCGCTCGCTTGATCGCTCTCTGATCCATTAGGTATTCATCTAATCTCTTTCGATCGTCTCTGTTGCTTATTTTCATCACATGTACTTTTAATTACGCACAATTTCGATCATCCAAACATAGTTTAACCGATTTCTAGGGTATCTTGCCGATTGTTTGAATTTTTTTGATCTGGTAGTTTGAAAAGTTATGATTAGTTATTAGGTCAATGTACACTAAATTGATGAATTTTGTGATTTCTTTGTTCAATGATGAGTTGGTTTGTTGTTTGGAGATATAATTTTTGTGTAGTTAGGGTTTTAGAGTTGTGAATTGCTTGGTTTTGGTGGTTCATTTAATTGTTTTGGACAACTGTTCTTGAGTGGTGTGGTGGAAATTGTGTATTTTCAAATTGTGTTGTCAATTAATTCCAATGGAAGTAGATAGAGTTGAATGAGGAACTTGAACTGAAGTTGGGACAACATCATTGTTAGGGTATATATGTGCAATTGTCAATTGTACGATCTAGGTTGTGCCTCGGTGCGACACTCATTTTGTTTCTTGATGCATTTGTAGCTATTTTTGGTTTTATATTTATGTGATTTGTAACCTAACATAATTACCAACATGGGAAGTATTTCAATAGAAGCAATTGAATTATGTTAGGTGATTACAAACCTATGTAAGATATTGACATAAATAGCAGGTGGTCTATTTAAGTACTTAAATTGGGTGTCTATTTTCCGATTTATATTTCTCTTCTCGCAGCTTTAGCTCTTTTAATGAGCCTCCTTAATTGATTAAAGGGTTGATGAGGATGGATAAGTTGGGTGTTTGTATGTTAGAATGAAGAATTAACGCCCAAGTGTTCAAGCTGAGTGATTCTTTCTTTTGTGTGTGTTTGTTTTAATGGAGTTGTTCTTGTGTGTGTGTGTTTTTAATGGAGTTATGCACATGATTTTGCAAGTACTCTTGGACAGTGTAATAAAAAGCACTTAGGTGCAGGGTGCAGAACCGCGCCCCATTGTAGCCCAGGCGTACCCATGTTCATGAATTGCTAATTGAGTGCTCGTTTTTAAGTTAGTGGGTGGGTGCTAAAAAAAGCACACCTTTTGTACATGCCTGTTTGTAATTTTGATTGAATTCTTGATGTTTTGAGTGCAACAAGGTGGTTCGTCTTTCAACTGCTCAAGATTTGACAGTGATTTCAGTGTAATGTTGATTGATTTCTGGGTCTAAAGGAAGTTTATAACGACAAGAAGTTTTTACCCCTCAATCTCTAACCCAAGAAGACCCGTGCCATCCACAGACGCCTCACCAAGAACCAGATATTTCCCTTTTATAGTGGTTTATGTTTTCAATGATTATATAGCGATTTGTGTTTTCAGTGATTATGTAGTGGTTTAGTGTAAATTTCTTGCTCTTAATTTGATGCTTAAAACAATGTCACTTTTATTCTCCTTTACTTGAATTCTGTAAAAAAAAAACAAACAAATGAGTTGTTCTGTTAGTTGAGCTACTTACATTCTGGATTGGTTTAAGGGTTCTAATGTGCGCACCAATGTCTTTGAATCCAGATTAAAATAGTTTTGGCTCCATATCAAGAGTCTACATATACGATTATCTGACTGTCGCTTGGAGCCCAGAATATTGCCAACAGAAGATTGCTTGAAACTCATATGTTGTTTCTTGCCACAATAGTATAAAAATATCAATAGAATATTGACAAGGTGGTGATCATTTCCCCATGTTCTTCATTTTTGATACTAAAGCTTTAACCTTTTCGGTCTCTAAAGCACAACAAGTCTTCACCTCTCCTACAATCCCCATCCTTCATTATGTTGATAATAGTGTTGTTTATTGATGTTTTTTTCAATGAAATTATAGTGGTTAGGGACTCTCTTTTTTGTTTGAAGTGGTTTCTGGGCTGAAAATGGACTTTGCTAATTCGCACATATATGCCAGTAGGAAGGTGCATATTGATAGTTCGGCTTCCATGTTGGGATGTAGGAAAGGTACCTTTCTTGCTATGGTATGTATGTCAGTCTTCTATTGCACCGAAGAGTGTGGAAACGTAACACTGAAATAAATGAGAGTAGGCTCGCTCCTTGGAACTAAGAGCAAAACCTAACAAAGCTACTATCATCAAGAGTTTCCTATGGGGAGCTTCCCTTTCCTCCAAGAAGTACCACTTGCTCAACTGAAGGAAGGTTTGTCACCCAAATAAATGGGTGGCTTGAAATTAGGGAGATTATGGTTCAGAAAATCTGCAAACTGTACCCATTAATATTATCTCCATGTAATTTTGAGTTGAAGGAGCACGATGAGCTGCATAAGGTGAGGAACCTCATTGTCTCTGATTGCTCCTCTTAAACATAGATCCCACCATAAGACCCCTACCAGCCCTATGATCAACACCAATGGCATACCCAAGTAAAGATGTAGGGACAAGATTTATACTACACTTACTACAATGGCCATACACTGCTTGGCTATGGGTGTCACCTATATAAAAAAATTTGGTTCTTCCATAACTTACTCTCAAGCTAAAGAAAATAGTCTTTAGATGGTCAGATTCCCTATTTGTATCCATGTGCATCCAACACGTGAAAGTGATAAACACGAGTTTAGGTCTACCATATAGTGTTGAGGCATCACATGGGAAGTCCTGAAAGACATACATTTGCAATTGCACAAAACTCTTTCAAGAGTACTCATTGTATGGTTCATTACCACTGTAAATTATGAAACCCTCACTCTCTATATTTCTTAATGAAATACAATACATTTTTAACTGATAAAAATAAATAAATAAATAAATAATCACAAGTGCATCGATGTCTCGGTTTGGATTTTTGTTACGCCTAATGATCTTCCTATAAACTGATTCTTCACCATATCTTAACTCAAAGGAAATAGTTTTCTTGAACTGTGGCTTGAGATTCATAATGGTCCTCTAGGCCTCCGCCCGCAAACCCATGAGGACAAATAGTGAGAATGGTGTACCATCCTCTATATGCTTGAATTATGGTTATCCACAAGTACCTTCTTTCTTTTCTACATTTCCAAATCCATTTGGATAGAAGGGCCCGATTTAAATTATTGAGTTTTCTAACACCTAATCACTCGTGAGCTTTAGGTTTGAAAATATTTTGCCAACTACCAAAGACATCTTTTAGTGTCTCCGTCTGCTAATTTCTCAATGTCCCTGACAACTGAAGAAGGAATAGTGCAAGTAGACATCATGAAATGCCTGAGAGTGTCCTATTTACCTTCCAATCTTGGAAATATACTTTCTAATTCACTCAGCCAATCCACTTCTAACCCTTTTCACGGTTAATTCCCATACTATTCTGCTCCTATGTTTAGCTCTTTACCATCACTTATCAGTTTCGAAAAAAAATATCAATGGTTTAGCAGTTAATGTGGCTTTAGATATCATTTTCATCATCTCTACGTTCTCTAGAAACTCTGTCTCATCTTCATCTAGGGCCTTTGGTGGTCCTACAGTTAGATAGAAACATTATCTGCGTCTTAGCATTAAACGCCGAACAACAATGAGAACATAATAGCCCATCCTTATTGTCAGTAAAGAATTCTTCACAATGACCAATAGGTTAATGGAACAACTTCACCATACAAATTCCTCCGGACAGAGCAAGACCTTTGACAATGCGCAAAGAGAATCATTTGGGTAACAGGGAGAAGCGTTGAAGAGGAATGGCTAGGAAACTAAACTTCTTCAATTAATTGAAGAGTCAAAACAGAGATTGGTTATAATACTTTTCAATTAACTGAAGAGTCAAAGTAGATATCCAAATCCCAACTATTATTATTTTTTTAAATGCTCACTATGTTTGAACATAATAGCCCATTCAAAATAACACCAATAAAACCATAGCTCTGTTAGTGTGCCTTCCATCCTTATTGTTAGTAAAAAGCAAGATGTCACACCATACTCGAAGATGATAAAAACATTCTTCACTATTATTTAAAAAAATGCTCACTATGTTTGAAATCAGTTTTAGTTTGATTGAAATAAATTTTAGTATGACTGAAATCAGTTTCATAGTTTGATTGAAATCACATCTATAAATAAACTTTACGTATTTGAAGTAAAATGCCGATTGTGTGAAACCCTGCTGGAGCAATGCGACATGAAGGTAGAAGACCGACGGAACGTGAATTTGTTTTCCTATCGTTAAAAGAAAAGATGTTCGCTTTGTCATTCTATGAGCCACCAATATTTTAGGGGCAATAACATGATTGACAGTTGTTTCTGAATTTTAGGTGTTATTTGTACAGGATGGAAAACTATAAGAGATTTAACTTAGATGTGTTTTTTCTTTCTAAAATCTAAGTACTCTTGCTAATTTTACTATTGTTTTTGTATTTCTTGAGTGAAAAGATGTCGCATGGCAGCACATCATAAACCCAAAAAATTAACATATTTGGAGCATGGCAAACCTCATGTGCTTACTTGTGATTGGAGAAATGTAGTAGCTTACTTGAGATTGGAGAAGAGAAACTTGCTTGACATTTTCTCATCCCACAAAAAAAAACCTCATGTGCGCGTGGGATTGATTTGAATGATTGATGAGATTCATCAGGCTGACAACTTTCTATGCTGACAACCCTCTTTCAATTTCACAATCAAAATTCTCACAACCCTCAGTTGCTACGATTCTAGTGTTTTCCTCACCTGTAAGTTGGCTTAACAGACCAGTGCCAGTCATGCCATGATTCAATTGTTGTTTTTTTTTTTTTTTTTTTTTTGACATTTGCATACTCATGCAACGATTCAGTTTAGTTTTTTTTTAAAAAAATTTTTTATTGACATGTACAATGGGATTTATTGACATGAACAATGTGATTTATTGACATGTACAATGGGACTTCAATATTAGAATATTCCTAGCATACATTTGTATCCATTTGCATACATTAGAATAAAATGTTGAATATTCTAGCACACATTTGTATACAGTGTGATTTACATATGCACACAGCGGGACTTCAATGTTAGGCATGTACACAATGTAATTTACATCTATCTTACAAATCAGAATGATGTTTTAAGGAATTGGAGATAAAAGATGGCTAGGATTGAAAGTTGAAAAATATGGAGAGGGTTGAGATTCATTTCCTATAATGACATATTTATGAATATAGCACAACTATAAGGGCAAATAAAATGAAAAATAATGAAACAAGTTAGTGGAATGTAGATGCGGAGGGGGGACACAATTTTATGTGTTTTTTCTCAAAATTAAATTTGTCATAACTATATACTTGGTTGTCGAATTTTGGTAAACTTGGTATCATTGTAATGCAGATTTTTCCAATGAAACCAATGATCAATACAAACACTAAGATTTTAAATATATATATTTTATTGCTAAATAACGTATAATGCAAATAAATGAGGCAGATCAATTATCTCGTAAAAAAAGAAGAAGAGATGGGACAGACATCTTAATGCATATTTAAACAAAAATCATGAACTTCATGTTTTGGCGAATTCAAGGTTTAGGGGAGAATTCACTTTCGGCGTTTGAATTTTTTTTCCCAATTATTTTTACCTCATAATAGACTTGCACTTCAAAATTGATTGAGAGTGTAATTGGGATTGGTGGCGAGGGTGTTAAGTACATGATATTTAGCAACAATTGTTTTTTACGTGGAATGCCAATGACACGGAGAATACCCTAGTCTATATTACAAATCAGAAGGGTGTTTGAGGTTGGAGATAAAAGACGGTTGAGATTTACCCAAATATATGAATCTAATGGATCACATAGAAATTAAAGCACCAAAAGATTTTTTTTTTTTTTTTTTTTTTTTTTTTTTTTTTTTTAATAAGAATACTAGACTTTTTATTACTTGGAAAATCTTTTACATCAGACGGGAGAAACATGATCTGCCCGATTAAGAGAACCAGAGGACTTACATCATAGCAAACCCAAAATAAATAGAGACCAAACCTCTAGTTCAATGTCTATACTTGCTGTTACTTTTCTTCATCCTAGCTGATCGACGAGGATATACTTTGATGTCTCTGAAGTCCGTCGCATGAAATCTTTTCGATATTCGAATTTGGTCTGTCTTTAAACCTGACACTACTCTTGACAAATCTTCTTCTTCTGAACTATCCGAAATGTCGGTATCGGTCTCCAAATCGGTTTCGCTGTTAGCTTTGCGAACCAAAAAGTTAATATGATTTATATTCGATGCTTCAAGTACTATTGCATCCACTAAAGCTTCGTCATCTTGTACAATACCCGCATCTGCTGGAAACCCAACCTTCAAAAAATTGTTGTGGGGCGCTGGCTGAGGCGAGACTCTGTTCTCTGGTGTGGTGCATGGCGCGGCAATGGCGCAGGCCACGTCCACAGCCTTGGTGCATGGCGCTGGCTTGGGCGAGACCATGGCCTCTGGCTTGAGGCAGATCGGTGGCTGAGGAGAAAAGATTTGTTTCATCTAATGGTTGAGATTCGTTTCATCTAATTGTTGGGACTTAGTTAGCATTTATGTCTTGTCGTCAATCAATCCCCAATAAGAGTGCATGGGTTCGATTCCCGTACCCAACATTTTGATATTTATTTATTTTTCTTCAATTGTTGATGGTGGTGATTAGGCATATAAGTATGAAAGATGAAAACTTAAGGATGATCACGTTTTGACAAATTTTAAACTTTTATCATGCCAACGGCACGGAGAATACCCTAGTCACTAAAATGACAAGAGATTAGATAAAAAAAAACTGTCAAACTCCCTCCTTTGACGAACTCTCCCTCATTTCTCTAAATACAAACTCTCCCTCTTATTCAACAATCTCTGAAACTTCTAAACCTTATATCTCGATTAACAATTGAGACAACAATCCTTGGAAAACCAGTCTCTAAAATTGGGACAACAACGATCACTTTAGAACCCTACATCACCTCAACGATCACTTCGCACTGATATCTCAATTCATATCTCGCCATCATTCACTTCCTCTCGATTCATTCGATTTCTTTCTAAAAAATCTGGATTCGAAGTAGTCAATGCATGGATTTAACTTAGTGAATGAAGAATCAACCAATTTTGAATCAACGCATTGAGAGCAATTATACTCTGCAGTGATGTCAGGAGATTTCTATCCATTGCCGAGTTTATCTCTTATAATCTAGTTTTTCTGCTTTATATTTTAGCAGATTGAAATGCGTGACCTGTAGATCTTTGATGAAATTCCTTACTGAACATTTCATTGTTATATTGGCAAACTAGGGTATTCCCCATGTCGTTGGCATAATAAAAGTTTAACATGATAAATAGAGTTTATTCTACTTTATATATCAAGATAGATAAATATCAAAATGTTGGATATGAGAATCGAACCCCATGCACTTTAATTGGGGATTGGTTGAAGGTAAGACATAAATGCTAACTTTAAGTCCCAATCATTAGATGAAACGAATCTCAGCCGTCTTTTATCTCCAACCTCAAACACCATCCTAATTTTTAATATAGACTAGGGTATTCCTCGTGCCGTTGGCCACCAATATCATGTACTTAACACCCTGGCCACCAATCCCAATTATGCCCTCAATCAATTTTGAAGTGCAAGCCCATTATGAGGTAAAAATATATAATATAAACTTTAGGGTTATACTCGGTCAAAATTTGATTTAGTTGGGAAAAAAATTCAAACGCCGAAAGTGAGTTCTCCCCTAAACCTTGAATTCACCAAAACACGAAGTTCGTGATTTTTTTTTAAATGTGCATTAAGATGTCTGTCCCATCTCTTATTTTTATGGGATAATCGACCTGTCTCATTTATTTGAAAAATACTAACCCCATGAAATGCATTATGTTATTTAGCAATAAAATATATATACATTTAAAATTTTAGCGCTTGTATTGATAATTGGTTTCATTGGAAAAATCTTCAAAAAAGCATTCCAATGATTACAAGTTTACCAAAATTCAACAACCAAGTATATAGTTATGACAATTTTAATTTTGAGAAAAAACACATAAAATTTTGTCTCTCCTCCACATATACATTCCACTAACTTGTTTCATCATTTTTCATTTTATTTGCCCTTATAGTTGTGTTATATTCACAAACATGTCATTATAGGAAATTAATCTCAACCCTCAACATATTTCTCAACTTTCAATCTTAGCCATATTTTATCTCAAATTCCTTAAAACATCATTCTGATTTGTAAGATAGATGTAAATCACATTGTGTACATGCCTAACATTGAAGTCCCATTGTGTGCATACGTAAATCACAATGTACACAAATGTATGCAAATGTATGCTAGGATATTCAAAACTGTATTCTAACTAGGGTATTCCCTGTGTCGTTGGCACTCCACATAATTTTTTTTTTGCTAAATATCATTTACTTAACACCCTCGCCACCAATCCCAATTACGCTCTCAATCGATTTTGAAGTGCAAGTTTATTAGGAGGTAAAAATATATAATATAAACATTAGGGTTATACTCGGTCAAAATTTGATTTAGTTGAAAAAAAAATTCAAACACCGAAAGTTAGTTATCCCCTAAACCTTGAATTTGCCAAAACACGAGTTCATGATTTTTGTTTAAATGTGCATTAAGATGTCTGTCCCATCTCTTCTTCTTTTTTATGGGATAATCGACTTGTCTCATTTATTTGAAAAATACTCACGACATGAAATGCATTATAAGTTATTTAGCAATAAAATATATATATTTAAAATTTTTGTATTGATTGTTGATTTCATTGGAAAAATCTTCAAAAATGCATTCCAATGATACCAAGTTTACCAAAATTCGACAACCAAGTATTTAGTTATGACAATTTTAATTTTGAGAAAAAACACGTAAAATTTTGTCTCCCCTCCAATTGTACATTCCACTAACTTGTTTTATCATTTTTCATTTTATTTGCCCTTATAGTTGTGTTATATTCACAAATATGTCATTATAGAAAATGAATTCAACCCTCAACATATTTCTCAACTTTCAATCCTAGCCATCTTTTATCTCCAATTCCTTAAAACATCATTCTGATTTGTAAGATAGATGTAAATCACATTATGTACATGCCTAACATTGAAGTCCCAATGTGTGCATATGTAAATCACATTGTATACAAGTGTATGCAAATGTATACTGGTGTATGCTAGGATATTTTCTAATGTATGCAAATGGATACAAATATATGCTAGGAATAGTCTAAGATTGAAATCCCACTGTACATGTCAATAAATCACATTGTTCATGTCAATAAATCTCATTGTACATGTCAGTAAATAAAAAATATAAAAATGAAAAATAAAAAAATAAAACAATTGAATCATAGCATGACTGATACTGGTATGTTAAGCCCACTTTCAAGTGAGGGAAACACTTGAATCATAGCAATTTAATGTTGTGAAAGTGTTGGTTGTGAGATTAAGATAGGATTGTCAGCCTAGAGAGTTGTCAGCTTGATGAATCTTATCAATCCCACCCGCACATGATGTTTTTTTTTTGTGTGGGAAGAGAAAACGCTAGGCCAGGCACATTTCTCTTCTCCAATCTCAAGTAAGCTACTCCATTTCTCTAATCTCAAGTAAGCACATGAGGTTTGCCGTTGTAGATGCTCCAAATATATTGATATTTTGGGTTTATGATGTGCTGCCATGCGACATCTTTTCACTCAAGAAATACAAAAACAACAGCAACAATTAGCAAGAGTATTTAGATTTTAGAAAACAAAAACACATCTAAGTTAAATCTCTTATAGTTTTCCATCTTGTACAAATAACATCTAAAATTCTGAAACAACTGTCAGTCATGTTATTGCCCCTAAAATATTGCCCTTAAAATATTGGTGGCTCATAGAGTGACAAAGCGAACACCTTTTCCTTTAACGATAGGAAAAAAAGTTCACGTTCTGTCGATCTTCTACCTTCATGTGGCATTACTCCAGCAGGGTTTCACCCAATTGGCATTTTACTTCAAATACGTAAAGTTTATTTAAAGAAGTGATTTCAATCAAACTATGAAACTGATTTCAATCATACTAAAATTGATTTCAATCAAACTCAAACGTATTTCAAACATAGTAAGCATTTAAAAAAAAATAAAAGTGAAGAATGTTTTTATCATCTTCTAGTATGGTGTGACATCTTGCTTTTTAAACAAAGTAATGGTTTTATTGGTGTTATTTTGAATGGGCTATTATGTTCAAACATAGGTAGCATTTAAAAAAAAAATAATAGTTGGGATTTGGATATCTATTTTGACTCTTCAGTTAATTGAAATGTGTTATAACCAATCTTTGTTTTGACTCTTCAGTTAACTGAAGAAGATTAGTTTCCTAGCCATTCCTCTTCCACGGTTCTCCATGTTACTCAAGTGATTCTCTTTGCGCATTGTCAAAGTTCTTGCTCTGTCCGAAGGAATTCGTACGCATTGTCAAAGTTCTTGCTCTGTCCGAAGGAATTCGTATGGTGAAGTTGCTCCATTAACCTATTGGTCATTGTGAAGAATGTTTTTACGGACATCTTGCTTTTTATCGACAATAAGGATGGGCTATTATGTTCTCATTGATGTTCGAAATTCAATGCTAAGACGTTGATAATGTTTCTCTCTAACTACAGGACCACCAAAGGCCCTGGATGAAGATGAGACTGAGTTTCTAGATAACGTAGAGATGGTAAGAACTATATCTAAAGCTACATTAACTGCTAAACCATTGATATTTTTTTTTGAAACTGATAAGTGATGGTAAAGAGCTAAACGTATGAGAAGAACAATATGGGAAACAACCGTGAAAAGGATTAGAAGCGGATTGGGTGAGTGGAAAAGGAAGTATATTTCCAAGATTGGAAGGTAAATAACACACTATCAGGCATTTCATGATGTCTACTTGCACTATTCCTTCTTCAGTTGTCAAGGACATTGAGAAAATTAGTAGAGGGAGACACTAAAAGCTGTCGTTGGTAGTTGGCAGAATATTTGTAAACCTAAAGCTCACGGGTGATTAGGTGTTAGAAGACTAAATAATATAAATCGAACCCTTCTATCCAAATGGATTTGGAAATGTAGAAAAGAAAGACAGTACTTGTTGAGAACCATAATTCAAGAGAAATAATCCCCCGCATATAGAGAATGGTACACTAATCTCACTATTTTATCCTCATGGGTGTGTCTGGTGGAGGCCTAAAGGACCATTATGAATTTTAAGCCACAGTTCAAGAAAGTTATTTCCTTTGAGGTAAGATATGGTGAAGAATCAACTTATAGGAACATCATTAGGCGAAACAAAAATCCAAACCGATCGATGCACTTGTGATTATTTATTTATTCATTTTTATTAGTTAAAAATGTATTGAATTTCATTAAGAAATATAGAGACTGAGGGTTTCATAATTTACAGTGGTAAAAGAACCATATAATGAGTACTCTTGAAATAGTTTTGTGCAATTGCAAATGTATGTCTTTCAAGACTTCCCATGTGATGCCCCAACACTATACGGTAGACCTTAACTCATGTTTATCACTTTCATGTGTTGGATGCACATGGATACAAATAGGGAGTCTGACCATCTAAAGACTATTTTCTTTAGCTTGAGAGTAAGCTATGGAAGAACCAATTTTTTTGATATAGGTGACACCCATAGCCTAGGCAATGTATGGAAATTGTAGTTAGTGTAGTATAAATCGTATCCCTACATCTTTACTTGGGTATGCCATTTGTGTTGATCATAGGGCTGGTAGGGGTCTGATGGTGGGATCTATGTTTAAGAATAGCAATTAGAGACAATGAGGTTCCTCAGCTTCTGCAGCTCATTGTGCTCCTTCAACTCAAAATTCCATGGAGACAATATTAATGGTTGCAGTTCGCAGATTCTTTGAACCATAATCTCCCTAATTCAGAGCCACCCATTTATTTGGGGTGATAAACCTTCCTTCAGTTGAGCAAGTGGTGCTTCTCCCTAATTCCAAGCCACCCAAGGAGCAAGCCTACTCTCATTTCTTTCAATATTATGTTCCCACACTCTTTGCTACAGTAGAAAACCGACATACATACCATAGCAGGGAAGGTACCCTTCCTACATCCCAACTATCAATATGCACCTTCGTACTGGCATATATGTGCGATTTAGCAAAGTCCATTTTCAGCCCAAAAACCACTTCAAACAAAAAAAACGAGTCCCTAACCACCATAATTTCATTGAAAAAAGCATCAATAAACAACACTGTCATCAGCATAATGAAATATGAGGATAGTAGGAGAGGTGGAGACTTGTTGTGCTTTGGAGACCGAAGAGGCTAAACCTATAGCAACAAAAATGAAGAACATAGGGAAAGGATCACCTCCTTGTCAATATTCTGTTGATATTTTTTTATACTCTTGTGGCAAGAAACAACATATGAGTTTCAAACAATCTTTTGTTGGCAATATTCTAGGCTCCAAGCGGCAGTCAGATAACCATATTTGTAGACTCTTGATATGGAGCCAAAAATCATTTTAATCCGGGTTCAAAGACATTGGCGCACACATTGGAACCCTTAGACCAATCTAGAATGTAAGTAGCTTGACTAATAGAACAATTCATTTGTTTTTGTTTTTTTTTTTTACAGAATTCAAGTAAAGGAGAATAAACATGAAATTAAGAGCAAGAAATTTACACTAAACCACTATATAAACACTGAAAACATAAACCACCATATAATCACTGAAAACATAAACCACTATAAAAAGGGAAATACCTGGTGTTTGGTGAGGCGTTTGCGGATGGCACAGGTCTTCTTGGGTTGGAGAACGAGGGGTAAAAACTTCTTGTTCTTATAAACTTCCCTTAGACATCAAGACATCTATCAACATTACACCGAAATCACTGTCAAAACTTGAGCGATTGAAAGCCGGACCACCTTGTTGCATTCAAAACATCAAGAAATCAATCAACATTACAAATAGGCATGTACAAAAGGTGTGTTTTTTGTAGCGCCCAACCACTAACTTAAAAAAGATAACTTAATTAGTGATTCATGAACATGGGTATGCCTGGGCTACAATGGGGCATGGGTCTGCGCTCTGTACCTAAGTGCTTGTTACTACACTATAACTCCATTAAAAACACACACACACAAAAGAATAACTCCATTAAAACACACACACGAAAGAAAGAATCACTCAGCTTGAACACTTGGGCGTTAATTCTTCATTCTAACATACAAACACCCAACTTATCCATCCACATCAACCCCCTAATCAATGGAGGAGGCTCATTAAAAGAGCTAAAGCTGCGAGAAGAGAAATATAAAATCGAAAATAGACACCCAACTTAAGTACCTAAACAGACACACCTGTCATTTATGTCAATATCTTACACAGGTTTGTAATCACCTAACATAAATTAATTGCTTCTATTGAAATACTTCCCGTGTTGGTAATTTTGTTAGGTTACAGATCACATAAATATAAAACCGAAAATAGCCACAAATGCATCAAGAAACAAAACAAGTCACGCACCGAGGCACAACCTAGATCGTATAAATGACAATTGCGCATATATACCCAAACAATGATGCGGTCCCAACTTCAGTTCAAGTTCTCCATTCAAATCTATCTAATTCCATTGGAATTCATGGACAACACAATTTCCACTACACCACTCAAGAACAGTTGTCCAAAACAACTAAATGAACCACTAAAACCAAGTAATTCACAACTCTAAAACCCTAACAACACAAAAAAATAAATCTCCAAACAGTAAACGAACTCATCATTGAACAAAGAAATCACAAAATTCATCAATTTAGTGTACATTGACCTAACAACTAATCAAAACTATTCAAACTACCAGATCAGAAAAAATTTAAACAATCAGCGAGAAACCCTAGAAATCGGTTAAATTACTTTTGGATGATCAAAATTGTGTGTAATTGAACATTCATATGATGAAGAGAAGCAACAGAAATGATCGAAAGAGATTCGATGAATAACTAATGGATCAGAGAGTGATCGAGCGAGCGAGAAAGGGAAAATAAACTATGGGTCTGCTTTGTGAGAGATTTGTTAGGGAACCCAGAGTAAGAAACAAAGTGAGAAGTAATGTGGAGCTTGGAAGCCATTGGAAGAAGAAGTAGAGGAGTGTAACTTCTATTTTGGAGTACATACCTGTGAGTTGGGTGAACTTGCATGTATTTGGTTGAAAGGAAATACTACAATTCATGTTATATAACAATTCATAGTTATGCATCCAAAAATTGTCCTCCTATGAATTTGACTTGCAAAACAACTGTTAGACTGCCAAAGACCACCTTTTTGGTGGCCGAAGGCACTCCGATGTTTAAGTCAGCAACTCTGATGGAAGAATGATGTAAATCTGGACAAAACTCAGTTAAAATTGCATACATTTGTCGAACGTTCCCTTTACCTTATCTAATGGTCATGGTTAACACCTGGCGTGACTTAAGCATGTGAGGCACAACAGAAGGAGATGTTTTTATAATAGTCTCGTCCTTAATGGTGATGCGTTCATGGAGGCGTTCTTCTTGGTGCAACGTTCTTCTTCTTCATGAGAGAATACGTATCAAGCCTGGACTTGGGCTTTGATTTGTCTGGGCTTAGACTCGGATCCTGTTTACGCCTCCTCAGTGGTGGGCTTGATCTAAGCCTTTATAATTGGCCTCATTGTTCATGGGCTTTATGAGCTGGCCCAAAAGATCGGGCGTTGTATTCTTGTAATGGGTCTTTATGCCATGCGTACGGTTGTGATAGTTGGTTTATTTTGATGTATCATCAGCTACTCCCACTTAGTTAGTGGGCATGCTGACGTAGCCACTAACTTTGGTGACATCATTACCTTGTATTTAATGACATTAGTTGTTTTTCGTGAGTTGGTGTCTCGATCCTTTGCTTGCCCGTTCGTTTCTTGCCCACATTTTTGGGATTTCGCATTGCCATCTTATCTCGTACATTGTTCCATGAGTCGTATCTTTACTGCTTAGCTCTATAAAAGGAAATGTGGCGAATAAGTTTTCCCTCTTCACGCTATCATTGAATTTAGGGTTTGTTTGTTCCTTCATCTTCTTCATTTTCGTTGCTTATTCGCTCTTCAATGATGTTTGTTTGTGAGGCTCATTACTCTCCTAATAGAGCTTCTAAGTCGACTCTAGAGACTCTTCGTTCTGATTATAATCTCGCGCCCAACCTCAAACGTATTTTGCCAGGACAAGATGACAACCCTTGTAACCCAAAGGTTGGATACATCGCACTGTATTTGTGCATGTTCTCTTCTGGCTTTCAATTTCTTGTTCCGGAGCTGTTCTGGGAGTATCTGAATTTCTTGGGCATTCCTCCTGCCCAAATGGGCCCCAATGGTTGGAAGGTGATGGTCACTTCTTACACAATGGCTACTCTTTCTGGTATTCCCTTAACTATTAGGATTTTGCACTTGGTGGTCGGTCTGTTGGTGTACAGGGAGATCTGCTTCCTTCGTTCTCCTGATTGTTTAGAAAAACTCAGTGATGAGATTCATGATTGGTCTTGGTCTTGGTTCTATTCTAGGTCGCTCGATTTTTCGATCATTTCGAGTTCCCAACGGTCGAAATAATATTCATTTATCAGCTGAGGAATAAAAGATAAGTGAATTTTTTTTGAAGCTTCATTGTTTTCCTATGGAGGCGTTTCGTTCCGAGGGCATCCTGGAGCGTAGTGGTTTATACACTGAGTGAAGCGGAACGAGCTTTATTTACTAAAGCTCGTGCTAAGGCCTATGCTGCACGTATTGCTTGTGCTGGCGTTAGTCATGCTAGCATTGATTGAGAAGTGAGTTATATCCGAGATGTTACGGATCTCAATGCTCCCATCACTGCTTTCGCTCCTTCTTCGTGAAAAAGAAACCTTGCGAGGTCTACTAGTCCGTCAAGGAGATTGCCCATAGATCCTATTCAGGTTCTGAGGAAGAAACGACTTTCGAACCGTAGTTTTGCTCGACTTATGATTCATCAGGGTTCTGTTTAGGATATTGCTTCTCGCCCAAGTCCTTCTCATGATGATGTTGTAAAAGAAGATCGTGAATTTCTTGAGGAGGTTGAGGAGTTAAGCCTCATGTTGGAAAGGAGTGAGAAGGAGACTATTCGTCCACTAGATGACGATGAGATGAAGCTTCTTTCTGTTTATGGTGTTTCAGACACTGCTGAGTTGTCTAATGATGATCCTCGAGCCATTATTGACAAAATGTTGTAGTTGGCGGTGGAGCAGTCTAAAGGCACTGTTGGTGGTCAGAGTTTCAGGGATCATTCTCCTTCTCCTTCTATTGATGCAAGCGAAGCAGCCGGGTTCCAAGTTTCCTCTCCTGTTCGCCAGATTTCTCCTATCCCTGTTGTTACAGTCAGTCCTTCCCTTGATACGGATGCTTATCGACGGGAGGGTAAACGTGGTTTTTCCGTTGTTACTGCTATTCCATTTGTTCTACCTGGTGTCGAAGGTGGTTCTTCGGTGTTTCCAGATCCTCGCGTCCTTTCTGTTAGTTTACCCAGCTCGATGTGCAGGACGGCGCACGTAGATTGGTAAATGAATGGTATAGCCATTTGGTAGAGAGGCCTTCAAATCCCGTGCTTGACCCATTTGATCATATCGACCATGGACTTGAGTAGATAATGGACGGGATGAATCATCTCACTTACGCGGGGGAAATGGGCTCAATTTAGCTAGTCGTGATCAAGTGGCTCTTTTGGAGAGGAGTTTGGCAGCGTTGTTGCTTGTATTTTCTCACATTTTTTCTCAATTTATTGTGTTGAAAGTGTAATACACTAGCTCCGAAAAAATCATAGTGGCTGCTCAGGAGTCTTTGACAGATGCAAATAATATGTGGGATAGGTCTGCTACTGAACTTGATTCCTTGAAAGCTAAGCTAGATGAGGTTTGTGCTCATCTTCGCGATGTGGAGAAAGAGTCGTCTGTTGAAAAAACAGTTTTCAATGAAGCTTCTCGTTCTGAATTGGAACAATCCATTATTGTGACGACGCTATGAGGCGGGTGGAACAAATAACTACTGCACTTAATGAGGTCAAGGCAGGTGCTTCTAGTATGCTTTCCACTGCTAAAGGGTAGCTTGATGCGGCAAAAAATGAATTTGCTTCTGTTAAGGATAGGCTTCGTGTGCTCGAAGCTGAAGATTGGAAGTGAGTTGTTGACGGGCGGATTGAGCATCTTGATTATATCAAAGGACTTGGTGAAGACTTGTCTAAGTATCATTACTTGGTCGGTGAAGCTTTCGAGGATGATGATGTCGAGGAATCTGCTCCAGCAGCATAGGAGTCATTACCTATTCTACCATCTGATACTCTGAAGCCACTGACGCTCTCTTTTCTTGAAATAATTTATTCTCCTATTCCAGTGAATATTGATACTGCCATTGCTTCTATATCTTCTTTCACTTATTTATCACCATCTCCGGATGTAACAGAATAGTGTTATCAATGGAAATTGACTTTTGTTATTTTTCTTTTTCTTTTCGTTGTAGTTATCATGACTCTTACGTCGAATTTTACAACTGCTCCTGTGTTTAGGCTCATTGCTTGTCTAATTATGGTTTACTGTCTGACCTTCCTGATTTGCTGTAAAGAGTTGCTTTTTCATGTACTTTCTCGTATTGTATTAACTTGTTTTCTTAACTCTGACATTGTGTCAGTTCGAAGTCCTTTTATCAACCTAATTGTTGAGGTTTTACCTTTGTTGATTCAAGGTTCGTGTTGATTCAGGTGTTTACCCTTTACTTCGTTAGTTTGACATCTAGGTCGACTCGAAGTTTTTTGTGCTCAAGTGACTCAGGTGTCCAACCTTTGCTTCATTAGCTCGACATCTCAATCAACTCGAAGTCTTTTGTGGTTTAGGTGATTCGGGTGTCCAACCTTAACTTCGTTAGTTTGACATCTTGATCGAGTCGAAGTCTTTTGTGTTTAGGTGACTCGGGTGTCCAACCTTTACTTCGTTAGTTCGACATCTCGGTCGGTTCCAATTTTTTTGTGTTTAGGTGACTCGGGTGTCCAACCTTTACTTTGTTAGTTCGACATCTCCGTCGATTAGAAGTTTTTTGTGTTTAGATAACTCGGGTGTCCAACCTTTACTTCGTTAGTTCGACATCTCGGTCGGTTTGAAGTTTCTTTTGTTTAGGTGACTTGGGTGTCCAACCTTTACTTCGTTAGTTTGACATCTCAGTATTCGAAGTTTTTTGTGTTTAGGTGACTTGGGTGTCCAACTTTTACTTCGTTAGCTCGACATCTTGATCGGTTAGAAGTTTTTTGTGTTTAGGTGACTTGGGTGTCCAACCTTTACTTCGTGGTTGATCATAACAGAAATTTTGTGTGTCCGACTTTTATTGTCTGATGGCCTTTTATGGCCAGTTTATTAACTTATTTAATTTGTTGTCCGTGCAAAAATTTGGAGTTCCTGAATTCATAATCTTTATTGATGTTTCCTCGAGTATTTCATCAGTTTTGGCCATTAAGGCGCTTATACTGGTTTAGGGTATGATATGTTTCTTTTTTATTTGCTCGTTGTCAGCCTTTGTATTGGGGGTTGGTACTTTTGTCTTTTTGTTTTCCTTTGTTTCTTCCTTGCGTGTTGTTTAGTGGTTCGATTTAAACTTGCAACTGCTGATGAGGCCCTTTGATTTGTACGAATTGGATGATGCAAGCTTCTCCATGTTTTATGAAGTATTTCGTTGGTACCCTTGTTCTGATATAGATCGGTTCGAGTGAGGGGTTTGCCTAGTTTTTCGTGTGCTTTGCTTCTTCTAGGTATACAGTGTGTGGCGTATATCAATTCTCTGGACTGTTCTTTTGATCCCGCAGCATTGTCTGCTTTATCCTTCCATTCGATTTGTTTTCCTGGCATCCCGATGAATTCGTTAAGTAGTCCTTTCTGAGCCTAGAGTTTGATTTCATATTTTAACTTGTAACATTCTTCGGTATCGTGCCCATGATCTCTATGGAATGAACAATATTTGCTTTTGTCTCTCCCTTTTAATCCCCTCTCATCCGAAGCGGCCAGTTAATGTTATCCCATTTCGCTATATGTTTTAGTACGTTTGCTCGACTTGTCTTCAGAGTTGTGTATGGTTTGTATGTGGTCTTCATTATGCTCGTTACTCGTTCGTGTTGAGCTCAAGTTGGTTGCAACCTCCCGAATTCCTGTCGTCGCGAATCGCACCTTCCGTTATTTCAATGCTTCTTTGACGGGTTGTCCCCTTCCTGTTGTCCATTGTCTTCCCTTTTTTCTTCCTTTCTTTCCCTTTTGCTTGAGAAATTTTCTCTTTCTTGATCATTTTTCTTTTTGGTTTCTTTCATCTTTTATAGGGAGATATGCTTCTGTGTTGTTTTTAGCAGGATTGTCATGCCATTTGGAGGTTCCTGGTTAAGAGCGTCAAAGAAGGGGCTTCCCTTTAATCCATCCACGAAGGTTGCAGTGGCTATGTCATTGCGACGCTCTTCAATCATTGTCAATTAATTGGTAAAGCGGGTGACATATCCCCGTATTGTTTCTTTGGGTTTTTGTCTGATGTGCAAGAAGTAGTGTGGTCCTTTCCTCATTTGTTGGCTTCCGATAAATCTGGTGATGAAAGTGGTGGCCAGAGCTTGAAAGGAATCTATTGATCTCGGTGGTAGACTAGTGAACTAGTTCATCGCTGTAGAAGTGAGGCTGATTGGGCATGTTCTGCATAAAATTGATTCCGTGGTTTTTTTCAGGGCCATCATGTGGTGGAAGTGTCTCAAATGATTGGTTGAGTCAGAAATACCATCATACACCTCAAAGTTTGGCGGAGTGAACTTTTTCAGCATTGTTATTTTCATGAAGGCGTCGAAAAATGGCGGTTTCGCCAATTCGTATAATACATTAGGATCCATGACCTCTATTCTGAACGGGATCAGTAAGTGTCCATTCATATAGTGGGTTCTTGCCTCGAGGAAGTTCACTGCTTTCGAACTTTCCTTGTTGGGGTTCTGTTGGAATTTCGCCACTCTCTTGAATTCGATTAGCAGAGTTTTGTTGTAGTTGTGCTTGAATTGGGTTAGCTAGTTGAGTGTGCTTCTGTGCGATTCTCCTCAGCATCATTGTTACGTGTTCCATTTGGGTTATGAGCAAATCTAACCAAGGGTCCATGGTATCATCGATTGTTGTCTGGGTTGTCTGTACTATTGCATGCATCAGATCCTCATTCTCGAATGCTATTGGTCCGTTGATTCGGGTTGTATTTTCTCCTTGAGCCGTTAGTGATGCGTCGGTGGGAGAGTTGTCACGGTCATTACCGGATTGGTGATCTGTAGTCTACATCATTTTCTCCGATGGTTTGTCGATCTTTCGTTAAGTTGTGTGAACCTTGTCATAGTTTGTTTTATGTTTAGAAAAAGGAAACTCGTTGTTCCCCACGGACGACACCAAACTATGCATCCAAAAATCGTTCTCCTATGTGTTTGACTTGCAAAACAATTGTTAGACTGCCAAGGACAACCTTTATGGTGGCCGAAGGGACTCTGATGCTTAAGTCAATAATTATGTTGGAAAAAGGATGTTGGACTCAATTCAGTTGAAGTTGCATACCTTTGTTGAATGTTCCTTTTACCTTTTATAATGGTCGTGGTTAATACTCTGCGTGACTTAAGCATGTGAGGCGCAATGGAAGGAGATGTTTTGTAACAATCTCCTCCTTAATGGAGATACGTTCTTGGAGGTGTGAGTTCCTCCACGGCTCTTCCTTGGTGCAACGTTATTCTTCTTTATGAGAGAACACGTATCGGGCCTTGACTTGGGCTCTGATTTGTCTGGGCTTGGACTCGGATCCTATTTACGTCTCCTCAGTGGTGAGCCTGATCTGGGCCTTTATAATTGGTTTCATTGTTCCTAGGCTTTATGAGCTGGCCCAATAGATCAAGCGTTGTATTCTTGTGATGGGTCTTTTTGCCACGCGTACGGTTGTGATAGTTGGTCTATTTTGATGTATCGCCACATAGTTAAAACTGATTTCAATTATTAACCCAATCGAGACTTAAACTAAACTGATTTCATAAGAGATTCTACAACCCAAGAGATTTTAACCCAATCGAAGAGAGATCACAACATACTAAAACTGAAATTGGTTTCAACTATTAACATACTAAAACTATGAACATCATTCTGATTTCAACATTCTGAAACTAAAACTAAAACTAACATACTAACATACAATTTCAACATACCTGAAATCGTGAGACGGAGTTCAACTTATCCAAAACTGAAAAATTGAAGAGGGATCCATGAGAGAATATGTTTGAGAGAACTGAAACTAACCTGTTGAGAGATCCGTGAAAGAAACGGTTGTGAGTGTTTGATTGAAAGAGGGTTGTGAAAGTTTGAGATTGTTGAGTTTGTGAGAGTTTGAGAGTCAGTTGAGTGATTGAATTTGGAGATCGTGAGTTTTGGAGTGTGTGGCTGCTTTCTATGGGTCATTGGATGGGTTATCCCAAAATGAATCTGAGCCGTCTTTTATCTCCCAATCCAAACACCGTCCTGTTTTGTAAGATAGACTAGGGTATTCCCCGTGTCGTTGGCACGATAAAATTTTAAAACTTGTCAAAACATGATCACCCTTAAGTTTTCATCCTTCATACTTAGATGCCTAATCACCACCATCAACAATTAAAGAAAAATAAATAAATATCAAAATGTTGGTTATGGGAATCGAACTCGTGCACTCTTTGTGCTTTGAGTTTTATGTGATCCGTTAGATTCTTATAATTGAGTAAATCTCAGTCGTCTTTTATCTCCCACCCCAAACACCATCCTGTTTTGTATATATAAGTAGGGTATAACTAGGGTATTCCCGTGCCGTTGGCACGATAAAAGTTTAAAACTTGTCAAAACATGATAACCCTTAAGTTTTCATCATTCGTACAATTGAAGAAAAATAAATAAATATCAAAATGTTGGGTATGAGAATCAAACTCATGCACTGTTGGTGCTTTAAGTTTTATGTGATCTGTTAGATTCTTATATATGGGTAAATCTGCCGTCTTTTATCTCCCACCTCAAACACCATCATGTTTTATATATACAATACTAAGGTATTCTTCATGCCATTGGCACAATAAAAGTTTAAAACTTGTCAAAATATGATCACCCTTGAGTTTTCAACACCACCATCATTAACAATTGTAGAAAAATAAATAAATATAAAAAAAAAGGTTGGGTATGAGAATCGAACCCATGTACTATTGGTGTTTTAGTTCTATGTGATCCGTTAGATTCATATATTTGGTTAAATCTCAGTCGTCTTTTATCTCTCACCCCAAACACCATTCTGTTTTGTAAATATAATAATAATAATATAATAACTAGGGTATTCCCCGTTCCATTGGCACGATAAAAGTTTAACATTATAAATAAAATTTATTATACTTTAACTATCAAGATAAAAAAAAATCAAAATGTTGGGTATGAGAATCAAACTCATGCACTCTTGGTGCTTTAAGTTTTATGTGAACCGTTAGATTCATATATTTGGTTAAATCTCTATCGTCTTTTATCTCCGACTCCAAACACCATCCTATATTGTATATATAAAATAATATAATATAATAAAATGAAATGATATACAAAGGTACGCCAACAACCACACAAAATTTTTGAAAATAGACTACCAAAATCGGTACATAGTCATTGATTCTGCATCTCATTGATCAATTTTAATGTATTATTTACAAGAAAAAAATGGTTCAAAGTTGAGGATTATGATATCTGGAGCTCCTGCATATCTGGAAAAGGAACGCAATGTGAACTTATCACCAAGAAGGTGAGTTTTCTTTAATTATGCTTCCATTTTTATTGGGTTTGCACTTACTGAGTTGTCTTTAATGGTGCTATACATTGTTGCAGTTTTATATTACAGCTATTACTGAGTTGAGAGTTGCTCGTATGAAAATATTCACACTCATGTCACAGGTGATTGTAAACGAGTCACAGTAAAAATTACTCTAAAGCTAAAATAGGAACAGTAAAGATTATAAGTTGATCATTGATTTAAAAGTCAATCCAACTTGAAACACAATGTTTTATTTATTTATTTATTTATTTCTCAATATCGTTATGAATGGAGGATAATATATAACAATAGTGTAGCCAAATCATGCATAAGGTGTCTGTAAAAATAGAGAAGCCCTCTTCAAAAATACAATTGAATTCCAGTTTACATATTATTTCTCAAAGGTTATTATATTCCTTGTGTTCAAAATCTGTGTTTTGACCGCTTGGAGAGAACCACACATTAATAGAGCAGATTGGTCATCTAAGAAAACTACAACAAATGGACAACATACAATTAGGGAAGAGACAGTCAACAAGAAGAATTGCCTAAGTTGAGTGCCACTTTATGTAAAAAAAAAATATACATCAACGAGCAGAATCGCCTAAGTAGAGCGTCATTCAAAGGTTTGAGTAATCCCAACTTCTAATCTAAGAATTGTTTCTCCTTGCACAGACACATCAAACACACCTATTTACACTTTGTATGCACTTTATTGATATGATTTTTTATTCTCCTTGGTTACTAAATGTCTCATTGTTTAAAGTATGATGTTGACCAAGTGAAATTATCTTCTAATGCTGGTGATGGAGAAATTCTCATAATGAATGCTCCCTGAATGAAACTGATTGATTCAAATCGTGCTCATATTTGCAGTATGGTTAGGTACACATTGCCGCTGGAGATCTACTGAGGGCCGAAGTTGCAGTTGGGAGTGAAAATGGAAAACGAGCAAAGGAATATATGTTGAAAGGGAAATTAGTTCCTAGTGAAATAGTTGCTATGGTATATCTATTTTTTGTTGGAAAAATCCAACATGTGTGGGCACACATATGTATTTAATGTGTATTGCTATCTTAAAGTATAGTCTAATGAATTGTGATCTAATATGGTTAATTGGACTAGGGTATTAAAAGTCATGGGCTTAATGTATAGATACACTTGAGCAATTTCTAATTTGATGAAGGACCCAATTAGAAATTGGTAAAAATAATTGATAACCCAATCAGTTATAAATACTAGGTTATGGTCCCCAGTTGTGCGTGTGTTCTTTTTCTTCTGGAATTCCCTTCTACAGAGAGATATACAGAAAACATACGTTATCAACTGGAAGATCAAGACTCATCCCTTGCTTGAAAGTGCTATCATGGATCAAGGTACGCTTCCACTTTATTCTTGATTGTTTTTCTTCTCATTGAATCAATATGAAGCATACATGTGTGTCTGTAGAATATTATTCTTATAGATATTCTTATCAGTGGTATCAAAGTCTACTCCATGATTGATTCTTTGAGAGATTATGAAATTTATGATGAACTTTTGGCATAAAATCAAGTTTTTTATAAAATAAAATAAAAAGATCTAGTTCAGATCTGGTTCGCTGGTTCAGATCTGGTTCGTTCAAATCTAGTTCGTTCAGATCTGCATGATCTGCTTAGTTTTCAGATCTTGATAAAAAAAAATAGGGTTTAATTTAGCTTGTTGGACCTATTAGTTTGTAGATCTGCATTGGACCCTTCAGTTTTATTAAGGCCTGCATTGGACCCTTTATTTTTATTTGAAATTTTATTATGGGCCACAACTTAATTGAAAGGCATTTGGGTTGTTGGGTATGGGTCCGATGGGTTGCTGGGATAGGGTCAGACCCTGTTGGGTCAGATGGGTCACACTGTCCAGTTCAGAGAACCAGTCCATCCTATTTTGGCTATTTGCACCCAGAAAAGTTTGTTTGAGCCACCCTGATAATAAAAAAAAATTCAGGAAATTAAATAATGGAGCTTACATCAATTAAATCTGGTACATTACTTAGGTCCGTTATTTATTTATTATTATTTTTCTCAAGGCAATTTATTTAAAATTTTTTAAATTAAATTTTTTTTGATGCATCTAATGACTTATTTAGTTTGTCTAACATTTGATTAAACTAATTGAAATAAGATGTCACCAAAGTGACCTATCTTATGTCGATTAATTTATTGAGAATGTTAAGATGTTTGTGTTTGTGAGTTCATGCGGATATTAGCCGACCCAAAGGAAGAATAATATTTGGCCGAATTGCATACAAACCTATAGTGATAAATATGTGACAATTATAAGGTTTCCATGTGAATAATAAGTCAATCCAAAGATAGCCTTATTGTTTGACAAGAGTTATTGTCAATATTTGATCACCACACCAAGAGTACCACTTACAAGTTAATATTACTGTCCAAAGACTTGATATTAATGTTGTGCTAGGTGGATGGTCGGTGGATGTTGAGGCAATAGGGCATTTTAGGTTATTATTGAGAACTAATTTTTATTTGGATTTGAAAGATACTTTTGTTGTATCGTCTTTTAGATGAAATTTTGTTTCTGTTTCTTTATTGAACAAATCTTGTTATAATTGTTCATTTGAAAACAATCAGTTTAGTCTTTCATTGAATTCAAATATGGTTGGTACTGGTTCATTATGTATGTTTGATAACCTATATTTGCTTGATGCTATTGCATCATATAATGAAACCTTGCATGTAGATTCACGGGGTACTAAACGCAAGCTAAACAAAGAAAATTCAGCAAAATTATGGCACAAGCGTTTGGGTCATATATCCAAATGTAGAATTGGACGACTTGTGTCAGAAGGCATTTTGGATTCACTTGACTTTTCAGACTTAGATGTCTGTGTTGAGTGCATCAAGGGAAAACAGACCAAACAAAAGAGATTAGGTGCTAATAGATCTTCAGACGTCTTAGAATTGATACATACGGATATCTGTGGACCATTCCCTACGGCTTCTTGGAATGGTCAACGATACTTTATATCATTCATAGACGACTACTCACGTTATGGGTACCTTTATCTCATTCATGAGAAATCAGCGTCACTGGATGTATTCAAGTATTTCAAAACTGAAGTTGAAAACCAACTCAGTAAGAAAATTAAGTGTGTTAGATCTGATCGTGGTGGAGAGTACTACGGCAGATATGACGGTTCAGGAGAACAATGTCCAGAGCCATTTGCTAAATCCCTAGAGGAATGTGGAATCGTCCCACAGTACACCGTGCCAGGTTCACCAAGCATGAATGGTGTCGCTGAAAGACGAAACATAACTCTTAAGGATATGGTGAGGAGTATGATTAGTCATTCTACCTTACCATAATCACTCTGGGGAGAAGTAATGAAGACAATAGCTTATATCCTAAATAGAATACCAACCAAAGCAGCTGCTAAGACTCCTTATGAACTTTGGACAGGCCGAACCTAGTTTAAAGCATTTTGACATTTGGGGATGTCCATCTGAGGCTAGGCCTTATAGGCCAAATGAAAAAAAATTGGACTCCAAGACAGTAAGCAACTATTTTATTGGTTATTCAGAGCGATCTAGGAGCTACAAATTTTATGATCCCACAATTAGGTCTATTTTTGAAATGGGAACTGCGACATTTTTTGAGGATGTTGAGTTTGGGGGGAAAAATAAGGTAAGAGACATTGTCTTTGAGGAGGAATCGGTTTCGACTCCTACTACTGTTTTTGACAATGTACATGTTTTTGTACCTGTCATTGATCGAGAAGCAGATCTGGAACTTCAACAAGATGTTAAACAACTCCCTGTTCAAATTGAAGTAAATGTTCCAGAAGAACAAACTCAACAACCTTAAAGACAAATGCCATTAAGGAGATCCACGAGAGAAAAGAGAAATGTTATTCCGGATGATTACATAGTTTTTCTCCAAGAACATGAAGAAAATAATGGATTGATGGAAAATGATCCAATCAACTTCCATCAAGCCATGCAGGATTCTAATTCTCAAAAGTGGATAGATGCTATGAATGAGGAGTATAAATCTATGCAAGACAATCAAGTTTGGGATCTTGTCTCATTACCTAAAAATACAAAGCCCATTGGTTGTAAATGGATATTCAAAACAAGAGGGATTCAAAAGATAATGTGGAGAGATATAAGGCTCGTCTTGTAACTAAAGGCTTCACTCAAAAGAAAGGCATCGACTATAAAGAGACTTTCTCTTCGATTACAAAGAAAGTCTCATTTAGGACAATGATGGCACTTGTTGCGCACTCTGACCTTGAGCTACATCAGATGGATGTTAAGACAACATTTCTCAATGGCGACATTGATGAAACAATTTATATGGTGCAACCAGAAAACTTTGTGTCTGGAGACCCGAAGAATATGGTTTGCAAACTAAAGAAATCCATCTATGGGCTCAAGCAAGCTTCCCGTCAATGGTACCACAAATTTCATCAAGTAATTGTCTCATTTAATTTCGAGACAAATGCAGTTGATAATTGTGTGTATCATAAGTTCAGTGGGAGTAAGCATATCTTCTTGGTGTTGTATTTTGATGACATACTTCTTGCCACTAATAACAAAGACATGTTGCACGAAACTAAGAGATTTCTATCAAAGAAATTTGATATGAAAGATCTTGATGAAGCTTATTTTGTTTTAGGGATTCAGATACACTAAGATCGCTCTCGAGGTATTCTTGGATTATCGCAAAAGAGCTATATAGAAAAGGTGTTTAAAAGATTTGACATGCAAAATTGTAAACCAGAAGACACCCCTGTAGCTACAGGAGACAAATTCAGTCTTAAACAATGCCCTAAGAATAAACTTGAAGTTAAAGAAATGTAAGAGATTCCCTATGCATCAGTTGTTGGGAGTCTAATGTACGCTCTGGTTTGTACACGTCCAAATATAGCATTCATTGTTGGAATGCTAGACAGATATTTAGATAACCCTAGGATGGATCACTGGAAAGCAGCTAAACGGGTTATGAGATATTTACAGATAACTAAAGATTTCATGCTCACATATAAGAAATCGGATCAGTTGGAAATCATAGGGTATTCTGATTCTGATTTTGATTTTGCTGGATGCCAAGATAGTAGGAAATCCACATCAGACTACATTTATCTGTTAGCAGGATGAGCTATTTCTTGAAGGAGTGCCAAGCGGACACTCATAGCTTCTTCCACTATGGAAGCAGAATATGTAGCATGTTTTGAGGCATCCAATCATGGATTATGGCTGCTAAATTTTTTCACTGGGCTGCGCATTTTGAGGAGTATTGAAAGACCACTAAAGTTATATTGTGACGATAACTCAGCAGTTCTATATGCCAACAACAACAGGAGCTCATCTAGGTCAGATCATATTGACATAAAGTTCCTGGTTCAGTGGTTGTAAAATAGAGAGTACAGAAAAAAATAGATTTCCATAGAGCACATTGGGGCAAACTCCATGATTGCGGATCCACTTACTAAGGGATTACCACCCAAGGTCTTTCATGAGCACACTGCTCATATGGGTGTTATATCATTTGAAAATATTTTGGTTTAGTGGGAGTTTGTATATTTGATTGCTCTATATTGGTTTTTTGGACACATTTTGTGTATTTGGTAATTTCTGCAGAAATAAAGTATTCATTTTATTCACACTCTGGTTTATTGTGTTAAAGTTCGATCTTAATAAAGTTTAAAGTAGGACCAGTTGGAAATAAGCATGTTTAGATCACGTTACATGTAATTTCCATGCTACGCATCCATGATTGATCTATGTCATTTGATTGTATGGGTATACGCGACTATTGATGAATTTAGTCGCGCTAAATGTGACGAAAGTTCGTTTAGTCCTATATCTGTATAGTCAATGGACGGGATTTTTTGAAAATACGTTCATATGTGATAGCAAATTTTAAGGTAACATATGTGGCCAAAGTGTGAGATTGTTGGAAAAATCCAACATGTGTGGGCACACATATGTATTTAATGTGTATTGCTATCTTAAAGTATAGCCCAATGAATTGTGATCTAATATGGTTAATTGGGCTAGGGTATTAAAAGTCATGGGCTTAATGTGTAGATACACTTAAGCAATTTCTAATTTGATAAGGGACCAAATTAGAAATTGGTAAGAATAACTGATAAACCAATCAGTTATAAATATTGGGTTATGGTCCCTAGTTGTGCTTGTGTTCTTTTTCTTCTGGAATTCCCTTCTACAGAGAGATATAAAGAAAACATACGTTATCAACTTGAAGATCAAGACTCATTCCTTGCTTGAAAGTGCTATCATGGATCAAGGTGCGCTTCCGCTTTATTCTTGATTGTTTTTCTTCTCATTGAATCAATATGGAGCATACATGTGTGCTTGTAGAATATTATTCTTATAGATATTCTTATATTTTTTGCTACTTTTTGCTTTCTGTTCATTCTCTTACTATTGCTCAAATTTCGCTGGATTGTCTTGGAATGTCTAGATGGTCAAGGAGTGTCTATTGCAGCCATATTCTCAAGAAAATGGTTGGCTGTTGGATGGATACCGTAGGAGACAACGGAATAGGTCCACTGAGTTGAGAACGTAAAGTGATGTGAGATTTCCCAGTGGCTCTGGAATCTCTCCATCAAATCTGTTGAAGGCACTGATCAAATATCTATAGGTTAGTAACTCATGTTTACTTTTACAATTTTTGTTTTCATTGTCCTCAATTACTTCATAGAACAATAATTCACCCGCTTCAACATGACGATGTTATCAATTGATGATGCAAGCCTAGGAGTTTACATTATATAAGCTCGTCTGTCTGCCAAATTTGTAGTGTACGAAGAAGTTAGTGTTGTTTACCTTATATAAGCTCTAATAAGAAGTTGGGGATGAATATCAATAGTGGTAATTCTAAGCAGAAAGCCAAAACTAGGAGTTCATGTGCTATGACCTCAATAGCTAATCTGATAAGTCCAAGTGAGCAAAGAAGACCTATTAAGTTAGAGCTTGATCTTAAACTTGGTAGATCTTCTTCTACTACTACTACCACTGAATAGATTAAAAAAAAAAAATTCTTCTGGGGTCTGGGATACTTGGGTTAGCTTTCTTTGATGGGTTTTGCATGGATTAAGCTTTTGTGTGAACTCATAATGAGAGTGCTCCTTGCAAACATCAATTGGAATGATTTAAACTAGCAGTCTTATAGTAAACCTTTTGTTCTTAGAAATCAGTGGATGTTTCTCTTTGTTTGGTGAGTTTATTAAGCTAGTGTTGTTTTTGTTGGTTGTTGTTTGAGGAATGGCATAGACTAGAAAGAGAAATAGTAATTTTTTCAGGTGGAAATTAGAGGACTGTAAATTTTGTGGTCTTTCATTTCTTGTACTTTAACACTGGATGAACAATATGAAAATGATGGCACTTGGCTTAGAGTCAGAGCTCAGATTATCTTGAAAAAGTTCTTGTAATTTCAAAAGTTCTTGTACTTTCAGCTCTTGTATCCTTTGATTAGTTCAGATTATCTTGAAAAAGTCGGGAGCTTTTCTTTTGTGGACCCAATCACTCTTTTTGAAACTTTTCCCCCAAGAGTCAGAGCTCAATTGCCTGAACTTTAGATACTAGGTCTACTTGGCTGGTCCATATGCCTACAATTTTGTCTCTTGGGTCGAATCTTAAAAAATTGGAATCTTAAATAATGATCTAAGCCATCCCATTCATGACTAACCTGATCCCTAGTTGCCTGGTTGCAAGCAACTACTTAGCATAGTTAGGTTCTACATCCTCATGAGATGCACAACCAAAATGAAAACATTAGAAGACGCTTCTAGTCTATGGACTGGTGAGCTTAGGTAACAATACTTCAAGTTACAATACCAACACTTCTCATTCACCTTGACCGTGAGCTTTGGGGTGATGATGCTGAAGATTCAATCTGAGTAGAGTCTCCAATGGAATTTCGATGGCTACAAAGAATCAACTTTCATTCTTTCCCTTTGATTGGGGTCCAAGGATATGCATAGGGTAGAATTTTGAAGTTATGGAAGTAAAGATGGCTTTGGCAATGATTCTACAACATTTCTCATTTAAGCTTTCACCCTTTTACATTCATGCTCCTTGTACTGTTGTCACTCTTCAACCCCAATGTGGTGCTCAACTTATTTGACATAAACTCTTGACTTCCTATCTATATATCAAGGTTTAATGTGTACAGAGTATAGATTATTTTCTCACTGGAAAAGGTTCCTCGGCAAAATTTGGAGAATCTGGTCATTTTCCTTGCATAGCTCTATATGCTATATGAACCTTCTAAAATTCCAATCCTAAATGAACAATAATCTGTTCTACACATTTAGAAATAGAAGGCGGCTATTCTCAAATAATAACAGGGCTAAAAGTACTAATTTACAATGGGAATATATTTAGACAAAATGGATGCTCTTACAAAAATGGATAAATATTCATTTCAAAATGTAGGTTATATTTCAGTCACTCTACCATTAGCAACCTAGCAAGAGACATTTTGTTTTCTACTTTAATAAAAGATACACTACACCAAATTGACACTTTTGTAACAAATCTCAAAACAGTATCACTTTTGAGATGTTACAATTCACCAAACAATTTCAAGTCAAAACTAAATTTAGTCAAAAAAAAAATGAAAAACAGTAACACAAAAAAAATGATACAATAAGTTGGATCACCATGAATAGTATCACTTTTATAACCATACTCTTCATGGTGATACAATTATTGTATCATTTTGTTTGTGAAAATGTGTAAAATTGTTAGGTGAATTGTTACACTTCAAAAGTGATACTGTTTTGAGGGTTGTTACAAAAATGTCAATTTGGTGTAGTGATAATCCATATCTAAGTTGCTCTATTTACTTTCTCTTTGCAACATTGTATTGTATTTGCATTGCAATGGCATGGTTATTCCTTTCATTTCTAGTAAATATGGCTTGTTTTTCCCTTATATAGGAAACATTATTTTATAGAGTGTCAGATCATTGTGTGCTCAGCTTAACATAATGTAATATCTTTGTTACTAGATGCTCAAGACGGTCCAACCTTGAAAGAACAAACATGAATGAAGAGATGTTGATTGTCTTTTTTCATCTTAGGCCTTGATCTGCGTAACCAGACTTCTATATAGGAGAAGATGTTCTCCATCCAACTTCAGGTCTGCATGGTGAAGTACTGGTGCAACAATACAGTAGCACTGTATTTACAAGTAAATGATGAAAAAAGATATTGTTTCATACTATGACATTTCTTTTGGGGCTAGTGACAAACATAAATGTTGAGATTTGATGTCTTATATTCACATTTCTTTTATCTCTTTTTGGGGCTGTCATTATGTGTATTGTGTTGTGAATTATTTTGTTACCTTGAAATTCATTTAAAGTATAGTGATTTGATGTAGAAGTAGTTTATGAAGTTTTTTAATGTGTCCTACCCATTTTTTTAGCTTTTTTTATTTGAAAAATGTTTTAAATTAGCTATAGTTTCTACATGATACAAAGCGAAATTGAGTATCAGCTTCATTTGATCAATATTAGTTAGTGCATGTCACTAATAAGTAGAAATGGAAAACGTTTACCGATAAATTGCATGAGTGCTCAAATGACTTCTATCAAAATAAAAAAAAATAAAAAATAAAGTAATGCGTGAAATTGTTCTAATCAAATCATAATAAAGCGACTTTCCAAAAGACTCAAACAAAAAAAATGAATTTTTATTTTTAAATTCAGTTGACTTACTATGTACACTAAAATTTTAGTCAAACATTGAATCATACAATAACAACCTAAACATTTGTGGGTCATGCCAAATATACGTATATGGGACAAAAAGATGCAATTGATTTGTCATGTCCCATAAGTAAATTTGAGGAAACATTTCAAAATGAAATTCTAATTTTAGCTTAAAAAATGTTTCTTCAAAAGAATGATACACGTTCAACTTGTCAACAGGAGCAAAAATCAATTTGTTGTTCTATGAGAGGCTATGGGTTAGGCATGGATATGTGATCGACCTCTTTAAGTTCATCACAATTTATTTCACTTTCCCAAAAATAGTCCTCCAAGATTTTTGAACATGCAATTCAAGTCTAAACTCGGGGAACTTCCTAAAACTGGGGAGAATATTGTTAACAAATGGTTCTATGTTTGTATCAGACATGAATGTTCCAACAATTTTCAAAATATCACAAGAGTCACATGGAAATTCAATTGGATAATCACTTATGTCAAGATCTTGCGTGTACCTAGGATCTACATCAATAAGCAAAGGGTTAGAATCACAATGATGACTAATTTCATCTTGAACACAACTATGATTCACCCACAATCCTTTCTCATAAAATTTTCTCACATGTTTTATCTACTCATTTTGTTCTATCTGGGGAGTTTGAGGGGTTGATGTAGGTATATTAATGTGGAGCAATTCATCAAATCTCTCACTCTTCTCTAATAGACCTTAATCACATTCCTCCCTAACACTCATCAATGCATCATTTTGACACCTTAAACCCAAAATCTCAGCCAAAAGTTGGTCAGTGACCTGTTGATATATTGATCTAGGCTCTCTTGGAATGAAGATGATGTGGACTGCATATTTTGCATGGCGTGGCATGGATTGGTCTCTACCAAAGGCATATTATGACGACTAAGGTAAAACTCATTGCTAGGCAAATATTGGTGATCAAATGATGGTGTGGGCCTAAAAGGTTCATAACCTCAATTAGGTTGATGTTGGTTCCAATGTGGTTAATTGGTTTTCATATCCATTTTGTGAAAAATGATTGTCATAAGCAAAACTTGATTCTAAGGGTTGACCTTGGTTTACTAATGCAAAATAATTTGCCTCGACATTGACGTGATATTCCCAATGAAAATACATAACTATATGGTTCCTAGCAAAAAAAAAAGCTTGACACTTACTTGAATGGAATTTTTCTTTTTATTTTTTTGTTTGTTTTTTGTTTTTTGTTTTTTGTTTTGTTTTTTGTTTTTTGTTTTTTGTTTTTTGTTTTTTGTTTTTTGTTTTTTGTTTTTTGTTTTTTGTTTTTTGTTTTTTGTTTTTTGTTTTTTGTTTTTTGTTTTTTTTTGTTTTTTTTTGTTTTTTTTTGTTTTTTGTTTTTTGTTTTTTGTTTTTTGTTTTTTGTTTTTTGTTTTTTGTTTTTTGTTTTTTGTTTTTTGTTTTTTGTTTTTTGTTTTTTGTTTTTTGTTTTTTGTTTTTTGTTTTTTGTTTTTTGTTTTGTTTTGTATTTTTATTTTTATTTTTGGTTTTTTTTGGAAAATAACTAAAATCTAATGCAACCCTATATGATATGACCTAAACTAAATGCAATCTGCGAATGCACATAATGGGAAACACTAACCATGACACACAAACAGGGCTCAATCAATTCTTATTCCATATGATTATCTTCAATAAGTGCAAGAGATGACTGATTTTTAAAACACAATCTAATTGAAGTGGAGAATGATTTTGAGCGCCTCAAAATCAATGCTCACCCTAGTTAGATTTTTTCATATGTTTTGTAAGTAAGTAATATGTATCTTATTATGTAAAATTTCCTTAGACCACCAAACTAGGCATGGTGCGTTCTAGTTAGATTTTACTCTATTTGGTGTACTAGAACTGGCTAAGCCTTTGAAGGGCATATTTAAGATCCCAGAATTTCTTACGATATTTAACTATCACTTAAAAACTTTCAAGAAGCCCTTGTGCTCCTAACCATAATAAGACTAGACTTGGGTAAAACTCCATCGAAACACCAGTATCTAGGCGAAATAAAAAGAAATGGCGGTGCAGTCACACTGGTCTTTACCGACGCATATCAATTGGCACTAGAGCAACCTTACTTCGAAAGAGTTCGACAAAGTCTATTCTTTTTGTGAGATCCTTTGAACACCGTCTTATTGGCTCTAATTATCTGAGTTCATTTTAGTAAATTTGGCCAACTTTGAACGAATTGGAGCGATGAGGTGGGTGATCAAATCCCACTCAATTGAAAATAGAAACACTTCTTGTAGGGGATTCAAAGTGGATTGAGAGAGGCACCTCACTTTGCTTCCGATTGTATCTTGAACTCTGTTTTATTTAGAGAGTTGCTACGTGTACCCGACTGTTTGGCTCGATGCTCCCAACTTTATCTTTTAGATTTAGCTTTTAAAAATTATTTGGTTTACGCAACCAAATTTTTTTAATGTTAAAACATACAAAATACGTAAATTCATATTGTTTCTTAGGAACTTTGTATAAAGGATTCCTAACGTAAATGTTTGGATGTCGAATATTTTTTGGTTCTGAATGCAATCTTTTGGAATTTTATATAATAGTTGCAACAATTTTGAAATCTATATATTCATTAATATTTTTTTTATCTTTTTTATTTTTAATACATATTGGTTTGTCAACCCCTTTATGGTTAACGAACACATTGAAATTTAACATATGCGTGACTGAATTTTAGTTTTATAATTTATAGATGATGGCTGCCATTGTTCTTTCATTCAATAGCCAATTAACACTCCTAAAGGAGAAAATTTCACACCAAATGGTATTTATTATTACAAAAAAATGATAAGTCAGTGTTACATACAATAAATTGGTGTAATAAAGTCGAAACATCTCAAACTACCGGTGCAACCGAGCCAAATAGTTTGGTACAAATTTAAGTCCTCCCAATCACTCAAGGAAAACAAAAAAAATGTCATAATTATGATCCAAGTGTCCTCCATTGTTCACTAAGTTCACCAAAGCTCTTTGTCAAGTATTCCTTTGTGAAAAATCTGAAAATTCCACTTTCAAAAGTGATTAGTAGCCCTTAAAACAAGCAACTACTCAAAAACACAAGTTTACACAAATTTGGATAAGCCAATGAAATCCAAAAGTATTTTCAGAATTGACACATTGTCTTTGAAAAATCCTCCAGAGCCCAATAATTCAGCAAATTCAAATCTACAAATTTCTAAGGACTAGTAACAAACCAAAGTTTTCTTAGAAAAAATTTTAAAAAATCATTTGGCTGCCAGAAGCTTGCGGAAAGTTGAAGTGAACTCAAAAAAGTGAGCATTGTCTAGATTGTGTCGCTGCTACGAGAATTCCAATTACATTTCAACCAGTTATCCAAATTACAATCCAAAAGATTATGTAGATACTAGACAAAATTTAGAACATGATAGAATTTGAAAACCTGCAAAACAAAATTCACAATCAGTAGAAACTTGCAATCAAACTTCGGTCATCTGCAGCAGTCAAATTTCACCACAGGCAGTCTAACTTCAAAATTTTGTTTCTCATTAAGCTTTAATCCAATGAACAAATGGAAAGATGCCCGTGAAATTTCAGATCATGTATATTTACCAAAAAATAAAAACAAATGTTAAATGCTCAAAAAAATGTAAACATGAAAATGTTTCAAAGTTTCCAGATTACAAATGTTATCAAAACAATGCAAACGTACCTAAACTATAAAAATGAACCTAAATTAAACTAGTGATAAGCAGCAAAAAGTCCATTTTGAAAACTTGTTTTTCTATTGCCCTCCCTGACAACGTCGCCAAAAACTTGATATATCTCAAATCTTATCGCAAGTGCATGGTTATCTAGTGAGTTAGAAAATGGCAAGCAAGGGTCGAGTCCCACAAGGAGGGCTAATATTTAAAAACAAATTTTGTAAATCAACTTATAATACTTAAACCTATTAAAATAAAAAGTTGTTGAGGAAAGGATAAAACAATGAATTGCATGAAATAAAATTGCAAAGTAAAAGCTAAATGTGAGAGTTAGGGCATTGGGTTTACCATCATGAATAGATGACACCATTAGGTCACTCTTAGATTAATCTTTTCCAAAGTCATTAACACATCCTATGTTAGACTCTCAATCTCACCTTAAGATGGAAATATGGCATTATGAGCAAATTGATTTCAAGCATAAGTTATATTAGTAACCTAAAAATCAAATATGGATTTAAAAACATAAAAGGAATCCACCAAGGTGAAACACCAAATATCTAACAAATGATAATGAAACTTAACTAACAATATGTAAACATTGTACTTATAGACTTGTTAAAGAAAATGCAAGTATAGAAACTTAACTAATCTTGAGCTAAATAAGTAGAAAAAGAAAACATGAGTTGAATTACATAATAAAATAAAAAAACATCACTACACTAAATTGACATATTTGTAACAACCCCATAAAAAATATCATTGTTGTGCTGTAACAGTTCACCTAATAGTTTCACAAATGAAATAATACAATAATTGGATGACCATGAATAGTATGGTGTTGCAAGTGATACTATTCATGGCGATCCAATTTATTGTATCACTTTATTTATGAAACAATTTTTCAAAATTTTGCCTGAATTCAATTATGACTTGAAATTGTTTGGCAAACTGTTACATCACAAAAGTGATACTGTTTTGGGGGGTTGTTGCAAAACTGCCCATTTGGTGTAGTGTATCTAACTTATCTCATAGGTTCATGACATAACCAAACTACAAGACTAATCTAACTAAACATGCTTCCCTAATACATTAAAATGAAAAATAAGCTAATCTAAAAAGCCTTCTTGGAGTTATCCTCCCATGGTCTCACCCACACCCTAAGGTAGAATATTAGCCAAATATGGTAAGCTCTAGGCCAAACTTTACTTATGTCTCTCTAAATACTACAACTAATTTTCTCTCCAAAGTGTTATCCAAAGTCTTCTACCAAGTGTGCTCTCAAAATGTGATCATGTGTGGGGTATTTATATGTGAAGAAGGGTGAGACTTATGTGGAAGGTGGAGAGTTAGAGTGAAATAAAGATAAGGGTTGGAGTGAAATAAGGTTGAGTGTAAAAGTGATAGAGTAAAGATATGAAATAGTGTTAAAATGAAATAAGGTGAATGTAAAAGTGATGGAGTAAAAATGTGAGAATGAATAGTAGAATTTGACTTAACACTTTTGGAGTTTGTAGCGAAAGTTTTTTGTTATGATAAAGTTGGCCATGTGGATGTTCAAATCTTCATGTTGATTTTCTCGAGATCCATAGATGGTGGTGCTTTGTGGGCTTGACTTCATGGGTCTTGGACTTGAAAATCTTTGGTCTTTGACGATGCATGTGTGAACTTCCAATGGCTTTCTAGTTGTTGAACTTAGCTTTAGTGTGTCACTTTGTGTATGATTTGATATTAGTGCTTGAATTTTTACAAAATACACCAAGTACACATAATAAGATATTTTTTATAAGATAATTGGACTTAGCAATTATATATTTAGAGGCATACAATGTCTCATTTATATGCTTATCAATGAACTAGACTTAATAATACCAGCCATCTTAATCCTGAATAGGACTAGGCTAGATGGAATTCATCTTGGTCCGCACGGACTAGACTTAATAGTACCAACCATCTTAATCCTGAATAGGACTAGGCTAGATGGAAGTCATCTTAGTCCGAACGGACTAGACTTGATAATATAAGCCATCTTAATCCTGAATAGGACTAGGCTAGATGAAAGTCATATGGGTAATATATGCCATCTTAGTTCAAACGGACTAGACTTTATAATATAAGTCATCTTAGTCTGAACGGACTAGACTTGATAATATAAGCCATCTTAATCCTAAATAGGACTAGGCTAGATGGAAGTCATATTGGTAAGATAAGCCATCTTAATCCTGAATAGGACTAGGCTAGATGAAAGACGTTCGAATGAACTAGACTTAATTATACCAGCCATCATAAGCTTGAATAGGACTAGACTAGATGGAAACATCTTGGTCACAACAAACTCGACTTTTTAATACCAGCCATCTTAATCTTGAATAGGACTGGGCTAGATGGAAGTCATCTTGGTCTGAACGGAATAAACTTAAGCAGACTGGATCACTTGGATGCAATAAGTCGTCATCATCCTAAAATGAGCTAAATTGAGTCATTGTGCGCCATCATCATCCTTTAGACGAACTAGGTCACTTAGATGCGGCAAGTCATTGTCATCCTGAATAGGACTAGACTCGACCGTTGTGCGCCATCGTGGTCTTTTAGACGGACTAGATCACTTAGATGTGATAAAGTTGGCCATGTGGATGCGGCAAGTTGTCGTCACCCTTAATAGGACTAGACTCGACCGTTGTGCGCCATTTTGGTCCTCAACCAAACTAGGCTTTCTCCTGCATGTAGAGTTGGATATGAAATGAAACTTTTAAGGAAAACACATTTATTGATAATACTTTTTTAAGTATTCTACATTCCACTATCTTTTAAGACGCTTTCCACTTAGGTCCTCTAACCAGTAGATTCCAAGCCTTTTGATTTCGTCACCTTATAAGGCATTTCCCAGTTTGGATTTAGCTTGCCCACTCTTGGTTGTTTTGTGTTCTGCTGGGTTTTTCTGAGTACCCAATCGACAACTTTAAACTCTCGAGGCTTGACTTTCTTATTGTAGTACTAGGCCATTTTTTGCTGGTAGGTCGCCATTTTGATGGAAGTCATCTTTCCTTTCTTCGAGTAGATTTAATCCAACTCTCAGAGCTTCATCACTGTCATCCAACCTAAACTCCTTTGTTCTGAATGTTGGCATCCCTAATTCCACTAGGACCATTGCTTCGGACCTGTAGGCGAGGGCGAATGGTGTCGCTTCGGTCAGAGTTTTCTTTGTGGTCCGGTAAGCCCAGGGGATACTTGGTAGCTCAAATACCTAGAGCCATTTGGTTGTTTCACGTTCCTTTATTATGGAGTCCAGTATGGTTCGGTTAGTGACTTCTGTTTGTCTGTTGGTCGTGAGTGTCCCAGTGCTAAGTAGCGATGATTGATGTTCAGATTGGCGCAAAGTTTCTCACCTTTTTGCCTTCGAACTGGGTCTCGTTATTAGTGGCCAATGTTTTCGGGGTATCGAACCTTCAGATGATAGAATTCTAGATGAAGTTCTCAATTTGATTCTATCATATTTTGGATAACAGTTCTACCACTACCCATTTGATGAAGTAATCGACGGCTACAAGGAGAAATCTCCTCTTCTAAGGTGGGGAGTAAGCCTATGATGTTCGTTACCCACTGTGCAAAAAGCCACATGTTGGTCATTAGGACCAGGTTTTGAGCGGGCATATGGGTGTTTGGAGCGTACCCTTGACACTTATCACATTTTTGGACCAGGTCCCTAGCCTCTCGCTGCATCTTGGGCCAATAATACCCTAGGGTGAGGGCTTTGTGGGCCAATGTCCTTCATCCGGGATGGTTTTCGCATATTCCTTCATGGATCTCTCTAAGGACATAGTCTGCCTCATAAGGAGTCAAGCATCTGAGTAGAAAGCTAGTTATTGACCTTTTGTATAGTTTGTCACTGAGGAGTGTATACCATAGTGTTCAGTTCTTCAGCTTACGAGCTTCCAATTTTTCTCTGGGAGGACTCCATTTTTTATGTACTTGATTAGGGGACTCACCAAACTAGTTTCCTCATTGGCGGGGTAGGCCTCATGAAGTTTCCATTCCTCTAGACTCCACTCTTCTTGGAGCTTTATAAGTCTATCGAAGTCGTCAGTTGCGAATGAGACCATCTTGGACAAAGCATTAGCTTCCTCGTTGTCCATTCTAGAACATCGTCTGAATAGAATTTTCATAAATCCCTTCATGGCGACAATTGATATTTCGCAATAAGCCAACATCTGAGGGTCTTTTAGGACTCAGTGCCTAATTGGGCCACGAGTGGTATAAATGGGCCTCGGCCTCAATTCGCGCAATGGTCTGTGTTATGTCCTTACTGTCCTGAGCCAAGCTCCAAGACTTCCACCATATTGGGTATATGTAATTTTGGCTTGATGACCTAACTTACGGGTTGAACTGAGCCTGACTTGGACTTGGCTTGGGCCTAGTCTATCCTGGCCCTTTTCCATTTAGAGTTGATATGTGCCATGTGTTCGGCTATTATTGGATGAATGTTTGATGTCTCATCATTACTCCCCTTAGTTAGTGGGGTTGCGTTCAAGGCTATCAACACATCAAGTAGGAATTTATGCAGTGTATTGGTGGCTTAATTAAACACCTCTTCAGGTTTTGCATAACATTTAATGTTGATTCGATTGTTTGGTGATTTCTTTTTCCGAATGCCAGGCCTATATAAACTCGGTTTGGTTGGATTCACTGCTATCCCCAGTGTTTTAGAGCTTCCGCTGTATTTTGTCCTTAAATTTTTAACTTTAATCCATAGCATAATTCCACCGTTTCCTAATTGCGCACAATGGTTCTTGAGTGTTCTCTCGCTTCGTTCACCTCAGGAAGTCGTTGATGAAGGAGGCAGACCTGCTGGAAAAACCAGAGAGAAATAGAGGGGAACTCAAAGAAGCCAAAGTTTGAAAGAAGCTTACCAATTCATCATGAAATGGAGTGTTAATTTGAAGCATGGGGAGGCCATGTTGTCGTTGTTGATTATGAAAACAAAAGAGAAACTATTCGAATAGAGTACGAGAGAGGGGGAACTCAAAAGAATTGCTAAAGAACGTCAAGAGAGGAAATAGAAGCAAAACAAAATGGATGATGGGTGTGATTAAGCATACAAAGGGATGCCTTGGTTAACCCACTCGAAATCACCTCTAGCGAAGAAGAAAAAAAAGAGCAAAGGAGACTAAGAGGCCTTTGAGCATAGCAGAGGAAGGGGAAAACTGGAGGAGTCGATAAACCCTAGCAAATTAGAAATTTATAATTACAATATATAAAATATGCAAATAATTGGTTTTCTAAAATACCCGGGCTAGGCCGGTTAATCGACCGTTTTTGAGAACTGGAACCGAGCCCCGAACTAAGAAACTCGATCATGTCCTGGTTTAGGGACCGACGATTAAATTAATATTTAAAAAATAGCCCAACTACCCAACTAGTCCGGTTCTCGTTTCTGTCTGGTCTTATTTTCTGTCTAAAATGCCAAACCCTACTGAAAACAATAAAAAAAATGCAACTCTCCCCACTATTCCCAAATATAAAAATTAATCAAACAGACATAATAACAATACCTTTGATAAAACATAATTTTGCATTAGGAAAAAACCTCCCAATATTTCTGAATATTATTGTAATAGAAAAATACAGTTAGAAATATTTATTTTTAAACGCTGTTTATACGTATCATGTAAAAATACCTTATATTGGTTTATGTCACTATCTGGAGTAGAACTTCCAGCAGAAGATGCAGCGCTAGAAACCAACCCATAGTTCGCTAATATCTTCTATGAAACCTGTAGGGGCAATAATTCTAATAAAAAAAAACCCACAATTGAAATTTGTGTTGGTTGTAAATCAAGTGAAATACAACTTAGATCAACAAAAGAATGCACAGAAACATTGAAACTAATGTAGTTTGCGATTCCGTAGAAAAGTTTAAAATAAATTACATAATAAAATAAAAATAAAAACTAAATTACATTGGAATTTTGTATCACAAAATCTCTTTTGAATCAATTGATGTGATTGTTCAATCCATTCACAAATCATTTTGCAGAATAACTGAAAAATTAAAGATAAGATATCTCCTCACATGCCAATAAAAAAACCCTAATGTGGCTCAGCAAGGTTTCTATTCCACTAGTGATGAAGCCCCTCAATTTCTTGTAATGGTGTTAAAATTTTAAGAATATATGAGATTTTCAAAAATAGGTATTGATACATTAGGGACAAAAACTGGTTTTTATTTACCCAGGATAACCCCCTCCCCTTAGTTTTCATTGTAAATTAAGGACCCTACATATACATGACTTAATGAAAACTATATCATTTGAGCTCCGTTTGAGCTAAAAATTCGATGAAAATTAAAGTTCAATCACATAAATAACGTGTCAAAGTTTCAGCTCATTTCAACATGCATGCCTCGAGATCCTTGATAAAAGGGATAAAGAGAATTTTTCTATAAATATCACGAAGCGAGTAAGGGTCTACCTTGATGTAATTTTTCTAAATCAACCATTTTCACTTCAACATTACCTGGTAAATATAACACATACACATTCAACAACACAAATTATGAGAATGTACCATGACTAACAAATACATAAGTATGAACAATACATTTTCTTTTGATTTCCAACATGACTAACAAATACAATTTAAGGAAAAACCTATGAACATGGAACTTATTTATGACTTTTGATTAAATAAAAGCCTTTCACATAAGTGAATAAATGTTATAGACTTCATAGGAAAGATGAAAGAATTAAATTTGTTATACATTATTATTTCAACTACACCCAAGCTTCTTCCTTCTCTATAGTGTTCTCTTCTAATTCAATATAGAAAAATCTCATTATCTCATGTGTTTTTTTTTTTTTTTTTTTTTTTTGAGAAAAAGATTCAACAATGTCATTAAAAAATAAAAATAAAAAAACATATGACTGTTACAATATCTCCAACAACACAGGAAGTCTCACATTTTGGCTTAAATTTATGCATTAGTTAGTTGCACAAACATTATTACCTTGGGCCATCAATTCGTACCAAGATTACCAAGATGGTCATAATCAAACCCTCTAGAAATTCCATAATTTGCTCCTTTTTTTTTTTGCAGAATCCCCAAGTTTTTCCTCTTCCATTAAAATTTCTAGAGTGTTTCAAATCTTATCTGTAACGACCCGATCCACAGAGTACTATATTATCCGCTTTGGACCCAAGGTCCACACGGTTTTAAAATGCGTAGCACTTTGTAGATTCAAACTTGTACATGTATAACACATCCCCTCCCTCACTCAGGCGATGTGAGACTATAATCTCTCATTTGTAGCTTGTCAACCCTCTTGGGATCCATGAGCTCTTGAGCTTCTCTCGTACCCTCCTCCTCAAGTCCACCCATACTTAGGGTATCACAGTTCCACCCCACCCCCCTTGGGAACCCAACGTCCTTGTTGGCACACTTTCTGCTGGGTTAGGCTCTGATATCATTCTGTAACTACCTAATCCACAGAGTGCTATATTGTTCGCTTTAGGCCCAAGGCCCGCACGGCTTTAAAACGCGTAGTTTTTTGTAGATCCAAACTCGCACATATATAACACATCCCCCTCCCTCACCTAGGCAATGTGAGACTATAATCTCCCCTTTGTAGCTTGTCAACCCTCTTGGGATCCATGGGCTTCTCCCACACCCTCCCCATATGGTCTGCCCACACAAGGGTATCACATTATCAGACTTCAATTAAAGTGATTCTAACATATTCTATATTTTCCAATTGAGATAAAATTTGAGATTTCTAAAAAATTTTGAATAACAATACATTGAATACCAAGAATGGAAATATTGCATAGAATTGACTAGCAAGGATGACAAACAATATTTATGAATCTCATACGATAAGTTGAAGCAAAAAGAAGGCAAAGGTGGAAGTTTATGAGAATTTGAAATCAAAAATGGGTTGGTGAGAAAAAGGTTAATGACCTACAAAGGAAAAATGAGGAGAGTGAGGATGAGGGTATTGCGTTGGAGAGTGAAGCTCCTCCTTTGAAGCAATTGTTTCTTTGAGGAGATAAATTTTCTCCTCTAGGGAAAGGGTATTGCATGACGTTCAAGATGATAATCTACATTTCTTTCTTTGAGCTCCTCGTTCTTTCTCTCAACTCTCAAGCTGGAATTCGATAGGTAGATATTTCTAAGTTTTCAGTCCAAAGGGTTTTAGCCAGCAATAGTAGTGAGAAACCATTAGGATTATGTATCAAAAAATTATTAATTTATATATTACGTGGGACCTATATGAAATTTTACAATGTATAATCTTAGAAATTTAGCGAATTATTAATTTAGCACGTTATCCCCAAGTCCAGACCGGCCAAAAATGTTATTTAACCGAGGTTATAATTTATAGGGTATTAAATTATCGAGTTTCTATTGTTTATTGTCCATGATTGATGGACATTCAGGATATAATCAAATATGCATAGTGGAGGAAGATGTGCATAAAGTGATAAAACTGCCTTCAGATGTCTAGGAAATTTGGGAACCTATGAATGGGTAGAAATGTCTTTTGGACTTGTGAATGGAGGGATTACCTATCAAAGGGCCACAAACACTATTTCATAATCCATAATCTCATCGGCTCATTCCTAGAATGTTACATTGATGACATATTGGTGAAATAACAATCATTTATTGAACATTTGGAACACTTGACAAAGGCTTTTGAAAGGATGAGATTTTATAATTGAAATTGAATGTCCCCGATCCAATGATACAACATTGTCCGCTTTGAGCCCAAGACCGGCACGACTTTAAACGCGTTGTGTCACATGGATCCAAACTCGAACATATGTAGCACGTCTCCTTGCCTCGCCCAGACGATGTGGAACTACAACCTCAGTAACCTGCCAGCCTCTGAGCCCCCCCCCCCCCATACAAGGTAGCATGCCAGCCTTCTGAGCCCGCCTACACAAGGTAGTTTGTCAGCCTCAAAGCCCGCCCACACAGAATGTTACAATCCATCCCCCTTAGGGCTCAATGTCACTGTTGGCACACTTTCGACTGGGTCCGGCTCTGATACCATTTTGTTACGACCTGATCCACATGATACAATACTGTTTGCTTTGGGCCCAAGACCCGCACAACTTTAAAATGCGTTGTATCACGTGGATCTAAACTCAGACATATGTAGCACATCTCCGTCCCTCACCCAGGTGATGTGGACTATAACCCCCTAGTAACATGCCAGCATCTGAACCCGCCCACACAAGGTAGTCTATCAGTCTTCTGAGCGCCCCCACACATGGAGCTCCCAGCCTTTTAGCCTGCCAACACAAGGTAGCATGTCACCCTCAGAGCTCGCCCACACAGAGTGTTACATTGGATCCCAAGAAATGTGTTTTTGGTGTTGAAGCTAGAAATTTCTTAGGTTACTTGATTCATAAAAAAGGAATACACGTAGATAATAATAAACCAAAGCTATCATGGAGGTTAAATCTCCAAATACCAAGAAATAATTAGAAAGATTTCTAGTAGGGTTGAACAAAAAACAGACTAAATCGCTTAGATCTGTTCGGTTTCGATTTTAGATACTTCGAAACTGATAGGATTGATTCATATTTTAAGTGATCTTAATCGAAAAAACCGAACAGATCGAATATATATAATAAGTAATTTATATTATATGTAAAAAAAAATAATATGTTTAATTTAGTCAGTCGGTTCGATTTTATTTCAGTGTCAGGTTTGCAGTTTATATAAATTAAAATCAGTTTGATTTTTTAATGTTCGGTTAAGTTTCGCTTTAAAAAATTAAGAACAATAAAAGTCGGTTAGATTCTCAGTTTGGGCGAAAACCCGAACCGTCGGTTCGGTTTTCAACCCTAATTTCTAGGTCGTCAATTTTCTTAGAAAATTCATATCTAACACAGCAGGAAATACTAAAGCATTTGCTCCCTTATTGAAGCTGAAAGACAACCAGGAATTAAAATGGAAAGGGAGCACTAGTTGGCTTTCCAATCCTTGAAGGATTACTTATGCAATCACGAAGTACTCATGCCACCTAAAGACAGAACTCTGAAGCTTTATGTTGCAACAACATAGGCTTTTATAGTAGTGTTATTGGCTCAAGACATAAGTATATTACCTTAGTAGGTTTTTAAATGTGCATGAATGCAAATACTCACCTATTGAGAAGTTGTGTTTGACACTTTATTATGTTTGTAGTAAATTAAGATATTACTTATAGCCTAGAACAGTCCTAGTTATTGCTCAAACTAATGTTATTAAGTATATGTTAACCCTAGTTATTGCTCAAACTAATGTTATTAAGTATATGTTAACTAGGCCCATTTTGAGAAATAGGATTGAGAACTGGATGTTGGCTATGTCTGAGTTTTGCTTATAATATGTTCCCCAAAAGTCAGTAAAAGAGCAGGCTTTAGCCAATTTTCTAGTTGATCATCCTACCATTGATGATGATGAGTTAAATGCTAGTATTGGAACATTACTTCTTCACCATGGAAAACATGGTTTGAAGGATTCAGGACAAATGATGTTGGTGGACTAGGAGTGATACTGGAATCACCAGAAGGGATAAAGTCCAAGCATGGATTCATAATGTCAGTTATAATATCAGAGCAGCCAAAAACATTGACATTACAAAGAAAAACTTGATCAATTGACATAAGAAGGGCAGGATAGTCATAAATAGTTATAATTGACATTAATATCACTCCTAGGTAATAACTATTTAATTATGAATAGTTTTAAATAATAATGTCAATTATCACTCCACTATCAATTAATAGTTAATTAATAGTGATTAATTAATACTATATTAACTATCAATATATTAACTCCACTATTATATTAATTAACTAATAGTTAACTATATTAACTCCACTATAATATTAATTAACTAGTTATATTAATTAATAGTGATTAATAGTTAATTAATAGTATTAACTATAATAATATCACTATTAATAGTCAATTATCACTTCATTGTTAATAGTGCTAAATAATAATGTCAATTAATTAACTAGTGGAGCAATAATTGACATAATGGTATAGTTAATTAATAGTGCTTCATTGTTCATGATCAATGTGGCACATTCATAATCTTATAATGTTTACTATAAGAAAAATTATTAGGAACAAAGGGAATACAAGCCATAGGAGCTAAACATTTTTCTCCTGAAAAATATGCTGGACTAGATTGGAAAATAGAATCATTCCTTGAAAAATCTATTCTTTTTCCAAAATAATTTTTTTCTTATAAACATAAAGATGGTACACTCAATCTTAGATTCAATAATTATTCTAATATACCAAAAGAAAATAATTTCAATGACGAAGATGATGAAACCATAAATGAGGAATCTATAGACTATACCCATATGGCTTTTGACAATGAAGATCTTACTCTTGATGAGGTAATAGAAATTATAAATAAAAGAACTACAAAATTAGAAATTACACATGGAAAATTACCAATTCCTGAAATAAGAACTTTATTAGATAAAGAGTTTGATATGCAATATGAAGAAGCCGTCTTAGATGAAGAGTTACCTCCTCATATGTTACTAAGAAACCTATTATAGAAGAAACCTTTATGAACACTCAACCTAGTAGTTCAATTGTATCTTCGAATCCAGCTCCACCTTCTACTTCTAGAAATTGATATGAAGATTTCAGGGGAAAACCTCATGAACCTGGAGGTCGATATCCAATTCCACTTGGAACTGAATATTAATACTAATAAAAATTATAAACCCATGGGAAGAAGACAACTCCCTGGTCAAACACAAGAATTATCCAAAGACTCTACATTTGGAAGTATTTTAGAAATTGCTAAACATAATCCCCAAGATTGGTCAGATATAATAAATAGATGGGAATCCGATTCAGTTCGTGCCTGGCATAATACGTCATCCAATGATATGTGGCCTTTTCTCGAAACTCTTCTAGGAAATAGTGTTGACCTTCTGTTTAATACTTGGAAAATATAACATACTGAAGAATTCAACCAACTTAGAGAATCTGGTGATAATCGGTATATTCTCACAAGTATTATTCGAACTCTACTTATCGGTCATGATCTTTCAATGGGAGATGTAACTATACAAAACTCAGCCTTAGCTGATCTCGAAAAAATGCAAATAAAAAGTTGGGATTATATTGAACAATTTTGTAACGATTATTTTAGTACTGCTGCTAAAACTGGAAAAATCCTTGACCCAGAAATAAGTGAGAAATTCTTTTGAAAACTACCAGGACATTTAGGTGAAGAAATTAGTCAAGAATGGTCTAAATTACCTTTAGCTGAGCAAACCACAGGAAACCTCGGTGCTCGAATACAACATACTTATAAAATTCTAAAAAGTAAATGTATACAAGTAGAAGTTCAGAAAAATCTTAAAAAGCAACCATATGGATTCTATAAAAAGGTAAGATATACTCCACAAGTATATAAAAACGAAAGGAACGAAAGAAGAAGGAAGAAAAAAACAAGCAACTAAAGAGAAGAAAATATCTAAGAAAATCTAAAACTTTTAAAGGTAAGAAAAAGGATAAATATGTTAAAAAAAAAAAACCTCTCACAAAAATGTAAGTGTTTTATTTGTGGAAATGACCAACATCTAGCAAATCGTTGTCCTAAAAGAAATAAAACTAATAATCCTCGAACATATTTAATTGAAGACTTAGAAGATGACATTGTTAGTATAGATGATATAGATAGAAACGATTTTTATAGCATTCATGAAAAATACTATCATGAAAATGATAGCAATAATTCTGAATGTTCTAATGACGAAACTTATATGTTAACAAACAATGAGTGTAATCATGAATAGCTTCATAAAACTGGTTTTGACCAACAAAAATGCATACATTGTATACGATACCCAAGTCGAGAATATCGTTATCAATGTAAAAACTGTAAGATCGAAATCTGTCAATGGTGTTTGACCACTACTTACAATATTCAACCAAAACCTATAACATCCCTTATTGAGAATAGTTCTACTTTAGAATTACAACGATATAAAATGTTATTAGAACAAAGTCAACTCGAAAATGCCTTTTTAAAAGATAAACATAAATTTGAACAAGATAAATAAATGTACGAATTTAATAGTAAAATCTCTACGTTAAACGAAGAAATTTTAACGTTAAAAGTCCAGATCACAAAAATAAGCACTAACTCTAAAATGAAAGACAAAGATTACGACATTATTGATACTCTTGTATCACAAGAAGTCACTCCATCTTTCTCAACTTGTGATCCTTCGGTCATGCTTTTACCATAGTCAAATCTTTTAAGCGTTTTATGTAAAATAAAATTTAAAGATGGAAAAACTCAAGACTTTACAGCTATGATTGACACTGGTTGTTCAAAAACACAAATTGACATTAATCTCATACCAGTACAATATCACCAGTTATTACCCAAACCTTCGTATCTCCAAAGTTTCAATGGAGCTTATTCTATTGTTTGATATTGTTTACGAGATTGTCAAATATCTTTTATAAACGTCTTCGGTCAATGGGAAGAAAAGTATTATCCTCTTCCTCAGGTCCATTTACAAGATATCAAACATAATCATAAATGTGTGTTAGGATTATATTTTCTTCGAAATATGAAAGGAAATGTTATAATTAATAGCGACTATATACAATTTTGTCGCCGCACTACGACAACCCCTACTGATTATTTACTTTCTAGACACAATCTAATCACCTATAAAGACTATCCTGCCCTTCTTCCACCTTCTGAGTGTGATCAAAAGCGTGGTGGGATACAACATAAAAATGAACTTGATAGCACTCCTGAAATTCACAACAATATATACATATTCAATCAATCACTATATAAAGAGCCTATCCACGATTTCAATGCCATAACCATGGATTACTTTTTCTTCAATAAACCAAAAAGAAAATTAGCATATAATAAAAAAAAAAGATATCCTAGATAATATCATACGGCAAAATTAGAAATTAAAAATCCTGATATGTCCATTAAAATTGGAACTATGACTCATACTCCGGTAGACATTGAAGAATTCTCGATACAAATAAATGAACTTTTAAAGCTCGGAGTAATAAGACATAGCAATAGTAGACATAGAAGCACTGCCTTTTTAGTACGAAATCATGCATAATTAAAACGAGGAAAGGCCCGAATGGTAATTAATTATAAAATACTAAATGATAATACACATGACGACCAATATCTTATACCAAACAAAGACCAATTACTAAATTGCATTCAAGACAATACTGTCTTTAGTAAATTTGATTGTAAAAGCGGTTTCTGGCAAGTTATGATGGACGAACAAGCTATCCCCTGGACTGCATTCACGTGTCCTGAAGGACATTTTGAATAGTTTGTTATGCCTTTCGGTCTTAAAAATGCCCCTTCTATCTTTCAGAGAAAAATGGATCTCATTTTGGTCAGTACAAACACTTTGTTCTCGTTTATATTGATGATATTTTAGTCTTTTCTAAAGACCTTGGCTCTCATTATGATCATCTTATACTTGTTTTTAATGAATTTATTAACAACGGACTTATCGTATCAAAGAAAAAGATAGAACTTTGCAAAACCTATATCGATTTTTTAGGAATGAAAATAGGAAAAGGTAAAATTCAGCTACAGGAACATATAGTAAAGAAAATATTAGAATATCCTGATAATATTGAAAGTACTAAACAACTTCAATCATTTTTAGGAACCCTAAATTATTGTCGTCATTATATTAAAGATCTTAGTAAATTAATAGGTCCTTTATATAGTAAAACAACTCCTAATGGTGAAAAACGTTTTAATAAGGAAGATATAAAAATTGTCCAAGCTATCAAAGAAATTTGCAAAAACTTACCTGCATTAACATTACCATTATAGTCTAATTATAAAATCATAGAAACCGATGCTTGCGAAGAAGGTTGGGGAGCTGTACTACTAGCCAAACCTAATGAATACAGTTCTAAAAATGAAGAACGAATATGTGGATATACTTCTAGCAAATATAAAGAAAAGGAACTAACGTCTTTAGACTATGAAATTATGGGTCTTATCAATGCATTAGAACACTTTAAATTATACCTAGATAAACCTTTTACTATTCATACTGATTGCGAAGCCATAGTAAAATTTTATAATAAAAGTAATGATAAACGAATAAATTCTAAACGCTGGACAAACTTTTTAAACAGTGTCATTGGAAATGGTTATAAAGTAAAATTTGAACACATAAAAGAAGAAAATAATAGTATTGCTGATGTTTTATCAAGATCCATTTATATCTGTGAAGAAGAACATATTTGTTTTATGCAGGCTAGTAGCAATATGCAGAATAACAACAACATGGAATGTCAATTTGGACAAATACGCTTACCAGTTATACACTCTTCAAAACCATGTGACATCCAAACCAATAATTTGGATATTCTACAGGTTTGTCTCCTTCAAAACCTTCAACATTCAAAATCTCATGCTGAACAATTTAAAATGGTCTTATAAGCACTATCCCATTATTTTCAAAAAATACAATCAAAACCTCTTTCAAAAGGATTTTCTTTTTATGTCGTGATTAAAGGAAGAACTCCAGGAGTTTATACTCATTGGGCTGAGGTATTTGAAGAAATTAATGGATTTCCAAATCCAGAGTATAAAGGTTTTTATGAAATGCAATTAGCCCTAAACTATTGCCGACAAAAATTAGGCTTAAAGTATTATATATCTTCAAGGGCACTTGACTATCAAAAAGACTTACATAATACCCGCATAAAAGGCAAGGAAATTATAAAATATGATACTAAGGATTCTACCTGCAATAAATGTATGTCTAGCATCACTGAAATTCAAAGACTACAGTCAAGGGTGGAATTTCTCGAAAGAGAATTCACCAGTTCTAACTTAAAGTTACAACAAAAAGAGTTGACGGAAAAGCCTATCTTAACTGGCAAAATGTTAAGACTAGTCCGCAGCAAACGGCTCGCAGTAAAGACATCTCAAAACCGTTGACAGCTGGTAATTTGCTGAAAATTACAGATGGTCACTCTTCCCCTAAAAGCGAATAAACTTCTATCTATACACCTGATAATAATACCCCTATACAAGATGTACAAGCTCGAGTAAAAAAAATTTCTCATACATTCTTATCTCCTTTACCTCCAACACTCCAGTCGTATATTCTCAATATGGTCAGTCAAAAAGAAAAAGATATTCAAGTCTTTATTTTTAATTGGCTTTCTCGCTATGACCAAAAGTGTGATAATCATCCCAGCTTATTTATTACATGGCATAGCCTAGACTGCCAACATCCATGTCAGTGTCAACACCTTGACCAGTATTGTAATGTTATTCCAATTTCTAAACTTGAATGTCACTGTCAACTTGTCTACTCTATACCCAAAGCCAATCTTCTTATGGATATCTTTAGCCCCCTATTCTCCAATTCAAAACTGAAACCATTGTGCTGACTGTCCAAAAATTGTTAGATTATGGCCACCTTGGTCAAGTTATTTTTTATGAACCTTCTCAAACAACTAGCCTAGGAAGAAAACTTGCTTTGACCATTCTTGGATCCATGAGAAATTCAAAATACAAAGTTGAAATGTATGTCACCAGTAAACCACCAGAATTTGATTAAGGTTTTACTTATCATGCTCAACATAGAATCCAATTAGTCCCAAGAAATAAAACCAATATGATCTTTCAAGACACAATTCCATGGCCCTGTCCAAAGTCAATTCCTGACCAGATAGAACACTGGTCCGCATACATGGTTGCTACTTCCCTTCAAACAGATTGGAGACATATAAAGGGAAGCCTCATCGCGGGAGATAATATTCAATATATCTATTGCTTTGATTCTTGCAGAGAAATTGTTCCCTTTTTCTGCAATCTCTACATCAAAGGTTGGATGAGTTTTACAAACAACGATCTGAAGAAGAAGCTGACCGCCTAAAAAAACTTGTTGACTTAGAGGACCATTATTTTTATAATAGCTCCAATAGTGAAGATTTAAAAATAAAAATAAAAAATAAAAAATGTGTGTATCGGTCGATGACCACAAGTGCCTGCGCACATGTCGGGTGATACAAAAAAAAAAAGAAAAAAGAATACAACTTTTCTGACGAATCTTATCGTCTCCTCTCACATCTTATTTCTCTTTCTCTTCTTTCTTTCTTTCACTTCTTCTGACGAATCTTATCGTCCTTTCTTCTTTCTCTTTCTTCTTTCTTTCACTTCTTCTGACGAATCTTATCGTCCTTCCTCTTTCACTTTTCCTCTTTCTTTCTCTAAAGAATATCATTTCTTTCGACTTTTCTTCTTTTCTCTAGCACTCAGTAGTAAAGCAGCGAATCTTCTCAGCAACAACGCATTGCTAAAGCAGCTCACATGTCACTCTATACAGCAAAAGAAGGAATAGCCACAACAATAATTGAGACCCTCGTCCTTTCTATAAAAGGAGCGCTCAATTCCGAAACGGACATTAGAAAAAACTAGAGAGAAAAATTTTAGGTGTAAGTGTGTAAGCTATTTTCCTCTCCATTGTAAACTTTCCTCTATGTATACTACCTGCATATTGTCTAAAGCTTCAACTCTTCTTGTAACTCTTTAGATCAAGCATCAATACAAGTAAGTACTTTTATTTTCGGGGTCCCGAAAGGGAACCCCTTGTTTGTATATTTGTTCTCTACTTACCTAGAACTGGTTCTGTTTTAAAATTAATGTTTTCTTTTACCAAATTTTTATAAACATCTGATCTTTTCTTGCAATCTCTGAGTAATCATGTTGACCAAAAGTACCTTTTTCGATGATAAGTTTTGGGGAAAATGGTCAGACTGTGATTAACATATCAACGTCTTGACCCGTTGTTTTTAACAAGTTAGTAAAAATACAGAGGTTGTTTCCTATGAAAACATCATAAGAAAAATCTTAAAATAACATAGAATTGGGTAAGTAAACCTTCAAATCACAAAAAAGGGAAGTACCGAGTAGGATTGAAACAATTAGTAGCTTCAATCGTTTTTCTGCATCATAAAACTTTCTACGAGCTATTTTGGGTTGAACATCTCATTATACTGGCCTACGAACCAGTATTGGCACAGTTCTCTTAAATAGTTTAAGGAAAAACTCTTCTGCACTTGTTAGTTGGAACTTCGTCGTTCTTATAGGTTTGCATCGCACACTCACAAAAATCACAAAAAGCCTAAAAATCACAAAAAACTAAAAATCACAAAAATTTGTTATCAGAGCCTGTATCCTTTGGATATTTCTATCTAGTAGTATTATAGTAGTTTTCTATAGTGTTCTATCTTGTGGGCTGTATTTTAGTTATCATGTTTGTGTATATGAATAAGCGTTTAAATTATCTTAATCTCGAACTCAGTAACTATTCTAAAACAAAAAGACTTATAGATAGTTGTCATTTAGACTGTAATATTGAATGTACCTTTTAACACATTCTTCATAGTAGTAACGAACATTTAAACGGTATAACTGATTTACTTATAAACTTAGCTAATAATTTAGAATCAGATATTTCAGTCGTAAAAGCATTTGTTTACATTGAACAAACCAATAAACAAATATACACTGAAATAATAGAAAAATTAGATTATATAAAAAATACAAAGGAAAATAGAAATATAGAACTTATCACCCATAAGATTGCATCTTTAAAAGATCGAATATCAAATATTGAAGACAGTCTGACACACATAAAAGACATCTTATCTCCTGACAATAATATTACAAACTTAATAAACGAATTTAAAACCCTAAATATACAATCAAATCCAATCGGTAAAAAACAAAATAGAAACTATTATGGATCGTGAAAAACAAATAGTAAGTAGAGAAAAAATAGTTGGTAATATTTTTAGTAAATTACGTACTAAATCTGTTAGATCTTCAGACATTAGACTTGAAACTATTCTCGATGTCGATCTACAAATTGAAAAATTTTAAACAAAACAAGGTAGATCTCATAGAACCATCAATTCTCTATAAAACACCAAAAATTTCTTTTAGCAAACCTTTTATCTATCAACATTATAGTGAAAGACAAGTATCATGTACACACGAGGAACAACAAATAAAATTAGATTTGATAAGTCATGATTCGTGGAAAAAACTTGAAGCCAAAATACTAAGTTTAATGCATCTGGGAATAATCATAGTAGGAGTCAAAGGTTTACATCGTTCAAATTTGGGAGCCAAACTCTTTATGTTTATATGATGATCGCTTTACTGATATCGAAAAAGGACTTTTGGGATCAATCGAATTAGACATGAATAACAAAGGTGGAATTATTTATTTTGCTCCTGACTATTTGTTGCCTACGAAATTTTTTTATCATAACATTAAACTTGGTATTAAATCGAAAGGTTGTGATATGAAAAGGGGTGAAGAAAATTTATTAAAATGTACCGGATTTATCGGACGAATATCAGACACTAGTACAACAAAATATCAACTTGATAGTAGCAGCTTAAAAAAATTATTAGGAACAAAGGGAATACAAGCCATAGGAGCTAAACATTTTTCTCCTAAAAAATATGTTGGACTAGATTGGAAAATAGAATCATTCCTTGAAAAATATATTCTTGTTCCAAAAGAAAATTTTTCTTATAAAAATAAAGATGGTACACTCAATCTTAGATTTAATAATTATTCTAATATACCAAAAGAAAATAATTTCAATGACGAAGATGATGAAACCATAAATGAGGAATCTATAGATTATACCCATATGGCTTTTGACAATGAAGATATTACTCTTGATGAGGTAATAGAAATTATAAATAAAAGAACTACAAAATTAGAAATTACACATGGAAAATTACCAATTCCTGAAATAAGAACTTTATTAGATAAAGAGTTTGATATGCAATATGAAGAAGCCGTCTTAGATGAAGAGTTACCTTCTCATATGTTACTAAGAAAACCTATTATAGAAGAAACCTTTATGAACACTCAACCTAGTAGTTCAATTGTATCTTCGAATCCAGCTCCACCTTCTACTTCTAGAAATCGATATGAAGATTTCAGGGGAAAACCTCATGAACCTGGAGGTCGATATCCAATTCCACCTGGAACTGACAATATTAATACTAATAAAAATTATAAACCCATGGGAAGAAGACAACTCCCTGATCAAACACAAGAATTATCCAAAGGCTCTACATGTGGAAGTATTTTAGAAATTGCTAAACATAATCCCCAAGATTGGTTAGATATAATAAATAGATGGGAATCCGATTCAGTTCGTGTCTGGCATAATACGTCATCCAATGATATGTGGCATTTTCTCGAAACTCTTCTAGGAAATAGTGTTGGCCTTCTGTTTAATACTTGGAAAAGAGAACATACTGAAGAATTCAACCAACTTAGAGAATATGGTGATAATCCGTATAATTTCACAAGTATTATTCGAACTCTACTTATCGGTCATGATCCTTCAATGGGAGATGTAACTATACAAAACTCAGCCTTAGCTGATCTCAAAAAAATGCAAATAAAAAGTTGGGATTATATTGAACAATTTTGTAACGATTATTTTAGTACTGCTGCTAAAACGGAAAAAATCCTTGATAGTTAATTAATAGTCATTAACATAATTATATATTGACATAACTAAATAATAGTGATAATTAATAGTGATAGTTAATTATTACTCCACTAAATAATTAATAGTGCTAAATAATAATGTCAATGTTCATAATTAGCACTATTAATTATAACTGGAACATTACAACCCAATGAAGCACTATTAATTAGCTCAAAAACATTGATGATTTTCCAAGCTAAATATATAGAAATTTATGGGGATTCCTAAATGGTCATAAATAATTAACATGAGAGTACCAATGCAACATCATGTTACTAAGACGAGTGCTTCTAGGGAGCCTGGGTTTGCAGCTTGGGTGGCATTTTTACACTTTTGCCCCTGCCTTTTTAACTACTCTTTAAATATAACAACAACAAAGGAGGGGCAAAAGAGACCCCCCCCCAGGCTCCCTAGAATTATACTACTAAGACCCTATTATATGATCTAAGCTTTAAAGGTTCTATCAACAGTGGAAGGTACTCTGATATATGTACCCAGATTCATGAACACTGAAACAGATGAGATGACTCAGAAAGCATCAAGTTGTAAGGAATGAAGTATACTTTACATAGAAGACATAGTTTGTTCATCTCAAAGGAGGTTAACCACCAATCAACGAACTTGCAGTTCCTAGCAGCATAATAGTCAATGCAATCGACCATGGAGAGGAATGGAAGCAACCAATCATATAATACCTCAAGAGTCCTGAAGAGAAAGCCAGTAGCAATTACTGAAATATGTGATGTTGGATGGGACTCTATATAGAAGGAATGTGGATGGACTCTCGCTTAAATGTAGTAGCAAAGAAGATGATTTAGAAGCTATCAAACATGTGTATGAAGGGGGTTTGTTGCCTACACCAATTAGGTAACAAAATTAGATGGATCCTAAGGAGACATGAGTAATATTGGCCTACAATGCTGAAAGACTGCATTGATTATGCCAAGGGATGTGTGGACTTTGGAGTGTCAAAAACATGGTCCTCTAAAAAACATACCTATTGTTGGCATGCAATATAACACTAAGCCATGTCCTTTTGGAGGATGGGCAATAGATGTAATAGGAAAAAATCTATTAATTATCTTCAAAGGAAAATGGGTTCATAATATTGGCAACTGACTATTTCGTTAAATGGGTGGAAGCCAAATTTTTGAAAAATATTGGGAACTGAAGAGGTCCTAGAGTTTTTTGAAGATTTAGTTATAGATTTGGTTCATCTCAAACAACTGTAAAGTAATGCATCAATATTTGAAAGTAGTCACCTTGAGTACTTTGCAAATAAACATTACATTACTCTTTCAAAACCTGCACCCTATTATGCAGAGTCAAATGGGTAGGCAAAATCTACAAATAAAATCATCAAGGAAACATTGTAAGGTGATCAAGTAACCCTAGGGATTGGCACAATCTGTTGCCTAAAGTTTTATAGAGATGTAGGACCACTAAGAGAGGTCCAATACAGGGACAAATTCATATGCATTGACTTACGGTGATGAGGTTGTTTTATATTTAGAGTACAACTTCAATCTCTTATAGTACTAAAATAAAATGAAGTGCCTTTAGATGAATACCAACAAGCCATGTTATAATTAGTAGTAGTAGCCCAGTCAAAGTTATGCAAAACCTTAGGGTTCATCAAGATAGAGAAGGGTTGATCAGAGAACTACAGTAAGACATGTCTGGCAATGGAAATCTCAGGACCACTGGGAATAACATTCGAAACACTAAAAAGAGGGAGTAGGTGAACGAACATAGGTTCTTCCATCCGACTCTTAAGCAAAGAAATAAAATCCTGACTGACTGCAAGAGTCATTCGAGATATCCACTATAGAATCATGCAATGTGAAGAATCATGCAATGTGGCCTTGCCTTTGAGATCATCCACTGGTACAGCAGAAGAAGACGCACCACTATTCCTTGCATCTTTGTAAAAGTCATGGTAGGACAAGGTTTTTAGAGCTCTTTAACTGACTGAAGAGGCTGTTTGATCTTACTGATCTCTTCAACATTGGCATCGAGCAAGTCAAAAGCTCAATGGAAGTTGAAAATAGATTGTTTGTCCTAAGGAGTTGCAGATTGGAAAGGGGCACAAGGGAGAATGAGATTACTGTGCATGATGTTTTGGTACTATAAATAGAGACCATGAAACTCCTTTGAAGGAAATAAAACATCGATTACTGTCTTGGGAGGTCTTTCTCCCCATATAGATGTAGAAGAATTTGCGGGAATTTCCCTCGCAGGTGTAGAGGCCAACTCATCAAACAATTGGTTGGTAGAGAGAGTTTTATGATGAGCTAATCCTATCAAGACCAAAAATTGTCTCAGAAGCAACTGTGCCAAGTCCATCCAACAATGAATCAGGAGGAGGAACATTGTGGCACTCATGTACCTAAGGGGCAGGAGACTCTTAACTCACCATTAAGAGGTGAGGTAGGTGATTAAGGGGAGAAGGTACAAGACTGGAAGAAGATTCCATGGAATTGAAGGCAATCACTAGACCAAATGGGCAATTTTGTAACAAGCTCCCGAACAGTATCACTTTTGTGATGTAACAGTCTACCAAACAATTTCAAGTCAAAACTAAATTCGGGCAAAATTTTGAAAAACAGTTCACAAATAAAATGAAACAATAAATTGGATCACCATTAATAATCACTTGCAGAACCATATTATTCATGGTGAAACTGTTTGAACTATAACAGTGATATTTTTTTTGGGTTGTTACAAATATGTCAATTTGGTGTAGTGAATGGAGATAAAGCTAAGGATCGAATAATGTCTTTGAAGTAGAGAAGAGAGATTTGTCATGACTGCCCAGAACAATCGTCGAAAGCTGGGACACTCAGACAGTCATGACTTCACCCCCATCCTCAACTAAGACAGCAAAATAGTCCTTAAAACGGCAGTAAAACTTATGAGACCCCAAAATCAAATACTCACATAGAGCATCCACCCATCTTTCAAGCACTTGCTTTGGCACAATTGACTGGCATTCATGAGGTTCCAACACCTTCCCCCAATTCACATCCGGGCAAGTGATGCTACTAATGTTCTTTTGGATCTTCACCGCTACGTAATGACTTATACAATAAGTGCAAAATGAATGAGAACAGTCATTGTTTCTGAGCATCTCTTCTCTAGCTTTCCCCTCCATGCAAATATCACAGAAAAACTGTGATGATTCACCAACTGTTCTCAACTACTTGCTCTTTGAGTTTTATGTTTGAACTCACTTCATGATTATGTGATGTTATTATGGAACCAGTAACACTAGACACGAGTGCCTCTTGTAGCTGTGACGACTCAGCATACTTCTCATCTGAGATCAGGTAGATCTCATCTTCTGAATCAAACAAAAGTGAGAAGTAGGAACCATCTACACAACCAACAATGGTAGCACCTGCCATGATCTTTACCTCTGTGATGAATCTCTCATGCATGTATGGTGTACTTATTTATAGCTTCCTCGGATTCTAAGCATCAAGCAGAGTAAGAGTGATGAAAATTGGTAACTGAAAATTGATTAATGAGATTGGTTGGATTTCAAAAAAGTATATGTTTCCCATACAACAGTCTATTGGTTTTTGGAATTTTATTAGTGGAACTCATTTATGGAAATATTCATATATTGGTCATTTATTCACATAAGATTGATTGAGAAGAATATCTTATCATCTTTATACAAATAAAGTTTAGTATTTTCAGCTTGCACTCCAACAAACTCTTATCAAATCAGCTCGTTATAGTGAGGAATTTTAAGAGTTACTCTTTCAATATGTTAAACTATTCTATTAATCCGGATTCGTGAGTCAAGTAACAATGCTTCAAACTATGAACAACTCATGTTTTCATTTTCTAGTAGAATTTTGGTGAAAATCACGATCAAGCAAATGAACTAATCCTATTATGAACATCAACAGGGTCACAGAAAACTTTTGATACTTTTCATGATACTTTTCGTCACAGTTGACATGCAAACTTGATACTTTTCGTCACAGTTGATATAAATAAGGACAGCTTGAAAACAGGGGACAATGCTTGTTCACGCAAGGGATCAGATTTGCTTAGGAAATGAGAAATCGCTCAAAACCAAAAACATTTCTGAAGTCCTAAGGCGCAAGAAACCTCAAAATAAACAAATCTAATACCTTGCATGAATTTAATGGCGAAACTGAACATTTGGATTGGAGACAGGTAGTATGGAATGATGTTTATCAAGAACAAATGACTGTACAAGCGAAAACAGTCCATACTATTAGAGAAAAGAACTCCATGGCTCATGAACTGTCCTAATTGTTTTTCTAGTTTCTTTTTGTTTGAAATTAATAGAGTAGGTCCTAGTTCTGGACCTCTGGTACTAGCTGCTCTGTGGATTGGATACTGTAATAGACTTTAAACAGCTGTGGATTGGATACTGTAATAGACTTTAAACAGCTGCTGTCTTCAAGTAATGCATAAGTTATTTTCCTGATTAAAAAAAATTAAAAATATCCCTTGCATGAACAAGCATTCTTCCCTGTTCGTCGAACTAAGTACTGGTGAACAACTATAAGGCTGAATCGTTAATACTAGTTTCCAGGAAGGTTAGGAGAGCAGGCAGCTCGCGCTCGGGGGTTGGTACTTGGCAAACATACTGTTGGTAACATGTCCAGGAAAAAAGAATGACAATACCAAAAGCACCATTATGAGCTAATTCCTGAAGTTATAACTGGACGGCAAGATCAAAACGCAGAAATAACTAAACTGCTGAAAAAAATTCTTTTGTTAGATCAAATGTATAAATATTCACTAGAGTGAGTTCTCTTCTGGAATACAATCTTGAAGGATATCCTGCTCGAAAATATATAGTATAATATAAGAATACATTTTCCAATGCTTAGAAATGAAGTAGCTAACCTGAAACCCTTGTTGTTGATGGGGTTTTCTAATTTAATTATGTTTCTCGATGTAATTATGTTTCTCGTTCAAAACCACAACCAATCTGCATGTGCATCCATTCCGGTGGCGATCCCTGGCAATATTCCCCTGCTGCTTGTGACCCAAATGCCAAGCCCGCAGTATCAAGTGTCTGTGCACTAAATTAGAACATTTTAGATCTGTTATATGATATGATATAAAAGCGGCTGAAAATATTTTCTTCTTGGTTTCAGAACCTTCTTTATTTTGTTGAAGCGAAACTGCTATTATCTAAACGCATAAAGGAAAATATAATCAAGAATGAGAAAAAAATCTCAAATCAACCTCCCTTTGTTCTTCTTGTGGAACATTTATATCAACATAAATTGAAAGAAAGCATGATACAAATATTAAATAAAGGAATAACTGTGCTCCAATCATATCAAGACGTATTTAGGATCTTTCCATCTCATTTTCTTCTGGAAACCAAAATTGAATAGCACTCTTGTTACGAACATCGAGCAGGATGTACTATTGAGGGCCTTGGTTGCTAATGCACCAAAGAAAAATCACAAGAGAACTATCAATTTAGTCAGGTCAGTTTGGACATGCAGAGAGGGCTTGAATTCAAATACTCCCTATGAAGCACTGAAAAAAGCCTCGATTTGGTTGCGTGTGATACTTGGACCCACAACCTCTTAGGAAGAATGATTTGCTACTAATTGAAAGTGCTTATCCTTAACACTGCTACACACTACACTGGTATCTAAGTTAGGTCGGCACTATTGGGTACTACTACACTGTAGAGAAACCACACAAGGAATTACCAACCAGGGCCAGATCGAAACATTGTTTTACAGAGAAAACACCTTCATGCTTTTGAAGTTTGTGTTCTTTCTAAGAAGATTTGTTGTTAGATTGGTGAATGCTTCCATTAATGAATTAAAATCCCCTGTTGCACAGAGTTCAGCACCGGTAAGTTGAAAATCCGAAGATCAAGATGATCCAAGCAGAGGAGTTTCACAAAGAGCACCAATGGGCATGAGGATTCAACATGACAAGGAAGTAGAGACTAAGTAATAACCCACCAAAGAAAAAAAGAAAAAAATGTTTCAACATCTACAGGAGCGAGCCTGGATGCATCCTGGAGCGTTATAGACACTTCCGAAGTTTAGAGATAAGGTAAAAATACGGATTTTTCTATTTGACTTTTATAGAGGAATTTACGGTGACAACTGAAAAGCCAAACCAATACTATCTTTGCACCCCAACAAACTCATAACGAAGAACCTAAACAAAATCCTTCAAGACTTTGTCCAATGGCATAGTTAATGATGATTCCACAATTAGGAATTTAACCAATTTACGTTCAATTTCTTCATGTATCTGTTGTTCATGAAGATCTTCAGTCTGTGATTTGAGATTTGAGAGGGAATGAATATCTACTTTTAATTATTGGAAAGCAGTTCTGCATATGCTACAGTATTCTCTAATATCCCTCGAATGCCTCTTTTTATGCCTTTCAACTTGGTTGGGATGGGTTACATAGCTTGGATCATCAGTTCACCTTTCTCATAAGCCTAAAGCAGATGCAGGCAGGGCGGACCTACTAAGGGACTAGAGGCCCACGGGGGGCTCCCACATCAACTTTCAAAAATAATTTGAGTATATATCTAGCATTTCCAAAAGAACTTTAATATACAGTACAAAATTAGGTCATTAAAAATATTTATAAAAGTTTTACCATATATACCTCTTTGGTCTAGTGGTTGGTTATTTAACTTTTTTTATTAATTAATCTATGTTCGATTAGGAGTGATAGATATTTACCATTGTTATTACTATTCTCTCTTATTGTTACCTATCCCTGATTTTTTTTTATGATATTTTTTATGCATTTTCATAGCTAATTAATTGAAAACATTATAGAAAAAAATGTGTTTGTTCACAGGTGGTCACAACAAAAAAATATATTATAAATCAAAAAATATATATTTGAAATAAATATCTAAAATAATAACTATATAACCATTTGTAATCTCGTACAAAATATCAGGGTTAGATTCACTCGTAAAACCCATTTTTTCCTATAAAATTGTACTAGGATCTTACTATGTTCGCACATTTCATATTTTATTACTTTAAACTTAATATTAATTATACTATATATTTAATTATGTATTCTAGCTATTACACTAATTTGTATTTGCTATAATTGTCGACGAAGTGACCTTATGGTTTAAAATAGGACTGCAGGGTTCAAATAAATATCTACAATGCACTTGTACATTTTTTTCAAATAAATATGACTTATCTATGTCTACTTGTAGATGTTATTTGGAGTTTGTTATTAAATTATCAACTTAGGGCGGGAAAAATTCCTAGTTCTGCATTGGATAATTACTATTACCGATCAATAACCTTTTACAATTTCGCCCCTAACTACATTCCCAGGTCCCCACTGGTGGTGGGGTGGGCAAAGCCCCACCTCAAATTCCTAAATTTTTCCATATGCTTGCAATTGATTGGTCCAACTAAACTGAATGGAAGCAAAAGTTAGAAGTGGTGGGGTACCTTCAAATATAATAAAATATAACAAATGGTGGGGCAACTTTTAACAAGAGGAGGACAAACTCATGGTCATATAAGTCTGGGGCGCATATGAAACATTTTATTGTAAACATTATTAATTAAAGTCACAGCACATAGTTTCTACATATATATATATATATATATATTTAAAGGGAATTTTCATATTGATATAGTTCACAAAATGTATCCAATGTTCCATTTGTCTTTTAAGTATTATCTAATTTTCCTTTTATAAATAATTTTAAAAGGTAGATATGTTGAAATTTGTAATACAATTGGGGTAAGCTTTGAATGAAATCGGGAAGTTATTATGTATGGGTTCCCATTGTGTATCGAAGTTTTCCTCTAGAATTTTCGTAAAATTCGTCTATAAAAAGAAAAGAAATTTTATTAGAGCCCACCATAAAAATGTTTCTACGCCCCTGATGTAGGTATCCATTTTTATTTTTTATTTGGGGCATTGGACTAAAAAGATTAATTTGGGTTTTTACTACAAGTTTAGGACCAGTCAAGTTTCATTTAGCTAAAATGACCCAACCCAAACTATTTTTTTATTTATTCGTTTGAGCTCCGTCTGAGCTGAAATTTTTAAGAAAATTATGAGTTAACACTAGAAACGCCGTGTTAAAATTTCATCTTGTTTCGACATAGTTCTTCGAGATATGTGTTTAGCTCTCCGACGTTAAATATCTTGATAAACAGTTTTGTGAGTGCTTAAGAACCACCTTTTTGGGTGATCTTGGACAATGGGAGATGGCCGGCCTGTGGTGTGCTTAAGGTGAGCCCTCACTCGCTTCATGATTATATGATAGAGAAATTCAATTATGACATGTAACGTGTATCTCAAGGCACACGTGTCGAAATGATATGAAACTTTAGCATATTGTTTTGATTTTTCCTCAAAATTTCTACTCAAACGAAATTAATAAACAAAAATTTTCTTTTAGTAGGGTCCTTTTAAGTAAATGAAACTTTGAGGATCTTAAATGGACAATCAAACAAGAAATTGGGCCCTTTTAGCCTATTATCTATTTTTATTTTCACAAAATCAACTATAATAAGGTTTAAATTGTTTTTTGGAATGGTATGGCGAAGGTTGATATCAAACAAGGATAATTCAAACTATGTTGAACATAGTTCTGATAGCTGGGTTACCACATGCCATAACCGCATTGGATAAACAATTGGACTTATAACCATATAGCAATCTGGCTACAGGATAGATCACCTCATGCTATAACATGGGTTGTGTTTAATTAGGTTACATCTGAGACCACCATTGGAGTTTTAAACCTTTAAAACATCGATTAGTTGCTTCCATGCTTTTTGTATTGGACATAAAGTGTTTTTTTATCCCGAGGGGGAGGGGTTCCTGAAGTCTATGCATGCTTGTACTAGATTGTATTGACTGGGTCGCAGTGAATTAGGCCTTAGGTTCCACATTGGTAAAAAGCGGTAGCTTCACATGAATTGATTTTCGGTTTCTTCCTTGAAGCAGAATCATTGTCGAAGCACTATATATTGAAGAAAAGAAATACATATTTAAATGTAACATAAATCCTCAAAATACTTAAACTTACATCTTTTGCAAGATATCCCTCAATGTTGGTGCTAGAGTTAACTGCTTCAAGTTTCATTGATATAAACTGCATAACGGTAGCTTAACTCAGATTCAATTACACTAATGCAAACTACTGTTTTACTGCTATATGTGAGAGCAATGTATATATTAAGTGGTATACATACCTCGACCTGATGTTGTAGTGATTGGATGTAATTAATTATCTCATCAAGGACCAAAGCTTTTCCGATCACCTGCAACATAATATTGTTAAAGCCATGCTTTGACATAAATCATGGTCAACCAAAACTCAAAATGGGTGTAAAGCTTGTATTTAACACAGTGATGTTATACTGAGTACTAAGATGAAAATTTTTCATAATGTACTCCACAAGGAATCTCCTGCCCTGCTGGTCTCTCAATTTGCCCCCCCCACCCACCACAAGTCTTCATTATGGTAGGATTTCTACTAATAAGGTGTTTGGACACTAGTAGTCTAGTATAATAGACATGATCATGTTATGGAAGTGGATTAACAGGTTAGAAACATGACTGAAGCTAGTTAATTTTCAGAAGTGGTAGTTGCTAGTTTTGAGGGTAGTGTTGTTGAGTTGAAATTGATGATGATAACATTGTCCAGTTTGTGATGTCGAATGGATGGAAATAAAGGTTGGTCATATGCCATAGGTGTTTGATCAATTGTATGGCTGAAGATTATTTACCTAGAAAACCTGTTTGGAGTGTAAAATCTTGAGTGAACTAAATTGATTTTTTGCGAGGTCTCCATCAGTGATGGAGGATGGTGAAAATTGAGATGCTGAGAAGAAGTAGAGATATGATCTGGTTTGTAATCAAAAAAATCAATATATAGAGAAAGGATATTTAATATAAACTTGATAGTCAATATACTCTCTCTCACGCCTTATGGAGGATGTGCCTCAATGAATTTAGAGTTAATGGTCCCATAGTTACTTCCATCCTCCATTGGATTTAGCTATGGTTAGTTGCCAAGGTGGACGACCTCCATTTCTCGTTGATTGGGAAATGGGTATGGTCAGGATCATGCATGGCTTTGATTGGATATGGAGAGAGAAACAATAGAATTTTTAGAAATGTATCCAAATATGTACGTAGCTTGTGGACAGCTATCAAAGTTTTTTTTTTTTTAATTTATTTTTGTTAAAAGCATATAGCATATATTACTAAATCAGATACAGTACTGTCGGCCTGTTGTAGCAGCTAAGTTGTGAGCCTCGTAGTTAAGGTCTCTACGAAGAAAATTATAAAACCAAAAGCTATCAAAAGAAAGCAATCTTTGTATGCTCCTAATAAGAGGTCGCCATGCCCAGTCCATGGTTGGTCTGGGTTGTCACTGATCATCATGCAGAATAGAGTGAAAGGTTCTTGAGTCTCCCATCAAAAATCTCATTGTCCATTGCTTAGCTTGGATCAGAAGAAAAGTCACTTCAGCTGCATAGCTCTCCGCCATGGTGCTATCTAGCACCATCCCTGTGATCAGGTAAGCCACCCGTGCTAACACTTCACCATGCATGTTGACCGCAAAAACTTTGACTGTTTCCCGCTGAGATTGGGCTAAAAAACTAGCATCATATGTGACCACTATCATGTCTGGATCCAGAGAGTGAGGAATAGGTTTGAGCTGTGAGGATCTAAGGTTAAGTCTGTGACATCTAGTTGAATGGATCTGATGCTGAATGGATCTGATCCCAAATAATTGCTAATCGGGAGGTGGCTAGCTCAATATGGGGGCCCATAGGAGTAATTGCGGAAGAATTAGAATTTGGTCGAGTGTCAGTGATAGCTGTCTGAAGGACATGATGAATAGAGACCAGATTATTACTGTCTTCAGAGGAAAGGGCACCCCAATGCCTTGTGTGATTAGAACTTGTCGAAAACCATTGGTGTTTCCAATTTGACCAAGTACTCTGAAAAGACATCCTAAATCTCTGAGCATTGAATTTGGTCGTTTGGAAGATTTATTTGTTACGGGATTGCCATATGGTCAGAATGAAAGCTACAAACTGATAGAGCATTTCGTCCTTATAATCGAGGTGTGTGTTCGCAGTATCCCACATGAACTTAAGGAAGAGGGAGATATTGGGCACCCCAAAGTTATCATTGAACTAGTCGATCGGTAGGGGCGAAAGAAGCCAAAGTTGATGCTTGACCGGGCAAAGAAAAAACAGGTGAGTGGCATCCTCTATGTGACTATTGCAGAAAATACAGCAATCTGCTAGAGGTGTATGCAAACGGGTCAAATTGGTCATGGTGGGGAGGATATTTTGACTCAGTTTCCAAAGCAGAAGGAGGCACCTTGATTCTCCACAAATCTCTTAGCATCTTAGCATCATTGCTGAGGGAGGGAGGGAGAGAGGTGGACCATTCAGATTGTTCCAAAGAGAACACTTTGGTAGCATTGAAGAGTCATTTTTTATCCGGGAGCCAGATCAGAGTGTTAGGACAATCTGAGTTCCAGATTAGGATATCTTGGATGTCTCTTGCTACAGGGGCATGGAAGATGGAATTGATGAGACTATCATTCCATTGGGGGTGTTGACCAGTATGAGAGTCCCATAAATCCTAGATTCTGTGAGGCAAATTTTGAGCTAGTGGATTGAGCAAACAATCTGTCAGAAGTAATCTAGGCTTAACCCAACAATCTTTCTAAAGGTCTATATTGTTTCCTGATAGCACTTGCCATTTGAGGTAGCGCTTCATTTTAGTCAGCGCAGTGAGATTACCTCGCCAAGCAATGGATGTTGAGGACGGAGGTTTGGAGATTTGAAAAAGGCTTTTGTTGTAATAAAGCGCTTTGAGTTGGGAGGTCGAAAGCTTTGGGGAGAAGAGGTGGCTTGCCAAATACTTTTAGCCATTAAGAACCAAGTTTTTATTCCTCATCGAGGAGATATTGGGTCCACTCAGGTGTTGAGGCCTAGTGATGTGATCCCAAGTATACATGTGTTTAGCTTTACTTTCAGCAGTCCCGCTCCACCAAAAATTGCGGGCAAGAATATCAATTTTGGTAGTAATCGAGGTGGGCAGAAGAAAAGTTTGCATATTATAGACCGGAATCGAATTAAGAATAGCTTTGATCATTACTGTTTTGCCTGCCTAAGAAAGCACTTTGGATTTCCAGCTTGAGAGATTGACATTGATCTTATCAATAATGAATTGAAAATCAGTGGCATTTTTGTTAAACATGAGCAGGGGCGAACCAAGATATTTGTCATTAGGATTGTAAAGTTTTGAACCCAAGATCCTATTAATCATTTTCGCATGCTTCGGGTGGACATTGGAGCTGTAGTAAACCGAAGATTTGTTAAAATTAACCCCTTGATCCGAAGCCAAACAATATTGTTGAAAAATATCTTTAACCGAATGGGCCTCAACAAGGGATGCTCGGCAAAAAAGCATGAGATCGTCTGCAAAAAGCAGAGAGGGGGATTGACCTTTGATCTTGATGCCTTTGAGGATCCCTACCTCTTCCGCTCGGGCGAGGAGACGGGATAAAGCTTCGGCAACCACTATAAAAAGATAAGGTGATAGGGGATCCCCTTGCCAAATGCTCCTAGACGGCTTGATGGAAGAAATTGAAGAAAGGGGTGAGGACCCGAAGAGAAGTGGTGGAGATGCATTGGGATCATACATACATGGAGCATATTCAAAAACACCCATGGGGCACATTCAAAGAAACTGACTTCTCATCCTGTATGTTTGATTGGGGAACATAGTCATTGATAATCATACTTGACCTTTTGTATACTTTTTGGTCTAGCTCTCTTAGTTTCTCCCGAGTCTACTAGCTTTCTTTTTAATGAATATATTCTTGTTTTCTGATAAAAAAAAAGTGTGTATTGATTTTCATTCTCAATAAGAGCATATGTATGTTGTTTTTTTTTTTTTTTGTTGGAAAGAGTGTATGTATGTTAACATCGAAAATAGACTAATTTACATTTATTTTGTAAATTATATTCAACAAGATCTTTTCGATTTCCATCCTTAGTATGAACCTAAGTTAGTTGACATTAAAATCGACTTACAATTGTCGATTTAGTTCAGCGTAAACAATTGTGCATTATTGGTTTTCAAGAGAGAACTTTCTTGTACCTACCTTGTATGTTGGATGCTCCCAAGAAATTTGAAAGAAAAAAGTCAAAACCCAGACTCATGTGCCCCAAAAGCAATTTACTCAAGTGAGCAATGCAAAACCCTTTTTTGCTAGGTACAAGGTAGATACAAAGCAAAGGCCTTTGTTTGCTACGTACATGCAGGAATGTTGTTGTATATCAAAATCAATAAAATGCAAGTGAATACATTAAACCAAATCAACAATTGTAGGTTTATGTTACCATACTAAGTTTCGCACTAAGCATGTAAATTGATCATATCGTATCAAGTATAATTTAAAAAATCATTGTGTTACTCGATTTTATTGTTAACTTAGGTTCCTACCGAAAAATGAGTATCAAATCTTGTCAAGTATAATTTAAAAATCGATACATATTTGTCAATTTTCGATGTTAACAAACTTAAATTCTTACTAAGAGTGGAAATCGATAAACCATTATCGAGTTTATATTAAAAAAATTATTAGTATCTATTAATTTTCCGGTAAAACACACCATTTCAATTTTCACCATCTGCATCACTGATCCAAACCTCACAAAAACATACAACTCAATTCACTCCAGATCTTACTTAGAAAACACAACCTTCTAGGTAAATAAAGCTCAAACATCTATAATGTCATATATCCACCTTTATTTCAAGCCCATGACATTGCAAGAACTACTCAACATCATGGACACCTTCAATATCAATTTCAACTAGGAAATTTGTGAAAAAAAAAAATTGTTGGATATTTGTGTTTGAATTGGTAACACTACCCCTTCTTCAATAAGTAACATAAATCTTTTTTCCCCTTCTTGTTCAACTTTCTAAAATTCACTTTAGTAATGACATCAAACCTTACAAATTTATCTTCTTCTTTTTTTTCCCGTGGCACTATCTAATCTGTAACTTTATTATCTTCTTCCAAACGAGTCTCTCATTCAAACTCTTTCATTTCTCATGGAAATTCTTTTTCAAACAGCTTTGAGATTAATGAAAGGACAGATAAGGGACTTTGAAATTAATGAAATGATGAGCGAGCACCAAAATTATTGCATTGTTATGGTGGCAGTGATATATATGGTAGGATCAACATCACAAAAATTAATGAGTTTTGAATTTTTTGAAGCACACAAAAGCGACTTACTAGGAAATTAGTACAACCAATCTTAGTCCATTGATCCCTTCCCTTATGTAATCAAACTAGAGTATGTCTCGTTTCATTGACACTCCACATAATTTTATTTTTGCTAAATATTTTGTACTGAAAACCTCCGTTACTATCCACATTTCGCTCTCAATCAGTATTGAAATGTAAGCTTATTCTAAGGTAAAATATATATTATAAATTTTAGAGTTAGGCTCAGTCAAATTTGAATCAGTTGGGGGAAAATTTGGAACATCGAGAATGAGTTGTCCCCCAATCTTTGAATTTGCCAAAACACGAAGTTTAGGATTTTTGTTTAAATGTGCATTAAGATGTCCGACTCATTTTTTCTGGTATTATCGACTCGTCTCATTGCTTTGAAAATATTAAAGACGTGAAATACATTATACGATTTTTAATTATAAAATATATATTTTTAAAATTTTAGTGTTTGTATTGATTATTGATTTTGTTTGAAAGATCTGCAAAAATGCATTTCAACGATACTAAGTTTTTCAAGATCCAACAACGATGTAAATAGTTATGATAATTTTCATTTTACTAAAAGAAAAACACAATATTTTCTCTCTTCACGACGCGACATGTACATTTCACCCACTTTTTTCAAAAATATTTCATTATATTTTCCCTTGTACATGTTTTATTTTTACAAATATGTGAAATGAATTTCAACCATTTAAATTCAATACATTTCTCCAACCATCTTTTATCTCTAATCCTTTCAATTTGACTTTGTACCAGTCAGCAATGAATAATTGTAAAAGTAATGAAAACACAAAGAAGGAATCACACCTTATTGCATCCAGGAATGAGGTCTTGGAGAATTTTCATCCTCTCACTAATCTTTTCTCTCCGAGCCTGTTGATCAAATATACTTGAGTAAGCAAACTTGTTGCAAAAGGGTATAATAATTGGAACTAGTGTTTTCATCTCACTGGGAATTGTGAACACACAAGCGAGAATAATTGATGAAGAAGTGAGCATGTAACATTAATGTTTGTGCACTTGGTCAGAATTATGAAGACACAAGAAGGATTGAATGATAGATAACAAACGGTTACCCTCTCCGCTAGGCTGTGGCTATCAGTAGCTTGGCCCCTTCTGGCTCGAACATGAATATAATCCTGCTTTGGTGGATCCAATTCCACTGGCTTCTTCACACCCATGCCTGTGGCCGCCGAACTAGTTTCAGCCTCAACTTTCACATTATTGCCGTTTTCTTGTCCTTGAGACAGTTTTTGACGTTTGGTCTCAGACCCACCATTCTGCTTAAATGACAAATCGAATCACCCAAACAAAACATCAAATTATATTTCAATCGAATCTAACTTTGAAACAAATCAAGTCTCCTCCTGAAGGAAATATGTAACGAAAAAGCAACATACGATTGCGGTGCAATTGCTAGTAGAATCAAGTTTAGAAGAATCGTCCTCGGACGCGGAAGCGGAAGCGGAAGCGGAAGCATCTCTGTGTCTCCTCCTTCTTCCACTCTGCTGTTCAGTCACAGTTGACTCTTCTTCAAACACATTTCTTTGAAAATAATTCTGCCCTAAAACAACAGCAGATGGTTCTCTTGCATTCATCCGCCAAATCTCAGCGAGACTGTAATTCATGAGTGATGGGATTGGTGCCTAATTTGATCTTTGGCATCTACAATTTGTTTAACTAATAATAATTCTAAGAATTTTTGAAACGTAAATGAGATCGTTGAGAGTGAGTGAAGGAAGGGTGAGAAGCAAGACAATTGACGAGAGAGGGAGGTGTGTGTTGTGTTGTCTTCTTTCCAAATCTACAGCACCACTGATTGTGGGGTCAGGTCAGATCACTGGGTGGAATTGGAAAGAAGAGGAGATGAGACCTCGGGAGTTGTAAAGTGAACAAGTGAGTGAGAGGTGAGGTTATCTAGGATGGGAGGAGAAGTCACACTCACTCAGCACAGATCACAACACACGTCACATCCATACACCCCTCCCCAAGACCAAAAGTACAAGGGGACCACTCTTACTACCAAAAACTGAAGATTAGATTCGCTATTGACTATTCCCGGTATCCATGCCTCTCTCTTCGTACAAATCCACATTCATTGCCAAGTGCACCCTCACAAGTTACACCCCTTCTTTTTGTTCATCAGAAATTCTAAATGTCGAGGAAACGAGCGAGAGGAGGGAGGTGGCGGGGTGGGGACCGTTCACCTCCATCGGAATGCGTGTCATTTTATTTTGTGCATGCATCTCGAGGGAGGTGAACAGTCCCCACCACCTCCCTCCCCTCGCTCATTTCCTCGCTCGTTTCCTCGCCATGTAGAATAACTCTTTTGTTCATATATCCACCCTATCATGCAATGAATCATGCGTTCAAGGATAAGATATCCACCCTAGGGAGCTTTGGTGCCCCCACCCCTCTATCCTTCCCAAGAAATCTAATGAACCATGGACCAAGTTTACCAAGTCCTTTTTCATAAACATGTATATGAATGAAAGCGTGCTAACCACTCTATAAGTCCCAACATCTTCCTTACAATTCAAATGGGCCTTTTTGGTTTGTCCTACGTGGCATAAGAAGTTTTATCTTGGTGGTCACCACTTAAGTGAAAAGTTTTAAATTTTTGAACTCCCCGACTCTTAACCTCCCACTCTCCCTCCCACTCTCTCAAACTCTCCCTCATCCCGAACTCTCCACTCTACACCTCTCCACCTCTCCAAACTCTCAACCCACCTCTCTGCTTCTCCATCTTCTCCTCTGCTGCGTGAAGGAGTCCATCTTCTCCTCTGCTGCGTGAAGGAGTCCACCTCTCTGCGTGATTTGCTGCGTGAAGGACTCCACCTCTCTGCTTCACCATCTTCTCCTCTGCGTGATTTGCTGCGTGAAGTGGTACCTCTCTGCGTGTTTTGCTGCATGAAGTGGTATCTCTCTGCGTGTCTTGCTCTCTGTGTTTTTGATGGGGTAATCAACTCCAGTTCTTCTTCTTCTTTGAATTCCTCATTTTCTATTTAAAAGCTCTCTGTGAACAAACACTGCTAAATTCTAATAAAGCACAATATATGTATGATGAAATTCTTCTTTGAAATTGATGAAGTTGAGTGGGGTTGTCTATGAACAAACACTGCTAAACACTTCTTCTTCTTCTTCTTCTTTATTTGAAATATTAATGAAGTTGAGTGGGGTTGTTGCACAAAATTGCATTTTAATTTTCATCCAAGTTGGCTGATGAAAAATAAATATTAATGAAGTTGAGTGGGGTTGGTTGTTAATCTGACTTCGATTGTGCATTCTGCATACTTCCATGACTTTGATTGTGCACTCTGCATACTTCCATTTGGTAGTTGGTTTCATAGGTAGCACTTTGAAATTGATGTAATAAAGTTTTATATTGGAGTGCCACTGTTTTGAAAGCCCAAAATCAAGTTTTGCAAAAATGTACTACTTATGTCAATTGTGTCATGTTATTGCTGTTACTGTGTGTTCCAATTGTGCATTTGGATTTTGATCCTATTTCCTATGGGAACCATTTTGAACCATTTTCATGTTATTGATTTCATATGGGAACCATTTGTGCAGTGGAAGGGCCATTTTATAAGAAGGAGGTCATACAATGGAAATAGAGCCTTGAGCCGGATGGCTTCCCCAATAAGTTTTATCCAGTGTTCTTTTATGTGTATGGTGGAAGAATTTTATAGATCCAACTTTTAAGGATATAATCTTAATAGTACTGTCATTATCCTTATCCCTGAAGAGGTCACTAACCTAAAACCTATTAGTTTGGTGGCAAGTGCGTACAAAATATAGCCAAAATGCATCCAGCTTATTAGGCTTAAAAGAGTGATTTCTAACTTGACTGAGCTAGAACAGGGGCCTTTTTTATAGACAAATCGTGATGGGCTCTAGCAAGTGAATATACTGCAAAGCTCCACTGCAGAAACTTTCCATAGATGTGCCATGTTTCTTTGGCATGACTAATTTTCATTATGTCCATTTCATATTGCTTTATTACTTTGAAACTGATCATGCATATTGCAGGTTCTCTTCCAAAATGATTCTCCCGCAACTTTACTCGCACGTGTGATTGGTATCATAGGTCCTGTTGACCAAGGCATGCTCGCTAAGGGAAGGGATAAATACAAGTCATCATCATCATCATCAAAGCCCATTCCCGAGATTTTCGGGGTCGGCTACATGAATTTTGGTTCTCCAAGCAATGCGATCTTCCCACATTTCCTCACCTAATCCAAGCTCAATGATATCTTCATTCACCATATATGTAGTAGTATGTGTATGTGTATGTGTATGTAGTAGTATATCATAAATGTGTATGGAATGAGCTTTAGAGCAACTCTACGGTATATGTATAAATGTAAGCTTTCTTAAACTTTAACCATTGAGTCCGGCTCATAACAATAGAAGTAGGTTATTCATTATGGTTTGTAACTTAGTACATCCAAATGAAACAAACAGCTTCTAAATACTTTAATGAAAAGTTCCCCAACTTATTTTTAGTTTTTAGGCAGGCGAGAAAAGGGCCTGATACTGTAGCAACAGGGAACACCAATTCAATTCAATACAGGGGAAACTCTGTCGAAATTTTGGTTTTTTAATTGTTCATGACATTGATTGTCATTATAGTCACTTATGTGAAAAATAATTTCTTATGACATGTTCAGATAATATCGATGCCAACGTATATATCAAAATTTTGTATATTCAATGTGTGTGTTGGACTGTGTATTACATTCTTATGACAGGTTCAGACAGATTTCAATATTGAAAAAACAGGGGGAACTCTGTCGAAATTTTGTAATTGTCCAAAGTGTGTAAGTTTGACATTCTTCAAAATATTACAAATTTGTAATTCCTAATGGTATTGTGTGTGACTTATTTAATTGTGTGTGACATTGATTGCCATTAGAGTGCAGCATGCATGCTTGCTTGCTTGCAGTCAGGCAGGTAGATTGCTTGCTTGATTGCAGGCAGGCAGGCAGCATGCTTGCTTGCTTAGTGCTCCATTTTTTTTGTCAATAATAATCTGGCAAGTATAGCATTTTCATGTAGATGAAATTAATTGGGGATAGCAATATTAATCTGGCATTGTTAATTACCATTGTGAATTGGTTTGATTGATTGGGTTTGTTTGATTTGTTTGTTAATCTGATTTGTTTGATTTGGTTGTTAATTTTCATGTCTGAATGGTTGATACTATTTGTATCAACGAATGCCAGCTTTCGAAATATCACAACTTGAAGTATAGGAGTGTCGTAGGCATCATGCATGCTTGCTTACAGGTAGGCAGGCAGGCAGCTTGCTTGCTTGCAGGCAGGTATGCAGCTTGCTTGCAGACAACATGCTTGCTTGCTTAGTGCTCCATTTTTTGTGTCAATAATAATCTGGCAAGTATAGCATTTTCATGTTAATGAAATTAATTGGGGATAGCAATATTAATCTGGCATTGTTAATTACCATTGTGAATTGGTTTGTTTGATTTGGTTTGTTTGATTTGTTTGTTAATCTGATTTGTTTGTTAATTTTCATGTCTGAATGGTTGATAATATTTGTAGTTGAGAATTTCAGATTTCGAAAATTCAAAACTTGAAGTATAGGAGTGTCGTAGGCAGCATGCATGCTTGTTTGCAGGCAGCATGCTTGGTTGCTTGCAGGCAGGCAACATGCTTGGTTGCTTGCAGGCAGGCATGCCGCTTGCTTGCTTGCAGGCAGGCAGGCATGTCGCTTGCTTGCTTGCAGGCAGGTAAGCTATATACTTTGGCTTTTGGAACTTGGTATGCTTAAGGAGACTACTTAAAGAATAGTTGAATTGTTGATGAAACCAGTTTGGGTTCACTACTTTTCTTTACTGAGAAGATTATTCAGGTTTATTGCCCAATTTTAGTAAATACTAGGTACAATAAAAAGTGCATATAGGGTCACAGACCCCCCCACCCCAAGTTGTGTATTTTCTTTCTTTAGCTTTCAGTTAAAGCTCTCCCAAAGTGGAGTTGTTCAAACCAATAATAAATAATAAATAACAACTGAAAAAAATGAATACTCCCATTTGTATTTTCTTTTAATAGTTTGGAATAAAATCTTTCCCTAAGTGGAGTTGTTAAGAAAAACTAAAAAAAAATAAAACATACCCATTTTTTTCTTATTGTGATAAGAGCTTTGAACCAAGAATCCATGAGTGATGAAGAGGAAACATATGATGTGATAGAGAGGGAGACACATTGAAAAGGTAAAGGTGAAGTAAAGCAAGCGAGCAGGCAGCATGCTTGCTTGCAGGCAGGCAGGCAGCTTGCTTGCTTGCTTAGTGCTCCATTTTTTGTTTCAATAATAATCTGGCAAGTATAGCATTTTCATGTAGATGAAATTAATTGGGGATATCAATATTAATCTGGCATTGTTAATTACCATTGTGAATTGGTTTGTTTGATTTGTTTGTTATTCTTATTTGTTTGATTTGGTTGTTAATTTTCATGTCTGAATGGTTGATACTATTTGTAGTTAAGAATTTCAGATTTCGAAAATTCAAAACTTGAAGTATAGGAGTATCGTAGGCAGCATGCATGCTTGCTTGCAGGCAACATGCTTGGTTGCTTGCAGGCAGGCAGCATGCTTGCAGGCAAACAGCATGCTTGCTTGCAGGCAGCATGCTTGGTTGCTTGCTTGCAGGCAGCATGCTTGCTTGCTTGCAGGCAGGCAGGCATGCCGCTTGATTGCTTGCTTGCAGGCAGGTAAGCTTTATACTTTTGCTTTTGGAACTTGGTATGCTTAAGGAGACTACTTAAAGAATAGTTGAATTGTTGATGAAACCAGTTTGGGTTCACTACTTTTCTTTACTGAGAAGATTATTCAGGTTTATTGCCCAATTTTAGTAAATACTAGGTACAATAAAAAGTGCAGAGAGGGTCACAGACCCCCCCCCACCCCAAGTTGTGTATTTTCTTTCTTTAGCTTTCAGTTAAAGCTCTCCCAAAGTGGAGATGTTCAAACCAATAATAAATAACAACTGAAAAAAGGGATACTCCCATTTGTATTTTCTTTTAATAGTTTGGAATAAAATCTTTCCCTAAGTGGAGTTGTTAAGAAAAACTAAAAATAAAATAAAACAGACCCATTTTTTTCCTATGCAGAGCCCATACAACTTTTTATGGGTGTGCAATCTTGAGTGACAGTTGTGGCTGTGGGCATGGCGGTGATGTTAGTGTAAGTTTTGGTAAGCTGGATGCAATGGTGGTGGTGGCACTAGGGACTATTCTGGTGGTTGTGTACGTAGTTGCACTGGTAGTTTTGTTCTGATAATTACAATGGTGGTGGTGGTGGGGGTAATGATGGAGTTCAAGATGGATCTGAACCTGAAAAAGTTTAGCAAAACCAACATTGTGTCTTTCAATTATGATTTTTCCACCCATATAACACTATTTGGGAATGTAATTTTCTATAGAATTCATGTTTTTCCATGAAACAAACACCAAACCAACATTCTCCTACATCTTCATCATCAATACCAAACCATGTAAAAAGTTTCCAAATAAAACACTATGCTATGCAACATTGAAAAGGTAGAGGTGAATTAAAGCAAGAGAGCAGCAGTAGTGAGTGCATGGATGTTACCTATTGTGATAAGAGCTTTGAACCCAGAATCCATGAGTGATGAAGAGGAAACATATGATGTGATAGAGAGGGAGACACATTGAAAAGGTAAAGGTGAAGTAAAGCAAGCGAGCAGGCAGCATGCTTGCTTGCAACTTGCTTGCTTGCAGGCAGGCAGGCAGCTTGCTTGCTTGCAGGAAACATGCTTGCTTGCTTAGTGCTCCATTTTTTGTTTCAATAATAATCTGGCAAGTATAGCATTTTCATGTAGATGAAATTAATTGGGGATATCAATATTAATCTGGCATTGTTAATTACCATTGTGAATTGGTTTGTTTGATTTGGTTTGTTTGATTTGTTTGTTATTCTTATTTGTTTGATTTGGTTGTTAATTTTCATGTCTGAATGGTTGATACTATTTGTAGTTGAGAATTTCAGATTTCGAAAATTCAAAACTTGAAGTATAGGAGTGTCGTAGGCAGCATGCATGCTTGCTTGCAGGCAACATGCTTGGTTGCTTGCAGGCAGGCAAGCAGCATGCTTGCTTGCTTGCTTGCAGGCAGGCAGGCATGCCGCTTGATTGCTTGCTTGCAGGCAGGTAAGCTTTATACTTTTGCTTTTGGAACTTGGTATGCTTAAGGAGACTACTTAAAGAATAGTTGAATTGTTGATGAAACCAGTTTGGGTTCACTACTTTTCTTTACTGAGAAGATTATTCAGGTTTATTGCCCAATTTTAGTAAATACTAGGTACAATAAAAAGTGCAGAGAGGGTCACAGACCCCCCCACCCCAAGTTGTGTATTTTCTTTCTTTAGCTTTCAGTTAAAGCTCTCCCAAAGTGGAGATGTTCAAACCAATAATAAATAACAACTGAAAAAAGGGATACTCCCATTTGTATTTTCTTTTAATAGTTTGGAATAAAATCTTTCCCTAAGTGGAGTTGTTAAGAAAAACTAAAAATAAAATAAAACAGACCCATTTTTTTCCTATGCAGAGCCCATACAGCTTTTTATGGGTGTGCAATCTTGAGTGACAGTTGTGGCTGTGGGCATGGCGGTGATGTTAGTGTAAGTTTTGGTAAGCTGGATGCAATGGTGGTGGTGGCACTAGGGACTATTCTGGTGGTTGTGTACGTAGTTGCACTGGTAGTTTTGTTCTGATAATTACAATGGTGGTGGTGGTGGGGGTAATGATGGAGTTCAAGATGGATCTGAACCTGAAAAAGTTTAGCAAAACCAACATTGTGTCCTTCAATTATGATTTTTCCACCCATATAACACTATTTGGGAATGTAATTTTCTATAGAATTCATGTTTTTCCATGAAACAAACACCAAACCAACATTCTCCTACATCTTCATCATCAATACCAAACCATGTAAAAAGTTTCCAAATAAAACACTATGCTATGCAACATTGAAAAGGTAGAGGTGAATTAAAGCAAGAGAGCAGCAGTAGTGAGTGCATGGATGTTACCTATTGTGATAAGAGCTTTGAACCTAGAATCCATGAGTGATGAAGAGGAAACATATGATGTGATAGAGAGGGAGACACATTGAAAAGGTAAAGGTGAAGTAAAGCAAGCGAGCAGGCAGCATGCTTGCTTGCTTAGTGCTCCATTTTTGGTGTAATTATGGATCCCTAACCTTTCATTGTACCTGACCGTAATTATGGACCACTTAGTTCAAAATCCACCCTACTCCGAAATGATGATTTTCGGACAGGTACTATAGTAGGTTGATACTACTACATCTTACTTCGAATTGGTTGTCTCATATGTATGACACCTTTTTTGTTTGCAGGTGGATTCAGTCGTAGAAGGAACTGTAAGAAAAATACATAGTTTTTCCACCATAATTTGACAATTTTCACCTTAAAAGTACTCACTTACTTGTATGTTTGCCATAAATCAAATTTCTAGAAAAACAAGGCGTCACGGTTACAGTTCGTGATGAGCAAGTTGATACTAACTTGCCGAGGACAGTAAGATATTTTGTTAATTTCTCTTTTCACTTAGTTTTTAATAAACTAGCCAATGATTTTAACATGTCATCCTTTTACTATGAGCAATTTCTTCTAGACAATGGCCTCAGGTCCAATGTTCCCAACCAACAGGTATCTATTTTATTTTTTTTCTTTTCCACTATTTCTAACAATAAATAGATACATATTTATTTATACCAAGTTCTCTGTTTTTTTTTTTTTTTTTGTTAAAGCCAAATATGGATATGGGAAAGGGAAAATAAAATGTTCCTGTAGACAATAACGTTTCCAAGCGTGCGATAGGCCAACGTTTGCGTCGAGAGAGAGAAAAAAATCGACCTAAGTTAGACACTACCTTGACTGCTAATAATGTGAATACTACAAAACAGAGAATATCCAAACTCCATTGCTTTGGGGTATGTACATCTGTTTTTTTCTAACAAAATTTATATTGGTGTCTGTTTATTTATATAAGTATGTACATATGCTTCTCAAGCCTTACACCTTCAAAAATTGATTTTATATTTGTGTGTTTTTCTTTCTAGGGAAAAGGAAAAACAAAGTCTTACCCAACAATCACGCAATACCATTAAAAGGTATTTTCATAGAAGGGAAAGATTTTATAGATGCACCATCGATTTATAATGTTAGTGATCAAAGGAGGAAACGAAAAGCCACAATTGCCGAAAAGGGGAAAAGAAAATTTGTTGGGGCGTGTACAACATTCTTAACATTCAATGCGTGTGTTGATATGTGTACTGCATAATATTAATTGTTTTGTAACAGGTAAAGGCAACAAACATAGCGAACAATGTAAACTATGTTGTACCATCGAAAGGTGATGTAATAGGGCCTGCCAAATCTCCTATTGCTAAGGGAATTGATGAACTTCCATATATTTTGGTACGTTTTTAGAACTATATATCTCCAAATGTATGTTTTTCAAAATTCTTATGCTTATTTGCTTAAGTTTTTTATGCAAGGGAAAGGAAAATTCCGGTTCTATTCAAAAGGGTAAACGAAAAGTGGTCTTTATCCAGGTATGTATAAGTGCGTAACTTTATTATTATTATAATTTTTTTTTTTTTACTTTACTATCCTAGATTCAAAGTATGTCATGTATGTGTTATTAGGCCCCTTCATATTTTTCCATTGTCTATGCACGTTTTCATTATTTAGATTATATGCATGCCTTAATTCTTTTAGTGTGTAATCATTTACCATTTTAAATGTATTTTAGGATGACCACATTGTTCAGAATAATAATTCAAAACGTGCATCTGCACAACGTTTGCGTCGAGAAAAAGAGGGAATTTTATGTAGGACGCCTCCTGTTCAAATTCTTTTTCCTTCTTTCACACCCAATGATCGCGCTTTTCCACAAAAGCAGTTGCAACAATCACGAACAGCTGTGCTCAATATCATCTCTCCCCGATGCATGGATTATGAATTTTTAACTATGTTAGATCAAAATGTGTCGCCACCACAACAACCAAGGAGGTGTTCATTTTCTACGCCTAACGCATCCCCAAATGCACCAACAAACATGTATACTTCTTTTTTTTCTATTTTCTCATATAATTTTACTTTATCAAGTTTTCTAAATTTTATCTCATTATATTCTTAAAATTTGTTTAGGCCAATTACAAATGACCGACTTCCTAATGACGATACTTCCCGTCATAGTGGTTTGGATTTCCGGCATGAAATTGACTCACAACCTCATCAAGAAGAAACACGTCATTTCTTAAGCAAAATGAAATTTTTGTGTCCTCATTGCTCAGCACTACATTGGAAAGATGAAAAATTGAAGGCATCTTCGTTAAGGAATACTTTTTTCGGAATGTGTTGTTTGCAAGGAAAGGTGAAGCTGCCACTGTTATCTACCCCTCCACCATTGCTTCAAGTGTTGTATGAGGGAGATGATGTTCAATCAAATAATTTTCGTACACATATTCGCGAGTATAATGCTGCGAATGCATTTACGAGTCTTGGTACTAAATTTGAGCCAAGGGTACTCAATGGGAGGGATCCCACAAGCTTTATTATTCATGGAGAATTACGACATCAAACGGGAGCGTTAATTCCGCAACAAGGCCAAGATGCAGTTTATTCACAACTTTACATTTATGATCCCGATTCAGCATTACATACCCGCAGTCATCGAAATCCACGCTTGAGATTAGATGTGCTCAAAATCATTCAAGATGCTTTGTTGCAGTATAATGTGTTTGTGGAAAAATACCGTCAAGCATATGAGATTCTTAATCAAACAAATTATGTTGACCAAAACATACTTGTGTATTTACACTATAGTTGTCATAAAGATCGGCGGCGTTACAATCTTCCTTCATCAAATGAAATAGCAATTATTTTGCCTGGAGATGTCCCTGAAGTAAACACAACCAGAGATATTGTCGTATATTTGCGAGGAAATCAAGAGTTGATGAAAATTAATGAATGTCACCCAGCTTACTTACCGCTTCATTATGTGCTATTATTTCCGTATGGCGACTTAGGTTGGGAACCTGAATTAACTCAATGGGATGTTACAACCAATAGGTGTTCAAATAAACGACTTACTCAAATGGAGTTTTACAGTTATCGTTTGTTCTAACGACCAACTTAGTACTCAACAATTTTGAGAGGTGGCAAATTGCTCCAGGAGTTTTTAGTAGATGCTTGGGCTTCAACAGAGCAAAATCGATTAATGTATGTGAGGAACAATCAAACAAAGCTCAGGGCTGAGCTCTATGAAAATCTTACGGACATTGGGCCCGATGGGTTAAGACCAGATCAAGTTGGGAAATGACTTATTTTGCCGTCATCCCATCTTGGTAGTCCAAGACACATGTTTGAGATATTTCAAGTTCAATGGCTATCACACGTTACAACAATCATCCAGATGTTTTCGTAACCATGACTACAAATCCAAAATGGCCTGAAATTATGGATGCTATGTTACCTCACCAAAAGCCTACGGATCGCCCAGATTTAGTAGCTCGAGTTTTTGAGTTAAAAAGAAAATGTCTAATGGATAATATTATCAAAAGAGGCACATTCGGTGATGTTGTAGCTCATGTCTTTACCATTGAATTCCAAAAGCGTGGGCTACCTCATATGCACGCACTTATATTCCTTCACCATTTACAAAAAATTCGCACTACCGCTCAAATTGATAAGATCGTGTGTGCAGAATTTCCTGACCCGGATACAGATCCGATGTTATTTCAAACAGTTTTACATTGTATGGTGCATGGACCGTGTGGTGCTCGAAATTCTGGAGCACCGTGTATGGAGAATGGGAGGTGCACAAAAAGATATCCTCACGAATTTTCAAAAACAACAACAATAGGCCAAGATGGATATCCTATTTATCGACGCCGCAATACTGGCCGAGTATATAATGTGAAGGGGCAACCAGTTGATAATAGAGATGTGGTGCCATATAATCCATATCTTTCAAGGATGTTTGATTGTCATATTAATGTGGAAGTGTGTGAGGGAATTAGATGTGTTAAATACATACACAAGTACATTTATAAAGGTCATGATAGAACAACAATGGTACTAGGGGGAGTAGATGAAATCCAACAATATCTTGATGCTCGATATATTGGACCGCCAGAAGCAGCTTGGCGGATATTTGATCATCTTTTACACGAAGAAAATCCTACAGTGGTTCGATTGGCGCTTCATTTACCTGGAATGCATCATGTTGTGTTCAATCCTACAGATCAAACACAATCAATTTTACTTAGAGCTAGACACCAAATGTCGACTTTAACTGCATTCTTTGCATGTTGTGTTGTAGATCCGTTTGCACGTACATTTACCTACCAACAATTCCCCCAATATTTTGTTTGGCAGAAATAAAAAAAAATGTGGACAAAAAGAATAAAGGGCTATGCAATTGGAAGAATGTACTTTGCCAGTCCTCATGAAGGTGAAAGGTTTTATTTGCGACTGCTTCTAACGGTTGTGAAAGGGCCACAATCATTTGAACATTTGCGCACATATGACAATGTTTTACACGACACCTTCAAATTACCTTGCACCTCACGAGGACTCCTAGAAGATGATGATGAATGGATTCAGTGCCTTGAAGAGGCTGCGATCATGAAAACTGGGAATCGGTTGAGAAGATTGTTTAGTGTGATTCTAATGGAATGTCATCCACTTCACCCAGATTTGCTATGGACAAGGTTCTCAGTGAATATATGTGATGATCTTTCGCACCAACTTCGCACAAGGTTCGGTATTTCAAATCCAACAGATGCTCAGACTCTGGATTATGGTTTGTATCTCATAAATCAATTTCTTCAAGAATGAGGGAAGAATCTGACGAATTTCCCACCTATGCCCCTACCAATTGAAAATTGGGACATGATAGTTGGTAACAAACTCATATGGGAACACTGACAACTTCAGTATGATGGTCAAGAATCCGATGCACAGTCATCCGTCGATCGTCTTAATGAGGCACAACGTTCTGCTTATACTGCAATAGTAACTTCAGTTCTTGAAAATAAAGGAATTCATTTTTTTTAATGGAGATGCAGGAATAGGTAAAACATTTTTATACAACGCCATTGCATCAAAATGTCGCAGCCTTGGACACATTGTCATTACCGTTGCATCATTTGGTATTGCGGCGTTACTATTAGTGGGAGGTAGAACATCTCATTCAATGTTTCGTATTCCGCTGGATGTCATGGAAAATTCAGTGTGTGGGTTTAGTAAACAGTCATTGCATGCTGAGTTATTCAGGGAGACCAAACTAATTATCTAGGATGAAGTTCCGATGCAACATAGATATTGTGTTGAAGTAGTTGATCGTGCACTACAAGACGTTTACAGCACCAATAAGTCATTTGGTGGTATTACTGTTGTTTTTTGGAGTGATTTTCGATAGATATTGCCAGTGATACCCAAAGGCGTCCGCGAGCAAATTGTGGCTGCATCTTTGAGGCGTTCTAAGCTTTGGTTAAACATACAAGTTCTGACTTTGAGTTTGAATATGCGGTTGGACAATGGGGTAGGCAATGACGAGTTTACGAAGTTTTTGACTGAGGTAATTTTTTGGTGTACACATTTCTACCTTTTACTACAATGCAATTTTTTTAATTACTAATTATTTTTATTTTATATAGATTGGAAGCACCGCACAAGATGTTATTCGTATTCCACCAACGGTGCACAAGTGCAAAGATTTAAGTGAACTAATTTCTTTGGTTTATCCTCAACTAAATGTAATAGGCACAGCGTCGCCGAATTATTTGACTGAGCGAACAATTCTCTCAGCAAGAAATGACGATGTGTGTGACATTAACAAAGCTGCATTATCTGATTTTCCAGGAAAAATCATTGTTTATTTAGCCGCAGATAAAATGGCAAATTTTTTTGAAAATGATCATTCCATTACCAACCGTTATCCAACTGAGTATTTGAACTCACTTAATCCTTCTGGATTACCGCCATTTAAGTTAGAATTAAAAGTAGGTTGTCCAATTATGTTGCTGAGAAACATCGCACCCAAAGATGGACTTTGTAATGGAACACGTCTTATGGTTATGCGTTGTGCAAAGCGTATAATTGAAGCAAAAATCTTAAATGGGGATAAGGCTGGCAATTTAGTTTTCATTCCTAGAATCTCTTTAACGCCATCATCTTCCGAGTTTCCCTTCAAAATGAAAAGGCGTCAATTTCCAGTGCGGTTGGTATATGCAATGACGATAAACAAGTCGCAGGGTCAATCTGTGAAATACGTTGGAGTTGATTTACGAACACCGGTATTCAGCCATGGCCAACTTTATGTTGCATTATCTAGATGCACAGCTTCTAATAGAATAAGTGTCATTTTACCTCAAGATGGGCTGGATTCTACGACCAATATTGTTTATCCAGAAGTTTTGTTGTAAGAATTTTTTTAAAGGTATGTTTTAATAAATTTTCTATTGATTTTTATATTTTGCTTTCATACGATATGAATCTAATATTTATTATACATTTTTGTAGAATTGGGATATCATTGTCGAGGAGTTCAAAAAAACCATTAAAAAACAAAAGTATAATAGTGGACGTCATTGGAAATTGGCAAATAAGGTAGTTTATCTCTAAAGATGATTGAAAATAGCTTATTTTATTAAAAAAATTTTTCTAATATTGTGTGTGATAAATTTGTAGATTTCAATCATATTCCCTCCTTGCTCAAAGTTGGTGCATATAGATGCCGAGTCATTTGATAATGTGATGCAGAAAATGTTTGGAGCATTTGTTGATACATAGTTTTGATGTACATATGCAGTTTAACCCATTTTTGTATATTGTGGGTTCCTTTTGTTCTCATTTTTTGAAAAGAGAAATGGTGGAAATCATGCTCTTTAAATGCGTATAGGTATAAATAATGTATAGCTTTGATGTACTTAAATGTTTTTATATTTTTTTGGCGCGTGGAGATATTATTTGGTGTTCATGGCATTGATTGCCATTATAAATTTGTATGACAGGTTCAGACAGGTTTCAATATTGAAAAATACAAGGGAGACTCTGTCGAAATTTTGAGTTTTTACTTCTTATGACATGTTCAGATAAATTACTTTATTCATAAAATTGACATTTTGGATAAAATGATATTGTGTGCGTGTCTCTTCGACCGCCAAAAAAACTCTTTTAATATACTGAAAACGGTGAATATATATTGCGCTGAGACAAGTTTTTGTGAATGCCAAATTATGTGAGATGCAAAATGGGAAGCTCTGTCAAAAGTTTAAATATTTTATAATTTTTGTTAAATATTCATCTTGATATTCTTCCTAATCGATTATGTCATTCTGTTTGTCCTAATTAAATTATGTTTCTTCAACTGCTGCTTTACTAAATTGGGCATCAATTTCAGCCAATACTCACTTGGACAAACATGGGATATTTCCTTCTTATTTTTAGTTAAGCTGACATTTGGTGGAGATTAAATTCCTTAGCACATTGGTTGCATTGATCAGATTTATTAACATTGTTTTACTGTTCAATAGTATTAACTTTTTACAAAATTAATTCATCATAACTGTTGTAATAAACAATTATGCAAGTGTTTTTAGAAATTTAAATAAAACCACAAATTTGAGTATTCAACATAGCCATTTAAGTATGATGTAATCTGCGATAGTGCCAACGGCACGAGTATTCCACTAGTTACTCACAAGGTGGGTGAGATACAAAAGCCTATGCTTAAATAAAAAACAAGGGCAAGGGCAAGGCACCCTACAAACAAGTTACATCAAATACTAAGGTTGTGAAAGCTTGACAAGTGAGGACTAGATGTTGTCGCCGGTCCTTTATTTACTGCTCTAAGCATGGTCCAATTAGTTTTAAAAATTTTATACCAACTCCACAAATGGTTCATTGTTGTTTTCATAAATCTTTTTCGCTCTCTAATAATGCCATGATTTGGATTACTATCCAAAGTGGCAGGTTCAAATAATAATAAGTTTAAAAAATAACACCATTATTAGGAATACAATATTAAATTAAAAGAAAGAAACAAATAAATAAGGGTTATTTTTCATTTGGCCCTCATTAGTTTATAACAATTATTATTTGATCCCCATTAGTTCTTGTATTCCAGTCTAACCCCTTGACCATGAGTTCAACTACGTTGACTCACAAACTTCATCCAAAATTTTCAAAATGACCAACTTATCCTTATGCACGTGGTTTGCACATGTTTTTAAAATGACTAATTTTTTTTAAACAAAGATGGGGGCCAATTAGAAATTATATACAAACTAATGGGACTCACAAACTCCATTCAAAATTTTCAAAATGACCAACTTACCATTATGCATGTGGTTTGCACATGTTTTTAAAATGATTATTTTTTTTTAACAAAGATTGGGGTCAATTAGAAATTATATACTAACTAATCCCTTATTGGCGTCCATTAGTTTATATATAATTCCTAATTGGCACTCATCTTTGTTAAAAAAAAATTAGTCGTTTTAAAAAAAGTTTTTTTTAAGCTTGACACTCATTAATTTATACCTAATAGATTTTGGCCCTAGTTTTGAAAACTATTTTAGTCCAACCCTCGTTTTCTGATGGAACCGTTAAGTCCACGCCATTGACCGATCAAGATTCCAACCCTTTTACCCTTTTTTTTTTTTTTTTGAAAGGCAAGCAGGGTTTTTATAGAATCTCAGAACCACTAAAGATGCCGCAAGCTGGGTTTGAACCCATGACCTAGTGGTACCATCCGCCAAACTCTAACCGTTGAACTGTCATGCCATTAGCAACCATAGTTAAGCCCTTTCACGGCCATATCTTAGGTTAAACCATAGTTAAGCCCTTTCATGGCCATGTCTTATCCCCATTAATGTTTTCTTCAATAATGAAAAATTTTCACTGTTGTTAGATATATCGATCCAATTCAAAATTGGGGTTTAATTACATGTGTAACAAACTGAGTTGGTTTCACTGTTTGAGCTAACACCTTGCACTTGAAACTTAAACTTGTTTCACTATACCTTGCACCTGAAACTTAAACCAAGTATGAAGTTTTGATTGGAATTGATGATCACTTTTGTTCACCAAAGTGGTCACTTTTTAAATCTAATGACCACTGTCTATAACTTTCTGAGTTAATATGACAATGGATTCTAAGATTGTTCCTTGTATGAGCCTCTACAGAATATTTCAAGATAAAAGTTCAAATCATTCCATTCCAATTGAAACTATTTGAGTGCAAAACTAAAATTGTAAGAGATACAACAAAAGATTGAAATTAATCAAAAGAAGAGTAGATAAATGATTCGTGGATAGGCTTACCCATTATAGTGATACTTAGAATGGCATTGACGGGACTCCATTTCAACAAAATGATTTGATAGGTTTAACCCATTATCTCCACTCCATCAACAATGGAAGGTCCATTCCACTTCAGTAAATGGTGCAAAAAGCTCTCTACAATGCTAGTTCAAAGTACGCATTCCACTCGTATTTAAGCATCATCCTCTTTAGCATACCTAGCTGCAATTGTGACATCTACGGGGGGGGGGGGGGGGGGGGGGGAGCATTATTAAAGAAAACAGTAATGGGGATAAAGCATGGCAATGAAATGGCATAACTATGGTTTAACCTAAGATAAGGGTAAAATGGTATAAAAATTAATCTTGACCGATCAATGACGTGGACTTAACGATTCTGTTAGAAAACGAGGATTAGACTCAAATAGTTTTCAAAACGAAGGCTAAACTCTAATGGATATAGACCACTAAGTGCCAAACTCAAAAAACCCTTTTAACATGTGCAAACCACGTGCATAAGGGTAAGTTGGTCATTTTACAAATTTTGGATGGAGTTTGTGAGTCCCATTAGTTTGTATATAATTCCTAATTGGCCTCATCTTTGTTAAAAAAAAATTAGTCATTTTAAAAACATGTGCAAACCATGTGCATAAGGGTAAGTTGCACATTTTGAAAATTTTGGATGGAGTTTGTGAATCAACGTAGGTTAACTCACGGTCATGGGGGTTAGATTGGAATACAATAACTAATGGGAATCAAACATGAATAGTTATAAACTAATGGGGCCCACATGAAAAATAACCCAATAAATAAATAAATGTTAAACCACCTGAAAAATTATTTGTACTTAAATAAAGAGTTAATGGCCAAGAGCTTTCTTACAAGGTATTTTGCCCTAGTGCGTTTCTCACTCGAGTGAATTTCTAAACACCCCAGTGAAGCTTTGACTTTTTAGTTTGGAAATATGTAGCAATAACCAGTCATACAATTATTTTGCGTTGTTTCATCACCAAAACCCAGCTAGACAATATTGTTTTTCAGTTAAAATCTTAATAATGAAGAATAAATCAAAATATAAAAAGTCGAGTTTTTGAAATAAAATTAACCTAGTGTAAAATTTGTGTCAAGAAATCGCACATAGTAAGTTGAGCGTAAAATATGCTTTGATCAATAGGATTGGGATGGTTTTGAATTCTTAAGTCATGACTTTAACATAAATATCCCCGAGTATTTTAGATTGTGATAAATTATACATGTATTAATTTATGAAGGCACCGACTTTTTAACATCACCATTTCTGCTAAAGAACACCACCACCCCTACTTTCTGAAGAAAACCACCAAATTTTTGTTTGATACCACCATTTATTGAAAGACACTACCAATATAAACCCATTTTCTCAAATTTCACTCCCTTCTCTCACACTCTCTTCTCTGATATTTTCTTCTCTATCAAGAACAACACCACCATTGCACCATCTCCCCCCACCTCCCGCCCGACGGCCAACCACACCTTTTTTTTTTTTATTCTTCTTCACTTCTATTCTTTTTTCCTATCTTCCTCTTCTTTTTTTGTTTTTTCTCCTTCGCCCTCGAGCAAGTTCCTGAGAGTAGGGAACCTCCACTCATTTAGATCTATGCGTGTGGGGGTTCTCCACTCGTAGGAATCTGCTTGAAGAAAGAAAGATGAACAATGACAAAAGAAAGAGAGGAGAAGGAGAAAAGAAGATGAACATAATAGGAAGATAGATAGATAGAAGAGAAAAAAAAGGAGATAGGTATGAGAAGAAGAAACATATGAGAATAAGAAGAGAGGTGCGGCTAGCGGTGGAGGGGCGAGGTGGTGGTGGTGTTCGTTATGGAGAAGAGAAAAAAAAATGTGGTGGTGTGTTTTTTTTTCTTTCAGTTTGTAATAGTGGTGTTCTTAAGCACATCAAAACAAAATTGGGTGTTTATGTCCTTCAACAAATATGGTAGTGTAAAAAAGTTGGAGCCATTTACGAATCACATACAACTGTAATGAAAGAGATATGAATTGCATATATCTTGTTGTATAGTTGAATGAAGTTATAAGTAGGATTAAAGGTGGAACAATATTCAACCTACAATTTCAATTCACTAGCATTTGCAAGTCCATTTCAAAATTTTGATTTGTATTAGTCGATTTTCACTTTCAGTGACTCATGTTCCAATTGTCGAGTTACAAGTACCCGACTATTTGGCTCAGTTGCACAAACATTTTGGGATGTTTTGACTTTGTTGCACGAACTTCAAATATACAAAAAATTTCAATTAAGAACGTTAATTGGCTCTTGAAAGAAAGAATGATGATAATTATTGATGCAGTCGATTTTCGCTCCCTGCTTTGACCTTAACCTGCACAAGAAACTCACGTGAGCCACGAATTGTGGTGGCCAATGGCACTCCAATGCTAAAGTCAAATAGGGATTTGAAGAAGGCGTAATGATGTAAACATGAAATTTGTAGTGTACCTTAGCTTACCAACCTCATGTCCTATTTATAGTTGGAGTCCTGGTTCAACCAAACCATCGATAGCGTAGTTTAGGGAAGATGATCTTCGTGGAGATCCTTTTCTAATTAGGAGTTGTGTTATGAAGGAGAGTTTCCTTGTTAGCCTTGTGCTCCTAAATACGTGAGAGACAGCTCCCAATCCAAGAGTAGTCTATAAATGGAAGTCTCCATGTGTGACATATACTCTGGTTTGCTTCCTAGTCGAAAGCAAAATGTTGGTGTCTTGCCTGTCCAAAGCTGATCCTCGAGATACTTGCCTTAGCAGAGCTTACGAGTATTGAAAATAAATGTGAGATGCGTAGGCTTAGCAGGTTGTAATAGTGTCGGGTCCGAATCAGCGTCGAGCTGACGCTTAGGCCTACTATTTCTTGAGATCATCATGACACGTGTACAGTGTAGAAGAGAAACCTTTTTGGTGTATCATCAATTACTATCTCAAATATAATTTTAGTTACACAATTGTTAATTTTCAAATATTATTACATACATAAAAAGTCACTAACATTCGTCACAAGTTTTATAATAGATAGTAAACACTTCGGTATTTATTTTTAAATTGCCAACATGGTTTTAAAAGATCCTCAAACCTTAACATTATGGTAGGTTGTGTAAATAAGAAATACATATCAAACGACTATTTGTTGCTACATATACTCACATGAATACTAATGCGTCCAAAAATTGTCCTCCTGTGAGTTTGACCTGCAAAAAAACTATTAGACTGCCAATGACCACCTTTTTGCTGGCTGAAGGCACTCCGATGCTTAAGTCAGTAACTCTGTTGGAAGAAGGATGTTAATCTGGACAAAACTCAGTTAAAGTTGCATACCTCTATCGAATGATCCATTTACCTTTTATAATGGTCGTAAATAACTCTCTGCATGACTTAAGCATGTGAGGCGCAACGGAAGGGGATGTTTCATGTAACAGTCTCCTCCTTAATGGAGATGCGTTCATGGGGGCGAAAGTCCCTACACGGCTCTTTCTTGGTGAAACATTTTTTTATTTATGAGAGAACGCATATCGGATCTAGATTTGAGCTCTGATTCGCCTGGGCCTGGATTTGGACCATGTTTATGTCTCCTTAGTAGTGGGCCTAGTCCGAGCCTTTATAATTGGCTTCATTCTTTCTGGGCTTTACAAGTTGGCTCAACAGATTGGGCGTTGTATACTCGTGATGGATCTTTATGCCACGTGTACGGTCATGTTGTTTGGTTTATTTTGATGTATCATAAGCTACTCCTCCCTTAGTTAGTGGGTATGTTCAAGTATCCACTAATTGTGTGGTGGTTTTTCTTTTTTATTGCAACATTACAGGTTGGTTAATGCTCTTACTATCTGTCGTTGCTGTTTTCTCTCCATTTTTTCATCCGCCTGTTCGTTTTAACGCGATTTCTAGGATTTCGTGTGATTGTCACACCTTGCACGTTCTCCAAGGGCAGTTCTTTTGTTGGCCATTCCCATAAAAAAAGAACCTTTGTGTATGATCTTCTTCCTTCTGCATCTTTTCATTTTCTGATTGTTAATCTTTTGATTTTTCACATTCGTTCTGTAGCCATGTTTAACTCTAGAGTTTTGGGTGGCGATGCCCTTGCTGTTTGTGAAGCTTTCTTCATGCCCAAGAAGGCGACACGCATGACTATGGACAACATTCATCACAACTACTCGTTGCCAAATGATCTGGAGATTGTTCTCCCCGGAGATGACGACAGTCCTTGTCGTCCTCGACATGGATACATTGTTTTGTATCCAAGTATATTCCATTCTGGTTTCAGACTTCCAGCTCCTCTTATCATTTGGGAGTACTTGGATTTGGTTGGAATTGCTCCGGCTCAACTTGTTCCTGACGGTTGGAAGGTAATGACTTCAACCTTGGCGAGGTTTGTTGTTGTTCGCATCCCTATAAATGTTAGGGTTTTGTATTCCCTGGTAGGGTTTAGCGTAAACCCTAATTACACTTGTCTCATATGTTCTCCTCTCTTCTTCGAGGACCTGCGAGAGGAGTATGTGGGTTGGTCGAGGTCTTAATTCTATGTCTCTCTTTCTTCCAACCATTTCAGGTCCCGTGGGAATCATATTTTGCGATCGTTCCAGGAGCCTAAGAAGGTTGAGCTGTTACTATGTTTATAAGAGCAAAAGTTTTATCGTCAGTTTTGTGATTTTCCCTGAGTATCGGTAGAAGATTTCCATACTACGGACGTTGTTGTCCGTGGTGGTCTGCTTTCACAGAGTAGGGCAGGCCTCGCTTCTGAGGTTACTGTTGTGCACGCTTGTGATGTAGGAGTCCCTGATTTTGTTTCTGCTCGGGTCCTAGGAATACTGGTCTAATTGTTAAGAAAAGGAAAGTTCTTAGGCCTCCTAGCCCCTCTAAGATATCGGCCGTCAGTTTTGGCCGTGTCTCGAAAAAGAAAAAACTTGTTTCTTCTGTCATTGAATTCGCCATGACCCCTTCTCACCTTGCCTTTCTTTAGAAAGGAGGTCGTGGCTTGGGGGATGATTCTTCTGCCCATGAGGATGAAGAGGTAAACCGAGTCCTTGAGGTAAATAAGAAGGAGGTTTCTCGTCCTTTGGATGATCATGACAAAAAGCTTGTTGCTTCTTATGCTTGTTGGATTTTGTCGGCTTCTCGATTGATGATTCACGCATTATCAAGAATAAAATGCTTCAGCTAGGTGTTTGGCTATCGAATAATCCGAGGGGTACTAAGACCTTGGATGACTTTGATTGTGATCCGTCGGTAGAAGATCAAGTTGATGCTCGTTTCTCGAGACCACAAGCTTATTGTTTCTTTTGTTGTGGCTGGGATCTTGGGATCTTGTGATGCTCCTTCTGTGTCTCGCCCTGTTTCTTTTGTCCTTGGCGAGACCTTCTGGCCTTCAGAGGCTGATGTGCAGGATAGTACTCACAATCTTATTGGCTCCTGTCACGAGCGATTGGCTAACAAAACTCCTATGCCCGTCCATCAACCAAGTCATCATATTGACGATGACCTCCAACATCTTAAGGAAGGAATACCACATCTTATTTATGCAGTCGTCATGGGGTCAGACTGTAAGGCGTCTCGTGACCAGGCTGCGCATGTCGAGCGAAAGCTTTCAGGACACATTATTTGTCTTTTCCCATGTTCTTTATCTACTGGATTTGTTGAAGGCGCAGTGCACGGAACATGGGAGGGTTGCGGACTCCACGCAGGAGTTGTTGAGGGAACTCGAGGCTACGCGTGATGTGTTTGCTTCCGACCTCGAGACGTCCGAGGTGAAATTGGGCAAGTTGCATTCCCGTCTGGATGTTGTCGAGAAAGAGTTGTCCAACCGAAAGGCCAAACGTGATGAGGTTGTTCGCTCCGCCAATGATTGTTCTGCCAAGCTGAAGGCTGCTACTATTTGCATCGTTGAGTTGAATTCCAAATTTGTTGAGACCAAGTTGGAGGTTGCTGCTAAACTTGTCGATGTCGACAAAGAGTTAGCGTCAACCCAAGCCGAGCTATCGATTGTTAAAGAGAAGTTGAAGGCAGCGGGAGGCCACATATTTTAAGAGAGTGGTTGAGGGTTGCCATGACTTTCTGGACTTCCTGGAAATGCAAGGTTTGAACATGTCCCCCTACCGCACCCTTGCAGAGCAGGAGTTCGACGATGTCGAGGAAGTTGTTATGGATTCAAGGGGTGATCCAAATGTCAAGGAGCCTACTGTCACGCTCCGATTTTCGAAGAAAACGAAAATCCCAAAATCCACGTAGGATTATCCGTTTCCCCAAAAGTCGGGACATGAATTGTCATTCACGAAAATAACAGTTGGCATCTACAAGAAATAATCAATTGCACAATTTACCAAATAGAGGGAAAAATAAAACAACTGATCTGAAAGTCCATCAAAAGGAAGAAAATTTTAAAACTCGTAGAGCCAACGCTAACAAGTTCAACAATTTACGAATGTATCTCTCCCAGAAAATAATAAATAACTCCGAGTTCTAATTTCAAGAATTAAACTGACCCTACAAATAAAAATAATCTAATCTTTCGAACAACGCGCAACTCCCAGCAATGCTCGTCACTTATGGTACAAAATGCTCTAAGCCCGCCCGAGATTACTATATCTTGAAAAATAAGCTAGTCGGCTACATTCCCGAAGGAATGTACCCAAGAAGCCAAAGCCCACTTGGGTCAGCAATAAAGCTGGTGTGAAATATCTTTATTCCCCAAAAATCAATAAAGGAAATTTACAGGATATGACCGAAAAAAAAATAGTACGATAAAGAAATCAAAACACACAGGTAGTTCCTCCACGAGGCATTCATATCTTAATTCTAATAAGTAAATATGCACTTACTTGTACTTACTAGATGAAAGTTGACTATGGCAAGTCTAACCTGCAGAAATATTAGTGGACTTGCCATTTTGCATGAAAAAATATTAAAAACAATATAAACGTAGTTTATTCATTTTTATTTGAATTTGATTCATCTTTTTAACGGAATGATCACTTAGACGATACCACATTCGCACCACCTCCGTGCCGAACATACATGCCCGTATGCCTCTCTCATATAAAGGAGGACTACTCCGTCATCCATGCTCAAGTGAGGACATCACATACGGGCATGCATCGCGGATACTTCTAACTATATGAGTACCAAAAGCCACCCTTGGGCTATCAATGTACATAAACTCACGTCACATTTTTTACGGATAAATATCAAAGCCTATCTTAGGCATAACAATTCACCTCATTTTAGCAAGACTAACCCGAAGGTTATTTTAGTTTCTCTAGTAAGAAATGGGTGCCCCAACTTTGCAAGACGATCCGCTGGTCATTTAGTTTCACTAGTAGGAGAGGGGAAATAATAAACAAAAGAGGTGTGGTAGTTCTAAGTGATAAATATCCAGGTGGTTTATATTTTCAGAAATCCAGGTTTACGAATTTTTTTCCACAATGACATTTTGTCATCCATACATCATCCACCCATTCTTGTGGGGAAGCATAACATTTGACACATTGCTAAAACATAAGTAGTTTCATAAGGATATTCTCTCATTATTCTGGAACAACATACATGTCTCATACATTAAAGCATCCAATTGACACCAAGATACACAGTTAACCACAATACACAAATCAGAAAAGCCTGGAACATCCTTCAAATAACCCCAAAATAAATTTAAATCAAAATATATATACATGCAGAATAACACCATTGCAAATAAATTCATTGCAAATCAAAATAACACCATTCCAATTACACATACACGCATAACAAATTTGATTATATAGTGGGACCCAAACTCTTTGACTCTGAGTCATAAGCTGATTTTTTTTGTTTTTTATAAACCATTGTAAGTACATGCATTACAGGAACTCTAATTCAAATTTCAGGAAGGAAATTTCTAATTGGCGAGTGGGACCATTGGATTTAATTCTGCAGGAATTTTATTTGCATGAATTCTAATAACACCATAGGATTTGACTCTACAGTGGGACCCAGGGATAACACCTTAGGATGACACCATAGGATTTGACCATAGAATTTCCCAATTGCAAATAACACCATAGGAATTTACTCTGCAGTGGGACCCAGGGACGAATTTATTACGTGAATCGGATATAAGGATGAATACAATTTTCTTCCTTTACAGTGTGTGAATCTGACATAAGAGTTTATTCATTGTTATTCATAGTTTATTCAACTTTCTTTCCTTATCATAGTTTATTCATTGTTTATTCAACTTTCTGATATAAGGATGACATAACAGTGAATCTGACAAAATCATGAAAAGAAAAATTAAAAAAAAAAACGTAGAGAAAAGAACTCACATACCCCGTATCAAATCATTCACACAATATTCTCGATTTTATGCAAACAAATCAAAAAGGACAAAAAGAAACACAACTTACAGTAAAAAGGTTAAAGAAACAAAGAGACTCAAAGTTGTTTTTCTTTTTTTCTTCTCCCTTGTCTTTTCCTCTTGCTTTTCTCTCTCTTTCTCCCTCTTTCTTTCTCCCTTCTTGCTCTCTCGCTTCTTCTAATTTTTTTTTTTGTTTAAGCGGCGAGAGAAAAAGAAAACCCCAAACCCCTATTTAATCCCACTAAAGACTAAACCCTTACCTGTTAGGGTTTTGCTCAAAGTTAGTGACACCCCCTTATTACTTGACGTCACCTCAAATTTAATAAACTCAAACCTAAATAAAATAAATAAATAATTAATTAATTAATTAAAAATTATTATGTGTTAAAGTAGGGTCGTTACATTATACACACCTCAAAAGGAATCTCGTCCCGAGATTCACTGGATGAATAGCTCCGGGTGCAACTGTCTTACTCTATCCTCTAGCTCCCAAGTTACATCATTCTTTTTTTCATTCCACTGGACTTTCACCAGATTCACTATCCTTCAACGGAGTTGTTTCACATCACGATCCACAATCTTAATCGGTCGTACTACTTGGGTGAAGTCGTCATTAATCTCAATTTTTCTGTGGGTTGGACGATGTCAGCAGGATCCATCACACACTTCCTCAGCATGGAGATGTGAAACACACCATGAACAGCTGATAAGCTCGGGGGCAGGGCGAGTCTATAGGCTAAACTCCCTACCCGAGCAATGAATTCAAATGGTCCCACGAATCTAGGACTTAGCTTCCCTTTCTTACCGAACCTCAATACACCACGCATAGGTGAAACCTTGAGAAAAACAAGGTCCCCAACTTGAAATTATGTCGCCTTACGCTTCCGATCGGCATAACTCTTCTGTCGGCTTTGAGCAGTTTTGATCCGCTCTCTAATAATCTGCACCTTCTCCGATGTCTCCCTCACCATCTCTGGCCCCAACAAGACTGTGTCGCCTACCTCAGCCCAACAGGATGGTGATCGGCAAGGCCTCCCATATAAAGCCTCAAACAGGGCCATGCCAAAGCTAGAATGGTAATTGTTGTTATAAGCGAACTCTATGATAGGTAAATAATCCTCCCAACTACCTCCAAAATCGAGCACACATGCCCGAAGCATATCCTCTAGAACCTGATTCACCCGCTCTGTCTGACCATCAGTCTGAGGATGATAAGCAGTGCTCAAATCTAGTCTCGTCCCCATGACTCGCTGGAAACTCTCCCAAAACTCAGCTACAAACAAGGGATCTCTGTCAGACACAATGGACACTGGTACTCCGTGAAGCCTAACTACCACACGGATGTATCGTCTGGCTAGCTGTTCGGTAGTATGGTGCACACCAACCGAAACAAAGTGCGCGGACTTAGTCAAACGGTCAACTATAACCCAAATTGACTCGTTACCTCGTCGGGTCTTCGGTAAACCATCTATAAAGTCCATAGAAATATTGTCCCATTTCCAGACAGGAATCTCTAGTGGTTGCATTAAACCTGAGGGTCGCTGATGCTTGGCCTTCACTTGTTGACAAGTGAAACACCGTGATACATAATCTCCCACATCCTTCTTCATGTCGTCCCACCAGAAAGTTCGCTTCAGGTCATGATACATTTTTGTGCCTCCCGGGTGAATGGTAAAACGTGACTTATGAGCCTCATCCATAACTTCCTTCTTCAATCCCTCAATCTCAGGCACACAAAGTCTCCCGTGAAATCTCAAACCACCATCGGACTCAACTGACCACTTGGAGGGACAATCATCTAGATTATCGAGCACTAAGTCTTCCAATTTGCTCATCAAACGAGAATCCTTATGTTGCTCCTCTAAAACACTGTTGATCAAAGAAGGTCGAACAGATAAACTACCAATATAAGCCGTGTTTGCTCGCTGGACAAACTGAACATCACAAGAAGAAATAGCCTCAAGAGACTTCCAATCCTCTACCATGAGTGAAGCCATAATAGTGTGTTGTCGACTGAGAGCATCGACTACTACGTTCCCCTTACCTGGGTGGTAAAGGATCTCAAAATCATAACTACTAATGAACTCCACCCACCTTTGTTGTCTCATATTCAGCTGCTTCTGCGAAAACAAATACTTGAGACTCTTGTGATCTGTGAACAACTCAAAATGCTCCCCATAAAGGTAGTGTCGCCACATCTTCAAAGTAAACACAACTGCCGCTAATTCCAAGTCATGGGTAGGATATCGCCTCTCATGAGGCTTCAATTGTCGTGAGGCGTACGACACAACTTTTTGATTCTGCATCAGTACACAACCCAGACCTGTGCCACTAGCATCAGTGAAGACCACCAACTTCCCACCTTGCACTGGGATAGTTAGGATGGGCGCAGTGGTTAATCGGTGTTTCAACTCCTGAAAAGCCTTTTCACACTCATTGGTCAAAATAAACTGGACATTCTTACGGGTCAACGGGGCAGCAATAAGAAAAACTTCTCTATAAATCGTCTATAGTACCCAGCTAACCCCAAGAAGCTTCTCACCTCCATTGCATAAGTAGGTTGTTTCCAATCTTTCACTGCTTTCACCTTATCAGGATCAACTGTTATACCCTGACTAGAAACAACATGCCCTAAGAATTTTACTTCTTTTTCCCAAAAATGGCACTTGCAAAATTTCGCTTATAATTTCTGATCTCTCAAGATCTGCGACACTGTTCTGAGATGTTCTCTATGCTCTGCTTCACTACGAGAGTAAACCAAAATTTCATCGATAAAGATCATGACGAATTTGTCCAAGTATGGTCGAAAGATCCGGTTCATCAGATCCATGAAAAAGGCCGGGGCATTTGTCAAACCAAAAGGCATGACTGGAAACTCATACAACCCATATCTCGTACGAAAATCCGTGAAAGGAATATTATCTTCTTCTATACCCATCTGATGATATCCAGTTCTTAGGTCAAACTGAGAAAACACCACCGCTCCCCTCAACTGATCAAGAAGATCATCAATTCGAGGCAATGGGTACTTGTTTTTTATAGTTTGTTCAACTCCCTATAGTCAATACACATCCTCAAGGTACCATCCTTCTTCGAAACAAAAATTGCGGGTGCTCCCTACGGAGAATTACTAGGACGTATGAACCTGGTTCATACACACCTCAAAAGGATTACACATATATACATTAACATGAACAAACATGTCAATAAGTATGGCCAAATCAAACAAAACACCAAGAAAAATTACCCTTTTTGCAACATCTCGTCCAACAGGACTTTCATCGCGTTCAATTCCTTCGGTGCCATCCAGTACGCTGCCTTAGAGATAGGAGCGGTTCCAGGTATTAAATCGATTCGAAACTCAACTTCTCGCCTAGGCGGCTAGCCAGGAATTTCCTAAAAGACATCCTCAAAATCTCTTACCACTTCTACATCTCGAATCTCTCTCTCAGACGTCCCCACCAAGTACAAAAAACTAAACCTTACTGACTCTGCTCAATTTCCACAAGTGTGAGAAACAGGGGGCATGCCTGGTGCATGAATGGAAACTATCTTCTTTGCACAATCTAGCGTGACTAGGTTCTTACGCAACCAATCCATTCCCAAAATCACATCAAAGCCCTCAAAGTCAAGCACAATCAAGTTGACAAGGAATACTTTGTCGAGGAAGGAAATCTTAAAATTTCTACATAGTTCATTTAGTGTCGCTGAGCCTCCTAAAGGGGTGGTAACACATAAGGGTATAGCAAGTGGCAAAACTTTCAACATTATTCGATTAACCAAACATCGAGATATGAAAGAGTATGATGCCCAAAGAACACCAGGTAATTTGGACGTCCATAGTCATTTCGCTACCTCGAGTCTTCTCTTGATTGCCTAAAAAATTGTCTTGCTAGTGACTTCGACATCCCGTTTGCTTGCGGATGAGATGGCGCGAAGAAGTGTTGCTGGATATTCATGCTCTTACATAACTCCCTGACCTTTTTACCTTCAAACTGCCTTCTATTGTCCGTAACGATTACTTTTGGGATCCCAAATCTGCATATGACGTCTCTCCAGAGAAATTTATTGACTTGTGTTTCCCCTATCTTTGTAAGGAGCTCTACTTCTACCCATTTGGTGAAATAGTCTACTGCTACGAGGAGAAACTTCTTTTTGTCGGACGCTGGGAGTGGTCCTACGATGTCCATTCCCCATTGTGCGTATGGCCAGGGGCTGCTCATTGGGATCGAATTTTGTCCCGACATGATGTAGTCCTACTGACACTGGACATCCCACCTACAAGTGTTTGCGCAGTAGGTGGGATGTCTAGTGAATTTCCAGTGTCAGTAGGACTACATCAAGGGTCGGCGTTAAGTCCATATCTCTTTGCTTTGGTCATGGATGAGTTGACGAGACATCTGCAAGAAGATGTACTTTGGTGCATGTTATTTGCAGATGATATTGTCTTAATTGATGAGACTAGTGCAGGTTTAGGTCAGAAATTAGATAGGTGGCGACGGCTTTAGAGAGTAAGGGTTTTAGAATTAGTCGTTCGAAGACGGAGTATCTAGTGTGCAACTTTGGTTGTGAACCACGAGGAAGAAGTAATGCAATTGAGATCGAAGGTGTAAAGGTCCCAGAGTGTGAGGCTTTTTTTATATCTAGGATCTATAATTCAAAAGAATGGGGCTATTGGAGAAGATGTAGACCATAGGATTAAAGTTGGTTGGTTGAAATGGAGAATGACGTCAGGAGTATTATGCGATAGAAGGATGCCTGCAAGGCTAAAAGGTAAATGCTATAAGACAATTGTTCGACCAGTCATGTTATACGGTTCAGAATGTTGGGCTACTACGGGACAACATACACATAGGATGGCAGTAGCAGAAATGTGTATGTTAAGGTGGATGTGTGGTAAAACTCGTAAGGATAAAATTAGAAATGAAAGAATTAGGAGATACTTAGGTGTAGGGCTCATAGAGGACAAAATTAGAGAAAGACGTTTAACTTGGTTTGGTTATGTGCGAAGGAGACCAAGCACTGCGCCAATTAGAAAATGTCTAGATTGGCAAGTTAATGGAGGGTGTAGACGGAGGAGACGATCGTTGAAAACTTAGATGAAGGCGATGAATGAAGATATCATTGAGCTTGGATTAGGCGAGGATATGTGGGAAGACCGCATTGCTTGGAGAACTAAAATCTATGTAGCCGACCCCAAAAATATCGGGAATGGGCTTTGATGATGATGATGTGAGTGTATGGAGTGAATCTTTGACACTTGTAACATTTATGAACTAGCTTCTGAGCTTCCGCCTGCATCGTTGGCCAATAATACCCTAATGTGAGAGCTTTGTGGGCCAATGTTCTTCCTCGGGGTGATTCCCGCATGTGCCGTGGTGTATTTTTTATAGAACGTATTCGACATCTCTTGGTGCGAGGCATCTTAGTAATGGGTTCATGGCAGACCTCCTGTACGGTTTGTCATTGACCATTGTATATTTTGCTGCCCTATTCCGTAGTTTCCTGGCTTCCATATTTTTTTTTGGGAGTTCCCCGTTTAAAATGTACTCCAGGATTAGAGTCATCCAATTAGCTCATTGGTTTACGATGCATGCTTTTTTGATTGATTTTCCAGTATGGAACTTCCTTGTGTCATGACGAGTGGGTTGCCATTATCCTTCGTTGTTGAGGCTTTTTTAGCTAGCTCGTCTGTTATTTTGTTTTCTGTTCGTGCGCATTCTTGAACGTTAACATTTTGGAAGCCTTCTATCAGCTCTGTGGTTTTCTGGTGGTAGGCTTTCATTCGAGCATCTTTCACTTGAAACTCGTCGCTTAGTTGATTGGCCACCAGCCTGGATTCCGTAAAGACATTAATGTCTTTTATTCCTAGGTGTTTTGCTCACTATAGTCCTGTTATCATAGCTTCGTATTCGACTTCATTGTTGGAGGCTTCAAAACTGAATTTTATCACATTTTCTAATGCAATGCCTTCCAAGTTTTATAAGACTATTCCGCTCCGCTTCCTGCCTCATTGGATGCCCCATCACAACAGAGGATCCATCCTTCAGGGATCGGTTCGGGCTGTTCTGTTCTTTTTTCCTTATCTTCGGGTTGGTTGTTGCTTCCTGTGAACTCGACAATGAAATCCGCTAATGTCTGAGCTTTGATAGCAATTCTAGGGGCATAGGTAATGTCAAATTGTTCGAGCTCTATTGCCCATTTTACCATTGTTCCCAACAAGTTCGGTTTGTGTAACACCGAATGAAGCGGTTGTTCGATCATAATCGTGATCGGGTATGCCTGGAAGTATGATCGCAATTTCCTTAATGACACGATCAGAGTGAGCACCAGTTTTTCTAGGGCTGGATAATTCATCTCTGCATCTGAGTGTTTTGCTGATGTAGTACACTGGTTTTTACACCCTATTTTCTTCTCGTATCAGCGTTGAACTCAGCACGTGATTGGACACAGATAGGTACAGATACAATGTTTCTTCTGTGTTTGGTTTGGTTAGCAGCTTCGTGCTTCCCATGTATGTCTTAAAGTTTTGAAAGGTTCTTTCTCATTCATCATTCAATTCAAATGTCTTGTTCCCCTTCAAGATTTTGAAGAAAGACAGACACTTGTCTAATGACCTGGAAATGAATTTGTTCAGAGCTGCTATCGTCTCGTTAAGACTTTGAACACCTTTTATGTTTGTCGGTGATTGCATGTTGAGAAGCGTTTGTATCTGCTTTGGATCGGCTTCAATTCCTCGCTGGTTGACCATATACCAGAAGAACTTCCCCGATTCCACTCCAAATGTGCATTTATCTGGGTTTAGCTTCATATTGTATTTTTTAAGCTGGGAGAAAGCATGTCCACGGTCTGTAACATTATCTGTTGAACGTGAGCTTTTGATGAGCATGTCGTCTATGTAAACTTCCATCGTTTTGCCGATTTGATCTCTAAACATCCTGTTTACTAGTCGTTGATACGTTGCTCCTGCATTCTTCAACCCGAACAACATTACTCGAGGGGGGTACATTTGTATTTGATTATACCCAGAGTACGCGTCCATGAAGCTTAGCATCTTGCGCCTGGCAATTGCGTCCATTATTTGGTCCGTTCGTGGAAGTGGGAAGTTGTCTTTTGCGACATGTTTTATTTAGGTCGGTGTAATCCACGCACACCCTCATTTCCCGTTCTTCTTATTTACTAGTACCCTGTTTGCCAGCCAATCCGAATAATGAGTTTCTCTTATCATTCCTGCGCTGAGCAATCTGTGCACTTATTCCCTTCGCCATATTGCGCTTCGGGACCACCAGTCTTCATTTTTGTCAAACTGGTTTCTTATCTGGATTCACTTGCTATTTGTGGGAAATGATGGATGTATCTATTCCCACCATGTCCTTCATTGTCCATGCGAAAATATGTTGGTTATCTTTCAACATTTGGATTAGCTTTTTGGTGAGTTCAGGTTGAATTTTTGTGCCGATTTGGACTGCCATTTTAGTTTCATTGTCTGAGTATATCTCAACCATTTCTTCTTCCGGTTGCTTGATGTTGGGTTGATCTCGTGGACTGGTTGGAGCCATATTGTCGTTTGGAGAATCCAAACTTGTTTCATTGGATTCTTGTGAAGACTCTTCCAGTCGTTGTGGTAATTGCTATTTGTGAGGAGTCTTTATAGTAGCAAAATGACACTCCCGGGCTGCTGGTTGGTCCCCTTTTATTCTTTCAATGACATAGTCGGTATGGTACTTCACACATTAGTGCATAATGGAGGATATTGCACCCATCTTGTGTATCCATAGTCTTCCGAGTAGCATGTTGTATGCAGCAAGAGTGTTGACGACGAGAAAATCTATCATTAACACTCGCTGCTTCCCTGGTTCTCCCACTTCAACTGGTAGTCGGATCATTTCTAGTGGGTTACATTGCTTTCCACTAAAACCTACCAAAGACTGATTGCTTGGTGAGAGCATCTCAGTGGTGAATTGCATCCTTCGGAAAGTTGTTAGGTACAATAGGTTTGCCGAGCTGCCGGTGTCGATCAATACCCTTTTGATTTCTCATTTAGCTGTCATGACCGAAATCATTAAAGCATCATTGTGTGGGTAATTGACTCCATCAGCATCATCGTTCGATAAGGTTAGAGTCATTTGCATTGTCTTTGCACGCTGAGCGGATGGTTATTGGAATCTAATATTTGTACGTAAGTCTCTGACTATGCACTTTCTGGATCGATTGGATTGCTCCTTTTCTCCGCTTGTGCCATGCAAGACGTAGATTGTTTCCTTTGCTTACTCCTTTGAAATGATTGTTTCGCCCTTGAGTTTGATGAACTTTCTGAGTCGTCCTTCTTCGATATGGCGTTCAATTTTGTTTTTTAGGTTGTGACAATCTTCGGTATCGTGGTCATAGTCATTGTGGAAGAGACAATGTTTGCTCTTGTTCCACTTCTCCGGACTTCCTCTCATCTTCGTCGGCCATTTGACATCTTCTCTTCTTGCCATTGCTTCAAGAATCTTACTTCGACTTGCTATCAGAGCTGAGAATGCTTTTTCATATTTGGGCTTCTTTGGTTGTAGACTATTGGATGTTCTCTGATTGCAATTAGAGCTATTGTTAGCTCGATGTCTCTTAAGTTGGGTGATTTCTTCTTGAAAGTTGTTGTCTTGTAAGTTTTGGATGATCCTATCTATCGTTTCGATCACGCTGTCCATCTGAGCCATTAGTGTCTCCACTCGAGGGTACGAGGGGATCCCCATGATGTCAGAGATGTCTGAATTATTACCTACTGGAGTTATCTTTCAGTAGGTTTGGTTGTTTCGGTGGTTGTCTTTGGATCAGTACTAAGCAGCACGTTGTATCTATTATCTTCAGATTGAAGATTTTTGGAGAATTCCATTGATCTTCTACCGGGTTGCGTGAGCTTTGTCACTGAAAATCTTATTTTTAGAAAAGAAAACTTGTCGCTCTCCACGACGACGCCAAACTGATGCATCCAAAAATCGTCCTCCTGTGAGTTTGACCTGCAAAACAATTGTTAGACTGCCAAGGACCACCTTTTTGGTGGCCGAAAGCACTCCGATGCTTAAGTCAATAACTCTATTGGAAGAAGGGTGTAAATCTGAACAAAACTCAGTTAAAGTTGCATACCTCTGTTGGATGTTCCCTTTACATTTTAGAATGGTCGTAGTTAACTCTTTGCGTGGCTTAAGCATGCGAGGCGCAACGGAAGGGGATTTTTTTGTAACAGTCTCCTCCTTAATGGAGATGTGTTCGTGGGGGTGTAAGTCCCTCCACAACTCTTTCTTGGTGCAACGTTCTTCTTCTTTATGCGAGAACACATATCTGGCATGGATTTGGGCTCTGATTTGTCTGGGCCTGGATTTGGATCCAGTTTATGTCTCCTTAGTGGTGGGCCTAGTCTAGGCCTTTATAATTGGCCTAATTCTTCCTAGGCTTTACGAGCTGGCCTAATAGATTGGGTGTTGTATTCTCATGATGCATCTTTATGCCATGTGTATGGCCGTGATGTTTGGTCTATTGTGATGTATCATCAAATACAATGCTCACCAACCATAGAAGAGATGACAAAACTAATATATCATATTAAAAATTTGCATCTAAAACAGAGAAAAAAACTACATCCATAAATTTTGAATAAGAATTTTACATACTAAGTCACCAATCAGTCTTTGAAGGTAATATACTACATTTGTGTTATGGTTACCAAAGCATGGTTGGGTACACCAATCAATTTTTAAAAGATAAAGCTAAAAAATAAAGTTGGGGACATCAAGCAAAACGGTTGGGTACACATGGCAACTCTTATAATTAAAAAATAAATAAATATTAATAATGGTATTTTATCAATCTGCTAGAAATTGATTGCATTGAAATAGAGATTTCAACAAAAGGAATTCACTAAGAGAAGGATTTCACTTAGTCCAACAAGAGTGAAGAAGATAAAAGAGCCAAATGAGGAGTGATGCATCCAAAAATCGTCCTACTGTGAGTTTGACCTGCAAAACCACTATTAGACTACCAAATACCACCTTTTTGGTGGTCGAAGGCACTCCGATGTTTAAGTCAGTAACTTTGTTGGAAAAAGGAAGTAAATCTGGACAAAACTTAGTTAAAGTTGCATACCTTTGTCGAAAGTTCCCTTTACCTTAGAGGTGAGCCTTGTCTGGGCCTGTGGAATAATTAGTTTTATTTCTATTGGGCTTCACAAGCTGGCCCAGTGGGTCGTTTGTTGTGTCCTCATGATGGGTATTTGTGCCACGTGTATGGTCGTGAGGATCGATATTTTTTTATGTATCATCAGCTACTCGCCCCTTAGTTAGTGGGCATGCTAACGTGGCCACTAACTTTGGTGACAGTTCAACTGTACAGTTCATCATTGCCTTGTATTTAATGTTGTCAGTTGCTTTACACGAGTTGGTATCTCGATCCTTTGCTTGTCCGTTCGTTTCTTGTGCACATTTCTGGGATTTCACATCGCCATCATATCTCACACGTTGTCCCATGAGTCGTCTCTTCATCGCTTGGCTCTATAAAAGGAAATGTGGTGAATACATTTTCCCTCTTCACGCTATCTTTGAATTTAAGGTTTGTTTGATCCTTCTTCTCCATTTTCCTTGCTCCTTTGCTCCTCAAGAATGTCTGTTGGTGATAAGTTAAGTGGTAAGTCACTGACTCTTTATGAGGCTCATTATTCTCCCAATTGAGCTTCTCAGTCAACTCCGGAGAGCCTTCGTTCCGATTATAATCTTTCGCCTGACCTCGAGCTTATCCTGCCTAGACCGGATGATAGCCCTTGTAACCCAAAGGCTAGATAAGTTGCACTGTATTAGTGCATGTTTTCTTCTGGTATTCGATTACCTGTTCCGGAGTTGTTCTAAGAGTATTTGAATCTCTTGGTATTCCTCCTGCCCAAATGGGCCCCAATGGTTGGAAGATGATGGTCTTTTCCTACACGAGGGCAACTCTTGCTGGTATTCCTTTAATTGTTCTGCATTTGGTGGTTGGTTTGTTAGTGAACATGGAGATATGTTTCCTACGTTCTCCTGATTGTTTTGAAAACCTTAGTGACGACATCCGTGATTGGTCGCGGTCTGGTTCTATGCTTCCGTGAATTCTGACCACTTCTGGTTAAAAGATCGGTTGATCTTCCGATCATTTCGGGTTCCCAACAAGATAAAGGTTATTCCTTTATAAACTGAGGAACAGAAGATAAGTGAAGAATTCTTGAAGCTTGCCCGTTTTTTTGTTGACGAGTTTTTTTCCGATGGCATCCAGGAGCGTAGTGGTCTATACACTATGAATGAAGTGGAACAAGCTTTGTTTACTGAGGCTCGTGCTAAGGCTTATGTTGTCCGTATTGCTCGTTCTTGTGTTAGTGATGCTAGCATTGATTAGAAAGTGAGTTATGTCCGAGATGTTACGGATCTCAATGCTCCCATAACTGTTTCTGCTCTTATTTCTCGAAAACGAAAGCTTGCGGGGTCCACTAGTCCCTCAAGGCAATTTCCCATAGATTCTGTACGAGTTCCAAGGAAGAAATGACTTTCGAATAGTAGTTTTGCTCGACTTGTGATTCGTCAGGGTTCTGTTCGGGATATT